>JAWQUS010000014.1:20040000-21475625 GCA_036365455.1 Macrosoma leucophasiata | reverse complement strand
AATGTAATTCACTGTAAGGACCGCATTGCGACGTGCTTTGGAATATATTATGAGCAACTGAGCAAAGTTCAACCTCAGAGGAATGTCCACTGTTTGAACAATTGCTATTTTTTCATGACGCTTAGTTGCGGCAAAGTACTGGAAAGCAGTTGAATTGGTAATTTTTCCTAATAACGTTGCACTGGCCTGAAATCGCTTTCATGAATTATACATGTGAAGTATCACTCAAAAGTATGTACTTTGATTTTGTACAAATTAGACGCATAATTTTATTACCGAGATAAAAACGGTGTATTATTATCAATAACAAAGAATTTAATAAAGATAACACATGCCTTCCTAAGATACCATTTGGTGGAACATCTACCACTTTTTAGCATTTTTTCTGCAGCATTTTATCGCTGTGATATCAATGTCAATCAGATGGAACAAAATGTAATGTCAATATAACTTCAGATGTTTTATATATATATCCGTCACTTGTCACATTATGATGTGATTTGACGCGACAAAGATTAACTTGAGGCATTTATTTGATCAGAATCACGCTCGTTTTGTGGCCACACATGATATAAGGCAGCATTCAAACCTTGATTTGACATGTTTTTTTATTTGTTAACTAGCTGTTGCCCGCGGCTTCGCCCGCGTGGATGTCGTTTCATAAATATTTTTTCCTGAATTTTCTTTGCTATAAGCCCCACGGAGCCAGAGACCTTTCCAACGAATGCAAAACCGTGGAAATCAGTTCGTGTGTTCTGGAGTTAAAGCGTCAGGAAGGAAAACCCGACGTATTTTTATGTTATAGATAAGTAATTACTTACATATATTTTTTAACTTTTTTAGATCCAATGCAAAGGGTGCCTCGTATTAATTTGGCACTTTCCGAACTCCGAGGTGTTCCTGTGGAAAAACCCAACTTAAAAAACGTATTATATCAATCACGCATTCGTGCATAAAAAATACACTTCACCGCATTATCATGACTTACCATTCCTTACATTTCCAATGACTAGTACCTTAGTCCCACGGGAAACAGCACTATTGACTTTAAATTTCATAGCATTGTTCGTAGAACAACTAGTCCATAAACACTTTTTAATTGTGAGATGGTTATTTTGCTGTTTCTTGTTTTCTTGCGAACTACAATCGATTGTTTTCAGATTGTAATGATTGTAGAAGTAAAATTACAGTACTGAGCAAAAAATTTTGCACATCGAGCCTATGAAAGAGACAACCGGCTAGTTTCGACTTCGTAGAGCGTTATTTCTGCTGCACACTGTCTACGTAAGCACTGATAGTCCGGTATTGGTCACACCCATAGATTTATTATCTACTATGGTCACACCTGATTAAAATGGTCCACAAACGACGCATGAGTAAGGTGCGAAAAAGATAACGCTTTACAGACCCGAAATAATCCAATCAATCAATCCAAGTCTCCTTTCTAAAGTCGATATGCAATATTTTTTGTTGAATACTGTACGAGATATAGACAATTATTAAATTATTATTATTATTTATTAATTTATTATTATATCTAATAGTCGTAACACACGTCCGGATTTGGTACGGAGCGGAAAGCGGATTCGGTACGCTCCGAAACAAATCTGGCCGTGTGTAGTGACAGCGGATTTGGTCCGATGCGGTCTGCTCGTGGGGATTAGGTCGACGGAGTCGGTCCGCCGGACCAAATCCAGTCATGTGTTACTACTATAACTTAAAAGTAGCTAATAATGACGAACAAATAATTTCCTTTTCTCACTTTGTTTCAATGAAGAAATTGAAGGTTTTGAAAATAATTTACTCTTTTAATATAATTATTTGTGTTTATTGTTATAATGAGTTCACTGTATCTTTTTTTTATAAAATTACAATTTTCAACTTTAGGGCTGGAGGATTATTCCTCACCTCCATACTTGCTCAGGTGTCACCGCAGCAGAGAATATGTAACGAGGTTGGGGAAAAAGTTTCTTCGTATTTTTTAAGATAATTCAAAACATTTTTTAATATAGTTTATTTAAATTTAACTAAAGTATGTATGTACCATTTTGTTCGATAACCTTTTGCCATCTTGTAGGTAGGGACATGATCCCATTGCTATAAAAATTTTGGGACTTCTCATCAAAATACCGCGACAAGTGGATTTGGCAGTCCTCTCGTGATGTTAACCTAACATTGCATAAAGAATTCTGAAGAGACCGAAACAGGTGGAAATCTGAAGGTGCAAGGTCAGGACTATACAGCGGATGCATTAACATCTCCCAGCCAAACTCTCTTAATTTTTGCTAAGTGGCTATAGATGTGTGAGGTCTAGCGTTATCATGATGATGAAACACCACACCCCTTCTGTTGATCAATTCCGGCCGCTTTCTCTCAACTTCTTGCTTTAATCTCATCAGTTGTTCGCAGTAGAGTTCAGAATCGATAGTCCTGCCTGGTGGTAATAGCTCATAATGAATAATGCCCTTCCAATCCCACCACACATACAACATCACCTTATTGCGAGTTAACCCGGGTTTCGCCACAGTCTGTGAAGCCTGACCGGTCTTTGACCACGACCTTTTTTTACGTCGTAATAAAGAATCACAAATGAGTACACGGTTCATTAGGTTTCTTTCAGTGAGCTCGTGAGGTACCCAAATATCGAGCTTTTTTTTGTACCCAGCTTTTTTCAAATGCGCCAAAACTGTTTTGTGATCAATTCTCAGTTCTTCAGCTACGTCGTAACTACTGATATGTCGATCTTGCTCCACTTTTTCAAAAATGGCATCCATTTTATCTGTAATAGGGCGACCAGAGCGAGGTGCATCTTTGACATCAAAATTTCCGGATTGAAAACGCTTAAACCAAATTTGTGCTACTCTCACAGACACTGCACTAGGTCCATAAACATCGCAAATTTTTTTCGCGGCTTGCGTTGCATTTTTACCTTTTTTGTAGTAAAATTTTAAAATGTATCGAATTTCTTCATTAGATTCACTCATCTTGACAGTACGAAAAACAAATGAAAATCACACATTTGCCTAATTTGAATTTGGAATTATGTTCTTTAAAATTTTAACTTTCAATGATACCAAAACCAGCCAGATACAAATACTACAGCCAAAGAAATTTTATTACAAGTTCATACATACTATAATGCGAAAAGACTTTTTCCCCAACCTATTAGAATAATACTACGTATGGAATGGACACTTCGACGTCCCGCCCGATTTCCCCGCCTCCCCAACCACCCCTCACTTATGGGCGACGTTTGGTGTGCTCTACGTGCTACGCACACAGGTGCACGTGTAAATACACGTCATTTATTGATGACTGTGTAATAGAGACCAAATTAAGTGTTTGTATGGAATTTTGGCGGAGTGTCCGCGGTGTGACCGCAGGGCGAGCGCCACAAGCACGCATTCAAAGCCCACGAGACACTACTGGTTTCATCGTTATGAAAATAAGTTATGTCTAACTGCCTTAGTAGCTTAGTGGTAGTAGGCCACTACTACAACGCTGGAGGTCCTGGGTTCCATTCCTGGGTCGAGTCTGTGGTCGGGGGCTAACAGAGATAACGGTATAAAATCCTTTATCGCTGTTTATATTGGGATTTTTCCATTTTCTGGAAGTTTCCCAGTACCTCGGAGTTTTGTAATGTGCCCGACGATGATACATATATAATCAAAGGCCAAAACGTAACCGGCGAATCGTGGGTGTTTGCATGTATGCTTGAATGCATGCATTTACCTCTGCCTACCCATTCGGGGATTACAGGCGTGATGTTACGTCCGTAAATTATGTCTTATCGACCTGGGATCTTAATCTACCGAGTAATAACGCACAATGCACGTAAATTGTGGAACGAACTTCCCTCTGAGGTGTTCCCTCGGTGCTACAATATGGGGTTCTTAAAAAATGGCGTCAAAAGAATCCTTCAGGGCTGGCAGCGCGTTGGCAACTCCCCTGGTGTTGCAAATGTCCATAGGCGACGGTGACCACTTACCATCAGGTGGCCCGTCTGCTTGTCTGTCAACTTAATGACATAAAAAAAAAAAAAATTAACACTACCTGATACCATTTTGCTCCAAATATCGACATATTTATTAACACTATCTGGTAGGTACTTTGCTCATATATCTACATATAAAACAACAAAAAGAAAATAAAACATTTCAAAACGAAGTACCCATCTACAGCTAATTTGTAGTCCATATTCAACTATTCACTCACGACTATTAATTCCGATCATATTCACGTTTTTTTACCGCAACGCAGCTCAATAGAATTCCATGGAAATCCGGCTCGGATGCGGTTTACTTGACTAGCCGGGCGATATGCGATGCGATGATGCGTTAACGCATAATTTGTGGCACGATTGGCGGTTATGCGTTGTAATTGATGAAGAACGCAGGTAAAATAACGCATCGCTTGTTACTCTTATAAGACCGGCCACATGCGAGTCCGGTTCGCGAACAGAGGATTCTGTACAAATCGGTCAACCCTAGTACTAGTACTACCCTCTGTTACTTTTTTATTTAATGATTTTTTATGTAATGGAAGTGGCAAACAAGCAAGCAGTTCACATTGACTACAGAACTACTTTCTGGGTAAAAGTACTTTACATGAGATAGTATAGTTTTTTTTTTTTTTTTTATGTAATGGACTTGGCAAACAAGCATGCAGTTCACATTGATGTTAAGCGATGACTGCAGCCTATAGACACCCACATGAAGACCAAGGTCAAAATGCAGATGCGTTACCACTCCTGAGGCTTAAGGTGTTATGCCTCTGTGCCGGAAATTACAGGGCCGTACATTACCACCTGACCGGAACACGATAGTGCTGAACAATACCATTTAGCGGCAAGTATATTAGGTAATGCGGTGGTGCCTACGCCTGCGAGCTCCGTCACTGAAGCTCTACCACCAGTAAAGTTAGTGTATAGTGTAGTGTAGATAGTAGTTTTACTGGTGGTAGAACTCTAATGTCGAAGCCGTTGGGCGTAGGCATCAGTGTAAAGTGCATACTGACTGGGTCCCCTAATAACTAACACAGAGACGTAACAACTAATGATGGGTGGCATCTGCATTTTGACCTCTGATTTTTGTGTAGATGTCTTTAGGCTGCAGTCATCACTTAACATCCATATGAACTGCAAGCTTGCCACCTTCGTTACATGAAAAAGCTTAGTATACTGTATTACATGTGTACCGAATTTTAAATCAATCGGTTAAGTCAGTTTAATTGGTAAAGTTTCGAAGCAAACCGGTGGTGACAGACGGACTGACAGACTGACAGACCGACAGATACACCAATGAAGTGCAGTTTTTTCTTTTATGGGGCGAAACTCTAAAAGTAAACAGTCCAAGTGATATTTTGTACATAAGTTCATGTATGCCATCACACATAACTTCACTTAACTTTATGACCTCGCCCACAATCACTTAAAACTTGAATAAGTAATGCCAGTTGTTATATATTGTACTTTATTGGAGGGTGTACATGTAATACATTATAACTGTATTGTAGAGTATTTAAATAAAGTCAGTGTTCAACCAGTATTGACTGCCCTTGGAATTCTGCCAAGTGAATAACTTTTATTATGACGACCAAATTTATTCTTTCTCAGTTTCTTTTGAAATGGGGAAATGGAGGAATTTGTAAATAATTGATGCTTTCCATATTATACAAAACTGTTCAGTGTCTATTTAATTTATTATGTGTTTTTGATTATTATTAGTGGTTATTCACTCTAGGTTAGTTTAAAAAAAAATGACGATGTAAAAGTGCTCTCCAGGAGCCTAATTATATGAAATAAATGAATAAACTGAATAAAAACCAACATACGTGTGTTTCACAATATGGATCCCACCGCTGTCACCATGTTGTGAAACACGTATGTTGGTTGAACACTGACTTTATTTAAATACCCTACAATACAATTATAATGTATTACATGTACACCCTCCAATAAAATATAATATATAACACCAGTAATTCCACAAGTCTACAGTTAAAAGCATAAAAGAAAAGTTAGCTAATATCCGTAATGTATCAAAAAAGTGCTCACGGGCATTTGCAAAGATAGATACTAGAAATTAAAAAACCGACCATGAGCGAGTCGCTTTTAAGGGATACAGTACATTTGATTTTATTTCCTTTGTATGGCAATTCAATTTAACCGACTTCAAAAAGGAGGAGGATCTCATGGCGCCTGCTAATCAATAAAACATTGGTACAAATGGCGGACTTAACGCCTAAAACGCCTCTACCAGTCAACCATTGGTCAACCACTGTATGTCGTTTTTTTAAGTATTTCATCTACTGACTTTTTACTTTCAACTACGGGTTATTTTATATGTATACCACATGAGAGTAGGTATATCAGATTTCAAACTTATTAGACCAAAATTATTTTTAAAATATAGCAATTCGATCAACATGAATGTCATAGTCGGATGTCGAATCAGACACTCAATTTATTTACAGTGCTCAACAATAAATATTGCGCATCGAGCCTAGGAAGGAGACTTCGGCTTGTTTCGAGACTGCAGAGCGTTATCTCTTTCGCACCGTACCTATTTGACGTTTGTCGACCATTTTGATCAAGTTTTGACCAATACAGGACTGTCAGTGCTTACGTAGGCAGTGTGCAACAGAGATAACGCTCTACGAAGTTGAAACGAGCCGATCGTCTCTTTCGCACGCTCAATGTGCAATATTAATTGTTGAGTACTGTACTGAAAAAGGTGACGACGTTCTTTGGGATTGTTGTAAAACGACAATGCAAAAGTGTCAATAATGTCATTGTAGACCAATCCCTACTATCCCTAATCCCTATCCTATCCCTAATAATATTATAAATGCGAAAGTAACTGTATCTGTCTGTCTGTCTGTTACCTTTTTACGCCCACACGACTGAACCGATTTTAATGAAATTTGGTACAGAGATAGAGCTGACTTTGAGAAAGAACATAGGCTACTTAGTTATTTATAAAGCGACATTCACGCGGGCGAAGCCGCGGGCAACAGCTAGTTTGAAATAAATGTTTAAGTTTGAGTTTTGATACCTGGATAAACGAAATGATGCTGCTGTGGGGTCATAGTCTATAATTTATGGCCTCGTAAGAACCATCACAGAGACAAAACAACTAAGGTAGGTAAGGTACGGAATTAGTGAGATTTCTTCGGTCCGTAATTCGTTGTGGAATTGCATTGTAGACTCTTAAGCGTTACATATTATTATGCGAAAATGTATCGTCCTTGTAGTTTAATAAAAAAAAAAACGAAAGCCAGAGCAATTTGTGTCAACCATCCTGAAATATAAAGGCAATTACGAAAAAAAATCTAGACTTCGTAGCGTCGGCTTCGAACGATAAACGATTAAGCTGTTGTTACGCTACAAAAATAGTGTGCATGCAAGAATGGATCTTATACTTCAGTCATAGTGTCTCTTAGGCTGATACTTATTTTCCATCATAAATTTGTCACTTGGCCGCATAACGCACGGGACATGTCCCAAGACATTACATTTCAAAAAGTAAAACAAAAACGAAAATGGCTGATCGAGTCCTTTACAAAGAGTATGGACGCATAATGCATCGATTGATGAGAGTCTATCAATCGAATTGCATCCTAGATTCAGGGCTAATATAGTTGTGTATTATGTTGGCAATTTCAAAAGTTATTTTCGTAGATTTTGTTCAAAATCATTTTATTTTACCTTACTCTGTTATTATACTAGGATAAAGCTTTTTTGATACGTGATGGTACCGACCGCAAAAATGGGCTATAATGACAGTTGATTTTATTAAGGGTATCATGTGGGATAGCGCATACATTAGCCGTGGATTTAATATATTCAAAAATATGCATCAATCTATTCTTTAGTTGTTGCTCTTTACAGAGAGCTTTACTACCTACTCTATTTCGTTTTACGGACCTGTGACAGTGGCTTCCTACTACATGTAAAGTTACTTCCTGTCGGTTATTTATTTTTTATTTTTTTATGTCAAAGGATTGACAGACAAACAGACGGGCCACCTGATGGAAAGTAGTCACCGTCGCCAATGAACATTTGCAACACCAGGGGAGTCGCCAACGCGCTGCCAGCCCTGAAAACAACGATGCTGACAAACAAGCAGTCATATCCATATATGATTTATTATACTTAAATTAAATGGTCACAATACTGAAAATTAACTATGCTAAGTCAAGTCCGGGGCCTTCACTCATTGTTCCCACCATGCTTTTTTTTGCATTTGTTAGCCAAGTAACAAGTCAATCTACACAAAAAGTGAGGGTCAAAATGCAGATAAGTAAGCGTTGGGTAGGTTGAAATATGTTTCCCAAGGTAGGGGCTATCTGTTTACATGCAATTTTTGAAACCAACCTCCTGAAAGTAGTCCCCACGGCAATGGGAAGAATACCTCCGTCCTTTTTTTTGAATGCACATAAGTTTGCCCCATATAAAATGTCCGTTACCTCCTCATTCACCTTCCCCATTATCATAAGGTTTGCCAAAGAGGCTAGACTGGAAGCCAATTCCCTGCCAGAGTCACCAATAGAAAAACAAACAAGATCTTTGAGATGTTGAGGGGAGAGGCCATCCAGGCCCTTTTTGCAACAACTTTTTGTTTTTAGTTTTATTTCTAAGTTGTTGTTACAAATAAATATTTCTATTTCTATAAACATCCAATGTCCACCTGCGTACAAGCTTTTCCTTAGATGGAATTGATTAATATTTTCGGAGTTGAATGATGTGCTCTTTTCCTTGTAGCGTTTTGAATATAAAGACGTATGTCTGGCATCGCAGCCTTGACATCGCTTGTTAGTCCAAGGTGGTCTTGGCTGTCATTTCTGAGTCTGGGAAGTAAGCAACCTGTCGTGGCTATCTTATCTGCAGTGAATGAAAAACGGGGAACGGGCATTCATATGTCGATGACTTTAATTGCTGAGTAGAGAAGACCTTGAGATTTTGAGAAAGACTTTGGAGCAAGTCTGTCCGTTAATCACTATCAAAAAAAGTCATCTTACTAGAAAAGTTGTTTCCTGATTTTTTCGCACTTCTCCCGCTTTCAAGAACCTTTCAAGTGTGCTATGAAATTTGAAGAGTTCCTTCGATTTCTCCAGGATTCCATCATCACATATTGATGATGATTGATTGATCATCACATGGCTACAATAGGACCACCTGTGAGACCAAACAAAAAAAAACCAAATCGGTACAGATGTCTTCAAATTATCGGTGAACATACATATAAAAAAAGATTCCGACGAATTGATAACCTCGTCCTTTTTTCGAAGTCGGTTAAAAATTACTGCTTGTACTTACGCATCTGATTCAGTGACGTGATCTTCACAGTTCTGAGTAACCTTTTCTATTACGTCATAGTCAATACTAACAATGTACTGTACTGTGTTGTCAGGTACGACAGTTACGTGTGCATGTGCAGTATTGTGCAGCTTACTGAATCCCTCCAGTCGAGGTTTCCTAGGATTAGCCTTCGTATAGTATGGCTTCGATTAGGTCACAACCTTCCCCTATAACAATCTCTTTTATAGCCATTTTATGTGAGCTAACAGTCCTATTGTTTCGATTTTAAATTGCCAATTTAGTATTAAACTTAGTGTCAGTATTTTCGGCGTTGGAATGTAAATGGGTCCTGAAGCGTAACTGGTCGATCTTTGTGTGACAGTCATTATAGTATTAGTAAAATAACTACCGCAATTATGAATTCAGGCAGATGAAACGGGACAATAATATAATAAGAAAATTTAAGGTTGTACCTACGCCCGCCTTAGGACAGTACTAGTGGACTGCAGTCGACGCATTCGACGTTGGCCGCCGCGACCCATCGCCTGCGCTCCTGTTTTTTTTCTTTTTTATTTTTATGTAAAGGAAGTGGCAAACAAGCATGCAGTTCACATTGATGTTAAGTGATGACTGCAGCCTATAGACACCCACACAAAGACCCAGGTCAAAATGCAGATGCGTTACCACTCCTGAGGCCTAAGGTGTTATGCCTCTGTGCCGGAAATTACAGGGCCGTACATTACCACCTGACCGGAACACGATAGTGCTAAACACTACCATTTAGCGGCAAGTATATTAGGTAATGCGGTGGTGCCTACGCCCGCGAGCTCCGTCACTAGAGCTCTACCACCAGTAGTCCTGACTACGTCTCCACACTCTGGACCACTTACCATCTTCGGTCGGACTACACGTCACCAGGGGAGCACTGCGCTATGGAAGTGGAGCAGATTAGGTCGATCACTCACTTATAAATCTTATGCTCGTCAGCTAGGCCTTTAAAAATATATAAGTATATTGTTGCCGTCCCCTTTGGGTTTGTTTTTATTCTCAAGGGCGATAGATAGTGAGAGCTATGCTTGGAGTTTCTCTGCGAGATCGAATCAGAAATGAGGAGATCCGCATGAGAACCAAAGTTGCCGAGATAGCTCACCGAATAGCGAGACTCAAGTGGCAGTGGGCAGGGCACATAGCTCGAAGAACTGACGGCCGTTGGGGCAGAGCCATTCTCGAGTGGCGACTGCGTACCGGAAAACGAAGCGTAGGCAGGTTTGCCACAAGGTGGACCGACGACTTGGTGAAGGTCGAGGGCAATCGCTGGATGAGGGCGGCCCGGGACCGTTCGTTGTGGCATTCTTTGAGGGGGCCTTTGTTCAGCAGTGGACGTCTTTTGGCTGAAATGATGATGACTACAATATCATTTAATGAATTGGTCATAAAAAAATAAAAATTAAACACACAGATAAACCGTGGCAAACCAACGAAGTGTAAGATCAAAACGAGAACAGTAATGCAGTACAGTTTTAATATAATTTCATCCGCGCACCAAATCGTTAAATTGTATATAGCGGTACTGTTATTGCCCTATAAATGGAACGGATGACTTTATTATGCAGTTGAACGATCAAAATGTTTGTATTTTATTTATAGGCTTGAGATTTCGATAACATGTAATCCGAATAACATCTTATATTAAATGGTATGAGTGGTCTCGGGCCCCAATCATTATTACCGATCTTTGATATTTAAAAAGTCTTTTACGCATTTTTTGTTTATGGGTGTTTTAATATTATTTTTGTAACGTAGAGCTTCAGGGACACAGTTCAAGGCTTTTTTATGTAAAGATTTTTACTGGTGGTAGAGCTCCAGTGACGGAGCTCGCGGGCGTAGGCACCACCGCATTACCTAATATACTTGCCGCTCAATGGTAGTGTTCAGCGCTATCGTGTTCCGGACAGGTGGTAAAATAGGGCTCTGTAATTTCCGGCACAGATGCATAACACCTTAGACCTCAGGAGTGGCAACGCATCTGCATTTTGACCTTGGTCTTTGTGTAGGTGTCTATAGGCTGCAGTCATCCCTTAACATCAATGCGAACTGCATGCTTGTTTGCCACTTCTATTACATAAAAAAAGGATGGTGGCAAAGAAGCATGTAGCTCACATCGATATTCAGTGATGACTGTAGCCTATAGACATATACCTACACAAAAACCAGTAGGACAAAATCTGTTGATCTGAGACCTAAGGTGTTATGTTTCTGTGTTAGTTCATCATCATCATCATTTCAGCCAAAAGACGTCCTCTGCTGTACAAGCCTTTGTACTTTGCCTCCCCCAAAGAATGCCACAACGAACCCTCATCCAGCGATTGCCCGCGACCTTATATAGTTATTTCACGGAAATACATTACCATCTAACCGGAACACGATACTTAGTGCTGAACACTACCATTTGGCCGCAGATATGATAGGTAATCCGGTGGTGCGTACACCTCGAGCTTATACACTTGGAACTCTACCGCCAGAAGTTAGATGGTAATGAGACGATATTTTTTTTAGATTTAGTACCTCGTTTGTTTTACTAATCTTGGGGTGACGCATGGTGACGTGTAGACGCACTACAACCCCGTGCTACGCAGATGGATTTCTACCACCATCAAACATTCAGTTGCTCACTTTAAGATACATTTTGAAATCTTGATGTAATATTACACAATAAACCAGTTCTGTTCGACACAACAATGCCTGCCCCTTAATCTTTCGATCCGTCACACTTTCCGCCAAACTTGTCATCGCTGACGGTTTAGCATAATCGGCTACGTAATGGTCGCATTATAATAATATCCAATAAAGGTTGGCACACACTGATGGTTTGTTACGGTAATGACATTAGGTAGGGACTAATGTTCACTAAGTTGTCTACGTATTATAAGACTAGCGGCCAAATACTCAAATGTCACTTAAATCTAAGTGGGACTTAAGAATCTTCACACGATAGAGATAGCGCATATTTGAGGGTTGCTTAAAATTGAGTGACGTTTGAATATTCGGCCAAAAGTCCCCCAAGTCTGTCCGTCTTTTGGAGCGTGCTGATAGATTTTCTTTTCAAAAAAGTCACACTGGGCTCACTTAGATACTTAAATTAGAAACTCTGTTAAGTGAATGACTTTGCTTACGACGAATACATTTACTGTTTTTTAAGTACCTAACTAATTTTTGGAAAAAGAAATTGAAAATTTCATATCTTTATTGTTATTTTCTATTCTGATTCTGATTTATTGTTATTATCTGTTTCTTATTTTGGATACTTTTTCTTATTGTTATTCACTGAAGGCAACGTTTAACATTAACCCGCCATTAATGAAAAACATGTTTTTATCCAAATAAAAACACCATTTCTGTCAGTTCTACCATAATCGACGTAAAACTTTACTTTTACTGGTGGTAGAGCTCCAGTGACGGAGCTCGCGGGCGTAGGCACCACCGCATTACCATTTACTTGCCGCTTAATGGCAGTGTTCAGCACTATCGTGTTCCGGTCAGGTGGTAATGTACGACCCTGTAATTTCGGGCACAGAGGCATATCACGTTAGGCCTCAGGAGTGGTAACGCATCTGCATTTTGACCGTGGTCTTTGTGTAAGTGTCTATAGGCTGCAGTCATCACTTAATGTGAACTGCATGCTTGTTTGCCACTCCCATAACATAAAAAAAAGAAAAAAAAAAAGAACTCTGTTCCAAAACTCTACCGATAAAAGGATTCTTAACATATGCAGCCTCAGTGTGACTTATACTCGTATTATAGGTAGATATTCCACACGAAAAAGATTAAAATAAGACCCAGTACTCTACGTGTGTACTATCTCCATCATCTTCTTTGTATTCATCGTCACAATTTATCACGCGAAATAAACGTGCGGTACATTATCGTATGAAGTAGTATGAACGCAGGCTTACCCGAATAAAGCGTTGAATATTGTATAAGGTCAAAGGGCGTAGATATTTCAGTTCGCTTTCACCATTAATCACACGGTTGACATACCTAAGAATAGCCTTAGAATAATTGTGAAGGAATTTTGATTGGTTAGATTTGAATGATTTGCTGTTTCTAAATGGCGGGTTTTGCGTGTGCTAACGGATCATTAGCATTTTCGCTGAAGGATCAATTAGGAGTGATTGTGTAAAATTTTGAATTAGTTGCTTTTTACTGAAGAATTTACTCTAGATAATTTTTAGGCACTGCCCTATCTGCATAACACAATTACAACTTTTACTAATTTTTTTGTACTAAGTATGTACCGAATATCGCTGTCCCGCCACGACCCTATTAAACATAGTGGATAGCGTGCAAAAATTCAAAACAACGAATAAAATTAGATTTAAATGTATTCTTCACGATGAAATAATAAAAAATGATGTGATTTAGAATTACCTTAAAATTATTGAAAACAAACATTGTGACATAGTGTTTAAATAACACAATGACATTTTTCAAGAAGAAGAATACCTAAGTGAATAAAAATCGCCATTGGAGAAACAACTCGAATACACCGACAAAAATAGAGACTCGCAAACAAATTTATACGAATTAATGACGAACTGGGACATAGAGCAACACGGGCCACCGGCCGACCGGAGGGGAGTAGCCATAGCGTTTATTACCGATGCAAAACAGTTTGTAATTTTTTGCGGGAGGAAATTCGTATGACACATAAATACACAACAAAATGCGTCTAATACTACGAAACTCACACCTTGACCTTAACAAAATACATTAAAAAAAATCACGCACACATTTAAACAAATGGGCGACAGGCGTAGGACACTGTTACTTTCACAGAGGGGAAAGCCTGTAGATGGCTACTCCCCTCCGATCCGCCGCGGCCGGTGGCCCGTGTTGCTCTATGAAATGGGATGCAATAGAAGCCATCCATCAAGTGTGAGTGCGCCACGGACATGCAATTTGCATTGTAACCGCAGCACTCACAACTGCAATAACGGTAGCGACGCAGGCTTGCTAAAATATAGGTTGTTCGCAAGCTTTAGGCGAAACAAATAGGTAACTAAAATATTTACAGTTTCCACCAACAAATATTTGCACATCGACCTTTAAGAAAAAGCCTTTTTTTATGTAATGGAAGTGGCAAACAAGCGTGCAGTTCACATTGATGTTAAGTGATGACTGCAGCCTGACACTTACACGAAGACCAAGGTCAAAATGCAGATGCGTGACCACTCCTGAGGCGTAAGGCAGAGAATATGTAATAATACTACGTATAGTATGGACACTTCGACGTCCCGCCCGATTTCTCCGCCTCACCCTACCTCCTCCCCTCTTATGGGCGACGGTTGATATTAAGCGTTTGTATGTAATTTTGGTAGAGTGTCCGCGGTGTGCCTAAGGTGTTATGCCTCTGTGCTGGAAATTACAGGGCCGTACCACCTGATCGGAACACGATGGTGCTGAACACTACCATTTAGCGACAAGTAATTTAGGTAATGTATCTGGCGCTCTACACTCTCTATCTACCCCGTTAGGGACCTGGCGTGAAGATATATATATATATATATATATATATATATATATATATATATAATTTAGGTAATGCGGTGTTGCCTACGCCCGTGAGCTCAGTCACTGGAGCTTACAGGTCTATTTAAATAGCGTTATCTAATTAGCATCTACCTATATGACGTTTGTCGACCATTTTGATCAAGTTTTGACCTATATTGGACTATCAGTGCTTACGTAGGCTATGCAGCAGGCAGCGCTCTACAAAGTCGAAACTAGCCGATTATCTTTTTCGAAGGCTCGATGTGCGATATTTCTCGATGAGCACTGTATATTTGCAAGCCTGGAATGTTCAAATATTTTTCATCTTCAGGAAAAAATAATTGGCAGCCTGCTTTTTTTAAATATACCTAATGAAATGTTTAATTTTCAAATCATGACCTTGGCGCCCACTCCTATGACACTGAAATTGTACCACCTGGGGTGCGACCGCCTATTGACATTGCTATTGTCGTTGTCGTTGCTGTCTGATTTTCATGTCGATTTTTACTTTAACTCAATAACAATAATCGAAATAATCTACCATTATCGCTTGTTTCTCACCTACGAAAGCAAGAAAAACAATCAGATTATCACTAATTCTTTTAAAGGAGCTACAAATCGACATGAAAATTTGACAGCAATGACAACGACAATAGCAATTTCGATAGGCGGTCGCACCCCTGCTCTACTCGTTTTTTGCTCATATTTTGACAGACCTATAGCAATGGTAGTTTATCCATATTTAGTACCTGTAACGTAACTTCACGCCTGTAATCCTCGAAGGGGTAGGCAGAGGTAAATGCATGCATTCAAGCATACATGCAAACACCCACGATTCGCCGGTTACGTTTTGGCCCATGTAACAGGTGGCGAGCCTGTTGACATCTCCGGGCACATTACCAAACTTTGAGGTACTGGGAAATTTCCAGAAAATGGAAAAATCCCAATAGAACCAGAGATAAAGGCTTTTTCACCATTATCTCTGATAACCCCCTACCCGGGAACCTGTAATTGCCTAATAATGGGAAAGAATATTATTGTGACACAGTTCTAAGATTTACGCGATTCCATTTAGTTACGACCCTATAATTTTATGTCCGGGCTGATAACAGATTGAACGGCGCATATAATTTTGAGTATTATCTACCATTATCGCATTATGTATAAACAATATAAACTTTATTGTTTGTTTGTCCAACCACCATGATAACGAATTTTATTGTGAGTGAAAAATAAACCAGATTGATGAACGTGAACCTTTGCCAGGATCATTTAAGAAAAAAAAATCAAATTAAATTGAGATACTATACTCAGACTGGATCCTGCTAATATGATGACTGCCTCGTCGGTCCAATGATCGCAATCGCGATACTGAAGCCTTAGATCCCGGGTTTAATTCCCAGGGGGCCGACCACATAACTCTATGCTTTTTTTTTAGCTTACCATTATGACATCATCTTGTCAGTTTCGAACGCCTAACTTTCCTGGAAGTGCTTTCGTCCGCAGGTATATACTTAAGAGCAAAATGTTTTAATAGGCGGTACGAAACGTATAAGATCACTTGCTAAAAGAAAGCATTAGAGTTAAGCGGTAAGCTCCCAGGTACGCCTGATTTGAGGCTTTGCTCCACCAGTGGACATCTTTCGGTGGAAATAATGATGGTGACTTATATGACTTTATTTATTTAATCGTATGGCAGACTGTAGAATAGGCGAATACACACAAATTATATGTTTACATTCAGATTGCTTCGCCAATTGGCTGCGTCTTCAGTTAAGTTGTAAATTTCTTCTTTGGGTCCCAGGCAGGGTAGCCAACTTTTCCAGCCGCCATAACCGGACAACAAATTTGATCTGATCATACTTAGTCAAAATGGAAAATAAGCGGTAAGTAGGTATTAATGAAAAAGTTCTTTCTTTGAGGTTGATTTGTTCCCCAGGTTTTGGGTTATTACTTTGGGCAGTGGCATCATTTTTAAATATTTTTCCTAATCTAGGGTACAGTAGGGTAGCTTCTCTTTCGGAACTTTTTGTATCGAGTTTTTCTATGTGTGTAAAAAGGTAGTTTACTCAACAACTGTCAACAAACCGCAGAAGATGATTGTGTGATCGAAACCGGTTGGGTAAAATGATTAAATAGTATATATCTATAATAGTAATAAATAAATTCTAGTGGTATCCCCATGTATGCACCTTCAGTCTGCGGCAGTCGTCGTACTTCAGTTTCACGCTTCTATGCCGCACGTCACGTTCATAAATAATACTTCCTGACCGGGCAAATTGAATCCGGTCGGAAGTAAGCGACCTGACCCAAAAAATTCCTTCTAAAACCCAACAGTCCGATCCAAAACCGGACGGTTGGCAACCTTGGTCTCAGGTAAGAATGTATTGGGCATCACTCCATTACATGATCTATGATCTGGGCCTCTTCGCCACAACCACACAGGTCCGAGTCTCGCCAACCCTATTTGTGCAGAAAGAATCTGCAGCGGTCATGTCCTGATCTAAGCCTGCTTAATTTGCACCAAAGTTGTCGGGGTAGATCGAAACCGTTAGGTTTGGCTGTTGGGTCAGCGATTTGGGCAAAGACTCCATCTGTTTGTGTGGTGGTATCAACGTAATGATGTATATACCTACCTATATATATGATGTACATACCTATATCAGTTGATTAACATTGACAGGGGTACATTTACAGGATTGAAAATAGAAAGAAGAAGATTTAGGTAGAACAAGACATCCATCCTTTAAATTAAGGATGGTAATTGTAAGGATTGCACAAATAAAACATGCACGCAAGTCAAGCCACGCGCGAAGCCTAGTTTTTAATGAGATCAGAAATCTAAGACAGTAGAGTTGTGTTCTACTGTCAGTTAAATAAATTCGTAGCGGTCGGTTAAGTATGTCAATTTCAGATTTAAGTCCTTTGTAAAGGCATAACTATGTCTTGTTGGAAGGCAGCTTTTGTCTTGTTAATGGGCTTCTGATATTTCTGGATCTCAACATTATTTACCGAATACAACAACTTGATAATAGGGTTGTCGGTTTCTTGAACATCAAAAATAGGGAAGGCAGAGGCTGGGTGGGCTTACCTATCTCTGAATAGTCTAGTGCTGATCTGGAGTGTCAGATATGTCAGAAATCGAGGCAGATGTGTATATTCGCGGATAAAAATGAAAACCTTGTTAATGATATCAATCAGAATTTTGGTGATATTAATGATAATAATTGTTTTTTATATTATTTCGCATTAACACATGCTTGTGAAATATATTTTATTTTAAAGAAAAATGGAAAGAAAAATTACCTACCATACAGCAATGCAATAGATGTGAAGGAAAGATTTGACAAATCGGGCAGGCCTTCAGTAGCTCAATTGGAAGAGCGGCTGGACTAGATTCCCAGTAGGCCGCGAGTTCGAGTCCCGCCTGAAGTCAAATTTTTCTTTCCATTTTTTCTTTAAAATAAAATATTAATGATAATAAACTAATCACCTACCTGATTTTTTTCATTATATTATGCATACCTATAAACTACGGAACCCGACACGCACTTGACATGTTTTGTGTAAAATAAATTTTTAACAGCACAGCGTAATAAAATAGATTACCTGTTAGCAACCCTGCCTGTTACATTCTTCAAGAATTTTGTAGTTCGTATTTTGTAGGTAGTAAGTAGACATAATTATTACTATCGCCTTTTAAAGGTATAATGTAAAATCATTCATTTAGCAATATTTTTTTTATTATATGTAATGGAAGTGGTAAACAAGTATGCAGTTCACATTGATGTTAAGTGATGACTGCAGCCTATAGACACACAAACTTCACGTCCAAACACTACCGTTTAGAAGGTACGCGGACAGACGAACGGACATGACGAAACTATATAAGACAACTTTTGTAGATTACGGCACCCTAAACATAACTTAACTGCCTCGGTAGCCTAGTGGTAGCAGGCCACTACTACTACGCTGAGGTCCTGGGTTCGATTCCCGGGTAGGGTATTATCAGAGATAATGGTGTAAAATCCTTTATCTCTGGTTCTATTGGGATTTTTTCCACTTTCTGGAAATTTCCCAGTACCTCGTTTAGTAAGTTTGGTAATGTGCCCAGAATAATTTTTATATTATTTCGCATTAACACATGCTTGTGAAATATATTTTATTTTTAAAGAAAAAATGGAAAGAAAAATTTGACTTCAGGCGAGGCTCGAACTCGCGACCTACTGGGAATACGAGTTCGAGCCTCGCCTGAAGTCAATTTTTTCTTTCCATTTTTTCTTTAAAAATAAAATATATTTCACAAGCATGTGTTAATGCGAAATAATATAAAAATTATTAAGGGTAAAAGCGACTTCTTTACGATATTCAATAAACTGAAAAGTCTATTATATCGGTTGCCTAACTAGCATAGTTGGTAATAGATGGCGCTACTGCTACCATAAAGCAATGCAATAGATGTGAAGGAAAGATTTGACAAATCGGGCAGGGCTTCAGTAGCTCAATTGGAAGAGCGGCTGGACTAGATTCCCAGTAGGTCGCGAGTTCGAGCCTCGCCTGAAGTCAAATTTTTCTTTCCATTTTTTCTTTAAAAATAAAATGTGCCCAGATATGTCAAAAGGCTCGCCACCTGTTACATGGGCCAAAACGTAACCGGCGAATCATGGGTGTTTGCATGTATGATTGAATGCATGCATTTACCTCTGCCTACCCCTTCGGGGATTACAGGCGTGAAGGTACGTAAAAATGACTTGTTTCACGTGTTCTTGTGTGTAAATATAAGTCGAGTTACTCTCGTTATGCCCAATTTGAGTACGTATCCCGTGGGAGCTATCAACGAACAATGGCACGGATGTGGATATATCGTATAACCCTCCGTTAGCTTTATAAGGTCCCTCCCTCAACGAATGACAAACTATTGAAACTTTGTTCTAATTCAAGACGTTTGTGAGTTGTAAAATACATTTTTTACTAAGGATTACAAATCCTATTGGGCTGGCTAATATTTAATTCTTGTTTGTTGCAATGATAACTTAATGTAGATAAGCTCAGCTACTTTCAATAGATAAATAAAATAAAAATAAAAAGCCTTTTATTTCTTGCTTGCATATATATACATAAAATAATTATAAACAAATTTTAAAAATTTAAAAATTGCACATAATTTATGAAATTGCAATAAAATTTATAAAACAATTGCAATAATTCGTATTAAGATTAAATAAATTACTGTTTCACATTTTTTTCTTAAAATTAACTTCTAAATAAAATAAAAATTCCATCGTCAATCAACAAAATAAAAAGATTAAAAAAAAATGTAAAAGTAATACATTTGTGTACCTACAATAAAAATTACATAAAATAATTATTTTTGTTGTTTACTTTCAATATAATAATATATATCCCGTATATCGGTACCTCGTGGGAGTTATCAACGAACAATGGCACTGATGTGGGTATTATGGGTATCGTATAGCCCTCGGTAAGCTTTTAGAGGGCCTTCCCTCGGGCCTCTAAAAGCTTACCGCAACGAATGACGAACTATCGAAACTTTATTAAATAAAGTTCAGATAGTTTCAAGGCGCTCGACCATTTTGTGATGGGAAGTGAAAAAATATCAATACGAAAAGTACTTCTACTTTAGAAGTATTAAAATACTTCTAAATAAGTACTTACTAGAAGTATTTTTAAACTTAAGTATGTACTTCTAATCTGCTACTACCTCTAAATGACAAAATGTCAAAAAATATTTTCTTGAATAATTATTTTATTACGATTATTAATAAACATAAAAAATATGTTTGTCAATTAAAATTGAATTTAATGCCTGTTTTTCTTGTTTAGTGAAATTATTTTGCGTTTGGTGTATCCTGTTTGTAAACCTGCCTAGGTGTCTTGTTTTTTAGACAAAAAACATGTCAAATGTATAAAATCTCAATATTTGTGCGATATTTTTTTTATTAAAATGATTGTATGGAAAAGATCTCTTCTAGCTATAAGACCGCCGGTTGTATCACGTGTTTCTGTTTTTTTTTTTTAATTTTCTGCTTTTGGTGTGCAATGAAGAGTAATATTATTATTATTGATTTCCACTGTTGCTTAAAAACCCGATACCTACATGATTAAATGCTCTATTTCAGATTACCGGGTATTAGCACCGGACTGGAGGTAGCTGTGTAGAGGTATGACTCAATAACAGATTATAAGTTGAATTTTCACTGAGTAGAAGCCTAAGATCTACCCAAATAGTCATGCTTTTTTACTTTATTTTCATCTTTTTTTATTTTTCATAAAAACGTGCTTTTATAGATACATATATATATATATATATATATATATATATATATATATATATATGCGAAAACTTCTAATTGGTGTTTAGTTTTTAATTAAACCATTTAGACATAAATCGCTGTTTTCCCAAAACAATAAATAAAATTAATATACGTAATCATCTGGTGGAGCAGTGATGGAGCTCATGGGCGTAGGCACTAAATGGCAGTGTTTAGCATAATCGTGTTCCTGTCAGGTGGTAATGTACGCCCCTGTAATTTCCGGCACAGAGGCATAACACCTTACACCTCAAGAGTGGCAACGCATCTATATTGAAATCTCTGGTTTCACGTACGGCCCTGTAATTTCCGGGACAGAGGCATAACACCTTAGGCCTCAGGAGTGGTGACGCATCTGCATTTTGGCCTTGGTCTTCATGTGGGTGTCTATAGGCTGCAGTCATCACTTAACATCAATCTGAACTACTGCATGCTTGATTGCCACTTCCATTACATAAAAAAAAACGTAGATATTTACAGGATTCCAGACTTATCATCAATGTAGACAGTATATTTTTAATTATGTCATATTGCTACTTTATGAAATAAATAAAAATATACGGTCTTATTCATAAGAAGTTATAACACCTCTAAGAGCTTGCTATAGTATGCTATAAGAAAATATTCATAATAGCATTTTAGCGCTAAAACACTCTATAAACCCACTATAAAGTTATAGAGGCCAGAACCCTACTATAACAGTGCTATAAGGATAAAAGATGGCCGACATTCAACAGCTGATTGTTGAAATTGACATTGAGCGCGTTCCATTAATCGACCACAACGACCGTAACGCCCTTTGTATTGTTCCACCTGAGGCCCGTACTCGTCGCGAGCGGTCGTTTGACGTCTTAAATAACGTCACTGTTCGCGACCGCATTGCGTCCACTCCGATCCACTAATATTTTGTGCTTTCACCAAAACGACAATTTCTGCGGTCTTGGTCGCGGTCGATTAATGGAACGAAGCTAGGAATGACTTGATCTGACTTTATGTACCTTTGACGTTGACTTTTTTCCTTTTTTTCGAAATAAGGTCATTTTCACACCTAATTTATAGACAATTTGGCGTGTTTGATCTCTTGTTGGATGCATCTGACCACTGAATTCCTTGCACTGGCAACATTTTGTCTATTAGCAGAATTTTAACTATGGAAGGTTTATAGAACGTTTATGAATAAACAATTTTAAAAAACGTTCAATAGGCTTATAAAGCATTTTAACTAATGAATGCTATAAACCTTCTATAAGCGTTTTTTATGAATAAGATCGATAATCTACAAGCTGACCCGGCGAACTTCGTATTGCCTCACAATGAAATAATGTGTCAAAGGTTTTTTAAATACGGACTATTTGTATGGGAAAATGAAATTATGGTTTTTACTATTTACCTTCAATTTCTTTATATTTTCTTACCTTTTAAACCTTCCCTGGATTTCCAAAAATCATTCAAAACCAAAATTAGTCAAATCGGTGCAGCCGTTCTCGAGTTTTAGCGAGACTAACAAACAGCAATTTAATTTTATATATATACGAGTAGATAGAAGATATAGATAGATAATCTATTACGTAATACAAAGATATACATGTGATCATATATGGTTTTAATGGTTCCATCCATACAAAGTGCCTATTCAGGCAGCACGCTTAATCCCAGAACGCTATTAACTGCATAATCAAAAGCTGGTAACTCACGAACTAATAATGATATAAAGGTTGGCGTACACTGGTCTTATAAGTGTAATGTTTTTAGGCAGAGTACCATTAGCGCTCACCGATTGTCCGGCGAAGTAGACTACGGTCGTCTCGATTCGAGCCGTCTAGATTGAAATATATATACCTAACTAGCTGTTGCCCACGGCTTCGCCCGCGTGGATGTCGTTTTTTAATCTTGAATTTCTTTCTATAAACCTCACGGAGCCCGAAACCTTTCCAACGAATGCAAAACCGTGGAAATCGGTTCGTGCGTTCTGGAGTTCTAGAGTCAGGAAGGAAAACCCGACTCATTTTTATATTATAGATATTTAAACGTGAGTTTAGATGACATTGGTCAGTACTGAATACAAAGATGTTACTTAGGGCTAAGCCTCTCCATCAACCAAGTAAAGCTCAATTAACCTTGAAAAATCTTACTAACGCTGGGTTTCACCAATGTTTTTATTTGCGAACTTGCATATCGATTTCCAAGAAACACACAAAATTAATAAAATGGTAGATAAATAGTTTTAGTAGAGCGTTAATAGCGTTAATACAGAGTTAATAGCTTTTGCAAATTATTGTTATTAGGGCCTATACCGAATCGCTAAAAGACATTGGTCAGCGTCCATCCATACATTGTTCGTCTTAGAAGTGCCTAGAATCCATAGCAAAAAGAACACTTAAAAATTAGATTGGTTTTTCAATACGAGTATAATATTTTAATAAGGTAGGTATACAAATTCAGAAATATTTGCTTTCATAAATACAGGAATATGTGATATCATTCGGAGATACCCGTAGAATATTTTTACTTTAGTTGCGATTATGAGGCAATGAGACAAAATGTGTATCGATCCAGTTTAGTTTGACAAAAAAATGACATGGGTTTGGGTTCAGTAAAATTAAATGTTGGTAAGGGTACCATAATCATCTCTCATACAAAATAATAGAACGCGCTCTAGCCACGAAAAGCAATCTCAGTGTATCCCGAACCTTACCACAACTACTTAAACAGAGTTATGCAGATTCTTATCGCCAACAGTAGGTAGACTCTCAGCGGTCCCTTACAAGGACCGCCGTGTCTTTCTCAATGCGAATAATTCACCCCAAACCAAACTTATTCTGCGATTCCCAAATCGAAAACCACGAGAAAATAAACCTTACGGACTTAAAAGTAAGATTCTACTAGTTCAAACTAGCCCAAACCGGTTCAGTCCGGTTTATTCTGAATAGCGCGCGATCTCCATCGGATCGCGTTTTTCTATCGCGTGCTCGATTAATCGGTCTGCAATGACTTTGTTGCTTAAGTTAAAGTCAAAGTTGCCAATTATTTTATACGATTCGAGAAGCAAATACGGTTGTAGAACAGTTTAACGATGATTATTATCCGTGATGTGGTTTAAGTTAATAAATAAGGGTGTACCTACGTATAATGCCGGCACAGATCACCTCCTCTACACGTCGTATGCGTCCGCCGAGACGAGGTGATTTGAGCGTCTGTGGTAGAGGTATTTAACGTCGGCGGACGCATACGCAGATGACGACTCCAGATGCATCTATCGACGTGTAGGCATAACAATTATACGTTCATAATGTTAACTAAATAACTAATAAGAACACTAAATAAGATCACTCCTGCGTCTGTCTGTCCATCAGCGACAGTCTATTTTCTTTGAAAGTTCTGGGCCGACTGAATTGAAATTTGGTACACGTTAAAATACATTTTTGAGTTTGAGGTTTGCGTTGTTATAGAAAATAGACGAAAATGGGCCACCCCTCCTCCCTATGGGCCACCCCTCCTCCCTATGGGCCACCCCTCCTCCCTCTCATATCTGAAACTATGTTACTAAGCCTGGGTTGTACCAAGATAATTGTTAAAGTTAAAGTAATTGTTACACTTCACATACTTCTCTAACTTAAAGAAATCTGTCAAAGTTAGAGAGGGATCAGTCTAGCCGTAGAGAGGGGTCAGTAGCACCGGGGCTGGCCCCCTCTGCTGCGGCTTCTTCTGGCCTGCCATGCAGGTCGGCGTTGGGTGCCCTGGGATTCAAGGGCTTCGGTGGAGGAGGCACGCATCGTCAGTCGAGAGAGGGGTGGGGGCTTTATACATTTTTTTTTAATTTTATTATTATTCTTTTTATTTATTTTTATTTTTTTATTTTTATTTATTTTTTGTGAAATGTTACAATAACTTTAACAAATATCATGGTGCAACCCAGGCTAAGTTTTGGAAAACATACGGAAAATAGTTTTTTACCTATAGACTACAGAAAAACCTATTAGACGTTTATATTATTTAAGGTAGTCTAGGAAATCACACAATTGTACGGAATTTTGTGAACGCAAGTCCGACTCGTACTTGGCCGCTTTTTATTTAAGCGACAAGCTGATGGGCCACTGCCACACAGCGCTGAGCAGAGGTAAATGAATGCATTTAAACACAAACTTGCCATTCATGATGGTCCACAACCTATTGACATATCCGGGCACATTACCAAACTATGATACCGATGGTACACTTCCGAAAATTAAAAAAAACTCTATAACACTTATTACCCGATTCGCAACTCGATAACTAGTGACTCTGAGGCAGTTATCAATGGCATTGGCATAAGCATAGATTTATTATCTACTTGGCATAAGTACCTATTATCTTTTGTTTTATTGAAGTACATCGGAAACATTCAAATAATATATATTCCTGAATAAACAGCCAATAAGATGCTAATGCGGTGGGTAGAAAATTCAGGGGTGAAGGCTTAAGTTCACCTCGAGTTTTCGTATTCGTAAAGCAATATTGGTGGAGTGAGGTCTCGCTTTCCTGGAAGTCATTTGAGTGTTACAAAGTATATGAGCATTTAATGTTAAAGTTTTCTTATTCGAGCCAACTTTGCATTCATCTTGTTGAATCAATAACACTTTCAATGCCTTTTTGTAAATTCAGAATGACTTTCAAAATAAGTATGAGTACCTACATCAAAAACTTTTGCATACATTTATTAGGCGCGTACAGAGCGAGCTACAGCTACTGCTACTATACATATATGTACCTATATACCTAACACGAATACATATATAACCTATACCTAATAAGGCAGTAAATATCGAGTGTCTGTACATTTTTTTTTCCAAAAAACTGATAGGGGGTGATCAAAAAAGAGTAACAGAAACCAAAAAAAACTGGTTTTGGAATTTTAGTATGTTAGTTTGTCTGGCTCACAGGTTATAACTTCGAATCTTCTCAACGGATTTGAAGCGGTTTTCACAGGTGGATTACATAGGTATAATTAGGAGCAAAACTTTGTTTCGGCAAAATCGGGAAAAAAGAAATCATTGTCAATTGAAAATTTACTTCAAACACTGCTTCAAAACTTTTAAACAAGAGTTGAATGCGGTTTATACAGGCGTTAGTGGCGTTTGAGGCGTTAATGGTGGTGGTGGCATTCGTGGCGTTGGTGACGATGGTGTCATTGGTGACGTAGCTGGCGTTAATGGCGGTGGCGTTCGTAACTTTGGTTTTGGTTATGGTGGCGTTGGTGAAGTTGGTAGCGTTGGTGGCGTTGGTGGCATTGGTGACTTTTGTGGCGATAGTCTAATATCGCGTACAGGGTAGTATTAATGTAAACAGATTGTTTTAGCTATCCATATGTGTTTTCGTATGATCCAAAATTAACTAAAAGTTATATCCAAAACATGCTGCCGAAAGTCACTATTCCACGCGAACGAAGTCGCGGGCACAGCTAGTTATAAATATAAGAGTATGGATGGATAATGATTTTACTGAATACGTCCTTCAGGCTACAAAGCGTCATGCAGTGAGTGAAATGTGGTACCCGCCTATCTTAATCGGGACTTGTTTGTTCTGCAAGATTATCATTTATCATCTTGAACCCATAGAGCAACGCAGCCCATCGGTCGCGGCGGACCGGAGGGGAGTAGCCATAGCGTTTATTACCGACGCAAAACAGTCTGTAATTTTTTGCGTGTGACACACACTCACTCCAGAGAATATGTAATAATACTATGTATAGAATGGACACTTCGACGTCCCGCCCGATTTCCCGGCATCACCCAACCTCCTCCCCTCTTATGGGCGACGGTTGGTATTTTCTACGTGCTACGCACACAGGTGCACGTGTAAATACACGTCACTGATCGATGTCTCTGTAAAAGAGATCAAATTAAGCGTTTGTATGGAATTTTGGCGGAGTGTCTGCTGTGACTACAAAAATCGTCTTTTACTACGAAACTCACACCATGACTTTAATAAAATGCATAAACAATTTCACGCACACATTTAAATATCTGGGCGACAGGCATAGGACCATTTGGTCTTGCACTCTGACAGAGGGGAAAGCCTGCATATGGCTACTCCCCTCCGGTCCGCCGCGGCCGGTGGCCCGTGTTGCTCTTTGTCTTTAACCTATCGGGTGCATCATAAATATTACATGCCAAACATAAACATGTTTCATAAAAAGATCTATCTTTCAAGTATTTTATAAGTTTGTTTTTTTATGTCTCGTGGACTAGGGACTTATTGGTTTTATGATGTTAGTTGATCGAAACGGTTTTATTGACGTATTCTAAGTACTATCTTTTGGCCGACTTTTGACTGACTTTGTCCGCGTAATCCATAATATCGTAAGCCATACAGAGTGAAATTTCAGTGGTTGTTTTCCCAAGACTTAGGAATCGGCGTGCATGTATGAAGAGAAGGAATGTAGAAGAAGCAAGAGAGGCGTGTCAGGACCGGGTTATCTGGCGCTTTACATTCTTTGCCTACCCCCTAAGATACTTGCCGTGAAGAAACACTCATATTTTGTAATCTTCCTCCACATACACTTTCACCCTTTATTTCACCTTCTTAAAATCCTTATATTTCATCTACATCGTAAGAAGCCTTAAGACGAAAATTCATCCGTTCACACAGTCCTACCGCGGGGTTTCAATTAGAAACAAATTAAATTCCATCTCACTGTCCTCCTTGTCTGCGGATCTTTGCGTTATCCGGGAAACTATCTCACTGCGCTCACCATTCGTTTGCCGGGAGATGGGACATGGGTTTAATTGAAAATGGAAAATAAGTCTTCACCTTAGTAAGTTGAAGACTTATTACCCATAGCACTGGCGGTAGAGCTCCAGTGACGGAGCTCGCGGGCGTAGGCACCAAAGAGTATACAAATGTAGGCACCACCGCATTACCTAATAAGTATACTTGCCGCTAAATGGTAGTGTTTATTTATTTATTTATTTACTAGCTGTGCCCGCGACTTCGTCTACGTGAGAAAAAGTATGATTGTTCAGTATCTACCCGGACGAAGTCGTGGGCGCAGCTAGTATAAAAGCGTTAAGTAAGTTACTCCTTATTACATCAGCTATCTGCCAGTGAAAGTCCCGTTAAAATCGGAGACACTCATATTCTATGTATTTGTATGTAATTATGTATGTATGTATGGTAGTATGGTAGTATGGAGATAAAAGTAGCCTAAGTTACTCTTGTTACATTAGCTACCTACCCATGGAAGTCCCGTCAAAGTCGGATACACTCCAATTCTACTTATTTGTATGTAGGTATGTATATATGTATGGATGTATGGAGATAAAAGTAGCCTTAGTTACTCCTTATCACATCAGCTATCTGCCATTGAAAGTCTCGTCAAAATAGGTCAAGCCGTTCCCCAGATATACAGACAGACAGACAAAAATTGTTAAAAATGTTGTTTTGGTATATGTACCGTGTATACATACATATGCGTTTAGTAAAAAGCGGTTATTTTAATATTACAAACAGACACTCCAATTTTATTTATTTGTATGTATATAGATTTATTATGGAAGCTACAATACAACATAAGACCTAAAAATTCTGTGAAAATTTTAAGCGTCTACATTATAGCGGTAACAGAAATACATAATTTGTGAAAATGTTAGCTTTCTAGCTATCACTATTTATGAGATACAGCCTGGTGACAGACAGACAGACAGACGGACAGACAGACAACGGAGGATTAGTTATCCGTAGGGTCCGTTTTTACCTGTTAGGTACGAAACTCCCTAAAAGATAGAACTATGATACAGAATAGCTTAAAAATATTCGACACGATTCTTTAAATTGACATAACTTTTTTATTTCTGAACCGATTCACATGAAACAAACATTAAATGTTAAGAATAAGCCGTTTCTGTTATTAGCATGCACAAACACACAGACAAACAGACATTTTGTCGGGATAAAAAGTACCCAGTGTTGTGCGATAAAGGTTAAAGTATAATCATACCAAGTTTCATTGTAATCGGAAGGGTAGTTTTTCTGTGATGCTTGAACAAACAGACAGACAGACAGACAAAAATTTTTCTAATCACATATTTGTGTTCGGTTTCGATCTAATAACATCCCCTGGTATTTATTTTTTCAATATTTTTAATGTACAGAATTTACACTTCTACAGATTTATTATAAGTATAAATTAGGCACATTTACAGTTTTTAAATTGGATAATTTAAGATTTTAAATTATCCTTCTCAATACACAACCAATTACAAATGTACACCGCATGCACTTAGGTATACGTCGATAAAACTTAAAATAATTTACAGAAAAATATAATAATGATAAAGTCATTATTATATTTTTCTTATTATATTATTATTTTCATAAATAAAATAAACATCATTAAATAATTAAATGAACACAATCAAATAATATATAAAAAAATATTTGTTTAGAATATAAATATTAAAATTATGACACTATTTGATACAATACCACATACTAGCAGCAATATCGTGTTACGATCAGGTGGTAGCTGCCCCGATGTGAAATACTGCCTCGCTTTAATTTCACATCGGGGCAGCTACTACAGCTTTATAAGGCCCAAGTGCGGCCCCATCTGGAATACTGCTCTCATTTGTGGGCGGGAGACCCCTAATACCAGCTTGGTCCACTTGACTCCCTACAAAAACGCGCCGTTCGTATTGTTAACGGTCCAGGACTTACTGACAGGCTCGAACATCTGAGCCTGCGCAGAGACATTGGGAGTCTGTGCGTGTTGTACCGTCTCTACAATGGTGAGTGCTCTGCTGAACTGTTTTACATGGTGCCACCGTCTGTTTTCCTACACCGTACTACCCGCCGAAGAGAGAAGTTCCACCCACAACGACTGGACACCTGGTAGTGCTCAACGGTGCGGTTATCACGTTCGTTCCTGCCCAGAACGTGTAAATTGTGGAACGAACTTCGCTCTGAGGTGTTCCCTAGGTGCTACTCGTACAATATGGGGTTCTTCAAAAATGGCGTCAAAAGAGTCCTTCAGGGCTGGCAGCGCGTTGGCAACTCTCCTGGTGTTGCAAATGTTCATAGGCGACGGTGACCACTTTCCATCAGGTGGCCCGTTTGCTTGTCTGTCAACCTTCAGACATAAAAAAGGGGGTTATGTACGGCTCTGTAATTGCCGGTCCAGAGGCATAACATCTTAGGCCTCAGGAGTGGTAACGCATCTGAAATTTGACCTTGGTCTTTGCGTGGGTGTCTCGGCTGCAGTCATCACTTAACATCAATGTGAACCGCATGCTAGTTTGCCACTTCCATAACATAAAAAAAAGTTGCGTTAACTACGGATTTATGACAAAAAGTCGTGGGACACCTCAATCACTCAAGTCTAGTTCAACGGTGCTAAAATGTTCGTGTTTTTTTTTAATTATATGCTACACGTTGGTGATAAGTGAAGAATATATCTACCTTCTTATTATGATTTCTGTTCGTAACCAAAGGTAGTTCATATTTTGAAGTAATCATAAAAATCAGAATCCGATTTTTGGAAATATGTTTATGATAAACCTTATTATCTCATAATTAGTAATGAATATATAAAGTGATACATAATTTAAATTAATACCTGTAAGACGAATTATTTTAACTGGTAATGCTCTAGGACATAGGTACCACCGCACTTAATCTATCTCTACACAGCTCCAGCGTGTTCCAATCATCTAAATCAAAGAACTTAAGAAATTAAAGAAAAAATGGAAAGAAAAAATTTACTTCGGGCATGAATGGAACCTGCGGCCTCAGGATAACCATTCCAGCCGCTTCACCACTAAGCTACCGAAGTCCCACACCGATGCGTGACGCATCGGACGAAATAAATTCGATCACTAGTATAACGATACTATTCGAAAGACGAGAAATTTGACGCATCATGCGTCAAATTTTGCTTTTCACATCAAAGAACTTCTTCTGAATCAAAGAATTCTTTTACTACTACCTATATGGTTTGTCTGTTTTTTGTTGTGCAACATGTTTAGCAACATTTTTCACTAACCAATTCAATAATCTGTACCGCTTGCTTGTTTGTATCTAAACTTTCATGAGGTAAAAAACCTGATTCCTACTTTCAAATGAAGTATTTGATATTACATCTGAGTGCAGATACCCATTATTTTTTTAAATTATCATTTTTAAAACTGTGGGCCTTTGCCAGAGCACTACACACTTTCCGATAAAAACACCGCGAACTGGTTTTGTTTTTATCTTGCGTCGACAGTATTCACTTATTATCAATGCAAATTATATGAAAAAAAATAAATACGCTTCCAACTTTCGTAATGCTAAGTCAACAATGTATAGCAACGTTATTTCAAGTAACTTAACGCCTTTAATCCCCGCGGCGGGGTAGGCAGAGGTAAATACATGCCTTCAAGCATACATGCTAACCACCCACGATACGAGCGAGCGAGCAGAGCGACGACTTTAATGTAACCCTGAGTTTGCATTGATGAAACATTCACATAAAATATGTTAAAATGATGAGGCGGGTCTACGCTAGACGAACCAAGCACGAGCGAAGCACAAGCGGAGCCGTTCGCGGCTTCGTCGTTCGCGGCGTCAAGTGTGGACGTAAACTAAACACGTCCACGAGCGCACTGCGAGCGCGAAGCAAATCCCTTTGTGTTCGTCAAAAAACCGACAACAGGCGGAACGCAGCCGAGCACGAACGAAATGCTCGCAGCGCGCTCGTTCGAGGCTTGTAAGTTGGTCCACTCTAGACGAATTGTGTTCGGCTCGTGCACCGCTCGTGCTCGGCTCTCCTAGCGTAGACGCACCTATAGGTTTAACAGCAGTGTGAACGCTAGCACCAACAAGACATTTATCGCAATACATACTTTATGCGACGAGTTGCGAAACATCATCATGTTTCATGTTTTTAGTGCAAACTAGGGGTAACATTTACTCTCATATTAAAAGCGGGACTATCCCAGTTAAACCACAACGTGTGGCTATGTTATTCGTGACGTAGATCTGAGAATCTCAGCGAGCTAGGCCAAGTGAAGTGACAGCAAAATCGGGATTTAAGCATCTACTGCTTTGCAATTGAAATGAACCTTGATTATTTAGCAATACTTCAGCTCAATGGTTTAACTGACGACAGGAAATGGGATTGTCAGATTTGTTAATACTTCGTTGGTTTAAAGAGATATTAAAGACGTCAAAGACATTTCCATATGAATGTCTTAGATGATTAAATTACTTATGTGAATACTAGCTGTGCCCGCGACTTCGTCCGGGTAGAAACGGAACAATGATAAATTCTCACGCCAATAAAAGTAGCCTAAGTTACTCCTTATCACATCAGCTATCTGCCAGCGAAAGTACCGTCAAAATCGGTGCAGCCGTTCCCAAGATTAGCCCCGCCAAACAGACAGACAGACAGACAAAAATTGTTAAAAATGGTATATGTACCAAGTATACACACATACCTATACATTTAGTAAAAAGCGGTTATTTTTATATTACAAACAGACACTCCAATTTTATTTATTTGTATAGATATAGTTGTTTGTAACTTTAGGGGTAACGAAGCAGGCATTTTTCACAAAGGCATAGGCCTTAGGCCTATGCGTTACCACGCATGTGTATTTTGACCTTGGTCTTTGTGTGGGTGTCTATAGGCTGCAGTCATCACTTAACATCAATGTGAAATGCATGCTTGTTTACCACTTCCATTGTATAAAAAAAATTTTTTTCATTCAATATAAAAGTAAGATTATAGCTCTTCAGAATCTCTCCATTTGTTGTTGTAGTACCTAGTCACGTTTACCTTTTTTTAAATTTTCCCGATTATTTCTCATTGAAAAGAAACTATTTTTAGGATTCAAGGAAAAACGGAATCCTTATGAGACCAGAGAGCTGTCTGTCCATCTGTCGCAGCCGATTTTCTCTGAAAGTATTGGGATTTCAAATTTGGTACACTTATGTGAATCAGTTACCCAAACACGCGTAAAAAAAATTAATGGATCTAAAAATAGAGAGTACTTTTGGGTACATCAGCCAATAATATACTATAATATATTAAATAAAAGGTCATATTTTTTTATTATTCAGAATTAAATAATTTTTAAAGGTTTAACAAAAATAGGAGTAGGTAATACTAAATTACCATCAATATGAATAACATGACATGAAAAAAAAACAGAGTAAACTCGTACGCACATGGATCTGAAGCCACAGATTAAGGAATAGTTAGACAGGCGCTGTCTATGAATCATAAGGGTGTATGATAAGGTGTAACCGCGATGCGCGGAACGAGGCAAATTGATGTATTTACTTCGTCTTCCGCATGCGTCTGCGCATCGAGCAATATTCTTAACATTCCTAGCCCTATCTACCATCTTATAACCGCTCTTAAAGTACTAAAGATATACCTGTATGATAGTTAGATGTGGTTGGTAGTGAAGTATAGAGTGATGATTTCGAGGTGAACGTTATCAAGTGATCTATTCTTCATGTGAGATTTAGCATGATCATTTTCTTTTTTTAAATATTTTTTTGAAATTTCAAACTTCAAGAAAATAAATAGTGATGAAAATATTTATAGGTTATCCTATAAGTATCACTATAAGATAATAAACACAAGCCTAGTTTTTAAAGTACCTATAATATTATAAAATTGATTGATTTCACAATCTATAGAGCAAAATCAAAATCTGTTCCTGCATAGCTTGTTAACTGCATTGCTCAATAAATTACTGTTTTCAAGTGGACAGACAGACAGGTTTACCAACATTTTGCTTTTGGGCATCGCCATCGGCGCCCTAAAACGAAGTCTGAACGGGTCACTTGTAAGTTTTTTTTATGTAATGGAAGTTGCAAACAAGCATGCAGTTCACATTGATGTTAAGTGATGAATGCAGCCTATAGAGAACCACACTAAGATCAAATTGCAGATGCGTTACCACTCCTGAGGCCTAAGGTGTTATGCATCTGTGCCGGAAATTACAGGGCCGTACATTACCACCTGACCGGAACACGATAGTGCTGAACACTACCATTTAGCGGCAAGTATATTAGGTATTGCGGTGGTGCCTACGCCCGCGAGCTCCGTCACTGGAGCTCTACCACCAGTTAGAAGGTGTTACTTCATCATTATCAACACTTCAGCTGAAAGACGTCCACTGCTGGCCCAAGGCCTACCCCAAAGACGTGTCGTGCGTCATTAGGTGAGAATATGCCATAATTGCCACGCTTGGCGGATAGCATCGCAGTGGCGGCAGTTTTATTGCGGGACGCTGCTGATCATCTCGCGTTTTCATTTTTACTACCTATTAGTATGGTTTGACTGCCATTGTTCGGTTGACTTACTGCACTATTTTTTTAGCATTTTTTTAAATGTTATGGCATTGCTATTACGCATATTGCCTGTGTCAAGTAAAACGATTTTTCGCATTCGTAATAAACAGCGTAAAAGTCAGAGTCAGTCAGTCAGAGTCACAGTCAGTAATTCGAGTAAATTGGCAACTTTACCCGAACATTTACAATGAAAGGAGATGTTGCATAAATGTATGGACCTCCGGCCATGTATTGTACACAATATCATTGAACAGGTAAAATCAATATAATAACGTTTTTCACTGCATATTTTCACTTATTTAACTTTGTTTGCAGTTACAAAACATTATTTGCAGTTAGTATTGCAACTCAAAACCAACATGGCGAATATGGCGGGCGATGTCATTTTGACATTTTCATTTTTTAAATTGTATTTTGATTATATAGTACTTGGAGAAAAAAGTATTATTTTCTAAATAGTATTTAGAAAATAATACTTTAGTAAATACATATTTATATATGTTGCAAAGTTGCCAAGTACTGTTATGTAATTCGAAAAAAGTATTGTTTAAAACCTAACATTTGAAAATAATACAGTATTGTATAGGTATCATTAGTTTTCGGAATGGAGATCGACATTTTTGAACTTTTTACTTATAACTTAGGACTACCTAAAAAACCACCTAAATTCCTTCTGTCTAATGCTAAAAAAAATGAACTATAGAGAATGATGTGGTCGTCACGTTTCAATGATTCCGTCGCTTGTTAATTACTTAAAGTTAAATCCAATAAGTGCAACAATATAGCAACAATGTGCAAAAACATTGTTTACCGAATACGATACAGCTATTAGTTCCAGTCAGTGTTACCAACTCCGAAATCAAGCGGATGGTAGAAATCTCTAAAAGTTACGGAAGATTTTCCAAAATTATGTTCTCCACCAACCCGCATTGGAGTAGCGTGGTGGAGAAAGCTCCGGGCCTCCCAAAAAGGGAAGAGACTCGTGCCCAGCAGTGGGACGTATAATGGGTTGCCATTATTTCTATTATTATATTAGTTTTTTTTTTTTAATAGTTTGTCATGACCATAGATACAGAGTCTTTCAGTCGTATACATATTGAATTTCACATTTCTTTAAATTAATGAATATCCATATAGAAGATGACGATGATTAAATGCTTCCATGAGGAATATGATGAGATGAGGGGGTGGCTCCTGTAAAGCGATGGGGACTTTACTGAAGTTTTTACGAAGTTTTGGAGGCAATACGAAAAATCACTTTTCACTTCATAATATCACTTTCTTACACTCGTGAACATTATCGAATGCTTTATGATAAAAATCCCACTATTTTTACACATAAAAACGCGACTATACACAAATTTCGAAAATAATATCACGCAGCGACACAGCTCTTTTCCGCGTTCCCGCCAAAACTCCTTATTATATTAGTCCCAGTCAGTGTTACCAACTCCGAAATCGAGCGGATGGTAGAAATTTCTTTAAGTAACGGTAGATTTTCCAAAACCTTTCATTTGAAAAACGGTAAAATTACGGTGAATGTTCAGCAATACGATCGGTCAAAGGTTTAAAAAAAGCAAGATATTATTAATCAGAATCGGACAGTATTATTATTTCGGTATTTTTATACATAGATATTCGTATTGTACTTTTGGAACATTACAGTAGGCACAAAATTTAATTATTGATGTGTTTATATCCTTCTTTGTTGAGTTTCATTAAACTAATTACTCAAACTATTATGAATATTATGAAAATGCCTTAAAGTCTTCTTTATGATCTTTACGAAGCCAGTCACAGTATTCTTTATTAAGCATCCATTCCTCAAGGAACTTTTGCTTTTAACGCTTTCTTTTCATTTTTCCGTATAATATCTAATCTCCAATCAGGTTCTCCCTGCTTACTGGTGGGAATCCAGTGTTCCTCTGAAAATGAGAACGTTATAATACTTCTAAAACATATATGACGGTAACTACTTAAATATATTTTAGTTTTGTTAATATCATTTACCCAAATCATTTTTTTTTTTTTTATGTTATGGAAGTTGCAAACAAGCATGCAGTTCACATTGATGTTAAGTGATGACTGCAGCCTATAGACACCCACACAAAGACCGAGGTCAAAATGCAGATGCGTTACCACTCCTGAGGCCTAAGGTGTTATGCCTCTGTGCCGGAAATTACAGAGCCGTACATTACCACCTGACCGGAACACGATAGTGCTGAACACTACCATTTAGCGGCAAGTATATTAGGTAATGCGGTGGTGCCTACGCCCGCGAGCTCCGTCACTGGTGCTCTACCACCAGTTATTAAATGATCTAATACCTATTACGGTGTTTTTTGCTAACGTAGTTATAAACGTACGGTAGGTGGTATCTTTTCTAATTACGATGTTTTTACCGTAATTACGGTGCAGTTGGCAACACTAGTTCCAGTAAAAACTTAACGTTTTGTTACGCAACCGTTCTCAAACCGTTATGTGACGAAATAGTTTTAAAATAACTATTGGAACCGGTTTGGGACAGTCCTGAAAAACCGGCTAATGAAATATAATGATTACAATGCAGAAACGGAACGTGAATAACGTTAGTGAATGCTGTTTTTTAGGCCGCCAAATTATAATACGGAACCTTTATAAGATCACTCGTGCATCTGTCTGCCCGACTGTTACAGCATTTTTTCCCTGATAGTAATGGGGATGGATTGAGTGGGAATTTGACACACATGTGTAAATTAATGACCCAAACAAATACTCGTAACGAAAATAAATGAAATCTAAAAATGTTGAGCAATTTTGTGACAATAATTGCCCGAACTAGGTGTTTTTGGGGCATCAATCTGGGATCAAAGATATTAATGGCTAATTAATACTAATTATATAATATTACACCGATCGCGTTCGTAATGAAGATGTAAGAAAGAGACTTTGTGTGAATGATAGTATCGGTGTAAAAATAAAAAAAGGCATGCTCCGATGGTTCGGGCATATAGAAAGAATGTCGAATGAGCGAATGACTAAACAGATATACAATGCGAATGGTTGCAGAGGCCCAGGAAGACCAAGGCTGACCTACCATGACCAAATAGGTCGAGTTCTGTCTGATGGTGGGGTCAAAAGTCTTAGGAATCGGCGTGCATGTATGAAGAGAATGATGAAGGTAGACGAGGCACGAGAGGTTTGTCTGAACCGGGATATCTGGCGCTCTACACTCTCTGCCTACCCCGTTAGGGACCTGGCGTGAAGATACATACATACATATATATAATATTGTACTGAGTGCTTATACCTCGTACATAGAGACATTTACCAGGAGGCACCACATGAAATACATGATGCGGTGCCCCCTGGTAAATATAATATGTCTGATGATAATAGCGATAATTGCACGAATCTCAGCCTTAATTATGTCTTAGTAAATATTTTGAGGTGGACACCAGAATATTCTGATCTGGGCTTGACCCTTGCATCCTATGCTTTCCTACGCCCATGATTTTTCTGTGATTTCACAGCGACCCGTTTAGTGGCATAGTATTTGCGCCACTACGCACGTTCATACGAGCATACGGTTGCGGTATAACCGCGTCAGTTTTACTGGTGGTTCTAATTTGATAGATTTATCATTGTTGTGGATTGATCTGCGTCTGATTTTTTTAATGTATTGGAAGTGACAAACTAGCTTGCAGCTGACATTAAGATGTTAAGTGATGACTGCAGCCTATAGACACTTACACAAAGACCAAGGTCAAAATGTAGATTCGTTACCATTACCACTCCTAAGGTGTTATGCCTCTATGCCGGCAATTTCAAGGCCTTATATTACGTGACCGGAAAACGATAGTGCTGAACACTACCATTTAGCGGCAAGTAATTAGGTAATTCGGTGGTGCCTACGGCCGCGACGTCCGTCACTAGATCTCTACCACCAGTCTGATACTGAAGATACTACAGGAGCTGCTTAGAGAACTCATCTGCTGTCCGGATTCTACCGTGCCGACAGTAAAAAAAATAATTTGATGAATAAAATTCTGAGAACATCATTCACGCATTAAAAAGCACTTATCGTAAACTTTACCTATTTGTGCATCGTTAAAAAGTTCCTATATACCTTTTTCCTTTCCTTCCAGTTTAAGCATTAGAAATACAAAAGCATCTTAGTACCAGAAAGCAAAACCGAATACTTAGATAAAAGATTAAGTTGTAGTGAGGTAACAACTCGACAGATAGCGAGCGTCATTCCCCTGATAGTCGCTATCGTGCTGTTAGTTGTATCTTTTGTGTCACCATTAATCTTCTAAATGGTTGTTTGTTGATATGAAACGCAAGAACGTCGTTGTTAAAGTTGTTTGGCTAGTTCTTCGAGTAATAACACTTTAAAAAATTCACAAATTTTTGATACAATGATTAGTTTCAGTTATTACAATATCCAGTAACATTACCCCTTATTATATGCTATGACGTCAACATACAATTGTTCACTAATGGTCAGCAATAACGGTTCATAATCAGCCTTTTACAAGGAGATTGATCGGCATGCTCCATGCAATGTCAGGACAACTTCTTTTATACAAACGACATGATAATTTGATAACTGCATGTTATAATACACCTAAACTCTAGACGGACTAGAGCAGGACCTGAACGCTGGGCATAAGGAATTGGAGAGAATAGATCAGACTGGAAGGACATTCTTAACCAGGCCAATCGCCAATGATCATCATCGTGATATAATACAGCTTAATGTACCTCATAACAACCAGTCGTGATAAGTGAACGGTAATAGGAGATACACTGTAGACGCCCTCTGCCCCGTCAAGGGGACTTAAATAAAACATCAATTTTTTACTGGTGGTAGAGCTCCAGTGGCAAGAGCTCACGGGCGTAGGCACCACCGCATTACCTAATATACTTGCCGCTAAATGGTAGTGTTCATCACTATCGTGTTCCGTTCAGGTGGTAATGTACGGCCCTGTAATTTCCGGCACAGGGGCATAACACCTTTGGCTTCAGGAGTGGTAACGCATCTGTATTTTGACCTTGGTCTTTGCGTGGGTGTCTATAGGCTGCAGTCATCACTTAACATCAATGTGAAATTGCGAACTGCATGCTTGTTTGCCACTTCCAAATCATTAAAAAAATTAAGTTAGTTTATTAGCATTTTGCAACCGAAACAGCAGCATTTTAAAAATCATCTGAATATATTAAACTGAAGAAAAAACCCTAAATATTGGGATATTAGAGATAACGGTTTAAAATCCTTTATCTCTGCTTCTATTGGGATTTTTCCATTTTCTGGAAGTTTCCCAGTACCCCGGAGTGTGGTAATGTGCCCGGAGATGGCAACAGGTTCGCCACCTGTTACATGGGCCAAAACGTAACCGGCGAGTCGTGGGTGTTTGCATGTATGATTGAATGCATGCATTTACCTCTGCCTACCCCTTCGGGGATTACAGGCGTGAAGTTACGTTAAAAACCCTAAAAATAGTTTTATTTCAATGAGTGCAGTATGAAAAAGCATTCAAATTAATTTCAATTTATATGTTTTATGCATGTAGGTACAGTACCTATATCAAAAATACCACCAAGCAACCGAGACGAGCCATAATAGACCTAAGTGCTGTGAAAACTACGTAATGACACTGAAAATTACTCGGGAATTACACTTACTCTGTCAGAGTAATTACGGTACCGCAGGGTTTGAAGTGGTTTACCCAAGGACGATTTTCGTCATGCAGTAACCTCACTAGGGTTGGCAATAATATTTTTATTTATATCACTTTTCAATGGCGGCGGGACGTGACGATCCCACTGCTCACTAGCGGAAGAATTAACTTCTTATGGGAAGGGCTTGTCCAGCAGTGGACGTCTTCTGGCTAGCACTCGCGTTTCATATTCATCACATACATTTTTAACCGGGTCGTTACACGATACTATTTTCGATAAAAAATGTTTTTTTATGAATATTTGCTATATCCCTAAAACGGATCATGGCAAAATTTGTACAAATTATAAAAAAGGTACAATGTGAAACAGCTTTGAAATATTATTTTGAGAAGCTAAGACATTTTCTGAAGTTTAAAATCATTTAAGTTCACCGGCATAATTTAAAATTAAAGTCAAGTAGGTGGCAGCGGATTAGTAGTATGTTATTATTATTAGTAGGAAAAAACATTTTTGTTCCGGTGAATTAATACGCTGCATAATAAATGAATGATTTAGCGTAACGGGTGGTAAAGTTCCAATATTGGAGTTCAAAAGAGAGAGAGAGGCACCATCACATTACCTAAACTATCTGTCGACAAATGTTCAAACTGTATAGTACTATCGTATTTCGGTAAGATGGTAATGTGACAACAGTAACTAATCTCTATGATTAGAGATGGATGGCAAAACAACTTACGCCTCAGGAGTTGCAACGCATCTGCCTTTTGACCTCCGATTTCTTTGTAAATGTCTATACGCTACACTATTCACTTACCATCCACGTGAGCTAAAATTAAAAAAAACCTTCTGAAGAAAATTGCCAGCCCTAAACCCATACACTCCGTTCGCAGGTTAAAATTTCTTTAATAGCACAACCTTCGGGTTTTTGCGGACTTCACATTGAAATGAAAACTATTTGACGGATTAATATCAAGCTCATTATTTGTTGCCCGTGGATTCGCTTGCGTATTTTTTGTGAATTGATAGTCTTTTTTATGAATTAAGTAAGCAGACAAGAATGAGAAAACAATGTATGTTGAAGATACGTATGTAAGTGTAGGCGCGATGTACCTCGTGCTTTTTTCGCGGTTAGACTTATTACAGCCATTCTTCGATCGTCATTTCTTTTGTGTCCGGACTGTATAATTCGTACCACAATTAAATTAAAGAAATGCTTTTATTTTCATAGGTTGGTTAGAATAGTTAGCATACATATCTAGCAGTAAACATAATAGTAATTAAACATTAGTTGGGGCAAAATCGTATTAACCCTTATACATTTCTAATTACCGTTAACTTACTTTTATTTTCAATAATAACTGAAAAGAAAATTACTGGAGAAAATTGCCAGACCTCTAAACACACACACTCCGTTTGCAGGTTAAAATTCCTTTAATAGCACAAGTCCTCGGGTTTTTGCGTACTTCACATTGAAATGAAAACTATTTGACGGATTAATATCAAGCTCATTATCTGTTGCCCATGGCTTCGCTTGCGTGTTTTTTGTGAATTGATATTCTTTTTTATGAGTCAAGTAAGCAAACAGGAATGAGAGAATAATGCACGTTGATGATATGTTAGTGTAGACGTCGAGCCACGGTTCAAATCCTGAAATATTCTTTTTTTTATTTTATTTTTGTATATTTTTGAGTATGTATGTTTTTATACGCCAGGTCCCTATTATTTGAGTACCTCATAATAAAAAAACGAACACTCGTATGTTTGTCGGTCTGATTAGCTAATGTGCGGCCGAGTGAAACACGTTCGCTCGGTGGTAGCGCTCGCGGGGGAATCGCACTTAACGCCTTAGGGTGCTTTTCTACCAGAGATGTGCTATGCAGCTGTACATGGATGCGTTTGATATCCACCAATCATACTTATTGCACAGAGCAGTGTTTAAAGTATGTGCACCAATGAATATAAATGGTGGAAATTAGACACACCCAATAAGGGTTTTTTGGTATCCATATATATACTTTTATTCATATGTTGTTATGTAATAAATCTTAATAAATAAAAATGAAAACGCATCCATATTCCATAGCAACGTAGCATAGCACATCTCTGGTGGAGGCACCCTATCATTTGATTTTACTTCTGATAAAATTTCCGAACCGGGCATCGACTACACTATGTATATAGTCGAATGTATCGGGCCTTATAACTCAAATTGTTTCTTAAAAATTCCAAAAATATAAATCATTAATTAAAAATATTATTTGTCTTGATTTGTTTTTCACTAATTCAGTAATTTTGTGTACCAGGACACTGCCTCAATGTAGTTGTATCTCTATGCCATTATACATATAATTACATCTCATAGGGTAACCACGACAGGCACTTGAGTCTCGACGCGTCAAGCACTGGGGCGAATCAAAACGTATCCTAATGGCAGCACTAGGGTGGCCAATTATACTCCCTCTTGGCGGGAGCTTGAATAGTTTGACAAGTTGCTGTTCTAACAAAATACCTTCGGTTTTCGCGAGCTACACTCATTGAAATAAAACTAGTTTTTGGATTTATCTAGCGTATATTTAACTAAAATGATTATTACATATACATCCAATAATATAAATACATCCAATCCAACAGCAGAAGTAATGCTACATTTATTGTAGGTTCTTACATATTATTATTTATATGATACCCAAATAATATATGTTTTTGACTGTAGATCAACCGCAATGTAGATCAATTAATTGAATTGTATGTCTATTCTACTGGTGAGAGCTCCAGTGACGGAGCTCGCGGGCGCAGGCACTGGTAGGCACCACCGCTTACCTAATATACTTGACGCTAAATGGTAGTGTTCAGCACTACCGTGCTCCGGTCAGGTGGTAATGTATGGCCTTGTAATTTCCGACACAGAGGCATAACACCTTAGGCCTCAGGAGTGGTAACGCATCTGCATTTTGACCCTGGTCTTTGTGTGGATGTCTATAGGCTGCAGTCATCACTTACTGCATGCTTGTTTACCACTTCCATTTCATAAAAAAAATGTACTCTAGTGGAAACATTGACCCACGTTGTCAAACAAATTAAACACGCAGCTAAAATGCGCCGCGTGTCCGTGCACAGCATGCGTCGCGGTGGGCCCGCGCCTTTATGCGGACGAAAACACTTTCAGGAAAAAGTTAGGCGGTACGAAACTGACAAGATGATGTCATAATCGAATAGAGTTAGGTGGTCGGCCTCCAGTAGTGGAATAAATGTATTAATAACGAAATATTGTTTATTTAGTACATGAATCTTACTACATACATTACGTTCTTTTAATATCTTTTCATGATAAAAGAATGTGAAGATAAATAACGGGCAAGGTAAAAAATCAAACGTGGCCGAATAAACACAAAAGGAAACTGCCAATAACAAGGTACAAAAACAAAATATTTGTACTAAAAATAAATCGTACTCTTACTTCAAACAATAGCTTATCCTCTCAAGACGTAGATACAATCACCGCACCCTTCGGGATACAGGGTACTGACGAACAGGGGATCAGGGGACGGAGGGGAGACAGAGTACTGACGAACAGGGGACCGAGGGGTGGCAGGGGAGAGAGCTCGGGGGCAACCTTTGTCTGTGCCTAGTCATTACTTTGTCAAAGGTCCTTCGGAAGGCGCGATGCTGGATACGTACGCTTATAACTACTCGAATGTTTTGCTTAGGTAGACTTTGCTTTTAGGTGTATTGTGCGAGGTGGGAAAAAATGTACCTGTTTGATGTTACGTTGGTATTTATATTAAAAATATTAGCTGTGATAGTAATGTTAGTGTATATTGGCTTGTTTTAGATTGAATTTCGTGATATAATGATATCTATTCCGTTAAGGGTGTTTTGATTTATGAATTGAAGTGGTCGTGTATTTTACATTTTCATTTGATATCGGTTCAATGAAATATGATTTGTTTGCATCTAGATACCTAAACCCTACCTACTGTCTATACCGTTGATGTACATATAAAATTAAGTATATCTCTATTTCCTGAATGGTAGAGATGTATGAACCTCCAAATGAATATCCTCTATATATTTTTTAATGTTCGTAATAATAGGCGAGCCATTTGTAATTCTTCGATTATATCTATATTCAAATAGGAGGTTTTGAAGTCGTAGTCAAGTCCATGCAAGCAAGATTTTTTTAAGGTATATCTAAATACCATTGATTTTCCAATACGTAGATCGAACCTTACATCAATTAGGCTTAACAACTGTAACCTCATTAAGCAATCAGTGAAATAGTGAAATATGTATTGTAATATAAAATTATGAAATTGATCCGAAACCAAAACCGAACTTAAAGAAAATTACTGAATAATAAAAACTAATATTACGAATTATTACAAACGGCACCGTCAGCTCCTGACCGATTTACTGAAGGCGTCAATCAATGAACTCAGCCATAACTGAATTGCCGTGCTCGGTAAGTCGCAAAAAGCTGCTCCGTAATGACCATTGTCAAGACATAAGCTGGCAGCGGAATGACATTTTTAATTATGTGCGCGTCTGTACACGTCATTCCTCTGGTAATTGGGTCTAGATAGAATTGACAGTTTCATTCGTTAAAATAATGATTGATTGTTTTTTGTAGTTCGATAACTGTTCAGACACGTTACATGTCTTGTCATTTCAGCTTGTTTACTTCTTATCTTATAGAGTGGACATAGCCACATTCTTTGGCTTCTATGATTATTGTACAGTTTATATTAATACTTTTAGTCAAGAGCACCGGCAGCTCCTAATTGATTTACAGGAGGTGTCAATCAATGCACTCAGCCTTAACTGAATTGCTACGCTCGGTACGAATAAGTCGCAAAAAGCTGCTCCGTAATGACCATTGCCAAGAGATAAACTGGGAGCGGCATGGAATTTTTAATTGTATAATCGTCATTCCTCTGGTGATTGGGTCTAGATAGAATCGACAATTTCATTCGTTAAACTAATGATTGATTAACTTTTTGTAATTAACATTAAGTCACATTGTTTACGCGAGGAACGCCTCACAGCTCCAGGTTCGGTTAAGAGGCCGGTAACTGTTACGCTTACGATGCGATACGATGACTGCACTAATAACGTCACCAATATTGATATGTAGTAAATAACTAAAGTTTGTATCTTTGTAGTCTTTGTACACAGAAGAGTAATTTTCGAAACGACACATAGCACGATAGCATCTCATTCAGGGTATCCTGAATAGGCTTTAAACTACCTATTAATGTGTCCCCTTGAAGCCATCCAAGGGTGACCCTGGAATCCGTTCATCCAAAAATTATTATCTTTTGTTGGCCCAAACAAAGTATTACCCTATCCATTAATTTAGCCAACAAATCAGCTCCACAAACTTCTAGTCGTGGTAAAGATATTGCTTATATATATATATATATATATATGGAGGATATTAAAAATTGTAGATAATGTTAAATATCTGGGACTATGGCTGGATAAGTCGCTACAATGGGCTAAACATATCAACGAGCTGCTTTAAAGTGCTTGCAGGATCAAATTGGGGTATTCATCCAAGTCACCTGAGGTGCATCTATATCGGTATGATCCGCAGCAAGTTAGATTATGGTAGTATATTGTTTGGAAATAGCTCTAAAACACATTTAAATAAATTGGACAAAATACAAAACCAATGCATGCGTGTTATTGGCGGGTTCATTAAGTCAACAGCAATACATGTAATGGAGTGAGAGCTGCATTTACCGCCACTTTACATTCGCAGGCATTATCTTGTCGGAAAATACTATTTAAAAAATAGATCTCTAAGTAACAATCCAGTCTGATCAATACTCTAGACGAATTGAGTGCATTTAGCCAAAATTGTTACTGGAGGCATAAAAGTAAGCCAATGTTAGTTACAACGCATGATCAACTTCATTAGAAATGTTTTCCTTGGATACGTGGGTTAGCGATGTGGATCTTTCATTGATTGTGGAGCCAGATATAGAAACTATGGATGATTCAAAACAATCAATCGATACAGATCAGACCAGTTAAGACAAATTTGTGACTTACATTTAAGTAAATATTATGATAAGAGCTATCAAATTTACACTGACGGCTCTAAAGATCAAGACGGACTGAATGGGGCTGCAATATATGACCCACAGACTAACGGTTCAGTCAAATTACAAATAGAATCAAATGTTACCATTATGTACACTGATCTCGTCGCAATAGCAGAAGCAATCTTTTATATTGATTCCCTGGATCGCGGGGAGTTTGTCATTTTGACAGACTCCAAAAGCGCTGTTTTTCATTTGGCTCGTTGTACCTCGAATTTTCGAGGCACACCGATAGCCTATAGCATCCTGGAGTCATTTCACAACATGTCGGCTAAAAACAAAGTCATCAGTCTTGCTAATTGTGCAGATGAGTTATCAATTCCCTTATATATTCTCTTCAACAGATCTATTAATGAAGGGTACATGCCAACGATTTGGAAAAAAGCGTTTATTTCACCTATTCATAAAAAAGGTTCAAAAAATGAAGTGACCAATTATAGACCTATTTCTAAACTATGTATCATTGCAAAAGTACTTGAAAAAATCATATACAATCATTTGTATCCAGCAATGAAGACATCGATTCCATCGTCTCAGCATGGCTTCCTCAAAGGCAGATCTACTGTCAGCAACTTAATTCTTTTGAATTATTTCATTTCTGAGTCAATGGACCGGGGATCGCAGGTCGACGTAGTATATACTGACTATAGTAAAGCATTTGATCGAATAGACCATCATTTATTAATCTCTAAGCTTGAGCTATCTGGTATTAGAGGGGATTTATTGAGATGGTTTACTTCTTACATTAATAATCGCTCCCAAGTCGTTGTTCTCAATAATCATAAGTCTAGATGGATGTGTGTTCCAAGCGGTGTACCACAAGGATCTTTGTTGGGTCCTTTAATATTTTTAATTTTCATATCAGATATAGATACCTGTTTTGAGAACTCTTTACTACTCAGTTTTGCTGATGACATGAAAATTTTTAAATGTGTTAAAAGTAATGATGATGCACTGGCCTTACAACAAGACCTGGCTAGGCTTGATAACTATTGTGTTATTAACAAACTAGACCTTAATGTTAATAAGTGTTCAGTTATGTCTTTTACGCGGAAAAACAATCCTATTTGCTTTAATTACAAATTAAAAAATCTAGTTCTTGAACGAGTGTCAGAGATGAAAGACTTGGGAGTTGTACACGACTCTAAACTAATTTTTGATAAACATATCTCTACTATAGTCAGTAAAGCTTCTAGGTCTCTAGGATTCATAATGAGATCCTCTAAGGAATTTAAACAGGTTAAAACGATTAAAATTCTTTATAGTACATATGTGCGATGTCATTTAGAATATGCATCTCAAATTTGGAACCCGAAGTATACAGTCTACTCTGAGCGGTTAGAACGAATACAGCGCAAATTTATCCGATTTCTTAATTTTAGAGCTCAGCTTAAAAAGACGGATTACAATACTTCCTGTGCTAAGCATCACTTTCTTCCTCTAAAAAATAGACGAGACATTTCCGATATCATCTTTTTAAAGAAAATTATGGTCTCCTCCATAGATTGCCCGGATTTGTTAGGTAAATTCTCTCTTTACACCCCCACTATAACTTATCGTAGTAGCCCGCTACTTTCTCTTCCATCGGCAACAACAAAATATCGCCAGAATAGTTTTATCTATCGTTCATGTCAGCTCTTCAATTCCTTATGCAAACGTACGGATCAGGAGTTCGACCTGGACCTATTTTTCTCCAGTGTACCTTCAATCAAAAAAAGATTAAGTGATACTTTCTTTAACAAATATAATAAGTAAATGTTTTATTAAGATACGATTCAACCTCAGGATTCTTACTGTTCTCTTCGTTGGCTTCGACCAGACTCGGGTCAGCGGTGGATAACGTCGTGGTGAGTGTAACAGACCAACAGAAATCTAGATAGACTGAGTTAATATTACATGTCGACTCGTGATTTCTTTAATTGTTTTTTTTTTTTTTTTTTTTTTCTCTCAATGTGGATGATAAGCATATGTTTATATATTTTTAAGTATGCGTAAATGTAGTATGTACTTATACTGCTTTATTCGTTTTTTTATTATTATTTTTTTTTTTTTTTTTTGTTATACTTCAAATACTTTTTTCTTTTTTTTTTACTTGTTTAACTGACAAACTTGTTAAACATGTGTATATTCACACCTTTTGCTTTGTGATATGTTGTGGTAGTGTGAACCGTTCTTTACAATGTCTTTTAAATGTTGCTAATGTCTTTCGCTATCTACTTTTTTTCTATAAGTGGAGACTTATAAATGATTCTTCCGTTTCTTATACTGTATCCACGCTCTAATTGTAATAATCGATAGTCTTCCTAATAAATAAATAAATAAATAAATAAATCAAAATCCAATGAGTGCCTTCTCATGTGGGTATACCAGGTAATGAAGAAGCCGATCGCCAAGGAAGCAATTACTGACGGAATATCGTTTGCCTGCATACCCTTATTTTCCGATTTTTTTTTATGTAATAAAAGTGGCAAACAAGCATGCAGTTCACATTCATGTTAAGTGAAGACTGCAGCCTATAGACACCCACACAATGACCACAGGTCAAAATGCAGATGAGCTGCCTCTCCTGAGGCATTAGGTGTTATGCCTCTGTGCCGGAAATTACAGGGCCGTACATTACCACCCTTTCACAAAAACGCTTTTTACTTATAGCTTAAAGCAAACGTCAAACCGCCCGGAAAACGCTAGGAACGCCTAGCTCGAGTGTCGGTCAAAAGGCCGTCGACAGTTACGTTTACGATTGGACACTATGACTACACAAATAACCTCTAGAAGTCTCCAAGTACAAATAAGTTAAGTATGAATTTTTGTATTCGGAAGAGTAATTATCGAAACGACACATCTAATTTCAACAATCTTTTGCCAACAACAATAGAAATATTATCCCGCAACGGCCAGTCTTCCCAAAGTCTGCAGCGTGCGCTAGTTACGATATTTTTCACAAAAACGCTTTCCACTTATATTTTAAAGCAAACGTCAAACCACGTGGAAAACGCGAGGCGTTCCTCGCGTTTTCCGCGTTTTACTACCGCCCGGAAAACGCCAGGAACGCCTAGCTCGAGTGTCGGTCAAGAGGCCAGCGACGTTCAGGAAACGAATTTTTGAAACGACCGATCTAATTTCAGCAATCTATTACCAATAGCCACATAAATTTTATCCTGCAACGAACGACGAAGTCTGCAGCGTGCGCTAGTTACTATATTTTTCACAAAAACGCTTTTTACTTATAGCTTAAAGCAAACGTCAAACCGCGCGGAAAACGCGAGGAACGCCTAGCTCGAGTGTCGGTCAAGAGGCCGGCGACAGTTACGTGTTACGTTTACGATGGGACACGATGTTTGCACCATTATCGTCGCATAAACGACCGATAAAGCCTTCCTGCGGGATTTCTACATTGTTGTTAAGTAAATTTTGCTTATGTAACGTGAGGGTCGTGTTTACTTAAGCTAGCAAAAGATCAAATTCCGCTTCGATATTGATATCAGAGATTGCGATACCTTTTTAACATTTTTTTTCATTTTTTAGGACAGACTTATGTAGGTGGCACGTCTCGAGACGGGACTAGTCAAGTTCACCGGGCAATCGGCGAGCGTAGCAGGCGCTCCAGCCTGATTGCGATACGACTATCACGACATTTTATTCACCTAACTCCATGTGCCCAAATGTAAAGAATTCTAGACCTTCATCGAATCATCATGACCCTCAACGTATCAAAAGACATATTTTTTTATGCAGGTAATGGAAGTGGCAAATAAGCATGCAGTTTACATTGATGTGTGATGACTGCAGCCTATAGACACTTACACAAAGACCAAGGTCGAAGTGCAGATGCGTAACCACTCCTGAGGTCTAAGATGTTATGCCTCTGTGCCGGAAACTACAGGGCCGTACATAACCGCCTGACCGGAACACGATAGTGCTGAATACTACCATTTAGTGGCAAGTATATTAGGTAATGCGGTGGTGCGTACGCCCGCGAGCTCCGTCACTGGAGCTTTACCACCAGTAGAAAAATGAGAATGATTCCACCATATATGTAAGCATCCCAGTCTAATAGCAGTCTAATAATATACCTATTTGTTAAGTACTAAACATTAAATAACAGTAGGTATATTATTATCGTTTTGGAATTTGATCCCGAGAGGGAAACGTATGAACGTATGTTATATAAGAATTTAATTTGAGAAGATTTTTGAGGCATTCTCTGGTCAGAATCATCATCTGTATTTAGGGCTGCACTTTGTCGGTGGAATAACCGCCAGATATCCCTTTCTTGTGCTAATTTCTAACCGAAATACGATAGTGCTGAACAATACCATTTGGCGGTAGATAGATTAGGTTTTAGATAGGTTAGGACTTATGGCCTAATTACCCGACACGGTATTCAGGGCCCGATAGCAAGGGTCAGGGTAGTCTCATAACATTTAGGAAGTTAGAGTCCCTAATTAGGGCGACCGGAGCGGCCCGGTCAGCCTAACGCCCTAACTACACACAGTACAAATATGAGCAGTATGGAAACTACGTACAAAACATTAACAACGGCACACTCACACAAACATGCGCATCGACGCTCGAGTAGTGAGTGACTCGGCGCTGCAGCACCGCGAGAACCGCTTAGGGGTCTCGTTGATGCGCATGTTTGTGTGATTGTGCCGTTTCAACGTTTTGTACCTACGTAGTTTCCATACTGTACATATTTGTACTGTGACTGAGTTAGGGCCCTGTCGACCGGATAGTGTAATAAGCGGCAACCCGGTGTGAGGCCACGCCCACCCTTTCCGCCGGACCCTGAATACCGTGTCGTGTAATAAGGCCATTAGATTAATGCGGTGGTGCCTCAAATTACAACACTGGAACCAACAGTGAAGATTCTGCCAATACTAGAAATCATTTTATCAGAAGCATATCTAAGTATTCACTAACCAATATCAAAACTTAACACAACTATCTTTAGATACCATTTGGCGGAATATAAAACATGATACCTAGCTCTACCGCGGGTAAATTACAATTTCGTGGCAATCTAATGTAGAAATAAAGGTCGTGTTCATACCCATTAAAAGTTATAAGCCTATTACAGTAGTCTCAGCGTCTCTATTATATTGTACTGTGGGAGGGTAATCTGTGTGTAGGTTCTTTAATATCCTTTATCTCTGATTCCATTAAGAACTGGACTCGGCCCACGATTTTGTTTTATTGAACCAAAAATAATAAGCGATAATCGAACGTACTTATGCAAATTTCGCCCACGATGGATAATTACGGTGTGATTTCAGAAATTATATGATTTTGTTTGTTTTGGAATATTGTAATACCTACCTAATCTATAGAATCAATGGCAGGGCGCCCTGCAGTACCGGGCTTGTAGAATACGACTGAGGTAGGAATGGCGATCTGAGATCAATTAATCGGTAGACCGATATTTTAGACCGAAAAGACCGATTATTTAAATCGATTCACAGCACTGGATCGATCTAGCGAATCGATACTTTACCTTGGAAAATCGAAGATCGATCTTTTTGTTTCATTACATATATAGGAAGCATACAGTAAATACAGTACAAAGAGACACGACACATAAATCATAACATTAACGTTAGGAGATATGAAGCAACATTGATTTCCTTTTTTTTTTTTGCTCGTCACTTATCTTTGATTGAATTTGAAGTATTACATGAACCATATTGAAAAAATATCGAAACAATCGTGGATCGATTTTTTACACTTCGATTCGAATCGATTCAAAGATCGATCTTTTTCACAAAGCATCGCCATCCCTAGACCGAGGTATCCTCTGCCTGTCATAAGAGGCGACTAAAAGGGGAATGAATCGCGGGCGGCCAGATTGGGGGCTTTAACCAGCACTCGCGGTCCCTTAGGACGGCGACCGTGGTAGCCGCAGGTCTTTGGGGGCTGTAAGCCTGTAAGCACTGATAGTCCGATATTTTTTTTTATGTAATCGAAGTGGCAAACAAGCTTGCAGTTCACATTGATGTTAAGTGACGACTGCAGCCTATAGATACCCACATAAAGACCAAGGTCAAAATGCAGATGCGTTACCACTCCTGAGGCCTAAGGTGTGATGCTTCTGAGCTCTACCACCAGTAAAATGTTGATATTGATCAGATATTGGTCAACACTTGATCAAAATGGTCGACAAACGTCACCTAGGTAAGAGATAGCGCTCTACAGACCCGAAATAAACCGAAGTCGCCTTCCGAAGGTCGATGTGCATTATTTCTTGTTGGATCTCGGAACAAAGTTCCTAGTGTTGGATGCTGTATGAAGATGATGGAATGTTGATTTATCGAAATAAAACTATACAGGTGGTAGAGCTCCAGTGACGGAGCTCGCGGGCGTAGGCACCACCGCATTACCTAATATAGGTACCTACTTGCCGCTAAATGGTAGTGTTCAGCACTATCGTGTTCCGGTCAGGTGGTAATGTACGGCCCTGTAATTTCCGGCACAGAGGCATAACACCTAATGTCTCAGGAGTGGCAGCGCATCTGCATTTTGACCTCTGGTCATTGTGTGGTTGTCTATAGGCTGCAGTCATCACTTAACATCAATGTGAACTGCATGCTTGTTTGCCACTTTTATTACATAAAAAAATACGGATTGATCTAAAACTAATAAATTGATTTTTCTAATTGCTGTCAGACAAATGTCACACCTTAATCTGCTCGGGATCACGGAAAATGAAAAGCGACCGAAACGTAAAAATTATTAAATGTTTGACAGCCGTGAATCAACTCGGGTAGGTACCAGTTGAAAACCAGCGTCAGGTTATCTACCTGACACCATGCTGAACTGGGTACCTTTTTGGCGCGGCCGTGTGACACAACTACTTATTACTCATAAAAATAGGTTATTATTATTTAATGTTTTTTTGTAGCATTTTTTTGTGCATTATGTGTAACTGTTTTTTTTAATTTTTTTATTATTATTATTTTTTTTAACTATGTTCTGTTGTGTCTTGGGCCCTGCGCCGAATAAATGTTTTTCTTTCTTTCTTTCTTTCTTTCTTTCTAAAAAAATGTTTAATCTAAGCGAGATAAATCCTTAAAAATAGTTTTTTTCAAATGAATGATGAAGTGTTATGAAAATGTAGAGTCACGAAAACCTTAGAACCATAGAGCAACTCGGCCCACCGGTCGCCGGCGGACTGGAGGGGAGTACCGATGCGAATCAGTAATTTTTGCGGGGGGAAATACGTGTGACACACACTCACACTACAAAAATCGTCTATTACTACGAAACTCACACCTTAATTTTAACAAAATACAAAAAAATTGACGCACACATTTAAATATCTGGGCGACAGGCATAGGACCATTTGGTCTTGTACTTCCACATTTGGTCCGCCGCGGCCAGTGACCCGTGTTGCTCTATGCCTTAGAACACACGACATTGATTAATAATTTTCATACACGTGACTATAAAGTTTAATTCTGAAGCAAAACGAAATTTGCGCGTCAGCTAGTTTTAAAAACAAAATGTTCCAATAAACAAAACACCAATACCATGATTTGCCTGATCTGCAACCAATAAATTTGTGAAACTAAAAAAGCTAATAGTCCATTTCTCAGAGGCAAGACAACCTACAGTCCAGTTGAATAACCACAGGCAGCGGATGACTGTTTACGTTGAACGGGGCCGTGGTGTTCCATATTTTTTACCGCCTCGCTCCGAGAAAATTGCTTAGTTAGACTGCTTGTGGAATTCGGCGTATGTCGGCCTTTATGTGTCTGCTAATGAACAGCTATTAACTAGGTTTAGTGGTTGAAGAGTGGCTTACTACGAAAGAGGTCGAGTAAGGAATAAGTTGCGCATTTTCTTTGGAGATTCTTTAGTAATTTTTATGTGACTGAAACTGTAAACCGATTAGCGATAAATGGAGCTTAAATTGTTGTTGAATCTTCGTGGCTCGCCTTACCTGTAACGGCTGTAACTCATTAGCTATTGCATATAATGATGTAGGTAATCTTAAGAAATAATAAAATTTTGAAGAACGTGTATGTTAAACAATCACTTGTTAAATCGGGTCTTGAGGCGTTTCGGTCCGCTCTTGTTTCGGTCCGGGGACCGAAACGCCTAACAATGCCTTCTGAATGAGTCTATTCGGTCCGCGGGACGAATCACCCCATATTTTTATTATTATAGGACGATTCGTCCAGATATGAATACCTGTTTTGAAAGATTTAAGTACAGTTGGTTACAAAAAATTGAGAAATAAGTAAAATGCGATGTATTATAATAAAAAATATATTTATTTATAATTACCTACACAAAAATAAACTTAAACAAATACCTAAATAACATAAATCAAATTAAATATAGGTATCACACACACGCACCAAATAAGATTGTATTGGGAATTTGAAAATAAAAAATGTATTGATTTTTTTAATGTTTTATAAAACTTCGTTATTAATTATATTGATGTGTCATGCGAAAAACTGAAAAAAAATGTTTTTTTCATTTAATTATCAGCAATTAAAAGTTGATAAAATTTAAATAAAAATCACGTGACTATGAACGCGCCACGGTTACCCCTAATTGTGACGTCATAATGTTATAGCTGACTTGACAATAATATCGAAATTGCTAAAAAAATTATTTTACATTATTTCGCATTAACACATGCTTGTGAAATATATTTTATTTAAAGAAAAATGGAAAGAAAAATTTGACTTCAGGCGAGACTCGAACTCGCGGCCTACTGGGAATCTAGTCCAGCCGCTCTTCCAATTGAGCTACTGAAGTCCTGCCCGATTTGTCAAATCTTTCCTTCACATTTATTGCATTGCTTTATGGTAGCAGCAGCGCCATCTATTGCCAACTATGCTAGTTAGGCAACCGATATAATAGACTTTGCAGTTTATTGAATATCGTAAAGAAGTCGCTTTTACCCTTAATAATTGTTTTATATTATTTCGCATTAACACATGCTCGTGAAATATATTTTATTTAAAGAAAAATGGAAAGAAAAATTTGACTTCAGGCGAGACTCGAACTCGCGGCCTACTGGGAATCTAGTCAGGACTTCAGTAGCTCAATTGGAAGAGCGGCTGGACTAGATTCCCAGTAGGCCGCGAGTTCGAGTCTCGCCTGAAGTCAAATTTTTCTTTCCATTTTTCTTTTGCTAAAAAATTTGTTAGTTGATTCCGTGTAGGTATGTGTGACAAAATGGTGACAAAGGATTTATAAAGGCAAGGTCTGATAATATTCCTGGTGTTGATATATTTATGACACAGACCAATCAGCCTTTAATGACAACCAATTTTTTGACAAATGATGTTCGGTTCAATTCTCCTTATGTTCGAAAGTAAGTAGGTAAGTAAGTTTAATCTATACATATCTAAACAAATAAATAAAAATGGAGTGTCTGTTTGTAATATTAAAATAACCGCTTTTTACTAAATGCATATGTATGTATACACGGTACATATACCAAAACAACATTTTTATTTTCAATTTTTGTCTGTCTGTCTGTCTGCCTGTTTGACGAGGCTAATCTATGGAACGGCTGGACCGATTTTGACCAGACTTTCACTGGCAGATAGCTGATGCGATAAGGAGTAACTAAGGCTACTTTTATCGTAGGTAGCTGTTGTAATAAGGAGTAATTTAGGCTACTTTTATCTCCGTACATCCATACCTACATACAAATAAGTAGAATTGGAGTGTATCCAACTTTGACGGGACTCCCACGGGTAGGTAGCTGATGTAATAAGGAGTAACTTAGGCTACTTTTATACTAGCGTAGCGGCCACGACTTCATCCGGGTAAATACTGAACAATCATATTTTTTCTCACGTGGACGAAGTCGCGGGCACAGCTAGTAAGTAATAAAAACAATGTTATGAAATACTCGTACTTAAATCGAAATGATCTTCACAACAAAAAAAATCGATTTTGTTTTTAGATTATCACGGTGCACTGCTTGAAACCATTTATTTCGACGTTTTTCATCTTGAGGAACATTTAAAAACATTTGTTTTTGTAGTATTCGTACATAATGGTACAAAACAAGAACGATAACTTTTAAGATTCGACATTTTCAATATAAATTTGTGTTTTTATATCAATGTCAACAGAATTAAGTAGATCAAAACACTGTACGTATTGTCTCTGTATCAATTGCTATGAGTGGAAACTAACATTACGACGTCACATGCACTCGGGTTTGTTCGGGAGCTGTCGGCGTGTCTTCGGTACTGGATTCAAAAACTTATTTTTATTTTGATATAACTTATGAATTATTGCAAAAAAAAAACAGTTTTCTTATAAAACTTAGGTATATATACACATATTATCTTTCTATTTATCGGCAATTTTTTTTTTTCAAAAACCCTATTAGAAAAAAACAACCAAAGCTTTGGTCTTATCTTGCAAATTGCAATACAAAATGGATTGAGTGTGTACTTACTTTAGGTACTTACTGTTACTTAGTTACATGCATGACCAAGAAAAGATATTCCTAAAAATCGAAGCCCCTTAGAATGCCTAATGAACTACAAAATTTAGATAAAGGAGCGTTCACAAGGAAAAATATTTAGTAATCCATCATTCCGTTAATCAAAAAACGAATACGTAAATTGGCGCGTCAATGGTATTTATAAGCTCATTGTGGCGCGTTGTTGGTAGAACATTGTAGTAGTAGTAGGTACACGCTAGTTATGTTTACAGCGCATATTGCTAGGAAATTGCCATAGAGCAACACGGGAGGGGAGTAGCCATATGCAGGCTTTCCCCTCTGTCAAAGTACAAGACCAAACGGTCCTATGCCTGTCGCCTAGATATTTAAATGTGTGCGAGAAATTGTTTATGTATTTCGTTAAAGTCAAGGTGTGACTTTCGTAGTAACAGACAATTATATGTGTTTCCAAAACACACAGCATTGATTGAAGAAGCATCCATAGATTATACCCAAAAGTCATACAAATTCATACTTTACCTTTGTTTTTTGTAACTTATCTCTTCCACAGACAGCAGAGCGCGGCTCCTTCTCGAAGTTTCGCGCTTGACATCTGTCAATGTCAATTCATAGCGTTTGTAGATTTTGCCGCGAAAGCATGCAATAGTTTTATTAAGAGTTTGAATTTCCAATTTTATGTGAAAATTGTTGAGATTTTGTTTATTCAAACAGTGCAAAGTGAGAAATAAGTGTTATTTATAAGAATGAGCGCTCGCTCCGTACTCGCTGACGACAACGAGGATGTGGTAAGTGACCAATCGGATGCCGCTGCTCCGGATGGAGAGCGGTCATTCCGAAGCCAACCTGGATCATCCAGGAGTAGTCGTGAGTCCACCTCATCATCGGATGATGAGGATGGATCCGCTTCGCTACCTCCCAATAAGCGACGTAAGTACAATAAACACGAGGCCAATGAGTCTCGTATTGATTCCTTGGCTAAGCAAGTTAGTTATATTACGGGGTATTTGACACAAATTCCCCAATACATTATGTCTGCTAGTGCACAACACAATACACAGGGTCCAGTTCTTCAAAGAACTTGTAATACAGTGGAGGAGGTTAATCCTCAATCAACATTTCTAATTAATCCTACTCGGGCCACAGATAATCTTGATCTGGGCAAAATACAGACAAGTTTCGACAGTAAAAATGTTGTATTACCTGCTAAACAGGAACGTGTGGATAAATTAAACCAACTTCAACATTTTGAAACACAAGCTTGGAAAGGAATGCGTTACAATAGTCTTTTGCAAACCTATGTAGCCACACCTGGTTTTACCTCATTAAAAGTGAATGAGGAGTTGTGTCACTTTGGTAGGAAGAGAGACTATTTAGCCTCCGCAGAAAATATGCTAGCAGGTTTGACTAATGCGGAACTAGAACATCAGGAATTACTAAGACAGAGTCTACAAGAAATTCTTAACTGGGCAGCCAGTAAGCCTAGCGAGTTAAACCCTACATCTCTTTTTGAGAAAATATCAGGTTTATTAGGCCCAGGATCTGCATTACATAAGTGCTCAGAAAATATAATGCAGATTATATGCGGTAGACGAGGAGAGTGCATAGAAATAAGACGTGAAAGAATTGTAAAAGAAGTAAGTAGCCCTATGCTTAAGGCTGCTTTAAGAGAGATTCCACCTAGTTCAGAGTATCTTTTCAGTAGGAGAGCTTTGCAACCCGTGATCCAGTCATTGGGAGGTACTCAGACATGGTTAAATCAGCCTGAGTACATAAGAGAAAAAGTAAGTATTCGTGGTAGACCATTTGCATATAGACAGGACAGGAGGCCCCAGGCCAATAGGAGTTTTAGAGATCATCAGAAAAATAAAGCTAGTAACTTTCAGGGCTCTCAAAAGCGTAACTCCTTTCGAGAGAATTTCAAAAGAAAAATTAACAATGATCAAAATGTCAAGCCCAAATGACTATATACCAGTCAGTCAGACATTCAGGGGGGGGTGCTTGAAGTATCATGCAGAGGCTTGGAAGCAACTTGGTGCCAACCAATTCATTCTAAAAATAATAACCAATGGCCGTCTTCCATTCAGGATAAGACCCGAAAATAACAGAAAAATTAAAAAGTCGATTCAATACAAGGGACTCCCCGCAGATGAGGTCAGTAATTCAAGACCTAAAAGAAAAGGGATTCTAGAAGTCCCCTATTCTGAATTCTGGGTTCCTGTCAAAAATGTTTTTAGTAAAGAAACCCGATGGGGGTGTACGCCCAATATTCGACCTCAGGGGTCTGAACAGACACATTGCGGTAAAACATTTCCAATTGATATCTCACATAGATGTCATAGACTTTTTGCAACAGGACGACTGGATGGTGAAAGTAGATATCCAGCAGGCTTATTTTCATCTGCCAATATCAGAGTCCCATCGACGATTCCTGAGAATTCATTACAACCGTCAGGTACTACAACTCACCGCTCTGCCATTTGGCCTATGTTCTGCCCCCCGGACCTTTGCTACTATAATAAATTGGATAGCAGAAAAACTACGGGCGAGGGGGATGAGAATTCTGGTCTATCTAGACGATTATATTCTGTGCAATCAGGACAAAATGCAGTTACAGAATCAGGTCTCGGAGACCATACAGATTCTGGAGAGCCTAGGCTGGTACGTGAATTACACAAAGTCCATCCTGACACCGGTACAGGAGTTAGAGTATTTAGGTCTGTTTTGGAACACCTGCGAAGGTTTCATGGCCTTGCCAATAAAGAAGGTAACAAAAATAAAGACCACAATAAACAGTGTCCTCAAAACACAGCAGTGCACTTTACGGGGGACTCAGAAACTATTAGGGATGCTGAATTTTGCAAACATAACCACCCCAAGAGGGCGGTTACACTGTCGACTCACACAGAGGTTTCTAAGGAGCTTTGCTCATTGCAGACCTCGTCAGAAGAGAATCCTTCCTCTTCTCGTGCAGCAGGAACTAGGCTGGTGGCGGAACGCCATAGACCACAGCTCGGTGGTCCTGCACAAAAAAGAGGTGCCCCACTTTTTGACAACAGACGCATCGGATGCGGGCTGGGAGGCTCACCTCAACGGACTTTACCTAAAGGGATAAAAATAGTTAAACCACCAAAGGATTTGGCACTCCAATGTAAAGGAGTTATTTGCAGTTTACGAGACCATAAGCTGTCATCAGAAAGATCTGCAGAGTGCTCATGTACTGCTGCAGTCCGACAACAGGACGATTGTAGCCTACATCAGAAACGAGGGAGGTACTCGTTCCTTAGCCCTACTCGAACTAACAACAAAGCTGTTAGAGTTGTGCGAACTTTTAAATCTCACAATATCAGCGGCGTACCTCCCGGGGAGGTACAACGGTATAGCCGACCGCTTGTCAAGAAATCGACCAGTGCCGGAATGGCACTTGCTGCCCCCGGCCTCGGAGGCCGTATTCAGAAATTGGGGCATCCCAGAGATAGACTTGTTCGCTTCAAAAGCCACGGCGGTAGTAGACCATTACGTAACGTGGGATTCCAGAGATGGCTCTGCCAGTTTCTGCGACGCTTTCAGTCGACCTTGGCATTTCAAGATGGCTTGGGTGTTTTCGCCACCCAATCTAATACCAAGAGTGCTGCGACATCTGAACTCAGCAACAGGCATTTACATATTAATAGCTCCTCAGTGGACACAATGCTTTTGGCTAACAGACTTACGGGCTCGAGCTCTTGTGGACCCAATACCAATAAAGAATCTACACAGCAATCTTATAGATTTGACAACAGACAGGAGCCCCCCTCAGGTGGAAAAGCTGGTGCTCTTGGCTTGGAAAATTGGGGGTGGGCCAATCAAATAGCTCATTGGTCCACAGAAGATGGCGCGATTCAACAATATTAACGTACCAGGCGCCTATAAGACGTTGGATATCATGGTGTACAGCTAATAATATTGACTCAAGATCACCACATGGCAATGACGTGGCTAGATTTTTAGCCAAATTGTGTCTCGAAGATAGACTTGCCTATCCTACTATACTCTTACACAAATCAGCAATATACAGCAACAAATACAGAGGACATAGCAAAAAATTTCTTTGTCCATAAAATTTTAAAAGCTATTTCATTAGTTAAACCTCCAGAAGTGAAAGTTCCCATTTGGGATACAAAACTAATTTTTAAATGGCTAAAAGATGTCCCAGAAAATGAATCATTTTTGACATATCCAGAAGAACAGCCATTATTTTATTACTATGCTCTGGTCGGAGGATTCATGATTTAACTCTTTTGGAGTGTTCAGAAGACAACCTCATTGTGGATGAAGAGAATAATAATATTACACTGTGGCCAAGATTTGGATCTAAAACGGATAGTAGTCATATTAGACAATCTGGATGGTTGTTGAAACAGCATCCCGAAAAATGCTGGTGTCCAGTATGGCACATTAAAAAATTAATTCAGGTTTCTGAAAAAAGGAGATCTGAAATTATTTATTTAAATAATTTGTTCATAACAGTTTTGGGTAGCGTAAGACCTGCAACCAGAACTATGATAGCAGGATGGATCAGATCCATATTTAAAGAAGTCAATATTAATGCACCAGGAGGGAGTATACGTTCTGCAGCCTCATCAAAGAGCTTCTTTGAAAACAGACCGGTAGAAGAAATATTGAGTAGAGCTTATTGGAAAAGCTCAGAAACATTTAGAAAATTTTGTTCCCGTAAAATAGAGCATATTAATAATAATAATAGATCTGAGAATCATTTACAGGCAAACTTCTTGTCTCTTTAATTTGATGTCATTATTATTGTGTTTGATTGTTGCGTATCTGTGATTATAGATTAATTATTGAGTAGTGATTTGATCTCATTATTTTAATTATTTGGATAAGCCAATAAGTTAAGAGTTGATATATGTTTGTAGATTTTTTATTATTTGAGCAGATTAAGAAAAATCAGACTGAGATAAGTGTAATGACTGTGATTAGTTCATTCAATTATTATAATCTCAAACCATAATAAATTTCTTTTATGTATTTTGTTCTTGGTTATTTTTAATATATATCACATAGCGTTTGTACTCTTTCACCAGCAGATAACAAACAGATCTTCAATCAATGCTATGTGTTTTGGAAACACATATAATATAACTGTTTTGCATAACAACAAAACGGATATTATGTGTGTGAAAAAACACACAGCATTCGAGCAAGGTACTTGCTGGTGATTGGTGAAGACTATGAATTGACATTGACAGATGTCAAGCGCGAAACTTCGAGAAGGAGCCGCGCTCTGCTGTCTGTGAAAGAGATAAGTTACAAAAGACAAAGGTAAAGTATGAATTTGTATGACTTTTGGGTATAATCTATGGATGCTTCTTTAATCAATGCTGTGTGTTTTTTCACACACATAATATCTGTTTTGTTGTCATACAAAACAGTTATATTTTTGTAGTGTGAGCGTGTGTCACACGTATTTCCCCCGCAAAAAATGACAGACTGTTTTGCATCGGTAATAAACGCAATGGGCAATGGCTACTCCCCTCCGGTCCGCCGCGGCGGCCGGTGACCCGTGTTGCTCTATGGTATTTATATGTCACAAACAACTGATATTTACATATAATCTACTGATAGTTTTTGTTTAAAAAAAACTGGACAATCAGATAGTTAAAGTGGATGATGAGTACACGTGGCAAATGAATGCAGCATACTGAGACATTTATGTGAAAAGTAAAGATCGCAGCTCATTAAAGATTATCTTCCTGTATCGAGTGTCGAGACGATATATACCTACGATATATATATTTTAAAACTGTTTATGGGGCCAAATTTGGCCCTTTCAACGAGAAAAAATTGCGGCAGGTAAAGAATTGTAGTAGGTACCGTACCGGTATATATGTATATCTAAATAAATATGGACCTATGTCGTTAAACTGTGACAACGGATACTGGCACCAGTAAAAATAAGAAAACCGAAATGTATTTTGGTAGATGCTTTTTTAAAATTAAATTGATTAACTGTTATGCAACAGACAACACAGAAAACAGTTTCTATTTTCTATGAAATCATCTTCGCAGATGTAGTCAATATGTCGTGACGTCCTCAATGCTATTCACCCTAGGCAGTACAATTTGAGGCATTGCCGCAAATATTCCACGTCCGCATGCGCCGGCGCAGTAGCTGCCGGGTACGTTTACACAGCGTGATGAGCGACGCGCCCAACCGACAATCTCACTGTGTGCCGATGAATTACTAGTTTATACTCTTCGTGTTAAGTGGATGTTTATTTTTTACTACTTGTTTTTACTTTTTCTATAGCTGTCAATCGCGAGATCTAAGAACTAAGTACGGTACTAGAACGTGCCCTTAAAATGATAATAGAAAAAAAAAGAGAATGTTTCCAACACTGTTGAATGCAGCCTAAAACAGAAAATATAAACCAACTCAAACATACAAAAAATGCCACATAATAGTATTCAACCTATAATTCGGTAAAAATTAGTAAAGAAGTACGCACACACACGGTAAGTGCAATAATTATTATAAGCAATGGTATTCAGTAAAAAAAGTGTTGCCTAAAATGAACAAAAATCTGCTAAACTTTACGATAAAATAATGAACATATATTTAAAAATCAAATGCTGTTCGTTAGTCTCGCTAAAACTCGAGAACGGCTGGACCGATTTGGCTAATTTTGGTTTTGAAAGATTTTTGGAAGTCCAGGAAAGGTTTAAAAGGTAAGAAAATATGAAGAAATTGAAGGGAAATAGAAAACACCACAATTTTATTTTCCCATACAAAATTCTGAGCCAATACGAAGTTTGCTGGGGCAGCTAGTGAACACTAAAATTGAAACCAAAACCTAACCACAAACGATGTAACTTCTAAATCCCCGAGTATGCGGCGAGCCTTACGTTGCCTAGCAACAGTTAAACCACTCGGCGCTTATTGCGAACTTGTCCACTAAATCATCCGTTCGCTTGCACGGTCTTAGCTTCGTAGAATAAATATCCCTTTTCGCATTGCTCATTGCGGATAACTAAACAACTTTATGTATGAGCATACCTACAGGTAGCTGTGGAGATGGTTTGAATGAGGATTTGTTTTTAGTTATGGTAATGAATAGAAATACACTGACTGACAAATACTGACTTTAAAGGTTAGTTATGTTTATTTAAACTGAAGTATTTAAGTATTACTACATATTCTCTGATGAAGCCTGTATTTCTTTGCTAGTCCGTTTTGAGGATAGGATTTTACAGATCAGGAACGTATTATGGATTTGGAACTGACATAATTGTTTCTTCCCTAGATGTCTTGAGTATTTATCTGGGAGGGGGGGGGACAAATTGGGGATCAATATCCCAAGCTCGGTCCCAAGGTACAAATTCTCTCTGATAAAAAACACACAAATTCACTTAAATTTCTTTGTTTTTATGTATTTTACGGCCTTGGATCTCGTCCTTACAAGTCTGTCTTCTTTTCATTTTCATGTTTCAATTATTATCTTAAAATTAAAATCCCTAAGGAAGATGGAGATCATGAGATGGTGCCATATGGAAGATGTTATGATGGATTCAGTAAAGTGATGGAGGACTTTATTAGGAGTTTTACGAAGTTTTGGAGGCAACACAAAAAAAACACTTTTCATTGCATAATATTACTTTTCTACATCCGTGCACGTTATCTAATGCTTTATGATAAAAATCCCACCATTTTTACCCTAAAACACTATACCTACACAAGTTTTGAAACTAATATCGTGCTGCGTCAGGGTTCTTTTCCGCGTTCCCGCCAAAATCCTTTACATTCCTTGTCTTTTATAGAGATGGCCGTATTCTACTTCACCAGACAAAAGCCGAGCGCAAAAGGCGACGTACGTATTAGCCCAATACGCCTCCCGACAACGACACTGCTACTGAGGCAGTCATAAAAACTAAAGGAAATATTAATCACTGTCGTACAAGATAATAAGCAATTCAAATATATGTAAACTATAAAATAGGATACATAAATATACAAAACAGTTTTATGCATCCGCCATTTTTCACGATTTTATGCAAAGAAGCTCTCAAATCTCTCCTAACAAGCGTCCCGTCGTAAAGGAGAAAATGGTTCTCTTGAGAGATTCATGGTTCCCTGTTACAATAAATTATGATGTTATAAATGAACGTACCTACTATCGACCTTACACGTTTCTGCGGTTGAGGTACTTTCCATGAAGTTTAATTAGTTACATACGTATTTATGTTTTGAAAGAACGATATTCTTTGACGAGTCATTATACTCATAACTCAAATACTCATAACTGTCCCTCAAGAACAGAATTTACTAGGTAGAGTCAAGCCTGTATCAGTGTTGGCTGTTTTGCAAATGTAGTTCATAATGATAACTACAATGGTTCCCTTACTGTACCAGCTTTGAGGGAACTCTCCGCTTATCCATTGAAAAAAAAATTATATACTTTAGGTCTTGCAGACTGCAAGACCTCAAGATACCATAAGTAATTTTTGTGTTAATGCTGAACGCTACGCAAGGCGTTTACGAAATCGATGGAGGTAGCTACATATACTTTTTTCAAACTTCTGTCAGGCAAATGTCACCTCAGTCTGCCCGGGACCACGGAAGCTGAAAAGCAACAGAAACGTCGGGTTGATTTTAAAAAACATTTTAAATTTAATATACGCGAGATAAAATAGTTTTATTTCAATACTTTATATCTGTAACAGAGACAAGAGACCTTTAGTTTAAGGATACCTCTCTATAATATATAACTACAGTATGTCATCTTTGATTTGATAATTTTTATCGACACATACATCAACAAATGGCAACACATAAAACAAAAGCATTGTTATTAAGATTACCAAGCCGAGAGGCAATTGCATTTGCGATATTATATCAGCTACCGCACTGTTTAATTCATGTTTTATCGTTCCAGGTAACGAGTTCCTAGGAGATGCAATATGGTGTCCTGTGGCGTAAGAGATTATTGAATATTTAAAACGCATTACGTAGGGTTTTTATGGGGAGGAGAAAACGTGTATGCGGCGTACGTTATGGTAATAAATGGACTACAGTTACACAGTAGGCCGAAGAAGTCTGGTAAAAAAAAATTTCAAGTATGCATTGGTGCTTTGAAACATCACTTGATCGTTTTATTATGGATTGAAAAACACATTCTCAGAATAATTGACTCAATGGTTTAAAGAACGATCGACTTGTATTAGCACTAATATCCCGGATTCCATCCAAATGGAATAATGATTATAAGGGATATCCTTTTGAGAATATTCTTTGTGAATGTCATGCCCGGCGTTTGGTAACGTGACCGATGAATAGCAATTGGCACATCACATGAAACTTAGCAAAAGAAATTTAAAAACGTTTTTCTTAATAGGATTAAGAATGTAAGAGACTTATAATGAAGGCAACCCTTGGTACAACCCACGTTCAACGTCCACGTGCTTGACACGATTCTCTCCCCTATTTGGGGGAAGGCCTGTAGCTTACTCCACCACGCATGCGGGTTGGTGGAGATAGGAGTTAGTGGCCAACCCGCTGTCGGGTGTTTTCAAACCGCCCATAAGGCCTCCGACAAGGTTTGACGACTGCTATCTACCGATAGCAACTTAAGTAAGAGACTTGGCGTCTACTCGTAGTTTTTTTTTAATGTAATAAAAGTGGCAAACAAGCGTGCAGTTCACATTGATGTTAAGTGATGACTGCAGCCTATAGACACCCACACAATGACCAGAGGTCAAAAAACAGATGCGCTGCCACTCCTGAGGGATTAAGTGTTATGCCTCTGTGCCGGAAATTACAGGGCCGTACATTACCACCTGGCCGGAACACGATAGTGCTGAACACTACCATTTAGCGGCAAGTATATTAGGTAATGCGGTGGTGCCTACGTCCGCGAGCTCCGTCACTGGAGCTCTGCCACCAGTAATAAAATACATATATCCATACGAAGAATGTTTGCAACAAAAATACACAATTGTAAAAACCTTTTGTCCTCCAACACCACAGGTGTCAACTATTTATTACCAACACCATAAACTAAGCCCACAACAACATTGTATTTAATGTCCAGTTAATAAGTTAGCAGTGGTCTCCACTTGAATTTGTTAGGTGCTCCTGACCGCATCTTTATGAACTGTCTCCGTTTATGGCTCAAACTACTTTTAATTCTTTCCAGATAGTTTAACAGACTGAGGTCTAGATAGGGTTGCCAACTGTGAGACTACTAGGTAAATTTTGAAACAAATACAAAAAGTACTTAGTTTGAATGGAGTCATTAGGTTGAGAAAAAGTTTCTTCGCATTTTTTAAGATAATTCAAAACATTTTTTAATATAGTTTATTTAAATTTAACTAAAGTATGTATGTACCATTTTGTTCGATAACCTTTTGCCATCTTGTAGGTAGGGACATGATTCCATTGCTATATATATACATTGCTGCAAACTCTCTTAATTTTTGCTGAGTGGCTATAGATGTGTGAGGTCTATCGTTATCATGATGAAATACCACACCCCTTCTGTTGATCAATTCCGGCCGCTTTCTCTCAACTTCTTGCTTTAATCTCATCAGTTGTTCGCAGTAGAGTTCAGAATCGATAGTCCTGCCTGGTGGTAATAGCTCATAATGAATAATGCCCTTCCAATCCCACCACACACACACAACATCACCTTATTGCGTTAACCCGGGTTTCGCCACAGTCTGTGAAGCCTGACCGGCCTTTGACCACGACCTTTTTCGCACGTTCTTGTCGTACGTGATCCACTTTTCATCACCAGTTATCAGCTTCTTCAAAAATGATTCGGTTTCATTACGTCGTAATAAAGAATCACAAATGAGTACACGGTTCATTAGGTTTCTTTCAGTGAGCTCGTGAGGTACCCAAATATCGAGCTTTTTTTTGTACCCAGCTTTTTTCAAATGCGCCAAAACTGTTTTGTGATCAATTCTCAGTTCTTCAGCTACGTCGTAACTACTGATATGTCGATCTTGCTCCACTTTTTCAAAAATGGCATCCATTTTATCCGTAATAGGGCGACCAGAGCGAGGTGCATCTTTGACATCAAAATTTCCGGATTGAAAACGCTTAAACCAAATTTGTGCTACTCTCACAGACACTGCACTAGGTCCATAAACATCGCAATTTTTTTTCGCGGCTTGCGTTGCATTTGTAGTAAAATTTTATAATGTATCGAATTTCTTCATTAGATTCACTCATCTTGACAGTACGAAAAACAAATGAAAATCACACATTTGCCTAATTTGAATTTGGAATTATGTTCTTTAAAATTTTAACTTTCAATGATACCAAAACCAGCCAGATACAAATACTAGAGCCAAAGACATTTTATTACAAGTTCATACATACTATAATGCGAAAAGACTTTTTCCCCAACCTATTAATTGGCCCATATGCTCATTTTACTATAACATACCATAGGGTCTGTAATATTAAGATAGGGATATGCCAATCATACTCAATTTGCTTCATAGATAGACCGATTTAGTTGTTAATATGATTGTATCGGTTAGGTGGTTACGCTGAAGGAAAGGCAAAATAAATATCTTCGCAGAGCTTCTGTTCCAAAGATGTTCGAAGAGTTACTCTTCTATAATCCTTGTTCATAATATAAACAATATTTGTCATACATTGCAATCTGTGTCAACTTTACTTAAAGAAACAATGTTAACTTAACGTTTCTCTTTAGGTCGTTTTGCGTGTTATTAAACCTAATACTTACACAAGAGCCACATGTACATTGACGAATAAATAAATAAATTTTTGTATGTGGCGCATATTTTGTGTAGAAATACAATAAATAATTCCATTTGACTCAAATCCACAACATTTTCAAAACTCTCCGTGATTTAATAACCTTTTCTACAATTCTCCGTAATTAAACCTTCGCTAATATCAAGATATGTACCTCGCAAGTAGAAAGAGAAGGCTTGCAATTGCCCTTTACAAATCCACCACCGCTACCGGGACGCTGGGAAGCTGGGATCACGTACGCCCATCTTCTTTATCAATTACATAAATGCCTGCTATATTCACATCGCATTTGTCTGCGCTATCTTGATCAGGTGGTTGCTTATGCAAATCTTAGAGCGTGTAATGCATGGGATCATTTATACTAATTTTAGTTTCACGTCATTATAAAATGATTGTGATGAGGGGAAATTACGAAACCAGTTTTTTCCTGTCTGATAGTGCGGTCAAAAGTCTTAGGAATCGGCGTGCATGTATGAAGAGAATGATGAAGGTAGATGAGGACACGAGAGGTATGTCAGCACCGAGATATCTGGCGTTCTACACTCTCTGCCTACCCCGTTAGGGATCTGCCGTGAAGATATATACATACATACAGTTTTTATCGATGAAGGTGTATATCTATGGTGATATTTGGTAAGCCAAATAATATGTTTTTTATCTGAAACTTTTAGGCACATTTTTACAGCAAAACATACTTATTAGGTCAATAAATGTTATAGATGAATATTAGAAACAACTATCATACCGTGGTAAAGCCAAGCTCTAACATAGATTTAAGAAAACATATTAATTATATAAATTATTTATTTATTTATTTAACTTTCATGGCGTATATTTTGTGTTTAAATACAATTTTACTCAAAACCACAAACAACATTTTCGCAACACCCCGTAACTACTTTAATTATTTAACCTTTTTGATAAATATCGCGATACCCGACAGTTAGAGAGAGAAGGCAGAAGCAATTGCCATGTACGAGTCTACAAACTGCTACCGGGATGTAGGGATCACGTACGCCCATCTTTATCAATACCATACAAGCCTGCTATATTCACAGTGCATTTATCTGCACTATCTTGATCATCTGGTTGCTTATGCAAATCTTGGAGCGTGGAATGCATGGGATCATTTATATCAATTTTTGTTTTACGTCGTTATAAAATGATTAAGATTGTGATGTGGAGAAATTATGAAACCAGTTGTGGCAGGGCGTGAGTTTTTTATAGAATAATGCCAGTCTTTATTATAATGTGCCTGCAAATAAAATTTTCTTTAAACTGAAGCTTTACGGCTTTATCCGAAATAATCCGATGCTCAAGAATAGTATGGGTATGGCAAATGTAGCTACAGTATCCAAGAAGAAATAATGCACATCGACCTCAGGACGAGACGTCGGCTTATTTCGAATCTGTAGAGCGTTATCTGTTTCGCACCTTACCTATTTGACGTTGTCGACCATTTTGATCAAGTTTTGACCAGTACTGGAATACGGATGCTTACGTAGGCAGTGCAGCAGAGATAACGCTCTATAAAGCCGAAACTAGCCGATTGTCACTTTCATATGCTCGACGTGCATTATTTCTTGATGAGCACTGTACTAACCCTTCTTTTATACGGGCATTCAGTTTCTAACAGTGGTCGTTTTTTGATGTACCTGTCACCGCACCAGTTTTTGTAATAGCGCAGTAATACCGTAACTACGTAGTATTTTTACTTATTCTCTGCCGTAACAGTATGCTCGTACGGACACTTTGATAATTTTTACATGAACACTAAGATACACGCCTATAGATACGCATACGCTCCTAAACGGGATTCTACATTGGACCAAAATGTATGAGCCTGTGTGAAAGCGCTGTTACTTACTTAAGAATTGAAAATAATAAATTGAATTTGTTTTATATTATTTCGCATTAACACATGCTTGTGAAATATATTTTATTTAAAGAAAAATGGAAAGAAAAAATTGACTTCAGGCGAGACTCGAACTCGCGGCCTACTGGGAATCTAGTCTAGTAGTAGCTCAATTGGAAGAGCGGCTGGACTAGATTCCCAGTAGGCCGCGAGTTCGAGAAAATTTTTCTTTCCATTTTTCTTTAAATAAAATATATTTCACATGCATGTGTTAATGCGAAATAATTCGCTTTTACCCTTAATAAAACAATTATTTAGGGTAAAAGCGACTTCTTTACGATATTCAATAAACTGCAAAGTTTATTGAACGACTATTATATCGGTTGCCTGTTGGTATTCGAGTCTCGCCTGAAGTCAAATTTTTCTTTCCATTTTTCTTCTAAAATAAATTGAATTTGGTTTCATCAATTAGTATTGTTATTTATTACCTTAATACAATTCTAGATATTATTATAAATATTAATTTGAACACGCAACTAAACATCACAAATACGAAGGCTACTTATGTATCCAGAATAAATAAAAGTCAACAAACAAATGTAATTAAGAATGGTTTTATTGTTTTGCAAAATATTCGCCGCGATGATCAATGCACTTCTGCATACCTACTTTGAAACCAAATTTAACGGCACTGGTCTAAAAACAGATATTAACCATATTTCAAAAACACGAGAGTATCTACTACCAGAGAAACATATCAATATTAAATCATGACCACTTGTCCTTCCAGGAATATATATTTTCGGATACAGAAAACAACAAAAGATACATAATTACAAATTCTTGGAATATTAAATACAACATTCGAAACCGTCCTACTAAAGTCCTAAATATACTGCGAAAATAGAAGTCCCCAATACTAACTTACTATTTATGATCATTGAAAACAAATCACTCAAAGGAAAGCAACCCAGAATCACGTTATTTTTGAAGATGTTCTTGTTTCAATATGTATTATTTACGTCTTATATCTGGTCAGTTTTTTTACTATTGTTTATTTAAGAATATCATACAGATGTGTCCTCAGTTCAATTTACTGAAAACATACCTAACTTCAGTTTATTTAACTCGTGGTCGTATATACCACCTACCACCACACCTACTTACCTACTCTATCTGCCGAAAATACGTAATGTAACTGTCCCAAAATATGAAACAAAACTCAAAATATGGAGATCTCTAATAATTATGGTGTTTCATTTATTTTCCACCAGCTGTGTCCGCGACTTCGCCCGCGTGAGAATTAATGATTATTTATATCTACCCGGACGAAGTCGTGGGCGCAGCTACTATAAAAGTAGCCTTAGTTACTCCTTATTACATCAGCTATCTGTCAGTGAAAGTCCCGTCAAAATCGGTCCAGCCGTTCCCAAGATTAGCTTCGCCAAACAGACAGACGGACAGACAAAATTGGTAAAAAATGTTGTTTTGGTATATGTACCGTGTATACATCATATGCATTTAGTAATAAGCGGTTATTTTTATATTACACACAGACACTCCAATTTTATTTATTTGTATCGATAACATGATTTATAAATTCCCGTATGATGAAAATTATCAAAATTACAGCTAAATCATAAAATTTATCTAATTTCACGATATTATCTCGCATCACGTAATTACAAAGCAAGAAATGAGTTCATCAAATTAAATAAAATGAACACATTATGCATACACATCTTCATCACCCGAAGCTTGTTAATGCCAGTGCGTTCACAACACAGACTCAATCAATTAATTTCCATATCATTACCGTTGACCCAGTATCTTCCTATTCCTATGGATTATATTCCATAATAACAAGAGCTGAACACGCCAAGTCATGGCATTACGACGTGACCTCACGCGATCGCCAACCTAATTCAATTATGTTTGATAATTTAGAAATTGATGCCTCGCTGCCAAATGTTTCTGTGATCATAAAATTTTATATTTTATCGTAAATTGAGAATAATTGCCAACGATCGCGTCACTCTGCTTGAGCATCGACGCAGTGTTTTTGTTTCCTTTGAACGAAGTTCTTTTTTGGTATGGTGAAAAACCTACACTGTAAACACAGTATGCCGAAGCTACGCGATGGAAGTTCGGCACTATTACGCCTGCAATGCTATTTGAATTACTGACACACTATGTCGAAATTACGCTGCGTTATAGCGTACAGCGTAAATTCGGTCGTACGCCCGACCGAAGACCGAAGCTCGGTTCGATTGCTGAATTCACACATTATACCGACACACACCATGCTGAACTGAAGTTCTGCCGCGTAATTTCGACACTTATAGTGTGTCATATCAGCCGAATACGTCGGAACGTAAAATCAGCCGCCGAACTTCCGTCGCGTAGCTTCGGAATAGTGTACACACTAAGATTCGAATGACCTTAAGGACGGGACACATATTTTTTTTGTTGTGGAACTCATACAGGCGGCACGTCTCTAGACGGCACTAGTATAACTCCATCTCCAAGTTCCACCCTCATTACGTATGGAAACAATACAAGTAATTATCCATCTAAATCGAATCATTTTCATCACTTTTACTGATTTGTAAAAATCTGCGGCTGAAAAACAAAAGATCATCAAAGACTAAACTTGTCCTGCACACTGTGATCTGCAGAAACTGCTACGGCCTGGCTGCAATGATACCTAAAACGATGTTAAAGATAAATTTATTAAAATGATAAATTAGATTTTAATCAGAGAAAAAAAAGAAGGCAAAAACAAATTACATCACATCAATGTCATTGAAACACAAAAAAACAAGGTTACTAGAGACCTTTGTCAAAAAAGTGTGCGGCAAAAAATGGCTGCAAAAGCGAAAACATGCACGTACATGCTTGCCAAATTTATTACAACATAAGAAAAATATCATTGGACAAAAAGCTCGTGGCTCGCGGGGCAAAGTTCCAACTATTCTAGTCGTAAATAATTCGTTTTATAACCATTATAAAGGTTTGCAAATAGCTGCGAATCCTGTTATTTATTTCGTCGAGATAAAATCTGGAATGCGCGTGCAATTTCTATTATTCGACGAGGCAAGACGGATACAAGAAGCGGATTGTTAACTGTTTCCTTACACTACCATTTCTAAATTATGCTTTTGTAACAAAAAATATCAGGAGATTTTCTAAATGTTTTATTAACTTAGACAAATGGCCGAATACTCAAACGTCACTCAATGTTAAGCAACCCTCAAATGTGCGCTATCTCTATCGTTTGAACGTGTTTTATAAAGATAGAAGACTTTTAAGTCCTCCTTAGATTTAAGTGACGTTTGAGTATTTGGCCATTAGAGGCTTAGAACTTAGAGTTCATATAAAATACGTCACGCTAAAATAAGCTTTTGTTGACCCTCTCCTCCTTATTATCAACATCTGTGTCACCCTGCCTGCGACCTCCCCCCCCTCTTAAAAATATTGCGTCCCAAAAACTAAGACCACAAATATTGAGTATTAAAAATATTTATTTCGTTTTTCATATAATAACATTTCAATAAATCAATAAATATTTTGTTAGCGGCCCGCCCCGGCTTCGCTCGGGTGCAATGTTATCTACCCTCTCATATTAATCTTAGCGTGATGTTATTTATGTATATATTTTTTTGTCAAATGTAACAATATCTAACAGTTACATTGACATTGACAGTTATTGCGGAATGCATTACACCAAGATATTTTTGAAATTGTTACCTAAAGTTACCAGGGTTGACAGATTCCCTATAACCTGACAGTTAATTTAGAGTTTAATTTTAACATTAACCAGCGCAGCTCGACCGGTTTTACTGTTAAATCGGAACATGAACCCTTTTTTCCGCGGTTCCCTCTCAAAGTGAGATTAGAAGAAATTTGACTCCACAGCACACTCCCTTAACATCTCATGTAATTAACGGATGCCCCCTAAGAATAATATATAATAGTAATATGGAATGTATTATCTTGCATATAGATACAGTCATAAGTTTTAAATCAATTTGCTCGTCAATAGCGATCATTACAACAACAATAAATATCGACACTTTTTTTTTTTTGTTATTATGGCATCGCTATTACGCATATTGCCAGTGTCAAGTAAAACGATATTTCGTATTTATTTAAGCATCGTCAAAGTTAGTATAATATCAAGTATAATATGTCAGTATCAAGTATATAAGTTATCAAGTATAATATGTCAGTCAAGTGAGTTACAGTCAAGTTAAGTCGAGTAAAGCGATGGCTACTTTACCAGAACATTTACAATGAAGGTCAGGGAGGCAACCTGAAAGGTCGTGTTTTCATACTGTTATTCTATTTCACTATACACGGGCACTGTAATAAACCTATATCAAACAAAATGCCACCAACTTTATTCAATATAACTTAAAAATACACCAAGAAAATGAAATAAAATAAGAGCACCATACGCCTCTTTCAAGGTTCCCGCCAAAACCCCAAAATTCGACACTTATGTGTGGTCGAAGAATAATATACTTCATTTGCGCATGTTCAAGCTAATACATGATTGATCTTCTCCTCCTTTCTCTCATTTACTTCAAGCGAATAGAACGTATTTACTTTCAGATGAAATGAATCGAGAAAATTATTGAGATGGAAAGCTTATATTAATGACATTTAAAGATGATTCTCGTTTCTTAAACGAAGGCGATATTTTCAATATTCAATATTCCTTGTACAATTTTAGAACTCTCAACGCTGAATTGGAAGCGAATGGATTTTGTCCATTAGTCACATTTCCGATAAGAAATAGAATTCAATCCTGCGACAGAATTTATCGGATCTAATTAAAGTAGTCCTTTCATATTGCGTAAACACGGTCGGGTTACTCGTAAACAATCGATTTTAATCGTTTGTACTTGACACAATTAACTTTACATTGAGATATTAAATATCAATCAATCGGAAAATAAAGCTATTTATCTCAATATTCTAGTAGATGGTTGCTATCACACCTCTTGATACGATATCTCTTAAACATTTGATAAATAGTTTGCTGGATTAACGATAACGGAACCTGTAGGTAACTAATAGGTACGTTAACGTCAATAGTTTGCCTGATAAATTCGAAGTCAAGAACAGGAACAAAAAAAAGTTGTCTGTAAAGACGGTTTATGGTAACCAATTTTACATGATAACGTTTTAAAAAAAACATGCGTCCTCTATATCTAACGTGACCATACGTCCCGTTTTAAACGGTACAGTCCTGTTTTCGTGCAGCCCGTCTCTGGAAAAGTTTTGGGAAAAAGAAGCGAAAATGTCCCGTTATCAGTTATATCAGCAAAAATCTATAGAAAACTAACGCCTATCTAAAATTTCAAACTTTTTGAATTTTATAAAACTAAAAAAAAATCGATAGCTATCCTTAAGACTCTTGAAATAATACTTAAAGTGGGTGTAACTTGGCGTTCAAAAGTCAACCTCTTCCCTCTAGTTCTTTGAAGGTTAATTTTGATAATGTCCCATTTTGAGTGACAATAAAAATGGTCACGGTATCTACATATATCGCATGTGCCGCGCTCTCGCTTGCACGTTCGCCTCAGGCTGAACGTGACACTTTTCCGTGCGTGCAGCCGGCGTTCATCGATTTATAAGATGTCAACCCTTCAAAATGTACATCTCAAAAGTAGTTCCACATTTACTTTTGAGATGTGTTGTTCTAAGTAAATTGAAAATGAATCGTACAAATGTCCCTTCCAGAAAACGACATTTCCATAATAATTATCCGTAAGTATAAAAGCATCAAAAATACTACAACCATAATCAATCTTTGCTGCAGGCTTTTATCCGAGTACAGGTGACAAAATTCGTTACGACATCGATGAGAAATTGACGCGAAATTGCTTCTTCCTGAACGCTGATTGCCAGTCCCCCGCTTCCGACAGTTTGTTTGCACTTAGTTTTATAACTTAACAGTTTTGTCTATTAATGGAAGAAAATGATGGCTGATGGAAAGATAATATTGCTTTCTTTTTAATTTATCACGAAGGTTACTATAGCCGGCTTTGGTGAACGGTCGCTCCAAGCCAAACTCCAAGCGCTAGATGACAAGGGGTGCTAAATGCGAAAAATAAAGTAATGAATGAGTGATGTGATGACCGTAATCCGCCGTTTGAGACCAAAATTTTGATTCTGATTCGTTTTATTTTTTATTCTAAGCGAGTTTCTATTTATGTGATGTAATAGCGTAGTAGGCCAAAGAATGTCTAAAATAATTTCGCTTTACCTTGATCAAAGGTTAGGGCTGGCACTGAAACCTATATCCTACGAGATCATTAATGACTCCATCGTATTTCAGGGCGACCCGGTATGTGTGGAGTTTAAACGTATTCTTCCACCCATTCCATCTCTTATACCCCTTAAACCAGTATGATGGCCTTGCTGGTAAGCGTTTGAAGATAGAGGACTACACGATCTCTATTAGGGAAACCGTTAAAAAGATAAACATATTTACAGGGACCGTAGATGATTATATGTAGGATCTTGAGGTTGAACACAAAAGATCCCTATGCATCTTCGTGTCCCGGTGCAAAAACTGGCCCTTCAATAAGTTAAGATAAAAAAGACGTTAAAAATATTCCTATAAGTGCCTTTATCTTTAGCACAGCTTCTGTGTCGGTCAGTCTTCAGCTATCTGTGTCGATCAGAATAGTTTAGCCACAATGTGTTTAACATTGTGGCTAAACCATTCTGATCGACACAGAAACTGAGAGAGGTCAAAATGTAGATGCGTTTCGTGTTACCCTTAAGGCTTAAGATGTTTTGTCTCTATGATGGGGGGGACTAAAATTGATATCTAATGTGAACATGATAGCGCCGAAAACTACTATTTAATGCCAAATAGATTGAGCAATGCGGTGGTGTCTACGCCCTCGAGTTTCACGCTGGAGTTCATGCACAAAAAACATTGAAAATACATTAACGATCTTATTCTATATCTATACATCTATACAAATAAATAAAATTGGAGTGTCTGTTTGTAATATAAAAATAACAGTTTTTTGCTAAATGCATATGTATGTATACACGGTATATATACCAAAACAACATTTTTTACAATTTTTGTCTGTCTGTATGTCTGTTTGTTCCCGCTAATCTCGGGAATGGCATAACCGATTTTGACGTGACATTCACTGGCAGATAGCTTATGTAATATGGAGTAACTAAGGCTACTTTTATACTAGCTACGCCCACGACTTTGTCTGGGTAGAGATTGAACAATCATAAATTCTCACGCGGATGGAGTCGCGGGCACAGCTCGTATTCTATATGTATTCATAGCAGGCTTTTATTCAAGTACCTACATGTGACAATTTGTTGCCCTGTCGAAGATAAATTGACGCGTAATTGCCTCTTCCTGAACGTTGATTGCGTACCTCCTGCATCCGACAGTGTTTGCATTGAGTTTAACTCAACCTCTCTTAACTCTAGCGTTCGATTCAGTTCTATCTATTTGATGTTTTAGTACTTTTACTATTTTTTACAGTACTTTTGATGGGGATATGATTTATTTGACTATAAGATTGTTTACCTAAAATTAATAATAATGTATTTATCTACCTTTTAAGATTCTTACAACTAAGTATTTTCTTTTTATCTGACGTGTCATACGATATGGTTTGCAATTTTTTTTCCTGTATAAACTTGTAATTTAATCTTATGAAATAAATTGAGCACGTGTTTTAAGATGAGGAAACTTCACCCTCAGAGAGAAATATGATACCCCAAAGTGATAACAGTAATACCAAGTTAGCGAGCAAAGGTAGCTTCTATACAAATATGCAATATATCCACCGGTCGTGCTATACAAAACTATAACCAAAACATAACTAAGAAACACGTCAACCCCATGACTTCTACAATTAACTCAAGAAAATATCAATTTAATCCTACAAGAAAATAATCGCCTCTATTCCATAATTTGTCGAAAACAACATTGGATTTGATGTTCGAAGATTAACACCGCATCAAAAGGTCTCAAGAGGTTTCTCTCGCGTAATATATTTGGTCTGTCGTCACGGACTTAACGACTTCCAAGTCTGAGAGGCTCTCGAGGGTACACTTCAGGTTTTTTATTACACAGCTAAGTTGTTGAGAATGTTGCATAACATTTTCCGTAGGAGATACAGTGTGTGACATAGAAGGTGCGTTCTGGGGTGCGACCGCTTATCGACATTGATATTGTCGTTGTCATTGCTGTCAAATTTTCATGTCGATTTGTAGCTCCTTTAAAAGCAGTAGTGATAATCTGATTATTTTTCTTGCTTTCGTTGGTGAGAATAACGATAATGATAGATTATTTCGATTATTGTAATTTAGTTAAAGTAAAAATCGACATGAAAATTTGACAGCTATGACAACGACAATAGCAATGTCGATAGGCGGTCGCACCCCAGATATTGAGTCTGTCAAGGAAGGGTTCCCTACGTTACTACGAAATACGTTTCAGATACGCCAAACTGTGCCCTATAGATAAGCTATATGTGGTAACGATATGCCTTCGATTTCTATCGAAATGTACAACAATCTAGCATTCTAAACATTTTAGCAACATTACCTATAATTGAGTTTATAATAAACATTAATTTGTCCAGCAGCACGGAAGCTGAAAAACGACCGTAAAGAATGGTCGATTTAAAAAAAAATGTTTAAATATATCTACTTTCTAAACCTAGTTTTTAGAACAAATGCCATTGATTTGTGACATGAAAAAACGAAACAAAGGTATTCGATCACTACTTTTTTAGGAAAGAAATTTTACAGCCGTATTCACTCAAGAGTCTTTCTCATCATTATTTTCACGAGCGTTTTTCTATTGCGCCCTCATAGTCCTGCTAAGTCGAGGTTTTGTAAAGCGACCTCAAGTGTCAATCGGGGCGCGGTTCGTGCCAAATGACCCCAACCTTCAGCCCTGCTCTTGACATAATAATATGACGATATAGAAACTTTCCTCGTACTTTTTATTTTCATTTAATTTTTGCTAAATCTTGTTGTAGTTGTAGTTGCTATGTTGCTTAATCTGCTTTGCTTAATCTTTGGGCTGAATAGTTTTAAGATCGAAGCTCAGATGAAGTTAAATATAACATGCTTCGAAAAGCACCGAAACTCTTCATTTTAATTTGGTTACCTAAATCTTAACATAACATTGAGGATTTAACGATGATCCATGTTTTTATATCTATATATATAACAATCAATTGCTGTTCGTTAGTCTCGCTAAAACTCGAGAACGGCTAGACCGATTTGGCTAATTATGGATTTGAATGATTTTTGGAAGTCCAGGGAAGGTTTAATAGGTAAGAAAATATGAAGAAATTGAAGGGAAAAAGTAAAAAACAATTTCATTTTTCCATACAAATAGTCCGTGTCTATCAAACCTTCGACACATTATTTCATTGTGAGGCAATACGAAGTTTGCCGGGACAGCTAGTTATTTTATAAATGTGACAACAACATACATACAGTTCACACACTTTACCAAGTTCCGAGGTACTGGGAAGAAGAACCAGAGATAAAGGATTTCACACTGTTATCTCTGATAGCACACGGGAATCGAACCCAAGGCGACGTAGTAGTGGCCTGCTACCATTGAGGCATATTTCCCTAATAAGTAGTTATTTATATATTATTATATTCAATTTTATCTAGCTATTGCATTAGAATAAGCACATCTCCAGAGATCTTTGCAAACACAAAAGCATAAAGCTGTACTCTCGATTTATTTCATACAGTGTAATATTGAAATACAAATGCAATATATATGGAAAGAGCACACAACCAACCGCCGCATAGAATAATAAAATAGTGCAAGCTGATAATATTGAATCAGATAAAATGTATTTTGTGTCAGCGCTTGCTTACGTTTTATTGAAATGGAGGTAGTGGAGGTTCGTATTACGTATTCAAAAATTTTACAATGTAGTAGCTGTTCCTCGTAGTTTTACCTGCATCAGTAGATGGTCGCGTGCGCGAAGCTCGCAGCGCGGAAGCAGCACCAGGGTTGGCTCCCTCTGCTGCGGCTTCTTCTGGTCTGCCATGCAGGCCGCCGTTGGGTGACCTTAGGTTGGTTATGGGTTTCGGTGGAGGAGGCACGCATCGCCATTTGAGAGAGGACAGGGCTCTTTTTTTTGCTTGTTTTTTTTTAAGTCGGTTCTGTTTTTTTTTTTAATTTTATTGTTCTTTGTAAGATCTACATACCAATTACACTATCCAAACGTAGACCAGGGTCACATCTACCTTGTTAAACACAATATCCAACATAAATTTTCGCCTTCAACCAAATTAATAATTCAGCTTCATAACATTTAATATTGGTACCTAATACTAAGGTACATATTCTCTGCTAATAGTTTTGCACATTTCAGAATTGCTTCGGTAATTTAGTAATAGCACCTATTTCTGGTAGGGTCAAAATTGTTCATGGTTAGGTATCCTATATATTTAGGAAATTAGCAAACAAACGTAGGTACCTAGAGTACCAGTTCACAATGATTTTGAGTGAATACTGCAGACCATTTACATCCTAAGACTTGAAACCTATATCCAAAAACGAAGGTTAAGCTACAGCTTAACCTTCGTTTTCTAGGTATTCGTAGGTATTCGTTTTCTAGGTTTCGTAGGCATTTATACCTACCTCTGAGTTCTCCGAGAAACCAACAGAAAAGTCTAATCAATGATAGCGCAGCTTAAGCTGGCTGCTTAATAATTAATATAACTATCTGATCTAAAACTACACAATGACGTTGTACAATTTTATTTTAAATGTACTTTTTCGTAACATCTCGCTATTCACGATGCTCCGTCAACCTCGCGAGAGTTATTCGATAATCTGAAATCGATTGCGGTTCGATCGTAACGGGATATTTACTTTGTTGGGTAGACTAGTAATGTGGGAATTGTGGTTCGACTGTTCACTGCCTAGCAGCGTCAAGCCTCTGAGATCCTGCTTACAAAGAATGAATAATATTTTAGCATACCTACGTGTCAACGGACCCGGCAGACAAATAGCTGTTCGAATATCGACTTACCAGTTTAAAAATTAAGCTAATGATCAATAGAGGCAACATTTCTGTAGTCTCCAATCAATACCTACACTACAATCTCTGTAATCCAAAGTGTTTGAATGGATCTTGGATAGATGATATTTACAATTGAACTACATAGGTACCTAATGGTTTACTTTCGGGTCCCATGGCAGGCTAACTTTCGAGCAGAAAATTCAATAATAAGCAAGTTGATAAACAAATTAATAATTCCAAGAAGTTAAATCTCTTTATGATGTGATAAAAATCCATGTTCGAAAATTTGAGGGAAAAAATAATAATAGGTTGGGGAAAAAGTCTTTTCGCGTTATAGTATGTATGAACTTGTAATAAAATCTCTTTGGCTCTAGTATTTGTATCTGGCTGGTTTTGGTATCATTAAAAAGTTAAAATTTTAAAGAACATAATTCCAAATTCAAATTAGGCAAATGTGTGATTTTCATTTGTTTTTCGTACTGTCAAGATGAGTGAATCTAATGAAGAAATTCGATACATTATAAAATTTTACTACAAATGCAACGCAAGCCGCGAAAAAAAATTGCGATGTTTATGGACCTAGTGCAGTGTCTGTGAGAGTAGCACAAATTTGGTTTAAGCGTTTTCAATCCGGAAATTTTGATGTCAAAGATGCACCTCGCTCTGGTCGCCCCTATTACGGATAAAATGGATGCCATTTTTTAAAAAGTGGAGCAAGTTCGACATATCAGTAGTTACGACGTAGCTGAAGAACTGAAAAAGCTCGATATTTGGGTACCTCACGAGCTCACTGAAAGAAACCTAATGAACCGTGTACTTATTTGTGATTCTTTATTACGACGTAATGAAACCAAATCATTTTTGAAGAAGCTGATAACTGGTGATGAAAAGTGGATCACGTACGACAAGAACGTGCGAAAAAGGACGTGGTCAAAGGCCGGTCAGGCTTCACAGACTGTGGCGAAACCCGGGCTAACTCGCAATAAGGTGATGTTGTGTGTGTGGTGGGATTGGAAGGGCATTATTCATTATGAGCTATTACCACCAGGCAGGACTATCGATTCTGAACTCTACTGCGTTATGAGATTAAAGCAAGAAGTTGAGAGAAAGCGGCCGGAATTGAACAACAGAAGGGGTGTGGTGTTTCATCATGATAACGCTAGACCTCACACATCTATAGCCACTCAGCAAAAATTAAGAGAGTTTGGCTGGGAGGTGTTAATGCATCCGCCGTATAGTCCTGACCTTGCACCTTCAGATTTCCACCTGTTTCGGTCTCTTCAGAATTCTTTATGCAATGTTAGGTTAACATCACGAGAGGACTGCCAAATCCACTTGTCGCGGTATTTTGATGAGAAGTCCCAAAATTTTTATAGCAATGGGATCATGTCCCTACCTACAAGATGGCAAAAGGTTATCGAACAAAATGGTACATACATACTTTAGTTAAATTTAAATAAACTTTATTAAAAAATGTTTTGAATTATCTTAAAAAATGCGAAGAAACTTTTTCCCCAACCTTTATTATTTTATTAGATTTCCATGAAATCTTTAAGCTCTTATCGATATACCTGCTAATTAGGGGATTTAATTAAAAACTTGCGTTGATGAATATAAGAAGACACTTTATTCTGTTTATTTTTTTAGTCACTTACATTTACTTACGTAACTTCACGCCTGTTATCCTCGAAGCGGTCGGCAGGGTTAAATGCACGCATTCAAGCATACTCCTACATACAAAAACCCACGATTCGCCGCTTACGTTTTGGCCCATTTAACACGCGACTCAGACGAGCCTGTTGACATCTCCGGGCACATTACCAAACTACGAGGTACTGGGAATATTCCCTTAAATGTTAAAATCCCAATAGAACCAGAGAAAATGGATTTACATTATATTGATTGACGACCCGGTTAGTCCAGTGATATGATATGACCGTTTGATCCGAAGGGTCGCGGGTTCGATCCCCGCAGCGGGACAAATATTTGTATTACCTACAGATATTTGGTTTCGGGTCTGGGTTTTTGTGTATGTGTCTTGTGTGTAGGTATGTACAACGGCACCCACACCACAGGCTTATACCTAGTGTGGGGCTGTGAGTATAACCGTATTTTATTTATTTTAATTTTATCTCTGATAGCTCTTGATCCGAGAATCGAACCCAGGACCCCAGCGTAGTGAAGAAAGAAAGAGAGAAATAAAATATAATAATAGTAGTGACCTGGTACCGCTAGACTAATGAGCCAGTTAAATTTATAAACGGTTTACTTAAAAAGAAAGAAAAGAGTGTTATGTTACCAAACCAATCAATGTTAGCGTTGAGACGTGGTTGCAACGGTCAGACACTATTCATTTTATTGCTGTAGTATAAAAGATTAATTGCACTGTCTAATAGACCCTTGATCTTTTTGAGGCATAAATCTATTTAGTACTTGTACGTTAAAGTATCCTTGACGCATAAGATGATATAAAGCACTTTCGATAGCTGTTATTATTTTATGGTTTTAACAGAGGCCAAAGTAGCATTTTTGTTTTACTGCTCTTATATATACTTAAAGGCTACTTGACAAGACTTAAAATTGATAACTTTAGCAGTCAATTAGTCGGTAAGTAATCCATTTTAATTGTTTTAAGGATTTTCTTATCGTAGGAAATTACTGAAACGTGATTTTTGGTCGGGGTATTCCTCGAAACTACTCTAAAGAGTTTGCAGATGTTTGAAACATTGGTCTGAAAAATATACTTACCCGTCTCCTACTTTAGTAGATACATACCTATAGGTCAATATCTTCTTGTCCAAAATCCATAATATCCGAAATTTTGAATAATTAAGTACATAATAATTATTAACGTTCTCACACTTTTACAACATAATAAAATCGATTAATTACGAGAACATTGCTTTAGCAGGTTTTTTTCCAGCTCACTAAAAATTCAATTAAAATTTAGACTCGTTAAGTGGCTGTCAGAAACATTACCCATAAACGTTTAAAAAGGGCTTGATGACATTTATGGTTGTAGATAAATCGGATCAAGCATTTATATATTTCCTTCTAATATATTATGAAAGATACAATGTACAAAAGACGATGTTTGTATAAGAAAAGCGAAGTTGCTATTGTTTGAGGTGAAAAGCCTGTTACACTACACGATCTTTCGTACACTACCATCCTGTCTACGTAGTTAGAATGTTAATCTGGACCAAACAAATGCGATTGCTGCCTTTCTACATTAAAAAGTAACTGTTTAAATTATCTTTGCTTTGCTCTTTTCAGTCGATAGGTATTACAGCGTGAGATGTTTACAGAGACAACCTGTAATTTGAGGTTTTGGCGGGAGGGAACCTTGAAAGAGGCGTATGGTGCTCTTATTTTATTTCATTTTCTTGGTGTATTTTTGAGTTATATTAAAGAAAGTTGGTGGTATTATGTTTGATATCGGTTTATTACAGTGCCCGTATATAGTGATATAGAATAACAGTGCGAAAACACGGCCTTTCAGGTTGCCTCCAAAACTTCATCGTAAATGTTCTGGTAAAGTAGCCATCGCTTTACTCGAATTACTGATTGTACTCTCTTGACTGACTTAATTAATAATTGACTGACTGACAAATACGAACTTTTACGCTGCTTAAAATACAAAGACAAAATATTGTTTTACTTGACACTTGAAATAGGCGTAACAGCAATGCCATAATAAATAAAAAAAAAGACCTGTAATTAAAGCCAAATATTTCTGTATGCATAATAGTACACTATTCCTTGGCGGGGTGCTAATTCAGCGCAGCATTTGACACGGTAACTCTTAGCTTCAGTAAATTGCTTTTGTCACGTCTGTACATTGGATAATCTTTGCACCAAACTCGAGAACACTGGATTTCGCTTTCCTCAGAGCGAGTGGATCGAAGTCAAATCTCTAACAGTACACAGCGCAGTCATGTTGGCGATAAGATGTATATCCCAGTACGATTAACGAGAGCTCTGATAAAGTGTCCGTTGTTCCTGGGTGCCCGATGGGCGCGGCAATAGGGCTGTCGAACGAACAATTGCTCTTCACATTTAAACATCGCCTTCAAGCTCCTGGAATGGCAAGGACTGGGCATCAATATCAACGGCGAATACATCACTCACCTTCGGTTTGCCGACGATATTATAGTCATGGCAGAGTCACTGGAAGATCTCAGCACAATGCTCGAAGACCTCAATCGAGTGTCCCAAAGAGTGGGCCTTAAAATGAACATGGATAAGACCAAGGTCATGTTCAATAACCTTGTATCGCCCACTCCAGTGTCCGTTGGGAACTCGATCCTCGAAGTTGTCGACGAATATGTCTATTTAGGACAAACCATACAACTAGGCAGGTCGAACTTCGAGAAAGAGGTCGTTCGCCGAATCCAACTCGGCTGGGCAGCGTTCGGGAAGTTAAGGAGCGTTTTCTCGACAAACATCCCGCAGTCCTTGAAGACGAAAGTCTTTAATCAGTGCGTTTTGACCTACGAATAAACCTGTGTCGTGGATGCCATTATACACATAAAACACATACACAAACACCCAGAATACACAAACACCCAGACCCGAAACAAATATCTGTGACCATACAAATATTTGTCCCGGTGCGGTGATCGAACCCGCGACTCTTAGAATCAAACGGTCGTCTCACACCGCTGGACTAACAGGGTCGTCAAAAATATTTTTTGACGTAAATTATACATAACAACAGGATAACTGAGTCAGTACCTAAGTAGTAAAAGCTATATTTTACGTCACACAGAAAAGAGGCGACCTAACGCACCACACCTAAATAGTTTGTTTACCCACGGCTCATTCATAGCGATGCTATCAGTAATATTTCGCGTAATTACATCCCACATTAAAATTGTTAGCCGTTTTATTTTTATGTACCGTTCGGTTCAATATACTTAAGTTTTTTTTTATGTCTGTTTGTTGACAGGCAAGCAAACGGGCCACCTGATGGAAAGTGGTCACCGTCGCCTATGAACATTTGCAACACCAGGGGAGTAGCCAACGCGCTGCCAGCCCTAAAGGACTCTTTTGACGCCATTTAAAAAAAAACCCCATAATATAGCACCTAGGGAACACCTCAGAGGGAAGTTCGTTCCACAATTTACGCGTTCTGGGCAGGAACGAACGTGAAAATCGCCCCGTTGAGCACTGCCAAGTGTCCAGACAATGAAGGTGGAACTTCGCTCTTCGGCGGGTAGTGCGGTGTAGGAAAAGGTGGCACCATGTCAAACAGTTCAGCAGAGCACTCACTATTGTAGAGACGGTACAACACGCACAGACTCCCAATGTCTCTGCGCAGGTTCTAAACGTATTAGGTACGTACTTAGACGTAAATATATCAAGGCTGATTACGCAAGATTACGATAAAAAATCGATTCGTGAATGCACTCCAATTAAAAAAATGCACACGAACACAAAAGACATGTAATCGAAATGAATAGCACTCGATCTGATAAATGATGTTTGGTCGTTAATCTAGAACAGTGATTCCCAAAGTGGTCTATATCGACCCCTGGGGGTCTATGACAAAATGAAAGGGGTCGGCGTCAGCGAAAAAAAAATTTGGGGGTCCATGAAATGAAAATGGGGGTCCACGATAATGGATCTCAACACATACACTGGTACCAATTTACTTACATCATACCACTGATTCCCAAAGTGGTCCATGGGAAACTCGATGGGGGTCTACGTAGGCGTGAATAAAAATTGGAAATATGGGAATGTGATATAAATGTAGCAAGGACGGGGGTCCACAGAAACCAGAAAAAATTGTAAAGGGTCTACAAGAAAAAATAGTTTGGGAACCTCTGATCTAGAATGATATGTTTTTGCAATGCCGGTTCGCAATATTTTGATTGGAGTGTGGTAACTGGTCGTGCGATTACGGTCAAGATGTTGCAGTGTATGCAATTCATCCATACAAACTTATTAAGACACGTATTATAGGTATTTGCTACACTACTTACATGCTAATTATTAAATACCCGTAATTTCCTTTAATAATAATTTTAAAAAATAATTAAGTCCGCCATAATGTTCTGTTCATGTGCCTAAAAGTATACATAAATAAATATTTTTTATTTTAGAGTTTGGATAGAGTTATGTACTTACAAAGCCTGTTTATGATATCATTTTTCAAGGTGATAATTGTAAATAGTTTTATTTATATATAAAGAGGTAAACCATACCTATATATTACCTATAAGTTTCCTGTAAAATTTTTTGCAATGATATTTATCGCCGGCTTGTATTTTTTCTGTCCATATTCCTAGGTTCCTAGGTACTTTATCTAGTGTGCCTAAGTCAGAACTTATGCTTGCCTCTCTCGCTTATTTCTGAGGGGGAAGAGAGGGAATAGAGGCGAGCAATATTTAAACTATTTTTGTATTTGTAATTTTTGAATTGAATAGATCATCAAAATAAAATTTTATTTTAAAGAACGATGAAAAAACTTTCAATTTTTATTAAACCTTTTAGTTAACAGTTAGGTACTTAGTGTGAAATCATAATAATAGGTATATTAAATAGTGTCTACTTATATGTAGGTACCTACTTACCTAGTTACCGGAAATTGGTATTGGATTGGCACTAGCGCAATTTGGAACTCTCAGAAGGGCCTGTGTATGTGTACCGTAATATTTACCTTTCACACGATATCGAGAATCGTTTCGGCATACACAAGAAAGTAGGTGACTCGCTTTTTGAATAAAGAACCTACATTGTTTTACTACAAAGGCGCAAAACTTAGTTCTTAAAGGTATTTTTTCCCATTTTCCTCGCGCAGAATACAGCTTGGCACGACCGGTTCGTTCATTCATTTCACATTTCAATCGTTCTCTGTCGCCGGTCGCCGGCTGTCCTTCGTTTTCATTCATTCGCGCCAGTCGCGGGTGATAAGCGTTTGGTGTACGTCGCGTACGTTGCGGCATTTTATGTGTTCGCGTTAATCGAATTTAACGTGATTATAAACAAATCTCATATTGTTTGTGTGTAACCTTAGTGGATTTGTGTTTGATACGATCGCATGTGTTTGTGAAACTAGTTTGTTACGTTTCTGTGTGAACGCCACTTGGATTTTTTTTCTGTTGACGTTTTTGTGGTAAGTTGTGAAATGGTCATATTTTTTTAATCACCAATACAGCCTTTGGATCATAGCTTTGGATATACTCAGAGATGGTTGTATTGCTGTTTAATCACGTGTCGTGTAGGAATGCTTTTTCATGAAGTAGGTATTGCGGATAATGCGTTATCGAAGTCATTAAACTATCGAATATAATTTGTTGCTCAGACATAGATTAGATCGTAGAAATGTTTCCACTTGTATACTTGTTTGAATTAATAATTTACCTACATGTGGGTGGATTTGATTTGCGATATTATCGTTGAAGGTTCAGTTCTTGCCTCTTGCTGATTTCTATCGGTGTAAAGTGTAAATCGATTGCTCCGTATAAAATTGTAATTATTCGTCTACATTGTTAAATATTGAAGATACCAAGCCAAGGTCTGAACGTTTTCCGTTTTCATTCCATTGACCTTTTAGATAAATATAAAATTCTATTGAAATAATAAAAATATTGCTCGCTCAGTGATATTGGTTTGAACTACATGCGCCAATTCTCCCCTTCGCGTGTGAGAAACTTACTCATAACCTTCAATATATCTTTTTAGTTTCGATGTGATGTAATAAAGCTTATTTTCGATTTTTTTTTGTTATGTGCTAGCTGTGCCCGCGACTTCGTCCGCGTAGAATTTTTAAAATTATTGTTCAGTGTCTTCGCGGACGAAGTCGTGGGCGCAGGTTGTTTCATATAATTCATAAATAAGAGCTTTAATTAATTCTTATTACATGTCCCGTCCATATCGGTAAAGCCGTTCCCAAGATTAGTCGGCTTAAACAGACAAAAAAGTGTAAAAATGAGCTTGTAAAATTATGGAGGTACAAATGTCACCTTAGTTTGCCGGGGACCTCGGAAGCTGAAAAGCGACCGAAACGTCGGGTTGATTTTAACAATCATTTTAGTTTAATATCCTAGGTACCTACGCGAAGATAAATCCATAAAAATAGTTTTATTTCCATATTCACTAGGTACCTCCTTGATACTTATAATTGTTAGTTAGTTCTACGTGCTACTAAAATAAAACATATCCGAAGAAACGTAAGGTTGCATAAAAACCCATAAAAAACTGGCTAAAAAGCCATAGTAGGTATTGGTAACACCTTTTTAAATAGGTAGGTATGTATGCCTACGTTTTGCGGTTCCAGAGATACCTATACCTAGGTACCTAGTGACAGACGGAGGCAAAGAGGTCCAAAAGTACCTACCTACCTCATTAATTAAAGCATCCACTTCTCAGATACTGGTTAAATCGGATGGATCTCTAGATTCTCTTCCAGATAGACCAACTTAAGGCCGATGACGTATTTTTAGAGTTTTTAAAAGATATCTTCAGGATGATGTTTTGTAAGATTGTCACTTGAGATCTCACTCAAGATACTCAAGAATGGTCGTCAACAAAAGACATTGTAACATTTTACATTTTCATGATATTGTAACATTTTACTTAGCGGAATTCAGAAATTATCGTGTGAAAAAGCGATGACAATTGATGAATCGAAAAGAATAGAAATTGCGTTACTTAATTGGGTCGACAATTGCTATTGCTTCCAATTTTTGTCGTATAATCGTCACGGTTCGGTATTTAAGTGTTTATAGGTAAGTACTAATTATCTGTCATAGATACAGTACAGTATTCAACCTAGAAATATTGCACGACCTTAGGAACTAGACCTCGGCTTATTGGATTTATTACACGGCACGGTATTCAGGGTACGATAGCAAGGGTCAGGTAGTGTAATAACATTTAGGGAGTTAGGGACCTAATTAGGGCGACCGGAGCGGCCCGGTCAGCCTAACGGCCCTAACTACACACAGTACAAATATGAACAGTATGGATACTACGTATAAAACGTTCAAAACGGCACACTCACACAAACATGCGCATCGACTTGGAGCTGCAGCACCGCGAGACCCGCTTCGGGGTCTCGTTGATGCGCATGTTTGTGTGAATGCGCCGTTTCAACGTTTTGTACGTAGTTTCCATAGTGTCCTTTTTTTTACTGTGACTGAGTTAGGGCCCTGTCGACCGAATAGTGCAATAAGCGGCAACCCGGCGCGAGTCCACGCCCACCCTTTCTGCCGGACCCTGAATACCGTGTCGTGTATATCGTATATATGTAATAGCCTTTTATATCGGGTCTTAAGAGCGTTATCTCTTTCGCACCTTACCGATGTGAGGTTCGTCGACCATTTTGATCAAGTTTTGACCATTACCGGACTATCAGTGCTTACGGAGGCAGTTTGCAACAGAGATAACGCTCTACGAAGTCGAAACTAGCCGATCGTCTCTTTCGTAGGCTCGATGTGCAATATTGTTTGCTGGATACTGTACATGTCACTTCTGGTAGTACCTATATAGCTAGAATTTATCGTAATGACTCACAAATCAACTAGCTAATTAGCAAATTGATTCATTTAAGTGTAATTACATAAACATCATCAAAATAGGGGGGATCTTGATCAGAATCGCACTAATTTGAAGTTATAATAGGCATAGGTATTTGCCTCATAAACCCAGATTATATTTAAAAGGCATACCTACCTAGTCGACCACCTACACAGCTACACATACAACTGTCTTCGTACATGCTTAAACTCAAACAGTTCGCATACCGAGTTTGAACTTTCTGCCTTGAAAATTGTGGAATGCTCCATACAAATTTTCACCCCCTATTTTAGGGGGGTGAAAATTTGTTTAATATGTGTTATTATAAGGAGACAAAAAGTAGAATATGTTCTTTCTCAAAGTCGACTCTATCTTTGTACAAAGTTTTATTAAAATCGGTTCAGTCGTTTGGACGTGAAAAGGTAATAGACAGACAGAGTTACTTTCGCATTTATAATATTAAGTAGGGACGATGTAATGTGACAAAAATTTAACACAGAAACGAACGATAGGTATTTATTTTTATTACTAACGTAACGTTACTTCATGCCTGTTATCCCCGAAGAGGTAGGCAGAGGTAAATTCATGCATTCAAACAAACATGCAATCACCCACAATTCGTCGGTTCCATTCTAATGTAATCTATAAAGAAATTAATTAAATTTAATTACTAAAATAAGCCAAATCGGTCAAGTGGTTCTCGAGTTACGCGAGATTTAATATTCCTTTTTGGAATGTATCATTATGAATTATATTTATGTACTGTATCTAACTATATAAAATATTCATGGTAACACTGATATTGAAATTTAATAATCATAAATGATTATATGTACGAGCCATATCGAATTTATCGCAATCATTTAACATATTAACATACAGGAACGATTAGCGAATTGATTATGACTTCCTTGTGAAACCTTGAACCATTTAATTTTATTGGTAATCGATATTTATGTTGACCTTGTACTGGCTTGTACCAAAGTTGGAAAATAAACTACTTACTCCATTTTATTGGACGTATCTATGAGGACTAACCTCGAGACGAGACAGCCTTATGGCAAGTTATTGTACAGCACTCAACAATTAATATTGCATATTAATTTTATTTAATTTATAATTAATTGTTGAGCACCATGCAATATTATTGTCTATAATATTATTTTTATGGTCTACTTTTCACTAAGAGGTCATAGCTCACTACAGCCACCCGGCACCCGACCGCCTCGTTTTACGGCGTCCACTCGTTGTCGACGGGTGGTCCACGAGTGTACGACGCGATGTTACCTACTTGTGTGTGAACCGCTCGCGAACAGCGCGCAGTCCACTTGGGAACAGCGCGTTGGTAATGCAAGGCAAGCTAGTGGTTACCGAGTCGTCCACACGAACCGCGCGTGGACCGTGCGCCGCCCGCGCGTCGACGTCTTGCGATCGAGGCGATACGGAGCGGAGTTGATGTGGTTTATTCTCGTTGTCCCCGTGCGCCGTGTCCCCGTTACGGGGACAACGGGAAAGGAATTTATAGACTCCGTGTACCTAATGAGCGCAGACCGCTCGGGCGATCGGGCGCTGGTCGGGTGCCGGGTGGCTCTAGTGAGCTATGACCCTTATGGCTTATGACAGTAATGCCCATTTATTATTATTATTACTATCGCTTATTTGTGTCGCACGTATTTCCTCCCGCAAAAAAATATTAAAATATGATCTGTTTTGCATCGGTAATAAACGCTATGGCTACTCCCCTCCGGTCCGCCGCGGCCGTTGGCCCGTGTTGCTCTATGGCTGTGCAACACTAATGCCAGTAAAATCAAGGATTTTATAACAAATGACCTATTACACTCGCATTAAAGTTAACCAGATAGGTTTATATAAAAGTAGCCGAACACATAACACGATCGCGATAAGAAATAACAGTTAAGGTAATTGCCTCAAAATGCCTTATCCAGTGGTCCAGCACAATTTATATCACACTGTTTTAGGAGCGGCACTCATGTAGTGCGTGTTTTATGAGTTTTTATTATTTTGAAGCTGTTTCGACCCCGCCTAACTGAGTCAGAGTTTTTCAAAATTTTGATAATAATTGTAACCACTACTATTACGATGGGGTTTCGATTCCCGGGTCGAAAGCTATTAGAAAACGACGCGAATTCCTTAATTATGGTTCTATTGTGATTTTCCCATATTCTGGCAGTTTCCAATTTTCGGAGTTTGGTAATGTGCTAGGAGCATAGAGCAACACGGGCCACCGGCCGCGGCGGCTTTGCTCTATGGCCCGGAGATGTCAACAGGCTCGCCACCTATTACATCGGGTCTTGGTTCGTTTCGGTCCGCTCGTGTTTCGTCCCGCGGACCGAAACGCCTAACAATGCCTTCTGAATAGGTCGATTCGGTCCGCGGGACGAATATAAAAATATGGGGATTTTTATTATTATTGGGCGATTCGTCCCGATATGAATACCTGATTTGAAAGATTTAAGTACAGTTGGTTACAAAAAATTGAAAAATAAATAAATTGCAATGTATTATGATAAAATTTATATTTATTTATAATTACCTACACTAAAATAAACTTAAACAAATAAATCAAATTAAATATATCACACACACACACACACACACACACACACACACACACACACAGAACATTAATCACATGTAGTATATTATCAATCACTTAAAAAAACTCAAATGGTGAATGAAAGTATTTTTTTTTTGTATTCTACTGTACATGACATATATTGTCATGTACAGTAGAATACAAAAAAAATACGACCGAATCTACCCATTTAAGAAGAACTCTTGGGCGATTCGGTCCACTTTCCATTTGTGGGCCGAATAGCCCCATGAATAAAATGCTTATAGGCGTTTCGGTCCGCGGGACGAAACACGAGCGGACCGAAACGCCCCAAGACCCATTACATCGACATAGGGTGGGCTGACGAACGAGGGTGTTTGCATGTATGCTTGTATGCCTGCATTTATCCCTGCCTATACCTTCGGGGATTACAGGCGTGTAGTTACGTTTATTGTTTTGGTCTTACCTTAGTTTTGTTTTTAGGACACATAATATAGTCGACATTATTTTAATGTAGCCCCTACGATCATTTTTTTATGTAATGAAAGTGGCAAACAAGCATACAGTTCACATTGATCCTAAGTGGTGACTGCAACCTATAGACACTAACACAAAGACCAGAGGTCAAAATGCAGATGCCTTACCAAGGTGTTATGCCTCTGTGCCAGAAGTTACAAGGCCGTAAATTACCACCTGACCGGAACACGATAGTGCTGAACACTACCATTTAGCGGCAAGTATATTAGTTAATGGGGTGCTGCATACGCCCGCGAGCTCCGTCACTGGAGCTCTACCACTAGTAAAATCAATTATATTTAAAGAAGCTTATCTAAGCCAAAAATGGTTCCACGTAAAGTTATAGATCCTTAGTGAACAAACGGTGGTAAAGTTCCAAGTGTAGGAGCTCGAGGACGTAGGCTGCACTCATCACTTGACATCTACACAAAAATGCAGATGCGTTGCCACCCCTGAGACCTTAGTTGTTTTATCTCTGTGATAGTTATTACAGGGCCATACATTACCATTTAACCAGAACACGAAAGCCACCATTTAGTGGCCAATAGATAAGGGAATGCGGTGATGCCTATGCCCGCGAGCTGTTTCACTAGAGCTCTACCATCAATGAAACTTCCAGGCATACAGTCGTGTATGTTTTATGTATAAGGTATTGTAGCCAACATCAATTTATTATCAAAGGTCAACGATCGGTAAAGGCGTAAATCAATAAGCCTATATCGAATACGTGCCAGCTTGTAGGTAGGTAGGTATTTGACTATAGATGTGATTTATTTGCCGATAAGGTAAATAAATGTATTAATTAATTAATTAATTAATTTGAATATTATCTTTATTTTTTTACATAATATATGTTTGGTTTATGTCTTTTATTGTTGTTTTTATAATTAAATTTGACTAACATTGGGTAGGCACAGTTTACATTGTGGGTAAGTGATTATTGTAGCCTTTAAACATCTAAGTAGCAAAACCAAATTAACAGATGCATTAAAACATGCACTTCAACTCAAATGGCGATGGGCAGGTCACGTTTCACGACTTCCTGATGACCGGTGGACAAGGAGAACCACAATCTGGAAAGGTCCACCAGGAAACAGGAAGGTTGGCACACCTAGTAAACGTTGGATTGACGATATAGCCCAGACAGCTAGTACTAGATGGTTTAACTTGGCCAAAAACCGGGAGATGTGGAAAAGGATGGAGCAGGCCTACACCCAAAATGGGTCTGTATCTTACTAACAAAAGGATGGAGCAGGCCTACACCCAAAATGGGTCTGTATCTTACTAACACTACTAACATAGCATAAGATTAGGTACTATCAAATAACACTGTTCATAAACTTGTTAAAAAAGAAACTCAAAATACATACATGTAAACTTGTAACCTTATACAGATATAGAATAAAAGGCTTATTTTTTATTTTATTTTATAAACATCTATTAAAAAACCAGAGATTTCAATAGATTCGTTGCCACTCCTGAGGTCGAAGTTGCTATGCCTCGGTGCCGGGAATTCAGGGCTGTATAATACCACCGACCCGGAACACTACCATTAAGGGGTGGGTAGGTTGATTAAATTAACTCGATATTAAGCAGCGCCGGTCCTCTATTGGGCAGAATCGGATTCTCTTTTTTCGGGCACGTTTCGAGGCGAAGAGAGACCTCCATTGAGCGAATGACAGTGCAGGGGACTTTTAACGTTAAACGAGGACGCGGTAGGTTTCCTATGCGATGGTTCGACCAAATTAAAACAGCGACTAAAAAGACAATTCATATGTTTACTCGAAAGGCAGCTGCGCGCGAGGAGTGGCGACGAATAGTAAAGCGAGCCACGAATTAACCCTGAAAAGACAATCCCGACCACTTTGTCAAGAGTGCAACGACTAAGAAGAAGATTAGATGATGTGGCGGTGCCTACGTCACAGATCTGATCTGTGGCCTACGCCCTCGAATCCCTACACAGGCTCGCCAACTTCTTTTATGTAATAGTAGTGGCAAACAAGCATGCAGTTCACATTGATGTTAAGTGATGACTGCAGCCTTTAGACACCCACACAAAGACCGAGGTCCAAAGGCAGATGCGTTACCACTCCTGAGGCCTAAGGTGTAATGCCTCTGTGCCGGAAATTATAGAGCCGTACATTACTACCTGACCGGAACACGATAGTGCTGAACACACCATTTAGCTGAAAGTAAATTAGGTAATGCGGTGGTCCCTACGCCCGCGAGCTCCGTCACTGGAGCTCTACCACAAGTGAACCTGTTACCTACATGGGCCAAAACGTCAGCGAATCGAAGGTGTTTGCATGTATGCTTGTATCCATGCATTTACCTCTGCTTACCCGTTTAGAGATTACAGGCGTGAAATTACACATATTTTTATCAGTGCTCTGTCCCTGCGTCTGCGGCCCTGATACAATTTTAAACAATTTGGTAAGCAAGACCGATGGCCTCTCTGGAATTAACTTATCAGATAATTACACTGACTACTTTTTTTAGTTGATTCTAAATTCGAACAGCATATCAGACCGGATTAGGGTAATTCGGAGTATTTAAAATTATCAACGAACCTACCTTTTACGATGTACACATACCTACTCTTAGGCACCTACTTCTGTTTTATGTTATAGATTAGGTATATAAAATAATTTTAAGTTTTATCTTCATTAATCCTTTCCTCTTTGTTCATTCAAGGGTCGTAATAACTAATAACTATTGCGTGTTTTGTTTTAATAATCCAAATAAAACACGCAGATAACGAGCTTATTATTATCCGAATATCCGGACGAAACGAATAAATATCTAATTTAATACATCGATCACTTTTTGATGTGATACTTAAAGGTGTCAAACAAATGCAGTTCACATAGATGGATGTCATGTTAAAATGCAGACGCGTTTCCACATCTGAGACCTTAGTTGTGATTACTCTGTGATAGTTATCACCGTTCGATTCATTACCATCTAACATTTCTACTGGTGGTAGAGCTCCAGCGCCGGAGCTCGCGGGAGTAGGCACCACCGCATTACCTAATATACTTGCCGCTAAATGGTAGTGTTCAGCACTATCGTGTTCCGGTCAGGTGGTAATGTACGGCCCTGTAATTTCCGGCACAGAGGCATAACACCTGAGGCCTCAGGAGTGGTAACGGATCTGCATTTTCACCTTGGTCTTTGTGTGGGTGTCTATAGGCTGCAGTCATCACTTAACATCAATGTGAACTGCATGCTTGTTTACCACTTCCATTACATAAAAAATATATATAAAAAGTGAAAAACCACAGGTGCGGGACGCAAATCATGCATATCAAAGGGATGCAAGAAGTTATTTTGTATTTTTATGCATTTTCAAAGAGAAAGTAAAATATTCCCTGGATTTTGATGAAACATTCCTTGTAATCAGAACATATACCTATTTGCCAGTTGTCGAGGTGAAACTCAAAACGACCAAAATCACTGGAAGAAACTAGTTTCAGTATAATTTACGGTAAATAAGTCTAAGTAGTAATTTACATATCAAGTTTATAGATCTATTTATTGCAAACTTGAATACGTATTATCTTGGTTACGAAATTGTTCTCGCATTATTTGATCTTGTTTTATTTCTAGGTTATCTAGCTTTACCATACAGCAACACGGGCCACCGGCTGCGGCGGACCGGAGGCACACCGCGGACACTCCACCAAAATTCCATACAAACGCTTAATTTGGTCTCTATTACACAGACATCAATCAGTGACGTAAAAAATACGAACCCTCTCCCATAAGAGGGAAGGAGGTTGGGTGATGCGGGAAAATCGGGCGGGATGTCGAAGTGTCCATTCTATACATATTCTCTGCCGGAGGGGAGTGGCCATAGCGTTTATTACCGATGCAAAACAGTCTGTAATTTTTTTGTAGGAGAAAATACGTGTGAAACATACACAAATACACACTACAAAAATCGTCTATTACTACGAAACTCACACCTTGACTTTAACAAAATACAGAAACAATTTCACGCGCATATTTAAACATCTCGGCGACAGGCACTTGTGCTTGTACTTTGACAGAGGGGAAAGCCTGCATATGGCCAGAGAATATGTAATAATACTACGTATAGAATGGACACTTCGACGTCCCGCCCGTTTTGCACACATACACAACCCCTTCCTCTCTTATGGGCGACGGTTGGTATTTTGTACGTGCTACGCACACAGGTGCGCGTGTAAATACACGTCACTGATGGATAGAAACCAAATTAAGCGTTTGTATGGAATTTTGGCGGAGTGTCCGCGGTGTGATATGGCTACTCCCCTCCGGTCCTCCGCGACCGGTGGCCCGTGTTGCTCTATGAGCTTCACTAATTACCATAACAACAATACATTTTTTCATACAATTTATATTGAATATTGTAACTGTTAAACCTAAAATACAGTTTTATCTTCATTTTCAAACTTCTTGTACTTAACACCGCCATTTCTTAGTCAATGAAGAATGTCATAAGATGCCATAAGGCTGCCTCAAGATTACCAGAACTTTTAATTAGTTACTGGAGGTAGAGTTCCAGTGTACGGACTCGAGGGCGTAGGCACCAACGTATTGCCTAATGTATGCCACCAAATGTTAGTGTTCAGCACTATCGTTCTTTCGGCGATCGCAGTGGCGGTAGCCTGCAGGACCAGTGGAAGAATTCTTTTATCATAAATGATTTATTGCATTTACAAAGACATTCGTACATGAGTATATTTAAAATTAAACGAATACAGGATTGATTTTTTCTTCCAGTAGAAGAAAATTCTTCTGGTTGTGGGCGGTGGGATCGTCACGACCCGACCCCAGCAGAGAAGAGTAGCGATATATTACAAATTATTATGCAATTGGTTTTTTATTATCTAACCAACATAAAAAAACGGGCGATAGTCGCTATCTTCTACCTACTTCTACCTACTTACTTAATTTCCAGTTACATGAGCCAAAAACGTAACCGACGAATCGTGGGTGTTTGTGCTTGCTATGTATGCTTGAATGCATGCATTTACCTCTGCCTACCCCTTCGGGGATTACAGGCGTGAAGTTACGTTATTTTTTTAGTTTATTTTTGTATTTAAAATAATGTGCAGATTGTGAAACTGGTTCTAAGATAAGGAAGAATAAATAACATACTAATAGGTTTACAATGTTATGTTAATCATTATTTCTTATCAAACAATATAAAAGGAGGGTATCAGTAGTAAAGTTGTATACATATCTCTATACGTAACTACTTTTATTAAGACCAGAATATAAACGTAATAAACATATTATATCTCTTGTGTATTTATACCATTTACAAGTGGAGTAGGTAGGTAATTTTTTTTTTAAATAAGACCTAATTTTACACTTTCACATCATTACACATCAAAATTCCAATATCAATATCCAATTCAAATTAGGATATACACCTATATTTTATAGCTAAGTACGACTAATAACAAATTACAAACCATTTTGTCTTTAGATAGGTAGGTACCTAAAAGCTATGTATGGAAGATGGCGTATGACTATGACGGTATGTCTGAGTTGCATCGCACATACGAAATTTTCATAAGAGTTGCCCTGTATACAACTTCACAATGTCAATCGTGGGGTCGCGGCCCGCCAGGCGCTAGAACCTCGCCTGATCGGAGGATCCATCCCTTTTCGTCGGAGGAACATTACCACCCGTTCCTCCACAGCTACCAACCATTGGTCTATATTAAAGGTAAAACAGAATAATCATTACAACCATCCGCCATGTTTGAAAATCATTGCTCAAAACTTATCAGCATGTACGCAAATATGCGTGGATAATCCGAGACCGTTCCGTATTTAAAACTTATCGATAAAATACCAAATTTGATAACGTTCGCTTTATAGTAGCAAATGAATGTTGTCACAATTTGCAGTTACCATTTTCATGATTATAAAAAATAGCTCGCACACGAGTTCATTAGAATTTGATTGGGTCGAGGTCTGTATTGTACTTGGCCGCGTAAGTTCAGTCGGGTAACTCACCGCTTATCCAAAATCATTCAAATGTAGCTTTAATTACCATCGCATAAGGTCAGGCCCATGTGGTTAAGCTAGTTCCCTGAGATTAGGTACATTAGAACTATAGCTAACACTCACACACGCAAAATACCTTCTCTCCACCGGTCTTGAAGAGTATCATTAGCATGAGGCGCCTGGTTTTAATCTAAGATGTCTGCTGTAGTGTTTATTTGTTTGACTTTTAACTTACTCTGACTATTTATTTACTCATCATAATACCGCTTTGTTCAAATGCGTCATATTTACCCAACCAAGTAACATAACTTAGGTTAAGTTCTGTATTGCATGTTATATTTCCTTCGTAGGTATGTAGTTATAATCTATCCCCCTTATTCATAAACGTACAATAGACACGTTTTAGCTATACAATGCTTTGTCTTTGTCAGTCGCATAGTCAAATGTGCAGGATAGAAAAAGACAAAGGAGAGATTAGCAACACTTTAGCTAAAATACGTTTATGAATAAGGGGGTATATCTATACCAATAAATAAAATTGGAGTGTCTGTTTGTTTGTTATATAAAAATAACCGCTTTTTACTAAAAGCAAATGTATATGTCATGTATATACGGTACATATACCAAAACAATATTTTTTACATTTTTTGTCTGTCTGTCTGTCCGTCTGTCTGTTCTGTCTGTCTGTCTGTTTCTCGGGAACGGCTTTACCAATTTTTATGGGACTTTCACTGGCAGATAGCTTATGTTATAAGGAGTAACTTAGACTATTATACTATCTTAGTACTTTTATACTATCTGCGCCCACAACTTCGTCCGGGTAGATACTGAACAATAATAAATTTACACGCGGGCGAAGTCGCGGGCACAGCTAGTATTATTATAAGGTGTAAATTTCTTTGCAACTTAATTATAAGCGGACCCGGCTGACCTTATAGGTATATCTCATCCGATACGGTGTAATAAAATTATGTAATGTTAATCTTGGTGTTCCAATCTAAGGTCTTCGTGAGAGACATGGTATGATATTATATTATACAGTTTTTTTTTTTTATAAGATTGGTTGCGCCCATATAAAAACGTTTATTTTTTTCAATCATTTTCTTTTACCTGCCTACCATCGTAAATAAGCCTGGGTTGCACCCTTGCACCACGTTATTTGTTAAAAGTTAAAGTTATTGTAACATCCTTCTCTCACTTTAACAGATTTCTTTAAGTTAGAGAAGGATGTGAAATGTTACAATAACTTTGACTTTCACAAATATCGTGCTGCAACCCAGGCTTAGTTTAGCATACATACATTCTTCACTGGTGGTAGAGCTCCAGTGACGGAGCTCGCGGGCGTAGGCACCACCGAATTACCTAATATACTTGCCGCTAAATGGTAGTGTATAGCACTACCATGTTCCGGTCAGGTGGTAATGCACGGCCCTGTAATTTCCGGCACAGAGGCATAACGCCTTAAGCCTCAGGAGTGGTAACGCACCTGCATTTTGACCTTGGTCTTTGTGTGGGTGCCTATAGGCTGCAGTCATCACTTAACATCAATTTGAACCGCATGCTTGTTCGCCATATGATTACATAAAAAAAAATACAAACCGTTTCCTATGGATAGCATTAATTGCATTATTTTTTCTTAAATTATACAATAATAAAAATAAAGAAAGAAGAACGAAGTCCACATGGATGGTAAGTAGTACAAACCGTAGTTGTATCTACCTAATACTGCAGCATTTTCTTCTACACTAAAACCAAAATACAGACTTTGTCCCCTCTGAGGCTGTTGTTTTGTCTCTGTTTTCGTCTTCGGCAGCTCGTATTTTAAACCTAAATTGCTTCAGTCAGTACAAATATAGAACATTTATTGATACCTTAAAAGACTTGTGACCTAGAAAAACGATATTTCGTAAACGGAGTCCGGTTTTTTCGCGTGATTGAAATAAAAATGAAATGAAAGAAAGTGTCGCACTTCACTGGAGTGTTTAAAACCAAAACAAGTATTTTACCTTCCTGTACACCTATTACTTACGTGTCAAATCATTTATCTCTGGTTCTATTGTGATTTTTCCATTTTTTGGAAATTTCCCAATACGTCGGAATTTGCCAACTTTCATGCATGTTTGCTTGAATGCATACATTAACCTCTGCTTACTCCTTTAGGGATTGCAGGCGTGAAGTTACGTAACATAATAATTTTCTTTCCATCTATCCCTTTAAGTTAAAAATGAAATAATATGACAATTCCTCAAAAATTTTTCTCTTTTCTGAATTGAATCGAGCAACGACATAAAAAACTTCGCCAACTGAGTATTCAAAACTATCAAACATCTCAAGTGGCGATGTGAAGTTGATCGGTGTATGTAACAGTGACCCCGTGACCCCAGCGAGCGGTTAGCCTTTAACGGGTGCCACGGCACAATTTTTCTTTTGACAGACCTTACGGAGCTGAAGCAATTGCAACCGAACTTATAATTCTTAAACTTTTATAGATGAAGCAATATAAATAAGAAATCTTGCTAGTATAAAATTATCGTGTCACAGTGTTTGTACTTGTAACAATAGGTACCTACTTACTCCTATGAAACGGCTTTCCCTGCTATTTTGAAATTTTGTGTGATTACCTATTTGGTAGGTATGAGAATCGGTTGTAGTCTTTTTTTATATCCCTAAATGGTAAGAATGATTCTCATCATTATATACCTATATTTTTTTTAATTTTATGCACTTTTGTTTTTTTTAAACCTCTAACTAAGGCGATACAAAGTTCGTCGAGGTAGCTAGCTATATACAAAAACTAATTGCTTTTTGTTAGTCTCGCTAAAACTCGACAACGGCTGGACCGATTTGACTAATTTTGGTATTGAATGATTTTTGGAAGTCCAGGGAAGGTTTGCAAAGGTAAGAAAATATGAAGAAATTGTAGGGAAATAGTAAAAACTACAATTTTATTGCCCATACCAATAGTCTGTATATATCAAACCTTTGACACATTATTTCATTGTGAGGCAATACGAAGTTTGCCGGGACAGCTAGTATTTAATATAACAAATCAATAGATTGTTCAATGTCATAACAATAAGCCTCCATTAAACGTAAAATCTAGATCGATTTTACCTCATGTTACCGTTGTTTCGCTACAACCATTCATTAGTAATCTAGTGCAGGCACAAAGCAATCGATGCATTTCAACAAGTTCGTGTCAATAAAACTGAGCCGGGAACCAACCCGCGACCAGCAATCGATACGCCAAAACGGCTGTTTGGAATTTGTCTCTCGGTGTACTGTCGCGTACGAACACTTTAACTTATACTCGTACTATTTTATTTAAGTGTCGAGAAATGTTGAATTTATGACTACCAAAAGTTGATTGATTAAAACTACCTCTCGCCATGTCCTTTTTATTCAGCAATAAGAAATAAACAGAAATTCGTAATTTCATCTTCTTGTCTACTCCACTCCTGTGAATTCATAACGGATAGCAGTGGATGGTAGACAACAAAATGTGCAAAGTAAATAGGTATAAGATACTTTGAACAAATAAAGTGGACATTAGCTTTGAATACATTTGCTTTATTTGGACAGTCAATATAAGATTCAAATGAATGAGATAATTTAATGTTCTACTACCGTTCTAGCTTCCGTCTCATCCTGAATTGGATAAGCTTAAAGGTGATTAAGTTGAGAGATGAAAAGACAAAAACAGAGCTAGCAACAATGATCGCGATAAAAAAATGGTTAGCTCTGGAGCGGTGCGGAAAATCTGTATACATGTAACAAAGAATCATTCTAAGTTTTTTGTTTTGGGTTTTATTTTTAAACTAGCTGGTGTCCGCGACTTCGTCTGCGCAAGTTTAGTATTACACTCAATATCTTTGTAAATTGTAGCCTATGTGTTATTCTGATGTATAAGCTATATTATTGTAAGGTTTCATTAAAATCCAGTCAGTTGTTGTTTGGTGAAAGAGTAACAAACCTCCATCCATACGTACTTACAAACTTTCGCGTTTATAGTACTAGTAAAATTAATGATCTCTTATTATATTGCACACATTAAAAAGAATCCTTCCCAAACTATTCGTTAATTAATAAAGTTACACTGTTCAAGTTAAGTGGGTCACGTCCATATTAATCATCATTCTGTCAGTTCACGTCGCTAACCACAACGTATAACGAAATAATTTGCCTTGTGGTGAAGCTAAGAATTTCTATCAACGCTTGTAAATAAAAGAGTCGTAATATCTATAGTCATTGAGATAATTCTGTACAGTTAAATTGATTACTTGCAAGTTTGAGTGTATTTTTACGTACAAATTGCTTGCATATAAACTCGAAAGAAACTAATTGGTGGTACCTTCGATGAGTTGCTACTTTATTGTCCCAATTAAATAAACTTTGCAACAATCGCCGGCAAGCCGAGTGAATAGGACAAAACAGAGCGCGACTCGAGAATATTTTAGTGCATTTGTCAAGCCGAGATACGTATTGTGCTGTCAGTCAATTACTGAAGTTATTACACCCGATCAGTAAATTTAATCTACGAATAATGAATCTGAGTCTCATTAAACGTAGCTTAACTTGTAGCACTATGCATTGTTTTATAATATATATTATTTTATTTATTTTTATCTACCTAGTAACAAATAGACCTCCAAAATTTGCTTTATACCTATATTATTTTTTTTGCAATTATAAAGAAAGTGTCAAATCTTGAAACCTCCTACCATCGATAACACTAGAAGGTACATTCACGTACATTAATCTTAATAATTTGGTATTACGTTGATTAACAGTTATACTTTTCGAGTGTACTTCAAGTAAGGTATTCATATGTATTATTGGATAAACGTGAATTAGGTATGATTTTTTCAACATTTAATTTCTCGGTTAGTAATATTATTTCTATTTTAACAATCATACGTCAAAGGGAGTCTCCATTGAAATACGATTGTTAAAATTTATTTAGCATCACTTACAAGATACCTATTGCGAAACTAACTGATAACTCGACTGTCATATCGAAATAACGTTAAAATATGATAATACCATGTATAGCATTGGTCCACTTCTGTCTGCAACTGTCCGACTCACGCGTGCGACGTAACGCGACCGGCACCGTTCATTAGCATCGCATTAGCGTGACAAACGGATCGAATTGCAGTTGTGTTCTTAACTGTACACGCGATGCAGTGTTTTCTACTTATTCTTTAGTTATACTCCTAAACAGAATGGTATTTGCTCTAATGAAGCCCGTAATTCGTGTTTTTAATTCTAAAGTCAAGAAGGTCAGTTTTAAGCTTCTTTGTGATAAGTAAGGTAGGTACAATCCGGCAAGTCCGGTGTGTGTAAACCTACCAAGAGTAAATAAAAAGATATTTATTGACTTTCCTACGCGTCAGTGGATCGTCTCGTTTTATTAAATACCTAATTAGAGCGGCAAACACGTTCCGTGTATGATAAAATAGAAATTAGACGCAACTGTCTTGTTTTTTCTCAACCTTATACATCAGATTGGTTGGTACATTTGCAAACTGTCTGTTAAATATGATGTTAGTATTACCGAAGAAGTTTCCGGTGATCCAAAATCATTGCAAATTTAACTTTATCTGCACATAAATAAGGCACCAGCATAAGGATATTTCTTCGGTGATACCTAATGAAAAACAAAATTAATAGGCCTAGATCTGAAATAGTGTTGTAATATTAAAAAAAAAACACACACATAATTTATAGCCATTTCATCTCTCAAAATCAGAAGATTGTGCGCGAAGTTGTGAAGAATCGTCAAGCGATTGAAATATAACAACTGCGAAGTTCATATGCTAAATAAATTAATAATTTCCAATTCTTGGTAGTTTTTTGTCTATGGATAATCGCTCAAACTACCAAGAGCTGTAATGTATCTTTATCTACATTGATATCTGATTTTAAATGTAGGTACACAAAATTATAAGTACATACTTAATTCCATCTATTTTGATTGAACTAAACATTACATGAAACCTATCCAAAAATTGCGTCCATTTTTTTACCCAGCGTATTGATATCCAAACCACTTTCTCACCGGAGCGTACATCCGAGTAATCAATACAATGTACAAGTGATACGGTAACAGATACAATCGTGCTCAGTGCTCATAAGTAGAAAGTGGCCTACTAATGGCCGGGTACAGGCGGGTGCGAATTGCTGATACGTAGGTACCACTTGAATGGTAACACGTGACATGTGACAAATATTTTGACGGGTATACGAGTGGAGTGATTCCAATATCAATATTGGCATTTTCGTGCGTCAAATTTAGTATCCAATAATATCCATCAACATAATATTGTGGCTTCCATTAATGCGTTTTTTAAATGTTGTATTGTTGCCCCAAACCCATGTTATGGTATGCATAACTTCTGAATTCAGCTGAAATTTGAAAGTTTTAAAAGCACACCTTCGTAAAGGTATGTTCTATACCTATGGCAGTAGTAGTAGCAGGCTTTGGTAAAATGTACATCCTAAAATTGGATAAATACCTATGGTCTTTTCAAAATTTAATCTGTGTATGTATGGCTGTTTTCAAAATCATAGGTACCTACCTAGTGTGCAAAAGAGATAACGCTCTACAGGGGTGCGTGTGACCGCCTATCGACATTGCTGTCGTCATTGTAATTGCTGTCAAATTTTCATGTCAATTTTTAGTGTAACTAAATGTCAATAATCTACCTTTAGCGCTTGTTTATCAACTACGAAAGCAAGAACATCAATCACTAAGGCTTTTAAAGGAGCTATAAATCGACATTAAATTTTGACAGCAATGCCAATGACGACAGCAATAGGCGGTCGATAGGCGGTCGCACCCCAGAGCCGAAAATAGTCGAAGTCTTTTTAGTTTTGTCCTAAGGTCGATGTGAGGGTTTTGGCGGGAACCTTGAAAGAGGCATGTGGTGCTCTTATTTTATTTCATTTTCTTAGTGTATTTTTGAGTTATATTAAATAAAGTTGGTGGTATTTTGTTTGATATAGGCTTATTACAGTGCCCGTGTATAGTGAAATAGAATAACAGTGCGAAAACACGGCTTTTCAGTTTGCCTCCAAAACTTCATTTGAAATGATCTGGTAAAGTAGCCATCGCTTTACTCGAATTACTGACTGTGACTCTGACTGACTGACGTATAATTGACCGACTGACTCTTACTTTTACGCTGCTTGCGAATACGAAATATCATTTTACTTGTCACTGGCAATATGCGTAATAGCGATGCCATGATATTAAAAAAAAAAGGTGATGTGCACTATTTCTTGCTGGGGACAGTACCTCTTTTGGTATAACATTCTTGCTAACTCTCTTTGATACAGTGCATATATGTATATTTCAAAATGCGAAGCGCGGAGTAAGACAGATCAGATATTGTTTAAATAATATTGAGTCGAACACGATATATTTGAATACAAATTATAACACGTTGTATTGAGTGTAAATTATTAATAAACACGGCAGAGATATGTATCAAGCTAGTTGTCAATTATTTTAGATATATAAAGACCACTGGTCATATGTTATGCCTCCGGCTTGGGTTAACTGGTTCAAGTATTCAGCGCAATCGAGTTTATTTCAAACGAAACTTACGTTTGCGTTTAAATTAATTGATGGTTATTGGGTATTTTTACACTAACGCAAGTAATTAATGTTTTTAATCAGTTTGTAATTTGCCACAGAAGTGGCTTGAGACTAAATCACAACCTAACCTATAGGTAGGTACCTAAATAATTATGAATTATAATTAACTAGCGGCCCGCCCCGGCTTCGCCCGCGCTGCTCTGCTCCTATTAGTCATAGCGTAATGTAAGCTATCCTATCTCTCAAGTTGGATCGAACTGCACACGGTGTGCGAATTTTATTACAATCGGTTAAGTGGTTTAGGAGTCCATTGAGGACAAACATTGTGACACGAGATTTATATATATTAAGATTGTGATAATGTACCATAGGTACACCACCATGCTGATATGTTGCAGTGTCACAATCAAACTCAGCTTTATTCAATGAGGTGACAAATAAAGTAGGTATTCACTTATAGTCGTAACATATATCCGGATTTGGTACGGAGCGGACAGCGGATTCCGTACGCTCCGAAGTCTCCGAACCAAATCTGGCCGTGCGGATTCGGTCCGGCGGGCCGACTTCGCCAACCAAACCCGAGCGAGCGGACCGCACCGCAGTGTGTTGCTATTAAATTGTTTCTCATTAGCAAAAAATCTTATTTATAAAAGACGAAATTTGCTCGCGAAGATTACTTAATTACTTAATTCGAATTTTACCCATCTGAGTATTGACCACAGCTGCTGAGCTGTGGTCAACACTCAGATCATACAGCTATGACTGTGTTTTTGTAATCAATTAACACACCCGAGTCCACTAAAGGACTTATTACACGGCACGGTATTCAGGGTACGATAGCAAGGGTCAGGGTAGTGTAATAACATTTACGGAGTTAGGGCCCTAATAAGGACGACCGGAGCGGCCCGTGTATTTGTACTACGACCGGATAGTGTAATAGTGTAACAACCCGGCCCGAGACCACGCCCACCCCTTCTGCCGTACCCTGAATACCGTGTCGTGTAATAGCCTTTTAAGCCAAGTGGATACTGTAAAGCACAGTGTGTTGAGTATCTAACCTTTTAAGATTTTCGGTCTGCTAATATGATATATATCTACTTTTTTTGTGTACAGTACCGACGAGCGAAACTCAATTGCCGCTGAATGAAGTTGCCTTCTAAAGCATTATCATTTGCCAGTCTCTTAATTTGCAACGACGACACGAGGTAGAGATAAAACCGAACTACTGCCACTTTTCACTGCCCTTTAGGTACGTATCCCTTCTACACCATGAAATCGCCTTATTAGCGGCGACTTCTAATTGACTTTACAAACGCATTTATGTTTTGCCTGAACTGTAGTTTTGAAGCAGTACATGGGTATAATATAACCATATTAATAATTATTTGTAATGGCATGTCAGTCAGGATATTGTTCGTTACAAAAACAGTAGGTAGATGTTAAGAATTAGGTATTTTTTTGCCCTGATATATATTAATGAAATCTCTACTAAACTGAGATATAAATCTTAGACTAATTATCAAGTACCTAATAAAGAGTTCATATTTATTATGTATACAAAAAAAAACTGAAACCCAAACCCTAACCACAAAACTAATGCAACAGACCAAACCATGAAGTAGATTGTAATTCTGATATTAGACAACAAAAACCTCTCAACGCATTGTTGATTGTTATTGCGCCAAAGTTATTAACATTTTTTGTATACCAATAAAAATGAACATACAAATAAAGTGATTTTATGTAAATGGTTTCGTTACATGCAAACCATGTCTTTGTTAATTTCAAGTAAATCACGCCATGCAAAATCTGACGCCACAATTATTTCCGCCATAGTAAAACCAAGTGCCATAATAAGGAAGAAATTATGATACAAAATTAATGAATAGTCTACAAAATAAGGTCACGTTTTTTGGAGATTACGTTTGTTATTATTATTCTTTGTTTGTATCATACGTTATTGCTATTAATTCCGTTATACAATGTAATAAATGATAAATTAATTATAATACGAGTAGATACGGAATTAACGCAATTGTGTTTCATTTCTTAAATAAATTATCTACTGTTACTAATGTTTCGTAGGTATGTTCTTTAGCTATATGTACCTACTCATAAATAAAACACACTCTTACTTGTCTAGTACTCCTAAAGAAGACTAGGACCTATTAAGATGATTATTAACCTGATGATTATGTTATGACCTAAGAAGACTTGAGGTTTTGGCAATGGCTTATGTATCAATTGTTTTAATATGTTAAATACCAAGGTGGCAAACAAGCATGCAGTTCACATTGATGATAACTGCAGCCTATAGGCACCCACAGAAAGACCAGAGGTGAAAATGCAGATGCGTTACCACCCCTACGACCTTAGATGTTGTGTCTCTGTGATAGATCGTTATTACGGAGCCATACATTACCATCTAATAGGAACACAATAGTGCTGAACGAACACTACCATCTAGCGGTTGATAAATTAGGTAATGTGGTGTTGCCTACGCTCTCGAGCTCCTACACTGGAACTCTACGACCAGTAAAAAATGTTTATTAAAATACTATTGAAAATATACCCAGCTTAAATTTAACTAAGTGCGCCTATAAATTCGAAAAAAAAAACTGGTTGCCTGTAAAGTCGGTTTTACGGGCGAAGATTTTACGTGACAACGTCTTTTTCTCGGTAGAAAGGCATTCGCCGGTCCGGCAGGCCTCTCTCTCGTTCGGTGACTCATCGTTACGTTACCGGGCGTTACACTTTTTCATGAGTGACCTCGAGCCGCAACCTAATTTAAGACGTTGTCACGTCAAAAGTTTTATTTCTATTAGGTAAGTATTAACAGTACTACTAACAGTTCTAGTGCTTGTATTTTATACCAAATACCTTTTAACTTAGTTGAATGTTGTTCCTTATTTAAATCCTTAATTTAAACAACCACAGCAACGAAATTTTATTTTGAATTTATTTCCATTAAATTATAATTTTAGATGCTTGTAACTAATTAGGACACAGATGCGGAACATGTATAAGACTGTTCTTCCTTGAGTTAAACTACAGTTTTCAATATTATATCACAGTCTAAAGAAAACGAACGTGTTTATACTGTGATTATATGTATTAAGTAGGTATTTTACCTTAAAGGATCTTCTTTTGTAAAACTTGCAATGTCTATCTTTGACGACAGCTAACATAATGGTGGTAGAGCTCCAGTGACGGAGCTCGCGGGCGTAGGCACCACCGCATTACCTAATATACTTGCCGCTTAATGGTAGTGTTCATCACTATCGTGTTCCGGTCATGTGGTAATGTACGGCCCTGTAATTTCTGGCACAGAGGCATAACACCTTAGGTCTCAGTAGTGGTAACGCATCTGCATTTTGACCTCGGTCTTTGTGTGAGTGTCTATAGGCTGCAGTCATCACTTAACATCAATGTGAACTGCATGCTTGTTTGCCACTTCGATAACATAAAAAAATATACATTGCCTAAAAGGATCTTCTTTTGCAAAACTCAAAATGTCATCTTTGACGACAGCTAACATAATATAGTTGTTACATGGTTCTTACCACCAAAAATAACACCTGTTCATAAAGAAATAGAAGCGATACTCAATATTCAAAAGGTTATAAACAACTTGTGGTAAAAACAAGATTAGATACTCTTATACCGACCACGTGACCTGTCATGGGAACAAAATACCTTCGCAAGTACAAATCGTTCTAATCTCTACAAAAACAAATCAAACGAAACCGGTCCCACCCAATTTAAACCCACAATCTTTGTCCATACTGCATTGTTAGTTATCTTGCACGTTAACGTTTGTAGTGCCGCCGTATGATTTGTAATAGAAAAACGCAAACGTGAATCATTATAATCTTGACAAAAAAACTCGGAACCGGTATACCGATTCAGGCCATTAAGTCAATAGCAGGTTACGTTTGCGTACAAGACAAGATCTCCGATACGTAACTGAGTAACGTAAACGCAAAAGTTTATTTACCAACTCGCCCGAGGCTGGTAGACTAAGTTATTAACGCGCGAAGGGCGCTGTACTATTGAACTACAGATTTCTACTTATCAAATGATTCGATCTTTATATTTGTCGATATCTAATCGTGTAAAAAGTTTTTGGCAATTTCTTATACATGTTTTTTTGGGGATCTATTAAGTCATCGTGTAAGTAAGTACCCACACCTAAATAACAGATCTATGAATGTTTAAGATAAAATTGATGTAGTTTTACACGCTTACTTAATCTTTATATCTACGAGTATATCTATATATAAAAACAATCGCTGTTCGTTAGTCTCGCTAAAACTCGAAAACGTCTCTACCGATTTGGTTAATTTTAGTTTTGAATTATTTCTTGCTGGAAGGTAAGAAAATATGAAGAAATTGAAAGGGTAAAAAAATAGTAAAAAACTCTATTTCATTTTCCCATACAAATAGTCCGTATCTATCAAACCTTTGACACATTATTTCATTGTGAGGCAATACGAAGTTTGCCGAGTCAGGTAGTACGAAATAAAAGATTTACGCATGCATTGTAGTGTTGTAATGTAATAAAGGACTCGTAGCATCGTTTCAGTTTCCATTTACTAAGTCAATTTACCATATTTTCCGGTAGTAAGTAACATCGACGACACAACGCAGCTACGAACATGACAGATGACGTGAAAATATCTGTCAAATTTTAAAAACGAAACCGGTTGTTTATTTTTTTGTCTTCTATATGTACCTACATAGATACCTAATGTTAATCTCGTTGTTTTTTTTTTATGTAATAAAAGTGGCAAACAAGCATGCAGTTCACATTGATGTTAAGTGATGACTGCAGCCTATAGACACCCACACAATGACCAGAGGTCAAAATGCAGATGCGCTGCCACTCCTGAGGCCTAAGGTGTTATGGCCTCTGTGCCTGAAATTACAGGGCCGTACATTACCACCTGATCGGAACACGATAGTGCTGAACACTACCATTTAGCGGCAAGTATATTAGGTAATGCGGTGGTGCCTACGCCCGCGAGCTCCGTCACTGGAGCTCTACCACCAGTAAAACGTTGTACGTAGGTATATACTTAACTCGTATTTGTACATACACAACTAAAATTATTTTTGAAAACTCGACCTTTGTGGTTGTCAGGGATGCTTCCATGGGCATAAAAATAGCAATAGTTTTAATTTAACAGAAAGGTACTTAGATATTATTATAAATTTGATAATACCAGTCGTAATCGTTTTCGGGTCCAGAAAAATTTAATTATAACCGTGTATACTATCCTCCAGTTTGATTTCTAAACGACCATTCCTACAAACGTCAAATCGGTGGTTGGCAGTTATTGACAGTTAATGACAACACTATATTGACATTTCCTTCCGCTGACCAAGACTCGTTTGTGTCGTGTATGTACAAGCATGTTTAGACAGCCTCCAACATCCATCAAGCTTCAGCTGTCCATAATTGGTCACAGACTTCCCCTAATTGGACATCGCTCCCACAAGTCCATTGCTTTTTAGGGTTCCGTAGTAAACAAGGAACCCTTATAGTTTCGCCATGTCCGTCTGTCTGTCTGTCTGTCTGTCCGTCCGTCCGCGGCTTAGCGCAAAAACCATTAGTACTAGAGACTTGAAATTTGGCACAAGTATACAACTTAATCACGCCGACAAGGTGGTAGAATAAAAAAGTTTTTTTTATTTTCGATTGTCATATAGTGTGGGGTATCGTTGGGTAGGTCTTTTAAAAATATTATGGGTGTGCGAACATCATTTTTCGATTTAGTATACTGTTCGTGACTTGCTTTAAAGTGTAATATTTCGTTAGACTCAAGTGCCCCCCCCCCCTACAGACTAAACGGTTGTTGTTCGAAATTCAAACGTTACGGCGATAGTAGCTACATATAACGAAATTAAAAGGAAATCTATCACACTAAAGTTGGCCTTCGAAGTTTGCGAGTTATAGTCGACCAAATGTATTGTACTCGAAAATTTCGGACAAGTCTATTGAAAATATTTATTTATTTTTTCATTACATCTCTTACTCTATAACTACGGAACCCTACACTGCGCGTGGCCCGACATGCACTTGACCGGCTTTTTAGGGTTCTGTGCCTTAAAAGGAAAAAAGGAACCCTTATAGGATCACTCGTGCATCTGTCTGTCTGTCTGTCTGTCTGTCTGTCTGTCTGTCTGTCTGTCTGTCTGTCTGTCTGTCCGTCCGTCTGTCACAGCCAATTTTCTCCGAAACTACTCCACCGATTGAGTTGAAATTTGATAAATATATGTAAATTGGTGACTCAAAGATGAACACGTCAAGTAAAATAATAAATTTTAAACAGGGGGGCCACTTTCGGGGGGTAAATCAGAAAATTAAAAAAAAAAATCGTAAACTGTGTCGTGTGACATATCAAATGAAAGAGGTTATTGAGAAAAACGACGAAAATTGACCATTCCCCCCTCCCTATCTCCGAAACTACTGAACTTAAAATTTTGAAAAAAATGTGGAAAATAGTTATTTGCCTATAGATTACTGGAAAACCTATAAGAAGTTTGGATATTCAAATTAAATCGAAAATTCTTAATAATATAACCCCCCCTGCCGGTACCACCGTAACCGCTATGTCCCTGCATTTTAAATCTGTAATATTTTCGAAAATATTTATTTATATTACGGAACCCTCACCACGCGAGTCGAACTCGCACTTGTCCGGTTTTTTCTCATGATAGTGCCGAAGAAGTATAATGTTCACATTGATAGTAATTCTGGATGTTTCAAAGGATTGCCACTCACCTGAGGCCTGGGATCAGTTGACCTCGTTTGGACGATCGTTTTTTTAGGCCTGTAGTAATATACAGCTCTCAGTACCAGAACAGGGCATTAAGATCCCGTTTAATATGGAAAAATGTGATCTTAAGATCGTCTCAGAATCAGAATCAGAATCAGAATCAGAAACTCATTTATTCATTTAGGGTGACAGGCACCTCTTATGACACGTCAAAAACAAACAAAATAAATTAAAGCGAATAACAATTGATATACATGTCAAACAAGATAAAAATATATGTAAAGTCAAGAATATCACTAAGATAAAACTAAATGTCATAAACTAATGTAAAAAGTATATCAGTAAAATGTCTCTTTTCCCCTTTACAAACTGATAACAAAGAGTAAAAAGAAAAGAAAAAGAGTCATTCTTTGTCATTCACCGGCAAAGTTCCAAAGGCCAATATGATCTGAGAAAAACTTGCCGGAAAAAACTCAGTCGGCTCTTTTAAAAATATCTCTTAGGCATATTTTTACAATTTTCCATAATTTAAACAAGCTTAAAATTAACAATATAATATCAACATTACACTTTGATTATTACATTTAACACCTTTGTGGAGCTAGATCAGCATTTAGCCAAACATTTCTATCCTTGAGATAGTCCTCGAGTTTATAGTAAGCCTTTTTACATAGAGTGCGTTTAATTAATGCTTTGAATTTACCATCGGTGAGTTCAGCAATCCCGGCTGGGATCTTGTTATAAAATTCTACACTATATTTTAGGAAAGATGTATTAGTTTTCGTCAGTCGAAAACTTGGCAGAGACAACTTGTTCTTATTCCTCGTATTATAACTATGCCTATCGGAGATTTTATCAAACAGATGTAGATTTTTCCTCGCGAAAAGTATATTTTCATAGATGTAATGGCAAGGGACTGTCATTATATTTATTTCTTTAAATAGTTCTTTCAAAGAATCACGACTACGTAAGTTATACATTGCTCTAATGGCCCTCTTTTGTAATACAAAAATTGATTGTATGTCAGCCGCTCGACCCCACAATAAAATACCATAGGACATGACACTGTGAAAATAGCTAAAATAAACAAGTCTTGCAGTGTCTATATCAGTTAATTGCCTAATTTTTCGAACAGCATAAGCTGCGGCACTCAGACGTTTCGCTAACTGCCTAATATGTGGTCCCCATTGTAACTTCGAGTCAAGCGTTATTCCCAAGAAGGTAGCGTCATCAACAAATTGAATTTTGTCATTGTTTATAAAAATGTCTCCTTCTTTACTTTTTACATTAGGGAGGGTAAAACGGATACATTTGGTTTTTTTACTATTCAGTGCAAGATTATTGACAGTAAACCATTTATGTACTTCTCCTATGACCTTATTTACAGTATCGTAATCTGGATTCCGTCTGTTCATTTTAAAAACTATTGAAGTATCGTCTGCAAATAAAATTGTTTTGGGCATACTATTAGGCATCAAATGAAGTAAATCATTAACGTAGACTAAAAACAGAAATGGTCCTAATATTGAGCCCTGTGGGACACCCATTCCTGTCTTTGCACCTTGAGATTTTACTCCATTCACTTGAACTACTTGTTCCCGATCCTTAAGGTATGATTGAACAAGTTGAAGAGCTTTATTTTCAAGTCCATAATTATCAAGTTTGCCAATTAATGTATTGTGGTCCACGCAGTCAAACGCCTTTGAAAGGTCGCAAAATATACCTCTCAAGGACTAAGTTCTAATTTTGTACGGGCCTTAGATGAGAAAATGGTAATCAAGCATGCAGATGATATTGATGCTAAATTAATATATCAGCTTATATTTTTAAACATAAAAGCTTGAGGTCTTCTCAATGTAGGTGTGTTGTCACTGCTACGACTAAGCTGTATGTCTCTCTCTACATTGCGGGACTGTATATTACTATCTAACCAGAACACATCGGTATTTGACACTAGTATCAGCGGTAATGCCGTGGTCCTTACGCCTCCAAACTCCGTCACTGGAGCTACCAGTAAATCTGCAATCAGTGCGCAAACGCAACCTCTTTACCATATTATACTTTGTTAGGGGTCACTTAAGTTTATTATCCGATTTCAGTTATCTTATAAAAGTGACACCGTAAGCATATTCAATTACAAAACCGCAAGCCAGAGCTCGAATCCGGAACGGAGTATAAAATTGGAGCATCATTATCTAGCTTACCATCTCAACGGACAATGCTTAGGCACAACCAACAATTTCTGCTGATTCGTATCGTTAGACGAATGCCTTAGCAGATAGTCATTTGTTATGCTTTGGTTTCCTGATGAGCGGTCACCGCCGCCGACATTTCCCGGTGAATTTCAGGTACTCGACGACACGTGATAGTAACCGTTAGGTATCCTCCAGACAAAATTTCGGTCACGGTAGGGATTAGCCAAACTCATCCCAACCCAATCTCAACGGAGACTAGCCAACTGCGGTGGAGATATTATAATGCACAAATGTATGCACTCCCTATTCCCTCACTGTAATAGCGTGATGGAACGACACGACCGGAAAGAAATCGGACGCAGGACCGACGACGACTTTACGTGCTCTCCGTAGCACTAGTACCAGACTCCGCAATTGCAACCACTGGATCAACGAGTCAGTCAGCTGAGTAAAAATGTGAATTCACAAATATGACGACAAAAAGACTGTACCCCTATCACTTCACAACAGTAAGAAAATACTGTTTAAATTTCCTATAATTCTACATCAGAATGTATAATGATTTGACACAAATCCCTTCGGATTTAAATCCTTTCATCGTTCAAGAAACCAAACCTTAATGCCGGAGCTATTAAATGCGGTCTAATTTAGAGAATTGTCAAACGAAGTAGATTTTATGTTTGCGATATTGGCTCTAAGTTTAATTAATTCTCTCAAGTTTAAGCACCATTCATTTCTAACAGTTGCAACGTTAGTTACTATTATTGTATGGAATACCTATATGTTTTGTGATTTAGTGGTAGTAGGCTACAAAGAAGCCAGAATGGAACAGGGGAGGAGTAGAGACATGTAGGGGGGGCGCGGCGTACGTGATATGTACAAAAAATACATTTCCCAAAAAATAAAATTCAGTAGTAGGTAAATTTAACTGCTCCTTATTGCCATTCAATCGCTGCTCTACAAGTTTCTATAAATTACAACACGACATGTGACAAGCTCTCCGCCCTACCTTCCCGCTTGCCGTACCTAGGTAGGTATTAGTAGGTACTCGACTCAGTTCTGTTAATAGTTCGTTCGCATAAAAATCCAAATTCTTTCAATTCTAGCAAGTAATAATGTATGGTTAGCCAGTAGGTACAGATATTTTTTAGAACAATAGTAACAAGATTAAATTCCATCTAAAAAAGACGAGTCTGCGAGATAAACGGTTCGAAATCACTCTCGAAAACAGCTTATAGAGGTGACTCTTGCCGGGCGCTTTAAATTTTAAAACAGTAGGTATCACCATACTTCTGTGCCACACTTGTGGCGTTTTTCCCTCGAATATAACGAAGTTGAACAACTTTTAAAGAGCTTCTAATACTAGCCTTCCGCCTGCTTTCAGGTGTTCAGTAGTAATTCCGCCATCACCCGGCGCTCTGTTGTTTCTGAGCTTTTTGAGAGCCGCGCTAATGGTTGGTATATTATGTCACGGAGCAATAATCAAAGGCAAAGTCAGTTATTGACATAGGATTAGCACGTTGAAGTGGCAGTAGGTCGGTAATATCTGCCCGACAATTGTAGGAGCAGACGTTTCCCAGAGAGGCGACCACGTCTTGTCCGTCGTAGTGTAAGAGTCTTCGTACTGACAACTTTAGGAGGATAGAGATTTGTGGCGCGACCTGAAAGAGGCCTCCATCTGTGGACGGTAATAGCTTGTTGATTGATTGACTGATAAAAAATGCAAGTGTGAAAGTACTTAATGATTTTCAAACGTGTTCTTTCGTTCATTATCCTTATTTAATATGTTGTTAACTGCCTCAGTAGCGTAGTGGTAGCAGGCCACTACTATTACGCTGGAGGTCCTGGGTTCGATTCCCGGGTCGGGGACTATCAGAGATAACGGTTTAAAATCCTTTATCTCTGCTTCTATTGGGATTTTTCCATTTTCTGGAGGTTTCCCAGTACCCCGGAGTTTGGTAATGTGCCCGGAGATGGCAACAGGTTCGCCACCTGTTACATGGGCCTAAACGTAACCGGCGAGTCGTGGGTGTTTGCATGTATGATTGAATGCATGCATTTACCTCTGCCTACCCCTTCGGGGATCACAGGCGTGAAGTTACGTTAATATATTGTATCTGTATTCAACCTATTTGAAATACTTAAAATTAAATAATTTAATTAATTAAAAAACGTGCGATCCTAATTTTTGTTGAAACTTACTGGGCATGAAAACATTATTTTTGTCTCGGGGAGGCTCGGCAAAATAAAGGTTGGAAAACCCTGGTCTATAGGCTGCAGTGATCACTTAATATCAATGTGAACAGCATACTTGTTTTGTTTTTTGTTCTGGAATGGAAGTGCCACCTTCATTCTATTTATTATACATTTATATGCCAAGTTCTGTCTATCGTCCGAGGAAATTCTATTTTGATTTCTCGTTTTCAATCTAGATTTCCTTTACACAACAAGAAATTAACAGTTATTTAACGTTATACTGACTTACATTTGCTGACGACATGTTTCTTTATTTAGTTGGGTACCTCAAAATGCCCCCCCACATAGTAATTAGATCGTAGTGAGTAGCATAACAACCGCCCACACATAGAAGTGGGAAGTGTTGATCTATAAAATTAGCGATTACGAAACGCTTGCTGTGGCTATTACCATTTAAGTGTGAAGACAATAATTATTATTACTCAACTCTTGACGAAAATAATCGAAGCTACCCCGCCTTTGTGTTCTTCTATCGAACTGACATGTTTGTGTCAATGTGTTAATGGACAAAGTCAATAATTCTGTTGTTCGAACATAGTTCACGACACATATCTGTTTATATCAGTAAATGGAAAGAATAATTAGGTCCTTCCGTGGTTCCTTTGTCTGTAATAAAAAAATTATCTGCGCTTTTGCATATATTTTACCGGTTTAAGCCATTATTTTAATTGTTTAATTTAAATCTTCGATGATAAATTATGAAGTAGTTACCGAAGTGGAACTCAATTTTTTAAACCACTACAATTAATTTCGCGAATAGGTTCTCTATCTACTAAGCCAAAACTTAAAACTCTTTGATAGAATGCATGCATCAATCATCTTTATGTTTTTTTTTTATTTGTGCCTATTTCATCGGGTCGTTGCCATTTTGTATTCTTTAAGGGCCTTGACATGACACCTTCGAGCGAGTTAACCTTTTCAATGAGTTTTTGCTAATTTTATACATAGGTACAGTAAATCGATACGGTTGTCGCCAATTGAATCTGAATTGTACTGATTTTCAAAAAACAATTATTTTTCATTGCGGGCTGTCTTGTGATGAAATGAAGAACGCAACCTTTACAACACATGAATCAGTAAAGGTATGAGTAGGTCTGCAGGAGATTTACAGATCTCAGATCTCCTTTAGAGAACTTAGGAAATTGAACGATGTTGTATGAGAACAGACACGATTTTACGAGAGATCTGAAGAGAAGTTGTAAAATAATATTATTTTCTATTTACTTTTTTAACAGACGAAGTATAAAGTTCGTGCACATGGAAATTATCTGAGTCTGCATCAGTAGGTCATTAAAATATGAAAGTCTAATACACGTTTATTAACCCGACCGAAATTTATTCAGTTATCCATAAAATCTTTGAAAATACCTTTTCGCTGGAACCAATAAATAGAATATTTGTCAAAGCAATCTCGAAGCGTGAATTAAATCTAATGGTGGATTATTCGGTTGATTCCTTCACGGTAAGGATGATTAGCGTTCCTTTGTTTTATTGGTCCCGCTGATGTCGTAGCCTCGATTTGATATATTTTTTTATTCAATTTTCTTATTAAGTAAAAAATTGATATATTTTTCTGGAAATGCCAGCCGTTATATTATATACAAGTACCTATAATAGAGGTAAGATTCCAATATTAACTCACCGGTAAGTCCATTTAGAATCTCAACTATAAATATCGTGTCTACATTAGTTGCTGCAAAATACATTAAGAAAACTATTTCCAATTTGTAAGGTATTTGACGAAATCAATATACTTAAATGTATAAAGTAGGTCATATAAAACACTGTTATTGAATGATTGAGTGACTGACAGACACTCAGTCGAAATCACTGATCGTGAAAAAACTGAGGAATGAAATTGGGCATGTAGCCTACGTGTTGGCGAATTTTGGGAAGCACTAGAGATAATTTCCCAGGAAAGAAACTGCTAGATCTCATAGCAAAAAGCCAGTAGCAAATACATATTTACAAAATTTTAAAAATGACATTCAACCGCTTCAACTAATTTCCATAAAAGAGTCTATATATTAAAAAAAAAACAAAAACATTTACCGATCGAGTTCCAGGCCGATTTCAAGCAAATAAACGTTAGTTAAAAGGTAAATCGGCAGACAAGTACGAGATGCGAACGATAGGAGGGTCGTCGGCCCATGATTGACTCGTCACGAACCAATCTATGTACGAATTCTTGGGCCAACGGTCCGAGCTTTTTGTCTCAAGCCATCGCATTGGTGCAATCGAGCCCAAAAGTGCTATTCTTTCTGTTTTTTTAATATTTCATCTTTATCAGTTAAATTTGCAATTGTGTAAAACAGAAAAGGACGGATGAATTATTCCTTGGCTAAGTTTATTTCAGGTATTGTAGTTAAATAAGATTATTCGTACCTATGTTCTAAATTGGCGTACAAGAAGCAAGACAAGGAAATGAAACAAAATATACTGTCAATATTTAAATTCATATTGACTTACGTCCTAACGTAAACATTTTACTGTCGCTAAAATGAATCAAAGCTATCGTTTTAGGGTTAATCTCCAACATGCAGTCCTATAATATCTAACTCTTTAAACTAAATACCTATATGTACATATATCTTAACACCTCTGAACTCTTTGAAGCTACTAATGTACCGCAAAATTTCTAGTTTATACTTAATAGGTCTCTAAAAGCTGCAAATATTTCTGGTACCTATATTGATTTTTTTTTTCATTATTTCATGTCGCATTTAATTTTCTTTAAATTGAAAAAAAAATGATCAAAATAGAAAATATATAAATTAAATACATTCAAAGCGTCGAAAGAAAAACAAAAGATCTGGTTTCGATATATTGTTTACAATTTAATAAAAACTCACATAGTAAGTTATTAAACCAGGTACCTGTTTAAACTACATATCGAGTCTTACAAGTTCTACAGTTACTCATTCAATGTAAACGATTAACAAAAACGCATAAAAAATAGTCGGACAACTTTCGTTATGACCCAAACAAGATACATTGCATGTTTCATGTCAATATTTCACGGACGAGAACAAAATAGCTATGCAAAATGATGTGCGAGTACGTACTTAAATACATTCTGCCGTGCGTAACAAGTGATTTGTAATTGACGTGTAATTTGTAGTTCATGTAACTTCATATTAACCGGTAATAGGTGAATTATTACACACACATTAAGTATAGTTACAAGTTAGAACTCAAACGAATTACTATTTAATCTATAATCTATCTTAATACCATAGATTTAATAGTCAAAAATGTACAAGAAAATTGTACATTTTTTTGTAAAAAAAAATTACAATTAGCAGCCATAATGGTTTAATCAAAGCAATGTAACAAACGTCGTTATTAGTCTACCGCTTACTCTTCCAGTTTATGCTGTGATATTATTTGATAGTAAGTCCATAGAGATATCGCCATTGCGTCGGTAAAAGAAATAATACAAAGGCGGCCACAGCAATCAGCAATCTCACTCATCTACGTCATGTCATGAGTAAGATCATTATGTATGTTGTATCACAAATAAAATTATGAAATCCATTCTACGAATAAATTAAAAATAGGAAAAAAACTCTTTTACAAAGAACTTGGTCTAAAACAAGAACAATTAACAAGTGGCACCGTGGCACCTCAAGTCGGACCTGTCAATTACAAAATATGAATTGATGTACATTTTTTATTACTGTTTTCACATATTCCTAATTCTTATACGTTGAATTCATTGAAAATTTGGTACAGCACGATTATTAAACGTCCATAGAACTGAAAATAATATTAATTTTTAAAACTGCTATACGTGACTGTACACTGTGAACGCGAAATAAACTCGGTTCTATTGACGTAAGAATTTTGAACGCTTTTTGTGAAAAATAAATCTTCGGTCTGTGTTGCTTACTTATTATCAAATATTCGATGAATAATTTTACTACACAGTATGTTCCGAAAAGTGCCGGATTAGAGTTAACTAAAAAATTACAAAGTGTTTCTAAAATACGAAATTAAATAAAGCATGCGCATACGCAATAAAATTAAATAAAAAATAATTACTAAATGTAACTCTAGCAAACCCTCGCTAGGTTTTATTTACCCTCCGTCGTAGACACTTGTGGGTGATATTATCCACACGTAACACACACAAACGCCCAGACCTGAAACAAATATAAATATGTAAACCATTGAAATATAATTTATATTTCAATGCTTGGCTATAGAAAGATATTTATCATGAATAATTATTTTTGCGTGTAGAATTTTAGAGTTGTTTACATAAAACAACCCTATTTTGTTACTCATCTTAAAGCATTGTTTTAGAACCGAGTAAATATAGATACAAGTTAAATAACAATTATACTGTTTGCATCAGGCCAATCGTGAACGTGAGAATTGGCCTTGGAAATGGTCCATTTCATTTCACACAATATATTGTTCTTGTAACAATGGCCATCGCAACAAAGAATTATTTGTTTCAACAGGTGTTCGCATTCGAAAAACATATTTTCTTGTTAGATTAAATAATTATTCTAATGGAAATTCCTGTGGGTGTATTCGAATTATTGTATTGTATGTAATATAATAATAATGGCAACAACTTGAGACGTCCCACTGCTGGGCACGAGTCTTTCCCCTTTTTGGGAGGAGGCCTGCTGCTTACTCCACCACCGAGTAGATTGCTTCCGATCTACATCGTATATTCACGTTTAATTCAACACTAGATATATAAGAGACTTATGTATCGTCGTTTGCCAGTCAAGTCAATGTTCCAATACTCGAAGTAAAAAATCCTTCTCACTAATAGCAAGTCATTCATCTAAGCCTTCTAAGCTATTGACGTCATACAGTTGTATGGACGGGAAAACACTTAACATTCGTTGTACCCGCGACCTCAAAACGTGATTCAATGTTGAGGCACCCACAGCCGTGAACTGTGAGATGGAAATTGAAAAGCATTGGTGGTTTGCACTGACGAAATTCTTATAAAAAACATATTTGTAATCAGTTTTTTGACCGTAACTTTGAATGGAAGTATCTAACATTGGAAACGTTTCGAAAGTTATCAAAATTTTGTTTGTATAATCACGTTTCGTATATTTTTTAGTTGTAGATGATAAAACATAATAATTATTGATGCTCACAAAAGACACTTCAAAGAATATTATTTCATCCCTAAGCTATTTTTTATCAATTATACCTATTGAATCATATATTATTCATATGTGTTATTATCTAAAAAAACTTTGTGAATTTTTAAAACGTAGGTAAACTTTATTACGCGATTGCCTAACACATCTTCAAACTCCGTGAAATCCACTTATAACTTTTCTCAATCGAAAAGAACCCACTGTCAGTCCGACTATATTTTATATCCAGTTACCAAGTTACCATGAATGTTAATTTCGTTTGACAGTTGAGACACAAAAAATCTTGAGTTTGATTTAAGAAATACTTATTTCAAGATACTTTGATGAGATCGCAGAGTCTGTAATGTAATGGAAATTGCGCAGATAAGTTTAAGGCTTACTCAACATAGAGCAATGTTAGCGACCCAAGTTTTTAACTACATAATGTGTAGTGTGTATATACTATATAAGTATAACCTCACCCCGTGTAGGTAAATAATCAAAGCCTCACCCTAATAATCATCTAGTTTTTATCTGTATATACTTAGTAGAATCACTTAATAGACACGTTCTTTAGACTGTGGTAGAATTGTGTGTTGTTCTGATGACAAACTTTACTTAGATTGCTTGGAAATTCATTGTCCATCTAATAGATCATTTAATAATAAATATACCCAAGCATTATTTACCTCATTTGCAGATAATAAGACTCAATGTCGTGGTGTTCCGGTTAAATTGCAACTACGGACTTGTGATTTCTAATTCAGAGGATGATGTTAGATCTCTTCCAATTTAATCTATAACCTGCAGTATCTTATCATGATATATACTAAATTCTTGTTTGCCATTGTCATGAAAAGAATCTAACTTCTTTTGAAACTTTCACAGCAGTGAACACTGAAATAATAAGTTTAATGTACTCTTAATTATCGTGTTGTCGCTAACCGTCGCCTTAACATTCATAATTGTGTTTTACGCAACGTAAAATGTTTTATGTGTAGTTAGAACATTATACTGCCTGCATTGTTTGCCAAGAGACTGGACGTGTGGGTTTGCGATAACATAGTTTACGTTGGTACCTTTGACTAGAAATTTGGCTTTTTTAATTAACTATTTCCCGCATCCGTTTGATTCATATGCACTTGTCGGAAGAAGGTACAATTTTACCAACTGATTACATAAATCAGCGTCGCGGTAGAGATGTACCTATTCTTTTTTATTTTAATAATGTTATGTTTTGCATGGTGTATCAGTCCATCGTTTAACTCACAATAGAATTCATCCGTTTTGTTTCTTTTTTAATTAAGTAGATATGTCAATCGTCGATTCGAGTGGAGTGTTATTTGTTGATTGAAATAAGTTTTCGGTCCTTTGAAGACAATCAGCTCTTTTCTTGTCTTTTTAATATATTACACAATATTATTAAAATTAATACTTAGATTTTTTTTGGTGGTAGAGTTCCAGTGACGAAGCTCGCGGGCGTATTCACCACCGCATTACCTAATATACTTGCCGCTAAATGGTAGTGTTCAGCACTATCGTGTTCCGGTTAGGTGGTGATGTACGGCCCTGTAATTTCTGGCACAGAGGCATAACAAACACCTGAGGCCTCAGGAGTGGCAGCGCATCTGCATTTTGACCTCTGGTCATTGTGTAAGTGTCTATAAGCTGCAGACATCACTTAACATCAATGTGAACTGCACGCTTGTTTGCCACTCTTATTACATAAAAAAAAAGAAATTAAAAAAAAAATTCGTCACTTAACATCAATGTGAACTGCATGCTTGCTTGCCACTTTCATTACATAAAAAAAAATGTCGCAAAAAATAGCGTGAAAATAAATTTAATTCAGACGCGTTGCTCACAACGGTGATTCGTAAGATTGAACTGTTCGGTTGGTCTCCTTTAGAATAAATAGTTATGACTTGCTTTGCTTACCAACGCCCACTTATATTGAACTGGTGAAACAAAGAAAGTTTACCTACACTACAATCACATTGTACATAATATTGACTGCTGTTGTTGCATAAACAATTAGCGTATTGTCGCTAACTGCTGGCTTGAATAGATTTTGTTGGTAGACTTTATTAGTCGCGTATTAATAGTGATTTCATCTTTGTGCTTTTTAATCGAATAAAGTACTGCCTAAGAAATTCCGGCCGCGGCTCTTTTTCTGTGCGAGATTTTAAAAGATACTCGTAGATATAGAGAGTTATAAAAGTGGCAAACATGAGAGTGAGAACACGAGCATGCAGTTCATTTGCGGGTTTTCAGTTGAGTCTATTTTTGGATTGCATTGAAATATACATGTAATTTTATTATATATTAAAATACTGCCTTAGAAATTCCGGCCGCGGCTCTTTTTCTGTGCGAGATTTTAAAAGATAAAGTACTGCCTAAGAAATTCCGGCCGCGGCTCTTTTTCTGTGCGAGATTTTAAAAGATACTCGTAGATATAGAGAGTTATAAAAGTGGCAAACATGAGAGTGAGAACACGATCATGCAGTTCATTTGCGGGTTTTCAGTTGAGTCTATTTTTGGATTGCATTGAAATATACATGTAATTTTATTATATATTTCCATTTTATTGTCCCAAAATTTTGTTAAACCCATCACAATTCTGTCCCTGATCTTAAGATTGATTGTTAGAAAATGGCTATTGACATTAACTCTTCATAAATTAATAAAAATAAAATACAGTAAGCATTATGACTAAAAGAAGTACATGATTGAGGAACTAAAATAGCGGCCAAGTGCGTGTCGGACTCGCCCATGAAGCTTTCCTTAGTAGCAAATAGATAATTCATCTAGAATTTTATTTCCAGTTTTGGAAAATATATCATAATATCTCAAAAACTAATCAGAATATCTCGTTCAAACAAAATTTAGGTAAAAGTTGTCATTAAGTACAGCATTTTGGAAACCTCCTTGTCCTTTTCAAAGATCTACCTACCTATAGACACCCAAACACGTACAGATTTGATGAAAGAAAAAAAAATCTAGTAAAATGTGTCATACCTACATATGGACAAACAGAGAAACAGACAGACTTGACAAATCTGCAAGAGTTCCCATTGTTGCCATTTGACCACGGAACCCTAACAAGATTTGCTTGCTATGAAACGGCCTCTGTATCAACAAAACACGTGTGAATAGACAATAGGACAGTAGGTGTGCAAGGAAATAGATAGATATTTCGCGTTCCTCGCTCCCTACTACATATATTACGTAAGAGATTTGCTCAAAATACTTGACATACATTTCATACTTATACCTACAGATACCAATAAATATTTAGAAAAACAATACACACTCAGTGCTTTTGTTACGAACAGCTCGTAATGACCAGATAAAATGTTACCAAGAAAAAATATGACACGGTTGCAAGTAGGTACCTCAATGAAGTCCATTACGCGCACGTGACGTTCTGGAGTTCAGGGCATGCATTATCACTAATTAACCTGCTTCGCTTATCATGCATGTTCTCATGTTCGCGTTGACTAGTTCAAGATATTATTTTTGTTATGCAAATGCCAATGGCGGAGAATCCTACAGCCTTATTTATAAAGACAAGAAGTCACAATCCATATTATTGGGTGGTCATTAATTACATGTGATCTTTAAGCGCAATACACACTGAGACCGCCGACCTATGTCGGCAACTTTTAGTCACTGGGTTATTTGGCGACGATTCTCATTGCAAGTTGGAAAAGTTTGTTGGCGGTATGTCGGCGGCTTGAGATGAAGAACTTCCTTATCACTAGATAATGAACCTAATCTTTGCTTGTTACAACCGCTCGAGGGTCGCCGGGCAACTGAGCGTGCGTCCGCAAGCCGTCAACATGTCGACGAGCAACACGTAGGTTGCCGACATGATTCTATTCATATAGGTCGCCGGGTTGAGTCGGTGGGCTGTGTCGGCGGTCCGGTGGACTCAGTGTGTGTGTGTACGCTTTTAGATTGAGGGGGGAACAAGCACACCCGCCGAAGAGAGAAGTTCCACCCGCACAGATTGGATACTTGGAAATGCTCAACGGTCCGATTCGCGCGTTCATTCCTGCCCAGAACGTGCAAATTGTGGAACGAACTTCCCTCTGAGGTGTTCCCCCGGCGCTACAATATGGGGTTCTTCAAAACTGGCGTTAAAAGAGTCCTTCAGGGCTGGCAGCGCGTTGGCAACTCCCCTGGTGTTGCAAATGTTCATAGGCGACGGTAACCACTTTCCATCAGGTGGCCCGTCTGCATGTCTGTCAATCCACATCTTATCACATTTCAGGTAGAAATATTGCGGGTCCTTGATCTTACATCACTACAACAAAATTTACTAGTGTTAGCTCTATCAAAGAGGCTCGACACCTATTACAATATGAGACAAAAACTTATTGTGACACCAATGAGGATCAGCTACTCAATGATAAGCCTAGGTTAATTACCGCGAATAGATTACAAAATGCTTGATACAGATAGATTGCAAATATTATATACTCGTATTTACATGTCGATGCTGTTAATTGATAAGTTTTGACATATGTTTTCACTTATCAAATAACCAAAGTTAAAAGAACATTAAAACTTACTTACAAAGGAATTTAAGCTATCGGCAAAGATAAGAAGTATGAGATCACACTTATACGCAACATGTTAAATATTTCCAATGATAAAATAGTTGGTCTACGACCTTAATTGAGTTTAGTTATATCCATTTGTGTTATCAATTGATGTCCTAATTTGAATACATTGTTATTAATTGGTTATTAATTGTATAAAATTGATATATCAAATCAAACGTACCTACCTACGAACTTTGGTACCATTTCGACTACATTAGCCTTGCTTCATCTCAACATGATCTCAACAGACTTATTGGTGAATCCAAAATAATCAGTACAAAATCTTAATATGATTTTGTTAAGGAGATGAGAGCGAATTCGATGTTATATATAAGTGATCTTTGGAATTTCTTAACAATGTGTGTGTAATTTTTTTTTATTTTCGTAGTCCTAAAGTAACATGGTAATGAAAAGTATGAACATAAAAATTATTAAGATCGGTGCATTATTGTAGAAGAGATATAAACATAAAAAATATAAAAATAAAAAAAGCATTTATTTTAGTTAAAAATAATAACAGTATTGTACAAATCCCAACCACTTTGACAAAGCATACTATATACAAAAACGCAATGTTATCGAAGATATTTTAAGATTTCAAGATACAGGCATGTGACGTCACAAGCCTGTACAATTTTGTATGACCCGTTTGAGATCATTTCATAACTTGCAACTTTCGATGATATCTCAAAAACTATTAGTTATACCTAGACTATTGGTTCCAATGACGATATTTACTAACAATTCTTATACCTTTTGAAGTCACAATAAAAAAAATCTGTTTAAAAACTGATAAATTCATAGGTACTTACTTACGTAGTATATATTTCTGTAGAAGTAGAATATAACCTGTACTTTAATAACTTCGGTAGGTATGTAGTAGGTAATACGATTTACAAATAACAAAGTTTCGTAAAATAGTTTTAAAAAATCTTGAATCATAATAATATTACATCAACGCGGCATTTCCTCTTTTTATTCTGTGAATTATAGAATTTTATGTTTATTTTTCCTTTAACGAAGCGACTTTAACACAATATGTTTGATCTCAGATAGTTCCTACAAGGCGTGATAAGTTGGCGCCAATATTGAATTCGTAATTCGAGCTTCAGAGAACTGCGACCGGACGCGACGTGTGATTCTTAGGACCATTCACAGACTTAAAATCACAGATATTAAAAAGAAAGACAAGAAATAATTTTTCTTTCAAAGCCAAAATTATATTTGATGTAGTTTGGTTTGAAAAAAGGTTAATAAATATTTATCATTATTTTAATGTTACAAAGGCAAGTGCTTGCAGTTCACATGGATATTAAGTGAAGACTGCAACCTATACACATCACCACCATCACCCATAAGACCTTAGTTATTATGTCACTGATAGTTATGTATATATTTATATATATTAAGATATATATATATATATAACGAGGCCATACAAAGTACTAAGGTAGGTACTTAATAAAATTCTTAACGATTATGATAACGTCACAATATTTATAGCTGCGTTGTGTGGTCGATGTTTGTACTTAGGTGAATAATCTTTGCAGTGAGCAACATCAACGAACAGATAATATATTTCATCAATATCGGTTATAGAAACCATCCAAATTAACTAACCCAAAATAAACTACAGTAGGCGTATCTTAATTAATAAATTTCTACATCATATTATTTATCTTTACTAATTGAATTTACTTAATTCGCAAGTTACAAGTTTCTTTTTTTTTGGGTTTTCTCGACAGATTTATCTTTTTAATTATCTAAATGTGCCAAGGACGTAGTACCTTCCGAAGGTCGGCTAATATTCCTAAATCCTATCCCTTCCCCCCTCCACTGTCGCCGGGGCCGGCTTACCCTGCTTTGGGTATTCCTTGATAATTCTCTTGTGTAATTACTTAAACTTTCAAATCCGTTAATTGATATTGATGTCCTATCCTATTAATATTACAAGTGTAAACTATGAGAGATTGCCCTTAACAATGGCCTTAGCAAAATTAGTGAGGGATTGAACTTAACATAGCAGACATTGGAGCTATACTTATGATCGTTTATAAAAAAAACTATATGCTCTTCGATTAAGTATATTATGCATTTATGAATTTGAATGAATAGAAATTTTACTGGTAGAATTCCAGTGATGGTGTTTGATGTGTTGGATAGTTGCGGAACTTGACGCTAAATGGCAGTGTTCAGCGCTATCGTGTTTGGGTCTGGTGGTAATGTACGGTGTTGTAATTTCTGACACAGAGGCATATCAGCTTAGTTACCAAGACAGTTTAACATAATTTGGAAAAACCATATCACTGAAGAAATTCTACTTATAGGAAATAACAGGTTTTATATAAAGTTTCATACGAACACGCGTGTCCTTGTCAAGCTACCTATGACCTCAGAACGAATAATTACGCTCCATTCAATTGAGCAAGTCGTAAATAAGTACCTATTATAACCTTATTTTTCCTCAAGATTTTTTCCTCAAGAGAAAATAATATGCCCAAAGAGGCTCAAAAGCTCCTACTCACAAAAAAGTATATAATTAGGTGTAGGTATATATAAATTAAAAATATTTTTAAAAATCCGTGATAAAACATGTGTATGTGTATTTATCTTCACGCCAGGTCCCTTACAGGGTAGGCAGAGAGTGTGGAGCGCCAGATATCCCGGTCCTGACATGGCTCCGTCGTAACCAATTTTTGTGTAGGAGACGCGCCTAGGTAGACACTCATAAATCTTTTGTTAAAAATTCTCTCGTGAAAACAATCTGAGGTGATACCTTGCAGTTTAGATCGTTTTCACGTACCTACCTACTAACAAAAGATTTTAGCTAGACAAATAATTATACTTTAGGTATGTATTATTCATCCGGTAACTGGCAGAATAGACTCAGCCTTATAATGTGCTGAGTCTGAGTGTTTTTATAATTTGGCAGAAGATAGATAGGTAATGCGGTGGTGCCTACGCCGTCGAGATTCTACACTTGGAACTCTACCACTTGTTATTTACATTTCGGTACATGGTGGCATGTAAAAGTTTTAAGTTTCCTCTGCAACCTTTTGCATACATAACTTAAATCACTTTGAATTACTCATTAGTCAAATCTAACCACAATTTATTATCATGAGACGGAATTCGCATAAAATCACGTGTTGTTCAAACGTTTTATCAACAAGCGAAAAGTACTTTGAACCATCATATTAATACTTTAGGTTGCGGTACAAAACAACCAACAAGTGTTTTATAAAGTGTTTGGATGATAAGAAACCTATTAATCATGAGGATACAACTATGATGCATTTATTTGTCAGTTGAATGATGAATCCAAATGTTTGGCCGGTGATTAAGCACACATGAATCATGTCTTAGGAATTCGCTACGACAGCTGATACTAGTTTCAATTTTATCCTAAAATGGTCGAACAAGATATCGGTACAGATCCATTTTTGGTATTTATGACAAGAACTTAGATAACGACTCCTTATTTGTTAGTTTGATATTCATACTGAGAATTCGATGATTGGAGGGAAATGAAATGTTAAGTGTGGCAAAAATAATAAAACCGGAGACTGAGGCCGAGATTCACAGACCGCACTACGACTTTACTTTCGAGCAAAGTACGCTGCGAACTGTCAAAACCCATACATTTCTGACAGTTCTAAGCATACTTTGCTCAAAGCAAAGTCGTAGTGCGGTCTGTGAATCTCGCCCTGAAAGATTGCCAGGATTCTTTTTTATATAACCAACGTGGTAAACAAGCATGTGGCTCACATGGTTGCAGCCTAAAGACACTTACACAAAGACTAGAGGTCAAAATGCTGATGCGTTGCTACCCCTGAGATCTTAGTTGTTATGTCTCTGCGATAGTTATTACGAGGCCATACATTACCATCTAACCAGAACACGATACTACTGAACACTACTATTTAGCGGCAGATAGATTAGGTAATGCGGTTGTGTCTACGCCCTCGAGCTTTCTACACTGGAACCCTACCACCAGTAAAAATGTTAATCAATCATGCATATCGTACTTATTTATATAAGGAAAATATCTACTAATTCTCATATTATAGATAGTGTCAAAATCGTTAAAAAGAGGCGGACGCAAAATGGAGCTTGTGACCAATTGGCATTGAACTGGATAACTGAGATATTTCGCACGATACCGAATGTGCCGGTCTATATAAGGCTGTTCTCCACAACCAGCCATTAAAACTTTTTTCTTTTTTGTGAAGATTGTTAAAATGTAATATTATTTATTGCTTCCTTCATTTTCGTCTAAATATATCCCAAAAAGACAACGTATGTTTGTTTCTTCACGCCTAGGTCCCTAACGGGGTAGGCAGAGAGTGTAGAGCGCCAGATATCCCGGTCCTGACATACCTCTCGTGCCTCATCTACCTTCATCATTCTCTTCATAAATGCACGCCGATTCCTAAGACTTTTGACCGCACCATCAGATAGTACTCGACCTATTTGATCATGGTAGGTCAGTCTTGATCTTCCCTGGCCTCTGCAACGATCCACATTCTAGTAAAAAAACAACGTATTTCTGAATATTATAAATCGATCAGAAAATATCAAGAAATTTTAAATAAGACTTGCAAATATTTTTAAGTGGATAGCCAGCATTATGCCTTTAACAAGAGGAATTTTGTTGCAGCCGCTGTTTTAATTTCTACTTATCAACAAAATGTCGCTGAATTAATGTTTTTATGATATTTCGATTTAGGTCAAGTGTAATGTTATAGTCGTAACTCACGTCTGGATTTAGTGCGGAGCGGACAACAGATTCGGTACGCTCTGAACCAAATCTGGCCGTGTGTAGAGGAGTCCGGCGGACAAAATTATTATTAAATCAAGTCCGATGCGGTCCGCTCCCGCACATTGTGTCGGCGGATTCGGCGGACCGAATCGTTACTACTATTATAAAAATATATTTATTTCGTCACAAAGATACTTACGGCCAAATACTCAAACGTCACTTAAATCTAAGTGGGACTCAAAAGTCTTCTGTCTTTATAAAACACGTTCAAACGATAGAGATAGCGCACAATTGAGGGTTGCTTAAAGTTGAGTGACGTTTGAGTATTCGGCCATTAGTTACATTTTAGAATATTTTACAAGGTTGTAAGAGAATTGCGGCTAAAGATAAATAGTTACATATCTGCGTATATATACCTACTGATTTTGCGAAGAATAAAAACATTACAAATCTTTATATTTTCTTCATTGATCCCTTCCAGATGGCGTAGAGTAATGGAGGGCGAATGCTCGGAGGGGGAAGGCTGGCTGCTGGTGCGGGTGCACGTGCCCGAGCTCAACGTGCAGAAGAACCTGCAGTTCCCCAGGGACCAGCTCGTATGGGATGTCAAGCAGCAGTGTCTCGCCGCCTTGCCCAAGGTCTGTCCTTAGCATTACATTGTAGGGTATGCGCAAAACTTAAATATCTGTGGAATTAGTTACAAGTCGCTGTGAAGAAGGCGATTAATTATAGTAAAGGGATGAGGAGAAAACTGTGAAAGTACTTCGCTTTCCTTGAAACCACTTTCTTTCTCGTCTGTGTGATCGTCGCGAGCTAAGGGTGCTCACCTGTGAATCTCACCCTAAGGCGAAGTAAAGTCATACCTAGTAGGTACGGTCTGTGAATATCACCCTTATGGTCAGATTCACAGACCGCACTACGACTTTACTTTGAGCAAAGTATGCTTAGAACTGTCAGAAATGTATGGGTTTTGACAGTTCGAAACGTACTTTACTCGAAAGTAAAGTCGTAGTGCGGTCTGTGAATCTGATCCTTAGAGACGCGAGGCTCAAACTTTACGCAAACAACTTCAATCAATTTTATTTATTCACTCATTGGCATTTGAGTTTTGCGTCCTACTAAATTGTTTATTATAATATATTGTATTTGATTTGGGGACCATACCAATGATATTTATGGGACTAAGATTTAGTTGATTGGCTTTTATAGTAGGTACCTTCCTACTTACCACTCTCAGTAAGCAAATATTTATATTACATATAGGTATATTCATACTTTGTGTATGACTGCAACTTTGAAGAACTCTATACCTACTGTACTGCTCGACGTTATTCTGATCTGTATCTTTCACAGATATCTATATTCATTTTATATTTCTGTACTTTTACTATGAAACTTCGTTTGAGTATTTTGTATTTCTTTCCAAGATATAGGTACTATGCTGTGTGCTTTCTTTTTATCGAAAGTTATATTTTCTTCAAACTTAACGACAAGCATATTGTAAGTATACCAGAAGATACTAAACACCTATATAATGTTCAAAATAAAGATAAAGTAATTGTACGTGGAAAAAGATAAAAGTATTTTCTTTCTATTTTCTTAAACATTCGCTACGAGTATTCAACTTCTTAGACTGACGCTATTATTCCTAGAGTCGCGAAAAATGTACGGGAAGTTTTTTATTTGACACAATCTTATTAGGCATGAACGCATACATACACACACATTATTGAATTAAAATATCATATCTATTAGAAGTGAGTTTTTTTTTTACTGATGGCAGAGTTCCAGCGTAGGAGCTCGAGGTGTAGGTTCTATTTATCTGCCGCTAAATGGAAGTGTTCAGCATTATCGTGTTCCGGTAAGCTGGTGATGTATGGCGCCGTAATAACTATCACAGAGACATAATAAATGACTAAAGTCTCAGGGGTGGCAACGCATCTGCATTTTGACCTCTAGTCTTAGTGTGGATGTCTATAGGCTGCAGTCATCACTTAACATCAATGTGTATAATAAGAATAAGAATAAGAAACATTTATTTGACACACAGCGAGACACATAAAACAGACATACAACGTAACAGGTAACAGAGAAAAGACCAACACATTTTCTAAAAATTAATACTCGTACATACCTATACACGTAATATGTGTCTCACGGCTGCCAAAAAGGTGTCCTGTTCAGCAAATGTCAGGTACCTTCATATAAAAGGTACCTGACGCTTGTTTTCAACAGGACCCTTAGTGAGTGAATCACGGATGTCAAATTTATACGAGTAATAAAGGATAATTGTACTAATACTTATACAAGGTACATACATACGGATATAAAACAGATAATAAGCCATTAAAATAACATACTTAATAAAACGATAAATGTAATACATACTAGTAGGTACAAACAATAATAAACAGATTAATACCAAAGTAAATAAAATATAAGTAGATAAAAAACATCTTATTTTGTATCATTATGACCTACATAAAAAAATTGTTATGAACTTTAATTGAAAGTCATGTTAACCGTCACACGTCACATTATTGAATAAAAATATCTACTAGAAGTGATTCATTTAAAATACATGTTTCTAGATATCTACCTCAGAAGCCCGTTACCAGAGTACGTAGTCGGTAAAAATAAATCACCCAAACTTAACCTAGCACGCGACCATCTGTTGCATCATTGCATGTACCATATACCTGTTCATGAACTATAAAGCGTGTATTACATTCGAAACTAACGTTACAATTCAAAATTTCAAAGTTATGTTATTTTTACCAGATTACGGCTGAGGTAGGTATGAAATTTGCAGCCTAGTTTTGACTATGTTATGTAATGAGGTATAACCCTTCTTAAATAGTAACAAACACAAACATGCATTTCACAGGCATTCAGGCAGGCAGGCATCATTTAAGTGTTTAAGCAGATTTAAGACATAGATCTACACAAAAACAAGACGTCAAAATACTGATGCGCTGCCACTTCTGAGACCCAAACTAATATATCTCTGTGATAGTTATTACGAGGCCAAACATTCCACATATACACACACCGTCTGTTAGATTTTAATGACTCCATATTTTATAACCAGAAATTAAACATCTTTTCCCCTAAAGACTAGCGACGTATTGAGACTTTGAGACATCTAGTTCAAATTATCTGTAGATAAGTCACTTAAAATCAATGTGAACCTAATGCTTGTGGTTTTGCTTTCAATTAATTTCTCAAGTATACATATTGAAGACTAAGAATGTGTTCGAAACATAACACAACGTCCCTTTGCATCGAAATTATTTGAAATGTAGTAGCATCTTAACAGTAGTGAAGTAGTAAGTCCAATTTACAGCTCACCCAAAAACTTGTTTACGAGGAAGTTAGCGGCTCCGTAAAAACAATCCGTAAGACGTTCACACGCTTTTTATCGATCCACAATACAGTTAAAGTTCAGTTTTTTTTTATGACGACCGCCACTTTCAAAACCGCATACGGTTGTGACAATCAGTGTGAATGGACACTTAGTTTTTGCCATAGAGCAACACGGGCCACCGGCCGCGGCGGACCGGAGGGGAATAGCCATAAGCAGGCTTTCCCCTCAGTCAAAGTACCTACAAGGCCAAATGGGCCTTCCTGTCGCCTAGATGTTTAAATGTGTGCGTGAAATTGTTTATGTATTTTGTTTAAGTCAAGGTGTGAGTTTCGTAGTAATAGATTTTTTTATAGTGTGTGTGTGTGTCACACGCTTTTCCCCCCGCAAAAAATGACAGACTAGTTTGCATCCATAATAAACGCTATGGCTACTCCCCTCCGGACCGCCGCGGCCGGTGGGCCGAGTTGCTCTATGGTTTTTGCGATAGGAACGTTATGGTTTCGGTAGTCCGGAAACGTGTGACCTTGTTTCAAGTGATTTAATAAGAAATTTGTGATTATTTTCGTAATTTGTTACTTGTAAATTTTATTGAAGTTATACTTACTTCTCCAGGCGCGATTTAAAAAAAGGGAGAGAGTGATTTTGTAAGATGCGCGCGCACCTGTGTTGTCCTAGATATTGCCTACTGAAAAACATCGAGTTGATTAAAGATCGTAACACGCAATTACTTTCTCACTTCTTACTTCTATAATAAGTAGAATGAAACGAAACGTGATCCTCGTGTCCCTTTGATTGGACTAGCAATATACAGACAAACGAGTTAATTCAAACTGTAACAATTAACATAATTAATGCGTCCGGTTAATGACCGGTCTAAAACGCAAGTTCCGGACTTAGGGGAACGAGAGGCCTAAAATTCGGCTTTCTTACGATGGCCGTCATTGAAACTAAGCTGAGAAAATTAGAAAGAAAAGGGAAGTGGAATTATATTGATATTAATTTAGGCTTAGCCAAATGCTTAAAGTGTATCTGACAATAAGTTCTACCTATTCTATCTTCTACCAACCAGCGATATTTTGATTACTAACACATCTTTAAGTAGGTACACTGAAAAATACATACGTAGTAATGGTTAACATATAATTTTCTCTACGAATAATTTACTACTTTAATTCTGTCGCCGTTTCTTGGGATAGAATTTATTTGCTTTTTTGTTTTTATATTATACCTGCTGGCATCGACGACACTACGCAGCTTAGTTCTATTGTCGACGTCTGCCGGTGATAGAGCAGAGCTCGAAGGCGCAAGCACCGCCACATTAATATAAACTTTAGTAATTATGAATATGTGGAACAGAAATTGTTATATAATAACGAATTATTATAAGTACCGTGTGTTTTATTATGTTAAGCACAACAAAATGATTCCAGTTACGTCCACGGACATCATACTTTCGTTTTAATCTTATTAAAATGAACATTCGGTTATTCAACATTATGTTGAAATACGGCCATCAATATTCTACCTTCGTTAAAATGTAAATTATTATGTATTTACATAAAATTACCATATAGTGTGCGTTTAGTGGTGATTTTCGACAATATATAGTGACTATAGTGAGATAGTGAGATGTATTACGTACGATATTGGTACTGTGTGATTTAGGGCTGTTAACATAATATATTTATGGTAGTTGATATTGAATACATCAATCGTAAATCGATTTATTAATACACGTATTTGGGTACTTAGTCTGAACGGACCAAAAAGAATGATGAAAGAGTGAGTTAGTTATCTTGGAAATTATTTGGCTTAAACTTTTTTTTTTTTTTTTTTATGTAATGGAAGTGGCAAACAAGCATGCAGTTCACATTGATGTTAAGTGATGACTGCAGCCTATAGACACCCACACAAAGACCAAGGTCAAAATGCAGATGCGTTACCACTCCTGAGGCCTAAGGGTGTTATGCCTCTGTGCCGGAAATTACAGGGCCGTACATTACCACCTGACCGGAACACGATAGTGCTGAACACTACCATTTAGCGGCAAGTATATTAGGTAATGCGGTGGTGCCTACGCCCGCGAGCTCCGTCACTGGAGCTCTACCACCAGTAGAAACTACTGTAATAATACCAAACTATTGTAATAATACGAAAAAGGTTTTTTTGCCTATGGATTTCAGGAAAACCTTTAATAAGTCTATGGTACATAAAGCTACAGGTAATTTTTCATTTGTACCAGGGTTCCCCTGTACTCGCGCTTGGTTGGTTTTTATTTGTAAAAAAACTGAGTTAAACATTAGAGGTACCTACTTTATGATTTTTTAAATATTCCTTTTACAACCAATAAAGAGAAATAAACCACGTGATATCTTAAATCTTCAAAAAATACATAGGTTTTTTTTTCAAACTGGTGGTTCTGTGTAAGATGGACTTCATTATTGGATGGATTGATAGGATGGATGGTTCATTTTTTTTTTTATGTAATAAAAGTGGCAAACAAGCATGCAGTTCACATTGATGTTAAGTGATGACTGCAGCCTATAGACAACCACACAATGACCAGAGGTCAAAATGCAGATGCGCTGCCACTCTTGAGACATTAGGTGTTATGCCTCTGTGCCGGAAATTACAGGGCCGAACATTACCACCTGACCGGAACACGATAGTGATGAACACTACCATTTAGCGGCAAGTATATTAGGTAATGCGGTGGTGCCTACGCCCGCGAGCTCCGTCACTGGAGCTCTACCACCAGTAAAAAACCTCGCTCAATTGCATTACGCCAGTACCTATTCTTCTTAGTCGTGCACTCTTGGCAGAGTCGTCGTGGTCATGTATCGGTCACTTTCGGTCATCGATGCGTCGCCATGTAGCTCGATGTCTGGCAGAGTGAGAGCAGTCATTGATGCTGGAGTGCGCCACAGATCTGATGAGGTCTGTCCATCTGGTCGGTGAGCGTCCACGAGATCGTTTGTCCTCAACTTTCTCCTCAACTACCAGTCGTTCCATGGAATCCTCGGTGATGTGTCGGAAGAACTTTAAGATTCGTATCTGCACAATCGACGATAATCTAGTACCTATTATTACTGTGTTATTATTTCACAACCAATCAGTAACAGAACGGAATTAATCTCAGATTCATTCATAAATTAATAAAACTCAACAACAATTTATAAACAAAGCAGGCAACGCTACAATGCGAAGAATTTAAATCCAGCATTATTTACGTTTATTCTATGGATACAACGTCCGCTTTATGTATATAACCAATAATTTACAATGACATAATAATTTTGTATTACTTACTCCAACGCTTTTATATGGAAGCGAGAGCTGGGTATGCAGGAAAGAGCATGAAAGTAAGTTGAACGCGGTCGAGATGAGATCTTTGCGCAAGATCTGCTGTGTATCACTCACCGATCGCGTTCGTAATGAAGATGTAAGAAAAGAGACTTTGTGTGAATGATAGTATCGGTGTAAAAATGAAAAAAGGCATGCTCCGATGGTTCGGGCATATAGAAAGAATGTCGAATGAGCGAATGACTAAACAGATATACAATGCGAATGTGGATGGTTGCAGAGGCCCAGGAAGACCAAGGCAGACAGAACTCGACCTATTTGGTCATGGTAGGTCACCATGACCAAATAGGTCGAGTTCTGTCTGATGGTGGGGTCAAAAGTCTTAGGAATCGGCGTGCATGTATGAACAGAATGATGAAGGTAGACGAGGCACGAGAGGTTTGTCAGAACCGGGATGTCTGGCGCTCTACACTCTCTGCCTACCCCGTTAGGGACCTGGCGTGAAGATACATACATACGTACATAATAATTTTTATGATTTACCATATGAAACCATATGTTGGCCGTATGTTTTTTGTTAATCTATTGTGATATTTTTACGACAATGAAATTATTATATTTGCTTAATCTATACTATTATAAAGTAATAATAATCTATTCATACATATTTATAATAATCTATTCATACATATTTATAATAATCTATACATACATATTTATAATAATCTATACATACATATTTATAATAATGTATACATACTTAATATCTTAATATATATAAATCTCGTGTCACAATGTTTGTCCTCAATGGACTCCTAAACCACTTAACCGATTATAATAAAATTCGCACACCACGTGCAGTTCGATCCAACTTGAGAGATAGGATAGCTTACATTACGCTATGACTAATAGGAGCAGAGTAGCGCGGGCGAAGCCGGGGCGGGCCGCTAGTATTATTATAAAGCTGAAGAGTCTGTTTTTTGAAAAAATATTTCAGTGTTAGATAGCCCATTTATTGAGGAAGGCTTTAGGCTATATAACATCACGCTAAGATGAATAGGAGAGGTTAGGTAGAATTGCAACCGCGCGAAGCCGGGGCGGGCCGCTAGTGTATAATAATTACATTTTAATGAATATACCTCCGACCAGTCGAGGTAATATAGCGCCTGACGAGCTGTACCTGTATTACTTTCATTTTCACGATTTTTTTTTTCTTCACTTCTAGTTTATGTTAGGAAGGACTTGAATTTTTTCATGATATTTTAAGTATTTTTTATTCACTACATATTATTTATTTATATTATATTATACTTAATCCAATTTGAATTTACTAAGTATTCATTTACTATTCATATTCGTATTTACGTTTGCGTATGGAATAGTTATTCAGTCTAGGTAATTTATTAAGTTCTAAAGTTCTAAATCTAATCGAAATACTCGTATTTCCTTCCTTTCTTTGTTTTCAATTCATGTGAACACTTCGTATGCGCGATTCAGCGCAGTCATCATCTTTCGTACTAGACAAGTACTTGTGTTTCTTTAGTGTTTCACTAGGTGGTTATCTATTCCCAAAACTTGCTTACACGAAGGTAAATAATGACTCAATAAGGAATATAACCTCGCGATATGGCCCAAATAAGCCACACAAATTCACAACTCTGTTTTACGCCCAGAATTGAGTTTAAGTACATTTTCATTGCTTCCGAGCGTCCTTTATTTTGACGTAACAACACGTAAATTTCGCAATTTATAAAGCAGTAAAAGTTTCGTTTTATTTGATTTGGTTATTTGAAATTTATCGCCTGAAAAATTGTTTACTTTGTATATTTATGTACCCGCATTTAGTTACTCGGTTGAAATTGTAGGTACTTGTGTCGCTAAAAACACATTGATGTACATTTTACATCAATGATATTTGCATTACCAAGCACCTTTTATAACATCTGCCAAAAAGGTACCTACTTAGTACCTATCCACGAACTTGACAAACGCCACTAATAATTTAAAGGTATTATATCTCTGTACCAGAAATCACAGGGCTATACATTGTCACCTGACCAGAACACGATAGTGCTGAACACTACCATTTAGTGGCAAGTAGACAGGTAGATAATACAGTGGTGCCTACGCCTGCGAGCTCCGTCACTGGAACTCTACCACCAGTAAAATCTATCCAGAACTGATAATGAATTTGTATCCAGTCATTGGGCCGTAATACCTATTCAGCTTCAGGGTCCCTTAATAAAAGGTCCTATAGTAGAAATTCATTACAAATTCCTATAAAAACACAAAAGGAAATGATTGTCATAAATATACGTCTCTATTAGGTACCAGCATTTACACCTAAAGCACGTTTGAAATGACAGCGAACACTTTTTACATAAAAATTACAGACGAAGAACAAATGCTATCAGCAAAATCGCAGGTTTCAAGTTAAGTCACATAAAAATAACTTCGTAAATCTCCGCGTAAAAGTACGTTTTATGAATAATATGAAGAGATGGGCTTGGAAATTTAATCGTGAAGGGAACGCGTGGGCCGCCCCTCGTCTGTGCGGATAACATGATTAGAGGGAATCAAGTGTAAATGGTGTTTGGGCACGTGGACCTTACGCGGGTTCTGGGACTCGCATACTGTATTGTGTGGATGATCATGGTCTATAGTGCGTGGATCATATGTTAAAGTCGTAGCCAACTTGTACACACAATATAGCGTAGTAACTTCCAATATCACTCCCGCGCAGCTAAGCCAAACGGAGAAGATACTACCCGCTATCCACGCAGACAGCTAGCATGTAACCAACCGTCTACGCAAACTGCTGACTGCTAGCTACCTTAACTTATACTTTTTAATAGTCTATCCTTCTTATTCATAAACGTACATTAGATACGTTTTAGCTATAGAATGCTTTGTCTTTGTCAGTTGCATTGTCAAATGTGCAGGATAGAAAAAGACCAAGGAGAGATTAGCAACACTTTAGCTAAAATACGTTTATGAAACGCCTCTCGCCAACTGCCTCGGTAGCCTAGTGGTAGCAGGCCACTACTACTACGCTGAGGTCCTGGGTTCGATTCCCGGGTAGGGGGTTATCAGAGATAATGGTGTAAAGACCTTTTTCTCTGGTTTAATTGGGATTTTCTGGAAATTTCCCAGTACCTCGAAGTTTGGTAATGTGCCCGGAGATGTCAACATGCTCGCCACTTGTTACATGGGCCAAAAACGTAACCGGCGAATCGTGGGTGTTTGCATGTATGCTTCAATGCATGCATTTACCTCTGCCTACCCCTTCAGGGATTACAGGCGTGAAGTTACGTTTATGAATAAGGGGGTATGTCTGCAATGGCGCAGTCCGTTCGCTTGAAGCACGCGGTAAAATCTTCAACAATCGAGTGGAGTTCAACGATGGCGGTAAGCTAGCTTAAAGCTGATTGCTATTTTGTAATATCAATATTAATTATGTCTCCAGAGGAGCTCCAAGGCTCAATTTTTTTTTCTCTCAATTTTCAATTTCTCAATTCTCAAAATCTCAAAGGCTCAAAATTCAATTTTGCCGGGAGGGGAGCGGTGTACTAGTCTGCTCCGACCTGATCTACCAAGTGAGGGGGAAACCTGTCGTATATTCGACAGATAGGTAATATAAGATAACAACAGATAAAACTGTTTTCTTCTTTGTAATATTAGTAGTAAGCCTGCACACTTGAAATTGCAACCACGACTCTATCTTAAGAAACATTGAAAAAGTAAAGTACATTTATTTGCTACATTTAACAAAATGGATACCGCAAAAACAAAAACAACTAAAATGTACCAAAAACAAACGGAATATGACGACAAAAATCAGAAAACGTTACTTTTCGATGTACAGTTACAGAATGCATAAACATCAACAAATAAAGATTTACAAAAGCACCGTAAACCAAAGGGAGGCGTTTAAGAGCTAGTAAATCGAAAAGCAATGTGACCCCCAGTACCCACGCACCGGTGGGCGACAACACAAGTATGACAGCCGTAAATTCCAATAAACGCAACATTAAAACATCACCTACCCAGTCCGATGCCGATAAATATGTCTATTTTGCAATCCTCATGCATATTATGATTTTTGCCTTGCAAATGCGTCCGTATTACAATAAGAAGCCCGCATGAATAAGTGAATCGGTGGAGCTTTTATGTTTGGTATAGATTCGTTAATAACATTTTCGTTTTCTGTTTCTTGGTATTAGATTTTCTTATTTGTTTTTTAGCCTTGATCATCATTGGTCTTTTCATATGTAAATCATATTCTAACAGTTTGTCACATTTGACATCTTATACGTTATCACAATGTGTCCAATGTACTTAAAACATTGTGTAACCATAAGACTTCGCTGAATGAGTACAGCCATTGAAACCAGCCTTCACTTCAATAAAAAGCTTTTATTTAGTGAGCTGAAGGAAACTTAAGTTGACTTATGTACTTTATTTAAAGTATTTAGTTGTATTTTCTTTGTGAACCCTAGAAGATCCGTTCGAATTCAGTTAATTCGCAAAAAAAATAGTTAACCACGCTTTTAAAAGGTGTTTCATGGCCAATTGGTTATAGTTTTGTAAAACTGTTTATTTTTGCTCAACGAATACTTAAATCATTAGGACCATAAGAAAAGCTTTTAACTATCTTCTATCTTCTGTTCTTTTAAAAATATTGGTCCACTATCTCCCAAATGAATCATCATAATAACAGTAGTAACAGTACCTTAATGTAAGATCGCAATTGCTTTTCAAATGATCATAAAATGGGAATATTCTTTACAAACATCGACCTCAATATAAGTTCTCTGACCTCGAAGATGTCCGGTAACATACGCAAATACATTCTCTTTGTAATTGATTAACAATTTAACCAACGTAAGACTGCGAGTGGTCGCTATCATTTTGGTTGTCCCAATATATTCGCAACAAGAATTTTATAAATTCCCATCGAATCGCATTTGCATTAAATCAAATGTGGAAATGAGTCGCTTCGTACGCATCTCATGTTTATATTCCTTATGTAAAACGGATTCAGGAAACGTTGATATGGCGCGTCCATCGGAGAACTAAGTCTGTGAGTTACTGACGATTACACCGTGTTTACTTGTCCTTGCTTCGTGGAAATCTCTCTCGTAAGTTCTGTATCTACAGTACTAGACTTTGTACTACACATTTACATTTCTAAAAGGTTGGGATATAAGTTTGCGTATTCTTTATTTCATCGATTGATACCAACGCTGTTGAAGCTTTCTCGCTTTAGAGCTTGACAAGTGAAACACGTGGTTTTGGCTTGATCATTCATCAATTAGAAAAGCGGCCAAGTGCGTCTCAAGATACGCGCAATGCAGGGTTTTGTTTTTCAAGTAAGTAATATTATTTGATCGAATATTACTCATAAAGTTTTGATTATATTTGTATAGTACAAGTACCATGATTTTTTTTAACACGTCCAAACACCATTGTTAGCGTGCAGAGGGAGTGTCTCTAACAAAATTTTGCACTATAAAGCTAAATCTTTTAATTTTTCTATTAAACGATTTATTCGTCTATAAAAATTTTGGAGCTTTGGGAAGATTATTTCCCAAAGCTCCAAAATTTTTATAGACCTATCCAACGATACCGCACACGATGGGATGCGCATGAAGTACTCTAAAAAAAAATTGTTCAATATTTTATTGCACGACTTTGTCGGCGTTACTATTACAGTTTTCTTGTTTCTAGTATCGAGAGTTTCCGAGCATTGCTGCAGACCGACGGACGGATATGGCGAAACTATAGGGCTTCTTTGTAGGCTACGGAACTCTAGAAACAGTTTCATTGTTATTTTTATTAAATGAATATTCTTGAAGGTAATTGATCGTTTTGGTGTTATTGAGTTCATTGAAACGTCTGCAGACTATCGATATCTAAAAATTTTACCTTTAACAAAAAAGGCGTTTTCGTTGCCATTTTAGATCTTTTATTATTATGTGTTGCGAACAGTGTATCAGAATCTATTTCTTTTTCAATTAAGAAAAATGTTAACGTCGAAAACTAGGTAAGGTTTCCAAGCAATTTAATTACCGAAGTTCAGAGATCGATTCAAGAGATTGCTTCAAACTTTTAAAATAGTTTCATTTGTAGTCGGGTTTCGTTTGAATCTAGGTACTTTGTTTTGGAGACAGCATGGAGCAACACGGAGGGGAGTAGCCATATGCAGGCTTTCCCCTCTGTCAAAGTACAAGACCTAATGATTTTACGCCTGTCGCCTAGATGTTTAAATGTGTGCGTGAAATTGTTTCTGTATTTTATTAAAGTCAAGGTGTAAGTTTCGTAGTAGACGATTTTAGTAGTGTGCGTGTGTGTCGCACGCATTTCCCCCCGCAAAAAATGACAGACTATTTTGCTTCGGTAATACACGCTGTGGCATGGCTACTCCCCTCCAGTCCGCCGCGACCGGTGGACCGCGTTGCTCTATGGGAGACAATAACGGATTTTTAACATTTAACTGCGAACAGTCGGCAGTTTTGTGGCACCGGTCGTTATGACACATCCTCTAATAAGGGGGCGTCCATAAATTACGTGAGGTTTTTTTTTTATTTTCTGTCCCTACCTCCCCCCTGGTGAGAGGTCGTGAGATTTTATTCAACCCCCTCCCCCGTCCCCCAATCTCACATGAGATTTTTCAAAAAGTAGGTACCTATGTAAGCGCTTTGGATTTTTATTAAAAAAGAAAAAAAAATGCTTCGGAGGTACCTACTTACTTTTATTTACAACTAGTTAAAACTAGTAATTAATACTGCTGATAGCTATAAGTGTGATGAAGATTAAGCAAAAGAGTACGAAAATCGAAACGATTGCGATTAAAAAAATAACATCTACTAAATCAGAAAAAAAATTGCGTGATATTTCCCGAGACCCCCTTTCTCCCCAACGTAAGATTAGATGAGATTTGTCTCGACCCCCTCCTCCCCTTAAACATCTCACGTAATTTATGGACGCCCCCTTACCTCTTTCATGTTTCATATCAAACGTTTCACACGCTGAACTTTGGACAAAAACTGTCGAGTAAGTGATATGTGATGAAAGCTAATGTACTGATTGTATAGCACTTACGTGTGATGACTGTGAAAACGCGTCTTTTAGAAATGCTTTTATTTGCTTGCGACTTTTCAGCGATTGTTGTTATATTAGAAGATTTTTTTTTATGAAATGGAAGTGGCAAACAAGCATGCAGCTCACATCGATGTTAAGTGATAACTGCAGCCTATAGACACTTACACAAAGACCAAAGTCAAAATGCAGATGCGTTACCACTCCTGAGGCCAAAGGTGTTATGCCTCTGTGTCGGAAATTACAGGGCCGTGCATTACCACCTGACCGGAACACGATAGTGTTGAACACTACCATTTAGCGGTATGTATATTAGGCAATGCGGTGGTGCCCACGCTCGCGAGCTCCGTCACTGGAGCTCTACCACCAGTAAAATATATTGTTATTGTATTTCACGACTGTTTTCCCCCGAAAAGGTGGGTAGGCAGAGGTGAATAACTGCAAACACCCACTACGATTGGTTGCAAGCATATTGACTTCTTTATGCATAATACCGAACTCCGAGGATGGCAATGGAAAATTTTGAATTTTACCCGGGGATTCGAACCCGGGTAATGATCGACGATGACAGTAAAAATCGTAATTCAACCAATAAAAAAAACAATTAATAGGTACGAGTCTCTTAGATCAGCCAATCTAAACAAAATATCTTAGCAAAAATTTCAAACGTTTTTCGTGTCGAAATCAGGTGGTCTTTGTAACTAAATTACCAACTGATATATTTTATATTGTATTTCGAAGAGACAGTTGGTCCAACGGTCTGTGACAACTATCATTGTAGGGCCTACAAATATTTGTTTCGGATCTGAGTGTTTGTGTACGTGTTGTGTGTACAACGGCACCCACGACACAAGTTTATACCTAATGTGGGGCTGTGAGTGTAAGCGTATTTTATTTTATCTACTTATTTGATTTATGAAACCAAATGGAATGCATAAAAATATTGTTGTTAAATTTAGTTTCTGCTAACATTTACTCCATGGCGTCATATACAGTACAGTTGTTAACCCACGAACGCTAGTCGTAAACAACGTCAAACTTTCGACATTGTTATGATACAAGTCATACAACCTTATCGATGCCTCTCGAAACTTAAAATGAGACTTATTCGATTTTTCCAGACTGTTCATTATAAAGGCTTGAACAACGAACAACATCCTCGTAATTTAGCGCTTCGTTAATATTAGATCCTAGATGTAGCAGATGTAACGCACGATTTTGACCATGATTTTACTTTTGGCTCTATGGTCGAATACTCCGACGTCATTTAATTTTAAGCAACCCTCGAATTTTAATATAATGTCTCGGTTGTTTGCACGTGTTTAATAATAATAATAATGGCAACCCATTATACGTCCCGCTGCTGGGCACGAGTCTCTCCCCTTTTTGGGGGGAGGCCTGGAGCTTACTCCACCACGCTGCTCCAATGCGGATTGGTGGAGGTGGGTGGGTTAGTGGCCAACCCACTGTCGGATGTTTTCAAACCCATAAGGCCTCCGATAAGGTTTAACGACTGCTATCCATCGATAGCAACCGGGACCGACGGCTTAACGTGCCCTCCGAAGCACGGAAACGCGCATTTAATTTGCCACTAGCGGTCACCCATCACACTACCCGACCGCGCCCGTAGTGCTTAACCGAGTAGATCGCTTACGATCTACACCAGCCGCTGGGCCATGCGCGCTACGTGTTTGATAAAGACAAAATACTTTTTAAGTCACACTTGATTAAAGTGACGTTTGAGTATTTGGTCATAAGAACCTAAAAGTAAGGTTTCTTTCTCAGAATGCAATCTACATATTTCTGTATTAGTTACACTTTCATAGTAATATTCTCAACGAATAATCCGCGAAAACGTGTTAGAAATACATATCACTTAATAGATCGACAAAATTACTTTCGCATTCATCATGTGTAGTATTTGTAATAGGTATGCTTTGTGACTGTGACTAATGTTAAATGGTACCAAATAATTAATTCGTTCATAAATAATTACCGTCAGCAACTGGACCGCGGCGCCGGCGCCGTAACCCGCCGCTGCCGGTCGTAAATACCGTCAAACTCCCCAACATTGTCTCGAATCCTTTGCGCCCGCGTCACATTGCGTTAACCCGTTTACCGATGCGATACCAATCGATACAAGACTTGAGTAATATAAACGCTATTGATACGTAATAAATTACTCGATAAATTCGATTTAATTGATTCTGTATGTATCTTCTCGCCGAGTCTCTTACGGGGTAGAGGATGCGCCAGATATCCCGGTCCTGACACACTGGACCCTTGCTTTTTTTATGTATGGAAGTGGTATACAAGCACGCAGTTCACATTGATGTTAAGTGATGACTGCAGCCTATAGACACCCACACAAAGACCAAGGTCAAAATGCAAATGCGTTACCACTCCTAAGGCCTAAGGTGTTATGCCTCTGTGCCGGTAATTACAGGGCCGTACATTACCACCTGACCGGACCACGATAGTGCTGAACACTACCATTTAGCAGCAAGTATATTAGATAATGCGGTACGCCCGCGAGCTCCGTCACTGGAGCTCTACCACCAGTAAAAAAGCTTATTCTACATTCATCGTTCTCTTCATACATGCTCACTGATTCCTAAGACTTTTGACGATCGTTGTCGTCTTGAAAAATGCTATTTCGCCCTAAATATATACCAATTATTATTAAATATATTCCGATTCGAAATACTTTTATTAGGCTTGTCCTAATAAAAATTAGGACAAGCCTAATAAAAGTATTTCGAATCGGATATTCTATCGGATAGACGCTTCAAATATGTAAAGTGATTTGTCGTGTAGGTGTTGATTAAGTACCTGTTCACTTTTAATTTCATAGATTAGTCAATTTTAATCCCGATTTTAATACTGTTTACTAATAAAGAGCTTTTTAATCACGCGATGATGTCATTAAGTAGGCTGGCTTGTGAATAATCTCTTAACAGTGCTACCGGAATTCCTAGCTTGTAAATAAGAACATCCAATATGGTGGATTTCTTCATCTTATTGTGACACAGCTATAGCATCCCACGAAATGGCCCGATAGCCTATTATAATATGGCACACCACGAGCTCTTGACCATGCGAGTGGCAAACTTGAAGAAAATAGCCCACTATATTGTTTTGTTATAATTATCTCAAAAGATTTAGGCAGCGTCTTCGATGAAATCACCCAGGCGGCTTGATTGTTTCCGACATCTTCAACATTTATCGTTATATTCCATAGAGCAACACAGGCCACCATCCGCCGCGGCGGACCGGAGGGGAGTAGTCGTGTTGTTTTATAGTAATAGTCTATCGATAGTATTGTGATCTATCGTGACCTCGAAAAAACAGTCACATTATCGATAGGACTATCGAAAATATCGACATGCTGCAATACTATCGATAGTATCGATTGTTAATAATAAGCAATACTATTTATTTAAAACCTTATTTTCTATTTTTTTACATATATAAGTATCAAAAACAAATATATATATAAAAAAATAAAAAATAGTTTGCCGCCGGCAGCGGGAACAGGGTCCAAGGTACCGGTGGTTAGGGACGCAGAGAGAGGAATCTTCTCACTATTCGCGCCGTGTCAAGGAGCACTGCCTTCTGCATCAGGCCCTTGACCCAGCCGTCCAACGTGAGCCTCTTAAGGTGTTGGTCGAGGCTCTTGGCAATAAGGCCGTTTACCGAGACGACTATCGGTACAATGATCGCCGAATCCACATGCCACATGCTGACAATCTCGTGAGCTAGATCAAGGTATTTTAACTCCTTATCCTTCTCAGCTTTCACGAGATTTTCGTCATGGGGGATGGTGACGTCGACGATCATTGCGCGGCGCTCCGTTCGATCTACCAACACTATATCAGGTTTGTTAGCAACAATGGTCCTGTCAGTGATGATAGATCGATCCCAGTACAGTGTGATACGACCATTCTCGAGAACTGGGTCGGGCACATACCTGTAGTATGGCACTTCCTCGGCTACCATATTTCAAAGCAAGTTGCTGGTGTATGATCCTGGCTACTTGGTTGTGTCTATGCAAATACTCGCCATTAGCCAGACTTGAACAGCCGGACACTATATGTCTGAGAGATTCGCCGGGACGGTGGCACGCCCGACATATGTCAGCCGTACCGTCTCTCAGAATATACTTCCGATAGTTATTAGTCATAACTACTTCGTCCATAATTGCAAAGACAAAACCTTCAGTTTCCCCAAAGAGGTCACCGAATCGTAGCCAGGATACTGATGCAAGAAAGTCAATATGGGGTCCGTGGAGGGCCCGGTAGAAGCGACCATGAAGCTCCTTGCTTTGCCATACTGTCTCGCGGTCGTTGGTCGTGAGTACCGCAGGTTTGCGCCAGTTCTCCTTAGCTAGTGAAAGTGGGGTGAGTCCGCTGTCAACTGCCACCACGTCCTGTTGTATTTTCCCGTGTGCGGAAAAAAAATAAGCAATACTATTGCCAAAGATCAATAGTATCGATAGTATTGTTATAAGCACTATCAATACTATCGATACTATTGACACACATACTATCGATAGTATCGATAGTATTGATCTTTTGCAATAGTATTGCTTATTTTTAACAATCGATACTATCGGTAGTATCGTCTAGGGTCGATAGTTTCGATAGGACTATCGCACTATCGACTGTTTTTCGAGGTCAACTATAGATAGTTTAGCAACACTAGAGTAGTCATAGGGATAGTTCATTACCGATGCAAAATACACACACACTACAAAAATCGTCTATTACTACGAAACTCACACCTTGACTTTACAGTCAAGTCAGTTAAATTGTTTATGTATTTTGTTACCAAAATACATAAACAATTTCACGCACACATTTAAACATTTGGGCGACAGACGTAGGACCACTTGGACTTGTACTTTGACAGAGGGGAAAGCCTGCATATGGCTACTCCTCTCCGGTCCGCCGCGGCCGGTGGCCCGTGTTGCTATGTTATATTCTAATCAATGGACACAAAACTGTAAGTAATCATATTCATAAACCTTCCTCATGAATTTACATGAAAATCCGTGTTTACTACACGGATGACTACTACGGTAGGAATAATGTTTGTATGATATTTTGTACTCCCAATATCGACATGAATCGTGAATAGTTGATGGAATTTTCTAACGCATGTTTTAAATGATCACAGAAGAATCCCTTTGAATGGGCAACAATTTCTCTCATTTTCAACATTTCTCAAACGAGAATACCGTTGCGATCTACATGCTGAAACTGTTCAAGTTCAACTGTATTAGCCATATTATTGAATAATATCGAGTGATGTGGTTCCTTTTCTATACAGTATTTTGTTTACACTTTGGATAGTTGGGATCATCATATCAGCCGTAATATGTCCACTGCTGGACTAAAGCCTTCCCATAAGGAGAGGATATATACCTTCCCCCCTGCCATAATCGCCCCGGTTGGCATGTGGATTGGCGATCGCGGTGGCGGTATTTTCATCGCATGACGCTGCTGCCCATCTAGCGTTATTGTACTTACCTACTACCGCCCCATTGAAATGGTTTGACCGCCATTGTTCAGTTGACCGATAGTTGGGATATTGGCAACTAAATGAAGTCCTTTGTCTTGAAAAATAATCTGCGTGACTGTACTTTGACATGAATTCGGTTAAAATGTGTACGTGTGTCCAGTTGGCGAAAACATAATTGTGTTTTATTTAAGTTTAACCATGTGGACACACGCAAACATATTATCGTGTCCAGACGACGAAATAACAAGTCATAACAATTTCAAGTTTAACCAACTGGACACACGTGTGTCCGGTCGCCCATGTCGAGTTGACGAATAACCCGATAATACACCCAAAGATTTCTTAAACGATGTTATTTCCAACATCGAGTGAGAAATGACCCTAGTGTTAATAGTTTATTAATATGTATATTGATGTTAATATTAAACGACAGTTAGGTGTTATTTAGAGTTCTCAATAATGTCAGACCTGTTATCGTTATCGATCAAGCGTTTATCGACTCGACAGGGTTGTATTCAACTCGATTACTCGAGCGACACCAATACAGACTAGTAACTCGAATGATATAACTAACGTGAAACTATTCGCAGGTACCATATCGAGATATTTAATCTAGTGCGTGACAAAACACGTATTATTTTAACTGCGTTTTCACTGAAACGCAAATGAAAATAGTCTTGTAATGCAGTTGTTCACTTTGAATGCGGTCGTCGTGAGAACAGTTGGAATACAATTTCATTTTTCATCAGCAGTTGAACAGATGGTAGGTTTTTAAAGACTTTCAGAAACTGGCTGCGCCGTTACGTTGCTCAGCTCAAATGCAATAGTCGCATGTCGAAGAAAATGTGGGTGAAAAGGACGAACTATATTAATATAGGTATATATTTTTTAGTATTAACTGGTGGTAGAGCTCCAGTGACGGAGCTCGCGGGCGTAGGCACCACCGCATTACCTAATATACTTGACTCTAAAAGGTAGTGTTCAGTACTATAGTGTTCCGATCACCTGATCGGGGCCGTTCATTACCACCTGGTCTTTGTGTGAGTATCTATAGGCTGCAGTCATCACTAAACATCAATGTGAACTGCATGCATCTTTGCCACTTCCATTACATAAAATAAAACGTATACATGAAAACACCCACGATTCGCCGGTTACGTTTTTGGCCAATATAACAGGCTAGCCACCACGGGCCAGACTTATGGAGCAATAAGGCGGAACTAGATAGAGACACATCAAGGGAACAACGTATATTCCTGGACTTGTCTTGTATAAAGAGCAGCCTGACACAGTGACGGCGTCAGGACGTGACGACCCAGTAAAATCTAAACATTGTACCACTAATATTCATTTACGTCAATAGATTTGAATCAAAACTCAACTCCATTGGATATAGAAGGTTCCGTTTAAAACCAAGTGTGTCTACGTCAGTGATCCGACGCGGCATCCAACTGGATCTCGGAAAAATCACCGGACAGCCGACATACTCGACAATGCGAACCTGTCCATACCGTTACGCGGAAGTAATTTCTTAAACGCAGTCCCCGGTCACGCCAAACGTCAACGATACTCACTAGACCGGCACTTACGTTCAGTCAGTAATGCAGAGAAATTAATAAACGATCGCATCGCACCAATTGCCGTACGCTAGATTATATAGGCTGTACGTCCGAGCTATTGGGGTAGGATTTTGTATTTTCTGATGCAACTTGCTAGTAAAATGACATTTGGGCACGTGTTCCACGACCACGAGTAGGTATTGTCTGATGAAGACAAATAACTGCGTGGAGAGCTTAAGATTTCATAAGGTGTGAATTTTCTAGCTTAAGCCCAGGGGCCTAATTCTGTTAACGTAACTAGTCGTAATTGTCAGTGAGTCGCGATTAAATCAATCCGCTGTTTTTCTATAACCAATGCGCGCGGCCTTTGTCAGACAGCGAAGCGACGCAATCGCGATGTAATGAGTATTACGACTAATATTGTAATAATTTATACATTACGTTACCCACTGTCTAGCCGAAATCCATTTCAAGCAGTGGTATCATTTAACGGGATATTGATTGAGGTGACAAGGGGTCCATTCTTTAAAGATAGAGCTAAAAAATAAAGCGCTTCGACTCCATTATTTTGTTGCGGATTCTCTGCTTTCTCTTCTGACTTGGAGCTTGGAGACTGACAGTGGTTGATGGTTTAGGTGAAAAAGTACAACAGGCACGAACGTTAGACTAATCAGATTATACTTCTTCTCTATCTTATCTGTGGGTTGATAAACAAAATCAACTACCTAGTATGGGACTTGGTAGTGATTTTATTTATATAATAAAAAAAATATAATTTTTAGTCAAGAAATGGTAGTATGTACGAAAAATACACATCACATAACATAAACGTGAAATGTATATTTAGTGTATTATGTATACCTTCTTATTAATAAAGTTACACACAACTTGCTTCATTTCCTATATTTATATTCCTGAGTACATATCTTATTTTAATTGTAAGTATTATAATTTTATTTACATATAATTATTACGTTTATGAATTAATATGTATGTATATTGTTTTCGGTGGTGTCGGCGCTACAGGTGGCCACTTGGTACAGGGTACGTGATTACGTGATTCTATGTATGAAAGCCTGAATGACTCGATGTTGCATGAATCAGTCCGTGATTCAGCCAATAGACACGGCAATTCCCTAGATATCTTATATTCGTATCCCTTTCGCGCAAAACCTTTGTGACAGAGACTGGTTGGGGAGGTTTAGAAATATCTATACTCCATGTAAAAACTTGCATGTTTATAGATGTAATGCTGCCGTCACACAGAAGGCGGGGCGGGAAGTTGGAGTGACGCTGTCTTATATAGAATTTGGCGATATAGCACAGGGACTAGACCGCCTTGATAACTTTTTGGACTTCAGCTATAATTAATAATTTAATCTTGTCATTTTGTACTGCTTAAACCAGCAAAGTATATGAATACAAACGCAAGAAAGTTATTTCTATTCTATTCGATACTCTTATTATCACTTGGTTTCTAAAGCGACAGGAAATGACAAGATGAAATTATTAATTATGGCAAGAACCATTTCAGTCACATTAGGTGGTCGAGTATCTGGGTGTTCAGTATGCCAGTGTTTTTTTTTCAGTGTAATTGCCTAAACGTTGCGTCCCGCTGTATGACGAAAGCATGACCCCTAGTATCTATAGAACCCTACCCCTAGACCCCTAGTATTTTTACTGGTGGTAGAGCTCCAGTGACGGAGCTTGCGGGCGTAGGCACCACCGCATTACCTAATATACTTGCCGCTAAATGGTAGTGTTTAGCACTATCGTGTTCCGGTCAGGTGGTAATGTACGGCTCTGTTATTTCCGGCACAGAGGCATAACACCTAATGCCTCAGGAGTGGCAGCGCATCTACATTTTGACCTTTGGTCATTGTGTCATTGTGTGGGTGTCTATAGACTGCAGTCATCACTTAACATCAATGTGAACTACACGCTTGTTTGCCATTTTTATTACATAAAAAAAAGAATAACAATGAACCCTTCATGTTTAGGAAGTAATGCGGTCACTTAAGGTACGCTTAAATGTGTAAGCATGTCTGCCACTGCATGTACCTATGCAACCAATATATTGACTGTATGGTTACTGGTCATGTTCTCCACCTTACTATACGTATATCTTAATATCATAATGTATATTTATATTTAAATTATGAATGTTGCGCATGTAAATAATATTCGATTTGCAGATTCTATAATCACGTGTAACAAATTAACCTTAACGGTTTACTGATATTTATTGCCGACTGCTTAGGTACTGAGTTCGCTTTTCAGGTCTCAGTGTTAACTCCGAGATATTAATACTATGCTTCATATTAGGTATGTTCACTTTCTACAATTGACTCAACAAAATAAACTGCGTATTTGTAAGAGTCAGCATGCAAGTACATAAATGCACGTGAAGATACGCCTCTGCCTAACTGTTCGGTGGATATACAGGCATAAAGTCATTTAATTAATTACTAAACCTTTTTGAGCAAGTTACACCGTGCTGACATAACAGAGTTGTCCAGATAGCACTTTGAATTCACTTATATCCCACACAGTTACGCTAATTATGTTCCACCAATCTTGATAATGTGCCTGTAACTAATTTTAAGTCTCACAACCGCAATAAATACGCTATTACGGAATGTGGTACTACCCACACTGGAACAGCAAATCAGTACCTGAAACATTATGTTGAACTTATTTCTCCACCGACGGGACGTTTAAATACACGTGAAGGCAGACAATTGAATGTTAGAGTATTAGCAAAAACTGTCTGAGTGAGAGTCGGACTCGTTATACCTACTTGTACCGAGAGGTTTTCGTTTATTGCAATTTTTGGTATGGAGAAAATGTTCTAAACCGCTAAATTACTTTTAAGTGTTGAGAGTGTGGACACTCCCTTTAACTTTATTTAGAATTAGAAGACAGATTGGAGCATTCAAGTATACCGGTTTAGAATTAGAGCACATGGGGTATTCAAGGGCATACCGGGTATAGTGATTACGGTTAAAAAATACAGCTGTTTGACAGAAAACAGAATCCTAGTAGATATCCGTTTGCATCATTTGGATTTGCAAAAACCCGGGCTTAAAAACAACCACGTGACGCTACTTACGTTTTATCTCATATAGGTACGGATATCGCGGGGCATATTAACGAAATCCAAAGGCACCGAAATTGTTTTGAAAAATTTTTACATGCTGACATAACACCAGACCACTTACCTAAGTTGTGTAAAACATTTAAAAGTTAAGCATGAACGTCGTTCTAAAATATGCTTCAATCGCTCGTTTGACCTGACATTATTCGAGAGTGTACACCATGCCTTAACATGTTCGATCCTTAACCGTTTTAATAAGCAACTAGTGTCAGTAGTGGTGCCATTATCACCTAAAGGAATGCGGACCGAAATAGCCGCATGCGCATTTAACACGGACTGCTCTAACAATACGTAACGCAGTTGAAAAGCCTGTTGGTTTGCTTTTTTTGGGCGAAAAAATGTTTTAACGGTAAAACACGATTGTTTACGAAGCTTTATACGAAATTGTAAATACGCCGTAATGAAATCATATTTAGTAGTACCTACTTCTTAAGATACTATGTATTATTATTATTAAGAAAGCCATTTGTATTTTCGTATGTTAAGCCTAGTCATATAATATGTCACACAATATAGTTGGCTAAACCTATTGCTGTTTGAGTTCTTTTTAAATAGGTACACAAATCAATAGGTCCAGTACTTTTAGAGCAAATTGACTTTGACAGACGGACAGACAGACAACACGAGTAATTTTATAAAAGTTTTATTTCTTCCTTTTTTTTTTTCCTAATTTGGGAATACTCGATTCCCAAATTTCACTGGTGGTAGATTGCCAGTGTGGGAGTGAGGCACCACCGCATTACCTAACATACATATATTTGCGGCGTCTGATTTGCGGACCAATCGGGGTTTCGCGACAAAGATTCCACAGGTCTTCATTGGTAATCTTTTCTGGCCAGAAGATGCCCAGGATCTGTCAAAGGACTGATCTGTTTATAAAGACCTGGATTCGCCGCGTACTGTCTTGGGTCACCCTCCAAGTCTCGCAACTATAAAGCAATACAGTTTTGACATTAGAGCGAAAAATTTTCAGTTTTACTCTCCGTGTCAGCTTTCTAGATTGCCATATAGGTCCCACCATTCTCTGACACGATACTGCCAAGATACGTGAATTACTGTACTCGCTCTATACGTTCCGAGCCTAATAACAGTGGCGAGGAAATTCTTCCTTCAGTCCGCAGCTCTTGTGTCTTCCTCGGATTGATTTTCTAAAGGATGCAGTTATCATATAACATCCGTGTGAACTGCATACTTGTTTTCCACCTTCGAAACAAAAAAAAAATAGGAATAACACGTTGAAATAAAACTATTTTTACGGATTTATCTCGCGTATATTAAACTAAAATGATTTTTAAAATCAACCCGACGTTTCGGTCGCTTTTCAGCTTCCGTGGTCCCGGGCAGACTGAGGTGACATTTGTCTGACAGAAGTTTGAAAAAATTATATGTAGCTACCTCCATCGATTTCGTAAACGCCTTGCGTAGCGTTCAGGATTAACACAATAATTACTTATGGTATCTTGAGGTCTTGCAGACTGCTGCGGCTGGGATTTAATCTTGCTAAGTATGGGATCCCATGATGTTGATAAACCTAAGAACATATCAGGAATAACACGTCCTTATCGATTACACATTCCCATCCAAGCGACACGATGCACAACCTACCGACGCGTGTACCAGAACCAATGCCCCACATACAAGAATAGCCAGGCTATCTTCATAAGTGCTACTATCATTCTTTTGTACACTATTCCCACAAAGCCTTTCATATTCAACCGTTGTTCGCTTTTGTATAGCCGAAAATATCACTCTTTCCTATCCCGCACATTTTCAATGGATTATAAGAAGGGACAAATTGAATCCCTTAAAAGAACATACATAAACATAGTCCTCACATCAAATGTGAATTTGGTGTTTCCATAGAAAAGGTCTTTCTTAAATGTTATGTATGAGAAGGGTTGAGTTTGAAGAAACCCTTTCCATTTTCCCTTCTCATTAGGAAATGTTTTCTCTTTTGTACTTGGTATGTCGCTTTTCAAAGCTTTTTTCAAATTAACGGACTGTATCATATACGAAGTACATACTTCCATTCTTAGGGTTCCGTACATAAAAAAGATAAAACGGAACCCTTATCACTCGTGTCTGTTTGACTGCCCGTCTGAAACATTTGAAATTACAGGGACAATTACCTAAGTTGAAATTTGGAATTAATATATGCAAATCGATGAACCAAACATCGAGTATGTTACGTAAATTAATCATTTAATTTTGTAAACATTGTATCCGTTTTGGGACATGAATAAAAAAATAATAAAGCATAAAACATAATAATATCGGGGTAAAGTGATATCAAATAACAGTTGACGACCATCCCTTCCTCCTCTTTTTTATCCCCGAAACGACCGAGTTAATTTTCTTTTGAAATATAGAGAATAATTCTTTACTTAAAGATTACAGAGTCGCTGGTATTTCATTAATGGCCCCGTAAAAACTGGCACAGAGACATTACAGTGAAGGTCTCAGGGGTGGCAACGCATCTGCATTTTGACCTCTGGTTTTTGTGTAGATGTCTATAAGTTGCAGTCATTACTTAACATTCATGTGAACTGCATGCTTGTTTGCCACCTTCATTCCTTAAAAAAAAAGTAAAAGGAAGTCCCTTAATTCTACGGAACGGATTGGCTTTAAAATTACGACACTTATCGCAAAATCCATATACTCGCAAGAACATTTCAGTTATTAGTACCTTCGTATACGTATACGCTATTACAGAACCCTCAAACTTAGCTCTCGGATAGGTTCATGGTCCCAGCAAAAGGTAAAAGAAGTAACTTTATAAAATGACACCGTCATTAAAACTGCGATACGAAAAAACAAGTTTTGTAACTTCAACTTACGAATGCCTGCTATTCAACAACTTAATTAAGTTTCCTTATCATCATAGCAATGTTTTGACGAGCCCTGGGGTAAAATGCTGGATAAAAACCAATGCGGATCTGTAACATTGTTTTGACGTTTACGAAATGAAAAAATATAAACGATATTGTTCATTCAAGAAGACCTTTCGAGCCTTCAATCTGGGACTTGTTATTTAATCGAAATATACATTAAAGTTAACTGAGGACGTGATGACGTGACGTCCTCCAATGGAGGAGAATTCTTCCTTTAGTGCATTAATCAGTCTACCGAACAATGGCGGTCAAACCATTCCGATAGGGTAGTAAATATAACAACGCGGGATGGGCAGCAGCGTCCCGCGATAATTGCCGCCACTGCGATCGCCAATCCGCCTGCCAAGCTTGACGATTATGGCATATCCTCCCCTAATGACGCTCAACACTTTTGTGGTCGTCTTTCGGAAAGGCTTTGTCCATCAGTGGACGTCTTTCGGCTGGTGTGATGAAACAAGCTGACATCCAATAAAGCTTGGCGTACTAATCAAGGCGAGGCAGTATTTCATATCGAGCTGTAGAAGTTGACCAACTTAACTTCTGAGGCCCCATTTGGAATACTGGTCTCTTCTTTGGACGGGGGCCCCTAAATATCAGCTCGGTCCCCTTGACTCCATTCAAAAACGTGCCATTTGAATCGTCAACGACCCAGAAATCACAGATCAACTCGAAGATTTGAGTCTGCTCAGAGACATCGGTTGTCTGTGTATCTTCTACCGCCTTTACAATGGCGAATGCTCTGATGAACTGTTAGTTCTGGTGCCATCGTCTCCATTCCTACATCGTACCACCAGCCGAAGAGAGAAGTTCCACCCGCACAGATTGGACACTTGGCAGTGCTCAGCCCGATTCGCGCGTTCATTCCTGCCCAGAACATGAACACAAATTGTGGAACGAAATTCCATCTGAGGTGTTCCCCCGGCGCTACAATATGGGGTTCTTCAAAACAGGCGTCAAAAGAGTCCATCAGGGCTGGCAGCGCGTTGACAACTCCCCTGATGTGGCAATGTTCATAGGCGACGGTAATCACTTTCCATCAGATGGCCCGTCTGCTTGTCTGTCAATTCTTTCACATTAAAAAAAAAACATAAAAACGCATTATTTGTAAAAAAAAAACCACACAAATCAAGCCTAGCGCATATTGCATTTCAGATCGCTAGAAACATACACAAGAAGTACAGAAGTAGCGTTCTTCACAAAAATGTAACTCTAATCCCATCAGAAGATATAAAAACTTATCTTCTGATGCGATTAGAGTTATGGCAGAAAAATAGGCACAACTAGTCCTATCACTGTTACTAATAAAAACGCAAGAAGCTAGCCGCTGTACGATCTGAATAGCATTTTATTGCGTCAAATCAAGAAATCAAGAATTGATATTTATTTTAACTTCTATAATGGGTAAATCTTTCTGCGTGTGTTATTTTCAATATTCTGTGGCAATATCATCTCAAGTTCATGGCACATTAAATCCAAAATATTAGTAATGCAGCACACGTTAGTTTACAATATAAACAACAAATTAGTGTTCACGAATATTTTATTACTGAGTAAATAAAAGTAAGTAGAACATGATTTATTACTTTAGCATCGTTTAAATGTCAATAAACATGCTTCGGACCGTTGGGAACATTTATCTAGCTCAAATAAAACAAAGAGCTTGATGAATTCGAATCTACAGCTTTAGTGCATGGTCTTTCATAATGGAAAATAGTTTAAGAGGATACTCCGCAACTACTACTACCTGTAAATCACCGGAATAATTAGCTGCAGTGACAGCTTAGAAGTCTACAAGTGTGCAGGTTTGCTCCCCGGGTTGGGGAGTAGATAGCTGATCTACTACCATTAAGGTAAGGGAGGTCTCAACTACACTTGTAAACATTTCTATAAATCAAAATCTTTTCTTTCTTTCTTTCTTAAGTGTTCGTTAATTTAGTTCACAAAATAATATAAAGGTTGATATTTTTTTAATGAAATTGTTGTGACAAACAGGTAAGTGCTATTGTAGCCGGAATGTAGAGCAAAGCCAGAAATGAACATGCTTTCCTTCTCCTGAGACCTAAGTTGGCCTTTGTGACAGAAATTACGCGACCATACATAAAACATAATTTTATGACTTAGGTGACAATTCATCCGCAAATGTAACTTATCCACGGATGAAATGTCACTCGTTAAAAACAGTAGTGGTCGACTCATCCGAAGTTTTGTTGTATTTTTATTGTGATTATGACGTGTACGGCTCCGTAATTTTTATCACAGGCGAGAGAGGCGATACGTCTTAGACGATAGGGGTGGCTAGGTACTTATCTGCATTTTAATCTCTGGTTTCTGTTTAGATGTCTATTAGATGCGGTCGTCGAAAAACATCCATATGAACTGCTGGCTTGTTTGCCACTCACTTCATCTTTTAACTTATCTTATATATATATAAAAATCAATTGCTGTTCGTTAGTCTCGCTAAAACTCGAGAACGGCTAAACCGAACTGGCTAATTTTGGTTTTGAATGATTTTTTGGAAATCAAGATGGAGAAATTTAAGAAAAATAGTATAAACCACAATTTACACACACACGAGGCAATACGAAGTTTGCCGGTATAGCTAGTCATTTCATAAAAATGATGTAGGTATACATAATTATGATTTACATGTACAAAAAGTATTTAAATCTTCGTGACCCGCTTATAAAGTAAAACATCGAGACACAAAACAAAGTCGCCTTACCTATAAAAATACTTGCACAAGGCCGTCATCTTTCTCTTTAATATTAAAATGACCACTGAAATTCATAATTGCCCCACCTTTACATGTTCGCGTATGTCTCGCCTCGTAATCGCAGTTTGCTTTTAATTTTTGTTGTGATCTTGATTTTTGTTGAATTCGGACTCATTATGAATTGGGAACCAAAAAAATGCATATTAAACTAATCAATGCCATGAAGACTGGTAACTCGTTAGAATTTTATTTTTAAATTTTATTCAAATTTTGGATGAGCCAAAAATATGTACATACAATTTGGTACAATACCTACATCATCTACATTTTAACTGTAAGTACCCAGGCTGCTAGAATTCGGTAAGATAACAAAATATGGTTTTACATTTAAAAAAATTGAGAAAATGAAATATTGTCAAATATCTGATTTTCTAAATCTAGATGTTTAAGAGAAAAATATAGATGTTTGTCATGCAATGGCATATAAAACTGGTTTCTTAGAATCTTGCCATCTTGGCAACTTAATATTATGCATATGTGAGAATGTGACGTAACCCATAAATTAGCATAAACGTATAATTTCGATTTCCACGGCCACGACCACGCAGGTGTTTCGCCGTTTTGCTATTGGCTGTCAACGAACTTAAGACAATAGGTACTTAGGTACTTGTTGAGACTTTGACAATTAGGCATTGTTTTATTGCACCATTTTTTGTACACTTGTGTCTTCAATTAAATTCCGTTAGTTGCCCCTCAGCTGATCGAGCCTGAAGTATAGTTACCCTCGTAAATTTCACTTAATTTTGGGTCCTCTTGGAATATTTGTTTTTTTTTGTTGGACGTGTGTAGGCGTCTCAAACAGCACTTGTCTACTTCACCGGGAAGACGGCGAGCGCAGAAGCCTCAGCCTGTAACGTACCATCGTAGAAATGTTCGGTAGATCACGTAGCTGTCTTTTTTAAGTGACGAATAAAGTCCAATTAATAGTCTGAAGCGCGCATGGCCCGACGGGTTTTTTTTTTCTGTCGTTAAGTTGACAGACAAGCAGACGGGCCACCTGATGGTAAGTAGTCACCGTCGCCTATGGACATTTGCAACACCAGGAGAGTTGCCAACGCGCTGCCAGCCCTGAAGGACTCTTTTGACGCCATTTTTGAAGAACCCCATATTGTAGCACCGAGGGAACACCTCAGAGGGAAGTTCGTTTCACAATTTACACGTTCTGGGCAGAAACGAACGAGAAAACCGCACCGTTGAGCACTGCCAGGTGTCCAGTCGGTGAGGGTGAAATTTCTCTCTTCGGCGGGTAGTACGGTGTAGAAAAAGAGACGGTGGCACCATGTCGAACAGTTCGACAGAGCACTCACCATTGTAGAGACGGTATAACACGCACAGACTACCAATATCTCTGCGTAGGCTCAGATGTTCGAGCCTGTCTGTAAGTAAGGGTGGTGTAGATAGTAAACAATCTACTCGGTTAAGCACTACGGGCGCGGTCGGGTAGTGTGATGGGTGACAGCGAGTGGCAAATTAAATGCGCGTTTCCGTACTTCGGAGGGCACGTTAAGCCGTCGGTCCCGGTTGCTATCGATAGGTAGCAGTCGTTAAACCTTCTCGGAGGCCTTATGGGCGGTTTGAAAACATCTGACAGCGGGTTGGCCACTAACCCACCCACCTCCACCTATCCGCATTGGAGCAGCGAGGTGGAGTAAGCTCCAGGCCTCCCCCAAAAAGGGGAGAGAGTCGTGCCCAGCTGTGGGATGTATAATGGGTTGCCATTATTATTATTATTAAAGTCTAATTTGCAACGGTTTTAGATCAACGGATTCTTATAGTAAGACATTCAAATAACATTGATTTTAATATGTATTATTCAAGCAATTGACCATGGTTCAAAAGATAAAGTTTTTAACTGATAGAAGATGACGATTAATAAACATTATTACCTAACATGTAAAATTCTCATACATACATATTTAAATGGATACTTATACGTACAGGCGTTAATATATGAGACAAATCTTGGAAAACGTGTAACGCATTAATATTATTTTACACTGCAGTCTAAGGTCACAATAATTATTAAAGAATATCATACATACACTAGTCGTTTTTATGGTTTATTTATAAATTTTTCTCGACGAACGGGGCACGAAAATGTCGAAATCTTTTATCGCTCTCATTCTTTATTAATGAGTTAGTGTATGGAAAGTCCCCTTTTTAACCGGCTTAAAAAAAAAAGGTTCCTAATTGACCCGGATCTTTTTTTTTTTATGTATTGGAAGTGGCAAACAAGCATGCAGTTCACATTGATGTTAAGTGATAACTTCAACCTAAAGACACCCACACAAAGACCAAGGTCGAAATTAGATGCGTTACCACTCTTGAGACCTAAAGTGTTATGCCTCTATGCCGGAAATTACAGTGCCGTACATTACCACCTGACCGGAACACGATAGTTCTGAACACACTTCTAATGCGGTGGTGCCTATGCCCGCCAGCTCCGTCACTGGAGCTCTACCACCAGTTTTATTTTATAACATGAGCATATTGAAAATACGACTCTACTTCAATTGTAGATTTTACTGTTAGTAGTCTTCCAGTGTAGGAGCTCGAGGGCGTAGGCACTACCACATTGCCTAACCTGTCTGCTACCAAATGGTAGTGTTCAGCACGTGTTCCAATTAGATGGTAAGTAATGTATGGCCCCGTAATAAGTATTACAGAGACAAAACAACTAAAGTCTCACGGGTGGCAACGCACCTGCATTTTGACCTCTGCTCTTTGCTTGCAGTTTTCTATTCAATGTCAACTGCATGTTTGTTCGCCACCTTCATTGGATAAACAAATGTATTTTGTCACTTTATAATGCTTCTGAAAGAAATATTAATTTCTTACATTTTTTTTTACATAATGGAAGTGGCAAACAAGCATGCTGTTCACATTGATGTTAAATGATGACTGCAGCCTATAGACACTCACAAAAAAACCCAGGTAAAAATGCAGATGCGTGAACACTCCTGAGGCCTAAGGTGTTATCAATACCACCTGACCGGAACACGATAGTGCTGAACACTACCATTCAGCGGCAAGTATATTAGGTAATGCGGTGGTGTCTACGCCCTCGAGCTCCGTCACTAGAGCTCTACCACCAGTAAAAAAACGCGACATACAATCAGACATTGTGATTTAAATTGATTTAACAGTCACATTATACGCTCATTATAAGCTCGAAATGTCATTCTAAAGTAAATATTAGAGAAATAAATAATCCATAAACCAGTTCTAGTGAAATTAATACGATAAAAAAACTAAAAACATCCATAAAGACATCGTCAGGTCCCCAAGAAGGCCTTGACCTTCCAAATGTCAAAGCTCTTATCTTATTCGGCTATACAATTAATCAGGTGACTTTATATGGAAATGTCGCGAAGTCAATGACGTCATTTAAGTAGCGGCATTGATTTGTGGGAAATATATGTGTATAGCCCCGTAATAACTGTCACAGAAACATAAAAACTGAGGTCTTAGGGGTGGCAACACATCTGCATTTTGACCTCTTGACGCGGAAAAGAGCTGTGACGCAGCGTGATATTTTTTTCGAAATTTGTATACACAAATTTCGAGTCGCGTTTTTATGTGTAAAAATGGTGGGATTTTTATCATAAAACATTCGATAACGTTCACGGGTGTAGGAAAGTGATATTATGAAGTGATTTTTCATGTTGGTTCCAAAACTTCGTAAAATCTCCGAGTAAAGTCCCCATCACTTTACTGGAGCCATCTCATCATATTCCATATGAAAGCATCCAATCATCGCCATCTTCCATATGGATATTCATTATCATAAGAAATGAAGATAAAAATTACTGAAGATTAAGGACTTGAAACCGTGCCGTAAAACAATTATAAAAAAAAAATCCTCTATTTTTTTGTGTAGATGCTTCGGTCACCCCAAAATATTCGTATGAACTTCATGTTTGCCAACTTCGTTACTTAAAAAAAAAACTATTAAAATCAGGGCAGTTAATGTGATAGTGTCATTAATCCCTAAAGCAGAAATGGCCCCGATCGGGACTGAGAACAATAAGAAATCAATTGTCATATTTTTCTGGTGGCCTGAGGGATTTAAGGAATACAACTATTAAACAAACAAAATACGCTTACACTCACAGCCCCACAGTAGGTATAAGCCTGTGTCGTGGGTGCCGTTGTACACATACAACACATACACAAACACCCAGATCCGAAACAAATATCTGTGGGCCATACAAATATTTGTCCCGGTGCGGGGATCGAACCAAAAATAATATTTATTAAAAATATTATTTAAAAATTATAAAAATATATTAATATTTTATAAATATATTTAAATTTTATAAAAATATTTACAAAAATTGACGACCCGGTTAGTCCAGCGGTGTGAGATGACCGTTTGATTCGAAGGCTTGTTACATTAAAGATTTTAAATGCAGGGACATAGCAGTTGCGGTGGTACCAGCCGATGGGGGGAGGGCTATTAGCATTGCAACCGTGCCAAGCGGTCGCAAATAACTGTATACGATATTTTTTGTCAAAATTCATGCATTATTTTTGTGTGACGTAATTTTGCGTGACTCATTCATATCCACACGTGTGAAAATATATGTAAATATTTGGATCAGGATAAAATACACACTTTCATATTTGTAATAAGAAGGATCAACTTCTCCTTTAAATAAATTACACAAGTAACTTTCGAAGTCTTAAGAAGAATACGGATATACAATATTATTTGTAAAATACGCGATGTTTTCTTTAGGTAAAATGCCGAAAAACCATCTTAATGATTGAAGTCGACAGCCTTAAAAAAACAAGTTGTCAATAATTATTTTGCAACAAATTTATTTTAATGAGTTTAGGTTTTTTTATTAATCAGCAATCTATTGCTTTCGATATCCTCTTACATTATTTTTAATCCCCGATTATTATTAATTAGCGCCCCATTCCATTTAAGTATCTACTGCAAATTTTGTTACTACACAAAATATTTTTTTAAATAAGTACGAAGGTCTCGCTTCGTACTAAGTAAAATGAATAAAGCTTACAAGAAGATTAGACTTGAGGTTAATACTAACTCCGTTCCTTTGCCCATCAACCTTCAGTAGTGTATCTCTGTAAGTGTTGTTACAATCTAGGTACTGTAACAGTACCTTTACTTCACACCCCGCATCTGCGTTTTATATTTTTCTTATATATTTCAGACATGTAATGTAAAAAAGTAGTTTTTCGAACTTATGGTACATACAATCGTAGAGATGCTTTCACGTTTCAAATTGCAGCTCTTATGAAATGTATCTTACGCACGTTGACAAAGGTCTCGTGTGCATAATAATAATAATGGCAACCCATTATACGTCCCATTGCTGGGCACGAGTCTCTCCCCTTTTTGGGGGGAGGCCTGGAGCTTATCCACCACGCTGCTCCAATGCGGATTGGTGGAGGTGGGTGGGTTAGTGGCCAACCCGCTGTCGGATGTTTACAATCCGGCCCATAAGGCCTCCGACAAGGTTTAACGACTGCTATCTATCGATAGCAACCGGGACCGACGGCTTAACGTGCTCTCCGAAGCACGGAAACGCGCATTTAATTTGCCACTAGCGGTCACCCATCACACTACCCGACCGCGTCCGCGTCGTAGTGCTTAACCGAGTAGATCGCGTATGATCAACACCAGACGCGGGGCCATGCATCTCGTGTGTGTCCGCACTTAATTACATTATACAAGTTATTCCATATCTTAAAATGCAGCAAGTAAACCCGATCATGCAACTTACATATTGATTGAATGTCCAATCTAATTGTGCCCAGCTCCAGGAAGTCAACGCATGATTGAAATGCAACACTTATTCCACATTAATAACACGCATACATAACTGACTTTACAAGTCGCACTCGGCGGTTACGTGAACAGAATGAGTAATGGTTACTGCGCTCCTGTCGACAGTCGTTGTAATACTTGTAATGGGTGCGCGGTAATCTCTTATTAATTAGTAGACAGGTTTGTTTAGTATCGCGCATGGGTGGAATTAATGAACAGTATCCGTGAAGAAATATTGCGCTTCGAGCTTAGGAAAGAGATCCTCTGCTATTTTCGACTTCGTAGAGCGTTGTCTCTGTTGCACACTGCATACGTAAGCACTAATAGTGCGGCATTGGTCATTTGATCTAAATGGTTGACAAACGTCACATGGAATGTTTGGCAGGAACCTTGAAAGTTTACTTCATTTTCTTGGTGGATTTTTGAGTTATGTATATAAATAAATAAAATTGGAGTGCCTGTTTGTAATATTAAAATAACCGCTTTTTACTAAATGCCTATGTATGTATACACGGTACATATACCAAATCAACATTTTTTACAATTTTTGTCTATCTGTCCGTCTGTTAATTCCCGCTAATCTCGGGAACGGCTCTACTGATTTTGACGGGACTTTCACTGACAGATAGCTTATGTAATAAGGAGTAACTTAGGCTACTTTTATACTAGCTGCGCCCACGACTTCGTCCGGGTAGATACTGAACAATCATAAATTCTCACGCGGACGAAATCGCGCACATATTAAATAAAGTTGATGGCATTTTGTTTGATATAGGTTTATTACAGTGCCAGCGTATAGTGAAATACTCGAAGAATAACAGTGCGAAAACACGGATTTCCAGGTTTCCTCCAAAACTTCATTGTAAATGTTCTGGTAAAGTAGCCATCGCTTTACTCGCATGACTGACTGTGACTCTGACTGACTGACCGATAATGGACCGACTCACCGACTAACTCTGACTTTTACGCTGCATGACTAACGAATAAGAAATATCGTTTTACTTGACACTGGCAATATGCGTTAGTAACAGCGATGCCATTATACAGGGTGTCCCAGAATGCGACGTCAAGCCGGTACTGGGTGATAGGTTAGGTTATAACAGTTATCAGAAAAATACAAAAAAAAATCAAAATGGTTTAACACTTGCTACATGCCGGTACTGGGTGTACCGGCTTGACGTCGCATTCTGGGACACCCTGTATTTAAAAAAAAAAGTCACATAGATAGTGTGCGAAAGAGATACCGCTCTACAGAACCGAAAATAGCCGAAGTCTCTTTCCTTAGATCGGTGTGCAATATTTCTTGCCGGCGACCATAGAGCAACATCGGAGGGGAGTAGCCATATGCAGGCTTTCCCCTCTGTAAAAGTACAGGCCTAAATGGCCCTATACCTGTCGCCGAGATGTTTAAATGTGTGCGTGAAATTGTTTCTGTATTTTGTGAAAGACAAGGTGTGAGTTTAGTAGTAGTAGACGATTTTTGTAGTGTGCGTGTATGTCGCACGCATTTCCCCCTGCCAAAAAAATACTGACTGTTTTGCATCGGTAATAATAAACGCTATTGCTACTCCCCTCCAGTCCGTCGCGGCCGGTGGCCCGTGTTGCTTTGCTCTATGCCGGCGACTGTAAATCTTTGTAGATGTGGCGAGCGAATTGAAACAAATACCGTATATTTTTTTAGTAAAGATATTTTTTTGTTGAAGATAATAATGCTTACATTCACGTTGTTAATGTTGATACTAAGCAATTAATACGGGCACAAAAGTAGAGGCCTCAATGTGATTACTATTTCTGGGAATAGAATTGTTATGACTTACACAAACAGATCAGGTTATAGAGCGGTCATTTAACCCAAAGTCTCACCAACGGTAGCAAAGCATAATGTAGCTTTATAGTCCCGTGATAACTTTTTTTTCTTTTCTGTAATAAAAGTGGAAACAAGCATGCAGTTCACATTCATGTTAAGTGAAGACTGCAGCCTATAGACACCCACACAATGACCAGAGGTCAAAATGCAGATGCGCTGCCACTCCTGAGGCATTAGGTGTTATGCTTCTGTGCCGGAAATTACAGGGCCGTACATTACCACCTGACCGGAACACGATAGTGCTGAACACTACCATTTAGCGGCAAGTATATTAGGTAATGCGGTGGTGCCTACGCCCGCGAGCTCCGTCACTGGAGCTCTACCACCAGTAAAAAACTATCACAGAGACATAACAACTCAGGTTTCAGGGGTGGCAACGCATCTACCTGACCTCTGGTCGTTGTGTAGAACTTTATAGGCTGCATTTATCACTTAAAATCAATATGTGCTGCATGTTCGACTGCCGTCTTACTGTTGGTAAAAATCAAAAATTATTTAACTTGGAGATTAAGTTTAAGTAAACTGGATTAAAATACAGCCTTAGCCGCAGTATAAAGCGGGCTCAACACCAAAACAAACGCGTCGAACTGTAATTAAACGGCAGATCGAGTTTACAAGTAATTTCCGATCGACAGTAAAAACATCGAGGGGACGATTTTCTTCAACGAATTACCAAGAACAGTGCGAGTTTCTCGACGGCCCCTTTATTTTCGTCGCAAAGCAATTAACAGGCCTCCTATTAAGTAATCGGATTACGTACACCTAAGTATTAGACTTATTTACTTAGTACAGCACTGGACTCATTCGGTTGGATCGAGTTTAAATGATGTCACGACGTACTTGTGTCTTATTTGTTTCTTTTAAGTATGTAATACAAAATAACTAAGGACACGATTCTAAATAAGACTGGCCAATTCAAAAAATCTTGTACATGATTTTTCACAGTTAATCCTTTATGTTCAATTTATATACTACACACCTCGAGACCGGGTACTAGACCCGGTACTAAACCCGGTTTATGGAACCAGCTTCGGTTTAAAAATACTCGGTCGTAACGAAGGGGCAATGTGATAATTACCGGGCCATGGCAGAACAATGTTTGGGCAACACTGCCCTAGCACCTTATCGACATACGACCACTTCAATTTTGGGCTGCTGACCGTCGTATTTCTGTTAACACAATGCCGATAGTCACGAGGAAGTCCCGTGTATTCCAAAACATAGTTGATGAACCACACCGCCAACTCCCGTTGGATTTAATAACCCTTCTGGTTTTACTACATGGTAGTCATAAAACTCGTATTCACTTTGCCAATATGCAAATGAGAACTTGTTTATAATCGCATTATTTAATTTCGCCTAAACGTACACGGATCAAAACAACATTTTGCTTTGTTGATGTGTAATAGACCGAACTGAGAGTTGACAGATTCATAACCCTGTAACCGGCTTTTCCTATCAGCTTTTGCTTGTTTACCACCTACTTAAACTTCCTTAAAATTGATTGCCTCATTCTGACCAATGGGTCTTGTATATTTTATGAAACTGTCATATCATAAAGCAATTCTCGCAGATGTTAAATGAATACCACAGCCTCTACAAATCTACATCAAAACCACAAGCCTCAATGCGGATGTGTTGCCAGTATTGAGGAGGTTGACTCAGAATTTGTGATAACACATAAATTAGAGCTGACTTCAGTAGATACCTATCCATATTGTAGTAATCGTTTACTATCTACATGTACCATCAGAGACTTTACCCTTGACCACATGGGCTCGTCGTGCGATGTTAATAAAAATTTGATTGACTTTGGATTAACTGAGACTGTCCACGACTGATAGAGACTGTACGTAGCCTGTTTCTTCGACCTTCCAGTCAAAAAGGTTTTCTTATTCTCGAATACATTTATTAATTTATTATTTATTTATATATCTAATAATAAATCTGGACAGAGTAAAGACACTATTAATAAAACGCTAAATAAACACATGATAAAGAAAAAAAAACTTGTTTGTCGGCATGATCTCATCGGTGACTTTACAATGATGCAATTTTGTTTCGATCTCTATAAAGTCCAGTACAGACCGAGACAGAGATGTTAGTTTGTAAAAAGTTTAAAATAAATAATGATGATAAATAAATCTTATGAACTAAAGGTATCCTTGAAACTGGATCTGAATATCTCTCACGCTTCAGAGGGATTTACTATTATAACAAAATTGAAAATCATATTTTTTGTGTCTGAGATTAGATCACGTAGCTCAACCTGCACAACAGGCAGCATCTAAATAATTTAAAAAGGCTGTCTTTACTCTATTTCGTTAAAATTAAGTAAATTATCTCATATATGCTGATAGACATATTATTATGATTAGTGTAGAGGTTTCTGTGACACCAGCTGTGACTTAGACTTATAGCCACCATTACTTCATGTATCGCATCTGTAATTCTTTTTCACTGCCAGAGGCGTCATTAATATCCATGCTTTCGTTGACCTTTCTACAATGTTTCCATGTTGAATACCAAGCTATTTAATTGCAAGTGATTCCCTAAAAACAATGTATTCTTAGACCTCTGCAATACTGCTATTATCAGTGTTGACAAAATGCTGCAAAATCAAAATTTTAATTAAAATTATTAATTTATTATTAATTATTAAAATTAAAATGTCTAACAATAACAGTACTTCGCGAAAACAATTAAAAATCTCGCTCAACGCACTGACGCTGAAAAGCGTCGCCGTAAACGCTCGCTTTATGACATTGTAAAAGTTAACACACCGTTACATTGTTATCTCGTTTGCTTTGGTTAATATTGTAGTCATCGCTTATAAATTATATTTTGTATGAACCATGTCAAGTAATAGGTTTTTGATGTTATCCACTGCGCATTGTGAGCGAATATCTAGATTTTATGCAGTAAGTATAACATTATATAACTTCACGCCTATATTTTATAGAAGGAGTGGACGGGTGCTAAAATAATAAATTTCTCGCATTTGTTTATAATTTTTTATTGATTCCTGAATCACCCGTGAATATAGGTAGATAAGATCTTATTATACGCACCTACTGCATGTTTGTGGATAGGAAAATAGAGAAATCTTTCTCCAATTTTTTTATGTAAGTATGCACATCGAAACCCTCCTAAAATGGCGGCAAAACGGAATTTATAACTGATTGCTAGTTAATTAAATTATGAATTTTTTTTTAGTCCAAGCATCCATCATCAGCATAAAAACCATTTCAATTCGAAGACATCATTCTCTCTCTCTCTCTCATCTCTCGAAGATAGATATGTAGACAATGAAGTTGTTTGAGGACTTGACCCAACTGTGAGGCCGATTTTGACAGGGTAAACACTAAATAAGATTTGTCTTAGATAAGACTGGACTTGAATAATTTTGGGGTTTGAGCCTATCCCATTCCCATATCCCATATTACCCTTGGATCAGCTACAGTAGAACTGAAGAGTAGCTTTGCCTCTGTGAAATGTATTACGAAGCCAAACATTATTTATTTTTTTATTTCACCTTTTGCGTGGTTTTACGTAGTAAGTTTTGTTAAGCAATTCATAGAATGTTATGTTAGATTCTTCGAAGGTTTATCAAGATTGGAAGCACTCTGGCATCTCTCTTGATACGAGTATTATGTTATGAATATATTTACGGTTTAAATAAATAAGCCCGTCTGCATGTTTGTCTACCATTAGATGATATCTTCTTATATCTTTAAAAAGATACCATCTAACCTATTCTTTTAAATCTACCTTTACCAGAAACTAAAACTAATTCGTTGCGAAATAATTTCAGATTGCTATTATCAAATTACTCATATCGCGTGTCAGCTCACTTTAAACCGGCACTAATTCTATCGTAAGCCGATTACTATCCAATATGCGGAATGCCTCCACGTCTGTTTATTGATAAATTGAAATCAAAAGTTTTGTTGACAAATTTTGATTTATTAGTTCGTTGAAAACTTTCATGTTGCATTTCGTATAAGTAATTAAGCCGCATGAGAAAAATATGGATGATGTAATTAATCATAAGGTTATGATTACATTTTTAAGGTACCTCAGCTCGAAAGCGTATGAACTGAAAATAATAGGTAATAATAGAATACTGTTGATTCATTTTCCTGAATAAACTTATAACCTTTGATAATTCGAATACAATTATATAGTATCTTCAACAAGTCCCTTACTTTACTATAATTCGTTCGTTACTATAGCCGAAAGACGTCCACTGCTATACAAAAGCGTTGCTAAAGATATGTGGCAATAGGGGAGAATATGCCATAATCGCCACGCTTGGCAAGCGGATTGGCGATCGCAGTGACGGTAGTTTTATCGCAGTACGCTGCTGCTGCCCATTCGCCGTCATACTGCCCCAATGATATAATTTTACTGGTGGTAGAGCTCCAGTGACGGAGCTCGCGGGCGTAGGCACCACCGCATTACCTAATATACGTGCCGCTAAATGGTAGTGTTCAGCACTATCGTGTTCCGGTCAGGTGGTAATGTACGGCCCTGTAATTTCCGGCACAGCTGCATAACACCTAATGCCTAAGTGGCAGCGCATCTGCATTTTGACCTCTAGTCATTGTGTGCGTGTCTATAGGCTGCAGTCATCACTTAACATCAATGTGAACTGCAAGCTTGTTTGCCACTTTTATTATATAAAAAATAAAATAAAATGATATTATACGTTAAGCTCATTGTACTGCCCTATCCGAATGGTTTGGCGGCCATTGTTCAGTTGACCGTACCAGCGGAATGATTCTTCTCCACTTGTAGGTGGGTCGTCACGACCCGACGCCTAACAGGGGCTCTGAAGATGGATATGAAAGCAGCATTAATTACTTTTGTTTGCTTTAGTGTCAACAATTGGAGGTGGACTTAACCTTATGAATTTAAAACGTATTTAATCCAATGTTTGGCCATTTCTAATCTAAATCCAATGTTGAGCCAACAGGTATTTTATCGCTTAAGACGCATTTTTTCCTTATCATGACAAACACAGCGTAACTTTTGCATACCTGTTTATACTGCGCGGTAAAATTATTAATTATAGTTTGACTTGTAGCAGGAATTATGTGTAATTATTATAATAGATGCAGTATCAGAGGTGAGATATGTTTATTATTAGCTTATACTCATGACTATTATAAAAAATCCAAACAAGTATTCGCCAGGGTTCAATTGCAGATCCACTTTTATTTATTGGGTACAATTCTCTTCCTTTATAATTTTTTGAGTATCTTTAGTTATATAAAGTTTAATTTTTTATCGTAATTAACAGGTTCACTGTCCGAAAACTAGACACAATTGATTTAACAATACAACAGACCACAAATCGTCTGTAGGACTGTGAACTCCTTAACTTGTGGATGGCGTTTGTCATTATACTTTCTAGGAATGCGACATCTACGCCATACTGAATATGAAATATCGTTCTTCATTGAATTAAGTGTAAAGTAAATACAATACTATCAGTTTATGTAATAATTAAGTTCCGAAATAGAGAAATTTACAGATTCAGAGATCAGATTTATAGATTCTATCATCATCAAGATGTCTAGTTTGACTATTGTAACAGTAAGATTGTAGAATCATTGCAATAACTCAAGTCTTGTTTCTGGCATGTTTATAAAGAGCGAAATGTTGTTAGGCCTACTGATTAATATTATCCATGCTACTAAAATTTTAGTACGTTTATATTTAGAAAGATCACATCAAAGATACGAAATAATCAATGTTAAAACAATATTTGGACACCTCTGTTACATTGTAATTTGATGTAGCCAGTTTATCGCGTTCGGCCTAAAATGAATAGCCCGCGATCCATTCATTTTGATATATGTATGTATGTATGTATCTTCACGCCAGGTCCCTAACGGGGTAGGCAGAGAGTGTAGAGCGCCAGACATCCCGGTTCTGACAAACCTCTCGTGCCTCGTCTACCTTCATCATTCTCTTCATACATGCACGCCGATTCCTAAGACTTTTGACACCACCATCAGACAGAACTCGACCTATTTGGTCATGGTAGGTCAGCCTTGGTCTTCCTGGGCCTCTGCAACCATCCACATTCGCATTGTATATCTGTTTAGTCATTCGCTCATTTTGATCCGTTCAGATTTACTACCCACGGTGTTGGTATATAACACTAACCCAATAATATTATTTATATAGAAATTTAAAATGAACCCCATCTAAATGCAAATGAATTCGGATCCCGGCGATCGGCGATTTAAATATGAAAACAATCCGTATTCCGCGTGTGTACACGCTCACCCGTGAAATAGCGCATTTTGAACCGGCTTTTAAAAAAGTTGTTTTCTAAATCTTTTATTATTCGAATATGTTTCATTAATGAAACATTCGAGTTTTAAAAGTGTAAAGTTTTTATAAGGCAAAATTCACAAATTATGCATACCACGATATTATTGTGTCTTAATTAGAGTCGAGTAAACAATGTAGGTACATTACACAACAGTTCAATATAATAGATGTCAAGACAAAATATATTTTTATATTCCTCTTACTATTTCTTACAGCCTACTTTCCACAGAAGAGTGCAATGATAATACTAGGAACAGATAAAGATGGCTCATATGTAGGTATGTGTCGTTCTTTCGATCGCAAAGAACCATATTTATCAATACTGATTCTTCGACAAAATTGTTCCCGTAGTTTGACCTGTGCAATCGATTGATTGGTTTAAGCCTTGATGGTGGAAAACAAGCATACAGTTCACATCGATCTACACAAAAACCGAAGGTTAAAATGCAGATGCGTTGCCACCTTTGATGCCTAAGTTTTTAGGGTCATATGTTCCCATCTAATCGAAACATGATTGAACTGAACCTACGCCCTCAAGCTCCGATACTGGAACTACCACCAGAAAAGTTCTGGTTCTTTTGATTTGTTCAATCGCAAACGATACAAACATCACAGCTTACAATGTCGTCTGCTGGTCAAACTAGTTATGCGTATCTTACCCTTTATCTTCCATCCATAATTGAAATGTCAAGATTATTGTCTGTGTGTGTGTAATTGAAATTTGCTTCCGATTAATGCTCGGGGCGTTTGTTGCATTTTAATGCTCTTATTTGCCTTATGAAATATCCAACGCTTCGTCTCTGAATAAGTAATGATTGTATACTTGAGTAAAGATAGAAGGTCAGATCAGCAGAGTAAGAAAAAAAGGACAGATTCCAAAAAAGGACTCTTGAAAAATTTCACTAAAGAACAAAATGGGTAATAGGTTTCGGAAATAGGCAAATTCCTATTATTTCTAATAGTCTAATCAATTGCCCTGCAAAACTTGGTAAGTGCAGATAGCTTTTTCTTCGGCATGCCCTCACTATTTTTACAAGGCAATTACATAAATAAAATAGTGACCATTATTTTCGCTGGGTTATTTTCTCTAATTCTTTACTGTATCATGTCATGATACAGTAAAGAATTAGAGAAAATAACCCAGCGGGCTCGACTAGCCGTACATAATGCTGTACTTACTCCAACGCTTTTATATGGAAGCGAGAGCTGGGTATGCAGGAAAGAGCATGAAAGTAAGTTGAACGCGGTCGAGATGAGATCTTTGCGCAAGATCTGCGGTGTATCACTCACCGATCGCGTTCGTAATGAAGATGTAAGAAAGAGACTTTGTGTGAATGATAGTATCGGTGTAAAAATGAAAAAAGGCATGCTCCGATGGTTCGGGCATATAGAAAGAATGTCGAATGAGCGAATGACTAAACAGATATACAATGCGAATGTGGTTGGTTGCAGAGGCCCAGGAAGACCAAGGCTGACCTACCATGACCAAATAGGTCGAGTTCTGTCTGATGGTGGGGTCAAAAGTCTTAGGAATCGGCGTCCATGTATGAAGAGAATGATGAAGGTAGACGAGGCACGAGAGGTTTGTCAGAACCGGGATGTCTGGCGCTCTACACTCTCTGCCTACCCCGTTAGGGACCTGGCGTGAAGATACATACATACATACATCATGACATGAAGTAGAAAAAAGGTACAGTTCACATTGTTGGCAAGGTTTATCTTAAAACAGAGATTTCGATGTAGATACGTTGCCGATCCTGAGGCCTAAGATATTATGCCTGTGTCGAAAGTTACAACTTAAACTAACGGCACGCAGACTTCTGAGTTAATGAGATGGTGTCTATGAACTCCATCAATGAAGCTCTATCTACCTTTTAGGTATGGGTACTGGTAAATCTAAATGATAGGTCAGTAACAGACCACACTCCAAATTAAACATTCTACGTTAAAATATTAACTAGAACATTTTCTGTTCTCGTATTTGATCAGTAACTGTAAGATAAAGCATGACGGCCATTTTTAAATCCACCTCTTCCTGAACCAATATTTGTATAATACAAGTGTTACAAAACTTGAACGCAGTTCCGCGTAGGTAACAAATGAATACCAACTTTGTGTGCGCCGGTGAAAGTTGAAAACTGAGTGGCAAAGTTGAACCAAAACTTTGTTTGATCAAAGCGAGTGCGGGACCCGTTATCACAAATATAGCGGTGGTTTTGAAATAAGAATGTAGTTTTTGTTTGAATTCAAATTGTAGGATCCATTGAATGCCCAACGGGCGATGCACTAGTGCATATTTTGACGTTAGTGAAAAGCATAAACGGATGAAAGAAAATCTACGTAGGTAGTTCTTTAAAAATGGCGTTAGAGTCCTTCAGGGCTGGCAACGCGTTGGTATTTCCCGTAGTGTTGCAAATAAAAAAAAAATATTCAAACGGTGACCACTTTTTCTTTTCCTAAACATGTAATCCCACGATTTAGTATAGGCAGTTAGGCACTGTCTATCTTCAACTGTATGTTATTGAATAATTTAGTTGTATTGTATTTTAAAGTCACCTTTGGTTTAGATTTCACAGTACAATAGAATCAATCTGTGAACATATTTCGTGCTTTTATATTCGAAAAGAAGATGTTTTATAAATGTATGGGGTCTGCACCCACTTTATTTACTTACGAAGAAATGTTATTAAATATAAAATTTAAGACTACAATTTCAACAGATTCGGGCAAAACTTTTGTCACAATGCTTAACATAATTACACAACATAAACTTAGTCGAGATATTCAGACCATAATTGAAACAGTAGCGACAATTCCGCACATCAATTAATTGGCACAAAATGGCTTATTTAGAGTCAATTAAAATAATGACCCAACTACCCGTATCTCCAAATTAGGCACCCTCGGAGCGAATATGGCGTAAAGAATTTTATTTGTGTATACACAAGGCAATGTTTCTAGAAAGCTCTGCTGCCTTTAATGCCAAAATGTGGTGCTATGTAATTTAACGTCTGTAATCCCAAGGGAGGAGGCAGAGTTAAATGCATTCAAGCATACACGCAAACACGGCCGGTTACGTTGTCTGCCGCTCTCATGAGAAATATAGAAAAATGAATGAGCAATCGAGTACTATTTAGTACCTGCTAATAATGAAAGAAAAAAAAAATAAAAACATTCCATGGAACAACTTGTTGTCCAGGGGCTTGTGGAAGGAAAGCGGTCGCGCGGTCGATCGCCAACGAGATGGATAGACTCCATAAAAACTGCCACTCAAAAATCGGTAGTCCAAAACAGCCGAGACGCTGAAGACCGCAACAAATGGAGACGCATCGCAAAAACTGCAGCATCTGCAGAAAATGCATCATCGCCAGCCCCGACCACTCTGTTTAGAGTGAACGACTAAGGAGAAGGAATAATTAAAGTCCTGGCAATAACCATTAAAGGGTTTTCTCGATTAAGAGCCTAGTTAATATAAAAGTAACATTAAGTACAAGGGCACGTATGTAGCTAGACTTCGAACTCCGTAATGAAGAGTTACAACGTGACAGGAGTAACTTATAACTTTATTCTGTTGCGAATTGCGAAAGAAAGCTTTTCGATTCACGGACGTGTCTTCATTAGATCTCTATTCTTGTACTCAAAATCGTATCGATATCTCGATTGAATTACTTATATTTTCTGTTCATAAAAAGTGAAAAAAAGATATATAGTAGCCCGCAAGAAATATAGCGATCGAGGCTACGAAAGAGACAATCGGCTAGGTTTTGACTTCGTAGAGCGTTATCTCTGCTGCACACCGCCTGTGTAAGCACTGATAGTCCGGTATTGGTCAAAACTTGAACAAAGTGGTCGACAAACGTCATATAGGTAAGGTGCGAAAGAGTACTATAATTGGAATTGTTGTTACAACCCAGTTACCGTTTATACTACAAGAAAATAAATTTGGTGTCGTTTATTTTATTTAAACTTTTATTCTTAATGATATTTTTTATTCAATTTACTGGTTGCAGAATATCACGACGACATTAAAAGCTTTGATGAGTTTTAATCGTTTATCAAGCAAATCTAAACCTTAGTTTTAAAATAAACTTATCGTTTCGATGAAGTTACATTGGATCGAGTAATTCCTACAACATAAGTGCTGTAGCGTTTATTGCAAGACTATTGCCGTTCCTCTTATAATCTTCAAGATAAATTTTATGTACTCTATCCACTGTAATATCTGGCTAAGGTCATTTTAGTCTGCAAATATTTGTTTAACGTCAGCACCTTACTCAAGTGCACTTAGTGTGTGCAAGCTTAGGGTTTATCTAAAAAAATATCTTCGTTCTAATTCAGATTACAGCTCTAAAGATAATTACTGAGAGAAGATATCGCTTCGCTAATTATCACAAATATTGATTTAGTACAATAGGTATTATTAGGTATGTACGCGTATTCCGTTTTAAAATTTGTTTTAAACGGTCTATAAGTTCTTTTATGTAATGTCTATAGGTTGTATACTACATGGAGATTTCATATTTTGTGCTAATTTTATGTCACTAATAACAATATCCAAGATTCACCCTATGGTATCTGAAATCAAAGTAAGCGACCAAAATAGTTCTAGAACTTGAACCAAGAACGAACAGAAGTATAAGTTTTAGAGACGCATTAACTTCATGCATCTCATCATAAATTGCACAAAAAGCATCCTGGGAATGAATGTCTACTTTAATAGACATTTGGGAGTTTAAAGCAGTAACTTCGGATATAAAACTGTAAGTACCACGCACTTTATATTCTCTACTTATAAAATGTTAAGTGCTATCTATGTGTCTTTAATGCCTCAAGTAACATTGTATGCATTCCGTACAAAACCTGCACGAGTCTTAAGCAACTGTGGAAACAATGAAATACTAGAATCTGATAATAAAAAATGCACTACTGAGTATGAAGCAAAAAGGAACAATCACTGAGAAAATGCAATCTAAACATTAGCACTTCAATGTGCAAAATGTTTTCAATCGTGTTTTCAAACGGATGCCATTACAAATCCACCAAGTCCATAAAAAACTCGAATATCTTTCTGAAGTTGAAGATTAATGTGAACTTATTCATTCTTTACATTACAATTTTGTTTTTTAAAGTAATTAACTCGAACAAAACGAGGGAGTTCAAAGAAAAATTGTTACTTGTTGGAGCGTTTTCCCCTGAAAGCTCATTGTTTCGCTACTACAAATTGTTCATTCTTCTTTCTAGACTATCGTTCACTTGTTGCTTCACTGGAGTTGGTTTTATATTAAAACTGTTGGTGGTAAGTTACATTTAAAACGTATAAATAATTTTAAGTCTCGTCTTACTGCGCTTTTGAGCCTTCTATTTCCATTTCTATTGAATAATAGTTATTCTTGTCTTGAAACAAATATTTTTAATTACTATACGATATCTTCTTCAATAGAATTCCATATTTTTCTTCATCATCATTCGAGTCATTTTAGGATTACGATAGTTATCTTTATAAATTACTCATTTAGTGGCATCATCATTTCATATAAAAGCAAACTGTTATCGTTTATTGAATACTGACATATCTCTGAATTATGCTTATTACGATCAGATGTGCCATATTTTATAATATCACAAATCAATTTAACGATTGAATCGACTACCTAATCATTATATTGATTATGATTATTATATTTCGCAATCGCGTCTCTAATAATCCAGCTCTAGTCATTCGTTAGTAAGAAATAAATTTAGCTCACTTTTATAACTATTCGAACCCCAGTGAGTAGCTTTACTACGAATGTAGTATATTATAGTATTAGGTACCTATTGCTTTTACTGCTACCTTAGTTACCACCGTTTTTCAATAAAACTTGACTTCCAAGACGCATCTCCAAGTGGTTTTGTAGATGATCGCAAATTAAAAAAAAAATGGTTTCCGCACCCTAACTAAAGACCAGAAATTTTAACGTTACGTAGCATTCATGTTCATGAGTGTTTTATATGGATCCTTTTTTTTTCGAAGATTGGAGGAGGATGGATTGGAGAGATGTTTATCACCAGTTACATGGGCCAAAACGTAACCGGCGAATCGTGGGTGTTTGCATGTATGCTTGAATGCATCTGCTTACCCCTTCGGGGATTACAGGCGTGAAGTTACGTATAATTAACCACAAAAATAATGACCTGCAAAGAAACAGTTGCATGAGTATATTTAGAATGTTGAGCCACATATCACGGAGTGCCGTCGCAGCTAAATTTCCCCCGGGACTGACAAATAAGTTGTGCTGACCGCGAAACTGTAAATGTAATTTCACTTCTTCACAAGTAGGTACCTTCTGGTCCGGTTGCCAGTTATATGAGCAGCCGTTTTCGTAGGTTTTCGCGAGCTGCATACATTGTAGAAACTACATTTACGGATTTTCTCGCGTATACAACACGCCCACATTCGGTCGCTTTCCAGCTACCGTGACCACGGTAAAAAAGTGAAACGTCAGGTATGAGAAGAAGTTTGGAAGTTTTGTATAAGCGAGAAAATCCGCAAATTTAGTTTCTACAGTTATATGCCTGATACTCGTTGTCTCTGATTTGTGCTCGACAAAATTACCAAAAATATTTTAGTTAACATCAAACTTTACGTTTGCGGTGTAGAATTATACATTACTCATTGGCCCACGGCTCGTCCTGTCAATCTTATGACATAAAAAATATAGACTCAATCGGCCCAGAATGTTCAAGGCAAATTGGTTATGACAGATGGACAGACAGACACAAGTGCACTTAAAAGGTTTCCGTTTTTTCCTTTGCCACTAAGAAATCCAAACAGTGTCTAAATAACCTAGATTTTCACGTAACATTTCCAAGTTCCAAGGCATTAATACCCATTAACACTACCTTTGACATAACAAGTCCCGACCTAAGATAATCTTGATCACAAACATGATCTGTTGGGTAACCGCGCGTTGGAGATAAAACTCTACGTGTTACCCTTTCCCTTTCTATATGTCTGGCAAAAGAGAACACTCCGACATACTTTACGTAATTCGTATCAGATCAGTTCCTAATTGACCCACAAAAGGACCACACTTCTGAAATTGAAAGAAAGAGGTTTTCAGAGTGAATATCCCTGTAATTTCTATCACAGAGGCATAACAACATAGTGTTAGAGATAGATAGATATAGAGCAGCACATCTGTTTTTTAACAGTAGTTTTTGCGTAAATGTTTATACGTTACTCTTGTCACTTACCACCATATATTTATTAAACTACTTATGCTTACCACTTATGGACTACATATTTGTTTGGCACATTCTTAACGGAAAAAACCAAGTGCAGAATTTTAATTTAGTGGTGGAGACTTGACTACATGTCCGTTTGGGTCTGGATCTAGGGCAGAGTAAAATGGACACGAGGCACGAGTGATTTTACGAGGTTTACAGTTGCCTTTTGAAATACGGATGGATTTATCATGGTTTTTGGCAGACTGGGGACTCTTAGACTTGTGCCCTTCTCCTGCTGGATCTGCTACTGCAGAGATAATAATGACCTTCAAAGAAACAGTTGCACGAGTCTATTTATAATGTTGAGCCACATATCATGGAGTGCCGTCAAAGCTAAATTCCCCCAGGACAGACAATACATTAGACAATACTACATTTAAATATACATAAAATATATTCATACATTTTTTTTACTTCCATTTGGCTATGATCCTATTGGTATTCAACAGGCGCATATTCAAATTCCTAAGGTGCCATTTAAAATCAGAATGCTAAGCCACTTAATGCTATAATTTATTGCATGTTCATATACTTAATCGATTGTTAATTGTACCAACAACGTCTAAGTCACTTACTTACGCTGTAGCAGGTACCCAATGGAATATTTAGTAGGATGGCCTTGGCAGCCCACTCACATAAAAATGAATAATTGCTGCGGTAAAGTACCTATTGACGTCATGACCTGCTCTGTATAACTTACATCGAAAACCGAAACGCAGATTCCCAAAAATATAATTCAGTTTTCACCTTGCTGTACTGATTTATGCGAACCATTTTGGCAACTTACAAGAATGAAATCATATTACATGCAGCTGTTTCGTCAGCGTTTTCCTTTCTTTGAATGTGGCTAGACACGCTCTCGCATGTGTAAATAATACGAAAGACAGCATACTACTTAAGAGTCAGGTGCAATCCTTGAGAATGGTATGGTGTCGATATATTAAACCAATTATTTTGCTGGTGGCAGGGGCGGCTTAACTTATAGTGCAGGGTGTGCAATGCACACGGGCGCCGCCGTCTCAGGGGACTCCGCGGCGCCCCCTGAGACAGCTAAGAGCGTCGTCTTGGGCCATCATGGTACAACAATGGTATGACAGAAGCGAGGCCTAGGGTGCGTCAGGGTTTCATTGCACACAGGCGCTACACAAGCTAGAGCCGCCACTGACTGGTGGTAGAGTTCCAATGTCACAGACAGTCACAGTTTGAGAGTGTAGACATCACCTCATCTGTCTGCCGCCAAATGGTAGCCATGTGAATTTGATTTTTTTATGGAAGTGGCAAACAAACATGCATATCACATTGATGTTAAGTGATGACTGCAGCCTATAGACACCCACACAAATGTTAAGTGATGACTGCAGCCTGTAGACACCCACACAAAGACCAAGGTCAAAATGCAGATGCGTTACCACTCCTGAGGCCTAAGATGTTATGCCTCTGTGCCGGAAATTACAGGGCCGTACATTACCACCTGACCGGAACACGATAGTGCTGAACACTACCATTTAGCGGAAAGTATATCAGGTAATAGATGCCTAGTTATAAATATAATTGTTTAAATATCTCATGCAACCTATGACATAAACAGGTCCTATTTATTTTTCGCAATAACACATGCGAGTGAACTTAAGAAATTAAAGAAAACGGAAAGAAAAATTTGACTTCGGGCAGGAATCGAATCTGCGACCTCAGGATAACCAGTCCAGACTAGACTAAGTAGACTTCAGTAGCTTAGTGGTAAAGCGGCTGGACTGGACTGGACCGTTTTTTCTTTAATTTACAAACAGGTTCATCAACTTCCATAACTATTGTGTTAATATTATTCACTGCCCTTCTCTCATAACGTCTCACGTCTTCTAATCGTATACTTACAACGTATTCCCTTCTACCTCGGTCTTGATCTTATTGCTATACAATATCATGTTTATATGTATACAGATGGTCAAGGTAAGGTTAGAGAAGCCCCTAGGTGATAGTTGACCCAATTAGCTCAATAGCGATTAGCTTTACTTACACCTAGGGTCACGAGTTCACTACTTTATACGTGTTGTGTAGGGGATAACTTGGCGGATTATATTTTTTTGTTCATACAAATTCAAACTAATGTTAATGAGATTATAGTATAAAAAATATATTAATTGATCCTTAAAAGCGTCCTAATTCTTTCTTTTATGACAATTTTTAGGACTAAATATTCATCAGCGTTGATAATAACATAATTAGTGCAGTCAACCGAACAATGGCGGTGAAACCATTCGAATAGGGCAGTTAAAAAAACGCGCATGGCCCCGCGGCTGGTGTAGATTGTAACCGATCTACTCGGTTGAGCGATACGGGCGCGGTCGGGTGTGTGATGGGACACCGCTAGTGGCAAATTAAAATGCGCGTTTCTGTGCTTCGGAGGGCACGTTAAGCCGTCGGTCCCGGTTGCTATCGACAGATAGCAGTCGTTAAACCTTGTCGGAGGCCTTATGTACGGTTTTAAAAATACTCGACAGCGGGTTGGCCACTAACCCGTTTCTCCACCAACCCGCATTAAAGCAGCGTGGTGGAGTAAGCTCCAGGCTTACCCCTAAAAAGGGGAAAGACTCGTACCCAGCAGTGGCACGTATAATGGATTGCCATTATTAAATGCATTAAAGCGGGATGAGCAGCCGCGTCCTGCGATAAAACTACGATCGCCAGTCCACTTGCCAAGCGTGACAATTATGGCATAATCTCCCCTAAGGAACTCTATTGCCGGGCTTTGTTCTTTGGTGAAGGCTAATCATTCAGCAGTGGACGTCTTTCGGCTGAAGCTAAAGTGTTAATAACCAAGTTTTTTTTATGAAATGGCAAACTAGCATGCATTGCATGTTAGTTAAGTGATGTCTGCAGCCTATAGACTCTTACACAAAGGTCAAAATGCAGATGCGTTACCACACCTGAGGCCTAAAGGTGTTATGCCTCTGTGCCGGAAATTAGAGAGCCGTACATTATCACCTGACCGAAACACGATAGTGCTGAACACTACCATTTAACGGCAAGTATATTAGATAATGCGATGGTGCCTACGCCCGCGAGCTCTACCGCCAGTGAAGTAATACTAGAGTCCGTTGACATTAAACGCTGTTTTTCGTGAGGTATAAATGCAGATGAATCCGAGAAAAAATGATACGCTTCTTACGTCAGTCATATTTTGCAATCATAGACTCATTTCCTTAAACCCAAATGAGTCGCCCCTGTTTATTATTTTGTCCAAGTAGTTTCAGTGGTTCAGTTGTTTAACTATGAAAAGCTAAGACCATTGCGTTGATAATGTTATTATCGAACCAATCTTAGTTTCAATACTTCTTATGTAACCATCGCCCACTGCGAGTCCAAATTGTAACAATGATATTGTACAATAACGTCAACGAACATGCAATGTAATAGTCAACAAATGTACGTAATTAACCAACCTACATATAAAAATATCGTACAATGCCCTTCGTAATTCATAAATAATATTCGAATGATTCGAAAGCCATCCGAATTATTCGAATGACTTACTAATTCGAATGAAATCATTCATAATTGTGCATCACTAGGGTAAATACAACCCTGACTACACCTAGAATCATCATTGATATAGAAATTGAAATAAGACTACCTAATGAGAACCAAAACACATTTAACAACATTATCATCAGAATATGTGACGGGTAATCTGAACTCCTCGTATTTAGGGTTGTATGGTATTATAAAATGACTAAATTATTCTTGTTTAAAAGGCTCCTTGTAAAATATGTTTCAACCCGTCCACGTTGCAGCACCTAACACATAAAATTGAATAAATATGGCTCCGCCAGATCTTTGTAATATAAACGTTGGACATGATTATTGCTGTTCATCTGAATGAGATGAAACAGGGATATACTTATAATGATATTTTTTTACTGTTGGTAGAGCTCCAGTGATGGAGCTCGCGGGCGTAGGCATTACCTAATATACTTGCCGCTAAATGGTAGTGTTCAGCACCATCGTGTTCCGGTCAGGTGGTAATGTACGGCTCTGTAATTTCCGGCACAGAGGCATAACACCTTAGGCCTCAGGAGTGGTAACGCATTGCATTTTGAGGTCTTTGTGTGAGTGTCTATAGGCTGCAGTAATCACTTAACATCAATGTGAACTGCATGCTTGTTTATCAATTCCATTACATAAAAAAACAAAAAAAAAATACTTTTTTACTCTATATTAGCCAGTAGCCTCTTGCCGAGACTTCGAACTTCGCACGATTCTGAATAGGTATATCCTAATCCGGACGGTTATGGTTTTGAAAATAATAATGTAATAACAAAGAAGAAGTCACTGTTTCGCGAATACGTAAGTATTTTGAGAAAATGTTCCAATTTTTCTTACCCTAACCGAATTTGGAACCATTCTTTCTAGATAAGCAACAAAATAGATATGATTGTATGAAAGTTTAGTAACCATGGGTATAGCCTCAGTTTAGTCTTTAGAGTCAGTCCTACGTAGATAAAAATTCTTCGAACCAAAATCTGATTTTGTGTCTTTTCCAATGTCATGATATACTTAGGTGATTGTGTGCCCGCGGCTGAAAGATTAGCCTTCAGTAGTAATCTCGAAATATAAGTGTTAACAATTATTTTTGGTCTCAAATTATTTAAAAACTGATCATAATTTGATTCGCGTGAGAAATAATAGTAATACTAAACATGACATATAGCACATAATTATGTGAACTTGAACTAGTGTACGCACACCGCACACTGTCATGCGCTACCGACACAGTGGTAAAATAGTGAATATTCATAAATGTTCAAAGCAAATAAGCTCACGTACCTTGTGATATGGCATAACTTATAAATAAGAACTGGCGAAAATCGCAAATGAATCTGGCATCCAAAGACGCCTCTGATACATAGAGCAATACGGGCCACCGGCCGCGGCGGACCGGAGGCGAGTAGCTATATGCAGGCTTCCCCCTCTGTCAGAGTACAAGCACAAGTACAGTATCCAACAAGAAATAATGCATATCGACCTCAGCAAGAGATGTCGGCTTATTTCGGATCACTAGAGCGTTATCTCTTTCGTACCTTACCTATTTGACGTTTGTCGACCATTTTGATCGAGTTTTGACCAATACCGGACTACAGATGCTTACGTAGGCAGTGTGCCGTAGTGCCGTAGAGATAACGCTCTATAAAGCCGAATGTGCATTATTTCTTGATGAGCACTGTATGTAGACCCGTGATGTTTAAATGTATGCGTGAAATTGTTTATGTATTTTGTTTAAGTCGAGGTGTGAGTTTCGTAGTAGGTAATAGACGATTTTTGTTGTGTACGAGTGTGTGTCACACAAACTTCCCCCCGTAAAAAATTACAGACTGTTGCGCATCGGTAATAAACGCTAGGGTTACTCCCTTCCGGTCGGACGGTGGCCCGTGTTGCTCTATGCCTCGGATATCGTGGATAGAGGTTTTTAACCTGCTAATAGAACTTGCGGAAACTTCATCGATATGGATACTTGCACACAATAACTCTAAGCACTGACATTACATTGTTAAGAATGAGGACGGTACAAATTCCCACATGATAAAAAATAAACGCCAATCTATTGTAAGTAAAGGAGAGCGTTTAATAGGCATATTATTTCATGAAAGCCGCCTATTGTTGCTTAAATAGCTCTATTGCGTATCACCGTAATTAAAAGTATGGATTTTTAAGTTTGACTTTTGAAGGTTATTTGCAATAGTTGTATTGTTGTTGGTATACCCTTGAATTGTTTGCTCAGTTAATACTACTATCTGCTTGTAACTACGTCTTCTGGGCGGCTTTTATCGTAGTAAACGTAAGTATATTACCTACTAACGTATATTTCTTCATCCAAAAGGTGAGTCCTCACTGAATGAATTATTTTTTACGAAACAGAAATCTTCAAATAATATTTAATAGGTAGGTAGGCCATGTCGTATGTACGTCTCATACGTCCAAAATATGCAGTTATCATTTATCATCAAGGAGGACATAATACAGGAATTAACAAAATGAACCTATTAAACTGCACAACTAATCAGGGATGAGCTAAAATTTACATGTCATAATCCCACATAAATCCTTAATTTATTCTTACCCATAAAATTTACCACGGCAAAATAAAAGGAAAACTAAACATTATCGATTTGCATTAGCGGCTATGTTTAGACACGACCATTTAGTGTTATAAAGGGGCTTTAATATTATATTAAGCCAAATGGCTCAACAATAGGCGACCCTCGTTCGGCTGTCCGCTGGTAATGTCAGTTTTAATCGATACACACGGCCGTGGAGACCGTCCAGCGTGTTGCTTTTATTGTTATGTGAGCCGAAAATGGTTGGGATGTAACTTCATTTGCAAATAATTTTGTATGAATAAAATAGGTAGGTACATTATGTGACTATCCACAGACTGCCGATCCGAGAGGCAAAACCAGTTTAAGAGAGGAAAGAGGTATCATCAAAGCAACTTTGAAACGGATACTTTTTGTATAATACAGTACCTATTCACTTACCGCTTATATTACCTATATACCTAATATGGTCGTTGACCATTTTCTTGGTCTATGAAACCTTTACTAGAAGATATTGCTCATCGATTTTAGGAAGGAGACTTCGGCTTGTTCCGGGTCTGTAGACCGTTGTCTCCTTCGCACCTTACCTATGTGACGTTTGTCGACCATTTTGCAGATGTGCCACTTCAGAGGCTTAAGATTTAAAATTTTTGTTTTATGATTTAAAAATGTGCCAAAAATTAAGTCATCTACACAATTCTCGTAATCTACCTATATTTGAATACCGGCACGCAATTGTACCGAACTCTATCAAAGTGATATGGGAGCAGATATATTTATAAGTTTTGACCAATACCGGACTTTCAGTACCTACTAAGGCAGTGTGCAGCAGAGATAACGCTCTACTAATTCGAAACTAGCCGGTTGTCTCTTTCGTAGGCTCGATGTACATGGCTTAAAATATTCGATTACGATGGAATTGAAAATATGTTGCAAAATTTATATTCTTGATAAAATAAAATATAAGTATATAAATTAGATATTATTATGTAAAACGTATGCAGTTTCACGCGCACACACACACACACACAATTTACCTTTTTGTTTTTTTTTAAGTAAAATAAGAAATAGGTCCTAAGATACCTACGAGTACTTGCTGTATATTGAATTTATTTGACAAATTTAGGTTACAATTAGGAGAAGCCACTGATTCCCGAAATACAGTGAATACTAGTTCGGGAATCTATGGAGTCATTATATCAATTAAATGTAAAATGTTTTGTCAATAAATAATATATATATATATATATATATATATATATATATATATATATTTCTTCCTGGGTACTGTACGTAGATTTGCTTTACGAACGTTTTGACAATGTAATAAGACAATGAAGGTTGAACCAATTTAAATTACCATTGAGTCGTTTTATACTGTAAATTCTGTTATATTGTTTTGATTAAATAATTATTTGCTTCAAACTTAAATAAGAGACGTGTAATAATATTTCTTGTTCTAATTTTCAGCCATGAAATGTTCGTTAGTTATTATTATTACAACTAACTATAATTAATGGGTTGGTATCTTATTTTGTTGTGTTTGTAATTGTACAAAGAATATCCATAAAGAGGTTAAGTTTGTAACTCTGTTTGTTTGTAGGGGCTAATCTTCGGAAATTAGTACTGAACCGCTCATGAAAATAGTTTCACAATCAGAAAGCTACACTATTCAGAATTGCTATAGGCTATATTTTATTACGATAGTAGTAATGTAGATAACATTGCACCCGTGCGAAGCCGGGGCGGGCAACTAGTCATTAAATAAAGAAGAATAATATGACAGTGTGTGATATTTTGTACGTAAGACATTGCAAATAAATTAGTTTGTTATTGACTGTAAGAATAGAAGTTTCTTAAAATTTATTCATATTTTCATAACGATTACAAAAGAATGATCTCACTGAAATAACAAGTAATGACTCATTTCAATAACACCGTGCTACATTATTTTAATAACTTACGATTAACGATGGCATGTAAGTTATTTGTAGAAATTATCCACGGTGACTTAGCCACGGTACGTTATGGGGGACAATGAGTTCTTTTGTTATTTATCGAATGAATAACAAAGTAAATTATGTGAAATTGAATTTGAAAAGGCGTAATTTATCCTCAAGATATCGCGTAGGTATCTTTTGTGACGGTTAAAGAATTCAGAATGTAACAAGATGTGATTAGACAACCATCTTCCTGTACTGACGAACTCACAATAGTTTATCTTGTGATAGAAAGAAAGCAAAGTAAGTAGATTTTTTTATGGTATGGAAGTGGCAAACAAGCATGCAGTTCACATTGATGTTAAGTGATGACTGCAGCCTATAGACACTTACAATAAGACCAAGTTCACAATGCAGATACGTTACCTCTCCCGAGGCCTAAGGTGTTATGCCTTTGTGCCGTAAATTACAGGGCTGTACACCATATATAGATATAGATGAGTAGATTAATTTAAAACTTCTGTAAGACAACATTTATTATTTATTATTATTTAAAAAAAATGACACCCTAGTGTGACGGAAGCTGATTTTAAAAATCAATTCAATTCAGGCCTGGCAGCATGTTGGCAATTTCCCTGGTTCAATTCAATTGGTGGTCACTTTCCATCAGGCGGCCCGTCTGCTTGGTACAATAATTATAGCTCGCTCTGCGCGTGTAATGTGTGTGTTTTACTGTGCAAGAGCATGCGTCGATAGGGATGCAATCGCAAGTAATCTACTCTTTTTAAGTTTAGCTGCGATACTAACGCGATCGTCAAACGCACGCAAGATCCTGATATGCACGGGCTCATCACTCCCTATCCCATAAACCCTCTCTAACTCAAACAGTCTTAAATTAGTGTTAGATCCCAAAAGTAAATTATTTCTATCTAATACTGTGGCTGTCGAGTGAGATAATAGAATTTGAGCTTGAGTTCGATTGCCAAATATCGATATCCGGAGATATTGACAGCTCGTTATCGGTGGTCCACAGCCGCCGGCAACTCGGCTGTTTGGAACGTCCAGTAGAGTCGATGACAAGGTCTCACACTATATCATATTAAATTGACCGAAAGTATTTGTTTGGTATTTTATGGGGGTACAAAACTCATGAAATATTTAAAGGTATTGTTTTTTTGTCGTGGTAGATAGAAACATAGGTAGCTAATTTATAGCTAATTTATAGTTTTTGAAAAATCCGGCCCATAAAAAACTAAAGCTCTGTATGCAGATGTGCCACTTCAGAGGCATAAGATTTTAAGATTTTTGCGTCTATGCCAAAAATGTGCCAAAAATTAAGTCATCTACATAATTCTCCTAATCTACCTATATTGTATACCGGAACACAATTGTACCGCACTCTATCAATGTGATATGGGAGCAGATATATTTATAAGGTGCTACGCAAGTGCCAACAGCCTAAAGCTAACTCACTGGAATTCTACAGTTAAAAGCTAGGATACGCCATAATATAATACATAACTAAAGCTACATAACATTTGGAGAGTTGCTCAAACACATTATTGATATGCAGAATGAAGAGTATGGGAATTACACATAGCTTTGCAGTTCACCAGCATTTGTAGGTAGTCTCTCATAGTTTTGTCCATCTACTAAGACTTTGATGAGTCTCGCAGATATAAAGCTAGCTGCCTATTGGCATAACCTCTCAGGAAGACCATACGATACTAGAATTCGCAAAACAAAACCCTTCGCCAGAGTCGGTTAAATGCCATAACGATCTGGGCTGACAACTAAACCTTTCCCATTAAGTTTCTTATTTATTTCGATAGATACAACATGGAGTATTACATGAATTGATGATTGTTCTTCAATCTTCTTCAAAATGTCTGTCTCTAGAATCTATGCCTACTTTGTATTGGACTTGTCCTGCCAATTAACGGACACATGAACTCATGAATGAGCTCGACACCAAATAATTGGACATGAAAGAAATGACTGCACCCCCTTTTGGCTACTTAGTTAATTTGTCAGTTACACACGGCCGTGGAGACCGTCCAGCGTGTTGCTTTTATTGTTATGTGAGCCGAAAATGGTTGGGATGTAACTTCATTTGCAAATAATTTTGTATGAATAAAATAGGTAGGTACATTATGTGACTATCCACAGACTGCCGATCCGAGAGGCAAAACCAGTTTAAGAGAGGAAAGAGGTATCATCAAAGCAACTTTGAAACGGATACTTTTTGTATAATACAGTACCTATTCACTTACCGCTTATATTACCTATATACCTAATATGGTCGTTGACCATTTTCTTGGTCTATGAAACCTTTACTAGAAGATATTGCTCATCGATTTTAGGAAGGAGACTTCGGCTTGTTCCGGGTCTGTAGACCGTTGTCTCCTTCGCACCTTACCTATGTGACGTTTGTCGACCATTTTGCAGATGTGCCACTTCAGAGGCTTAAGATTTAAAATTTTTGTTTTATGATTTAAAAATGTGCCAAAAATTAAGTCATCTACACAATTCTCGTAATCTACCTATATTTGAATACCGGCACGCAATTGTACCGAACTCTATCAAAGTGATATGGGAGCAGATATATTTATAAGTTTTGACCAATACCGGACTTTCAGTACCTACTAAGGCAGTGTGCAGCAGAGATAACGCTCTACTAATTCGAAACTAGCCGGTTGTCTCTTTCGTAGGCTCGATGTACATGGCTTAAAATATTCGATTACGATGGAATTGAAAATATGTTGCAAAATTTATATTCTTGATAAAATAAAATATAAGTATATAAATTAGATATTATTATGTAAAACGTATGCAGTTTCACGCGCACACACACACACACACAATTTACCTTTTTGTTTTTTTTTAAGTAAAATAAGAAATAGGTCCTAAGATACCTACGAGTACTTGCTGTATATTGAATTTATTTGACAAATTTAGGTTACAATTAGGAGAAGCCACTGATTCCCGAAATACAGTGAATACTAGTTCGGGAATCTATGGAGTCATTATATCAATTAAATGTAAAATGTTTTGTCAATAAATAATATATATATATATATATATATATATATATATATATATTTCTTCCTGGGTACTGTACGTAGATTTGCTTTACGAACGTTTTGACAATGTAATAAGACAATGAAGGTTGAACCAATTTAAATTACCATTGAGTCGTTTTATACTGTAAATTCTGTTATATTGTTTTGATTAAATAATTATTTGCTTCAAACTTAAATAAGAGACGTGTAATAATATTTCTTGTTCTAATTTTCAGCCATGAAATGTTCGTTAGTTATTATTATTACAACTAACTATAATTAATGGGTTGGTATCTTATTTTGTTGTGTTTGTAATTGTACAAAGAATATCCATAAAGAGGTTAAGTTTGTAACTCTGTTTGTTTGTAGGGGCTAATCTTCGGAAATTAGTACTGAACCGCTCATGAAAATAGTTTCACAATCAGAAAGCTACACTATTCAGAATTGCTATAGGCTATATTTTATTACGATAGTAGTAATGTAGATAACATTGCACCCGTGCGAAGCCGGGGCGGGCAACTAGTCATTAAATAAAGAAGAATAATATGACAGTGTGTGATATTTTGTACGTAAGACATTGCAAATAAATTAGTTTGTTATTGACTGTAAGAATAGAAGTTTCTTAAAATTTATTCATATTTTCATAACGATTACAAAAGAATGATCTCACTGAAATAACAAGTAATGACTCATTTCAATAACACCGTGCTACATTATTTTAATAACTTACGATTAACGATGGCATGTAAGTTATTTGTAGAAATTATCCACGGTGACTTAGCCACGGTACGTTATGGGGGACAATGAGTTCTTTTGTTATTTATCGAATGAATAACAAAGTAAATTATGTGAAATTGAATTTGAAAAGGCGTAATTTATCCTCAAGATATCGCGTAGGTATCTTTTGTGACGGTTAAAGAATTCAGAATGTAACAAGATGTGATTAGACAACCATCTTCCTGTACTGACGAACTCACAATAGTTTATCTTGTGATAGAAAGAAAGCAAAGTAAGTAGATTTTTTTATGGTATGGAAGTGGCAAACAAGCATGCAGTTCACATTGATGTTAAGTGATGACTGCAGCCTATAGACACTTACAATAAGACCAAGTTCACAATGCAGATACGTTACCTCTCCCGAGGCCTAAGGTGTTATGCCTTTGTGCCGTAAATTACAGGGCTGTACACCATATATAGATATAGATGAGTAGATTAATTTAAAACTTCTGTAAGACAACATTTATTATTTATTATTATTTAAAAAAAATGACACCCTAGTGTGACGGAAGCTGATTTTAAAAATCAATTCAATTCAGGCCTGGCAGCATGTTGGCAATTTCCCTGGTTCAATTCAATTGGTGGTCACTTTCCATCAGGCGGCCCGTCTGCTTGGTACAATAATTATAGCTCGCTCTGCGCGTGTAATGTGTGTGTTTTACTGTGCAAGAGCATGCGTCGATAGGGATGCAATCGCAAGTAATCTACTCTTTTTAAGTTTAGCTGCGATACTAACGCGATCGTCAAACGCACGCAAGATCCTGATATGCACGGGCTCATCACTCCCTATCCCATAAACCCTCTCTAACTCAAACAGTCTTAAATTAGTGTTAGATCCCAAAAGTAAATTATTTCTATCTAATACTGTGGCTGTCGAGTGAGATAATAGAATTTGAGCTTGAGTTCGATTGCCAAATATCGATATCCGGAGATATTGACAGCTCGTTATCGGTGGTCCACAGCCGCCGGCAACTCGGCTGTTTGGAACGTCCAGTAGAGTCGATGACAAGGTCTCACACTATATCATATTAAATTGACCGAAAGTATTTGTTTGGTATTTTATGGGGGTACAAAACTCATGAAATATTTAAAGGTATTGTTTTTTTGTCGTGGTAGATAGAAACATAGGTAGCTAATTTATAGCTAATTTATAGTTTTTGAAAAATCCGGCCCATAAAAAACTAAAGCTCTGTATGCAGATGTGCCACTTCAGAGGCATAAGATTTTAAGATTTTTGCGTCTATGCCAAAAATGTGCCAAAAATTAAGTCATCTACATAATTCTCCTAATCTACCTATATTGTATACCGGAACACAATTGTACCGCACTCTATCAATGTGATATGGGAGCAGATATATTTATAAGGTGCTACGCAAGTGCCAACAGCCTAAAGCTAACTCACTGGAATTCTACAGTTAAAAGCTAGGATACGCCATAATATAATACATAACTAAAGCTACATAACATTTGGAGAGTTGCTCAAACACATTATTGATATGCAGAATGAAGAGTATGGGAATTACACATAGCTTTGCAGTTCACCAGCATTTGTAGGTAGTCTCTCATAGTTTTGTCCATCTACTAAGACTTTGATGAGTCTCGCAGATATAAAGCTAGCTGCCTATTGGCATAACCTCTCAGGAAGACCATACGATACTAGAATTCGCAAAACAAAACCCTTCGCCAGAGTCGGTTAAATGCCATAACGATCTGGGCTGACAACTAAACCTTTCCCATTAAGTTTCTTATTTATTTCGATAGATACAACATGGAGTATTACATGAATTGATAATTGTTCTTCAATCTTCTTCAAAATGTCTGTCTCTAGAATCTATGCCTACTTTGTATTGGACTTGTCCTGCCAATTAACGGACACATGAACTCATGAATGAGCTCGACACCAAATAATTGGACATGAAAGAAATGACTGCACCCCCTTTTGGCTACTTAGTTAATTTGTCTATCGATAAACGAATTGTACCGATTTGTTCGCTTCTACACGAATTATTTTTTTTGCGTATTTTTAGTATTCATGTTTTAAAATCTCGATACTTTTGGATATGTATTGTATTCGATATTTATAAAGAAAATGGAATAGAATTAAAGGTAACAAAAGAGCTTGATTTATACAAATTGTAGCTCGGTGTCTCCCTAACATTGTCCCCGATCTCCCCACTAATGGCTAACAAAGTTCGAGCTATCTTCGGTCCAGATCTAGGCTTTTCAGTGTCGAAACACGCCTATGTAAATGAAGTGTTGGACTACCAACTCATCACTAGATGAGTGTCAGGATTTTGTTTATTACATAGGCAGGTTGTATAAATGGTCATCAATAAATATCGTTGCAAGTTTTTGTAGGAAACTACAATATAATTTTATTGATTTTTCACTCTCTTATTTTGTAAGTTAGAGGGGAGGATTTGAAGCGGTAAGCTTTGAAGTGTTTATTACTGCCTATCTTTCAACTGACTTTCTTTCATTTCATTTTTGTATAACAATCATAAAGCGATTCATAGAATACATCTTTTCACTGGTGGAAGAGCGCCAGTGACGGAGCTCGTGGGCGTAGGCACCACCGCATTACCTAATATACTTGCCGCTAAATGGTAGTGTTCAGCACTATAGTGTTCCGTGGGTAAGGTGGTAATGTACGGCTCTGTTATTTCCGGCACAGAGGCATAACACCTTTGGCCTCAGGAGTGGTATCGCATCTGCATTTTGACCTTAGTCTTTGTGTCTATAGGCTGCAGTCATCACTTAACATCAATGTGAAATGCATGCTTGTTTGCCATTTACATTACATAAAAAAAAATCTACCTACGGACAGCCCTAAAATCTCCAAAAATAATTTATATCTACAACTGGAATACGTTGATAATATTTTATCGAACCTAACACAACAAATACGTAACGTCAACGAAGCTCAGCAATAACCGGAAAACAAAGCTCCATATCTAATATCAGGCAGATAACAGTATCTAAAAGTAAGCAGGAAAACAAGAGGTCATTGTCGTGATGGTACAAACTACCAGTCGTGGCCGCGCTGAAATCAATCTCGAGTTAGGGTACTTTTCCACCAGAGACGCTATGCTACGTTGCTATGGATGCGTTTAATATCCACCAATCACATAGACACACCGCGGACACTCCGCCAAAATTCCATACAAACGCTTTATTTGCTTTCTATTACACAGACATCAATCAGTGACGTGTGTGCGTAGCACGTACAAAATACCAACCGTCGCCCATAAGAGGGGAGGAGGTTGGGTGATGCGGGGAAATCGGGCGGGACGTCGAAGTGTCCATTCTATACGTAGTATTATTATATATTCTCTGACATAGCATAGCACTGGTGGAAACGGATTCAACTTAGATATTTTTTTTAATATGGAAGGATGTGTGCTACGGATGCGTGCTATGGATGAGTGCTATGCGCCGGCGTGAGTGGTGTAGCTACGAATACTCGTAGTAGCATATTGTAGGTACTCGTGTAGAGCAGAGTACCTACAATATGCTGCGCACTTTGCGGCGGCGCATTTTCCTCGTACAGCTACATATCTTAGTATCGGTGGAAACTGTCACATATTCTGCTAGCGTAGATTTCACATCTTCACAGCAAAGCTGCATAGCACATCTCTGATGTAAAAGCACCCTTAGACCCGTGGAACACCGACCGATACGTTTTTTTTAATGTAATGGAAGTTGCAAACAAGCTTGCAGTTCACATTGATGTTAAGTGATGACTGCAGCCTATAGACACCCACACAAAGACCAAGGTCAAGGTGCAGTTACCACTCCTGAGGCCTAAGGTGTTATGCCTCTGTGCCGGAAACTACAGGGCCGTACATTACCACCTGACCGGAACACGATAGTGCTGAACACTACACATGCACACTGGTGGTAAAGCTCCTGTAACGGAGCCCGCGGCCGTAGGCACCACCGCATTACCTAATATACTTGCCGCTAAATGGTAGTGTTCAGCACTATCTTGTTCCGGTCAGGTGGTAATGTACGGCCCAATAATTTCCGGCACAGAGGCATAACACCTTAGGCTTCAGAAGTGGTAACGCATCTACATTTTGACCTCTGGTCTTTGTGTGGGTATCTATAGGCTGCAGTCATCACTTAACATCAATGCATGCTTGTTTGCCACTCTCATGACATAAAAAAACACACGACGTCGCGGGCAAAAATTAGTTTGAATTCTGACTCATTTTGATTATGTTTGTTCCTAATATCAGATGTATTGTATTGGATTTACGTTCATATCTGACCTTTTGACATACTCGTATGAGATCTAATTTTGCCACTGATATAGGTCGACTGTCTGCATGGTTATTTAATTTGCCTTTCAGACTAACCTAATAACGCTGTTTATTATTTCCATATAGAGTTTCTCTGAGGTTTAATTAACTCCTAGACCTGTCTGTGAATATTTAAAATCTGCATTATAGACAAGTATTAGACTAATTACAGTAGCTTTTATTTCAATGAAAAAACCTTGCGAAAACCTAATGTCTTACATTGGCTGATCCTAGGGGAGCTAGGGAACTGAAGACCTGCTCCCCCACCCTCAAACTTAGTAAGTGTTTTAGTTTTCTTTAGTATACCACAAATTCATGGACCAGTCCTCTTTTCCGAAGTTGAAGATTATAACGTTAGAACTGCCTAAATCTGTAGTAATATAGCTGAAGTTTGTTTGATTGAATGCGCTAATCTCAAAGATCAATGTTTCATATTTATGAAATGCATTAGATATTCTAGTTATCGAGGAAGCCTGTAGGCTATGTAACATTACGCTACAACCAATAGGAGCGGAGCATCAATGAAAATGTTCCGAAAACGGGAAAAAAATAATTATTAGGTAATCAAATAGAGAATTTATATCTTAACTAGATAGCCGCAGAACCGAATACAGTTGCACTATTTGATTTGTAGCAACGAAATCTATAGTAACATTTTGTAATTTGATGAAATAGAAAGGATTCTCTCCGATTGAAATCTCAATGACTTTGTATTTACAAATAATTACCATTCACATCAATTCGATGCGCTGAGAATGATTCCATTGACATGCATACTACGAGTATTTCTGAACGTCGCGTCGCAACGGCATGAAAGAAGCCTTACAACTGCGAAATATTTGCGATGAGATCCACGTTCCCTATTCTTATAAGGCTAAGGTATATTTTTGCCTAACTATAAGCTCGGGTTTCAAGTGATGCATTTTGAGATTTGCCTTAAGATAATAAGGGTTATTATTGTTTGTATGGAGATGTGCAATGTTAAAGTAGCACGTGCGATTGTTACACAAGAACCAACACCTGGTCGGAACATGGTCACTTCCTTTTCGAAGTGATCACCGGATCGTTCGCGTTATCGCTTTGTTAAGAATGTATTGTTCGTACAGATCATTGAAATTATTTTTGAATTGCTTAAATTAAGAATGCCTATCAATTTCATATTTCTTTCCTAATATTGAGACCCTTGAAACCCATCCTCTTCTTCGTATTTCCTTGTCAATTGTCCCTGTTCTAAGTTATGTTAGATACCCCTATTAGCTCTAATCGTGTATTGTTACCATTACGAACGATTAGCCCATTAGCTACTCGACAGGCTTATTTTCCTGACTGCTTAGGGTTACGGTGCCATCCAATGTCATTTATTCATCAATACAAGATCCCAAATCCTAGCTGTACCGATCCACAAATATTAAGTATGTATGTATCTTCACGCCAGGTCCCTAACGGGGTAGGCAGAGAATGTAGAGCGCCAGATATCCCGGTCCTGACACACCTCTCGTGCCTCATCTACCTTCATCATTCTCTTCATACATGCACGCCGATTCCTAATACTTTTGACCCCACCATCACACAGAACTCGACCTATTTGGTCATCGTAGGTTAGTCTTGGTCTTCCTGGGCCTCTGCAACCATCCACATTCGCATTGTGTATCTGTTTAGTCATTCGCTCATTCCACATTCTTTCTTTATGTCACGACCATCGGAGCATGCCTTTTTGAATTTGTTCACAAATATTAAGCTCTGAAAAAATTGGCCTAACTTTCTTCATAAAAATTATAATAATATGCTAATGATTGTTGAAGAAAATGTTGAATCCTTATTCATCTGTAGTGAGATAAAGATTCACTTAACTTTGTAAAAAAATACATGAGAAAATTATAAACTGGTCTATCAAATCAATACAACTTAAAAAATAATAATACCAATAAAAATTGGCAGATATAGATAACTTTCCATTCAAAGCCAGGGTAGGTTGCTTATAATAATAATTCATCCAATCTTAAAACAAATTGAATAAAATGTAGTAAGTAACGCTTTAACTCTGCTTTGACGTGATCATCAGATTAGGCCTACGAAAATATTGAAATAATCTGATGTAAACTGATATTGTATGATGAATGGGTGTCAGCCTGAGAGTACCCGGTGACCTGGATAAGTATGTACTCCATGATCTCGTCACAGAAACGATTGCGTTTCTCTCACGGTACTAATACATGCGCTAGTATGGCAGTTATGTGGTGTTTTAATGGCATAACCCTATTTCTTCCCGTGGGGTAAGAGTGAAATCAAAGAGAAATTATTGAGCCCCGTATCCGGCCACCATCCCCTACATTTCACGGACAAGATTGTATCCAGCCTATATTATATACTCGTATATTATCGAAGCGCAGTCTGATAAGCTCTAATTCCTTTTTAATATTGTCCTTTTTAATTAGGCTGAGTCTGATAGCCTATTCATGGCATATTATCAGAATCCGGAGGCGCAAGTGCGAGTTTTCTCAATGTGATCAGTAATGCCAGTCTTGACCGTATCATGCCATGGAACCCACGAGTTCAGTCGAAAAACGCGTGTCTCTTTACAGCAATAAACTGCAAAGCAAACCAAACCAACATATTTACGGGTTTGGAAATTTGAAAACGGCACCTGTCTCTCCTATAAAAAATATTATATCCATCAAACACTGATATATACTGATCAGCGATTAACCACAGCAAATATCTCCACTAGGATACATACATCGAAAACAATGGAACCTTCCTATTGAAACGTTCATAGTTTACGACAACCCTAAACCAATAAGGCCGGAAACAAAACGTAAGCGGGCGGCGGCGCGGATGGCGGAGCGACCGCGACGTGTGATCACACTGCCAGCGATTAATCAAGCAGTTTTAGGTTATAAACTTGGCGGCAGGAGTGGGTAACACCGATGCGTGAAATGGAGCCTATCGTCCCGAGGAAGCAGTGTGCAACATGCTCATTTGTTCATGGACACAAATCTTAGGCTAAAGACCAAAATATTACATTTCGTTTAAGCAAACGCGCCACGGCCCTTACTCACCGTATTCACTTACTATCACTGTTTGCTCGTTTGCCACTTTACAACCTAAAAAACTTATAGCTGTCGCCCGCTTTGCTACACTGCTCCCGCTCGCTGCCTTCTAGTTTGCGGCCTGAAGCTCGCTTACATAACATCTGTCTGAGTTATATAACAAAGATCGACGGCAACCTATCACATCCACACTTGCGGTTGCGTTATTAACCGGCGTTTTATTGAACTGGGTTATCAGCGAATGTTCCCACGTTTCCACTATGCGAGCAATAAAAAGTCACGTATGTTTCATTGGAGAACATTAATCATTTTATACTCCGAGTGACTGCTATCAATGTTACAGATGTGACCGTTTGGCAACTCGATTTAACACCTCACTGGCCGCACTTTGATGATTAGTGATTACTGCTGAACTTAGAACGAATAGTTATTGAGTCTTGAAAATGCATTGGAAGCATCAATAGGGTAAGAGATGTTTACTAAAGTTTTAAGTGATGACGAGGCAATTTAACTGGAAGTTGAAATCAATTAGCGTTTTAATGTTTGTTTTTCTCGGTCAATCCATAATTTCTCAGTTTCTAAGACTTAGGTTTCATGAGCGGCCTAAGCTCTGGTTTTAATTTTGTCTAAATTAATTAGAAATTCTACATACAAGAAAATACTACGTAAATGAATACTTACGCATCATCTGCACGTGTACGTGCACTGTTTGGTTATAATGAACTAGAAAAACATAATCTCAAGTAGTGCCCCCAAAAGCGCAGTTTAAATTCATTCACACATGCCTACTAAACGAATTTAACGATGTATATTTAGTTAAATCGGTTCATCAAAAAATAGAGAGACGCTCATACCCAAAAACATACAAGTAAGAACATAACTCTTTGACCTCCATCTCAATCAGGCAATAAGACATTCACGAGTCAAACCTTGATGAGTTTTTTGGTATAAAACCTATCATCAGCAAAGCGACAGATCGATCAAGCACAATATAACAGTTGACCCTGATCTTGCTGTTCCATTTGCATGACTCGTTTTAATTATCGCACTCGCCGGTCGCTGTGCCCAACAAAACTGCTGGAATAATTGTCACTCTCACGTGTTAAGATTAATATAACGACGTACAATTTATCCTAATTGGTTCAACCTTAACGAGAAAACAAAGCAACGGAGATACCTGCATAGAAGTCAAACACAATCCTTCTTTTGGACTCCGCCGCTATCGGGCAAAAGGACAGTCACGATTCTACAATATAGACAACGCAAAATCTATCTTCAGTTAAATGCGTTTCCAGAGAGATCAAGCACAGTATAACAGTTGACCCTGATCTTGCTGTTGCATTTGCATGACTCGTTTGAATTATAGTCGCCGTCGCAGTCGCCGATCGTGGCGCCTAACGCAACTGCTGGAGTGTCACGTTTTTCCACGCCACTGAAACAAATTGGCTGAACTACGATAAATATAATGGGGCTAAAGCTGTGATTTGTTTCCGATAAAACTGGTTTGGTGGTTAATTCTGTGTTCAATAGTTTTCAAGATCGCTGTAGGACTTCTAGGGATCCTTTAACTGTATGGGAGTAGTTTATTGTTCTTGGAGCTTAGATTTTTGGGTCGGGATTGTTGTGTTTTTCATCAGGAAATGAAAGGGAGCTTGAACTTCCGCACTGAGCAAGCATCACGATCATGGCGAACCTGCATCTGTTTGCACGTGTGCGATTTAGAGAGAAAGAAAGTAAGAGAGCTGTCTATGGGTTGTCAATTCTTAAGAACCGTTCTGAAATATATCGTAATACGTCTTCCACACTTTATAAAGCATTTGACAAAGCTGAGAAACGAATCAAGTATTTAGTTTTATTGTTCTATTGTTTCTGTTGTTTTTTACCTCTCTTGTCTTTAATCAAACATTTTACCAAAATAATCAGTTACTCTCAATATTATCCGTATACGTAGAATTACGCAAAGCAATCTCAGAAGTAAATAAATCTGTTTCTTCACTTAAAAGTGTTAATTACGTGCATTTAAGCAATTAAATTAATGAAACGGACAAAATGAGACGTAACAAAGTTATGCTAAGACCGGTCCTGGTTGAATCTGACCCAATTTCGTGTTTAATTAATTAGTGAGTTCGGTAGTGAATCAAATATTCAAATTAGCTTTCAACATTCACAACTAGACAAAGGCACCGCTCAACAATGCATGTATCCCTAAGTTGTATATTATTTTATGAAGGACGTTGCCAGGGGCCACCTTCCAGTGTTATAATTCCTACTGAGCTGAGTGAATATCGTGTCCAGTTTCTATAGAATCAACAAGGACCTAGCACTATAACATCCAAATGTTATAATGTTTTGGCGGGAAATTTGAAGGAGGCGTATGGTCACAGTCTATTTACTGTGGTATTTTAAGTTAAGTTGAATGAAGTTGGTGGCATTTTGTTTGATATAGGTTTATTACAGTGCCCGTGTATAGTGAAATAGAATAACAGTACGAAAACACGACCTTTTAGGTTGCCTCCAAAACTTCATTGTAAATTTTCTGGTAAAGTAGCCATTGCTTTACTCGAATACTCAGTTATTCGAGTAAAGCGATGTAACTCACTTGACTGACATATTTTATAAATAATTGACTGACTATAATAATATGATACTAACTTTTACGCTGCATAAATAAATACAAATACGAAATATCGTTCTACTTGACACTGGCAATATGCGTAATAGCGATGCAAAAAAAAATGTAGTGAACAGTTTTCATAACACATTTATTTTCATAAATAATGAAAAGTACTAACTATTAATAATGAAAGTACTAACTATTAGTACTAATACTTACTATTAACTACAGCAGAGGTTCCCAAACTATTTTTTCTTGTTTCTGTGGACCCCCGTCCTTTCTACATGTATATCACATTCCCATATTTCCAATTTTTATTCACGCCTACGTAGACCTCCATCGAGTCTCCCATGGACCACTTTGGAAATCACTGGTATGATGTAAGTAAATTGGTACTATTAGTGTATGTGTTGAGATCCATTATCGTGGACCCCCATTTTCATTTCATGGGCCCCCAAAATTTTTCGCTGACGCCGACCCCTTTCAGTTTGTCATAGACCCCCAGGGGTCGATATAGACCACTTTGGGAAACACTGAACTACAGTAACATATTGTAAGATACAGTTAATGTCTTATTCGCGTTCCATGTTCACCTTGCTTCGGTTGATGAGGTGTTATTAGATATGATTGCTATTGTTGTTGCATCAAGTCAGCGCAGCCTTGTCAAAAATCAAATGTGTTGTTTTTTTACTAAATTACGTCATCCTGTTATTATAGATGTTTTAGGTATAACAATCTCAAAATAACTAAGTCTCAAAATAAGTACTGTTTTCTTCTTCTTGTCGATTAAAGTTGAAAAGTTGTTACTTTTTCGAATTTTATTATTTTACCAGATAGAACTTACAGAGCCATATTATAATACTATACGCTTTCACTCAAAAATACATAACTACTAGCTAATCTAGCCGTAACCGGAGTACCTACACTAGTGCTCAACATTACTATTTGGCATTAGATATATTGCGGTGCAGTAAATTTTACTAGAATCATGACGATCTGTTTGTTAATGACTGTCGATCATATATATTTAATTTGTGTTTAAGATTAGTTAAACAGAACATGAATTTCAGAAATTCATATTGTAACATTACTAATAAACCTCAGATTTTAGAACTTCTAGTACTCTTTTACAATCAACTACGTTCTGAACTTCTTACTTAACTGAAAAATAAAGATACGGCTATAAAATATAATAACTATTAAAAACAGGTTATTGCATTGAGTTCTGACAATTTTTTTTTCCAAATTCACTTTTACTTCTTTCGTTTATCAATACCGACAACAGATAATTACCTATCATTTCCGTCGTAACTAGGTAACCCTGTTTCTTGCTAAGCCAACTTTGAGTTGTGGGCAAATTAATAGACGACCCATGTAAGTGATAAATACTCATACGACACGAACGTCGAGTGTCGAGGTAAATACTTCGTTTAAAATAGTACCCGATTAAGTCCCGTTTACAATATAAAAATATGAATACAAATCGTGAAAGTTTAAAACAATTAATACTCATACGGTTAGCAATCACGCCACTCAAATTCATATATTACTACAATCTTTCAAGGACTGTTTGCTACAAAGATGGGTACGATCTCCTACTAGACTAGACTCTCTTGAGATGAAGATGGAAATAATAGAATATTTAACTCCCTCAATAAACGGGCAAATATGTTCTCAAAACGGTCTTTTAAATTTAGAGAAGAATTTAATATACACGTGTTCAAAACGTTGGATAGCTTCTAGCTTCCATAATAAATACCTTAGTTTTATACCTTTATGCAAAAATATTTCCGCGCAGCCGAACACGGCTGTCCCGTTTCGAAGAGCGCAAAAACATAAAATATGTTAGCTTTTAAAAAATACGTATTTATTTTATTTTGGAATGGTCATAGTGACTAGGTTTTAAAAGGTTATGGGACAGTAAATACATATATTCTAGTTCACAAGTAGAAAATGGTGAAATATAGTTATAATGGTCGTAAAAATACCTCATATCCTATATGGTGATACCTCATTCGATGTAGAAAGATGTATAGAAAAATGTGCTTAAAATTGTCTTTAGCACTTAAAAATAATGTATTAAATATAAAAAAGTTAAATTATATGTATAAACAGTTATAAAACATAGAAAACCCAACACACCGCGATTATTCTCAATTTTATTAATTTATTTTACGGGTAAATGTATTTAAAAACTATGTTTACTTGCCTACTTTTATCGAATCGAGAGAATCGAGTACTGAGCTCCGTTGTATTAACATGTCCTATGATTTACCAGTCACACTAATAAATGCTTTATAATATCATATCAGGCAGTAGTTCAATTAATTTCCTTACCACCAATCACTGTTTTATGTGGCCCGGAGGTTGACTAGGAGAGAATTCCACTTGGTATGAAATCCAACTTATGTACACCATTCATGTGCAAATGATAAGCACATAAATAACAAGCAGTTAAAAAAATATTGTAATCTGAAACAAGAGCTATATGTTAAACAAATGAGTTGAGTCGATTGCACAATTACTAGGTAGTGGATAGTGTAGGATGTCCGAAAGCTTGATAGCCTTGAACACGCCTGTGTCACCGCAACTGTATCGATGTTTAGTTTGTAATAACGTTATGTATTCCTACTAATTTAGGATAGTATTTCCTGCAAGTTTTAGGCAGATGTAATCGTTTGTAACAGAGAGTAAGAGAGAGAGAGATGAGTATCGACATTTCTCCTGTTCCTGAGTTTTATCGTGACAAGTTCCAATACCTTGATTTGCAGATTAGAAAATGAAAAAAGTCTAAGGCTGGATTGCACCATCATATTAAAGTAGTAAGTTAAAGTTAATGTAAAATCTTACGTTCTTCTCTAACTTAAAACTGTAACAAATATTTTAAAGTTAGAGAAGTATGTAAAATGTTAAAGAAGGATGTAAAATACATTATATAAAATTTAATATAAATCTCTGGTAGATATTGATAGGCTTCAGTATTACTTACCATCAATGTAAACTGTATGCTTGTTTACCATTTTATGATATAAAAAAATGTATGTATCGTCGAAGACAAAATATAATTTAACAAAAAAAATTAAGAACAGTAATTTACTTTCGCACTTATGTCAATAGGTTTGGATAATAATATGCCATTCAACCTATTACTGACATTCAAGGCGTCCGCGCATAAACTGGTTCAATTATACAATAACCGTGATAGGATCTCGATATTAAAACGATTTATTTATTCGTTTGACGTATCAATCGCGTTCCGGGTAACTTTATTTGGCAACTAGCACTTTGTTTGTGTAACTGGCAAGTTGACAAAATCGGATCAGTGTTTTGGACGATTGATCATTTGAAAAAAAATTGTTGAAGCACAAACCATACAAAAAATGCTGCACAATGGTGCCCAGGCAGATGTAATAATACTAAGTATAGAATGGACACTTCGACGTCCCGCTCGATTTCCCCCAACTTCCTCCTCTCTTATGGGCGACGTTTGGTATTCTCTATGTTCTATGCATACAGATGCGCGTGTAAATACACGTCACTGATTGATGTCTGTGTAATAAAGACCAAATTAAGCGTTTTGGCGGAGTGTCCGCGGTGTGCCTCCAGTCTAAGTTATTATCCTACATCTGTGCACTCCTTTCATCACATCTACCTAAATTGAGATCTCTAGTTTTTATTTAAATGTTTAGCAGCTACAGCAGTGATTCCCAAAGTGGTCTTTATCGACCCCTGGGGGTCTATGATAATGTAAAAGTGGTCTGCGTCTACGCAAAAAAAATTGGGGGTCCATGAAATGAAAATGGGGGTCCACGATAATGGATCTCAACACATACACTGATAGTACCAATTTACTTACATCATACCAGTGATTTCCAAAGTGGACCATTGGAGACTCGATGGGGGTCTACGTAGACGTGAATAAAAATTGAAAATATGGGAATGTGATATAAATGTAGCAAGGACGGGGGTCCACAGAAACCAGAAAAAATTGTAAAGGGTCTACAAGAAAATATAATTTGGGAACCTCTGAGCTACAGTATTCACTTAGCATTCATGTGAACTATTATGCTTGTTTTACTTCATGATGTAAAAATATATAAAGTCTAAATAAAGATAATATTTCAATCCTACTGTATTGTACATACAACGTCATAATAAAAACATGTTGGAAAAAGATTCCTTTAAAAACTTTTCTACTTAAATAGGTATAATATAAATTGTCTAAGATTTCTTAATTAAAATATCAGTTTATTTTTATTTATAATATATCACATTACTTACTTGATTAAATATTTTTTTAATTCTATAGAAATATAATCTTTTGCAGTTAATTTTATTCAAGAATTCAATTAATAATTAATTTTTGTTTAAAAACAATCGTTTTAGTATACGATTATTTATTTAATTTAAAGAACCCGTCTCATAAGTCACATTGATGGACAGGTCTTGTTGGAAACTAATTTCCCATTTTAATGAGATTCGCTATAAATAGTTTTGTTATATCTGCCCATCATGTTCTTTTCCGATAAAGGCGAGATGGCAAAAAAATATCTTTTCCATTTAAATATATTTTTGTGATAATTGTTGTACATCCAAATATATAATTTTCTATGTAATTGATTTAGTAAACTGTAACAAACTAGTACCTAAACACCGTCAGTGACGGTGCTTGTGCGCGTAGGCATCATCGCAATACCTAATCTACTTGCCGCGAAATGGTAGTGTTCAGCACTATCGTGGTCCAGCCCCTGTAATTTCCGTTAATAATAATTAATCATAATCATAATCATTTATTTACGAGAATATTACATAGTTTTGTACAGATGGTGAGAGTACAGCTTAATCAGATTATAATATTCTACCATGACAATGGTGTGTAAAAACAAATTAGAAATATAGACATTTTTTCCGTTGAATTTCAAATAGTAGATATTAGTTTCTTAATTATTATTATAGTTCATTATAGTACATTTAGGAAACAACAGAGAAAGTCATAAAATTTACAATATTATTACTAATATTTTAAACATAACAATTAAATTTATTGGTGTTAATATAAAATTGTAAATACCTGTAAAATGTCATGATTAAGTTTAATACTATAACAGTAACAATAACAATGCCAGAGCTGATCCAGATTGAAGTCCAAATTAATTGATTTTTTTTAAAATAGGACACTATTTTTTAAAAGTCTGCAATTAATTATTGGTTTTAAGGTTACATGCAAGTGTAGATGAATACGTAAATAAAACTAGCGACTGACAGTTTATCAAACGCTTTTCTTCAGTAGGTAGGTATATTTTCAATAAAAAAATCACAAGTAACTAAGTAACTAACAACCTCTCTTGTTTTAAAAATGCACTTTAGACTCACACTCATAAATAAAAGTTAAACTGAAGTTTTTTTTTTACAAGGTGTGCAAAGGTAATAAATCGTGTTGTAAGATCTTCCCTCAACAAAAACTTAGGAGCAGAGAGTATTTGGAGCGAAAATTACGAAGTTTAACTCAAGTCTAGGTAATGAGCCTCACCTGCCTAATGTGGTTCTTGGGGGGACTTCTAAAAGCTTTTATGACCGTGTACTGTTCATTTTTATGCGCGATCGTTGATTGCGTTCGTCCCTATGGCTGAAATTTTCTTGTATTTAAAAAAATGTACATGTTTTATTTTTGTACGTATGAAATGAAGACGAATTCTGAATAATATTTAAGTGAAAATTACGAAGTTTAACGCACATCCAGGTAATGAGGCTCACCTGTCTAATGGAGTGCTCGGGGAGGACTTCAAAAACCTTTTATGATCATGTACTGTACATTTTTATGCACGGCCGTTGATGATTGTATTTGACCCTTGAGCTTAGAATTGCTAGTTTTTTTGTATAAATGACGAAAACATTTTTGGCTTTCTACATTTTTTGCAAAAAATGAAGTGACAACAAACAAAAATATGAATGTTAACAATTCTGACCGCAAGTTACCAAGTTTAACGCATGTTCAATGTTTTGAACAAAAACGTTTTTACTATTTTTTTTTTCTATTTCGCAGGTTCGCAGAAAATCTGAATAATAGGTATTTAAAATATTTTTTGCGAAAATTACAAAGTTAAACGCACGTTTAAAAAACCTGTGCGCGATCGTCGATTACTTAAAATGGCATTAATAATTATTTTTTTAAATTTAAACAATTTTTTGCCTTTTTTCCACTTATTGCATGAATTAAATATATAATTATATATGTATGTATCTTCACGCCAGGTCCCTAACGGGGCAGGCAGAGAGTGTAGAGCGCCAGATACGAACGCGATCGGTGAGTGATACACCGCAAATCTTGCGCAAAGATCTCATCTCGACCGCATTTAACTGACTTTCATGTTCTTTCCTGAATTAAATAATACCACTTAAATTATTGACATTTTAAGTAGTATTCGTCGAAAACATGACTGAATGCTAACAGAAAAAAAACCATCCATAAATTTTCATTCACTTTTCAGTTTAAAGAATTTAAGAACTAATTCTCTACATATAGGTACTACAATATTTTTTCATTGAATACTTCGCATTAAGTGCATATCTTTTCCTCTAACTTGTTGTTTCACTAACAATCATAATCAATTTTACAATTTTAAATTGAATCCAGCAGACCGTGGCATTTGATAACTTGACAAGTTATTTTAATTTGAATTTTCACACAACAGCAATTCAATTTGCATCTATTTATGAATTTGCTGTATCAAATCCAAATATAGTTACAATAATAATATTGTGACCTTCTTACCTACTACCTCTTTATAAATATACTTGCTACCAAAAGATATCTTCAGTATCAGTTTTAGGGTTCCGTACCTGAAAACGCACAACCGTGTCAGTGGAAACAGAGGTTGAACGCGAAACTGTCAATTGACAGTTCTAAGCGTACCTTCTATGCTGAAAGATAGTTCGTAGTGCAGTCTGTGAATCTCGCCCTGCTTACAGCTTAGTTAGAGCATTGCTGGAGTTTTGAACAAAATGTGCTGCACAGTGCGGTAGGTACCTACACTATTTTGGTAGAAAGAATAGTACCTTTAGCACACCGCGGACACTACCCAAAATACCATACACACACTTAATTTGGTCTCAATTACACAGACATCAATCAGTGACGTGTATTTATTTACATTTACACGTGCACCTGTGTGCGTAGCACGTAGAAAATATCAACCGTCGCCCATATCGAAAAAATCGGGCGGGACGTTGAAGTGTCCATTCTATACGTAGTATTATTACATATTCTCTGCCTTTAGGCAAGCAAATCAGTAAGTACTGCATCATCCGTCGCGTTATCACCTAAAATTTCATACCCAGTGCTGAAAAAACTACAGAACATTTTCCTCAATATGTCTGGCCGTTTTAATCGAAATCGGGAACAATGCCCAAAGCTCCGGGCACTTCGCTCCGTCTCCCCTCACATGAGCTTATCAAAGCTTCCAAGCCTTAGTTCAATTATGCCAAAATTACTGTTGGGAGAGTGCTGGAAAAATTCAATAATGCGATATCGTCGTACTTTTGTCATACTCCTGTGTCTCTAAAAAGCCTTTTTTAATTAAAAACTCTTTTCTTTTTCAGTCAGTGACTCGTTATTTAAATATTAGGTATTCAACATCTATTCTAAAATATTTTCTAAATTTTAAATTATCTGATATCGAAGTGAATGTAAGTTACTGAACAACTCTTTCTTTCATTTATTTAAGGAGCGTTCAGTTTGGCTATTTGGATTTTCTGATCTCGTCCTGTTACAATGTCATGTATTGAAAAGAAATTCTCGAGGAAAACCTATTTTCTCAGATATTTCGTTATTATGTATGCGTATATCAATAAACCATCTGCATAAATACCTATTTCACATGTACCATTATACATATAACTTTTTTCTAAAACATCTGAGAAACCTTTAAAAATGCGGCACGGCTTCATCTCAAATATTTTGCTCATGATATGCAAAAATCTCTGAGTCCCACAAAATTAAATAAATATTCCTAACCAGGTTGAACTTGATATTAAAATTCGTGGAACATGGTAATATGAATATAATTAAGTAGCGCAGCTTCCCTAACACAAGATCCAAGAACACACGACGATGTTCAGGATTTAAAATTACATTCTCAGAGGACCCCGTGCAATTATATTACACGAAATTAAATTAGCAAGAGCACTTATGTTTCTTAAAATACAATCTTATAAATTACTTCTAACTCTCTTCTTTAATGGTGGTAGAGCTCCAGTGACGGAGCTCGCGGACGTAGGCACCACCGCATTACCTAATATACCTACTTGCCGCTAAATGGTAGTGATCAACACTCTCGTGTTCCAGTGAGGTGGTAATCTACGGCCCAGTAATTTCCGGCATAGAGGCATAACATCTTAGGCCTCAGGAGTGGCAATGCGTCTGCAGTTTGAGCTCTGGTCTTTGTGTGGGTGTCTATAGGCTGCTGTCATCACTTAACATCAATGTGAACTGCTTGTTTGCCACTTTCATTACATAAAAAAACTTCTTCGTACTGCATCGAGTATTGACCATGTACTAAGAATACTAGAGACATCCTCCACCAGATCTCCTTGGTCCTTTGTTGCACAGTCACAGTCTGCAAGTCCATTGACCACTCTTTTACAGTATCCAACAAGAAATAATGCACATCGATCTCAGGAAAAGACGTCGGCCCATTTCGGATCTGTAGAGCTTTATTTCTTTCGCTCCTTACCTATTTGACGTTTGTCGATCATTTTGATCAAGTTTTGACCAATACCGGACTACGGATGCTTACTTAGGCAGTGTGCATCAGAGATAACGCTCTATGAAGCCGAAACTAGCCGATTGTCGCTTTCATAGACTCGATGTGCATTATTTCTTGTTGAGCACTATAATTTACCTAGTGACAGAAGACGTGGAAACGTCTGCAACACAAACAAAAATATGCGTGAAATGCACGCTGATATTCCCGAAACTTAAAAATTTCTAGTAGGTTAATTACATTTTATCTTAAGTAGGTCACTTGAGGTTATTATTCCTAAATGGTAATTATAAAAATAATGTAGGTATACTGATATAATATGATACTGATCTATGAAGCGCGCATAGCCCGGCGGCTGGTGTAGATCTTAAGCGATCTACTCGGTTAAGCACTACGGGCGCGGTCGGGTAGTGTGATGGGTGACCGCTAGTAGCAAATTAAATGCGCGTTTCCGTTCTTCGGAGGGCACGTTAAGCCGTCGGTCCCGGTTGCTATCCATAGATAGCTGTCGTTAAACCTTGTCGGAGGCCTTATGGGCGGTTTGAAAACATTCGACAGCGGGTTGGCCACCCGTATCTCCGCATTGGAGCAGCGTGGTGGAGTAAGCTCCAGGCCTCCCCCCAAAAAGGGGAGAGGCTCGTACCCAGCTGTGGGACGTATAATGGGTTGCCATTATTATGCTGATCTGATTATTATAACATTTTATTGTTACTTAATCGTATTATTTTGTCGGTGTTCTAATGCAAAGACAATAGAATAATAATTAGTAGGTAGCATTCTAACAACTAAAACAGACTGGTTACTGGTTGTGATGAATAAATAAGTGTAATGGTTTATTGTTATTATCTTATTATTGGCTAATACGTTAGCCGAGAAACTGGCTGGGAGACAGTACTTTAAGCCGTTGTTGATACGCATTATTTCTATAACCCGGTTCACAAATCGATTTCTCCATTAGGTGCCATAATTTCAGTCAATTTTAATATACTGTCGACTGATTTATCTGTATTAAATTTATCAGATAATGTTGTGTTTATTTTCTGTTATTCGAAAGTAAGTGTTTGCAAGTAGTGTTTAGTGTGTAAGTACTATCAAATTGAGATATTTCCCCTCAAATATTGTACTAGAGTAACATCTTTGTTCCCACTTTTTGGAAGTTCACCTCAATATCGAGTCACCCAAAAGATACCAATATACAAACTTAAATATAATAACACGAAGTTATTGAATTCTGTTGGAGATTAATGAAATACATAAAGTCACGAAGTTGGGTATTAAAGATATAATCTCATTAACGGCATTGCATGATTGGATGTTTGCGAACCAGATAATTCCCTAGGTTGTCATCAATCATGAGACGATAGGGTTTGAACACTATCTAACAATATTCACGTTATTTTTATAACTGCCTCAGTAGCGTAGTGGTAGCAGGCCACTACTATTACGCTGGAGGTCCTGGGTTCGATTCCCGAGTCGGGGGATATTAGAGATAACGGTTTAAAATCCTTTATCTCTGCTTCTATTGGGATTTTTCCATTTTCTGGAAGTTTCCCAGTACCCCGGAGTTTGGTAATGTGCCCGGAGATGGCAACAGGTTCGCCACCTGTTACATGGGCCAAAACGTAACCGGCGAGTCGTGGGTGTTTGCATGTATGATTGAATGCATGCATTTGCCTCTGCCTACCCCTTCGGTGATTACAGGCGTGAAGTTACGTTTTATAACTTAGGGTAAACTGATTGATTAATCTATTTCTATAGCTAATCCAGAAAAGATAGGCTTACATAATTTAGAGGTCTAACCCATAATTGAAAATCGTCCCAAATTGCAGGCCGTGTTCTTAACGGTCCGTAAGTTTGGAGTGCCAAATGTATGATCACTAGACGCCAATATTAATGTTATAATTCCGGATGGCAAACATCGACGCATGTTTGATCGTGAGAAAGTCATAGCGTTGGCGGTTGTCATTGGCAAAGCTCTGGAGACGATAAGCTGAGCTGCAAACAAAATACTTCACACAGGTAAACATTTGATAAAGTCGAGTAGGAAACATCAATATAAATAACCCGAAAGAATAACATAGAACCACAAAACGGAAATGAAACAATTTCCATTCAGTATAGCACCGAATAATATTAATAATCTTCCGCTATAATAGAGTGGAATCGGTGTGAAGTCCCCGAATCTATGACAATACATTTCGAGTTTCCTCCAATTTGTTATGAACGACAAATTCCTGCACCCACTCGGGGACACGAGGGGGAAGATGCCACAACCCTATCTCACATCTCCGAGGTTACAATGTACCGCTATACATTGTTAGGGTTGCCACAATTGTAAAATTCAAAAAGTATATCGTAGAAGTAAGACAGTGTGAACATTTTTTATCAAGTAGTTTTCTGGAATCGAAATACTACCACTTCTACACAAAATAAAATTAACGCAAGTGGTATCTGCAGAACGACGTCTACTGGTGGACAAAAGGCTTCTTCCCCCCCCCCCCGCAAAGATGCATCATATGAGGTGAGGATTCCCTCTGAGATGTTCCCTCAATGCTACAATATGGGGTTCTTGAAAAATGCCGTCAAAAGAATCCTTCAGGGTCGGTTGGCAGCACCCCTAGTGGTTAGTAGTTGGCAATTCCCCTAGTGTTGCAAATGTTTACAGGCGATAGTGACCACTTGCCATCAGATGGCCCGTCAACTTGTCTGTCAACCCTATGACATAAAAGAAATGCCATAACCGCCATGCTTGGCACTCGGGTTGGCGATCGCAGTGACAGTCGTTTTTTCGCGGGACGCTGCTGTCCACCCCGCGTTATTGCATTTACTATCGCCCAATTTGAATGTTTTGACCGCCGTTTCTATTGACTGCTCTAGCGAAAAAAATTCCTCCACCAGTGACCGCTGGAGTCGTCACATCCCGGCGCCTAAAACTTTCTCAAATTATCTGCGTTGCCAATGAACGTTTCACGTAAATTTTTAAGTATTAACTTGTCAGCAATGAAAACCGTATGATTGACTATATTAAGGTAATAATAATATGTTTGTGTGTTTCATGCTATTTTATATAATGAATTCAATGTAATTTTTGTCAATCGTCATTCTAGAAAAAAAAATAAGTCATTTATTTGCATGCCAGTGTATGGTGAAATATGAGGAAATAAATTAATGTATTACGTATATAACATCAAAATGTACCGATATTTCTAACAAATAAATAATTATATTCTATTCTATTATTCTATGCGCGTTTGCCACCTTTATAATAACAAAATCATCCTTACCAAATTCCATTGTTTTCTAACATTCCACGAATCTCCACAACCCTGTAGCACTATTCCTCGCAACACCAAGACCCAGTTGCAAGCGGTGAAAGTGGTTACGGGACCGATGATACAACCATCGTAATAGGTCGAGATAGCTCGGATGCATGATTTACCGCTAAATCTCTGGGAGGCACGTTTTCTTACGTGATACTTTTGTCTGATAAGCTTGATGGCCGATTTGTAGATCTAACGCTTTGTTTTTAATTGTTCATGCCGCTAAGCTCTATTGTGCACTGGACTGATAATACCAGCACAGTTTAATGAATGTTTCAAGTTCGTTGCTTTAATCGTTGAATAAAATTGAGTATCTACAGTTACTCTGTAAACACTAAAGAGTTTCTAATCACTTTTGTCTTTTTCTATTTTCTGTTTTACCCGATTACTGATAAGTTTAACCCCCGAAAGGTTTAAAAGAATTGTCTCTTATTAAATTCCTATGATAAGGCCTCTTAGGTATTTCATATTATGTCAACGATATAAAACTTTTTTGAAAAATAAGAACTAAATTTTGAAATCAATCGGCCGAGTACTAACTAATGGATCAAATTGGTTTGTGACAGACGAACAAGTGATACCGTTTCGATCTTTCCTTTTAAGGTGCGAAACCCTAAAAGTACGTTTATGTCATACCTAATATAAGTTTAGAGTAGATTGTGTAAAAACCACTTCATAACTCAGGTTTCTAAGAAAAGCCTTTATAACAATACTCGGTAAGAATTGTAAGGTGAAGTTTCTCTTTGAAGCTATTTAATGTTTCGCGCAATAAGTCGTTAAGTTGTTCGAAGTTAAACTGAAGAATTTTTGAACAATAAACAACCAGTTAAACCCATTTGCATATTCCACAAAAAAGGAGCTTTTGAATGATGGATCTTGTTTTGCGTTGTTTTAATTAAACCGGCGGAAACGGAGTTTTATCATTTAATCTTAGATTTGTTTTTCGACTTTACGATTAACCTGAAGGGTGTTGTCTTATTTCTAACTTTATATAAATCCATTCGGATGCGGGTTGTATTATTTAGGCTCTAGACAGACGGACCGCATTTCAACCCCAAATTGCAGTTCAGGTACAATTCGAATGCAGTTGACACGACTGCAATTGAACTGCAATCGGACTGCGCGTTTGTTTTGCAGTTTTATGTTAGTTATATGTGTATGTGTAACGTCTATAAGTTACACATACACATCCACCGAATCAACGGGACAGTACGTCTACTATAGGACCGGTTACATTGAAAAATCGTCTATATTGATACCTACTCCATTCATGGTATAGATGGCATCCATCCGATAAGAGGCGTATGTTAATAGCGTATTACCATGCGCCATTGTTGCGAGACCGGCGAAAGTGGAACTGGCATAGAAGTGATCTACATCTAAATTAATTTACCCACCTCCCTTTAGTTCCTTTGAAATTTACTTTGACGTGAAACCATGAAATTCTCTCGTGTAGTTACTGACTTTGAGTATTTCAATTATATTAGGTACGCTGAACAGTTGTCCCTATTCTGTGTAAGGTACACCTTATAGTTACATTGGTCGGTTGATTATTGCTCGTAGAATTATTGATTAGAAGTGAAATAAATTGTTAACGTATCTCCTCGTGTTTGAGCATCGGCTCGCGTGAGATATAAGGATTCCATTGCAAGTAAAGAGGTGGCTCCAGAATTTGGGTGTGGGGAAGCCCATAATTTACTTATGGGGAGAATCTTGAGCCATCTAAAGGCAGGTTAGACCTAAGCACTTTATGTCCTAGTTAGACTGGCCTCTCATGGCTTTGGAAGGGTCTTGAGACTATGTTAATAGTCTGTCCTTTTTAAATACAGCTGTCGTATCATGTTTTGCATGTGTAGGTATCTTAGGTATTTTAGGCATTGTAGGTAGGCATGTGTCTTCCTACGCCTTCGGGTGAACATAGCCGTTATAATATTTGCTATAAAAAGTGTCATAATTTTCATGTTATTGGTATAAGTAGAAAGTCGATATTATGACCCTATTTCTGCACCGCAACAAAACTGGTTCGAAACAATTCACACCTACTACAAACAAATGATTTGTTATCGCCCAACGAAAGCTACCGTATAAATTATGATAATAGTTATAGTATTGATACGATTATCAGTGTACTGGAAAACGATATGCTATCATTAAGGGGCCGTTCAAGTATTACGTGAGCACTATGGGGGGCCGGGGGGGGTCTTTGCTCTGCTTATTTTGGATGACATGGGGGGTAGGGGAGTCTAGATTATGACTACGTCATCGGTAGTTATTTACTTATTACATCAGTAAAATCTGAACTCTATCCTAAATCTATTTTCTTATTTTTAAAATTATAATATTAAAAAAAGAAACAATACAATAATTGAAAAATGTTTACGTAAGCATGGGGGGAGGGGGTAAGAGCTTTGCTTACTTTTGCTGACAAGGGGGATGAGGGAGTTAAGAATTGTAATAAATCTGCTTACGTAATACTTGAACGGCCCCTAAGGTATGCGCAGATAGACAGATATTCGAATTGTTTAACTATACTTACATCAAAATGCGACTTAACGCCGGTTCCTCGAACGCTTGTCAATGGGAATAATAACGAACTGTTAAATCTATCATCAAGTGCGTATTGAGTTGCTTGAAAGCACTTAAACTCTTTCTATCTAATTTGACGAAAAGATTCGTTTTTTTTTTTTTAATGTAATAAAAGTGGCAAACAAGCGTGCAGTTCACATTGATGTTAAGTGATGACTGCAGCCCATAGACACCCACACAATGACCAGAGGTCAAAATGCAAATGCGCTGCCACTCCTGAGGCATTAGGTGTTATGCCTCTGTACCGGAAATTACAGAGCCGTACATTACCACCTGACCGAAACATGATAGTGCTGAACACTACCATTTAACGGCAAGTATATTAGGTAATGCGGTGGTGCCTACGCCCGCGAGCTCCATCACTGGAGCTCTACCACCAGTATAAACACCACAGTTTAAAACACTTGTCAAATGTATGAAAAATCTGTGTCAAAGTATATCTATGTCAACTAATCATAGCTTCAGCGCAAATTACTTTGACATGTGTTCCGGCGACTCATTTAAATTTGACGTGAGTGTTAGTTTTGCACGCCTGTTTTGACAAACGTTCCAGAAACCGACCGTTAGAGTATGAGACAAGTCAATTTGAGTCTTTTGTTTTTATAATGATGAAAAGTAGATGCTAAGATTGGTAAGTTAATAACTTACATAATAAACCTTACCTTTGTAAGTTCATGTAGTTAAGAATTGGGCTATTGTTAGCCTAATCTCCCTATAATGCCGAATCTGTAATACTCAGATTTATAGACCGGTTCACTTCACTTCAATCGACGATTAATAATATAATTCTGGAGTTATGTCACTTTATGTTAATTACTGCCAACAATCGGGTGTCAAAATGTCCGCTCGGAAAACGCCGATGTCTACAGTTTATGATTAAATGGCCCAGATCTGAGATTACCCAAGTTTCGTTCCAACATGCTTACCTATTACCCAATTGTGTAACTCAACAGGTATGCTTCGAAGATACGCCAATGTTGGACCAAATATGTAATCTCTGCTTTACTTTGAACATGTTTTTTAATCTCTTCTAACCTATAGGTTACAGATCATATTTTGTCAATGAAACTTACGAATCAAATGAAAAAACTAGTTCTTGGGGATTTTGTTACTCTTGTAACAAAATCCCCAAGACTACAGACTGACCGTAACTCAGACTATATCAATTTAACTTAATCAAGTAGTATACATAAATAGCCATAGAACTAACTAAAAGACCAAAAATACAGTAGGGAATATGAAGTTGCCAAAAGTCGCATACCTATAACGTTGTCTAATGTCCGTGTCACGGATGTTCACAACACTCACCCTCTTTTTATTCCCTAAGTTAGTCGGTTTTCTTTCTACATTTTGGTATAGATTTTTACTCTCGTGCATGATTTCCCATAACCATTGGTTCAAATATTACAAATATTGAATGAAAAACGTTAAACCAATTTGAAATGACAGCATATAATTATCGAGTTCGCAACATGTGATTGGTCCGTACCCCGTAACGAGTGACCAACAACAAACATTGGCAATTGAGAGGTCACTTGCGCAAACAAACGAGCTTTCAATTATGCGGACGTGTTATACAATCTTTGAATTATGTTATTACTCGCAATATAATACCTGCAAAAAGTTATAAGTTTAAATTCAATGCTTATGTCATTGTTGTCGCTTTTGAGTCTTGCATTTACGGCTTGCGGTTAGCTAAAAGTGCTTAAACAGCATAAATCAGCTACTACTTAGCTGATAGTAGGTACATTTATAGTGCAGTAGAAAGAAACGTAGTTGTACTAAACAGTACATACCAATTTCCCGAAACTGAAGAGATGATTTATTCGTGGCGTATAGCACAAAATATTTTAAGCCTGAGGACTGACACACATTCAAACCTGCAGTTTTATGTCGATGTCTAACATTCAATTACTAGATAACAGTATGAACTGCAAGCTCTCGTCAATGACATAAAAAATGAGTTGGCCGTAATATAAAGTTTCAAGAATACAACACCTAGAACATCGGACATCCTTCAGATCACTAGCCATAACTCATACACGTAGTGCCTCCTTAATCACCAGAATTTGGCAGGAATTACCCAAACCAAAGAAGAAGCTATTTAATAAAGAAGAAGCAGGACATTTAAAACACTAATGGCCGAATATTCAAACGTCACTCAATTTTAAGCAAGCCTCAAATGTGCGCTATCTCTATCGTTTAAACGTGTTTTATAAAGACAGAAGACTTTTAAGTCACTTAGATTTAAGTGACGTTTGAGTATTTGGCCGTAAGCGTGACATTTTAAAGTAGGCATCGAGTACAGTTTCAAATTGGAACTGTTGATTAATGTTAAGCACCTAAATCACACACCACTCATGCAACCCACACCGCACACGTAGATCTCATTCACACATCACCAATTTATCTCACCGGTTCACGTGCCGAACAAAACGCTTATCTTATCAGCGCTGTCCCATAGGATCGGAGGGGAACAAATTCATCGGCACATCCTTCCGTAGCTCCCCCTTGTACACTGCGGGGCTAATGACATGTCACTGTATAATGGCACTACCGTGATAAGCCGTTACAATTTGGAATGTTACGTATATGACATTTCGGATCTGGAGACGGACTGGACTACAGACACGGACGGAGACTATGAGTACCTACCGATTTCTCTATGAGTACCTTCCGATATTCATACGCAAGTAGGTAAATGTTACAAGTATAAATATTTTAAAAAATAATAATCATCGACCCTCTCAACATACGGACAATACCTTTAGGATACAATTACGAGCTATGAGGTATACGGTATTATAGCGAGGCGCATCGTTTTCTGAATAGGTATAGCGTAAAAATCATCAGTGTGCACCTCAGCAAATTTAGCGAAAGCGCTACAAAAGCGTGACTATCCCAACAACAGTGGCGTAGCTGATATGGGTGGCACCCGGCGTAGATAAGCAAAAAATACAAACAGGGGGGCTGTTTAAGTAAATTCTACCTTTGGCGCCCCCTGTATTTTAAATGCGATGGTGAGTTTTGTGTAACGCTTTCGAGTCTAAACAGCTCAAATCTCGGGTTATTTAAATAGAGGGTGTCACCTCCAAATGGGTGACACCCGCCGTCGCCCCATAGCTACGCCACTGCCCAACAATATGCATCCAAATGAATTGTTATACTGGATACGTGTCTAAATTTTAGATATACCTATCTCAGTAGTAACAGCATTTAGACAGGGTAATCATATGAATTCTCTATAGCCTTTTGTATTCACTCGCCTTAAATTTGAACAGTTAACTTGTTGCGACTTAAAAATGTATTCATTCTCGTCAAGCTGAAGATCATCCATAATTTAGTTCACGCCAAGCTATCACAATTCAACTAACACCCGTAAGTAATTGCGCTTCAGAGACATATATAACAAAGCGTTTTCAATTAACCGTCGGACAGTAGTCGTGGCGCATTGTACCACGTGAAATATTAAAGCACCTGACCCACATCCCCGTAAAAAAGTTTTTTTATTTGAGCTTTAAACTCGAGCTACTTCGCCAGCCTTAAATTACGTAACAAGGGTAGTTTGTTACTTGAACTGCGTGTATTGTACACGTTGGACTGCACTCGAAATATGTTGCTATTTTGGCACTATTTTTCACATACATATATTTACTTACCTGCATTTCTATGCAGCTGGGTATCCGGTTATGATTTTGATACCAATGTAAGAGCCTATTGACATTTATTGGGTAAATATTACGATACGATAAAAATCTTAGTAATAAAAACACTAGGTATTGTATCTCCTTTGGAAATTAAAGAAAAATGGAAAGAACATTTTTACTTCTGGCAGGCGACCTGCGACCTCACCGTGAGCTTGCATTGATGAAACATTCACATAAAAACATGTGAAAATGATAGGTTTGACAGTTTGACAGCAGTGCGAACGCTAGCACCAACAAGACATTCATCGCAATACATACTTTATGCGACGAGTTGCGAAACATCATCAATGTTTTTAGTGCAAACTAGGGGTCAGAATAACCAGTCGCCAGCCGCTTTACCACTAAGCAACCGAAGTTCTTAACCTGAACGTCGAATTTTTCTTTCTCTTTCTGATTTTAACCGATTTAGGGTAGGTGAACTATCTCCTTTATTTCGAAACTGGGTACTCAAGCTCAGTGATTACACAAATCGTAACTGCACTTTTTTTTTATGTCAAGGGATTGACAGACAAGCAGACGGGCCACCTGATGGAAAGTGGTCACCGTCGCCTATGAACATTTGCAACACCAGGGGAGTCGCCAACGCGCTGCCAGCCCTGAAGGACTCTTTTGACGCCATTTTTGAAGAACCCCACTACTTTATTCCCCCCAAAGCGTAGTCAGAGTTAAATGCATGCATTGAAGCATACTTGCACAGGACTACGATATCGTCTTCTGGTAGCTGTAGTACTGCTACCAGTAGACAATTGAGGCAGTTAGTAACAATGATATTGCATGTTCGTATAAGAAAGAATTAATTACCAAATATGTACGTAGCATAATTTTATTATTGTGTATTTGTCAACTAACTTATTAATTATTTTTATCTTTGTTTCAGGTGAGTTATCTGCGTACTTTGTCATCGTTATTCAGGTATGATTACATAACAAGTAGAAGTCTTTACGATTATTATCGATGCTTCTTTGGGTGCATCGCAATAAAATGAAATTTTCGGACGTCGCTATAATATATCACTAGATATTATTATCTAGCCAGATATGATGGAGGTTTGTTACTCTTTCACGAAAAAACTACTGAACGGATTTAGATGAAACTTTACAGTAATATAGGTTATACATTGGAATAATATATAGGCTACAATTTGTAATGATGAAAAGGGTCATTTCCAGATGACATTAGTCATGATGAGATGACACGTAATGTAGACTCGTTCATCAAACTCTTACATAATTAGGTATAAACTATAAGTGTGCCAAATTTCATACTCCTGCGTCCGTGCAGTTTTCGTAAAGAGGGGTCCAAAGTTTTTGCTTCACGTAGTAATATTATAAACCAACCATTTCTAGACGTGGAATACATATAGTATCCTGCTAGTCCTGCTTTATCATCATGGCACAGTCTAAAGAAAACGAACATGTTACTTAATCATGGTATGACATGTATAGAATTTGGTATCATCGGAATAGTTGTCGAAAAAGAAACTGAACAAACCGAATAATAAAATAATGTATTCCGAACCAGATTCATGTTTTAGTTTTTATAGGTATACAGTCACGATACATTCCCTAGAAACAAATAAGGCTTATTCCCAAATCCAACAAATTCCCATACAAATGTCCCGTCACTAAAATGGCAAACATATCGATAATTCCCATCCACAATTTATTATATAAGACAATCTCATCGAAATAGAATGAACGAAACATATACATATTTGTATGATCGTATGATTTCTGAAATATGATTGAGGGCATTACCCGAAATAGAAATGTGTTTGTTTCTTATACATACATAAGTAGATACTTGTTTACTTTGGAGATGAAATAAGGGATGTTACCACAATTTATGTTGTGTACTTCACAAAATAAATTTGTTATTTATGACAAAGATTGCCTATACATATCAATGAAATTCACTACGTAATACGTAATTATTATGAAGTAGATTTTTGATGTAACTGCCACAGATACATTGAAGATAATGGGTTGGTGAAGATACGGGTTAGTGGCCAACCCGCTGTCGGTTGTTTTCAAACCGCCCATAAGGCCTCCGACAAGGTTTAACGACTGCTGTCTATCGATAGCAACCGAGACCGACGGCTTAACGTGTCCTCCGAAGCACGGAAACGCGCATTTTAATTTGCCACTAGCGGTCACCCGTCACACACCCGACCGCGCCCGTATCGCTTAACCAAGTAGATCGCTTACGATCTACACCAGCCGCGGAGCCGATACCGATAAAATCAGTTATTTCCTGGCCCGGGTATCCATCCTAGGACCTCAGCGTATCCAGTTCCCACTAGAATACTGAGTCATTTTTTTAAAATTTTATTTATCAAATAGAAAGAACATACACTTGGCAAATAATAACAGTGCACCTAAAAAAACCACAGAGGTTTGTAACGATGCTACTTTAGTTCTACATTGTTGCAACAAATTACTTAATAATAAATAAAATTTAAACAATTCGTCCCTTTACAATTTTTATAAAAAATGTTTTAAACTTGGATTTTATAACTTAAAACGTCGTGTATTAAGATTTATATATTCACCCCAACTCGCTAGTACAAATTATCGATACACAGCACAACACTGACTTCGCTTATCATTTGGAATCCGTCCAAAACGACAAACGTTCAAGTCATGCAGTCCACATCAAAAGTTGGTCTCGGAAAGTCCGCAGTAATAAGAAAGAGGCGTTCATCAACTTTCGGCTAGCTTTTACATTTATGTCGAGCCTGTTAGAATGGGATTGCAGAAGATTGCCGAAACACTAAACTGGACTGGTTACGTGTTATTGTATGAGCTTTGGGTTATTATTTTTTCTATTTTTATATCATGACGGTGACAAACAAGCATGCAGTTGACATTGATGATAAATAAATACTGCATCCTATAGATATCTTAAGAAAAAACAAAGGTTAAAATGCAGATGTATATTGCCACAACTGAGGTAAAACTTAGGCCGCTTATTGGGCCTAAGTTTTAGTAGTTGTATTTATATTTTTTTTATGTAATGATAATCCCAAACAAGCTGTACACATGGATGTTAATGACTCCAGTTACTTTTTTTTTAACTTACTGGTGGTAGAGCTCTAGTGGCGGAGCTCGCGGGCGTAGGCACCACCGCATTACCTAATATACTTACTTGCCGCTAAATGGTAGTGTTCAGCACTATCGTGTTCTGGTCAGGAGGTAATGTACGACCCTGTAATTTCCGGCACAGAGGTATAACACCTTAGGCTTCAGGAGTGGTAGGTAACGCATCTGCATTTTGACCATGGTCTTTGTGTGGGTGCCTTTAGGCTGCAGTCATCACTTAACATCAATGTGAACTGCATGCTAGTTTTCCACTTCCATTACATAAAAAAAGCATAAACACATCATCACAAAGTGTCAATATGTACAGATGAAAAATGAACTTGCAAATAGGTATGCAATTCGCTGGAGTACATTTAAGAGAAGGAGGAGTGTACGCGGGTAAGATAACCAAATAGCTTGATCATTAGAAATTAAAGAAAAAACTGAAAGAAAATTGGCCGAAAGGTCGTGCCTCTGGTCTTTGAGTGGGTGTCTATAGGTTGCAGTCATCACTTAACATCCATGTGAACTGGATGCTTGTTTGCCACTTTCATGACATAAAAAACGGCATTAAAAACTGACAAAATACCCGTACAAACTATCACCTTCTCTCTCTCTTAGAGGGTTAGGGGCAGATTTAAAAAAAAAGTATATATTTTAAGAACTTTGACGTTGTTTTCTTTAGTAACAAGGAGTCTGGATACCAATTTTGGCTTAAGTCAAATACAAAATTTTACCACCTATTTTTAAGGGGAAGGGGGCAGATGTCCAAAAAAATATATGTACGAAATTATTTGACAGGCTCAAAGAGTCCGCATGCCAAGTTTCGACTTTCTACCTTGAAAATTGTAGAATGCTCCCAACTAATTGCCACTTCCTATGATAGGGAGAGGGGCAGATTTTTAAAAAATCAAGTAAACGTTGTTTTTGTAGTAACAAAGAGGCCGCATACCAATTTTTGGCTTTCCACCTTGAACACTGAGGAAAGCCCAATACAAATTTCACTCCCTCTTTTAAAGGGATGGAGGTAGATAAAATAAAAAAATGTACTTATTCTTTACACCTTGTGAATACCGAGTTTTAACTTTCTACCTTGAAAATTGTGGAATGCTCCATACAAATTTCCAGCCCCTATTTTAGGGGGTGGGGCAGATTTCTAAAAAAAAAGAATTCGATAATAAGCAAATGTTGTTTTTTTTTGTAACAAAGAGTCCGCATACCTATTTTGGCTTTCCAGCTTGCACACTGCCGTAAGCACAATACTTTCAAATTTCACCCCCCGTTTTAAAGGGATGGGGGCAAATTTCTAAAAAAAAATAATATATACATATTGTTTGTTAAACTCAAAGAGTTCACATACCGATTTTAACTTTCTATCTTGAAAATTGTGGAATGCTCCATACAAATTTCCACCCCCTATTTAAGGGGGATGGGGATAATATAAGGAGACAAAAAGTAGCCTTTGTTCTTTCTCAAAATCAACTCTATCTCTGTACCAAATTTCATCAAAATCGGTTCACTCGTTTTGACGTGAAAAGGTAACAGCCAGACAGAGTTACTTTCACATTTACAATATTAGTAGGGATGTACAGTATCGGACAAGAAATATTGCACATAGACCCTATAGATCTTGGGAAGGAGACTTCGGCTTATTTCGGGTCTGTAGAGCGTTATCTCATTCCAACCATGGAACATAAAATATGTCGAACATTTTGACCAAGTTCAGTCAATTAAAGGTGAGGATCCCACTGCAGAGTCATTTCGTTCATCCAGATATGCTGCAAACCTATTTTTTACGCAAATTTATAATCTAGAGAATATATATCCACTAGGTTGCCTATCAAAATTTGGCCGAAAGTATTTTTCATTAAATTATGTTATCATTATCGTTTATTGATGAATATAATATTTTAATACTTATTATCCTATTCCCGACGAAAACAAATCCAAAAAACTAAAAATCATTAAAATTGTTCCGGTCGTTCTTGAGTTATAAATGGTGTAACTAACACGACTTTGTTTTGTATATATATATATTAATTAACGCCTTTCAACACTAACTAATACCTAATTTGTCTTCAGAGTAGCTTTGATCAAGATACACAAGACAATAAAAAATATCGAAGTAAGTGCTCAGTGGCAACGCATTAAAATAGAACAGTGGGGAGAACGCGATCTCATTTGTTTGCCGAGATGCGCACGCGCTGATCTGAGAGCTTTCACACCTACCAGCTATACAATGAGCAACGACTACAAGTGCCTTTGAAATACTGGAAAATATTTCGCAGACTTCACGAAAATGAGCTGCGAAAGTGTTTCTAGAAATCTAAATATTCTTATTTTTAGATTTCTATGAAATTTCTTGTTTCCTGCAACTTCGCCCTGCTTTCTCTTTAGTTTTGGCACAAGAAGTAGCCTGTGTCTTTTCTCAGTATGCAAACTCTCCATGTTAAATTTCTTTACAATAGGGTCTATTTCTGTCAAAATTCATTCAAATTATATTACCTCTTCATCGTATCAAATGTCTGTCCACTCATTCCACTCTAAGATGCGCATGCGCTGAACGTTGTCCTTTTTCAACGTTTATATTTCCTGGAAGTAACGGCCATTGGAATATTTCAGCTTTGTTTTGTTCGTTCCTTGCAAGTCCAATTAAATTAATATTAAATGATATACCTATTATACTGCAAACAAACGACATGAGCATGCTGTTAATCTGTTGTAATAACTATATTTAAGCTGTAAACGCATTTTGGTTGGTTCTGTGTGTATATGTCAATGTTGTAAACTGTTATCAACATGAATTGCGCATTTGAGGGATTAGGATGTGGACTGGCCGTATCCGATGATGTCACATAAGAAAAAAATATTTTTCTCTTAAAATTGACTAACAAAACCCATAGTTCATATTGTTGATGAAGCTTATCAATGCATATGGAATAAATATGAGGCACGGAAGGTTTGTAAGATGTTTTGTACTCCACGCTCTTTGCTTAGCCGACAAAAACTTGAATTGAAAGTATGCTCAAAATTTCATAGAAATCCGTCCAGCCGCTTTAACGTGATTGAGCAAAAAACAAACTAACATCCATACTTTCACATGTACTCGTATAATAGTCGTTTTCACATTTATAATACTAGTAAGATTAAAGGACCCAAGAAACTAACTAGCCTAGTACATTGTTCAATCTGTAAATGTGACTGGCTGAGTAATAGAGTAAGCTATTTATTGTGAGCATTCGCAAGCGTCGTCTGGAAATCCACGTAATGTAGACTCGTTCATCAAACTGCACTGCAAACTCTGTTCTCTGTGGTAATTATCATTAGTCTACACTCTACAGAATCCCATCTATATACATATAATAAAACAGTAAAATCCGCGTGTCTGTACATTGTATATATTTACGAAAAACTAATTGGGGGCGATGTTAAAATAGTATTAGAACACTTTTCAATGATTTTTAATTTTATTGTCTGTCTGTTTGTCTGTTTGTCCCTTTGTCCAGGCTAATCTCCGAAGATACTGGACGAATTCGAATGAAACTTTTTGTGGTGTTTAGATACTAAGCCTGGCCAACATTTAGGCTACTTTTTACTGCGGGAAAATCCCTCATTCCCACGGGAATCTCTACATTTAATTTCATTTTCCTATACAAATAGTCCGTATCTATTTTGATAGATACCTTTGACACATAATTTCATTGTGAGGCAATACGAAGTTTGCCGGGTCAGCTAGTCAGTAATATTAAAGGAAAAAATAATTAAGTGTACTTTTACGTCGAGTTGAAATAATATTATACAAAAAGAACATTTAATTTAGATAAATTCAAAGTCTGTCGCAGATTGTAGTAATGTGTTTATATAAAATTTAATTAGCGCCATTTTCAAGGGTATTGCCACGAAAATAAAATTTTATAGTCGGACATAAAAGCTGAAACAAACTCGTTCGATTTCAAGTAAAATCTTGATACCGAACTCCGATGGCCCAGTGTCTCGAAAATCGGCGTTAACCTAACCTGACAACTCCAATGTATAAAAATCACGGATAATAATATATGTACTACCACATCCGAGACTATTATTGTCGTAACCGATTGCAGCGCCACCTATTGAGGCCCATGGTGATGGTGAATTAAAACATACCTGAATCCACTGTCATCATCATCATCAGTCAGCCAAAAGACGTCCACTGCTGGACCAAAACCTCACCAAATTGCCACAACGAACGGTCCTGAGCCGCCCTCATGCGATTGCCTCCAACCTTCACCATGTCGACGGTCCACCTCGTGGCGAACCTGCCTACGAAAGTAACGGCAATTGAAGATTTGCACATTTGAGTTAGTCGAAATATTAATAGCTTAGTTAGGTACCGACTTCAGCCGATCCGGTATCCCGAAAAACTATTAGTAATCTACCTCTCACCCTTAATTGCGGTATATGAGGTCATAATCACTACTAATGCAGCTCGGCTCACCCGGGGCGAGGTGAGTCCAACTTTGATGCGATCGTGACAGCGCGGTCACGGATAAATTACTTCTAGATGTGGTATGTGGCGTGCTCCGCGTGCTTGTGTCGTAGGTAGTTGTTAGGTGTTCAACAAAGTAACGTGGTGCGTGAACGCCATGGGTGGTGCGTATCTACACTTAATGAATACTACTTAAAAAATGACTTTATAGAGTAATTCTTTAAAAATACCTTCGGTACTACCTTCAGATATGTTTTACATAACTGCTGAAGAGTTGATTATACATATAGTCATATTAATTTTATTTTATTGTAATTTCAAAAAGTCTAAGAAAACTAAATCAATTTGTCTTTGAAACGTCTACTTAGTAGCTAATATTTTTTAAAGATTTAATGATTCAAACCGTTTCGAGTTGTGAAACGACTCAAAATGGCTCATATAAAATTATTGGACATTATGACGTCACCTTCGAGGTAAAACATAGAGCAACTCGGCTCACCGGCCGCGGCGGACTGAAGGGTAGTAGCCATAGCGTCTATTACCGATGCAAAACAGTCTGTCATTTTTTGCGGGGGAAAAAGCGTATGACATTCCCTCACACTACAAAAATCGTCTTTTAATACGAAACTCACACCTTGTCTTTAACAATTTCACGCACACATTTTAACATATAGGCGACAGGCATAGGCCCATTTGGGCTTATACTTTGGCAGAGGGGAAAGCCTGCATATGGCTACTCCCCTCCGGTGTTGCTCTATGAGGTAAAACCTGTAAATAGTATGGTAAAATCAAAACATTTAAAAAAATCTTTGTTTCTTTCTCAACTCATTAGATCATGATTATTATTAATACCTGTTTCACGCGAATTCGTGGACGTAGTACCTATTTGGGTTTGGCACTAAAAGTAGCCTAAGCCCTAAGGTTCAAAGTTCCACATTCTAGATCGAGATAGAGCATAGTCAGAGATTAATGAATTCTGTATGTGGTCTATGGAATAGTTGTTAGTCGTTCAACATTCAACAAAGTAACATGGCGTATAAACGCAATGGGTGGTAACTATTACATTTATGGATATTTCTTAATAATCTTCAAGAATCATTATTATAAACTTGGCATAATATGCATTGACCTTCATAAAGATGATATTATATCTACTATTTGATGATAAAGATATGGATATATTAGTGTTAGGTGTTTAACAAAGTACCATGGAGCGTGAACGCCATGGGTGGTGTACTTATATAAAATGTATAACACTAAATAATATTTCTTAATATACTTGAATATCATATTATATGATTTTAGGCGATTATTTGCCTTTCGGAAAGAGACGTTTCAAAAGTCCTGGTTTCGAAATATCTGGTAAAATTGATTTTCAAGTTATTTTTTTTTTCTTCATTCCTTTAAGAAATAACCTTTGTTTGTAATATTTTGGTCAGGTAGGTACTTGAAATAAACCAAAATCTGATTAGTGTTAAATTTTTTATAATCTCGTGTCAGCGTGTTTTATTGAATTACTCCGAAATGGCTTGACCGTAATTTGCATGAAATGTTTCGTGTCGGGTAGGTCTTAGAATAGGTAGTAGGTTGTTTTTTATATTGCTAAGGCGATACGGAGTTTGCTGGAACAGTTATAGCATTTCATGGCAGCAGTAGGTACTTTTTTTAATATAAAGAAATATACATTTTTCAAAAATATTATCATTTAGAAATTTAGAACATAGGCATTAATAATAAATTAAATAAGTAATATTTTCACACGTTACAAAAAACATCTCCATTTGCATTCACAGTCAGACGTTTCCAGTTGAACTTAGTGATCGATGTCTACTCCGATAATACGTAAATAAGACCTTACAGCCGTGATAATAAAGTCTGAAATCTATAATCTGCTATTGTTCTTGAGGACCAAAGGATCCCCAGGGCCTGATTATCGTTTATTACCATACCCATCATGCTATTACAGGCGCCGCTCAAATGCCGTAATGTGGGCTCTTTTGAACGTTTGCTGGAGAAAAGACAATCCTTCTTAGAAAATAGAAAATTACCAACACACGCTATTTTGTAGGCTTAGGTGTTGCTATGGGATCTATAGATAGGTATGTAGATAATGGACAATGCTAGGCATCACCGCGTTGTTTATCTATTAGTCTAAGATCCCAATCTAGCTCGACCATCACTTATCTGTTTACCGAATTAAACATTGTTTTTATCAAATTACATAAATAAACAAACGCGTCTTACATCTTTTGCCTGTCAAAATATGTTCATAGCTATCATTAATTAAAAAAATATTAATATATTTTTTAGCAAGTTTCACACACATTTAACCAAGGAAATGTGTATGATTTATGTTTTTACTTTTCTGTGTCTATGTGCTAAATATCAGCGCTAACATATTCCGGTAAGATAATATACAGCCTCTTAATTTTTGACACTACCTCAGTAGCCTAGTGGCAGCAGGCTGCTACACTGTGGTCCTGGGTTAAATTCGGATCGGGGGCTATCAGAGATAACGATGTAAAATCCTTTATTTCTGGTTCTAAAGGGATTTTGCCATTTTCTGAAAGTTTCCCAGTAGGTACCTCGAGGTTTGGGAATGTGACCGGAAATGTCAACAGGCTCGCCACCTGTTACATGCGTCAAAACGTAACCGGCGAATCGTGGTTGTTTGTGGGTTTTGATTGCTTGACCTCTGCCTACCCCTTTGAGGATTACAGGCGTGAAGTAACATTTCAATTTTATGTAAGTTGCCAAAACAGCTAAGGCCACAGTATTGCAACGAATATTTATTGATTTTAGTTTCAATGTAGATGCCTGCAATAAGTATTCCAATCGCCTGTAACCAATCGCCTATATTAAAGACAGCTATAGTCACGGCCAGAGCATTATGGTTCTATTAGAAAACGCAAACACGTTCTTTATAAAATCATGAGAATCCGTAAGAATGTAATCACGATATCAAAAAAAAAATGTTGAGAAATCAAAACGTGACAGCAGCGCTCTCTAAATAGAGGTCAAGATACGTTAATGTGCAATGACACTACACCCGACGACTGTACAACGTGCTTGAAAAAAGGGCTCGATTACATGACACATGTGGGAGATGGATACCGAGTCACTTTCACACAGATTGGAACAGAATACAACTCAAGTGGCATTATACATAGTGGCAGGGCACACAGCTCGCAGAATTGAAGACCGTTGGGGCAGAAGAGTTCTAGAATGGCGACCCTTAATGGAAGCCGAAGCGAGGCAGGCCCTCCGCGAGGTGGACCGACGACCTGGTGAAGGTCGCAGGGAATCGCTGGATGAGGGCGGCCGAGGACCGTTTGTTGTGTCTTTAAGTAGGATTAAGCTTTTTCGTGGTTTGGACTCATGGAAGGGGCGCGTCTTGTGACGCCACTAGTCAATTTCACCCTCTCATCCCAAACAACTGGTTTCTACTGGTGGTACCTATAGCTCCAGTGACGGAGCTCGCGGGTGTAGGCACCACCGCATTACAAAAAAAAATATTACTTAATCCATTGAACCTTCAGTAATGAACGTTTTTGGTCCGTAATAAGTCACGTTCCAAGTTTTTACACCAATAAGTTTCTAGTTTTCTTTTATTTTGCCGCAAAAAATTCATTGCCGCTAAATTATTTAGGAAACCAAAATCGGACCAACTTCTAATTGCTTCTTAGAGATTCTTGTTGAATGTTAAAATGTGCTTGTGAGAAAATAATATTTGGACACGAGCTCATGTTTTTTAATTCTATTCTTAGAATCTTATAACCCCCTTATTCATAAACATACATCAGATACGTTTTAGCTATAGAATGCTTTGTCTTTGTCAGTTGCATTGTCAAATGTGCAGGATAGAAAAAGACAAAGGAGAGATTAGCAACACTTTAGCTAAAATACGGTTATGAATAAGGGGGTAAATGTAAAAGACACGCCTATCTTATTCGTAAAGTAACAACACTTAGGCAGGTATTTGAGCTAATTCCCTAAGGATAAAGCCCATTGACTAGAAGTGACGAGATAAAATTAAGTCGATTTATTAATAATGTTCAAATTAAACGATTGACTATGTGCAACTATTATCTACCTATATGGGTGAATTATAATTATCGAAATTTTTGTATTCCACTAAGATTCTACTCTACAAAATACGTTTTATGTCAAAACTTCTCCAATCCAGAAAATATTAGGAATATAGGAACGACGTGCATGCTTCTAATTTACACTGTCGAGGTAGAATTTTGATGACGTATTTTTCCAATAGAGCAAATTAAAACGTGCATAATTTCGTAATCCTAAAACATTTTTAAAAAGTTATCAAGCAAACAAAATTGACTGTAGGTATTGTAGTGGTGCACAATTTTGACACAAATACAAAACTTTCATACCCACCCATAACTTTTATTACCTCTTTTACCATTATTTAAACGTATTAAAAAGTTAGTAGCTCACTCACAAAACTTTTCTCATTGTTTCCATACCTCTCATAGTTGGGTTAGTCGTGTGTGTTTGAGGCAACTACTCTGAATGCAAAGTAGCTTTAATACATTATTACCCTCTCTTGATGTAGTAACTCTCTTTTTTCACTTGTGAGCAATTAGCATATGACAAAAGTAATGTATCTAGTAATCACTGTAGCTTGATATAGAACCAATATCGCATTAGCATTACCGATAAACCACACCAATGGTTCAAGTATATAAATAATGTAATGTAATTTCTGTAACATAGCAAATATAAAACCGAACATAACTTTTTACTAGAACAGTCAACTAAAATGTTTTTCGGAAAATCATTATAACATTATATTGTTTTACTTGGTTCTTTATTTAAGAAACGTCTAAAGTGTGATCTCATAAAGCTGTAACCTTTGGCAAGGCCAAAATAGATACAATACACTGAAACTATTTAAAAAACGAAGTAAACTTAAGGCTTAAGGCGTAATTAAATGTTGCTTGCGCAAAATCTTGACGTAAATCCAAAGACATAAATCAAAAGAGAAACAAGAATAACTGGTAACAATTCATCACAACGAAAAGAGAATAACGAAACCGAAGCCAGAGATATTTCACAATAGGCGAAACGATATCTATACGATGCGTTTAATAAGGCGTCGGATTCTGCCAAGCAGATACATCAATCATGACAAAAGTCCGTAGATGTCGGCGTGAGCAGTGTGACTGACCAGCTTAGAACCAGTTTTGAGTCCGAACCTTATTGATCTCCACTAATTTAGGAGATGTTCACGAATAGTTCTGCGAATTGTATATTTATGAAAAAATGCAGACATAAAAATATTTGCCTAACGCTTTATTGATCCTACTCGCTATACGAGCTGGATATTTTAATCGTATCATAAATCGTAGTATCTATAAATTATTTAGTTATCATTTATCGGTCAATCTTTATAGATATACATTTAGAAATTCTTTGTAAAGCTATATGCTTTAAGATATTTATTTGTGTTTCATTTACTATCAACGTTAATTTTAAAGTTTTTAACCTATTTTATTTCATTTTTAACATACTTTCATAACTCAGATATCTAGTATCTTGATAATTCTACTATTTTTCAGGTTGCCTCAATTTAATTTCAAAGACTACACTACAATCAGACTTTGCAAACATGAAATTGCAAACTGGAAAAATTCAGCCAACGCGTCATTGCATCAAAAATGTAAATGGGTGAAGTGGAAATGTTGTAAATAGGAAAAACTCCGTGTTTCATATTAAAGGAAGCACTTCGTTTCGCGAAATTCCATTCGGATATGAAAGCGAGTATAATTAAATAGAAAATTCAATGAATGACTCGCAGTGTAAAGTTTATTGCCATCCAACCTGTTTGTTTATGGGTTACAGTGATTATCGCTTACTTTTACTTTCCGTACCAAGCGACGTATTTCATTTCATTGTAACCTTGATTTTTTCTGCGTGTGACATTTTGGTTATTCATATGAGTGTGTCTGATTTTAGATTAGAATCTATATTGTCATAGTCATTATGCTTAAAGTAGTTTCTAGAGTAACTTTATTCGATTTATTTTTACACAGTCATGAGTTTTTTTTTATTTGCTTGTCATTACTGTCTCTTAATACATTTTACGTTCATGGTCAATATTGATCACAATTTTGGTACCTTATATATAACTAATATAAGTTAATGCTTCGACGCAATAAGTTGGGGACGATAGGTCTTAGAACGTAGAGTACCTATCCAATCTCTCTCTGTCAATAAAGTTTGTATTAGCTTTATTATGACCCAATAATAAGTTTTATGCCTATATTACTGGTTAAGGAATACAATTATTTGTAGTCTTTGTTGCCAAATGCAGGTACATTATGATTATAGTCACATTTCCAGCGTTCCAGCGTGCAATGAACGCCGTCCAAATTTGGACAATTAAGCTAATATAGTGATGCGGTTCAACATGAATATTTAGTACATTTTGAATATGTACGTTGCCCGGTGAATATTGTAAATGTACCATCTACCTCTCCACCATACCTATCTATATGCGATTTTAGTAAGTTCAATAATTATCAAACCGAAACAAATATTGATTTACTGTAAAATACAACATGAGATTGTATGTTAAATTTTATTTTATATTACCTTGGAACATATATAAATTTAATAACGAACGATATTCCACCGCCAAATATCTTACACTATACCCATCAAAAATAAATTTACCTCAACAGACTCCGTTTCGCAACCTTATTTTTATCCCAAACACGCGAACAGTGGATAAGCTTCCCCTGGAAGTATTATCGCGACGTTACAATATGGGATTATACGAAACGGGTGTCAAGAGCCCTTAAAAGCCGGCACTATGTCACTCTCTCAGAGATACTCTGCAAATCTTCATCAAATATTGACAATCTTCGTACAAATGAATAGCTTTTATGTCGTGAGTAGCAAACATATGTGCAATATGTGCAAAGAAAGAAATACTTTATTTTAGGCTTGCACAACTTCAAGAAGTAGGTAAGGTAAGCATAGTATGTATGTGCGTGAGTGAATGTATACATGTCAAATTTAATTTTCTATAACGTATGAACACAATTGAATAACACATGCTATTCCACCTTACATTACATCAAAAAGAATTTTTACCCTGACCTAAGGCTGCAAAACGGAGGCTCCGTTTTTCCTTATTTCGATCCCAAACACGCAAAGTAGGTCCCCCGAAAGTGTCATCGCGACGTTACAATATGGGATTATACGAAACGGGTATCTCAAGAGCCCTTCAAAGGCGGCAGTATGTCAAAAGACGCTCCGCAAAACTGCCGCAAACATTGACAATCTTCTAATAGATGACATCTAACAGCTTTTTATGTCGTGAGTAGGAAAGGAAACACGTGTGACGTGAATGGTTGACATACCCACCTACTTATGCTTGCACACAACCAAATAGGTACTGTTTTTTCATGCAGGATACCGTGTGTACTATTTATTTTTCGCAATAACACATGCGAGTGAACTTTAGAAATTAAAGAAAAAAATTAAAGAAATAATTTTTTTCTTCTTTTTTATTTTTTTTCTTGTTCTTCTCTAATTTCTAAAGTTCACTCGCATGTGTTATTGCAAAAAATAAATAGTTCAATTACTAAGGGAACAGCGACATCTTAACAATATTGTATATACTGCAAAGTCTATCATATCGGTTGTATAGCTATTAATTATTTATCAATGGATGTCGTCCACCGACCCTAAATCGGTTGAACATCAAAAAGGGAAAGCAAAATTTGACGCATCGGTGTGGGACTTCGGTAGCTTAGTGGTAAAGCGGCTGGACTGTTTATGAGGTCGCAGGTTCGATTCCTGCCCGATGTCAAATTTTTCTTTCCGTTTTTTCTTTAATTTCTAAAGGATTTTGTTAAATGGCGTTTTTCTGTACTGTTGCGAAGTCGTCGCAGCAATTGAGAATTAACGCAACGATGTTAGCAAAAAACCATTACCTATAGATCTGAATGCCCGTGTGAAAGAAGGGTTAAGAGCTAAGAGCAATATTGATTGGCCTTAGCCTGTCTAAGGGCGAGATTCACAGATTGCACGCATTACAACTTTACTTTGACTTGGAGTCGAACTTTCAACGTTCATTTTATTATAGAGACGAGTTAAACTCTTTTACTTTACTCTATTTATATTTTACTTAGTAAGGATGTCCTTCCTTGACTAAAGTTAATGTTCTGATAGCGTTGAAACTTCGACGCAATCAAAGTAAAGTCGTAGTGCGGTCTGTGAATCTTGCCCTTAGACTGCAATCTTATACAAAATATTCTCTAATTTTTCAAGGCAGATATGTCGCCAATCCTGAAGCATAAGATCTTTTGCGTCTGTGCTTTTAATTATGGACAAGTTTTTTCTACTCGAAATTCTAATTAGCAGATAGATTACAAATTGTTGCAATGCCTACGCCCAGAAGTCTCAACCAAAGCGCGCAGTATGCTCCTGCAGCTCCTGTCGTTTAATTTCCATTACCAGAAAAAAGTAAATATAAAAAGTGTCTTACAATCTTTTGTCATATTATTATGGAACAATATAATATCAAAGAACTTATTTCAGGAAATGAACATGTTAGCGACGCGTTGCGTGTTATAGAAAACAATGTGTAGCTAGTTAAAAGTTTCCGGCTCGGCCAGAGCTGAGGCGGACAGAGTTAATTAGCAAGTGGTGCCGATGCAAATTACAAAATAAGAGCGGAATTTTATCACGTCACTTCAATACGCGAATAATTCCCCTTGCAGAGCGAATATGGATTTCTTTACTAGAGGAGTAGCTCCGACATTCTTCAACTAACATATATACTCAAACTTTGGCATATATATCCACTGTGCGTTATTTATCAGTCAGTTACTCATTCGGGAAGGAAGGGAACTTTACTATTTGTCCAATCAGTGCTTAGACATTTCAAAGAACAACGATTACAGGAAGTTACTAGTTTTTATTTTAACTTTATACTCGTAATAAAACAGTTGGTTCGTCGGTTCAAACTTGCACTTTTTTTTTACTTTTTGCACTTTTTACAAGTCACCACTAAAAATCAGGTGGTCTGGAGTCCACATTAATTATAATAGAATTAATAACGTACTTTTCATTCCTAATTGAGGAAAAGAAACATGATCTCATATATTTTAAATGTTTTATAAATGTATCAGAAAACTTTACATAATGCAATACATAGTTCAATCGCATAATCTAAAATATTGTAGCAATTGCAATGCCAGATCTCATTCTGATTGAAACACAATGTCGCTGACAGTTTATGAATTGTGCCAAGCGGAAACTCGCCAGTGCCAGTGCGAGTTAGAATATTGGCTGCGTCTCTTGGCGGCTCGGCAAATAAGGATGTGCGCTACACGCCCCGGGGCGGCACTTGCAGCTAGATATATAATAATATATGTTTATGCCTCGTGTCTTGATACTATTTAAAGGCTTTACACTGCACGATTTATCGTGTGTCACCTTACGTATAAATAAAAATAATGGCAACCCTTGATACCTCACTGCTGGCCACGAGTCTCTCCCCTTCTTGGGGAAAGGTCTGGTGTTTTCTCCACCACGGTGCTCCAGTGCGGGTTGGTGGAGATACGGGTTAGTGGCCAACTCGCTATCGGATGTTTTTAAACCAGCCCATAAGGCCTCCGACAAGGTTTAACGACTGCTATCTATCGATAGCAACTGGGACCGACGACTTAGCGTGCCCTCCGAAGCATGGAAACACACATTTTAATTTGCCACTACCGGTCACCCATTACAAACCCGTCCGCGCTTAACCGAGTCGATCGCTTGCGATCTACACCAGCCTCGGAGCCATGCGCGCTTCCGCGCGAATAAATAAATGGGAAGAAGTACACCTCTCTTACAGAGCCGAGATGGATATGGGTTCTTTAAAACAGCCATCAAAAGAATACTTCAGGACTAGCAGCGTCTTGGCAACTCCGTTGATGTTGCAATTGTTCATAGGTGACGGTGACCATTCCATTCTCCTCCACCTTTCCATCAGGTGGCCCGTCTGCTAGTCTGTCACCTTGTGACATAAGAAAGGCAAAACAACTTATACCTCAAGGATGGCAACGCATTTTCAATTTGATCTCCGGTTTTGTGTAGATGTCTACAGGCTGCAGTATTCATACCATACAGTATATTACCATGTGCACTGCTTGTTTACCACCATCATAACATAAAAGAAATTCGAGAAAATTACCTGTACGACAGTATTTTTTTATAAATGGATAAAATTCTGCGCTGTTTAATTTTTATGTAAAATTTCATGTGGCGTAATGTGAAATTATTATTAATTTGATGTAGTTAACTGCTCGAGCTTAATTAGTACGTAGCAAGCGGACGAATTTTAAAATTGGTATGACCCAATTTTCGGTTAAGTTCGAATCGATAAAATAAAGAGACGATCAATGTTTAAATTTCGTAATTAAAATCTGTAATTAAATACGAAGTTTTTACTTTCTAACCCAACATTTGCAAACAATACATGTGCATGCATGTACACGTGCCAAATATTTATTTTATGTAACGAAGTGGTGGCAAACAAGCATGCAATTCACATGGATGTTAAGTGATGATCATCTCCGCAAAAACAAGAGGTCAAAATGCATCCCTGAGACCTTAGTTGTCTCTCTGTGATAGTTATAACGGGCTCATACATTACCATCTAACCGGAACTCAATAGTGCTGAACACTACCATTTGGCGGCAGATAGATTAGGTAATGCGGTGGTGCCTACGCCCTCGAGTCCTTACACTGGGACTCAACCATTAGTAAACATTTTTTTTTATGTCAAATCATTGACAGCCAAACAGACGGGCCACCTGATGGCAAGTAGTCACCGTCGCCTATGAACATTTGCAACACCAGGGGCGTCGACAACGCGCTGCCAGCCCTGAAGGACTCTTAACGCCATTTTTGAAGAACCCCAGCACCGAGGGAACACCTCAGAGGGAAGCTCGTTCCACAATTTACACGTTCTGGGCAAAAACGAACCTGAGAACCGCACCGTTGAACATGAATTTGACAAAATTAAATATGAGGTATATTTATAGAAGGATTTTTTCTTTTGAACTTCGTTACGTACTTCGTCTAGGCAAAACTTATTACGGCCATACAAAAATAGGCAGCTGTAATGAAATGTTATAAATAACAATACTACACTGGCCATATTGAGAAAATGAGTCCAAAGGGAATGTGAGTGGACAGGAACCCGTTAGTGTTATTTGCGGGTAGAGAAATGGCACAGCTTTGTGCAGGTATGGTGCCACGAATACCAAGATAACTATCTGTTATTACACTTAAATAAAGCGATTGCGCGTTATTGTGTTGAAGCACAATATGCGGGGAACGTGTTATTCTATATGAGTTCAGTTACTCTACGTTTGGCCACGGAAAATACTGGCTTTTGTTTATGTTTTTTTTATGTGGTTTTTCTACTTGTGGTAGAGCTCCAGTGACGGAACTCGCGGGCGTAGGCACCACTGCATTACCTAATATACTTGCCGCTAAATGGTAGTGTTCAGCACTATCGTGTTCCGTTCGTATTCGTGTTCGTGGTGGTAATGTACGGCTCTGTAATTACCGGCACAGAGGCATAACAACTAAAGTCTCAAGGGTGGAAACACATCTGCAATTTGACCCCTGGTTTTGTGTGGATGTCTATAGGCTGCAGTCAAAAACAAAATTGTAGCTACCTGTAATTGTGTATTGTGCTTGTACTACAATAACAATACTCTTAGGGTGAGATACACATTACGACTTCACTTTCAACATAGTATGCTTAGAACTGTCAGTGAAGTAGGAGTTTTGACAGTTCTAAGCGTGCTTTGCTCAAAGTAAAGTCGTAGTGCGGTCTGTGAATCTAACCCCCAAAAGCATGAATTGGTTTGTTTTTAGGTTTTCACGAGCTACACTTATTGAAATAAAACTAGTTAAAATCAACCCGGCCACGACAACTGAGACCACGTAAGCTGAAAAGCGACCGAAACGTCGAATTAATATTTTATTTAAATTTTACTGGTGGTAGAGCTCCAGTGACAGAGCTCGCGGGCGTAGGCACCCCCGCATTAACTTATATACTTGCCGCTAAATGGTAGTGTTCATCACTATCGTGTTCCGATCAGGTGGATGCATTAGTTATACATACCCCCATACATTAGTATGGCCTTGTAATTTCCGGCACAGAGGCATAACACATAGGCCTCAGGAGTGGTAACGCATCTGCATTTTGACCTTGGTATTTGTGTGAGTGTCTATAGGCTGCAGTCATCACTTAACATCAATGTGAACTGCATGCTTGTTTGCCACTTACATGACCTCAAAAAAAAATCATTTGATATCAACTCGACGTTAAAATACGCGAGATAAATCTGAAAATGCATGCCTGCTAAATGCCCTGAGTAGACTACAGAGCTGTGCATTTGCAATTGAACATTGAAACCGCCAAGTTCTAATTACGATACTTATCTGAAAAACTCTATTGTTTCTTATTTTAATTCACGAAAATGTGCTTTATTTGCGATTTTTATTTCTCTGAATTTTATTGGACAAGTAAATTTACAAATAAAATTTTAGTACACAGTTCTATAGCAGCCATTAGGGCTAGAATAAAAGAAACGCACCGACGTGACATCATTACGCTAGCCTCGTGTGGCACGCAGACCCGAACCAATCGGTAATGTTGTGAAAAATCGGTAAACAGTCGTGGAATATGCGGCGCACGCCGTCATTTTTTTATGGTCTGGCACCATATTTGTGCAATTACATGCCGTCCCTATTTCACCTGTTGTATCTATGTCAGAATCATAGAAATCATTTCATATAATCAGCGACAAAGGTCGAATTTATGACTAGCACTATATTGCGAAGCAGCAAGAATTCACATTTATGTGTACGTTTTCACAAAGGGGATCTTCTTTACTATTGAGTATCTAGAAGAAGCATGGGAGGTGTGTCAGGACCAGGATATCTGGCGCTCCTCACTCTCTGCCTAGCCCGTAAGGGACTTGGCGTGAAGATACATACATACATATTAAGTATTCTGTTTCTATACCGAACTTAACTCTCATAAGCCCACTGTTAGTTGATTAGAACAACAAAAAGCTATTACGTACATATCCCTTTGTTTTTTTAAGGTTCCGTAGCCTACAAAGAACCCTTGTAGTGTCGCCACCACGCCGTCCGTCTGTCAACAGCTATGCTCGTAGACTATTTGTATTAGATTAGCTGTAATTAGGTACATCACGGCCGAATGGACTACGGTACATTCGTCGGTCCGTTCAGACTAAGTACCCACATAACTACCCCTACAAGTAAAGTGGATTTTTTTACTTCACGCTTCCATAGCGTAACTATGGAATGCGTGAAGTAAAAAAACCGTACGAATGTACCGTAGTCCATTCGGCCGTGATGTACCTACATTAAAAATAAAATTTCCGGATACGATTGTCCGACTTCCTATATTTGTGCCAAATTACAGCGTTGGATATTGTTGGATAGGTCGTTAAAATATATTGTGAGTTTGAAAAAACACCTAGATTAAGGGAACCGTTTCCGAATTTTCGTGTAAGACTCAGTGTGTCACCCTCTACCAGCCAAACGGTGGTATTTGAACACTTGAAAAAAATCGTGATGATAAGACATAATTTAAATGAATAACTATCACATATAAATAGACTAAAAGTTTACGAATAATAGTCGATTTTCTTAAAATGTATTTGAAAAACGGAACCCTACTTTGCGCGTGGCCGGCACGTACTTGCCCAGTTTTTGTTTTATCTATAGAGATAGCTATCAACGGTCGCTTCAATCTTTCAATTGAAGTTTATTCCTCTCCCCAAGTATCATTGAACCCTTCCACTATCCACAATTGACGAATAAATAAACAATCAGTCAGATAGCCCCAAGACCGTAAATTTCGTGGAATAAGTCCCAAAGTGGTTGGTAATGTTAGTCCGCACTTAGTGGGTGGTCATTTACCCCACATGTTCTTGTTGTGTTAGCTATGTGAACCGGTGAAGTGTTAGGTTCGGTTGCACCAAAATATTTGTTAAAATTAATGTATAATTGTAAGTACATCCCTCTCTAACTTTAATAAATTTGTTGAAGTTAGGAGAGGGATGTAAATTTTACATTAGTCTGTTTATTCTTTTATTGCTCTGGAAATGTCGCTCCAATTTGATAAATGGTTTTTGCATGGTTTATGTATTAGTTTTCATTCGTTTTAGCTTGCAAAAATCTAAGAAGACATCAGAAGTACCTATATCTGAATCTGGATTATTCTGGATACATTTATATGTATCTACATATTTAATTAAAGGAGATTAGGATATTTTACTTACTATTATTAATAAAACATTAAGCTATCGTACCAATGTTTCACAATTTCAAGTGTAATAAAAATGCGACTGTGATAAAAACAAGTTTAATTGCACGTTTTTGGAATAATTATACTATATATATAATATATTACCCATTAAAAGACCTACAAGTTGGCAAGTTTCATTCACCCCTACTTATTCTAAATTACCTATGCGCTGTTATTACCAGATAATTTTGTATGTCTCATAAAATTTAACTGTTGTCTATGTGTGTTTAATTAATTCAACTACCTTTTCACTTTATTTCTTTATCTTTAGTATTCATGTATATTTTAATAAATAAATAAAAGCGTACCAATATTTTTTATTCGAAGATAAAAGACAAGTTACTTAGGTACTTCTATAATAGTAAAATATTTTAGTCGCCTTTCCTTTTACAATTTCCAAGTAAATTGGTGTTAAAGTTTCCGTCATAACCGGGTAACCTAACCTGATATTCATATTCCGAGACCATAGAGCAACACAGCCATATGCAGGCTGTCTCCTCTGTCAAAGTACAAGCACCATTATTATTGTTCCTACGCTTGTCGCCTAGATGTTTTATAAAAATATTTTTCCATATTAAGTAACAATACAAATGTTATCTCTTTATATTATAAGTAGTTATAGTCAACGGATACTTAATCTGAATTCCCCAAATCGAATGGACCGCGGGCCATTCGACCGTAACCAAAAAACATCTACCTACGTTCCAAAGGACCGGTCATTAAATTATTACAAATTTAATTACAGGTACAGTCGCATACAATGTAATATTCGTACAGTTTATGAATTTGAACTATTTAAAAGATATTTGAAATCATCTAAGCTTCTAAGCACAAACTAATTAAATAAACTTCGACATCTACTTAGTACTCTAGTCAACAGTGAATCATTAGAAACCATACCACTCTATCACAATTGCGTCGAATGTATTGTAATTGCTCTTGTTACTTCAAGCCACGCATAGGGCCTACTTTCTCTGGCCGATACATCACAGCTAATCTTGTTAATCATACTAACAATGATTCATTAGAGCCAATATCTAAGTAGGTAAACACGGAACACGATAGTAATGCCCACTGATCAAATTGATCCGGATATGAGAAAGTATTGTTCACTAGAAATTATCTGAGGCCGGACACGATTTGAAAGAATGGAGAGTATGACTGCTTGGGCGCGTATTTATGAAGCAAATGTCAGACCACTCAAGCTCAATATGTCGTGTCGTATTAAAACCGCTTAGACCTCATTGAAGACCTCATATCGATTTATTAATACGAGACAAAACTTAATCGGGATCAACAATGAGTAAAGAGAATATTGAATCTAGAAGAGGTAATCGAATTTGATAAAGACTGAGATGTTTGACACTACACGCTCTCTGCCTACCTCGTAAGGGACTTGGTGTGAAGATACATACTATGATAATAATACTAAACTTAATCTTAAGCGATCCTTAGATCAAAATAGTCGCAATTTCTTCTTCCAATTAGTTATTTCAACATCTAAATCTTGCCACCTATAATAATGGAAAAAAAATGTTGGTTCAATATTTGAACAATTGACAGAGATGTATGACCCTACACAGTCTGCTTTCCTCGTAAGTGACTTGATGTGATGATACCTACATACTGTCCTCATCATAAAAAAGATAACGATCACGAAAGTTATTCCTTCATCCAAACTTACCACCCATGGTAATCAAATAAATTGCTTACAATCTGCAACACATTCTCCATTTTTTTTGTTTAGTAGGTTGAATAATTAAACTAAAGGAGACGTTCCAAAATGTATGGAGCTTGGGCCCGCACCATGTACACTATATTGAGAGATGAAGCATAAAATACTAAATAATTTTCAGCTATTCAAATCGTTTATTAAATCTTCAATTAATTGTCGTAAGTATATTTCGAAAACAAGAATGTCATAGTAGCGATATGGCAACATATTCCTGTCATACAAAAATTACGTAAAATAAATATTTCCGACAAAAAACAACTATCCAAATTATTTTTTGAGTATTTTTCCATAATTCTGCGTATTTTTCTCTAACTTTTGATATAGTGTACAAGGTGCGGACCCAACGTGGAACTTCTCCTTTATTCAATTCTATTTCATTCTTTCCACGTTCCTAGCCAAACAGACATAAAGTTAAGCATGGCGCACACGCACTATTGACGAACATTTTCAATGTGACAAAACACATCGGTTACCTGATCGCTGTTCTTAGACCTGTGCTTCCTTCACATCGCCTTTTCACACCAACTTAACTTGAATTAAAGGATTATTTCACTTTGCTAAATTTTCAGACAGCCCTAATACGAATAAACAAAGTCAAAAGTCAAACATAGTTTTCAACAGTGGTATTTATACGACAACACTTGTCAACATTTATTTTCCCTAGTTGATTTAATAGTTGAACTTTAGGTACTATCGTAGAAATGTCCGATCAGTCACTTCGATGCCTTATTTGTATCGATGTAAAGTCTAATTTGCATATAGAACTTGTTATTTAATTGGCTATAGTTTACTAGTTTACTGCGTCGTTAACGGCACAGTATTAATTGATATTTTATTATTCATCATTATTATACCGAATGTTAACTTTGTATCCTTTAAATAAACAATGCTAACTCAATTTTATCTCCACCAAAACTAAATGCATAGTATTAGCACCTAATTTGAGAATTTAGGTAAAATTCATATTAATGGCAAAGCAATATACTATGCTGTTAAAGTTAATATTTTTATAAACGTTTATATTTAACTATAGACAGCAGCTTTATTCAGTTCATTAATATAAAAGGACCGTTCGGTGATCGAAATCGAGCACAATATCAACAGTATATTTAACTGTAGAGCACCGTCACACACTGTCAATGAAAATTATGGGATCTAAAGCGGTCAATAGAAGGTCAGATCAAAAATAAATTAATTGAAATGATGCTAATCGAAGGAACTAAATTTTTCAGACACTTTTAATACAGGAAAACCACGTTTTAGTTCATACAACGTACCGCTGCACGTATCGCAATGAAACACATTGGACAAATCTGCATCATTATACAAAAACAACTATGTATCGTCAGAAAACATGGAGGAAGCTCTCGAAATTGCACAAAAGAACGACGAATCACTGCGTATTATATAGATAAAGCATGCGACTAATACATCAAGTAGACAAGACAGTGCAAACGGGTCACCGGTCAGCCGTCAATTCGACTCAGAGCGCACATCAATTATGGAGCCACGCGGACCGCTATAAATTGATTGCTTACCAACTGCTCTCCTTTCGTTGGTACGTAGGTATGTACTGCCAGGGAACTGTCCGCTTGACCAAAATCAATCAAATAAAGCTTTTATTACAATTGCATAAGGTGTCCATGTAATCCAGTGGACAGTACCTACCTCGATAGTACGTGGAGTACGTACGAAGAAATCTTAACGGTTGCAGGGCAGACGCAACCGAGCGGGCGACATTTCTTGCGTGCCTCACGATCCTTGATGGTACTTTTATAGGTAGCGATAGGACTAACTACAAATAAATTCTGATTAACTTAAATAAAATGCATATCAACATGTTTATTACTTAATGGTAGAGACACAAGAAATTAACAGAATTACACATTCGCAGCTGGTAACTAAGAAGTGGGTAGTGTAGGTAGGGACTACATAATCCTAGTGAAGTAAATGCTGCCTTAAAGATGAATTTACAAGTAGATATGATAAGCACATCATTCTTGAAGAACTAATATGCACCCTAAGCTGACCACGCACATAATGATTTAATTGCACAAATTTAGCTTTTAAGAAATTAAAGACAAAATAGATTGAAAAATTTTGTCCTTTGTACAGGAATTCAGTCGCATGTGATGGCGAAAATATAAAAATTAGACTAATTTATACTTGCACAAGTTTACTATTACATGAATTTGTTCAAAAGCCAGAGATATCATTACAATATATTTGCTAGTCATTTGTATCACATCACGTGTGTGGCCAGTTACAACACGATTATTAATCTATTGACTGTATTGTAATATTTGTAACGGCTACAATACAGCCTACAAAAACATGGGGCTTGAGTAATCAAAATCGAATAACGTTAACACATAAACCTTTGCCAACAATTGCTCCAATAACCGTCATGAACATGCGTACCAAGAATCAATCCGACGACCCAGTAACGCGGGGGATTCTGTCGACGGTTCTATTGTATGCAAAACACGCTTTAATTGTGATCTACGCTAGTCCACGGGGACACCCACGGCCTGACGCTGCCTAGTTTGATACTTCTGACGTTCGCGTACGAGTAGCATACATTAATATTTAATGAGGTCACAAAGTACGGATCCCAGTTTCACGAAACGACGCAATAGAGTACCTCCGAAGCGCATGTGTTTTGCAAAACGCGTCGTTGAATGTTTCCCGAATACGTTTTGGTTTGTATTGAGCTGGCATCGGGACGTGACGAGCCGACCGCCCTCTAGAGGAAGAATTTTCTTCTACTGGAAGATAATTCTTCCACTAGTGCAGTCCGTCAAACGAACAATGAAAAACCATTCCAATGGGGTGGTAGAGAATGCAATAACGCAAGATTTACTGGTGGTAGAGCTCCAGTGACGGAGCTCGCGGGCGTAGGCACCACCGCATTACCTTATATACTTGCCACTAAATGGTGTTCAGCACTATCGTGTTCCGGTCAGGTGTTAATGTACGGCCCTGTAATTTCCGGCACAGAGGCATAACAGCTTAGGCCTCAGGAGTGGTAACGCGTCTGCATTTTGACCTTGGTCTTTGTGTGGGTGTCTATAGGCTGCAGTCATCACTTAACATCAATGTGAACTGCATGCTTGTTTGCCACTTCCATTACACAAAAAAAGAAAAAGTTGGACAGCAGCGTCCTGCGATAAAATTACCACCACGGCGATCGGCAATCCTAATTTAGGCTGCTAATAAACAATACTTTGAATCCAAATCAATTGTAGGTACAATATGCCATGCTTGAGACCATGCTCAGTTGCTTTGTCCATACGGACTAGGTGTTCCAGACATACACAAATATGGAATCGCACGGCTGAATTTGGACAGCGCTCTAGGTATATGACAGCGGCACCTTTTTGGGCTTTGATAACATCGTGACTACTCGAGCAGTCATATTTCATGACTGCCAATAGTTCAAATTATAAATAAGTACTATCTGGTAATGATACTATAAATTATTATGTTCGAATGTTAGTACAATGAGTTGCTGGCAAAACTCTTAGGCATCGGTGCTTAGTTGCATCAAAATATTTGTTAAAGTTATGATTTTGACAAATTTTACAATAACAGTAACATTTACTTTAGCAATGGCTGAAATGCGTTGCATCCTACGAATAAGTAATTCTATAGAAGTGTAACTCTCATACAAAGCACGATAAAAAGTGGGACCACGGCTCGTTGCTATGGGCGTAACATTGACAGCTACTACTAGTACTAGTAATCTTATTTGTATGAACAATGAGGCCCTTAGCAACGAAATATAAACAACTTTTGTTTTTATTTCGTTGCTATTTCGCAACCATTTTCGCCAATAAATGTGAAGGAAAGATTTGACAATCGGGTATGGACTTCGGTAGCTCAGTTGGAAGAACGGCTGGACTAGATTCCCAGTGGTCGCGTCATCAGCATTGGCAGATTCCCTCACTATCCGACAGAAAATTGAGGGTAACTTTAACATTATGCAGCGCCACTTACTGGACTACAAACGGTTGGCAGTTAAAATTATGATGCCGTTTAACAATTTGCAAATGGTGCAATTAATTTTTTTAACTGCCTCAGTAGCGTAGTGGTAGCAGGCCACTACTATTACGCTGGAGGTCCTGGGTTCGATTCCCGGGTCGGGGGATATTAGAGATAACGGTCTAAAATCCTTTATCTCTGCTTCTATTGGGATTTTTCCATTTTCTGGAAGTTTCCCAGTACCCCGGAGTTTGGTAATGTGCCCGGAGATGGCAACAGGTTCGCCACCTGTTACATGGGCCAAAACGTAACCGGCGAGTCGTGGGTGTTTGCATGTATGATTAAATGCATGCATTTACCTCTGCCTACCCCTTCGGGGATTACAGGCGTGAAGTTACGTAATTTTTTTACTTAACCGGTACTTGTCAAATTTGTTTAACTAAGCCTGGGTTGCACCAAGATATTTGTTAAAGTTAAAGTTATTGTTACATTTCACATCCTTCTCTAACTTTAGTAGATTTCTTTAAGTTAGAGATGGATGTGAAATGTTACAATAACTTAAACAAATATCTTGGTGTAACCCAGGCTTAAAGTAAGACTATGCAACCCAGCCTGATTCTTGAAATAGAGACATAGTTCTGATCAAACGCAATATTTTTCTCAACTCACGACATTCAATATCGCCGCGTGATGTCACTGATAACCTCACTACCTCCAATTTCTCACCTCGTTGCCAATAAAGTGTTATCCAGCCGATATTGCGGGAATCCATTGGAAACTAGTATTAGTTGCCGGGGATATATTCGTAGAATATTCCACCACGTATTCGAATTTTATACGGATTCACCTCAGTGGATAGAACGTTCCGATATTAAGTTACTGGGACTGTGATGCACCATCGCACAGATATTTAGTATCAAAGTGAGGTAACTAAATATTTTGTACTTATTTTACTTAGGAACTGTTTTTCTTGTGACTGCTCCCGTTCTGTTATATGACATACATTCATTCATCGCTTCAGAGATTTGAATTAGAAATTTTATCATAAGCGATGAAGAAACGAAAATATTATACCTACTAATGATAGAGTTCAGTGGCGGAGCTCAAAGGTGTAGCGCCTACTACATAAGGCACCACCTAGTGGTACAGACGAGACACCAAAGTACTTGTCTAGTACGGGAGATGGCGTATCAATCGAATTACATCGCACGTACGAAGTTTTCTCAAGAGTTGGCATATATTCAACTTCCCAACGTTGGAGAAAATTGTTAAATGGCCTGGGAAAAGAACATGCTTTTCAAGATTTATGTACCTACTCACGATTAAAAATGTTTTATTGTTAGCTACCATAACTCGCGCAATCACGACCTCACAATAAGACATTCAAATCAGTTGAAATCGAGGAAAACCAAATATGGTCCACTATAAAACGGATGTATATAATGGATGTATGCTTGAATGCATGCATTTGCCTCTACCTACCCGTCCGGGGATTACAGAGGTGACGATACGTTTACGTCTCGATTTTAGGCACAAATTTTGCATCTTGAAACCACTGGTTCGTATGACTAGATGTATGTGCTGCAGTACGTTAATTATTTTACATTGTTTTCCACTTCTAACATTCAAAGTTATTGATGTGCTACTCCACCCTCATAAAAAGTTAAACAACTGACAATTTAAAAAGTTTCCCTTTTTCAGTATATAGAGTACCTACCTACTTCTAACCATATCAAGTCCATTACAGCGGAACATTGAAAGGCAATTTAGAGCGACTTCCCACCCTCATCGAAACCAATTCTCCGACCACTAAAGCAGGCATTGACAATATTTTACAATCGTAACAACGATATCTTTCACTTAAACGTGTTCATATGACCGCTCAATTTCTTACTCACTACATCATCTGCTCGCTTCCTATAAGTTTGCGGCAATAGAGCCGTTACAGCTGGGCCACAACTTTGCTACTAGCGGTCAATAAATTAAAAAGGTAATGTGTTGCAGTCACTTGTTCGTGAAGTTTTGAAATACACATTTTATTTGCTGTTTTCATGATATTCACGTTACGAAATACGGATAAAGCTATAAATACAAGAGTAGATGTCCTGTGTCGCAATAAACTATACTAAAACTACTTTTAGTCGAGAAAATTAAGCCACTCGGCACAAAGCAGGCATTGACAATATTTTACAATCGTAACAACGACGTATTCTTGTAACTGCCCAATTTCTTACTCTAATTATTATCTGCTCGCTTCCTAAAAGTTGGCGGCAATAGAGTCGTTACAGCTGCGCCATAACTTAAGTACTAGTGGCCCATAAATATAATAGGTAATATGCTACGCTACAGCCACTTGTTCGTGCAAGTTTGAAATACACATTTATTAGCCATTTTCTTGATATACATGTTATAAGACATCTACAAGATATTAAGTATAAATACAGAAGTAAGTGTCATGTATAACAACAAACTAAACTTAAGGTACTCTTAGTCGAGCCAATTATGACAGTCGGAAAAACTTCCCATCTACTATTCTATATTACAAGTTTAAACAACTTCATGTGAGGAGCGGTTTCAAAACAATCCAGGCTGTCAGTGGCTCAAGCTCAAGCCCAATCGTTGGGCTGTTTCGCCAATATATCACAGTTCATAATCTAATTTGGGTTCCACTACCTAGCATTAGGAACGGTGGCCGTAGACGAATTATGTTTTCTTTCTCGTGCATTGCCAACACCCACAACATTGTTATACGTTATATTATGATTTACTAACATTATAACATAACGGAGGCCATAAATAAAAGCGTTGTACAGAATATTGCTAATAACATAAAAATTTATTCGCCAATAAAAGGATACTTAAATGTGCCCAACAAAAATCGTTTCCATGCCATAATTAACTGTAACGCACATAAAACATTTAACGGCGGTTATTGAAACCTTATTAGTTCCGACGCAAAGTAATAACTATGTGGAAACATTAATACAATGACCGCGTTGATTTATAAACTTAGCGTCATCTCTGGTCTAAAGCTTGCGATGGGTATCTCGTGTCTGTGCTATCAATCCTTGCTCCGTTGTAAATCCATCTCGGTTCGTTAGGACTCCGACTAGATGCCATACTTCTGTCAATTGTACCCGCCTTCCATCTTCCGAGCGCTTAGGAATGCTATCTAATCAAAATATCCATCGATTGTTATTAGGAGTCCTGGAATGAGCTCGACTGGTTTGCTACAGCATTTTATAGTCATGATATCATACCACTTTGGTTTATTGTATATTCTGTGATCAGAGTTAATGGCGATGATATAATAGGTTGGGGAAAAAATCTTTTCGCATTATAGTATGTATGAACTTGTAATAAAATCTCTTTGGCTGTAGTATTTGTATCTGGCTGGTTTTGGTATCATTGAAAGTTAAAATTTTAAAGAACATAAATTCAAATTAGGCAAATGTGTGATTTTTATTTGTTTTTCGTACTGTCAAGATGAGTGAATCTAATGAAGAAATTCGATACATTTTAAAATTTTACTACAATAAAGGTAAAAATGCAACGCAAGCCGCGAAAAAAATTTGCGATGTTTATGGACCTAGTGCAGTGTCTGTGAGAGTAGCACAAATTTAGTTTAAGCGTTTTCAATCCGGAAATTTTGACGTCAAAGATGCACCTCGCTCTGGTCGCCCTATTACGGATAAAATGGATGCCATTTTTGAAAAAGTGGAGCAAGATCGACATATCAGTAGTTACGACGTAGCTGAAGAACTGAGAATTGATCACAAAACAGTTTTGGCTCATTTGAAAAAAGCTGGGTACAAAAAAAAAGCTCGATATTTGGGTATCTCACGAGCTCACTGAAAGAAACCTAATGAATCGTGTACTCATTTGTGATTCTTTATTACGACGTAATGAAACCGAATCATTTTTGAAGAAGCTGATAACTGGTGATGAAAAGTGGATCACGTACGACAAGAACGTGCGAAAAAGCTCGTGGTCAAAGGTCGGTCAGGCTTCACAGACTGTGGCGAAACCCGGGTTAACTCGCAATAAGGTGATGTTGTGTGTGTGGTGGGATTGGAAGGGCATTATTCATTATGAGCTATTACCACCAGGCAGGACTATCGATTCTGAACTCTACTGCGAACAACGAGATTAAAGCAAGAAGTTGAGAGAAAGCGGCCGGAATTGATCAACAGAAGGGGTGTGGTGTTTCATCATGATAACGCTAGACCTAACACATCTATAGCCACTCAGCAAAAATTAAGAGAGTTTGGCTGGGAGGTGTTAATGCATCCGCCGTATAGTCCTGACCTTGCACCTTCAGATTTCCACCTGTTTCGGTCTCTTCAGAATTCTTTATGCAATGTTAGGTTAACATCACGAGAGGACTGCCAAATCCACTTGTCGCGGTATTTTGATGAGAAGTCCCAAAATTTTTATAGCAATGGGATCATGTCCCTACCTACAAGATGGCAAAAGGTTATGGAACAAAATGGTACATACATACTTTAGTTAAATTAAAAAAAAACTATATTAAAAAAAGTTTTGAATTATCTTAAAAAATGCGAAGAAACTTTTTCCCCAACCTAATATTTTGCGATTATCATATTGACTGGAAATAAGGGACTATCTGCAACGTATTTCGCGAGCAAAATATGACGCCAATAATAAACCTCGGTGGGGATTGCATCGCGACATTAAGGTGCAATTAAATCAGCGACAGTGATTTACGATTGGACCTGCAATTTTCTTTCGCTTTTCTATTAGATTGTCACATTGAGTAGGTGGTGATTTGTTAAGATTTACTAGAGCCGATTTTATGATAGTAGCTATGTCAATTTACGACGGCACAAAAGATTTATAATCTGCTAACAGTAGTGCTAAAACATGCATGCAAATTATGTGGACAGGGAGTTGATTAAGAAGGTTGTCGTAATTTATTGACTGCATAATTCGCTCGCTCTTTAATTTACAGATTATTAAACAATAACGGATTATCAGAATAAAAGCTCTTTTTATAACAAAAGTTTAAAAACGTATAAATACTCATTCCATCGATGACTATCATTTTCGCATGTGAACCAAAATTTGTTATAAGTGTTTGTATGTTTTCGCTGTGATGCTATGAACGATATTTTCGAATATTTTTGTATTCGAGAAGACTAACTTAGGAAAACTACTCGTGTTGAATAATATCTACAAACTTATAGCCCCTAGATGCAATATGCACTTTTCATAAATAGAAGCGGCATTTATTCGCTATTTCATTTACATGTTTCTTGAATTCGTTTGGTGTACACTTGTCTACGTCTCAATATACATTATGCATTTAAAATTTGTGCTCACTTAGGCTATGTATGCTGTTCCTATAAAAATAACGTCTGTTTTTTTAATGTGCATCTTTAGGCAGCTCCTCTCGAGGTGACACTAGTCAATTGGAATTGGCGAACGCAAAGGGATCTCAACCTAAATAAATTTACACAATTGCTTAAGGGAAGCCCCTGTGGGTTTGATCCTCGCCTTAGGGCGTTGCGGGGAGAAGCATGAATGCGATTAGGAGCGGTAATCACGTCGAAATGATTCTTACCTAATTATTGTACGGATTCATAAATACAGCCCAATTCTGGTCCAGAACTATATTTTCTCGATTTCCCGGGTTCCTAACCTCAAATTTGTGTTTTGATCGCAGGAGCTGAAAGAGAGCTTCAACTATGGTCTGTTCTGCCCGCCGGTCAACGGTAAGGCGGGCAAGTTCCTGGACGAGGAGCGACGCCTCGGCGACTACCCTTTCAACGGCCCGGTCGGTTATCTGGAGGTAATTGATGATTCACTTTCTAATTTAGTCACCAAATATGGTCCTGACTATGGCAGTGGTCAATTGGTAAAATATTGTCAAGTTTCTAGCAATGATGGTCCATTAAATAAACAAATAAATGATTTCAAAAGTTCAGAAGAGCATTCATCAGTACCTTCACTCAGAATAAATGCCAGTTCAGCAGCAAAACATACATTTTGTACGGGCATACTTAAATTTTAAAAACTTTAATGTCTTAGAACAAATGTTGTTGGTATTGATGTAGAGAGGCTGCCTGCAACAGATGATGCGCTAATTTCAATTAACCCTGTATAAATGAAGATACTGTCATAAGAAATATATAAAGATGAGAATAATTAGAGCTAGGAAAATGGACATACAGGTCCGTATTGAAAACACATACCAATAACTAGAGACCCTTATGTTGTGGAACGGCATAAAATATCGAGATTTTTTTAAGATATGCCATCGGAAGGATAGTGGCAGCAAAGCAGACTAGAGGGCACCGCACCGCACATACATAATCCATGTACGGCGACTATTTTCCATTTACAATTACATTTTAAGGAATAGCTCCGTCATAACTAATTCAAGAGTAGGTATCGTCTATAGACTTAGGAGTGACTTTCTGAATCGGGCTGATGAACACTTAAACCTTTCGATGTGCATAAAATTTTATAAATACTTGAGCTTTAATTAAACATAGCACACAATTAGTAAATTGTTTATCAGCATTCGCGAACACACAACACATAAAGCCTGACCCGCTCGTTACGTATGCATATTTGCCCGTGAGTTACGCGCGTTGTTTTATCCCAATGCATACATTGTAGCATGCAAAGCTCAGGGCTCAGTGTGGCTCAGTTGCGCTGGTTGCGATATCGACAAAAATACCAGACGGCACGGTATGTGGGCTCGCAAATTCTTTCTAGCTTTTGTATAGGTTCAAATTGGGTTTAAATATTAAATTGAGAACAGAGAGCAGCGGGGTGTAGGTGTTTTTTTTTTATATTTACATAGTGTAGTTGTTTTTTTTATATACTGAGTTTACGTAATAATGTATCTTACGTATTAACTATGATTTATTTGATGATCCACGTTAACATCAGAGCAGGAAACATGTGCACCAATTTTACACCGAACACAAACATCGTAGTAGTAAGTAGTGCTCTATTACTACGATATTGTTGCAGGAGTGGTGGAAGCTCCTGTGTAAAAGACACATAGCAGCAGCGACGTTTTTTCAGATATTGATTTTAATTTCAAATGTTAATTTTAGTTTAATAATAAATCCGAAAACATAGTTTTATTTCGTATCGCAGTTCACGAAAAGAACACATCAAGAACGATGTTAATCCGATAAACTATTTACACAAAATTCTAAATTCAAAAGTTCCGTTCCTGAATAAATTTTCCACTTATCCACCCTCGTTACGTCCGCGTCAGCTTTCTCCTGTAATTCCTAAGACGTACACCTACGCGACATAAAATATACAGCCTGCCTACGTGCATCATAAAATTTCATGCCCCGTAAAATATAACGTAATAGATCAGTGTCTGCGGCCAGTCTGACCGTGAATAAGGCCGATTGTTTAAAGCTTGATGTAATAGGTTGGGGGAAAAGTCTTTTCGCATTATAGTATGTATGAACTTGTAATAAAATCTCTTTGGCTGTAGTATGTTTTATTGTATCTGGCTGGTTTTGGTATCATTGAAAGTTTAAATTTTAAAGAACATAATTCCAAATTCAAATTAGGGAAATGTGTGATTTTCATTTGTTTTTCGTACTGTCAAGATGAGTAAATCTAATGAAGAAATTCGATACATTTTAAAATTTTACTTCAAAAAAGGTTAAAAAGCAAAGCAAGCCGCGAAAAAAATTTGCGATGTTTATGGACCTAGTGCAGTGTCTGTGAGAGTAGCACAAATTTGGTTTAAGCGTTTTCAATCCGGAAATTTTGATGTCAAAGATGCACCTCGCTCTGGTCGCCCTATTACGGATAAAATGGATGCCATTTTTGAAAAAGTGGAGCAAGATCGACATATCAGTAGTTACGACGTAGCTGAAGAACTGAGAATTGATCACAAAACAGTTTTAGCGCATTTGAAAAAAGCTGGGTACAAAAAAAAGCTCGATATTTGGGTACCTCACGAGCTCACTGAAAGAAACCTAATGAATCGTGTACTCATTTGTGATTCTTTATTACGACGTAATGAAACCGAATCATTTTTGAAGAAGCTGATAACTGGTGATGAAAAGTGGATCACGTACGACAAGAACGTGCGAAAAAGGTCGTGGTCAAAGGCCGGTCAGGCTTCACAGACTGTGGCGAAACCCGGGTTAACTCGCAATAAGGTGATGTTGTGTGTGTGATGGGATTGGAAGGGCATTATTCATTATGAGCTATTACCACCAGGCAGGACTATCGATTCTGAACTCTACTGCGAACAACTGATGAGATTAAAGCAAGAAGTTGAGAGAAAGCGGCCGGAATTGATCAACGGAATTGATTGGGTGTGGTGTTTTATCATGATAACGCTAGACCTCACACATCTATATATATATAGCCACTTAGCAAAAATTAAGAGAGTTTGGCTGGGAGGTGTTAATGCATCCGCCGTATAGTCCTGACCTTGCACCTTCAGATTTCCATCTGTTTCGGTCTCTTCAGAATTCTTTATTCAATGTTACTTTAACATCACGAGAGGACTGCAAAATCCACTTGTCGCGGTATTTTGATGAGAAGTCCCAAAATTTTTATAGCAATGGGATCATGTCCCTACCTACAAGATGGCAAAAGGTTATCGAACAAAATGGTACATACATACTTTAGTTAAATTTAAATAAACTATATTAAAAAATGTTTTGAATTATCTTTAAAAATGCGAAGAAACTTTTTCCCCAATCTAATATTTTGAGTCAACTGATTGTTTCATTCTGCTTGTGATAGTAGTACTGGTAGATGTTTAACATTTGAAGCTAATGCATTACCGAGCTAGATGTGTTTTGATTAACTTTAAAAACATAATTATTAAAATAAGTAACGTAGTATTTCAAAAAGTCAAGATCATCAAGATATATTTTCCAAAATTGTAATTAGGTAAGTGCCTATAATAAGATGTTTCTTATTTAAAATCTACACGACTGACACAAATTAATCTCAAGGCCTTCTAAAAATATGTGTCTCATATTTTGTCGAAATTGTTTAAGATAGATTCTGATTTTGTGCGGACTGGATTACAAATTTTTTGAAGACTGCCCTACTAACTAGTCCCATTATTATTGTAATAAGATACTTCTTCGAATAATACATTTGTTGATAATGTTCCAGCTAAAATACAAAAGGCGGGTGTACAAGATGTTGAAGCTGGACGAGAAGACCCTGAAGGCGCTGCACTCGCGGGCCAACCTCCGGCGGTTCCTGGAGCACGTGATGCACGCGCAGATCGACAAGATCACCAAGGCCTGCTCCAAGGGGCTCGACCCCAACTTTCATTGTCAAGAAACTGGTGGTGAGTTATTTTTGCCTAGAATTTAATATTTTAAAAATTAAATGATTAAAATTTTGTTTATGTTACAGTTTATTTTTAATGTTACCAAGCTGGCTAATTAAATCATAACTGTAGCATAATTAAATCATAACTATAAACATCTACACAAAAACCAATGGTCAAAACGCAGATGCGTTGCTACCCCTGAGACCTCAGTTTTTATGTCTCTGTGATAGATATTACGGGACCATACATTACCTACTATCTAACCGGAACACGATAGTGCTAAACACTACTAGTACTTTAAATATTTTGTATTAACAATCCTAAAATTAATCTTATTCAAAAGATCCAACGATTTAACCAATGCAGGCTTAACTTTTCGTCTCTAAAGTTACAATCGCATCCTGAATAAAAATTACCTCATCAAAGACATTCAGTGTATTGAAAAATAAAATACCATTCATACCTTAGTATTTCGGTATAAATTTAATAATTGCACATACAGGTCAGAAAATACTTTATCCTATACACGTGTGTCTCAAATCAATGACGCAATCTTGAATGTTAAAATACTATCAACATATTGAACGCAGTAAAATATTATTACAAGCTATCCACCTGCACCAGAAGATGCAGTCACGACTTCATGCTCCGCTCTAGTAACCCGCTTGTGTTTAAAACAGAAAGGATTTGCCATTATGAGGTAGCTAACTGATGCTATAATATACCGACCATTGTTCCGCTCGTACTTAACACTACGTAAATCTCTATCAAATGAGAGCAATACACGCAATGTAGGTATCTCCCGTTTGAACCACATCAAGATGATACGCTATTGTATCGAATACCATTGTGAGAAAACTGTAGCTATCCAACCATGCTGTACGCGAGATTATCACTCGATAACCTGTATGTAGTACAATTATATTCTTCAATGTTTATTTTCAACATATTAAAAATAACTTCTTCAATTTACTTGTCACAACAATTGGGTTACTGAAATTGGTCTGGTCGAATTCTGCGTGATAATGCTTTAATAACGGGAAGTTCAAATACATAATATTCTCCTTGAGATTTACTTCACTTTTTGCGCCTATTCGTGATGAAAGTTATCAAATAAACACGCCCAAATTACTTGTTAATTGAACTGCACAGAAGAGAGAAACTAATATCACTGGTAGATACATAAATTAATGGAAAGTGAAATAGCATGATAAAATGAAACTATAATGTTTTTTCCAGAGACACCATTAACAATCGCAGCAGGTTTAAAGTCACCAGGCAAAGTTTTAATCGCACTGGTGAATGGTGGCGCTCTGCTAGACTACAGAACGAAGGATGGCAGCACGGCTATGCACAGAGCGGTAGAAAAGAATTCTTTAGAAGCTGTCAAAACACTTTTAGAACTCGGCGCATCACCCAACTACAAAGATGGCAAAGGATTAACGCCCTTGTATCTGTCGGTTACCAACAAAACCGATCCATTATTGTGCGAAACCCTCTTGCATGATCATGCCACTATCGGCGCAACTGATTTGCAGGGTTGGCAAGAAGTACATCAGGTTAGTGTTTATTTATAAAGTACGTCTAGTATTCTAATAGTCTGGCTGCCTGAAATTCCGACCACATTGTGTTTGCCTATTTGGGATGTCGTCACGTCGTACGAGCGAGTCATTTAAGACTTGACCATATTTTATAATACTGGTTATAGTTAATTTAAATTAAGTATTATTTCTTTATTGTGATGTTGTCTTACTTACTACATACTTTATGAGATTAAAATAAGTGGTATGTCCTTTAAATGGATAGTGCTCGACGGTAAACAATAATAGTGTGTCGAAAGATCCTTTTCATACAAATTAAAATTCATCTCATCTATTCGTAAGTACATCTAGTTACTTTAGTGTAGTGATATAAATGTCTTAAGGCACAATTATTACATCAATTACGATACTTTTGAGCTTGTCGTCACTAATGATACCCAGTGGAGTGATTTTCCATTTCTTGTAATTACAAGAATAGTTTGATTATGTGCCTATAAATAGTGTTCTTTCGACACTAGGATCCAGTTAAATGTTTAGACGATAACGCAGAATATTCATCCATTATTACTTCTGAAAGTAATACCACCATTGAAGGTGGAAAACTCGCAGTAGTATGAACGTTCTTTTTTGTAAGGCATGATCTCTCCCTTGGTAAAAGCAGACTACCTCATATTTCTCCTATTAATTTCCAGGCATGTCGAAACGGTTTGGTCCAACATTTGGACCACCTTCTCTTCTACGGCGCCGACATGAATGGTCGCAACGCGTCTGGCAACACCCCCCTCCACGTTTGCGCCGTCAACGCCCAGGACTCCTGCGCACGGCAACTGCTCTTTAGGGGCTGTGACAAGGAGTCCTTGAATTTTGCCAACCAGACACCGTATCAGGTGAATTTAAACTAAATTTAATTTTAAGATTCGTGCTGCCTTATTTGTGTCTAATTATTGATTAATCAATTATTTATTAATGAACGCCCAATAAATACTAATTTACACTTTATTGCAACATTATTAATTCGCCGCAGATTAATTTGAGTGAAATTGTTGTCCGTAAAATCGTTATGTCACACTACCCGAGCGTAGACTTTAACCATGACCATTGCTGTGTTCTTAAAGATTACTCCTTCCTCACAAATGTGGCTTTATGTACCTATATACAAGAATGTTTTTTCAAAACCTGACAGTGCAGCTCCAGAGATTAATACGTTTAAACAAAATAATTCTTCAACTTTTTTAATTTAGTAAAGAATATTTCATAGTGATCTTAAAATCGTAAAGGTATGAAGTCATAAATTGACTAAATTAATTACTATCAAGCAATTTAGTTTAGACAGCAATCAATTATGTAAACGCAAGAATCCTACTATTGGATGATTATTAAACAATAATCTACTAAAAGCTGAATCCGAATAGGGAATCGGACAACTTTTGAGAATGTGTCTAAAATTATTCTTTATACGTTAATTTAACCATAAAAAATATTAATTTTATTATTTAAACATGTTAAAGTACCAGAAACTACACATACATTTTATAATTTCAGAAATGCCGCGTTAACGGTGCCAAATGACTCTGAACAATGTGACGTCAACTGTTTGCAATCAAAGTGAATCTTTTAATTCCATACGACTAACTAAAGTGCGAATTGATTTGGTTGAATTTCGTATTATTTATTTTTCGTGTAAATAACGTAGAAAATATCCAAAAAAGAGCCAATAAATCAAAGTATCACTTGTGTTAAATATTTGTTGTACAAACATATGACGTCACGTCCTGTGATTGATGTTTCGTTCAACATGGAGCACAGATTAAAAATATTAAAATTATTACATTTTATTTTGCAATTTAAAAATATAAATCATTAATATTTCACGAAAATATTTAGTGAGTCATCGTATTATTTCACAAACATTCATTCTAATCATAGTTTACATTTATTTTCGATAGCTGTCCGATTGCCTATTTTCGGTAAAATAGGAGTGGAAGTATTTCACGTATTTGCCTTTCATTACACTTCCACAGTGCATCAATTCAACTCCGACGTACTAATCCGTGCAGCATACGATTTTGTAACCGGTCGACGTCGATCAAAGCCTCTAATACTGCATACTCTCTGCCGCAATGTTCCGTTTCAACGTGGATATTCACAGACATAATCTTTGAGTACGAGTTTCAGTCAATACTCGCCGTTTGATTATGATTGTCTTTGATTGCATGTTACTTTAGAATATCCTCACCATCTGTAAGCCTAATTTAACATGATGTTTGTAAAAATCAAGTTTTTATTTACTAACGAATCACAACATTAGAATTGATTACTAGTAGGTATTGTCTGTACCTTTGAGCTTAGTGGTAAAGCGGCTGGACTGGTTATCCTGAGGTCGCAGGTTCGATTCCTGCCCGAAGTCAAATGTTTCTTTCCGTTTTTTCTTTAATTTCTAAAGTTCACTCGCATTTGTTATTGCTGAAAATAAATAGTACAACTAATATATATTTTTTTTATAATGGAAGTGGCAAACAAGGATGCAGTTCACATTGATGCTAAGTGATGACTGCAGCCTATAGACACCCACACAACGACCAAGGTCGAAATGCAGATGCGTTACCACTCCTGAGGCCTAAGGTTATGCCTCTGTGCCGGAAATTACAGGGCCGTACATTACCACCGACCGGAACGCGATAGTGCTGAACACACTACTATTTATCGGCAAGTTTATTAGGTATTGCGGTGGTGCCCACGCCCGCGATCTGCGTCACTGGAGCTCTACCAACAGTAAAAATAAAATATATAATTAAGGATACCAGTACGGTTCTAAAATGTATACATAATATTTTTTATTCATCGCAAAACTACATTTTCCAGGTGGCAGTAATTGCGGGCAACTTGGAATTGGCCGAGGTGATAAAGAATTACAAATCGGATGAAATTGGTGAGTCCAACAATTGTATTATTTCTGCATGGCTTTAGCTCATGCTTGTTATGTCATTTTTATTTATGTTCTAACATTAGGTTTATTATATTTTTCCAAGTAGGATTTTGAACACTTTGCTCTATGATTTAAAGAAAAGGAATTCCCTTAAGAAATTACAAACTGAACTCATAACTATAAATAAGTTATTGAGATAAATGAAAGTCTTAAAGTTCTTAATTGTATATTTTATTTAATAAACGGTTTGTACTAAAAATGCTACCCTCAAATTATTAACTTTTTTAACAGTTAGAGGCTACCCCCTTATTCATAAACGTACATTAGTAACGTTTCAGCTTTCAAATGCTTTGTCTTGTCAGTTGCATTGTCAAATGCGCAGGATAGAAAAAGACAAAGGAGAGATTAGCAACACTTTAGCTAAAATACGTTTATGAATATGGGGGTAAGATTATTATTAGAAGATTATTATCAAATCAGTTCCAACATGGATATCTGTTTAAAAATCCTACTTCATGTTTTTATACGGGAAATTGCGAGATGCATAACGTTTGTTAACATGTTCAATGTGATTTATAATATAAATATCCATCCACATACACACGTATCTATTTAGCATAGAATATAAATAATGTTATACACCTTTGCATGTTACATTCATTCTATCTCTATTTATGCTTTATACCTACTAGCGATTTCTATTCCATTGCTTATCATAATGGTGATGGTTGTATTTAGGTAATACATAGACCATATTATATACCTACACTCACAACACGACAAACAAATCCAACTGTACGCACAATAACTGTAACACCAATTATTAGTAGGTACACTATGCAATTATTTTACGTATAATATATTTAATTACCTATATTTTATATCGTTACAAAGTATTTTGCATTATTAATGTATGGGGCGGTGATATGGGTTTTATATGTTTATTTATTAGCACGTTTACATTGGTTTATTTATGTTAAAATTTTAAATTAAGAGTTATCCGAAAAAGCTCGTTACGTTCGAATCGTTTCATTTATTTGAATCGTTTTTTTATGCACGTTTATTTAAGTCTTAGTTTGTTCCGTTGGTAACGAAACGATTGCAGTGCCGTTCCGAGGACCGCCTCGGTACAATCCAAAGAGGAGGTCGGCGGCGTGGGGGGGCTGGTGGGCGGCGGGGGACAGGTCGTCGCTGGCGTCGTCGACGCGGATCCCGGCCGAGTTCGACGCGCTGCTGCGGCGGCCGGGCGGCGCCGCCAACTCGCCCTGCAGCCTCGAGAGGCCCTTCTCCTCCGCGTCCTCCAGCATCAGCGACGCCAGCCACCCCAGCCACGAGGACGACGCCAGCATCATCACAGGTAAATGCGAGCGACACCGCGCCGCACACACGACACGTGCCCATGTGTGACAGCAACCATCACCATGCACCGACCACTTCACCCGAGACCATGTTTGCATGTTCTATGTGCGTTTGTAAATAATTTAGATGTTACCACGATCCGCTTACTTCGCTTTCGACTTCGTTTTAGGAACCCTTCCCCTGTTTAGTCTGTTAGGGATTTTTGCCGCACTTTTGACCGACACCACCTTATAGAATCATGTGTGTATCCTATTGTTTGTTATGTACGCCCTACACTGTATATCGTGATCCACCAAAATATGTTCAAAAATATAAAAATATATACCTAAATTATTGAATTAATGAACCAAAGTAAACATATTGCTAGAAGAGTTCCTCAAGGATCGACTTTAGGACCTCGACTTGTAATATCATACACCAGCTCGAGAATCGGACGAGGATGAGACGCGGCTAAATTTATTCGTCAGGGCCGACGCTAATGTTAACAGATAAGAGTGCCGGCGACACTAGCGACATAATATCGGACTCGAGTGGCGTGGGCACGAGCAACTCGGACACGACCACGTGCTCGCTGCAGACGGCCGGCACCACCGTCGTGTGTCTGCAGCCTTATGACCCCGCGGCGCCCGGCCACCTCCGGCTCAACCAGGGAGATATTATCGAAGGTAAAGGACCTGTTAGTTATGGATAGGTATATATTTTTAAGAAATCATTAGTTGATTTGTAATCGACATGATTTTTAGCCAATGTAGTAAAATAACGATATGTCCTGAAAACCTCAAATAATCATTCGAAATAAAGTTATTACATTGCAATTTTTTAAAAATGTGTTACGTTAAAAGACAGTGCTGCAACCATATAAATTCCCAATGTCTAATTTCTTGTTAATGGATTATCATACATTGTTAACTAACATTGCAACATAATAACTAACTTCAATATATCACAAGCTAATAAAAAATAATAATTTTCATCAAAAAATCATTTTTAAGCACGCTTTAATACGTCATTATGACATATGATTTTATATTTTCACGAAATATGATAAACATTTAATTACATTGCATAATTATGATCAATAAACGTCGATTATTAATTATAATCCGCAGTATTTTCCCCCAGCCAGTGTAGTACTTTATTTTTTTATACAAATAAAGGCATTGAAATAAAATAATGATAAAAATGTATTGTAACAATTGTTTTAAAAGGTTAAATAAAACTTCATTAAAAAAACCGTTCAATGATTAGCATACTTGAAGAATTTGTTCATTATATTAAGTATACAATTTATTCTTACAATTTTTTTCAAAGTAATGGTAAATATTGGTATTGTCGAGGAGGTGTTCAACTGAATAATTGTTTCGGACTCGAATATACTGAAGTCAGAGACGATCGAACCTTCCAATTCGATAGAAACTGAGTTCAAAATTTTCAGGACTTATGTGTCTAATTCTTCCTAGTGCTGTAACTTTTAATGTATCTGTAATACACAATACGCGTATCACCCGTCCAGTAACGGGAGCGACGGACGACGGTTTCCTAGAAGGCACGGTGCGAGGTTCAGGCGCGTCGGGCCTGTTCCCCACGCACTGCGTGCAGGAGGTGCGACTCAGGCAGAACACCGCGCACCTACATCAGGTACATATAGGCCTTTATTTTGCTATTCCGAATTACATAATCCATAAATAATTAAATACTTTGACCAAACAGTCTTTGGAATCGGCATGCATGTATGAAGAATGGTGAGTGTAGAGGCGACGTGTATGCGTGTAAAGACTGAGATGAGTGTGGCAACGCTCCGTGCCTACCCCATGAGGGACTTGACGTTAAGATTATATAAATTATTGACAATCATCTAGTTAATTTCCAATGTATAGGGTCGCTATCGGGCGATACATTTTAAAAAAGGAAAGCATTACTTATTCCTGGAACAAAAATAGTTTTTAAATTCATTTTTTTTTTGTTATGGAAGTGTTAAACAAGCAGGCAGTTCACATTGATGTTAAGTGATGACTGCAGCCTATAGACACCCACACAAAGTCCAAGGTCAAAATGCGGATTCGTTACCACTCCGGAGGCTCGAGCTTTATTTTTGCAACTAATTTATAATCTGTGGTTCAGGCTAGGGGAGAGATCTGTGCCACTACTCCTCCCTCGATGTGAATGACTAACTCCATATATACAATGTACTCTGCAGTACTCTGTGATTAACTGTTTTGTAATGGATGGAGATTAATAAACGTCATTAAATAAATAACCCAGAGTATTTATTACAATTACATACATAACATTTACTGGTGGTAGAGCTCCAGTGACGGAGCTCGCGGGCGTAGGCACCACCGCATTACCTAATATACTTGCCGCTAAATGGTAGTGTTCAGCACTATCGTGTTCCGGTCAGGTGGTAATGTACGGCCCTGTAATTTCCGGCACAGAGGCATAACACCTTAGGCCTCAGGAGTGGTAACGCATCTGCATTTTGATCTTGGTCTTTGTGTGGAGGATGTCTATAGGCTGCAGTCATCACTTAACATCAATGTGAACTGCATGCTTGTTTGCCACTTCGATTACATAAAAAAAAAAAACACTTAAGTTTCGGCAGTTTTGGTACTACTGAACTGAAGGCAAATCGTTCTGCTGTCATGCACTAAAACTTGAAACCTTCACACTGTACAACGCTAGTTTGTCGATCCATTTCAGGTGTTATCATCAGGACCAATCCACCACTCGCGGGTGACCGGCCGGCGAGAGATGGCGCTCAGTAAGACCTACAGCGCCACCGCGCCGAGGGTAAAGAAAACGTGAGTGCACTACTATTGATTACATTCATTCTAGGATGCGTTTCAGACTAACTAATCGTATGATTTGTAGAAATTAACAATAATATTGGTTTATGACTTTCGGATAGAAGAATGTAGTAGTCAGCAGTGTAATATGAGTGTCTTGTTGTTTTTTTTTTTTTATTTTTTTTTTATGTAATGTTATAAAATTGGCAAACAAGCGTACAGTTCACATTGATGTTAAGTGATGACTGCAGCCTATAGACGCCCACACAATGACCAGAGGTCAAAATGCAAATGCGCTGCCACTCCTGAGGCATTAGGTGTTATGCCTCTGTGCCGGAAATTATAGAGCCGTACTAAGTAGTAAGCCGTAGTTTAACAAAGATGACTGAGTAGTTGGGCCAAAAACGTAACCGGCGAATCGTGGGTGTTTGCATGTATGGTTGAATGCATGCATTTACCTCTGCCTACCCTTTCGGGGATTACAGGCGTGAAGTTACGTTGACTGAGTAGTTCCAATGGATGTTAAGTGATGACTACAGCCTATATACATCTACGCGTTGCTACTCCTGAGACTCTACTTGTTATGTTTTGGGAGGCCCACACACGGATGACTTTGACAAAGTCTCCCGTTTTCTTGTAGTTTCAAAATGTGTCACTAGTGATTAAATTTTTGAAAATATTAAAAGTTACGATCCGTTATTACCGAAATTAAAGAAGTTAACCTTTTAAAATTATGTACCGACAATAAACAATGATGTTTCATTACCCACTTTAAACAGTATTGATGAAACTATAAACAAAACAAATGTTTACAAATATTGTGTGACACGGGAAAACTGTTCATTAACATCAATGTGCGTTACGAAGCACTCATTTCAATGTATATTCAAGAAAAATATTGTAGAAATACATTCAACATGTGCCATAAAAGTTTTAGAAAAACGACAAAAAAGGTATGTCTTGTTACATATTACATATTAAAGTCTTACAGTAAAATGTACTTTTACTACATTAGTAATAAAAGAACTTATTATTAGAATAGGTCTTCTTCTTCTCGTGTCGGCGGCTCGAGTTAAATTGTATCGGCCCAATACTTCGACACAATTATTGCTGCGTCGTTTGCAGTTCTTAGATCTTCCAAAGTGCAAGAACTGGGGCAGAGCGGGCATTGGAGCATGTGTTCCATGGTTTGAGCTATGGCTCCACAGTCACACCGCTCCATAGGCGGAGAGATGAAACCCCAGTTGCACAAGTTTTGTCTGTAAAGCCCTACCTGAGTGCGGAGTCGGTTGAGAGGTCTCCAGATCGGCCATTGCAGATCATGACCTGGGGACTTGATTAGAATAGGTACATTGTTGAAATGACAAATGTCCATAAGCAAGTATAAAATTGAAAGATAATAAATATCATTAGAATCACTCATTTAAGTTAAGCTGATATCGCTAATAAATATTGTTCTATACGAAGTTTCTGCGGTGAACTACGTTGCGCTACAAAAGATAAACAGACAATTCAACTTGATGAATAACATGGATATTATCAAAAAAAATCCAGTGGTTGAGTTCGCAGGCGTAGTTTAGCGGTAAGTAGATTGCGATGGTACCACCACGTTACCTAATCAGTACGGCAAATGGTAGTGTTCAGTACCATCATGTTCCAGTCAAGTGGTTACGTAACTTGGGCAATGTAATTTCCGACACAGAGACTCAACAAGTCAGACCTTAAATATAGATAGCGTTGCCACTCCTGGCCAACGCTATCTATATTTAAAATCTCTGGTTTTTATGTAAATGTTTACAGGCTACAGTATTCACTTACCATCAATGTTAACTGTATCCTTGCTTGCCATAAGAAATAAGGAAGGATAATGATAATACTGAATGTTCGATATAGGGAGGAACATCTTCTTCTTTCTTCTCTTATATATAAAAAGTAGCTGTTGGCCGCGGCTTCGCCCGCGTGGATGTCGTTTTACAAATACCTAAGTAGCCTATGTTCTTTCTCAGTCTCTGGACCAAATTTCATTAAAATCGGTTCAGTCGTTTGGACGTGAAAAGGTAACAGACAGACAGACAGAGTTACCTTGGCATTTATAATATTAGTAGGGAAGTAGGGATGAATGTTTGTCTGCATGTCCTTTATTAAATCGTAAACTACGCATTTGATCATGTGATGATCTTCAGCAAAGTTGTTGTGCATGAGCCCACGAAGGTTTCAGAGTTGGCAAATTCGACAGATGGCGCGACTGCCAATTTTAGTTAATGGCGTAGCAACGCGCACTGGTTACAGCTAGTGTTGTCTATATATATGAAAGTGAGACTATATAAATAATTGCAGGTACGGCAGCATGGAGACGCGCACGGTGGTGCTGCACCGGGCGCGGCGCGGGTTCGGGTTCGTGCTGCGCGGCGCCAAGGCCTCCTCGCCGCTCATGGAGCTGCGGCCCTCGGAGCGCTGCCCCGCGCTGCAGTACCTGGACGACGTGGACGCGGGCGGCGTGGCCGACCGCGCCGGCCTCAGGAAGGGCGACTTTCTCGTGGCGGTCAGTATTCACTCGCCAAGGCCTCCTCGCCGCTCATGGAGCTGCGGCCCTTGGAGCGCTGCCCCGCGCTGCAGTACCTGGACGACGTGGACGCGGGCGGCGTGGCCGACCGCGCCGGCCTCAGGAAGGGCGACTTTCTCGTGGCGGTCAGTATTCACTCGCCAAGGCCTCCTCGCCGCTCATGGAGCTGCGGCCCTCGGAGCGCTGCCCCGCGCTGCAGTACCTGGACGACGTGGACGCGGGCGGCGTGGCCGACCGCGCCGGCCTCAGGAAGGGCGACTTTCTCGTGGCGGTCAGTATTCACTCGCCAAGGCCTCCTCGCCGCTCATGGAGCTGCGGCCCTTGGAGCGCTGCCCCGCGCTGCAGTACCTGGACGACGTGGACGCGGGCGGCGTGGCCGACCGCGCCGGCCTCAGGAAGGGCGACTTTCTCGTGGCGGTCAGTATTCACTCGCCAAGGCCTCTCTCTTTGGCTAACTTTGGTTTCGAATGATTTTTGGAAGACCAGGGAAGGTTTAAAAGGTAAGAAAATATGAAGAAATTGAAGAGAAATAGTAAAAACCACAATTTCATTTTCCCATACAAATAGTCCATATATATCAAACCTTTGACACGTTATTTAATTGTGAGGCAATACGAAGTTTGCCGGGTCAGCTAGTCTACAATAATTGTTTTATATTATTTCGCATTAACACATGCTTGTGAAATATATTTTATTTTTAAAGAAAAATGGAAAGAAAATATTGACTTCAGGCGAGGCTCGAACTCGCGACCTACTGGGAATCTAGTCCAGCCGCTCTTCCAATTGAGCTACTAAAGCCCTGCCCGATTTGTCAAATCTTTCCTTCACATCTATTGCATTGCTTTATGGTAGCAGCAGCGCCATCTATTACCAACTATGCTAGTTAGGCAACCGATATAATAGACTTTTCAGTTTATTGAATATCGTAAAGAAGTCGCTTTTACCCTTAATAATTGTTTTATATTATTTCGCATTAACACATGCTTGTGAAATATATTTTATTTTTAAAGAAAAATGGAAAGAAAATTTTGACTTCAGGCGAGGCTCGAACTCACGACTCCCACGCTCGAATTCCCAGTAGGTCGCGAGTTCGACCCTCGCCTGAAGTCAAATTTTTCTTTCCATTTTTCTTTAAAAATAAAATAGTCTACAATATTTTTTTCATACAATAATTGCAGATAAACGGCGAAGACGTGTCGGCGGCGTCGCACGAGCACGTCGTGGAGCTCATCCGCAGCTCCGGGGCACTCGTCTCCATGACCGTTGTCTCCTTGAATAGTAATGGTATGTATGACACTTGATATCCAATGTCTAAGGCGATTCGCACACTGCCCCGCATCACGCAGCATAGAAGGATCGTTCTTACGTTGCTTGAAAGTCCACGCGCTGTGGACCAGATCACGCGCGTACATGCGAAGAAACAAAAACCCGCGCGCGATGATGTCGGGGAATGGGTGACGTGTGGCGATATCTGAATGATACAGATCTGCACTCCTGCAACTACGCGCACTGCAACGTAGCGCGCGGTAGTGGCAGCGAATCGCCTGAAACTTAATTTAACTGCTGTTTTCCATATCAAAGTCGTTCCAAATTTTACATACACTGAGCGTGTGTAATAATTTCCATACATTGCTCTGTCCATAGGTCTGTAGGTCTGTAGATAAGAAACGACCTTATTCGTGTTTCGTTCGTGTTGAAAGTGTTTTAGTGATGGCTATTTCCTTTTAATTGAAACGAATTACGTGAATTTGTAGTTTACATTGATTAAGTGCATATTGCAGACTGTAGATATCTACTTTAAAATGTGAGTTCCCGAAGTGTCGATGCTGATTTGCTTAACCGTATAAGCGCTGTATTACTGCTAATCTAGTATTTGGATTAGGTACTTGGTTTTAACGTAAATTGTAAATATTTGAGGTAAAGGTTACTAATATCATCGGCGTATTATGGATGAAAATAAATATATTCATCATCATCATCATCAGCCTATAGACGTCCACTGCTGAACATAGGCCTCCCCCAGAGACTTCCACAATGACCTATTCTGGGCGGTCTGCATCCAACGGCTCCCCGCAACCTTGATTAGGTCGTCGGTCCATCTCGTATCGTATCTCGTCGAATAAATATATTATGTAGTAAATAATTACGTAGTATTATTAAATATATTATGTACATCAAAGAACATCCTCACATACATTACCCTCACATTCATAATAAATTCAGTACGTTATAAAAACTACTTAATGCCCGTCGACTTTACATGAAATTTCACCCAATGTGATAACTCATAGACATGGGTACAAAAGTGGACGCGGAGGCATACGCGTGCGCATGGCGGTGGCTACACTGATGGCTCTTGAAGTGCATATTTCAGATGGTACAAACAATGATCATTGTTATTTTTACTATTCTTTGCAAGCTGTTTCAGTTTGAACTTTGACTTTTTTTTAATAAGTAATGAAGTACGTATTTACCGCCTCTTGATAAAAAAAAGTAGGTTTACACATTTACTCCGAGAGACTGAACTGAAATGGTTTGATAGACCTGCGACCGACGCGTTACGTCGCTTGTTGACATAGTCTATTCAAAATCGTTCAACATTTTATTTTAATTCAAATATAAAATCGAAACATTGAAAACGTTCAGTGACGCTCTCCAGATCGTTCATCACAACGTCGCTCAAGCCAGCCCCTTGGTGCTTGTTCACGTAAGAACGCGCGGGCGCGGTATCCGCCAGGCGTTTGCGCGAGCGTCGAAGTTCAAACTGGTTGAACTTATCTGACGGCGCGAGTGAATCGCGCGTTCCGCCACTAGTTTGACGTTAACATACACAGACGTCATTAGGCGTTTGATACCACCGCTGCCCTAACTACTAACTTCGCTAGTTTGCCCGCTACTTAGCCCGTAGGTGCGTTTTGTACGTGAACATTTTAATGCCATGTCAAATGTTTGATATTTCGGGACCGCGCTCGCGTTTCTATGTGAACAAGCACATAGTTTAGACATAACGTGTAGATAGGTATGTTTAAAAACTACAAACATTGTCTCGCTCAAGGCAGTCCGACTAGACTAGCCATTGCAGTATGGATATAAAAACACGGTCATATAGATTTCATAATTCGCAACCACCGTCGTAATCGCGCTAGGCTCGCAATGTGGACACACACTTACGGAATACAACAGCGTCTGGCAAAACCGTTGTGTATGAGCCCGCGGGCGGGCTTGCGCTTGACAAGGAATTAACTCATTATGACATCACTAGTGCGGTCTCGAGACGAGCCGCCTACATAAGTCCATTAAAAAAGGTAGCTGTGTAATACTTACTCCACTCTACAACAGGGATAAAATATTCTACCGTTGTAATATAAGGTATTAATAAAAATAGAATCGGTACTAGTTTTCTTATGGTGAGCATGCTAAGGCGCGATGTGGATTGCGTAAGGCATTAAGAAGTCAGCCTTATTCCGACACTGCTTAAATCACATTTTTCTAAATTGTTTCCCATTGGAGCTCTATTACCCGTTAATAATTCAAAAATGTATTCAGAGACAAATAGTCATTGAAATTTTAGGGTTCCTTAGTATTTTTAAGTCACAAAATTACTAATTTTAGTCATTCTGTATTTGAAAATTATGTGATATTGAACAGAAAACGATTCGCACGATCGATTAAAAAATTTTCAACATTTTTTAAATTTAAATATAAACTCGAAACATTGATAACGTTCAGTGACGCTCTCCAGATCGTTCATCACATCGTCGCCGAATCGCTCACAAAGCGGTGACGTGCGATCGGAAATCGTCGTATAGAATTTCACTTTACAAGTGTCACAGCGCAAATGAATCCACCGATCGTTTCTTTAATCGATATTATCAGGATTTTCGTGCGACAAAATGTTGACGGTACAAGTCGTCGTGTGACAGCAGTGGAGTATCCGCAGGTGCGAGCTCGGGCGACTCCGGCTCGAGCGGCACGTGCGCGCTGCCGCCCAGCCAGTCCCACAGCCAGCTGTCGAGCTCGGGCCGGCCCTACGCCGCCACGCTGCCGCGGAAGGCTGCGGCCGGTCAGTGCACCCCCCCTCCCCCCCCGCCTCGTACGACCAGTGGAGACAACCGCACGCACTCGTCGAACCCGCTTACGAGGATCTAAAGCGGATCTTAGCAAAGCTGACTAGCTAAACTCGTTAACGCCGAAGATGTTATTAATATACGTTTACGACGAAATCCACATTAAGTTTATGGTGTATAATATATACTCATTGGTTGTTGTTTTCGTGGAATTACATCCGAATATACAATGAACAAGAATTCGCCCCGCGGACAGTAGGACTCACCTGATTAATACGCCGCTCGAAAGGAACGCTTAGCGTGCGTCAGTCTATTTCTTATAATGTCTTGTTAACACTTCTCTGCCATCCTATCTTAAAACACCCTTAAGTGACATTGGAGCGAAATTAACTCTTATATCTTTTATATACCAAGAAATGTATCTAACTACCCGTTTAATCCATATTCTTACTATCGATTATAATGACTGAGATCTGAAGAGTCCGTACTCCGGTAACTACACCCTTTTTAATTCTTAAACAATCCTAGTCAAATGTCACTTAACAGTATTTTAAGATGAACGGCGGTATAAAAAACGATGTAAATATATGCTCATAATCATGAGTCACGTGACGAAATTCTCATACATTTACTAACGATTATAGCTAGTCGACTTGGCTTAGTCCCCAGATTAGCCAGGCTCGCTTAAAACCATGTCAGATCTTGAATACGCGTCTGTATGTGCGTGTGCAGGTTGTCACCTGTAGTGTGAAGTTAATTTCCTGGTTCTATTTATTTTGCGCTTGTATCCCCTTATTCGTAAGGGGTATAATAGCCCGCTAATATAATCACAATTTCGCACGAGATATTCATGGCAGGTTTAAAAAGTAAATAATAAAACTGTATTTATTATTATTATAACGTATTTCTAACATAATATATTATACACATGTAAGCTTTTTGCACTTCTTCTGCATATTAATATTAACTTTTAGTGTGCCAAATCTAACACACTTCTGTACGCGTGATTCTTAACGAAATGCAAGTTTCCGCTTCACGTATTGATAGAACTGTAATTAGTTGGTGCGAAGGTATCTTCTGCTAAATAATAGTAGTGCTTGTCACTGTTGTATTCCGATTGAATGGTACTAACGTGAGGCCCCAGTACGGCTACAATGATTGTCAAAAATCAATTGTCGAAATTCCAATAATCATTTGTCGAAATTCCAATAATCATTTCCATCCTCAGATATTTCAACGCAGATGCCTTTTAATGATCTTTATTGCATGTACTCGGATCTTAAAAAGCTTCTGCGCCATTTGTAGCGCCATACAATACCATCGAATCAAAACACAACAGCATACATATTTTATATTATAACAAGGCAGTATGTATTTTTTATTTTTAGAATTGATGTAGTACTGAGGATTACAATTATGCTACAATAATAGATTGATATTATTCTATATCCGCTTACAATTTTACATACGACTTCGAGTCAGGCAGTTTTTGTTTCTATTTTCACCTATCATGGAGAGCGGCCCATCGAGAGGTCCGAGCTAAAGTTTCATATAATAATATGGCAGCTTTGTTACTAGTGTGTTACAAAATATATGTGTACAGGTCGCAGCCCGGCGCCGGCGCCGCCTCGCCGCGACCCGCGCACCACGCTCAGCGTCGGCCGCGCTCGCGCTCGCTCCATGGTCGCCGGCCTCGGTAACTACCGCCACACACCTCCACACTCCACACTCCACACACTACACGACCCGCGCACCACGCTCAGCGTCGGCCGCGCTCGCGCTCGCTCCATGGTCGCCGGCCTCGGTAACTACCGCCACACACCTCCACACTCCACACTCCACACACTACACGACCCGCGCACCACGCTCAGCGTCGGCCGCGCTCGCGCTCGCTCCATGGTCGCCGGCCTCGGTAACTACCGCCACACACCTCCACACTCCACACTCCACACACTACACGACCCGCGCACCACGCTCAGCGTCGGCCGCGCTCGCGCTCGCTCCATGGTCGCCGGCCTCGGTAACTACCGCCACACACCTCCACACTCCACACTCCACACACTACACGACCCGCGCACCACGCTCAGCGTCGGCCGCGCTCGCGCTCGCTCCATGGTCGCCGGCCTCGGTAACTACCGCCACACACCTCCACACTCCACACTCCACACACTACACGACCCGCGCACCACGCTCAGCGTCGGCCGCGCTCGCGCTCGCTCCATGGTCGCCGGCCTCGGTAACTACCGCCACACACCTCCACACTCCACACTCCACACTCCACACACTACACGACCCGCGCACCACGCTCAGCGTCGGCCGCGCTCGCGCTCGCTCCATGGTCGCCGGCCTCGGTAACTACCGCCACACACCTCCACACTCCACACTCCACACACTACACGACCCGCGCACCACGCTCAGCGTCGGCCGCGCTCGCGCTCGCTCCATGGTCGCCGGCCTCGGTAACTACCGCCACACACCTCCACACTCCACACTCCACACACTACACGACCCGCGCACCACGCTCAGCGTCGGCCGCGCTCGCGCTCGCTCCATGGTCGCCGGCCTCGGTAACTACCGCCACACACCTCCACACTCCACACTCCACACTCCACACACTACACGACCCGCGCACCACGCTCAGCGTCGGCCGCGCTCGCGCTCGCTCCATGGTCGCCGGCCTCGGTAACTACCGCCACACACCTCCACACTCCACACTCCACACACTACACGACCCGCGCACCACGCTCAGCGTCGGCCGCGCTCGCGCTCGCTCCATGGTCGCCGGCCTCGGTAACTACCGCCACACACCTCCACACTCCACACTCCACACACTACACGACCCGCGCACCACGCTCAGCGTCGGCCGCGCTCGCGCTCGCTCCATGGTCGCCGGCCTCGGTAACTACCGCCACACACCTCCACACTCCACACTCCACACACTACACGACCCGCGCACCACGCTCAGCGTCGGCCGCGCTCGCGCTCGCTCCATGGTCGCCGGCCTCGGTAACTACCGCCACACACCTCCACACTCCACACTCCACACACTACACGACCCGCGCACCACGCTCAGCGCCGGCCGCGCTCGCGCTCGCTCCATGGTCGCCGGCCTCGGTAACTACCGCCACACACCTCCACACTCCACACTCCACACACTACACGACCCGCGCACCACGCTCAGCGTCGGCCGCGCTCGCGCTCGCTCCATGGTCGCCGGCCTCGGTAACTACCGCCACACACCTCCACACTCCACACTCCACACACTACACGACCCGCGCACCACGCTCAGCGTCGGCCGCGCTCGCGCTCGCTCCATGGTCGCCGGCCTCGGTAACTACCGCCACACACCTCCACACTCCACACACTACACCACCCGCGCACCACGCTCAGCGTCGGCCGCGCTCGCGCTCGCTCCATGGTCGCCGGCCTCGGTAACTACCGCCACACACCTCCACACTCCACACTCCACACACTACACGACCCGCGCACCACGCTCAGCGCCGGCCGCGCTCGCGCTCGCTCCATGGTCGCCGGCCTCGGTAACTACCGCCACACACCTCCACACTCCACACTCCACACACTACACGACCCGCGCACCACGCTCAGCGTCGGCCGCGCTCGCGCTCGCTCCATGGTCGCCGGCCTCGGTAACTACCGCCACACACCTCCACACTCCACACTCCACACACTACACGACCCGCGCACCACGCTCAGCGTCGGCCGCGCTCGCGCTCGCTCCATGGTCGCCGGCCTCGGTAACTACCGCCACACACCTCCACACTCCACACTCCACACACTACACGACCCGCGCACCACGCTCAGCGTCGGCCGCGCTCGCGCTCGCTCCATGGTCGCCGGCCTCGGTAACTACCGCCACACACCTCCACACTCCACACTCCACACACTACACGACCCGCGCACCACGCTCAGCGTCGGCCGCGCTCGCGCTCGCTCCATGGTCGCCGGCCTCGGTAACTACCGCCACACACCTCCACACTCCACACTCCACACACTACACGACCCGCGCACCACGCTCAGCGTCGGCCGCGCTCGCGCTCGCTCCATGGTCGCCGGCCTCGGTAACTACCGCCACACACTACACGACCCGCGCACCACGCTCAGCGCCGGCCGCGCTCGCGCTCGCTCCATGGTCGCCGGCCTCGGTAACTATCGCCACACACCTCCACACTTTACACACTACATGACCCGCGCACCACGCTCAGCGTCGGCCGCGCTCGCGCTCGCTCCATGGTCGCCGGCCTCGGTAACTACCGCCACACACCTCCACACTCCACACTCCACACACTACACGACCCGCGCACCACGCTCAGCGTCGGCCGCGCTCGCGCTCGCTCCATGGTCGCCGGCCTCGGTAACTATCGCCACACACCTCCACACTTTACACACTACATGACCCGCGCACCACGCTCAGCGTCGGCCGCGCTCGCACTCGCTCCATGGTCGCCGGCCTCGGTAACTACCGCCACACACCTCCACACTCCACACACTACAAGACCCGCGCACCATGCTCAGCGTCGGCCGTGCTCGCGCTCGCCCATGGTCGCCGGCCTCGGTAACTATCGCCAGTAATGGATCCTTTAAATTTTGCAGTCTAAAACCACCTCGGTACCGATTTCCGCTCCTGCGATTCAGGGACACTATAAACACTGCTTTGGGGAACCCAACGTACTTCGTTTCAAGAAGTCTCGTGCAAAGGAACCCCATGGCTGTTACAGCGGGTGATTACCAAAATCGCCGGCATCTGCGTATGCACGTCGGTCCGAGCCTCTAGCCGCCTGAGGCTCGGTTTCCTTTTGACAATAGACAAAGTAATAAAACAAAACTTCTGATAGTAATAAGCGTCAGCCGATTTTTCTCACAGTGATTATGGGACGATAGCTGGATCATGGGACATGGTGTCATTTTATAAAGTTCTTGAGCTTAAATGTGCAGAAAAAAAAAACCTTGTGTATTTAGAAATAGTGTATATTGAATAAAATTAACTATTCTTATTGGAATTTCAGAAAATGGCGGTGAAAAGGAAGAGAGCTGTGAACCGCTGAGTGTTGCTGGCAAGTCTTCTTCCGCAGAATCTGTTCAACACGGTGGAAGCAATAGTAAGTGGTCGATTTCAAAGTCAATTCAAATATTACAAATGCAATAAGAATCCGTTATTATGATTTAAATCATAAACCTCTTCATGTTGGAAACCATTGTTCACTGTGAATCGGCTGACCGGCCGTATCGCGTTGTAGCAGTCGGTCAGGATCACTAAGAATTGCAGCTAGAATGGATCTAGCTGCAATTCTTCCATCCACTATCCTAGATCACGGATCCGCAGGATCGCCGATCTGTGAACCGTCCGGTGTGGAGCAGGCATAGAGCAACACGGGCCACCGTTCTCGGCGGACCGGAAGGGAGTAGTCATATTATGCAGGCTTTCCTTCTGTCAAAGTACAAGTGGTCCTATGCCTGTCGCCGAGATGTTTTGATGTGTATCTGAAATTTTTTATGTATTTTAAGGCGTGAGTTTTGTTGTGATAGGTCTTTTACGCAACTATGCGTAAAAGATGCGCTTCCTCGGTGTGTAGAGTGCGAGCCAGCCCAAACAGTATCTTAAAGATGATCGCGAGTAGACTGGTTTGGTTTTAATCACTGCAGTGCCGTATCTCATGTTTAGAGGCTGTGTGCCGCTGATGCAATCCAGCTTACGTATTTATTATTTTTGTTAAAATTTAAGTCATTATTTTTATACCTATATAGAATTTTAAGTTATTTCTGCTATATTGAGTCCCGGTCACTTGAATAAATGATTATGACTACTATGATTATAGACGATTTTTGATTGAGATTGTGTGTCACCTAAATTTCCCCCCCAAAAAATGACAAGACTGTTTTCCATCGGTAATAAACGCTATGGCTACTCCCCTCTGGCCCGTGTTGCTCTGTGGGAGGAGGCTCATCAGCGCCATGTTTGCAGGCGGCACGCCGGCGGGGGGCACGCCGGTGGCCCCGCGCACGGCGTCGATCCGCGCGCGGCCCGCCTCCTCGCGCATCACGGCCGCCGAGCTCGAGGAGCTGTTCCAGCGCCAGGCCGACGCCGGCTCCGACCCCGACCCCGCGTGAGTACCGCCCGCACCACTCTCATAACACACCATAATGGCGTTAGGCGTGAGTTAATCTGCAATCTACCGTCCACCTGGCGAAAATCAGCTCCTCTCTCTTTTCCTCAAGGCAATATTTTAACCCATCGCTCCATATACGGCGATGCCATACATTTCGTAACATTGCATTAAATACTTTGACGACCCGGTTAGTCCAGGGGTGTGAGACGACTTTTGGTTCGTTCCCCGCACCGGGACAAACATTTGTATGGCCTACAGATATTTGTTTCGGGTCTGGGTATTTGGGTATGTGTTGTATATGTACAACGACATACAACAACAACAACAACCCTCACGACACAGGGTTATACGTAGTGAGGGCTGTGAATGAACCTTTTTTTAAATTCTAGAATCAGTTTCAAACTGAACATTTACTAAATTGACTGTAATTGAGTCAGTAAGCAATATAACCGCAAAAACTTCGTCGCGCATGCTCTCTCACTCCCTTATAATATTTAATAACAGTGTTGTTTTATTATACATTTGTAACATAATATTTATTTTAGTCGACATACAGCCGAATTACGTACATGGTCCTTCGAGCCGGATATAAAACTTCTTCATTTTATCTATGTATTGTTGTACATTTGCAGCAGTAGCGGCAGTGCGATGATGACACGGTCAGCTTTCCAGGGCGGGTCGGGGTCGCCGCCCTACTCGCCGTACTCGCCCTTCTCGCCCGCGCGCACGCCCGGACGAGTATATGCATCTGTCGCAGAAATGAAGAGATGTCGCGGCAAGGTATTTACTTTTCTATCTCATATCGTAATACACTATTCCTTTTCAATACTTTCTCCTAAGCCGTAACAACCAATACAAAATCGACGCGTTCGGATCCATGCGCGACGCGTATTTGTTCGCCCGTCTATATGCAGCTCAACTTAGAGACTCTTAACATAAAATGTATTGCATTGCATTTTAATTGTTTCGTTGTTTCGTTTTAACCAACTACGGGTAGCTTTAACTTACTTGCGGGGCCTACGCCCCGAAACCCGCAGGTAGACGAGTTATTACTGTGGTACATCCGCTCTCAAGTTCCGACATTGGATATCTGCCACCTGTACAATAAATAACGTGACAAACATATTTTGCAGCTGGTGCCGAAGTCGACGAGTTCGCTCCGGCGCGACTTCCACTCGACGCCCGACCTGGCCGCCGACCCGGCCGCGCGCCCGCCGAGAACACGCTCCAGCGAAGACGTGCACGGTACGTACTACATACGATGCGACTTCTTTACGATATTCAATAAACTGAAAAGTCTATTATATCGGTTGCCTAACTAGCATAGTTGGTAATAGATGGCGCTGCTGCTACCATAAAGCAATGCAATAGATGTGAAGGAAAAAATTGACAAATCGGGCAGGGCTTCAGTAGCTCAATTGGAAGAGCGGCTGGACTAGATTCCCAGTAGGTCGCAAGTTCGAGTCTCGCCTGAAGTCATATTTTTCTTTCCATTTTTCTTTAAAAATAAAATATATTTCACAAGCATGTGTTAATGCGAAATAATATAAAAATCACGTACTACATATTTCGAACTTTATTTGCCAAGCAGACCGGCGTCGGGTTGATAGAACTTTTTGCACATTTCTTGTTCCAAATAAGAATGGTAGATTTTGGATTTTATTCCGAAATGCCGATTTTTGTGAAACATATATTGGCGCGGGTATTAACCGGATCGTCGGTGTTGCGAAGACCAAGACTGACCAAATAGGTCGAGTACTGTTGATGGTGGGGTCAAAAGTCTTAGGAATCGACGTGTATGTATGAAGAGAATGATGAATGAAGATGAGGCACGGGAGGAGTATCAGGACCGAGATATCCGGCGCTTAACACACTCTTCCTACCCCGTTAGGGACCTGGCGTGAAGATATATACATACATACATACGTGTATTACTTGTTCGACCCACGACGTTTCACATCTGCCAGGCGTTTTTTCTTATGTAGAGTGGGATCAAAATAAAAAAACATCAAATCCAAGATGGCTGATATATTCATATTTTCGTTATATGATATAGTCACAGTCTAATAATTATAATCCATACAGTTGCGGAACGCCTTTATTGTTGGGCTACCCCGCCAGTCCGCCACCAGCGCAAATACATACGACAACAGATGAAGAGCAAGGGTTGTCAAAAAAAAATCGATTATTAATTATGTCATCATTGAGTTTAAATCCTTCTAGTATGTTTCTGACAAAGCACATAATAATATGTTATCACTGGTAGAGCTCCAGTGACGAAACTCGCGGGCGTAGGCACCACCGCCATATCTAATCTCCTTGCTGCTAAATATTGTGATAAGTGTTCCGATCAGTCGTGTTAATGAATGACCCTATAATTTCTGGCACAGAGGTATAACAACTTAGACCTTACGTGTGGCAATGCATCTACATTGAAATCTCTGGTTATTATGTAGATCAGGGTTTCCCAACCTTTATTTTGCCGAGCCTCCCCGAGACAAAAATAATGTTTTTATGCCCCCTTAAGTAAGTTTAACCAAAAATTGGGATCGCACATTTTTTCATTAATTAAATTATTTAATTTTAAGTATCTCAAATAGGTTCAATACAGATACAATATATTAAATAAGAATAATGAACGAAAGAACACGTTTGAAAATCATTAAGTACTTATATAGAAATGATGATGATGAAAAGACCAACCATAAGCCAGTGCAGATAGCTTTGAAATTGATAAAGAATTATAGAAAATGGTAACAGTATGATACCCATTGATCAAGGAAGAGAAAGTAATAAAAATAAAAGGAAACATAAATTTCGATTTGCGGTTTTGAGGTTAGGAAGTGCGAGGATATCGGCTTTTTAGGTTTGAAATTAGTTTATCACGACTCTGCAAAAAATCCAACTACAGGACATTTGTGACATAAAAGCGAACATTTTCGCCAAGTTTCATAAAAACCCGATTTGTTTTGTGTGAGAGAAAAATGAAAAACCGAAATGTCGGTTATTTGGCCTTTTCACAATTATTCTTAAGTAATTAATTTGAGGTTATATGAAAGTGTATGAAGATAAAAGTTGTAGTCCTTTTTATGGCCTACAACTTTGCCATTCAAGGTTTTATAGTAGGACTTGTAGATTTTCCTGAAATCGTTTTAAACCTAAAAAGCCCACATGCTCCTGCTTCCCGACCTCAAATCACCCGTAATTTATTTTTCCTGTTATTTTTATTTTATGTTTGTCTTTTTTTGATGGAATTTAATCCTGTAACTATTATTCTAAAAAATATCTGTACCTACTGGCTAACCATACATTATTACTTGCTTGCTAGGAATTTGCATTTTATGCGAACGAACTATTAACCGAACTGAGTCGAGTACCTAATACCTACCTAGGTACGGCAAGCGGGAAGGTAGGGCGGAGAGCTTGTCACACGTCGTGTTGTGATTTATAGAAACCTTTAGAGCAGCGATTGAATGGCAATTAGGAGCAGTTAAATTTACCTACTACTTAATTTTATTTTTTGGGAAATGTATTTTTTGTACATATCACATGACATGTCTACGCGTCCCCAGGGGGGCGTGCCCCCCAGGTTGGGAAGTCCTGATGTAGATGTTTATAGGCTTACAGTATTCACTTACCGTCGACCGATGTAGACTGTATACTGGTTTGCCACTTCATGACAAAACTAAAACATTTGTGACTGCATACCGTTCTATTGAATAAAAAACTGTATATTTGTACATTAATATAATTTTATTACATATTTTATTTCATTTTATTTTCATGTGCTTTCTGCCAAACTGCAATCATGTGCAGATGTCTATATATACGGCAAGTTGTTTATTTGTTTCTTGTTGTTAGTGTTCTGTAGTTTTTCGTTTTGTTTTGTAAAGGTAAGTTTTGCCAGCTAGATTAAATACCTAATATAATAAATATTTCTTTAAATACATCTTCCATTCTAATTATTTAATTAAATACATTCCAAATCATGAGTTTCAACATCTAGCAACAATATTTTTTAAGCTTTAGGTATTATTGTAAAATCCATTCAGTAGTTTTTACGTTAAAGAGTAACAAACATCTATACAGACTTTCACGTTTATAATATTAGTAGATTATTAATTATAATTTGTGACATATATAATTATCATAATATTAATTTTTATTATGTATGTATAAAAACTTACTTTTACAATTTTTTTACCTCGTTGCCATATCAAGTTAAACCACCCGGGTGCGATACGGTACTTCGAAATTAAAGTTATACTAAATATATGAATATATTTTGGAGAGTGAAGTTTCAAGCAATTTCTATAGCTAAGGAAAGTGTATATTGCTAATGAATTGACTTATCTTGTGTCTAATCTAATCAGCCAGCAAGGTTATATTATTTATTAGAAGTGTATTATCTGCAATATATTGTTATTACGTTAGAGTTAAGGACCTAAATGATAAGATTATTTAAAGACAAATCTTTTAAAGAAAATCAAATGATAGGTGCAAAAATGTTTTCTAATATGCTAAAAACCCTATATAGGTATATGATTTTCCATCGTAAGCGACTTCATTTAATCGGGCTCGTTTTGGTTTATGCCATAAAATCAGTATTACAGATAATCACTATTGCTTTTACATGACTCTTTGATTTTTCTTATCCTTTCATACCGCCTATAGCGGTAGCATGTGTGTCGTTATAAATTGAGGATTAATATTACATTAAAGCGCTAGCGATGATCAGATATAGTAAGAGGGTTATAAAAAAAAAGATATAATTAAGACAAAACGACAGGCGGTCGAGTTGCAGATTCGTTTAGTTTACCTCTGATCAGAGGATTTCACATTTCCAACGAAGGAACGTTACATCTCGACCTATCCGTTCGCCCGTGAGCTTTAGGTTCGCTGGCACGAAAATATTTGTTAAATAGATTATTTATTAGATAAATTCCTATTGTCATCATTTTAGCCGAAAGATATTCACTGCTGGACCAAAGCCTACTCATAAAAGGGATATGCCATAATCGCCACGCTCGGCATGCGGATTGGCGATCGCAGTGGCAGTAGTTTTATCGCCGCTGCTCATCTTGCGTTAGTGGAAGAGTTCTCTTCCAGTATTAGAAAATTCTTGTGATGGTCGTCATGTCGCCAGACCCTCTGTACAATTGTATGTAGGTTGTTTACCGCCAACAACCTACATACGCACAACTGGAGTCTATTGTATAATTCAAATAATCTGTGTTGTTAAACTAATCCTGTCTCCATACGTTCACATATCATCACCACAATATCAGTATAAAACAACAATAGGTGTAATGCGCTCATTGACCGTGCCATTACACCAATATGTATCTCACATTTCAAACTAAGAAGTATCCACGTCTAATCCTATTTTCTTTTTGTGTTATAATATTAAGATTTCCCAATGTGTTATTCCAGCGGTGACGGTCCGCGCGCCGCCGCCCGCGAGCGCGCCGCCGCCGCCGCCGGCGCCCGGCAGCGCGCCGCCCGCCTCCTCCTTCCGCCCCGCCGCGCCCGCCAAGCTCTACGCCTCGCCCCGCGACCTGGCGCCCGTCGCCTACCGCCCCGCACCCACACACGCGCCCGCGCCCGCCGCGACACACGCGCCCGCCGCCGCGCACCCGCCGCCGCCCGCTCCACACGCACCACACGCACCACACGCACCACCCACCGCTACCACGGTTTGTTCTCGTGTTATCATTATTTTACTTCCAGACTCTATGCGCTCAAAACGCTGAAGAGAACCGCGCCCGTAGTGAAACGTAAACATGCGACCGAGTGCGCACGTACACTGAATAAAATGAGTACTCACTTTTAACAGAGAAAATCGCCATGTAGCGTCTAAGAATCGAGAATGTAGTTCACATTTAAGTGACTACTGCTACCTATAGACATTTCTACACGACACCAGCTCTTTCCGGTCCGCCGAGCCCCATCGCCAACCGCCCGCGCTCGTCCCGGCCCGACCGGCCGCCCTCGTCGCAGCTGCTACGATCTAATCTTTCATATTTACTCCACTTTAGCCGAGTAATATTTTGCAGAATACACAGATTCTATCGAAGAGCAGATTTACCGGAGACTACCAAGTCACTTCCTAAAAATATGAACGATGAAACCACGTCGTCCATCACCGCCATGAACAAATTCTTACAACATATATAGACACACCTCGTGCAGTGCCGCGTCGCGCCTCTCCTCCGCCCCGACCCTTGTACGACCCACGAGTTACTATTCCGGTTATCACCAACCGATAACTAGAGCGAAAGTTTCATCCCTCTTTAATCGCCTAACCCAATTATATGTCTAATATATCCATAATGAACGTCCTAAGCCAAAATGTGTGTAAATTTTCCCCATTACGCTAGCCGATTGCCTGGTGAAGTAGACTAGTGGCGTCTCGAGACGAACCGCACTTCAAAGTTTAATGAAATTAATAGCAATTTTTTTAATAGTATGCAATCGGAAAACTAGTTTCATTCTGCCAAGGTTTTACCAGTGCTATCGTATTAAGATCAATATAATATTATGACCTCGTAATTTCTGCTACACGAGCGAAATATTAGGTCTGAGAATTGGCAACACATCAGCATTACAACCTCTAGTTTTTAAGATGTCTTTGGGTGGCAATAATCATTGACCATCAATAGGTATAGGTATAGTCTGTCCGCCATTTCCATGTATGTATGTATGAAGAGAATGATGAAGGTAGACGAGACACGAGAGGTTTGTCAGGACCGGGATATCTGGCGCTCTACACTCTCTGCCTACCCGGCGTGAAGATACAAACATACATACATTTCCATGCTTTGTTCATGACAAGATACTCGACATAGATGAGTTGTGTGTGCAGGGGCGAGCGGCGTGGGGCGCGCGCTCGCGCTCGTCGGACGACGGGCACCAGTACGCGCAGCCCTTCTGTCTGCACGCGCCCTTCCCCAGACAGGTGCGCTGCTTTTGTACGCAACACTTGCGGCTCGAGTCGAGACGTTTTTATAAATGAATACACTGCTATCTATACATGACAATTTAATGAAAAAACGTTTAATTTTTTTAAGCTGAATTTGATGTAAAGACTTATTTACACGAATATTACTGTCGAGTTTAAGAATTCGCCAGTTCTAAACCCCCGTTAATGGAAGGAGAGTTTTCCAAATCCGAAACCAACACCCATCGAGGACGTATCTAAATCCAAAAGTGGCATTATTTTAAACGCAGCCAAACTCGTCCTCGTTTGCTGTTTACCAGATTTATGCGCTCTCAAAAAGTGCGTAGTAGCCTTAGCCACTAATTAGCCACCAAAAACCAGTTTTCGTTAAAAAGATCAGTGATAATGGTCTCTTTTAATCTCTCGTCGGGTCGGGGGCTATCAGTCATAAGTGATCACTGATAGTCAAACCTAGGACCGCAGCGTAGTAGTATTGGCCTGCTATAACTAGACAATTGAGGCAGTTATAGCAAACCTTCTCAATTTTTCTTATATCACATTTCAGAACTCCACTCCAGCCCCACCGATCCCCGAACCAGACTACAGTATGTCTGAATCCGACGACGAGGCTGACTCCAAGCCCAAAAACGAACCCGCCGCCGTCGCGGAAACCAGCGCCAATAGCAATGCAAGGTTAGTAGGTACTTCACGAACACACAAACTTCGAAGCTTGTTCTGCAGCTTAGCGAACAGTCGATCAAGAAATACTTCTTAACCGGTTCACAGTCCCACAGCCCATATACTTACGGGCTGTTTAATTGTTAAAACCATTGTGTCTGGTTTTGGGACTGTGAACCGGTTAATATTCAGCCTATGCAACCATTTTAACGTATGTAAGTAGACAGTAGCGGATCCAGAGAGGTCGGGAGACCCAATATGACTCATATCTAATACAACTGTACCTCACTCGTGAGGTATCTCGTTTGAGGCCTCGCCGCGGTGTTAAGAAAAATTTATCAGATTTCAAAATTGCAACGACTCGTTATTTTCCTCCATCAGTCAAGGTATACTCAGTCTACAATACTTCATTTCATTTGACGCATTACTCGAGTTGCGGGATTAGCAACTGAGTAGTTTACAATTTGATTACTAATCGAGTATAACTATTGAGTTGAGTGAGGAACTCAAACATGTGACTTTCAACGCACGCGAGGCACTTTGTTGAATGAACGAAGCAAATTGAGCGATCCCTCACTTCAAACGAGGAGTTCCTCGTGAGTTCCCCGTGAGTGAAAAAGAGGGACTCCCTCCCTCATCCTCGTTTGAAATAGACGAGTAACCCACCTGTATCATATACGATTATAAAGTTTACATTTAAAAAATTTGCTTCTTGTTTTAATCCCCCTTATTAATAAACGTATTTTAGCTAAAGTGCTGCCTTAGACTTTTCTATCCTGCGCAATAATTATTATTGATATTGCAACTGATAAAGACAAAGCCAACTTTAACTGAAACGTATCTTATGTACCTACGTGTATGAATAAGGCAGGCTTAAAGCCTTCACACAAATTTAGGGTCGAATTAAATTTCTGGATTTGCTGTAAATACTCGTAGATATCATATTTTGTCATTCGTTTCAAATGTAATAGTTGTCATTCCCCTTTGTACAAATATGTCCATAACGGTAATTCACATTTTCAGGCTACCAATTTGCGCAACAATCTATGAAAATGAGGGAGAAATGTATTAAAACATTAGTTACCATATGGTCGTTTGAAGGTATTGTTATGTTTGGCTGGGGTTAAGCTTTGTCATTGGGTGGTCACGTTAACGTCACAAATCGTGTTTTCATTGTAACCAAATTAAAATATTTGCCAGAAACACTACAAATGGCAATACATCGTCCATTTCTGTCTTTGAAATATCATCTACGGGTGTGTTTGTGGAAGTATGTTAATTGTTTTTGTGAAGTTGATTTCTTTCTATCCATTTATTATTCTTTCACTTCATTCAATCATTAAATATTTTAATTTCATGTCATTTTTTAACGGAACCCATCATAATCACATTTGTGACGTGTGACTGTTTCATCGCGGCAAGGGCGGCAAATTACGTTTGCGCTGTTTAAATAATATGCAATACTCTATACTTAAAAAGCTTTTAACTTGTGTTCACAAAGATAGAAGTGTTCTCTTGTTTTGGAATAATTATGTTGTACATATTTCAATTCAGTTTTCCTTCCTTTGGATACAAACTTACAGTAACCAGCTAGAAATATTGTACATCGAGCCTACGAAAGTTCGTTTCGACTTCGTAGAGCTTTATCTCTGCTGCACACTGCCTACGTCGGCACTGATAGTGCGGTATTGGTCAAAACATGATCAAAATAGTCGAAAAACGTCAAATAGGTAAGGTGCGAAAGAGATAACGCTCTACAGACCCGAAATAGCCGAAGTCTCCATTCTAAGGTAAATGTGCAATATTTCTTGTTAGAATAATCAAAGGGATTTAACTATGAAAAAATAATAGACATTTTTCGCAATAGCACATGTGAGTCAATTTAGAAACTAGAGAAAAAATGGAAAGTATAATTTATACTTATAATTTGACCTACCGAAGCCCAAGTTTAGTGTGAAAGCGGCTGGACTGGTTTTCCTGAGGTCGCAGATTCAATTCCTGCCCGAAGCAAATTTTTCTTTAAGATTATTTTTATTATATTACTAGCTGTGCCCGCGACTTCGTCCACGTGAGAAAATATATGATTGTTCAGTATCTACCCGGACGAAGTCGTGGGCGCAGCTAGTATAAAAGGCCTAAGTTACTCCTTATTACATCAGCAATCTGCCAGTGAAAAACCCATCAAAATCGGAGACACGAAAATTCTATTTATTTGTATGTAGGTATGTATGTATGTATGGTTGTATGGAGATAAAAGTAGCCTAAGTTACTCCTTATCACATCAGCTATCTGCCAGTGAAAGTCCCGTCAAAATCGGAGACACTTAAATTCTATTTATTTGTATGTAGGTATGTATGTATGTATGTATGGATGTATGGAGATAAAATTAGCCTCAGTTACTACTTATTACATCAGCTACCTATGCGTAGAAGTCCCGTCAAAGTCGGATACACTCCAATTCTACTTATTTGTATGTAGGTATGTATGTATGTATGGATGTATGGAGATAAAAGTAGCCTAAGTTACTCCTTATTACATCAGCTACCTACCTGTGGAAGTCCCGTCCAAGTCGGATACACTCCAATCAACTTATTTGTATGTAGGTATGTATGTATGTATGTATGGATGTATGGAGATAAAATTAGCCTAAGTTACTCCTTGTCACATCAGCTATCTGCCAGTGAAGTCCCGTCAAAATCGGTAAAGCCGTTCCCAAGATTAGCCCCGCCAAACAGACAGACAGACAAAAATTGTAAAAAATGATTGTTTTATATTATTTCGCATTAACACATGCTTGTGAAATATATTTTTATTTTTAAAGAAAAATGGAAATGGATGGAATGGATTCTTTAATAGATGGCGCTTCTGCTACCATAAAGCAATGCAAATAGATGTGAAGGTAAGATTTGACAAATCGGGCAGGACTTCAGTAGCTCAATTCCAAGAGCGGCTGGACTAGATTCCCAGTAGGCCGCGAGTTCGAGTCTCGCCTAAAGTCAAATTTTTCTTTCCATTTTTCTTTAAAAATAAAAATGTAAAAAATGTTGTTTTGGTATATGTACAGTGTATACATATATATGCAATTAGTAAAAAGCGGTTATTTTAATATTACAAACAGACACTCCAATTTTATTTATTTGTATAGATCACTTATCAATTCTGACTCATTAATAATTATCGAAAAAAAAAGTCTGTGACCATAAACCACAATACGACACCGACTGTGAATTCGATAAAAAAAATAACCACCTGCTCAACAAAGATATTTATGAAAGTATAGATATAGATACGTTTAACCAATTCGCGGCTATTGCAGTGGAAGCAGTTCCGGGTCGGGTTCGATGCAGCACTCGTTCTCTGTGGACGAGATCCAGAAGATCCGGACGCGGCTCAAGTCGTCCAAGTCGTGCGGCGACGAGCTGGGCGAGCGCGACGACGGCGACAACTCGTCGTCCGGCGTGTCCTCCGACCAGGAGGCGCAGGCCCGGCCGCGCCGCGATAAGGTGCGGCCTAAACTTTGCGCTACGTGAAGGAATGACTCGATATCGTACCGAATATATCCCGGACGTCCGCTTAGACAACATCAATATTTTACTGGTGGTAGAGTTCCAGTGCAGGAGCTCGAGGGCGTATGCACCACCTAATTTATCTGCCGTTAAATGGTCGTGTTCAGCCTTATCGTATTCCGGTTAGATGGTAATGTATGGTTCCGTAATAACTTCACAGATTCATGACAACATAGGTTTCAGGGGTGGCAACGCGTCAGCTGCATGCTTGTTTGCCACCTTCCGTACATAAAAAATAGTATAGTTCACACAATACACACAAAGACAAAAAGACACAGATACACTGGCGTGCTGCATCACTGGAGCCTTTCCACCATACTACTGATAGACAGCCCTAAATCGGCTCTATCAAGTGGTACGTGGTCAGAAAACATACGTCCCTAAAGATTAACCCGCTCTTCTTGTGCTCGAGTTTATTTATATTTTGGGCAAACATAAAAAAAAATGATCGTCTATTCGCAGGTGTCGTTCTGCAGCTCGGTGACGGTGAAGTCGGGCAACGATGTGATCAGCACGGAGCCGGTGCACAGCTCGTCGGAGAGCCTGGCGCCCATGCAGCGCCACAACTCGCTCACGCGCAAGCGGGCCGCCGCCCTCGGCCGCGCGCCCCGGGGACGCTCCGCCGCCGAACGCCTCGGCGTCGACATAGCTAAGGTAAGTTTAACATAGCCACGGAGCCAGTTCCCAACTCGTTGGAAAGCCTGGCCCTTCGGTCGAGCCCCGAGAGCCGCTTCGTCGGCGGCTAGGCATCGGGATGCCAGATTGAGCTTTCAACACGAGCATTTGAACGAGGGTAGACCGACGTATCTCGACAGGTTTCTTCGTTCAAACTTTCATCGAGATCGTTGCCTCGACCTTATTTTATTATAATCAAATTTGTCTTAGTTTTTATGACGTAATATTTGGGGGAGGATTACAGAGTGACACAGCGTGACTTTAGCGGGGTGAGGAGGTCAGAAAAGGCTTATTTTAGCGTCATTTATTTTATAGCTGTTTCAGTAGCCTAGTGGTAGTCACTAATACTACGCTGGGGATCTGGGTTCGATTCCCAGGTCGGGGTCCATTAGAGGTAGTGGTGTAAAATTCTTTCTCTCAGGTTCTATTGGTATTTTTCCATTTTCTGGAAGTTTCCCAGCACCTCTGAGTTCGGTAATACTCCCGGAGACGTCAATAGAATCGCCACCTGTTACATGGGCCAAAAACATAACCGGCGGCGAATCGTGGGTGTTTGCATGTATGCTTCAAATCAAAGTGTAATGTTGATATTATATTGTTAATTTTAAGCTTGTTTAAATTATGGAAAATTGTAAAAATATGCCTAAGAGATATTTTTAAAAGAGCCGACTGAGTTTTTTCCGGCAAGTTTTTCTCAGATCATATTGGCCTTTGGAACTTTGCCGGTGAATGACAAAGAATGACTCTTTTTCTTTTCTTTTTACTCTTTGTCATAAGTTTGTAAAGGGGAAAAGAGACATTCTACTGATATACTTTTTACATTAGTTTATGACATTTAGTTTTATCTTAGTGATATTCTTGACTTTACATATATTTTTTATCTTGTTTGACATGTATATCAATTGTTATTCGCTTTAATTTATTTTGTTTGTTTTTGACGTGTCATAAGAGGTGCCTGTCACCCTAAATGAATAAATGAGTTTCTGATTCTGATTCTGCTTGAATGCACGCATTTACCTCTGCCTACTCCTTCGGGGATTACGGGCGGGAAGTTACGTTTTTTTTTTGAAGTCACGTATTTTATAAATGGCCCACTAATAAAAGTCAGTACTAATGGTGTCCCGGTGTGTGCAGGCGCCGGGGCGGGCCCGCGCGCAGGTGCTGCTGGCCGAGCTGCCGCCGCCGCCCGAGGAGCCGGCCGCCCCCCCCCACACCGCGCCCGCGCCCGCCGCCGCGCCGCCCCCCCTGCTGGCGCCCCCCCCGCAGTTCAGCGACCGCGTGCGCGTCGTCGCCGCCCTGCCCAAGCTCACCTCCGCGCATCTTCAGTAGGCATCCCCCACCCCCCTCCCGCCCGGTGCCGGATTAGCCGTATAGCAGGACGCAGCAAACGCTACGGGCCCCGCGCATTCAAGGGCCCCGCGCCTGTGCCCAAAAATAAACACAAATATGTAAGAGCGTTGGCAGTACTGTAATTATTTAAGTAGATATATTATTATGTTGCAAGTTGGCAATACCACAATACTTACAGGAAGAATCCCCTAATATTGTTTTCGGATTCATTTCATAAATGTTCCGTTTTATTTACATCCAAAATTTCAGTAGGTAACTCTAGAGCCCCATGGTCACATTTGCTACGGGCCCCGCACCGGCTTTATCCGGCACCGCTCCCTCCCACACACACGCCCGCAGGCCCCGCGACACGTAGGGATATGCGAATAGCCCGTTCTCCTTATCATCGCCTAATATCGTTTATAAAAAGTGGTCAAACGTCAAAATCGTTCAAAAATGTATGGAATCGCTCGGCGCCTTGTCTATAGACTTCGTGAATTCCGTGATGCCAATTTGTACCATACGTTGTATGAGAATTACTCGTAGCTTAACTCCCGTTTCGTTGTTATACTCGTATTATATGAGATACCGTTCCTTATCGCGATACCATAATTATTGTACTACTGCTTAAATATTCTTACTATTCTTTGGTTAGAAATCCAAAACATTCGTGTAACGTACGCCTCGACGATTATTAGAAAGTAAGATTTTCTTTCTAAAATATCTAACTAGGCAAAATAAAACTAAGATAGTATTATCTAAGATAAATCAAAACAGGAATAGTAAAAAGGTAGAGAGTTACTCGAGATAAATAGGCATTGATTTAAGTTCAAAATCCGACTTTTGCAATCAATGCAAAACGAACGCTATTCGCACACCTCTACGTAGAATTGTCGCGCTATGAGCGAGCCGACGTCTTGTGAAGCGTAGACGATAGACTAATCTTCTCCATTCCGAGCGCCCTCTACTAAAAACGCGTTCAAACGTTCTTTTCCAGATCGAACGAGTGCGGCAAGCGTAAAACTTTTTGTAATCAAACGACTAAATGAAACCAAAGATTTATAGTATTTATTGTTGAGGAGGTAACATTGATATAGTTGAAACTAATTTTTATACATTCCCTTTATTGAATAGTACTAATATACGTTTTCGGGATCGATCGCGCGATTGGACTTTGTATTGTTATTAGTTCGTACTATGATTTAATCTCCGACGTGTCAAACCACATTTCTGTATATCGCTAGCGTCGTTTTTAATTATAAATTATTAATTTTGTATAATTTCATCCTTTTACAACGCAACCGAGTGCCATCGTCTATGATTTTAATATATTTTTATATGTATGTGTAAATACCTAACGAGAGCTATTTTTAATGTTAAAAGAGTGGACTGAGACGCACGTATACAAAGATATATCCGGCCAAGAGATGCGATATATGAAAGATATTAATCAAAACACAATATTTATGAGTATAGTTAGAAATATAGTCGACGCTCTGCGTTCAAATGAATGAATATTATTTATTTCGTTTAATTCGTCCATATATAAGTAGCGTAGTCCACTCTTTTGACGAAGTGTCGTCATTTGAAGAGGTCGTCTCAATTTGAATGTGTTCTTGCAAGACTAGCGCTTATTATTGTTCAATGCTTTAGTATTTCATCCGTTCCATTATAATGTAAACTTTTATACTATGATCTATAAATTGTGTGCTATGACCTCGCTGACGGCTGCCAACACGACACAGTCTGCATTTGTAAATGAATCGCTTCCATTATTCATATTGACATTATAAACTAATAAGTAAATGTGCGACGTGCGACCATTGAGTTATTAATAGTTTAAAAACACTTAGATAAATTTCCAATGTATAATTTGTACATTAATATTGATATCGATATTTTAAATATTACACGGCTGTCAGTTTGATCGATGACACAATTGAATAGACATGAACCGAATTCAGACCTAATGCAGAAACTGCATAGTAGATTATAATGCAGACTAAACGAGAATATGACACCAATTTTAACTTTTGTATTTTTATTGTATTTATACACTAGCGCTGCTGAGATTTTATATACTAAAATAAGGACAGTTTTACAAGTGCAAACAAAACATTTTTAGGTATATTACGGATAGGTATTTATACATCATGCCGAAATCAAGTAGTAATTTACTCTAATGTTGAGTATATTTATTTAGTTTAGCATAGATCTTAATACGATTCGTCTGTACTAACAAGAATAATTATTAGTCTTGCCTTGCAGTGAAATGCGTATGTATTTCAACGCATTTTAAAATTAAAAAGTACACTAAAACTTCTCTTATCATAAGAGAACGCTTCAGTGTATAGACGTCTCAAGACGTTGATATTAATATAAAATTGTTTGCAATTGTAAATATGTCTTGATCACGCAGCGGCACTAAGCTTTTAATAGGTTAGTATAAACACTGCCTATCGGCCATAGTCGTGCAGCCTAAACGATACAAACTTGATATTTATTTTCCACAGTTTCGTAAGCATTGAATAGGCTTGGATAAGTTCATATTTTATATATGTCGACTCGGTAGCGGTAGAGAGGCACGTGCCTCGCTGGGTATACGCGGACGTGACTGTTCACTTTTACAATACATTTTGACAAACGTCTAATGAGCGTCTTGTATCAAAAATGAACATAGCCTTCCAGCTAGCTTATTAAACTTTTTAAATTAATCCACATGTAATGCGTCCGTGTGTACTCACCTTAACTATTAGCTGAATCCTAGCGAATTATTAATCTAGCACGAGTCGAGTCAACAAACTAGGGTTGACTAGGGCCTTCACTGTATTATTAGCACAATCAGTTATTTTCTATTATTGATGTATTATTGCGTTATAATCCTCTTGTCATTAAATTAAGTTGTATAAATGTATTGTCTACTTAAGGCATAGATAGGTAGTGGTAATTATATTAGGGCAATATTTGATCCTAGGGTAACGCGAATGGGATAGGGCGCGACACGGGTTCAGGTTTGCTATATTTTCACTTCGTTTCAATAGCACTAACTGAGATCCTGTAATGGAAAACTTGAAGCAATGTATTATTAATAAGCACCTTTTCTACTGTATTAAATTGTTACATATTACGAAGTAATCATTTCATTTTTCATATGTCTATGATAGGATTATTATCGTATTAGATACGAGGTGAATCTCCAGCAAGCTACCGTGTGTAAGCCCGTTGCAATTTTGTATAATACCAACAATGTGTTTTACGTTTCATTTGAATCTCAGTATGACGTGTAACTACAACTTGGTATACTTTCAAATGAAAATTAAATGTTTCAATCACTATGAAGTATTTTATTCATATTATTAAATTTACCTGAGAACCCAATTATGAATATTGCAATTATGTTTTGATGGACATTTTTCTTTATTTACATTTTGAAATAAGAACTTCTTTAGTATCGTTGTGATTCGAAAGTTGATGAAACGAAGAAAAAGAGACAAGACGCATAAATTCATAAGATTTAACGTGGGCGAAAATGAGATAGGAAACATTATACAGGGTCTCTTATGAAAGTTTTAAAGATTTCAATTCTACAACGTGTGAATTGCACACATGTTTTTTTAAATTTATTTTTATTTAGTGGCTAAGTCAATCGTACATCAATCTAAAAGTTGGCTAATAAGTCAGAAGATTATTTGTATATGCTATGCCATTTGTTACTAATAACATTATGCAGGAAACAACGTTAAATATCGACACTATGACGGAAGTTAAAACAAAAATAAGTGACAAAATTTGTAACGTTCCTCTTCCGAATATTATTCGCAAGAGTATTATGTAAGTAAGTATTATCAAATCAAATCTTCGTAACTTTATCATCTTAAACATTCTGGATTTCAAAAAATATATATATTTAACCGACTAATAATTTGGGTCACTGAGTTCGGTGCAACAACTTTTAAAAAACAGTATGTATACATATGTACGCACGTAAGAAGTTATACTTCATTTAAGCTACTTAGGTAGCTTAGTGGTAAAGCGGCAGGACTAGTTATCCTGAGATCGCAAGTTGGATTCCTGCCCGAAGTCTAATGTTTTCTTTCCATTTTTTTTTAATTTCTAAAGTTATACTTCTTTAGCGTAACAATCCTTAAATATACCAGAAATAAAACAAAACGACTAAAATGTTTAGCAACTAAATTCAGACTGTTGCTTTTTTCTGTTTAGCAACTAACTGCTGAATGTCGCTTTTATCTCCCGAAATCCGCGCGCATCGTAAAAAATCACTCATCATTTTTTCGAATCGCGCCATAAAAGTATAACTTTACTCAAATTGCTATTTGCAATTCGCAACACTATTCCAAGTAATGAAACTGCATATAAAAAGTCAATTATCTATATTTCAAACAACTGACCTTGTGATCAAAATAAATCTAACCTTACCTTATCTAAAATGGATAAGTTCTAATAGATTATGTATACAAAATGTAAACAAATCAAATAATAACCTTGAATAACTATTAAAGTGCTACACCAAAAAGAGTAAGTGGAAAATATGGACGGAACATTATCACAACGTGTAAAGGAACATAATAATATATCTTAATCCGATGTATTAATGTCTAAATAGGGAGCGACGTCGTCTATTTTGACTAGCCTCCTGTGATCCACGATTTCGCCGCACATCGGACATTTGCCTTCGTCGCATAATACCCTGAAATAAATAAAAATAAAAAGTGTTTGGACAAAAATGTTTGGGTTATATCCACAATAGGATATATATCATGTACTAGCTGTGCCCACGACTTCGTCCGCGTAGCGTGATGTTATATGCCTAACCTACAGCCTTCTTCGATAAATTGTCTGTGTCTTACACTAAAATTATTTTCAAATCAGTCCAGTAGTTCCCGAGATTAGCGCATTCAAACAAACAAACTCTTCAGCTTTATATTATTAGTATAGAAATATAGAAATGAGATGACATGAGACAAAAAAATCCAAATCTCTTTTTTCTTTTCTTGAGAGTGGTAAACAGATGTTATGTTTACATTGGTGGTAAGTGAACACTAATCTCCATAAAACAAATACTAAGCTGTTATTCTTCTGCGCCGTTCAGTTAATTTGTAAATGCAGTAAATATATGTATCTTCACGCCCGGTCCCTAACGGGATAGGCAGAGTGTAGAGCGCCAGATATCCCGGTCCTGACATACCTCTCATGCCTCGTCTACCTTCATCATTCTCTTCATACACGCACGCCGATTCCTAAGACTTCACCGCACCATCAGACAGAACTTGACCTATTTGGTCATGGTAGGTCAGTCTTGGTCTTCAAAGATTTAAAGATATTTATTTGCTTAAAGTATGGTTTTACACGTAATATTTAGTGTTTTATTGTATCACATACTATGCCAAAAATAATTTAGCATGCAAATCATAAATTTAAATAATAATATAAATTAGCTCTAATAAAAATCTATTAATACATTCATTACTTACACACACTCATACATTCATTACTTTTACTTTTACATACACTACCTGGGCCTCTACAACCATCCACATTCGCATTGTATATCTGTTTAGTCATTCGCTCATTCGACATTCTTTCTATATGCCCGAACCATCGGTGCATGCCTTGTTTCATTTTTACACCGAAACTGTCATCCCAGTAGTTAAGATCTCAGCAATTCGATAAAATTGATATATTAGCTTTCACGCAATCATATTTTAATAAAAACTATATACATTACCCAACAATAAATATTGCACACCGAGCCAACGAAAGAGACAATCAGACGACTGTCTCTTTCGTAGGTTCGGTAGTTTCGACTTCGTAGAGCGTTATCTCTGCTGCACATTCCCTTCGTAAGCACTGATAGTCCGGTATTGGTCAAAACTTGATCGAAATGATCGACAAACGTCACATAGGTAAGATGCGAAAGAGACAACGCTCTACGGACCCGAAATAAGTCGAAGTCTCCTTCCAAAAGTCGATGTGCATTATTTCTTTTTGGATACTGAAAAAGAGTTATGAACGGTGTAAACTCACTCAGTGAATTCTGAAAGGATGGCAGGAAAATCGCATTCTGGACATGCTGTTAAGTCTTCTTTTACAATATGAAGACCCTGCAAGAAAGATGCAAAATAATACTCATGGCATTCTATCCCATCCGCCCCGGGTGCTATTTATGTTAGCTACGACACTACATCTTTTCTAAATTGGCACAGTGGTATAGCAAGTAAGCACGTAATACGAAAAAGAAATATTCACTGTTATATGATTTTAATAGACAAGTGGCAAATAGTACAGTGAAATCTGCATAGCACCCATGCATGAACAATTACCGACATGCTTGAGAAATTTACTGGTATGAGGTTAAAGATGTACGTATACAAAGTAGCACATAAAATATATACAAGGTGATTGGTGAATCATGGTACATATTAATAAAGGGAGCTCAGTATTCGATTTTCGTCCAAAATATGTAATAAAAAAGTACCCAAGTTTCGCCCGAATTATCTCGCAAAATAACAATATTCAGAATATTATCACGCGCGCGCCTTCATTATATTATCGACCGAGGCTCACGGCCTACAGATATTCGTTTCGGATCAGGGTGTTTGTGTCCGTGTTGGGCGAGTACAAAGACACCCACGACACATGTTTTTATCTAGTGTGGGGGACAGTCCGTGGGAGCGTAATTTATTTTTATACAATTACTAGCGGACCCGACAGACTTCGTCCTGTCAAAAATATTTGTTTACTCTTTGACGTTAGGAACACACCTACATAGCTTAGATATCAATGAGTGCTTGTAATTGAAGATGAACTTTATACAATAGCAAATATAATAGCAATAAAGCTCAAATTGAGTCTACCTTTTATTTAGAAAACGTTTGTATGGGAAAAAGAAAAGGGCTGTTTTTAGGGGTTTCCCGGCAATCATTCGATTTTTTCTCACCTTTTAAACCTTCCCTAGACCTCCAGAAACATTTCAAGACTAAGCTAAATCCGTTCAGCCGTTCTCGAGCTTTAGCGAAACTAACGAACAGAACTATATGTATAGATAATATAGATAGATAGATATAGATAATATTTCTCTTAGACTGAGTAGGCCCCAAGAGCGAGATTACTTATTAGTTATTTCCGAGTTGGCACATCACTATCACAGATTACCACAGATTTTTTTTTAAAGTTAATGTACTACCACAGATTACTAAATAGGTTATGCGAACAAATGATGCTCGAATTTAATTAAGTTACGTTTAAATTTTAAAATGAAAGTTTAAATGTTCCAAAGTTTAAATGAACAAAAATAATAAGAATTAACCACAATAACCGAAAAATGGTTACATTTTGACCAAATTTCTAGGTTTTCCTTAATTGCCCATAATTTTCAAACTACATGGGATAGATTTTTTTTCTGATTTTTCTCATGATCGTTACAATCAATCCTGTGGGGCCGTTCAAGTATTACGTAAGCACTATGGGGGGGCGGGGGGGGCTCTCTTTCTCTTCTTTGCTCTGCTTATTTTGGATGACATGGGGGGTAGGGGCGTCTAGATGATGATTACGTCATCGGTAGTTATTTATTTATTACATCAGTAAAATATAATCTCCATCCTAAATCTATTTTATTATTTCTAAAATTATAATTATAAAACATTATAATTATAATATAAAAAAAACCAATACATTAATTGAAAAATGTTTACGTAAGCATGGGGGGAGGGGGTAAGAGCTTTGCTTACTTTTGCTGACAAGGGGGATGGGGGGGTAAAGAATTGTAATAAATCTTCTTACGTAATACTTGAACGGCCCCTGTCACCCCGTTTCGGCTTGACGTTGAGTTCTGGGACACCCTGTATATAGATTACGCACCGTGGCGAGGCAAAAGGGCAGGTCCAGGCCGCAGTTGGAGCAGGCCAGGTCGGCGACGGGCACGGCGCGGCCGCACAGCGGGCAGGGGGCGGCGGCCGCGGGGGGCGCGGGGGGCCCGCCCGGGGCGGGCGCCGCACCCCCCACGCCCCCCGCGCGACCCCCGTGCCGCACCACCGACTCTATCTTCTTCACGTACTTCTCGTCGATCTGAAGCGACACCGCACGATTAAATATAAACTAAACAGCGTTGCAGCAAGGTGCTTGCCGGTGAGAAGACTATGCTGTTAGAATTACAGAAATCCCGAGCGTGACGATTATGTCATAGTCTTCCCTGATGGCGCACTACGATGTTGTGGGCATCTTTGGGGAAGCCTTCTGTCCGTTAACGTCTATTGGCTGAAGCAACACGAATGGCTCTACTCAGCATACCTAAACCTGCTCGGGTTCAGGCATGCTTTAAATTCACTATTGTATTCCTTAAGTTGCGCTGCAATCGAGTCGAATCGATAACGTATGCTGAGTGAAATAATCTATTTTATAATATATTAAGGTTATTTATTATTGACGATAATATTCTAGACTATATTTTTTTATTAATTTTTGTTTTACGGCCATGGATTCAAGTCCTTTGCAGTCAATCCCTACTACTATTACTACTTCCCTACTTAATATTATAAATGCGAAAGTAACTCTGTCTGTCTGTCTGTCTGTCTGTTACCTTTTCACGTCCAAACGACTGAACCGATTTTAATGAAATTTGGTACAGAGATAGAGCTGAATTTGAGAAAGAACATAGGCTACTTAGTTATTTATATAACGACATATACACGCGGGCGAAGCCGCGGGCAACAGCTAGTCTTCAATAATTTTCATATTCTTAATTTTGTAATGACTGTCCACATGGAAGATGACGATGATTAGACGGTTCCATATAGCACCATATAGCATAATAAAATGATATGATAAGATGAGTCCAGTTATGTGATGGAGACTTCACTAGAAGTTTTTACTTTTCTGGAGCTGAGGCCGGCGGCCGGTAGTGTGGGTTACCTGCGCGCGGTAGTGCGGCTGCATCAGTTCTCGCGCCCACACGAGCGCCTGCTGCCGGAGGCCGACGGCCGGTAGTGTGGGTTACCTACTGTTTATTCATCATCCCTCCCTCCGCGCGTGAAGCGCAACAGAGGGGGGGGATGGTTCGGGGGTCGAGGAATGTCCTCCTTCCCCGGGCCTATCTGCCCCCGAGACGTCGGGGGCGTGGTCCCTTAACTGGAGATGCTGGCACGCAGAGGAACTCGCTGAAGGAGGCTTCATACACTTCATACACGTTTTTTTGTTTTTTTTTTTGTTTTGTTTTTTTTTCTCCTTTTTTTTTAGCTTTTTAACCCTTTTCTTTGTTTTATGATTTTTTTTTTTTTGTTTTTTTTTTTTTTTTGTTTTTGGGTATATTTTTTTCACTCCCTCAGCTATTCCTCCGCGCGCCGCTTACAAAAGGTTGAATATGTTGACGTTGGCGATGGTAAGGGGCCACACGACCACGTCGTCACCTTGGCCTAAGCCTGACGGCGCCGCCGCGGTCCCGGGCGACGTCTCAAGTCCTCGACCGGGAGTCGAACCCGGTCGGTGGGCGGGGCTCGAACCCTCCCAATAATCTGCGGGTGGTTGGGGCCTGTCGACAGTGGTATGTGTGTCAGTGTAGGTGTATGTCTGGGCGGCCTTCACTGTGATCCGGGGAATCGGGGCCTTTGGAGGGATGGGGTGGGCAACATCGGCTCGACGCGCCCTCGGCGATGCAGGAGGGAGGATCTCGCGCGGCAACGGACGACCCTCGGGTGGGCGGCTGTGGAGAGGGGCGATTCCGCGGAGATGCTCGTGGGGTCCGTTGTCTGCGCGGTGGAACATTCGACGCGCGAGACGGACCACGAACTCCTCCACGGACTCAACCCCTAGATCCCGGGCGATGACGTCGTTGCGCACGTACCTCCCCGCTCCCGTGATCAGCCGGAGAGACACATTCTGCTGAACCTGAAGCCTACGCCGCTGCGTCGCGGAGCATAGTGCATACCATGCAGGCGCAGCGTACGTCAGCCTCGAGCGGACATAGGTCTTGTACAGCCGGATTTTGGTCCGGAGTGGCAGTCTCGATTGAAGAACGGGACGCAGCATCGAGCGCGCGGTCCCCGCCTGTTGCACCACGTGATTCACAGTGGGCACCATGCGGAGCGCGCGGTCGATGCTACACCCCAGATACTTCACCGTAGACTGCCAGGCTATGTCCTGGCCTCGCAGTCGGAGCGGCTGCGGTAAGCGGCGGACTCGTGTTACGAAAGCGGCCGTCTTGTCTACGTTGACGGCCATCCGCCACCTGTCCAGCCACTCCGGCAGCAGGTCCAGCAGGTGTTGCATTTTTGCGATTGCTAAATGCAACCGAGCCGATGTCGCTATATAGGCGCTGTCGTCGGCAAACAAGGACAGCATGACGTCCCTCTCCCCCTCGCGCAGATGGTCACGCAGGGTGGGAACGTCGTCTGTGTACGCCGCATAAAGGCACGGCGACAGACAGCTGCCTTGTGGAACTCCGGCACGGATTGGATGCTGGGCAGAATCGCAGCCCTCCACCGTGACGTAGAACCGCCGGTCTTGGAGAAAGTCAGCTACCACCCTAAAAATGCCAGGTTGCATTTTGTCTGCTATCTTGTCGAGGAGGCCAACGTGCCACACACGGTCGAAAGCTTTTTCTATGTCTAGAAAAACTCCGACCGCGTAGTGATCTCTGTTGGCCTCGTCGGCAAGGTGATGCAGCACTCTGGCAAGTTGGAGCGTGGTTGAATGTCCCGCGCGGAAGCCGAATTGCTCCTCTCTACTCGGGAGGAGCGGTCTCAGCCTCCGCAGCAGGAGGCGCTCAAACAACTTGCCCAGGTGCGACAGCAACGTTATAGGGCGATAGCTGGACGTGAGTCGGCGGTCCTTGCCCGGTTTCGGGAGGACGATAACCTTTCCCAGCTTCCAATCAGTGGGAAAATGGCCAGTCCGGAGTACCCCGTTGAAAAGTTTGGTTAGTGACACCAAACTTCTCCACGGTAGATGCCGGAGCGCCTCAATTGGGATTCCGTCAGGCCCGGCGGCCCTCCTACTAGGTAGTCGGAGGACGGCTTTGCGCAGCTCAGACGGGGAGATAAAATCTTCTCCCCGGAGCGGCGCGGCGGGGACCGACAGGAGTTCCCTCACTCGGCGCTCACAGTCATCATGGTGCTCGACGGCAGCGCCGCTAGCGGGGTTGGGGGTGAACACCCCCTCCAGGTGGTTGGCCATGATTTCGGCGCGGTCCTGAGGCCTATAGCACCGTCTACCGCTACTGTCAAGCAGCGGATAGATGGGTGGTGCCTCACGCGTGAGCGCTCTCGTGAGCGCGTAGAGGTTCGTATCTTTCTCACCTGCGCGGTCGATGGTGGTTTCCCACGTCGACCCGCGGTACGCGCTCACGGCAGCGCTCAAGCGCTCGGTCAGGCGGTTGAGGTCACTTTTCACCGACGGACAACGGGTGCGCGCCCACAATTGGCGCAGCGCACGCTTCCGCTGGCGCATGGACTCGAGTGAGGCGGGTAGGGCGCCCCTGCGGTATGACTTCGGCGGCAGGGTTGTAGTGGCCGCCTCTTTGGCGGACTTGATGATTGCGGCGAGGCGGTTGGTTGCCTCCTCCACGTCCTCTGGAGACTGCAGGGCGCCCAGCGGTTCGGCCTCACTCATGGTGCGGTGGGTTACCTGCGCGCGGTAGTGCGGCTGCATCAGTTCTCGCGCCCACACGAGCGCCTGCTGCCGGAGGCCGGCTCGCCCGCACTCGATCACGGTCGAAGTCAGGATCGACACGCGGTCTGCAATCATATCGTCTCCAAACATTTTGCATTTGTTCACTTCTGTCCACTGACCTTCCGGGGAATACGAGCGTGAAGTTAACTGAAACTATTAACTTATTTGCCAATGAACATTTGGACCTACGTTACATTTAAGTTTTTTCTAAATATGTATTGTAAAATAGAGTCGAAATTTAAAGAATACTAACGTTGGTGTGTGGGGAAAAAGGAGACTTCGGCGGCGGTGCGCAACAGCAGGCGAGCGGCCAGGTCGTGGCGGTTGCGTTTCACGTGCATACGGACCTGCCACAAGCAAGAGGTATTTAAATCTTTAAGAGTATTTAACTATAGGTCCCATGACAATAAGACGTCTATTATTAAACTAGAGCGCGGCTCATATCCGACATATAAAACTAGTAGCATCATTTACTGCCATATGGCGTACACTACTTGATGGTTACGTCGTAACAGCGTTGACATTCACCGCGTGACATCGTTCTTCTCAGCGTTCTCTTCTCCTTTCCCTTTTCTTCGATCTCGGCGTGATTTCCTATCGAGGCGCATGAATCGGTCTTTCGACGTTGGGGCAGTTACCGCCACCCAAGTCCACCATCCGATGCCACTACACAGTACGTACCAGGATGTAGAAGCGCGATACACGGTTTGAACCAGAAAGTACGGCGCGGCACACGGTACACATCAGGTGGTAAGGGTGCGGCACACACTACACACCAGGATGTAAGAGTGCAGCAGCGCGAGCGAGTGGCGCAAGTCCTACGGCAGGCGGACTGCGCGAGCTCGCAGCGCGCGGCACACGGTACACACTACACACCAGGATGTAAGAGTGCAGCAGCGCGAGCGAGTGGCGCAAGTCCTGCGGCAGGCGGACTGCGCGAGCTCGCAGCGCGCGGCACACGGTACACACTACACACCAGGATGTAAGAGTGCAGCAGCGCGAGCGTCTGGCGCAAGTCCTGCGGCAGGCGGACTGCGCGAGCTCGCAGCGCGCGGCACACGGTACACACTACACACCAGGATGTAAGAGTGCAGCAGCGCGAGCGAGTGGCGCAAGTCCTGCGGCAGGCGGACTGCGCGAGCTCGCAGCGCGCGGCACACGGTACACACTACACACCAGGATGTAAGAGTGCAGCAGCGCGAGCGAGTGGCGCAAGTCCTGCGGCAGGCGGACTGCGCGAGCTCGCAGCGCGCGGCACACGGTACACACTACACACCAGGATGTAAGAGTGCAGCAGCGCGAGCGAGTGGCGCAAGTCCTGCGGCAGGCGGACTGCGCGAGCTCGCAGCGCGCGGCACACGGTACACACTACACACCAGGATGTAAGAGTGCAGCAGCGCGAGCGAGTGGCGCAAGTCCTGCGGCAGGCGGACTGCGCGAGCTCGCAGCGCGCGGCACACGGTACACACTACACACCAGGATGTAAGAGTGCAGCAGCGCGAGCGAGTGGCGCAAGTCCTGCGGCAGGCGGACTGCGCGAGCTCGCAGCGCGCGGCACACGGTACACACTACACACCAGGATGTAAGAGTGCAGCAGCGCGAGCGTCTGGCGCAAGTCCTGCGGCAGGCGGACTGCGCGAGCTCGCAGCGCGCGGCACACGGTACACACTACACACCAGGATGTAAGAGTGCAGCAGCGCGAGCGAGTGGCGCAAGTCCTGCGGCAGGCGGACTGCGCGAGCTCGCAGCGCGCGGCACACGGTACACACTACACACCAGGATGTAAGAGTGCAGCAGCGCGAGCGAGTGGCGCAAGTCCTGCGGCAGGCGGACTGCGCGAGCTCGCAGCGCGCGGCACACGGTACACACTACACACCAGGATGTAAGAGTGCAGCAGCGCGAGCGAGTGGCGCAAGTCCTGCGGCAGGCGGACTGCGCGAGCTCGCAGCGCGCGGCACACGGTACACACTACACACCAGGATGTAAGAGTGCAGCAGCGCGAGCGAGTGGCGCAAGTCCTGCGGCAGGCGGACTGCGCGAGCTCGCAGCGCGCGGCACACGGTACACACTACACACCAGGATGTAAGAGTGCAGCAGCGCGAGCGAGTGGCGCAAGTCCTGCGGCAGGCGGACTGCGCGAGCTCGCAGCGCGCGGCACACGTCCCGCGCCACGTCGCGGGCCTCGCGGTACCGCCCGCCGCCGGCCTCCGCCGCGCACACGATCACCTGCCGACGAGACGATGATATTGTCGTTGTCACACACGAAACCCGAACTGTTCGTCTGGGATCGAGAGCCGCACTCGGGCGAAATCGAAAAGAAAATGTTGTGAAGTTATGATATTATGAAGTTGCTAATAGTGCGATTGGAAATATCGGCCATACCCGTCGCTTTCCGCACTTTTAGACATTTGATCAGGTCTAACACTTCTGCGACTGATACAAGTCTGAGAGGATCATTATTTTCGCTATTAGCGAAAGCGTTTTCATAGATCTACGTGTCGGAAATGGGACCGGTTTCGCGCGAGGGAATTGGTGGTCTTACGTACCTACTATCGATATATCGTCTATCGACATCGACGACAAGTCTACAGACTACAAAAACACACAAACTACATGCCTAATTGCAACTATATTCTAACCCCCTTATTCATAAACGTATTTTAGCTTAAGTGTTGCTAATCTCTCCTTTGTCCTTTTCTATCCTACACATTTGACAATGCAACTGACAAAGACAAAGCATTCTATAGCTAAAACGTATCTAATGTACGTTTATGAATAAGGGGGTAAGAATTTTATTCCTTAAAAATTCAGAATCGCGTGAACCGCTTGGGTCTTATTTATGTAGATATTTATTTGATCGTTATATTTGAATGAGGACGGAGTTGCCGTCAACCACGAGAAAAAAAACAGCAATTTTTTGATGTATCCGAAAGTTCGAACTATGGATCTGACGACTTCGTGTGGCTTGGGACATTGCTAAGGAGGGTGAAACTGCCGCTCTAATCATCAGTTGATGGTAACCGAAAAAACGACTCGTGGGTCGTTCTAGAGTGGAGGCAAGAGAAGGACATGAAATCAAAAAACCTGATGTATGATCTTTTTTGAGGTACTGGGTGGTAAGCAAATTGACATCTACATGGAAATGTTTGTTACATGTGTATGAATACGAACAAAACGAAAAATGCAAACTTTGAATGGTGGTTATAGTGTAACGTTCGTGAACGAATACCGAGGATACGTAGCATTTAGCAGCAAAGTCATTACAAATTTATCATTTAGCATCACGGTGCCCTTCTGTTTCAGGATTGAATATGTTCCTTGAAAAATTCCGGTTCACCATCTCAGATACACTTTTGTTTCCGCCAAACATAAATAATTTGCATACAATTTGAATTGACTATCCGCCATGTGATAACATACACTTTTTTGTGGTTTCAAACCGCAACACTAGTTTCGAGAATTCCAATTTTTTTTTTGTTATAATGGTGGAAATTGCTTGCAATTCAGTTCACATTGGTGGAGCCTGCGATTCAAACTTCAACACTGAGCTCTACCAGTGAGAAATATTGAAACTCACCGCAGTCTTGGCCGCCTCATTGAACTGCTTCTTGGCCATGTACAGGCGGAACAGATGGCGAGGGTCGCGCGGGGTGCCGTCCACTTCGCCGAGCAAGAACTCTATCAACCTGCCAACGACGTATCATTATACATATGGATATGCTTACCTTTTTACATCCTCGTAATCAAAGGAAATAAATGGAATGATGAATCAGCGATCATTTTAGTTAAAAACTTAATTAACAGTTAATATTTTCGGTTTATGTTTAATTTTTATTCGTTGTCGCCAAAATCAATTGAAGCTAAGACATTAATCTATATATTTTTTTACATTTTGACTATTGACTGTGTAGCGTCCACTACATTAAGGCGCCAACTAGTGGAACACATATGAAAACCTCACAGTACTTGTCTAGTACGATAGATGGCGTGCAATCGAATAACCTCGCACATGCGAAGATTTCTCAAGAGTTGGCATTTAAAATAGGTTGGGGAAAGTCTTTTCGCATTATAGTATGTATGAACTTGTAATAAAATCTCTTTGGCTGTAGTATTTGTATCTGCTGTTTACAGCATAATTATATATACTTTCATATTTAATAGTTTTATTACACATTGTTTAAACAAAATTGTACTTAATCCTTCAAGGATCGTACGGCCACCGGCGGCGAGACACAATTGAATTTCAATTGTCATATTTTTCTCGTGTCTGGAGAGATTAAATCATCAGCCGTTATTTGTTTCAACATTGTAAAATAATAATATTATTACACTTTATTCTCTTACAATTTGTTCGTATCTATTTCCGAACAGAACATATAACATGGCCAGAAACAGGATGACTTCCTCTAGTAAAACTACACATATTTGTCGGATAATAAAATACTAGGTGCTTCTCGTTTTAGCAAGGCTATTCAGGTCAGGAATGAGCGAGATGTAATATTGTCAAAGCAATAACAGATTACACTACCAAATTTAGGAGGCATTTGTCAAAGATGGTTTGTTTCTGCGTAACTGCCAATTGTATTTTTCGGATAAAATACTAGGTGTGTCTCGTTTTAACCAGTGACATTCGTGTAAGACGGATTGAGACGGATGATGAGAACAGAACAGTGTCGTGTGTATTGGTATTGACTGTTATCAGACCCTACCTGTTATATGACTGGCGACTGTTCCTTGAGCGTATCATAGATTGAGAGTATTTTATACTTTTTATAGGAACAGGTATTTGTTAACCACGAGAGCAACTGTTATCTGTTATCTGCCTTCTACCTGTGATTTTACCTGTTCCGATAAATACGCCTCACCTCTAACACTTCCACCCATTCCTCCACAACTGCAAACAACATTTTGTTTGCAGTCCGTATGTCGAAACATCAGACGAACGCGTTAAGCCATAAAAAAATAACTAGTCCAAAGAAAGTAAGAGGCAACTACTACAAATTTTCCATTTACCTACAATATTTTTTTAAAAGCATGATTTAAAAAATGTACTGTAGTCATCCTTACCGTCTACTAAGTCTTTCGTCGTCACTAGCCGCTGCCGCATCTATAGCGATGCTGATGCCTTCATTCTCCTCCTCTTCAGTACCACCGGTCTTCAGCAAATGTGACAAAGCTTTATTATATTCGCCCGCGTGAAAATAAAACTTGCCGGCCAGCAAATGATTCTTTTCGTCTTCGAAATGCAAAGCCAGACTCTTGAAATCCTCCGCCCTAGCCTGGGAAGTTTGGATGAGGATCTCACCATACAATTGGAGCTTCCCATTCATTCTAGCCAGTTGGAAAGCTTCGTCGTAACATAAAGACATGACTAGAAATTTGATCGCCGACGTCGGATCGTCGCTGTTCTGGAAGTATTTGGCGACCATCCTGGCTCCTTGAACAGATTTGGTTTCTTGCACCAGATTAACAGCTTCGTCTATGTCGTCTAATTTATCTAGATTTAATCGTATCGCCGATTCATAATCTTGGGCTTTCAAATAAGATTTTAGAGCGTCGTGGTATCTTCCCTCAGCTTCTTTGGCTTTTGCGTACTGAAGATGGATGCTAGGGGAATTGATTTTGGCGATTAAAGATTCGACTTTGAGCCAGGATTTGAGTTTAATGTATAACGACGCCGCTTTTTCGGTATTCCCGGCGTGATCGTAGAGAGAGGCGGCATGACTGTATTGTTTTTCCTCCTCTAGCAACTGAGCGCAGTCTTTGAGCAGTTGTATGTCGTGGGAGTATTTCATGGCGGTGGTGACCCCGCGCATGACGTCGCCGCATCGTATGGACATGCGGGCGATGCCGGCGTCACATTTCGCGTTGTGTTCTTTCACTTTTATATCGTCTGTATTTTCGGTGATTATGCTTTTCTCATAATTTGCGAGAGCTTCATGGTAATCCGCACTGAAACGAAAAAACTAACTATGTTAATGAATCTAATTCGGAGAATTCTAATCTACTGCTCGATGGGACTAGGAGTTGCGTGTCTACAAAAAATCTACACAGAAATATATATTTTTAGCGAGGTTAATTCGTACACAGAAGACATGGCGAAACAAAAAGGAGGTTCAGTTTGTAAATGGAATTAAAAGATATGCCAAGATGGCGATGGATAAAATAATAATAAACTGGCTGGCTGCAGGACACAGGGGGGAGCACAACGCACGTGAGGTCGAGGTGCGCGGCGCGCTGCAGCGCCAGGGCGGGCGCGTGGCGCGGCGCGGCGGAGGCGGCCAGGTCGGCGGCGCGCGCCCACTGCCCGCGCGCGGCGTGCAGCTCCACGGCGTGCGAGGCGCGCGCGCCGCCCTCCAGCCAGCGCGCCGCCGCATCGCCCTTGCCCACGCACGCGCACAGCGTTCCGCTGCCCGAAATGAACCCCGATGAGTTTGTGAAACATTGACATAGAGTTCCACGGCGCATCATTGTACGTGAGGTAGACTATGCGCAAAAAAGTCGAAAAGATCCGAAGAGATGGGGCGTTAAGATCGCATCGTGCGATTCGCGCACGATTAAACCGCTCGAACGAAATCATAATGATACCACATTTAACTCATAGTGGTGGACCCAACCATCGATAAAAAATTGCGATTATATGTTTATGTCATTATAATATTATTGGTGTGCCAGTTTTAAGAATTTTTGATCGACTTTATTGAAAAAAAAACATTTTTATTCACAATAATTATTTATTAATTAGTAACCATTGCAATATTTTATTAAAAGGAAATGTTTTGTTTCAATTATATTAAAAACAAAACGTATAATAAAAGAGCTAGATAGCTAGTTTTCTTTAACTTTAAGTGTATTTATTTGTTTCGATTTGCCATCAAAATCAATCCTCAGCCAAGTACATCACAAAAAGACGTAAACACATTGTCCCCAACAAAAAAAAAAAAACATTTACGAAAAGCTTTGACGGTTACTGAAAAGTAATGATCCGCAACGACTACAAGTATAAATACTACAATTAAATGGAGGCGAATCTATTATAACTAGGTATTAAGATTTGTTGAGTACATTAATACATTCTCGATGACATTGCCAACACAAAATTGATCCAAGTGAATAAAATCGAAGAAATATCGCGCATTCTCATCATTCATGACTCGGTTACTTGATAAATCATCTCTTTTCATCTAATTAAAGGTTTTGCCTAAGCCATAGTGTTTTTCAAACAATGACTTACCATAAAATCGGCAGCTCTTCAATATTTAATGCATCTTCCAACGCCCACACCATAGCTACGTCGCTCAGTCGAGTATACACTCGAATAGCTGAAAAGCAGTCAGTATTCACAAAACTTTTTCCCCGTTCACCGTGGTCATCCACGGTCATCGTCATTAATATACAATAAAAAATTTCCATTTTAATAACACATCTATGGCCCCGTAATAACAATCACAGAGACATATCAACTGAGGTATCAGGGCTGGCAACACATCTGCACTACAGGTGGTCACTTAACATGCATGTGAATTACCTGTTTGCAAGAATACACAACTAACATAAAAAAAAATTGAATGGATAAGCACGAAACTTTAAGCACGACATTCCTTTCTCATTTTCTTTTACGTTAAATCTTATGAATTTAGGTGTGTCTCTTTTTACCGTTGCTCTTTCGTTTCATTCAATTATGTGTGTGGTAGAAGTGAAACCATCAAAAATGTTTGATGGTGTGGATGACAAGAGACGCTCTATGTCTCATTTTCTTCCACTTTAAATCTTATGAATGCATGTGTCCACCTCTTTTCACTGTATGCTTCCTGCATTACTTCATGGGGAGGCGCTTTGAAAACCATTACACTACCTCTGGAACGAGCGCAAAGATCAATTCTAAAAGTCGCTCATTATCACCCTTTTTTCTTTCCTACTACTTTGTTGTATAAATCCTGTAATGTATTAACCATTCGGCAGATTTTTATAATGCACACTATTTCGAACATGCTTACCATGCTTACGTACAATCAGGACATTACTAACAAGAGACGGAACGATATTGTCTGTATTATAAATTCAACATGTCTTTACAAAAGATTATTTTAATTCCTTGATCCTTTTTTGTACAATAGATTAAATAGAAACCATTTATTTTATAAATTAGAATATTTTAGATGTAAAAAAGTTTTATATAATTACTTACAAAATATTAATTATGAATATACTGAAGAATTACTTGCTGTATGTAAATAATCATTTTTAAAAAAACACTGTTAATGTTACTTTAATAAAGTTTAACAAATTTGTTGCGAGCTCGGCTCTGGTTCGTACACATCCTCAAAAAATGGGTAAATTAAAGAAGAATCCGAAAAAAATACTTAATTTATTCTAGAATATATTTTAGAGTTACGACCACATTTAATTCAATCGATCTTATAATTTTCAACCATGTTCAACATGGCGGCGATACAGCCGACGCTTGGGATAGTACCTATGTAGATAATATAAATAGACAAAGCTATCCTTTCTGTATCTTACTAGTGCATCACATATTAACAAAAAAACGATGTATCGAATCGATCAATTTAAAGAAGTTCCGATGATTTTCTAGTATATTAACGCATAAAATCGATTTCGATTGTATTTAGAAAATATTACTTTATTCTCCAAGTAGAATATAATCAAAAAAAAATTAAAAAAAAATGAAACTGTCAAACTGACATCGCCCGCCATATTCGCCATGTTGGTTTTGAGTTGCAATTCTAACTGCAAATAATGTTATGTCATAAACTGCAAACAAAGCTAAATAAGTGAAAACATACAGTAAAAAACGTTTTTATTTTGATTTTGCCTGTTAATGATATTGTGTACAATACATGGCCGGAGGTCCATACATTTTTGCAACATCTCCTTTACCTAATATAGATTTACTCTAATGTTAATTAATCTATACTAATCTAAACTAATATTATAAAGCTGAAGAGTTTGTTTGTTTGTTTGCTTGAACGCGCTAATCTCAGGAACTACTGGTCCGATTTGAAAAATTATTTCAGTGTTAGATAGCCCATTTATCGAGGAAGGCTATAACTTAACACGCTAAGATGAATAGTAGAGGGTAGGTAACATTACAACCGCGCGAAGCTGGGGCGGGCCGCTAGTCTCACAATAAAGGCGGTTGAGTGCTTCACTCAACGCGTAACCTGTGGAAACTCATCAAATCATCCCATGGTACCACACAGGAACATTATTTCGGGATAAAAACTATCCTTTGTGTTAATCCAAATCACAAATTTCATAAAATTCGGTTCAGCAGTCTTTGCGTGAAGGAGTAACAAACAAACAAACATACAAACTTTCGAATTTATAATATTATGATGATTGTGATAGAGGTTCGTTATAGAATTCAAATTTAGTTACCTATATTTATAAATGTACTAGCTGTTGCTTGCGGCTTCGCCCGCGTTGATGTCGTTTATAAAGTAGCCTATGTTCTTTGTCAAAGTCAACTCTATCTCCGTACAAAATTTTATTAAAATCGGTTCAGTCGTTTGGACTCGAAAAGGTAACAGAAAGAGTTGCTTTCGCATTTATAATATTTGTAGGGAAGAAGGGATAGTTGAGAAATTTCATGTATATCTTCTTTGTGAACTATTTTATAAATAAACAACTTTTTTTTTATCTCATATTCTCTTACATTAAATCTTAGGAATGTATGTGTCTGTCTCTTTTTACTGTCGCTTTTTCGTTTCATCGACTGTCTAATGACAACAAGAACATGTTCAAACAACTCACCGAATTCAACATTCAAATCGGCAACAGCAGCTTCGCCCAACTTCCGCCAGAGGTCGGGCTCGTCGACAGCATCGCAGAAGAGCCAAGCTTCGGGGAAACGTCGCAACAGCAGCAACTTCTCCACGTGGCGCTTCTGGTTCGCCACACGCTTCTCTGTGTCTGGATCGGCTAGACCGCTCGTGTTGTGCGAGTCTAGCGACACCTTTACGATGCTGAAAGGTTCAATCAAATATTATATCAAGATTTCTTAAGGTACTATGTATTAACTAAGTTTTCTTTAGGCTAGTGCCGATGCCTTTGAAAATTGTAAAACATTTTGAACGGGATGAAACTCGCTAGAAAAGTAAGAAAATATAACATTTTTTTAATATATCAAAAGTTTTTAATTTCTTATCTCGTATAATAAAGTACATTGTGCCATAAGAGGGGAAAGAACTACGTACATTTCTTACCGCGTGTAAAATTGGGTAGAGATGAAGAAATGTTTTTCTCATTTGCTCAAACCTATTATTTTTTTCTTCAGCAGGCCGAATGTTCGCAAAACTAAGACAAAACTAAGACAAAAAAAAACGTAACTTCACACCTATAATCCCCGAAGGGGTAGGCAGAGGTAAATGCATGCATTCAAGCATACATGCAAACACCCACGATTCGCCGGTTTCCGTTTTGGCCCATGTAACAGGAGGCGAGCCTAAGCCAAAGAAATTGGTAGTAAAACGTCTCCTACGACCAGATTTCTTCTGGCAGACGGTGAAGTTGACTGAACGCGATATGACCGCGCCATTAATTCCTTATTAACCGAGTTCAAAAACAAGAAGGTTCTCGATTCGGCCGGTATATACATTTTTTTAAAACAAATAATTTAATTATTTATGTAATTTAAATAACATATTATATACATATACATATGTATTTTTTTTGTTATGAATAAACTTATGGTATTTATGTACTTAATTTTTATTATTATTTAAATTTAGTGTCCCATTTTAGTTTGTTTTTGTGTTAATTCTATTTTTCTGTTTCATTTTTTTTCTGTTTTTGTTTTCTTTTATGTACCTATTGTCCTAATAAACATATTTTGTTCTTCTTCTTTCTACTTTGTTCTTCTTATTGCATGTATTACGTTAATATAACAACAATTTCGACGACAAAATTTCGACGACCCGGTTAGTCCAGCGGTGTGAGATGACCGTTTGATTCGAAGGGTCGCGGGTTCGATCCCCGCACTGGGACAAATATTTGTATGGCCTACAGATATTTGTTTCGGGTCTGGGTGTTTGTGTATGTGTTGTATGTGTACAACGGCACCCACGACACAGGTTTATACCTACTGTGGGGCTGTGAGTGTAAGCGTATTTTATTTTATTTATTGTAATACATGTAAAATACTGACCTCCCGCCGCTAGCATAACAATAGACATCCCCAGAGAACAAAATGAGCGGGATCTGCCCCGGCAGTATAGCGGTGCTCGCCACGAAGTCTATGTGCGAGCCGTCTATGGAGTTGGCGGCGTAGTAATATGTGTCGATCTTGTCGTCAGTGTAGATCGCGAACACGTTGCGGTCAGAGAGGCAGATGTCCCATATCACGCCTGTGTAACTGTGGAATGTAAGTTATTAATAATTTTTAGTAAATTTGAAAACAAGCCTAGAGGCATTTAAAACTATGCGGTGTGCTGTGTATCCAGTGTGCGGCGGGCAGGGTAACGTACGTGTTAAGAGCTCCTCAAACTTTTTTTTTATATAGGAGGAGCAGCAGGGCGGGGCGGGGCGTACGTGAGGCGCGGCGGGGCGGCGTGCAGCGTGGCGGGCGCGGGGCAGTAGAGGTGCGCGCGGGCGCGGGGCAGTAGGGGTGCGCGCGGGCGCGGAGGTCGAGCAGCAGGGCGGGGCGGGGCGGGACGTACGTGGGGCGCGGCGGGGCGGCGTGCAGCGTGGCGGGCGCGGGGCAGTAGGGGTGCGCGCGGGCGCGGAGGTCGAGCAGCAGGGCGGGGCGGGGCGGGACGTACGTGGGGCGCGGCGGGGCGGCGTGCAGCGTGGCGGGCGCGGGGCAGTAGATGTGCGCGCGGGCGCGGAGGTCGAGCAGCAGGGCAGGGCGGGACGTACGTGGGGCGCGGCGGGGCGGCGTGCAGCGTGGCGGGCGCGGGGCAGTAGAGGTGCGCGCGGGCGCGGGGCAGTAGAGGTGCGCGCGGGCGCGGGGCAGTAGAGGTGCGCGCGGGCGCGGAGGTCGAGCAGCAGGGCGGGGCGGGGCGGGACGTACGTGGGGCGCGGCGGGGCGGCGTGCAGCGTGGCGGGCGCGGGGCAGTAGATGTGCGCGCGGGCGCGGAGGTCGAGCAGCAGGGCAGGGCGGGACGTACGTGGGGCGCGGCGGGGCGGCGTGCAGCGTGGCGGGCGCGGGGCAGTAGAGGTGCGCGCGGGCGCGGAGGTCGAGCAGCAGGGCAGGGCGGGACGTACGTGGGGCGCGGCGGGGCGGCGTGCAGCGTGGCGAGCGCGGGACAGTAGAGGTGCGCGCGGGCGCGGAGGTCGAGCAGCCGGGCAGGGCGGGACGTACGTGGGGCGCGGCGGGGCGGCGTGCAGCGTGGCGAGCGCGGGACAGTAGAGGTGCGCGCGGGCGCGGAGGTCGAGCAGCAGGGCAGGGCGGGACGTACGTGGGGCGCGGCGGGGCGGCGTGCAGCGTGGCGGGCGCGGGGCAGTAGAGGTGCGCGCGGGCGCGGAGGTCGAGCAGCAGGGCAGGACGGGACGTACGTGGGGCGCGGCGGGGCGGCGTGCAGCGTGGCGGGCGCGGGGCAGTAGAGGTGCGCGCGGGCGCGGAGGTCGAGCAGCAGGGCAGGGCGGGACGTACGTGGGGCGCGGCGGGGCGGCGTGCAGCGTGGCGGGCGCGGGGAAGTAGAGGTGCGCGCGGGCGCGGAGGTCGAGCAGCAGGGTGGGGCGGGGCGGGGCGGGACGTACGTGGGGCGCGGCGGGGCGGCGTGCAGCGTGGCGGGCGCGGGGCAGTAGAGGTGCGCGCGGGCGCGGAGGTCGAGCAGCAGGGCGCGGGCGCCGCCGATGTCGGGGTGCAGCGCGCGCAGGCCGCACGTGTGCTTGTAGCGCACGCCCGGCCGCCACTCCTCCACACCGAAGTACTCGATGTGCCCTTGCTGTACAGAGGTCGATAGTTGCGCTACGAATCCAATAACGTCGGTTCGCTCATTCTAATTTAAAAAATGTATGAACGGTCCTTCGAGAGAATGTGCCTTACGTCAGTTATAAATATGAAGAAGTCAGTGGTGAGATGTATATCGACGATTTTTGCAGTCTGCATGTGCGGCTCGGGGAACATCATGGCTTCGCGCTCCGCTTGCGACGGATCTGGAGGCTCGATCTGTCGTCAAAAAGAGTGGCCTGTCAACGTGACTCTGGTGTTGCAGGTAGCGTACAAATAGCGAGTGAGCGTTAGAGTCAGAACCACTCACTGCACGGAACATAGTTCCGCCGTCAAAGAAACAGCGACATAGTCCCTCATGCATGGGGTAGACATTAAAACGCTACAAAGTTTAACGTTATAGGTGCGTATGTAGTGAGTAAGATTCGGTAGTCAAAAGTACTCACCGAATGCAACATAGCCCTGCCGTCGAAGAGGGCGGCGGCGTAGTCCCCCGCCAGGCGCACGGCCTGCAGGCGCGCGGGGTACTGGCGGCGCGCGGGGGGCCCGCCGCCCAGCGGCTGGAACCAGGCGTGGGCGCCGTGCACGCAGCACACGTGCGACCCGCCCAGCGCTATCGCCGTGGGCTCCGTGGGCAGCGCGTACGTCGCCAGCGCCGTCGGCTCCGCTGTCGCAACGATTACTGATTGTGAAGACGACTTTCTTGTTTTTGGAACGAAGTTCCTTATCGCGCGGTACGCTGACTACGGGGGCTAGGCGAGCGTCACGAAAAATCCTAAGGACACTTTTGCTATAGTGCGTAGCGCTCGGAGAGGGGCATAGTATAGGATTCGACTTATTCATTCTCTCTCTCTCGACAGTGACAAGCCACGCGACGAGCGCGCCTGCCATGTATGTGTACATTGTTTTTTCGTGTTCGTGTGTATGTCGTTTAAGTTATTATTGATATTTTTTTAAATGAACAATGTGTTACGTTGCATATATAATATCTACCCCGTAACCGACTTGGCGTGAAGATACATACATAATTTATAAAAATGGTTTCGATTTATGTCGCGTCTAAAATATAACGTTGTCATGTGGGTAACTGACAAACTCACCGCGCGATAGGACGGTGCAGGCGAGGCCGTGGGTGACGGGCCAGAGGCGACATTTTGATCGTGTTACTGTAACACGTTTCTAGCTATTCATTTGTAAACTATTAACTCCTAACTATTAAACATCCTACTATTATATTATATATAAAGTGTTGTGATCCCCGTAATTGGGTAAGTTGTGAATGTTATATTTAACCTCCTAGTGTAGAAACGTATTGTGTGATTAACTGTTATTAGCAATTTAGTCTAGTGTAAAAATTATTGTTCAGTCCTTCTGCTTAGTGTTTCCGTAAACCTTGACTTCAGCATAGATCGCTAATTGCTACATTTACCACACGCTTTGCAAGTAGCAAGTTTGGGCAGTAAAACGTCTACGCTGGTATGTTGCAGTCAAGGTGAACTTTCGGACATTATTAAAAAGTCCTGAACATGGGTTCCAGGGATCTAGTTTCCGGCTATCAGTACACCTTGAGAGTGATCGTGGCGCACCTGCTGAGGTGTTCCGGTCCTACCCGCTACCGCTGTGCAGTACCTACCCCCAAGTGAACCGCTGCGCTTGTGCACGCTGACCGCATACCTTTTATGAGGAGAGTGAAGACGTGCTGGTAACTTAGGTGTAATCGTGATTGCCTTATAGAACCCCCCTGAGAACCTATGACTACCTACTTCAATAAAACTAGTGTAATAATTTATAGTTATTAAAATAAAATCAATTCTTTTTTTTAAGTGTACAAAATAGAATAGGGATTAGTAGATAAAATAAATAAATAAAATAAATACTAATAAGTTTTTTAATTTTAAAAGTTTAGTTTTTTTTAACATTTTTTTAAATAAATTTTTACGTCACTGAAAATAAAAATAGTTTAATTTTAATTTAGGTAACATAAATCAGTTAAAGACTTGCTAACGCAACAATGGCGCCCACTTAATGGTTATAAGGCAATTTCTGATTACTACCTATTTTTTGTAGTTAATTGGCTATCTTTGGTGACGGTTTTATTTTAATTTTGTAAAACGATTTTGTTGTTTCTCAACTAGAGTGTAATTTTTTTTTCTCCTCATATAATCACGCTTATTCTTGTACAGGATAGGGTGAAATTATTGTTATTAATTATAGTCATTAAATATATTTTGTTCTTAATTACATCGGTTTATCTAGATTTCTTACACGCTAGTTGAATTTTAAGTAGTTTTATTCATTAGATTCATTTTTGTTCTGATTTTATTTTGCTTCGGTGTTTTTTTGCAATTTCATCAGTAAACATTATCGTTCTGTTAAGTGATTTTTGTAATAGAATGGACTTTTTTTTCCTCATCATTATATTCATCATCATCATCATTTTAGCGGGTTTTTATTGAAATAATCTGTAAAATTTTCAATTTTATTTATTAGTTGTGGTGTGTATTTTATAAGGCGTAGTTTTGTGATAAATTTTATCTTTTTATAATATCGCAATTTACCCAATATTTTTTATTTAAATTTTTTTATTAAATTTTTTTTTTCCTTGCATTGCAATCAGAAAAGCTTTACACACTTTATTTTTTTTCTCTTCTATATCTACTAATAAAATCTAAAAATAAAATGTCTCGCATTATAAAATTTCTTTCACTACAAAAGTCTGAACTCGAATACGAAGTCGCCATTAGAGGTGAAACACCCGCCGACAATGTTCAGGACTTGCGTAAGCAAATTGTTAAACAAGCGCAATTTTTACCTTCAGAAGACATTCTTGAATCACACCTTGAACCCATGGAAGATTTGAAAGGTGTAAAAGATAGTCTTATTAAGAATAAAGGTTTTATAACTTCACTAAAATCAAAATTTGACAAAAATTTGTATGCTAGATGTGAAACTTTAACAAATCATATTTATCATAGATTGGCTAGGATAACTCCTGATACTACTGAGAATTCTATTATGTTCAAGGAATTTAATCAAATTTTGCATTCACAATTCAAAGATTTGTCATCACTAGCACCGAGTAAATCTGTATCTTCCATTTCAAACGATGCTAAGCAAGATAGTATTCCAGCCACAAGTATTGCTGTAACTTGTGACAGAGGTATAAGCTCCGATCTTTTTAAATTAAAATTTGATGGTAGGTCCTGTGTTAGAGCTTTTATACAAAAAGTTGAAGAATTTATTATGGCACGTAACATTACCCCTGATCGTGTTTTATCTTTTGCCACTGAAATTTTCGTAGAAAACGCCTTACATTGGTATCGCGGCGTTCGGGATAGCGTCTCATCTTGGGATGAGGTGGTCGTTCTACTTAAACAAGATTTCGGAGAATTTGATTATGATTATCGATTAATGAATGAGATTAGATCTAGAACACAAGGAGAGAGTGAAAATATTACTATTTACCTATCAATTATGCATGGCATGTTTTCACGGTTGAGTAAAGTAGTTGCGGAGGAAGACAAATTGGAAATAATCTTACATAATATAAGACCTTGTTATGCTACGTCATTAGCTTGTTGTCCTGAAATAAAAACTTTAGAGGCTTTGAGAAATCATTGTCGCAACTATGAAAATTTCCAGTCCCGTTTATCCCATTTCAGAGAACCCCCAAAAGTTACCCCAGATACTCTTGCACCAGAATTTGCATATGTGAAACCGTTCACCAACTTCCAGAAAAATAACAATAATCAAAATAATTATTTTAAACAAAAATATTACAATAACAGAAATATAGAAAGTAGTAATACTGTAAATGCTATACAAACATCTTCTTCATTATACTGTCCCAGATGCCGTACAAATGACCATTCATTGAAAACCTGTCAACAACCTAAATTTTTAATATGTTTTAAATGTGGGAAAAAGGACGTTACTTACCCTGATTGTCCTGATTGTGTAAAACCCCCAAACTATCCTAATCATAGAGGGGCAAAAAACTAAGTACTGATTGTAGCAACAATAACCATTTTAATAATGCTGAATGGCAAGATTGGCTTAATTACATTAAAATATTTTTCAATACCTACCATATTGCTACAATCTTAGACTCTAAGCCAACTAATGATCCGCGTCCGTATGTTAGGGTTACTATAGATAACTGCGACGCATATTGCATGTATGGATTACTGGATTCTGGTTCTGTTGTGAGTATACTAGGAAAAAACTCTCACAAGAGCCTGCTTAAGTACAATTTAGAATTGCGTTCCGACGAAACAATCACTGTCACAGCTGCTGGTGGACATATTATGAGCTCATTGGGTTATCTTTTACTTCCTATAATATTTAATGATAAATGTATAACAATAAAAGCTCACATAGTACCTGAAATTAATACTCCCCTTATTCTAGGAATTGATTTTTGGTCTAAATTTCAAATTATCCCTAATAATTTAAATAATGTTTTTATTCTGTCCAGCAATGATCCTAAAATAATTGAAATCCCCTCAAAATCGCCAGACTTACATTTATACGGTTATGATAAACTTGATGATATGCAAAAACGACAGGCGGATAATTTGGTCGAACAGTTTAAAGTTATAGCTTTCGACAATAAGGGTATCGGTAGAACACATCTCATAGAGCACCGTATAGACACCGGTGATGCAGATCCCATTAGACAACGTTATTATCGTCTATCACCTGAGAAACAGCGCATTATTACTGAACAGGTAGATGAAATGCTGTCCTTAGATATCATTGAACCCTGTGAAAGCCCCTGGTCGTCCCCAGTGTTAGTTGTAGACAAAAAAGACGGAAAGCCACGTTTTTGTCTTGATAGCAGAAAACTTAATTCTGTCACAAAGAAGGATGCCTATAACCTTCCCTATGTCTCCGAAATTTTAGATAGCCTTAAAGATGCTAGATATCTGTCAAGTATCGATTTATCTAAAGCCTTTTGGCAAATTCCTATTTATGGCCCTGATCGTGAAAAAACTGCTTTTTATGTTCCCGGTCGTGGTACCTTCATGTTCAAAGTTACCGCCTTCGGTTTGTCAAATGCACCAGCAACTCAACAACGTTTGGTTGATGCTATGTTTGGACCGGAATTTGAACTAAAGGTATTTTGTTTTCTCGATGACATAATAATAGTAAGTAAGACTTTCGATGAGCATGTGTCTTTACTGTCGCGTGTCCTTGAAAAATTGCGCACAGCTAACTTGACAATTAATTTGAATAAATGTAATTTTTTCAAGGATGAACTTCGTTACTTGGGATATGTAGTGGACGAACGTGGTCTTCGTACCGATCCGGAAAAAGTCGAAGCCATTGTTAATTTTCCAACTCCTACAACCAAGAAAGAAGTAAAACGATTCCTTGGGACGGCTTCTTGGTACAGACGATTTGTGCCCAACTTTAGTTCTATCGCTGGCCCTTTAAATAGACTAACCTCCACCAAAAAGAATGCCCCCTCCTTCCAATGGACCCCTGAAGCTGACAAAGCATTTCTTGAGCTTAAATCACTTTTAGTCAGTGCCCCTATACTAGCGTGCCCTAATTTTAATCACCCTTTTGAGGTTCATACAGATGCTAGTGACTTTGGTGTTGGAGCTATGCTCTCACAGACTATCGACGGTGAGGAACACCCGGTGGCTTTTATGAGTAGGTCACTGTCCGGTCCTGAACGCAACTACAGCGTGACCGAAAGGGAAGCACTGGCTGTGCTTGTCGCTTTGGAACATTGGCGGTGTTACTTAGAAAACGGTTTAACTTTTTCCGTCTTCACTGATCACTCCGCCTTAAAATGGTTCCTTAAGCTATCTAACCCTACTGGTCGACTTGCCCGTTGGGGTATTCGACTTTCGTCATTTAACTTTGAAATTAAACACCGCCGTGGTAAAGACAATGTGATTCCTGACGCTCTCTCTAGATCGGTACCTGTAGCCGATATTGCCACCAATATTATCCCTTGTGATACTGCCGATAAATGGTACCTCAACGTTTTCAGCTCCACCTTGAACTCTCCTACCAGTGTACCAAATTATCGCGTGGATGGTAATACACTCTACCGGTATATGAAGAGTAATAATGTTTTAACTTCTGAGTTTAGCTGGAAAGAAGTTATCCCTGAGGAATATCGTGCTGATATAATTAGTAAAAATCATTCGGAACCAATAGCCGCACATTTCGGTATATACAAAACCTACAAGAGGCTACTTTTAAAATACTATTGGCCTGGTATGTATCGTGACACTGTAAATTTTGTAAGCAATTGTAACACATGCTTAGCCTATAAACAACCTAATCATGCTGTTTTGGGTAAAATGGGTAGACCAAAACATTGTTCACGACCTTTCCAAGTCCTTTCTATTGATCTCGTTGGTCCTCTTCCAACCAGTAGAAATCGTAATGGTTATATTTTAGTTGTCACTTGCTGTTTTTTGAAATACTGTGTTTTATTTCCCTTGCGTCAGGCAACCGCTAAAGCTATCTGTAAGGCATTGGAAGTCGATGTTTTTCTAGTACACGGTATCCCTCAAACAATAATAATGGACAACGGTTCCCAATTCATTAGCCACGAACTAGATGCTCTGTTAACGAAATACAAAATCCCAAATACACATTTTACCCCTAAATACACTCCACAGGTTAATACTGTGGAGAGATATAACAAGACTATAATCACTGCAGTTTCGACCTTCGTTAATGATGATCACCGATCCTGGGACTTAAATTTGCCTAAAATTCAATTTGCCGTTAACAGCTCAGTCAATGAAGTTACTGGCTATACACCTAACTTTTTAGTGTACGGGCGCGAACTTGTAGCATGTGGTTCGCACTACATTGAAAATGAAATTCCTAATGAAATCATATTTTTACCGCGTGACATATACGCAGAGAATTTAGGTCACTTAAGCGATATTTTCAACAAAGTTCAGACGGTTTTATGGCATAGTCATCAAAAAACAACAGAGAGATATAATTTGAGAAGGAAAAACTTCGAGTTTGCTGTTGGTGATACTGTATGGAAACGCTGTTTCTTTCAGAGTGATAAAAGCGCCTATTTTAGTAAAAAATTGGCTCCTAAATTCGAAAAGTGTCGGGTAAAAGAAAAACGCTCTCCTCTTGTGTATATTTTAGAAGATATGTCTGGTCGTGATCTCGGCGCTTGGCATATTAAGGATATAAAACTCAAAAGGCTCTAAATCTGTTCTCAACTATAGTTACGTGTTCTTTAAATAATTAAGGTGCGGATTTTACGTAGGCAAAATCCTTGTCCTGGAGAGGGGGTATTGTTACGTTGCATATATAATATCTACCCCGTAACCGACTTGGCGTGAAGATACATACATAATTTATAAAAATGGTTTCGATTTATGTCGCGTCTAAAATATAACGTTGTCATGTGGGTAACTGACAAACTCACCGCGCGATAGGACGGTGCAGGCGAGGCCGTGGGTGACGGGCCAGAGGCGACATTTTGATCGTGTTACTGTAACACGTTTCTAGCTATTCATTTGTAAACTATTAACTCCTAACTATTAAACATCCTACTATTATATTATATATAAAGTGTTGTGATCCCCGTAATTGGGTAAGTTGTGAATGTTATATTTAACCTCCTAGTGTAGAAACGTATTGTGTGATTAACTGTTATTAGCAATTTAGTCTAGTGTAAAAATTATTGTTCAGTCCTTCTGCTTAGTGTTTCCGTAAACCTTGACTTCAGCATAGATCGCTAATTGCTACATTTACCACACGCTTTGCAAGTAGCAAGTTTGGGCAGTAAAACGTCTACGCTGGTATGTTGCAGTCAAGGTGAACTTTCGGACATTATTAAAAAGTCCTGAACATGGGTTCCAGGGATCTAGTTTCCGGCTATCAGTACACCTTGAGAGTGATCGTGGCGCACCTGCTGAGGTGTTCCGGTCCTACCCGCTACCGCTGTGCAGTACCTACCCCCAAGTGAACCGCTGCGCTTGTGCACGCTGACCGCATACCTTTTATGAGGAGAGTGAAGACGTGCTGGTAACTTAGGTGTAATCGTGATTGCCTTATAGAACCCCCCTGAGAACCTATGACTACCTACTTCAATAAAACTAGTGTAATAATTTATAGTTATTAAAATAAAATCAATTCTTTTTTTTAAGTGTACAAAATAGAATAGGGATTAGTAGATAAAATAAATAAATAAAATAAATACTTATAAGTTTTTTAATTTTAAAAGTTTAGTTTTTTTTAACATTTTTTTAAATAAATTTTTACGTTACTGAAAATAAAAATAGTTTAATTTTAATTTAGGTAACATAAATCAGTTAAAGACTTGCTAACGCAACAAATGGATCCTGAAAATGCTTCATTAGAAGTTGAAGAGGAATTTCGTTCCAATCGGGTGTCCCACATGTGACACCTCAGACAGTTTCTTTTTTGTAATGAAGGTGACAAACAATCCTCACATTGATATTAAGTGATGACTGCGGCCTTTAGACACCCACACAAAGACCAGAGGTCAAAATGCAGATGCCACCCCTGAGACCTTAGTTGTTATGTTTCTGTGATAGTTATTACGGGGCCATACATTACCATCTAACCGGAACACGATAGTGCTGAACACTACCATTTACCGGCAGATGAATTAGGTAATGCGGTGGTGCCTACGCCCTCCAGCTTCTACGCTGGAAATCTACTGGCTAATAATAATAAAAATGTGGCTTGAATACGAGTAAGCGATCGTGGTGATTAAATCTTTACGATTGAAGTCATCATCATCATAATTTCAGTCAAAAGATGTCCACTGCTGAACAAAGGCCACCCAAAGAATGCCACAACGAACGGTCCAGGGCTTGGCCACGAACTTCACCAGGTCGTCGGTCCACCTCGTGGGGGCCTGCCTACGCTTCATCTTCCAGTACGATTGAAGTCCTTTTATGAAAATAAAGAGAAACGTTCAGGAGGACGCTCGGACGAGCGAGTTATCCTTATATGTGTCATATTTTGTGACCCGATACTGATCTTACTGCTGCTATAGTTCCAAAGTTGTGTGATTTTATCTTCATTTGTCTTGATTGAATCTTCATTTCTTGTATTTCCTATTTCGAACAAAAGACGAAAATTTAAAATGTCCTACGAATTTCATTTCTTGATGTCAAAGCAGTCAATGTAACGACCACTCTAGTGCCGTAGGTAGAATTAAGTGGTGGTACAGTTGTGACGTAGATTTGAGGTATTGCCGCTTTAAATGGTCTACTGCCCAAAACATAGTGTCCAAAGATGCATAGAATATATTATTATCAACTCACATTTGCCGACAGGTTCGTCATCACCGACAGCTATACACTGGTACACGGTGACCTCCGTCAGGTTAGTCAGCGTGACCACTCTGGTGCCGTAGGTAGCAAACAGTGGTGGCAGGGTGGTGACGTAGACATTGAGGTAGGCGCGGCCGGCGGTGGCGAGCAGGCGGCCGTCGGCGCTCCAGGCGCAGCGCTCGGAGCCCCCGGGCGGCACCACCGACCCCGATACCTCACCGTTGTCCCACACAGAGATCAGCTTGAGTCTGAAATGTTAATGTTATTTGTCGTTGAAACAGTACAGCAGATAAAAGCTGTTGGTTCTCCTTAACCCTTCAAAAAACGTTAAGCCGCCGTCGGCTAGATACAACTGAAAACCAATTGTCATATTCTTTTCTCATGACTTGAGGGGTTAAATAAATAAATAACGGCTGAATAATGCAGACTCGGGACAACGGACTTATTTGGGCTTTTCGCCTCGAGACGGCGTTTTTTTACTTCACCGGACAATCGGCGAGCGCAAAGGGGCTAAGAAATATCGTAACCGAGAGCCGTATACTGTCTGAGAAAGTTATGTAAGTATTGAAAAGCCAAAAAGAAAAAAAAAATGTAATCTTCATCATAACCAACAATTAGTATTTAAAAAAAAGGTTTATGTTTAGCCTGTTCCCTCACAACGATTGAAATGAAATAAATATAACAAAGACTTGACATCCAGAAGTAAATAAATATAAACAGTTTTTTTTTGCATCCCTTAGGATATTTAGGGATATTTTAGCCATTCATTGTAAACAAGCTTTAATTAGGTATTGAACTACCATCACATTTGTGAAACTATTTAAAGACTCACTGTCCATCTCCACACGACGCCGCTTGGCCATTGAAAATGGCGACATCGGTCAAGTTATCCTTATGGTTCTTCACTTGAAACAGTTCTTCTCCTACTTCCTTTATATGTGTAGATATAGCAATTATATAGCCTGCGCTGAAGCCGATCAGGATGTACCCGTCGCCATACCATTTGTAGGCTACTATAGATCCGTAACGCTGTTGGAAGGCTAACTCTATGGGATTCTCTGGGTTCAAGAGGTTGTATAGGTACAATGTCCGCTTGCCAACCACCAAGCTTATCTGAAATATTTACTAAATCTGAAGGGCTTCTACTATTAATAATAAATAATAATGGCAACCCATTATACGACCCACTGCTGGGCACGAGTCTGTCCCCTTTTTGGAGGGAGACCTGGAGCTTACTCCACCACGCTGCTCCAATGCGGATTGGTGGAGGTGGGTGGGTTAGTGGCCAACCCGCTGTCGATGTTTCCAAACCGCCCATGAGGCCTCCGACAAGGTTTAACGACTACTATCGATATCGATAGCGACCGGGACCGACGGCTTAACGTGCCCTCCGAAGCACGGAAACGCGCATTTAATTTGCCACTAGCGGTCACCCATCACATTACCCGACCGCGCCCGTAGTGCTTAGCCGAGTAGATCGCTTATGATCTACACCAGCCGCAGGGCCATACGCGCTCCTACTATTATAGATATTTTATTCACAGGATCGATATTAAAATGGTTCGACGTTTTGATTTGAACAAGAGAAATCTAATGTAAAGCTGAATGCCCTTTTTACACTAACCTAAAATGTAGATTATTTTTAAAAAATCGACATAATGTTACACCGCGTGACCGGAATATATGGTGCTGTCGATGCGACTTTCATACACTATACGACCAATGTCGACAATCATTTTATATGTATTGCAAAAAGACCCATGTTCAGTTTGAGATTGGACGATCGCATAAGATAATAATTACGAATAAAGGAAACTACGATAATCATACAAATAGCTGTGTTAACAAAATTATTTTGTCTAGTTGGACAATACAAATTCTGCGTACCTACACAATATGCGGCAAGGGCCAACCGGTCCATACTGCTTGTAAAAAAACAAAAATTTAAAGCCATCGGCAATATATTCGTGTTGACCCACCCTTCCCCTCCTAAGCCGTAGGATTACGAATATACCTTCCCCATAGACCGTCAGCTGGCAACGCCCTGCATGTAACTAGATAGTCATTTCAATACTGCCCTTTTCATACGGCCCTGTAATTTCCACATATTTTAATTTCAAGCACAGAGGCATAACACCTTAGGCCTCAGGAGTGGCAACGCATCTGCATTATGACCTTGGTCTTTGTGTGGGAGTCTATAGGCTGCAGTTATCACTTAACATCAATGTGAACTGCATGCTTGTTTACCACATCCATTACATAAAAAAAGTCTAGAATATTGTAGTAAGCTTACAGTGTTTTCTCCCGCCACCCTCTCATCAGTTTTCATTTCAGAAAATTGCAAGTCATTTGGTATATCCCTGAGGGTGATCATCCGCAGTGTATCTCCATCTGAATTGTTGATTGACAAGCTTTTGTCCTCTGATGCCAGTACCAGAATACTGTCTCGATTCCATACAGCACCTGTGATCTTCTTTGAGTGCTTCCCTATTATTGGTATCCTCCTAAAAATTTGTATATGTGGTTATTATGTGCAACTCCGATCAAGGGTTTTTTTTTAAATATCAACAGTAAACATTTTAAAAAACATATTTTGTTGTCGCAGCTTACTTTGTAGTGTGATGGTTGTATAATGCCAAATTGCCTTTCTGAGTGCCAACTGCCAGTAATGGTTCACCATAAGACCATGCCAAACAAGATGGTGGCTCTCGCAACCCTGTCTCAATGTTTATCACTTTGTTTGTGTGACATTCCCATAATAAGACTGTGTTGCTGTTGGGCGTTATAGCTGCAAGATAGTCCCCATCGTTATCCCACTCCATACCAGCACATAGCCTGAAATGTTTAAGTAAAAATATAAATAATATAATAAATGAAAGTTTAGTAATGTTTTAATGATGAATGTCTTAGTGATTTTTATTAAAGCATATTAATATTATTTAAATTTAAGAATTTGTAAGCTAAATTTATTTCTACTAGTATGCTTAATTATATTTGTATGGAAAAGTATGTGACTCATTAAAACACTTAATTATTAATGTATCAAATTATTAGCAAATAAATATATTTGAATAGAGGTATAATTACTCCTCAGGAGTAGCATCACATCCACATAGAATCTCTGGTTTTTATGGTGATGTTCCGATTATCCGCATCCGCGGATATCCGACGGATAAAAATGATCTGTATCTGTATCCGTTACTTTTCTCGCAAATCTTTTACGGATCTTTTACTTTATTCACTTAATTTAAAAAATAAGTTGTCCTCAATTTGTACGAACAGTATGCACACCCTATGCATAATTACCCTATCTCTACCTACGGCCGCACATAAAACACAAACCTACTCACACACGCACACTGTCTCAAAGTGATATGTAGCGTAACCTACATACCTACCCCTATTTAACACTCGCTAGTTAAAAGATTCTTTTTCACCATTTACTCGTACCAGCAATAATAATAAAATGCAACGTCTCAACGAGTTCTAATAAATTTTTTGATAACGTTTTCGTAGGTTTCCGCGAGCTTCGTACATTGTAGAAATTAAACTTGCGGATTTACTCGCGTATACAACACTCCCAAACTTCTTACACCCGACCTTTCGGTCGCGTTCCAACTACCGTGGTCACGGGTAGTGATGCGACTCGAGCCCTGTTTTTACTCGAGTCACTCGAGTGAATTTGTCAAACTCGTACTCGATTGAAAAAAAATATTACTCGAGTCTCTATGCACTCGAGTTACCGAGTCAACTGGGCACATCGAGTTAATTCTGTTGCCACTAGATGTCACTTCACTACTCTATTTTACTTATCTGTGTCGGGCCGATACAAACAAATCAAAACTGACAGGTTTAAACTTGAAAAGGTAAGGTAAAAAATTGATTGAATATTAGTGTTTAAAAGTGAAAAATACGTAAAAGAGTTGATATTATTAGTATTGGTGAATATAAATTAAAGTGTAAAAGTGATTATACCTTAGGTATTTGATTGTAAGTAACCTACTTAATTTTATTGTTAAAAAATATGAGTGAATAAGAAAATAAAAATTGCACTCGAATTGCAAACTTGCAACTCGAGTGCGATTTTCTACTCGAGTGAGATTTTTACTCGAGTGAGATTTTTTACTCGAGTGACTCGAAAACTCGAGTATGATTCGAGTGAGGCTGCAAAATTACTCGAGTGACTCGAGTCACAAAATTCCATTCGAATCGCATCACTAATCACTAGTCACGGGCAGACTAATTCGACGATTTTTTTTTTTTTTAGGTCGGTCTTTAAGTAGGCGGCCTGTCTCGAGACGGCACTAGTCTACTTCACCGGGCAATCGGCGAGCGCAGAAGGCGCTCCAGCCTACGCTAATTCGACGATGTTCAGCCTGGTCTTATATAGCTGAGACGGAACACAACCCTAGTGCGATGTAAACTACTAGTGGCGCCATCTATCGAGAAATTACTGAAAACTATGTTGCCATGTCATGCTAGCGCCACCTGTTTCTGAGGCGTCTGGCATAACGGTCCGGATTCACGCAAAAATTACTTTTTTATGTCACTTGTCGTAGGTGTTTTAGCTCGGCATTTAAATAATCGTTGTCACATATGCCTCGTGCTCTCCTAAACAAAGATAGGCCGACTGCAGCTAGATGTCCCGGGTAGTGGTGAGAGTTACCATTGAGATACCTGTCTGTATGGGTAGGTTTCCTATACACAGTATGGCTTAAAGTGTTGTCGGGATTCCTAATCAATAGAGTATCTAAGAAGGCTAATTTGCTATTTTGCTCCAATTCCATAGTAAATCTGATCTTTTGATTTATGGAATTAAGATGATCGAGAAATCCAGTTACTTCATCACTGTCTAACACGGTGAACGTATCGTCTACATAGCGCTTGTATATTTTAGGTGTTATAGATGTAGTACTCAGGGCACGCTCCTCGAAGTCTTCCATAAATATATCTGCAACCACAGGAGACACCGGAGAGCCCATTGCGACTCCATCTAGTTGCATGTAAAATTCATTGTTCCACATGAGGTAACCGGATGTTAGACACCATTCCAGCAATTCTGAATATTCTATAGGCAAATTGTTAGCGACTAACCTCCTTTTAACAATTTCAACGCATTCTTTCACTGGTAAGATCGTGAACAAAGATTCAACGTCGAAACTGACCATAACGTCATTAGCTGAGAGTTGTAGATGGTTGACTTCAGTGATAAAACTATAGGAATCCTTCACAAAAGCCGTTGTTTGTCCCCTCAGTGGTGAAAGTATATGTGCTACGTGTTGAGCCAGTTTATATGTCGGTTGCTCACTTCCCTCTAAAATGGTCGAGGAGGGCAATGGCTGTCACATGCGTCATACTCGTGAACGGGTGCTGTTGGTGGGGACTGGTCTGTTCTGGTTACATCACATTTAGTAGATAGCAGTTTTTAGCATGATTTTGCTTTACTTTATGTAATGGTTATTCACTCTAGGTATTTTATATTTCTTGACGTTTTGAAAGTATCTGCAAAAATCTATTCGAAATAAAAATATTTTCTATTTCTATTTCTGTCAATTTGGCTCACGATCGGAAATTTGTTGAGACTAGGATTTTATTTTGTATAGACGTTAGTCTTATTTTCGTTTGTATTGACTGTGCACCAAATGAATGACCATAATTTCCTTAACTGTTATCAATTTTGGGACAAAATGTTACTTATAGACTACTGTGTTCACTTACCACCAAAGTGAACTGTATACTTGTTTGCCACTTCATGACATAAAAAAACAATGTACACAAGTACAAATTCTCATTTCACAAAAATTATATGTCCATATGTATTTTTATAGCATATTTTTGTTTTGGGCGATCTGATCCGCTCTGTAAGTAAGTAAGCGCGTGCACGCTCAGTGGCGTAGCACGTGCATGGGGAGGAAAGGAAAAGAGCAGCAATCAAAGTAATAACAGTTTTATGTACCACCTGTATTCTTTTTAAAGATATCGAGAAACAGCAGCAGCTTCCCTCTTAAGAGTCAGAAATCTTAATTTATTCCTCATTTGCTGATTAAGTATATTTTTATACTATTTAATCACTTCAGGATCAAGTCCCTGGACGCATTCCTTGCATGCATGTTAATATATTTCTAATATAATCAAATTATTGCAATCATACCCCTGCAACTTCATCCTTTCCATCAATTGGCCGGACCGGTCATGGATGGCTACCGTGGCATCAGTGCCTGTTGTAGCCAGCAATGAGCCCGACTCCCCCTTCTGCCACAAGAAGTACAGCTCCCCCAATCCATGAGGTTGCTCAATTGTGTAAAGCAACTGAAATGTAAATATTGAGATAACAACAGTGCTAAGAGAATACTGAGGCTAACTACAGTTTTGTATCATGCTTAAGATGATTTTAAACCACATAGTAAATCTTTGAAATAAAATTCATAAATAAATCTTTGTTTCTAAAGTTTGCCAATCTTGTTACAAAAAAAACTGAACAAGTGCAAAATGGACTCACACAATTCAGTTATTTACTGAGTCCCCTTAAAAAATAATATCTTTAAGATCCTCACAATACAACCTTATCTGATAATGAATGTAACCCTATAGAATAGAATAGAATAGAATAGAAAATATTTTTATTTCGAATAGAATAGAAAATATTTTTATTTCGAATAGATCTTTACAGATACTTTCAAAACGTCAATAAATCATAAACTACCTAGAGTGAATAACCATTACATATAGTAAAAGCAAAATCATATATTAATATTAAATTAAAATTATAATTTAAACTACTTGATTAAAACATAATAATCATAAAATTTTTCAATTCCTTCAATTATAATAAATGAAGAAAAAGAAAAACTTATTCGTCAAGATCAATGTTATTCACTTAGCAGAGTTCCAAGTGCAGTCACTACTAAGAAGAACTCCGCTACCCAACAAACTCAATAAGAGCTCTTTTAAATGAGAGCTTAAATCTAGTACAGATTATCGTGAAAAATCAAATAATGTGAACGTCCATAGCATAGATGCAAATAAACTGCTATCTACTAAATGTAATGTAGCCCCTGCAAACATGAACAGACCAGTCCCCACCAACAGCACCCGTTCACGAGTATAACGCATGTGACAGCCATTGCCCTCCTCGACCATTTTAGAGGGAAGTGAGCAACCCGCCACACGACGCCGCCAAAGGCAAAGGCATTTAAGCGTGCATGACTGTTCCGAATATGCATACGGTAAAATAAAAGATGGAATTCATTTTCAGCCAGGGTATTCACATTATTCAACCCTTAACAATAGTGGATACTAATTACTGAATACACGAAATCACAATATCACGAAATAGCCTGGCAGCGATCGCTATAATCCCAAGACGTATTATCATTAAGATAATCACAGGTCTTATAGTAATTACATTTATATAAACATTCTTTCATTACTTTCTTAAATTTATTTATCGATAGACTTTGAACGTTTTTGGGGATTTGATTAAAGAACCTTATACATTGACCTCTAAAAGAATTACTGACCCTATTCAGTCGCGTTGCATGCATGGACAATTTGTATTTGTTCCTAGTATTTATACTGTGATTGTTACCTATTGTAGGAAATGTTTTTACGGACATAATAGGTTGGGGAAAAAGTCTTTTCGCATTATAGTATGTATGAACTTGTAATAAAATCCCTTTGGCTGTAGTATTTGTATCTGGCTGGTTTTGGTATCATTGAAAGTTAAAATTTTAAAGAACATAATTCCAAATTCAAATTATGCAAATGTGTGATTTTCATTTGTTTTTTGTACTGTCAAGATGAGTGAATCTAATGAAGAAATTCGATACATTTTAAAATTTTCCTACAAAAAATGGTAAAAATGCAAAGCAAGCAGCTAAGAAAATTTGCGATGTTTATGGACCTAGTGCAGTGTCTGTGAGAGTAGCACAAATTTGGTTTAAGCGTTTTCAATCCGGAAATTTTGATGTCAAAGATGCAACTCGCTCTGGTCGCCCTATTACGGATAAAATGGATGCCATATTTGAAAAAGTGGAGCAAGATCGACATTTCCGTAGTTACGACGTAGCTGAAGGACTGAGAATTGATCACAAAACAGTTTTGGCGCATTTGAAAAAAGCTGGGTACAAAAAAAAAGCTTGATATTTGGGTACCTCACGAGCTCACTAAAAGAAACCTAATGAACCGTGTACTCATTTGTGATTCTTTATTACGACGTAATGAAACCGAATCATTTTTGAAGAAGCTGAAAACTGGTGATGAAAAGTGGATCACGTACGACAAGAACGTGGGAAAAAGGTTGTGGTCAGAGGCCGGTCAGGCTTCACAGACTGTGGTGAAACCCGGGTTAACTCGCAATAAGGTGATGTTGTGTGTATGGTGGGATTGGAAGGGCATTATTCATTATGAGCTATTACCACCAGGCAGGACTATTGATTCTGAACTCTACTGCGAACAACTGATGAGATTAAAGCAAGAAGTTGAGAGAAAGCAGTCGGAATTGATCAACAGAAGGGGTGTGGTGTTTCATCATGATAACACTTGACCTCACACATCTATAGCCACTCAGCAAAAATTAAGAGAGTTTGGCTGGGAGGTGTTAATGCATCCGCCGTATAGTTCTGACCTTGCACCTTCAGATTTCCACCTGTTTCGGTCTCTTCAGAATTCTTTATGCAATGTTAGGTTAACATCACGAGAGGACTGCCAAATCCACTTGTTGCGGTATTTTGATGAGAAGTCCCAAAATTTTTATAGCAATGGGATCATGTCCCTACCTACAAGATGGCAAAAGGTTAACGAACAAAATGGTACATACATACTTTAGTTAAATTTAAATAAACTATATTAAAAAATGTTTGGATTATCTTAAAAAATGGGAAGAAACTTTTTCCCCAACCTAATATAATACATTTTCATAAATGTATTGCGAAGCTACAGTCAGAATATTTATTTCTTTAAATTTATCTCTAAGAGATACCCTTGGACTCAGCCTGTAGATTATATATAGCATTATACAGCAAATAGGTAGAGTACTAGTCTGAGGACGGTGTCAAAAGCCTTGGAAGGTGTGCAGGTATGAAGAGTATGATGAAAGTAGAAGCATTGGAGCTGTGTCATTACCAGGATATCTAGCGCTCCACATCTTCTGCCTAACCCATAAGGAACTCTGAGTGAAAAAAGTTAGTTATCCTCATCTTAGAAATTCATTTATTGATATTACGCATCCACATTTGGGTTACTGAGTAACACATATTCAACTCAATACTCAATAAGCCCAGAAATTTTAAGGCAAATCAGCTGTTACAGACAGACACAAGTGATCATCTAAAAGTTTATTTTCTTTCCTTTTGACTAACCAGATAAATAATACAGCATCAAAAGTAAATAAAACTTACCTTAGGAGTAGTCATAGCTTTTTCTTAATCCTTAAAATGATAGAACTAAATTAAAATTAAAATAATGATTACATATTACTGTTGACCATTTAAAGACCTTCTTTAATTAACATCCAGCAGCGTAGGTCTGCCCAGACACTTTTCAGAACTGTTTTCATGATAATTTATATAAATAATACATTGAAAGTATTATTCCAAATTCATTAACATAATCATGAAAACATAAAAATTCGTTTGTTTTGTTGACTTAGACTTGACTTTTTTTTTTTTGTTATTATGGCATCGCTATTACGCATATTGCCAGTGTCAAGTAAAATTATATTAGAACGATATTTCATATTTATTTAAGCAGCGTAAAAGTTAGTATTATTATAGGCATCAAGTATAATATGTAAGTAACAAGTATATAAGTTATCAAGTATAATATGTCAGTCATGTGAGTTACAATCAAGTTATTCGATTAAAGCGATGGCTACTTTACCAGAACATTTACAATAAAGTTTTAGAGGCAACCTGAAAGGTCGTGTTTTCGCACTGTTATTCTATTTCGCTATACACGGGCACTGTAATAAACCTATATCAAACATGATATCAAAAATGCCACCAATTTTATTCAATATAACCTAAAAATACATTAAGAAAATTAAATAAAATAAGAGCACCATACGCCTCTTTCAAGGTTCCCGACAAAACTCCCCGACTTGACTTCTTGTCAATCTTGTCATTGCTAGGGTTAGCAACTCCTAGAAAGTATTTACCCAACATTTCCACATTTATTTTGGATAACTCATGAAACTGCTCTCTTATTGTAATAGAGTAAATAATTGAGTATTTATAAATAATACACTTGCTATTAGTATGTAATGAAATTACATAGATCTAACGATTGAAAATCCTTTTCGTTTTTTGAACAGCACAAAGCTCAGGTATGTATTATAATTTGCTTGCTATCAATCTATCTATCGATCAGTCCTGTCATCCTTTCATCTGCCTCGGATCAAGATCAAAACAGTTATAATTTCCATTTCGTTGAGTAAAATGTGTGCTAGGTAAACTAAATTACTTTCATATTTTCCCCTTTTGGGGAAGAAATCCCGTAAACTGGGTACCCTGTTGCTAGGATACAGATTTTAAACAAACCATGGAGAATAAAGAGAAGTGATAATAACTGATATAGTATGAAGTGAGTATGAATCAGGGCTATTGGTAAAATATCGATGTATTTAGAAATATCGATATTTATTACTAATTTTTTCTTGGCCAATATATGTCACTATTTCGCTATTGACATTATGTAGGTATTTGAAATGTATAACTCGTTATTTTTATCTATAATAAGTATATATTTTTTAATTTTTCCCTAATTCATCACTGTTCATCACAGTTCATCGCTCCAGCCGAATGACGTCCACGGCTGGACAAAGCCAACGCCCACAACAGTGTCCTAAGTCTATAGAAAAGAATTTACAATATTCCATCGCCACGCTTGGCCGGTGGGTTGGCGATCACAGTGACAGTAGTTTTATCGTGGGACGCTGCTGCCCATCCCGCGTTTTTATATTTGCTAGGTACCATCCTATTGGAATGGTTTGACCGCCATTCACAAAGTATAACTTTTAAAACACTCGCGTTTAACACTCATTTCACTCATTTTACGAACCGGGTCGTGACGCGATATAGATATTGGGTAAAAACACTTTTTACCTTTATTCCGACGTTTCGACTCGGTTGCACAAGAATCCAGGGGTGTATAAAGTACAGTGCAGTTGTGGTAAGGTGTACATTGGACAGACAAAACGCAGCGTCCAGGAAAGGATCAAAGAACACATCGCAGCTCTAAAAAACCGACAGATGCAAAAATCGGCCATCGCGGAACACCTTTTAACCTCGGAGACTAATCATTGGATCAATCTTCACAATCCAAAAGTCCTCTCCACTGAACGTTATTATTATCCCAGGTTATTACGAGAGGCGATTGAAATATATAAGTACAAAAACAATTTCAATCGTGAAGATGGATATAAATTGTCTCCGACCTGGACAACGGTCATAAACAATTTAGGATCGCGCGATGTAACATCGGACCTATCGTCGGATACAGTGAGCGTTGTGTGCCGGCCTCCACAATAATCACGCAACTTGTAGGTAGAAGAACATCAAGCCACCCGCAATTTGACATTTTGCTGTTACAAGTCTGTCCGCGACCACGGCTTGTGCAACCGAGTCGAAACGTCAGAATAAAGGTAAAAAGTGTTTTTACCCAATATCTATATCGCGTCACGACCCGGTTCGTAAAATTCACAAAGTAGTATAATATTGGGGCCGCCATTGTTCGGTTGACTGACTGCACTTGTGGAAGAATTCTCTTCCAGTAGAAGAACATTCTTCCGCTAGTGGGTGGGGTCGTCATGTCCCGACGCCAACTCTCCTTAATTATTTAAACCAAAACATCACCGTAAACTTAAATTACTGTAGGTAGGTAGGTACCTACTTTATTTACACTTATTATATATTTGTTTGTCCCCTTTTTGCACATAATCAAAACATGCCTATTATACTACTTGTAGTGTTACTACCTTTTTTTTAAAGAATATCGATATTATATCAAACTTCGATATTGATTATTGATTTAAGTAGGTATATAGCTTATAGGTGTTTAAAAATGAGCCCACGCACGATAGTGTTGTCTACTGTCTACAATATATATATGGATCCACCGCCAATTTTGCGCAAATGTAGCCTTGTTGACCTGACAAAAGCTATAAACTGGCTCACATACAGAATAAAATAAATGCTTGGAATACATAAATCATAATCCGAGAGTCTAGTTCACTACAATTTGATGAAGTTATGTGATAATAACAGAATATCAGAATTCGTTGTAAAACAAAAAGAGCTTTAAGGTACAAATATTATAAACATAAAACAGAGTGCAATAAACTAAAATATAAACAATATAGCCGTCTTCTAAAAAATTGTATAGAGAGAGCTTTATAGAAAACGAATTAATTTGCTCTTAAAAAATCAATAAATGTGTGTAAAACTTCTTGGAATATAATAAAAAAAGGTAATGACAGAGTAACAAATCCGAAGCTAATAGCAGAGGAGTTTAATACGTACTGGAATAACGAAACAAATAGGTTAAGATCCCATAACACAAATATTTCGTTCATCGAGTTTATGCTGCAAACCCATTTTTTACGCATATTTGTGATCCAGAAAATATAAATCCACTAGGTTGCCTATCAAAACAGGGCCGCAAGTATTTAAAAAAAAAAAATTATTTTATTTTTGGGACAAAATTTTGTTGACTTGTTTTTTCAATAAAATATCGTCCGCTTCACGGCAATATATGTAAAGACTCTGAAAAATCACGGCAGCCGTTGCGCACTTGGCCGCACCTCTTCGCAGCCAGGTGTAAACAGGTATGATCAAGGAAACGTTTTTACGTTGATGACGTACATTAATTAGTTATATATAAAATTAAAGCTAATTTTTTTCTCATTATTATGGTATGCAGTTGCCAAATTAAATCTGGCCGCAAATAAGGGTTGCTGGCTGTTAAAGATGGTTAATATTGTGAAAAATAGCTAGCGCGTAGCATCACCAGTCAGACGAGGACTGCGAATGACAGCGATACGACGCTTGTAAATCCATTGCGCATGCGTGGGGTGCTACTTTTCTCAACTATCAAATTACTTTATTAATGTAAAATTAAATGATAAACAAGCTGCGAAACAGTGCTAACATTGAGACAACGCTTACAGCATATCACGGTTATGTTGCGTCCATTTTAAACTATGGCTTATTACTACGGGCCACTACGGGGCAGTTCAACAGATTTTATAAGAGCTTTCCGAGCGCAAAAAAAAGTATTCGAGCACTACAGTCTGTTTTTTTTCGGTACGGACTAAATTGACATAAGCTGTGTGGCTAGGTTTTTGGGAATAATTATTAGTGATGTGCCACTACCGTAACTTTACGTAATTTACAATCTAGTATTGTTTTCCAGTAATAATTTTTATTTTATTTTATTCAAGAGAACAAAGTCTTATTTGCTTACAAACAATCTTAATAAAATGACATCAGACCATTTATAAGTTTCCGTATTTGGACATATAAGGAATTGCATATTGTTTCATAACAGTGACAAAAACAGAAAACAAAAGAACAATATTAACAACAACAAATCAATAATAAAAGGAAATTTAGTGCAACTTAGTACGTTTACTGCTCCTAATTTATGCCACAACAACAGCTAATATCGAAAATAAAAATCTTATATAAGGATCGCATTTTTCGAAGCATTTTTTTCGTGATTTATCTTTTTTATTGGAAATTTGAGATTCTTATATATATAAAGACAATTTATTTGGCAAGTAATTGTCGTTGAAATCATCACGATAAGCGGTCTACATATTTTTTATGCACATTTTTAAGAAATCAGTTCCGATCTGAAGTCCGGAAATCCGGAAGCTCGGAAGTGCAAATTACGACATATAAGAGTTGCCATTTTTTATAAGAACAGCTGATTGAGCGTGAAGGGTCAGAATCAGGTAATGACTCCGTACCTGAATGTGCCGAATCGTCAGAGTCATCACCTACTTCAATAATAAATCAGTCGGTAATGTCGTCGACAATATGGCCTAGAGTACACATTTTTTCTCAACTTCAATTATTAGGTACATGTTTAATATAATTTTTCCAGCGCTGGGGAGTCACTAGACGAAGACATTCGTTTTTCTTCGGCAAATACGCGTGCATTATCATGTTTTTTGCCCGTGAAATCGCATTTTGAAGGTAGGAGTGTATTCAAAATGGCGCCGTATTTTCGTTTTTATTGCATTGATAGCTACAGTACATCGACCTATCTTGTGTAGTTCCTGTTAAAAACTTGTTATTGCGTATTCTTCAACAACAAATAATTAATTGTCGTGTTTACTTAGTGCAATAAGTAATTTAAATTAAATCTAATACTCCATAGTAACCATAATTTTTAAAATATTTGTCTAGTGTGAAATATAATAAAATTATGTGTTAAAGTAAAAAGTTACGATTCATAAAACCGGTATCGTACAACACTAATACTAGAAAGCTGGTATCATTATTTTGGAAATTGACATTTTGACAAAAAAACAGACTTTAGTAGGTATACCTCCTTGGCAATCATGCAGGCCAGTGTTTCTCAAATTAAAGTTGCTTACCCTTCCATGCATGTATATTCTAGAGGCTGCTAAGTTTGTAAAGCGTTAATATACATTTATATACCAAAGCTCGCGATAAGTTTCCACGCTGTGTTAGAAACCCGGATAGAATTGTGTTACCTAGAACTCCTAACACAGCTCTATATTTAAAAAGTTGCCATGCCATGTCTGGTAAAATATATATTAAAGTGCCTAGTGATATAAAATCACTACCTTTAATATATATATACAGCATTTACAAAAAATGTTCATAACTGGTTGACTGAAAAATGTTTTTATTCCGTCCAAGATCTTTTAGAACATTGACTACCTTGATCTGATGACATTAATACCTAATCATTTTTATTAACAATAATGGTTATTAATATGTTGTGATTGTTATTATTATTTTTAATGTATTTTGATTTTATGCGAGGACTTATTATTATGACAAATAAATTAATTTTGTATTTGAATTATAAATTATTAACAGGATTATTTTCTAAATTGTATTAAATGATTTTTGTTAGTCTAAGCTTTATTTGACAACTTGTACCAATATTAAACTATTATCAATATTGAATGATAACAAATTAATTAATTAAATGTATGAATTATGAATGTATTAATAGATTTTTATTAGAGCTAATTAATATTATTATTTAAATTTAAGATTTGCATGCTAAATTATATTTGGCAAAGTATGTGAAACAATAAAACACTAAATATTACCTGTAAAACCATACTTTAAGCAAATAAATATCTTTGAATCTTTTTAACAATCTTTTCAGGAGAACAGCAATGTATTGAAAAATATGTGCATTGATTTGCACATATAATAATATATATTATGATATTTAAGATATGCCTTTTCATTGGAATAAAATTAAGCCAAAAATGCTTATTTATCATTTGGGATTTCAAGAATCAGTTATGACATCTGGGAAATTAATATCTATGTTAGTTAAGTATTAATTTCCCACATAAGTGATATTTTTTCCCATATATCATATTATTATTACATAGTGTTAGGTAAGCAGGTAATTAATAGGTATATAAGTAGATACAAGTAAGAGTTATCTATTTGAGTAGAGTTGGTTTCTCAATTCTTCTTGTGGTTATTTTGGTATCAAATATTAATATAGTTGTAACATTTTTATTTTCTCAATAACACATGCAAGTTAAAATAAATAAATAAAATTTACATTTAACATTTTATATATTTACATAACACTACTTCACATAGCATAAAGCACCTTAACACCTAAAATTTCTAAACATGTCTTAACAATAAATCGAGCTGAATGGAAAACTAAAAGTCTCTGTTGTGCCAAATCAGTCTCCACATCTTTAACTTTCAATTCATTGAACATTCTATTCACATGCCTAGCTAAACGAAATAAATAGTTAACTATAATACAAGCTTCATTTTCATTTTTGGCTCTTAGCAATATATCATTAAATTTGGTTAATTCAGCAACAACATCACCAATTATTTCTTCTTTTAAATATTTTGGTTCACATGTTTCAGGTATTGAGACCCCACAATTCTTCTCTAAGCTCCACAATCTACAATGTAGGTACTGTAGTTTTATACCACTATCTCCCTCACTTTGTAAAGCTTTATTCCAATCAAATACATAATCTTTATGTCTCCTTTGCTTTAAATCGTTTATTAATACAGCTGTGGTGCCTAGAATATCACAGGTAGCTTCGTTAATTGCTGAACTTCTCGTATCTGAAAGATAGGTGAAGATATAATTAAATTAAAAAAAATAACTAGATAAATACAACATCCCATCTGGTGAGAGTCCGTTAGACCCATAATAACAATCACAGAGACAAAACAACTAAGGTCACAGGGGTGGCAATGCATTTGCATTTTGACCTCTGGTCTTTGTGAGGGTGTCTATAGGCTGCAGGCCACTTAACATATTATATGATTATATAATCTAATAATATAAGTAATTTTTCAATACTATATGATACATATTATTGCATATTGTGTCAGATCAAATCTGTTGAGCTGAATTTGGCCAATATCGGCCAAATTCACAAACAATATGAAATAATTGTCATATTTTTTTGATGAGCTGAGAGGTAAAAAAACTTTTGTTATTAACATTTAAAATTTCTAGATATAGCATGGACTGAAATCTTAAAAAATTATTACTTTTTGATTTCTGCTGTTTGTCATACATTTTATTTTTAGCTTCATCTAAAATATCATTCAGAAAAACAACATTCCCACTTCTAGTACTCATTCCTTTGATTCTGCCAAATTTTATATGTTCACAGCCAGCTGCACAATTTGGTTCAATATGTTTAACAATATCAAATACAGCAGCAAAGTGATCTGTTTGTGAATTGTCAACAACATACAGCATTTCGTCAAATCGATATTTTTCATATCTATCCAAGAGTGCTGCAATATCTCTTGAGAGATACAAAGTAGAGTTATCACTCTTAAGCACAGTTACATCTCTATTGTTATATTTTGCTACTTTCTTGCCAACCTCATCAGTCTTGATTATTCCCATCTGCTCCAACAATTTAATGGTTTCTTGAATAACACCTCCATTATAATCTGATTCCCAATGATACTCATCGAAAGTAATACCTAATCTTTGGTATACCATTTCTAGTTCCTTTACAGTCATTTCTCGTATTTTGCTCCAATTACCCAAATCTGCCTTGCCTTGCTCTATATCAGAAAAATATTTTCTTGCTTGTTGTTGGACACTTTCATTTGTCGAAGATAGCTTATTTATATCCACATAAATATCATACAAATTTCTAATAGGATTCAATGTCAGGTCATTGATATTGATATTTTTTAATTTCATTCCATATTGGAGCAAACCAAATTGGGTACCCCAGTCACCTAGATAATTTATCTTAGTCACATCATTGTTATAATGTTTGTTGATATTAGCAATAAAGTTACCAATAATTGTAGACCGTAAGTGGCCTGCATGGAATGGTTTTGCTATATTGGGTGAGCTGAAATCAATAATAACTTTACGTCGTTTAGAGTTATCTTGAGGTTTAGATTTAATATTTTCCAATACATTTTTTATAAATATATCTTTATGTACATTGTATACAGCTTCAGGTTCGGTATTTTTTAGCATATTAACAGATTCATCATCGGTATTTGTGCTATGTGAGATACTAAAAACATATTTATTTTCATTGTGTTTATAATTGATGCGCACAATTCTAAAATATTCCGACAACTCCCTGTTATTAATACTTCCATATGCGACCTACAATATTAATCAAATGTGAATAAATATCGTATACTAATTTATAATTTTGAATAAATCAACAAACTTTAAGGTTATAACTTTTTTTTACATACCTTATCAATTAAAAATCTTTTCAATGCTATGTTCATTTGGCTTGTATTAATTTTCCTCTTATTTTATGATATGTGACTAGATGAAATTTAATCCACGTTTAACATAATGTAAAATATTTTCACTTACGAAAATAACCAAGATAGAACATACTTTTAGTACTCTATGGATAGAACACAAGTTATACGGATAGGATGTTACGGAACGGTATTTTTTTTTTTTTGTTATTATGGCATCGCTATTACGCATATTGCCAGTGTCAAGTAAAACGATATTTCATATTTATTTAAGCAGCGTAATAGTTAGTTTATTATAGTCATCAAGTATAATATGTAAGTATCAAGTATAATATGTAAGTATCAAGTATAATATGTAAGTATCAAGTATAATATGTCGGTCAAGTGAGTTACAATTAAGCTATTCGAGTAAAGCGATGGCTACTTTACCAGAACATTTACAATGAAGTTTTGGAGGCAACCTGAAAGGTCGTGTTTTCGCACTGTTATTCTATTTCACTATACACGGGCACTGTAATAAACCTATATCAAACAAAATGCCACCAATTTTATTCAATATAACTTAAAAATACACCAAGAAAATGAAATAAAACAAGAGCACCATACGCCTCTTTCAAGGTTCCCGCCAAAACTCACGGAACGGTTTGACATCAACATTTTGACAATTTCAGTGTTGCAACGTATCAGCAAATAATCTTAGACTAAGTACCTTAATCTAAGCAAATAATGCTAAATAGCTCATCGGTATTCCTGCACAAATTAAGGATTAGGGGCAGCTCTATCTGCGAATGTGGCCTGGATGAAGGAACCCCGGATCGTATATTTTTCAACTGTCCCCTAAACCAGAATTCCCTATATACCCATCTCCCACCAAAAATCCTCTTCTTACCAATTTAAACTTCCTTCGTATGCGTGTCAATTCCCCTTTTGTATATATTCTTTGTAAATAATACATCCGTGTAAATGATATCAAATTGTAATCTGTGTTGATATGTTTCTACTAACTATATTTGTTTTGTTGATACTTACTTAAGCCTTGTCTTTGTCTCTTGTTGTAGATACCAAAACGCGAAATTATTATATTGGAAACAAAGCCTTCATTTCTACCGGACATTTTCCTTACACTTGTGCCTCTTCTATCACCAGACTTTGGCAGAATTATCCTTAGAGTTGGTAATTGCCGTCAATCAAAAGAAAGAAAGAAAGAATGCTAAATAGTGACATTGCGAAATTAATCGATACGGAAATGAAATATTTCTGAATCGATTTATTTCGTGTTTATAGCAATATCTAAACAACCGCTACTTTAGAACTACGCACTTGTAGGCGTTGTGGATCATTACTTTTTCAATCACCATGAAAGCTTTTCGTAATCGTTTTTTTTCTTAAGGGACGCATATTGCCCGTGTCAAGTAAAACGATATTTCGTATTCGTAATACAAGCAGCGTAAACGTCAGTGAGTCAATTTTAGAGTCCGTCAGTCAGTTACAGTCAGTAATTCAGCCACCTTAGCCATCGCTTTACTCGATTTACCATTGAGCTAAATGGAGACGAAATACCTACAGAATTGGCGTGATTGCCTACAAAAATTTGGGCTATTACAATGGCCGCCTTTCATAGGGTTGTTTTGATAAATATCGATATCATCTTCTCATACATGAGCAGTTAATATCGATATTTTATCAACACGAATTCTTATACTTTTAAAGTATGTATGCTTAGTCTTAGTAAAATCCACTCACTAAATTAGAGTTGAGTATAATTGTAATAATTATGATGTAGTAATAAAATGTATCCTATAATTTGCATGCAAATTAAATGGTGAAATATAAAAGAAAGCTATATTATATACTGAAGATCTTATGTACTTACTATACTTTTAGCAAATAAATAAATTCATTCATTCAAATGATCTCATTGATTACCAGCAGCTTGCGAAAGGTTCTCAGCCAGAACTAGAGCTAAAAATTGCAAATTGTAGTAATGTTGAATTTCAGTAGGATCAGGATATCAGCCTTCAAATGTGAGTCTTATGCTGACCAGCTCCTTGGAATGCATCTCTGTAAATATTGTTGCTAAGTATTCCAAATTTTAATCATTATGTTTAGTTAATTTGAGTAGCACGATGACGCTTCGGTCAAGTTAAAGGCCAATAAACACATTTGATTTTGTGCATTCTCGAAAGATCTTCTACTTACGTGTTGGACGTGAGTGCAACAGGATCTTTTTATTTTTTCATTATTACTATACTTTTAAACAATATTATAAAAGTAGCAGGAACGGCTCTAGGTATGTTAATGATATGAGTAATAGAATAGAAATGGAACCTGCTTCAATTTTCAGATGATATGCATGTAGAAGTTAGTGACACAGATCTGAACGGCCCTGTAATTTCCAGCACAGAAACGTAATATCTTAGGCCTTAGGAGTGGCAACGCATTTAGATTGGAAGCTCTGGTTTCGTGTAGACTGATAGGCTATTATTACCAATGTAAACTGATACCCGTTTGCCACTTCATGAAATGAAAAAAAAAACTGTGTTATATTGTGCTTATACTTACACTCCAACAATCTCTGAAAAAAATCCGTGCTCAAAAGGGTGCTTAAAAGGAGAAAACAAAAATTATTTAATTTACATAAATTTCTTCTTCGATATTTTATTAACAAACAAGAAGAAGTATAATGCTAATACAATATAATATTACATAATTTAAATTGATATGAAAAATAATTTTATATCGATACTTTGATATATCAGGTTAGTATTCGTACATCACTATGTAAAAATGCTATTTTTAGAAAATAATGAATAGCATTAAAAGTCATATAAGTCATACGAAACTTACACAGATCTTCAAAACTCTTAATAAAACATATTACTATATATCACTGCATTTCCAAATCCCACCGAATACGACACAATCCGTGAGAATTTGACATAACCTCAAAAAAGTTCAATCCAAGATTATTTTCGTTTTTCCGTGCACCACTCTGTTTTAAACAATACGAGAGCATAATCAGTCAACATAAAGCAAAACCTAGACTACCACAATAACTAGTTAAAAGATTTAAAGTCTGTTTTTTTCGCTACGGACTAAATTGACACATGCAAATGTCAATTTCCAAAATAATGATACCAGCTTTCTAGTATTAGTGTTGTACGATACCGGTTTTATGAATCGTAACTTTTTACTTCACCACATAATTTTATTATCATTTGACAATAGACAAATATTTTAAAAATTAGGGTTACTATGAAGTATCACAGATTTAATTTAAATTACTTATTGTACTAATTTAACACGACAATTATTTATTTGATGTTGAAGAATATGCAATAACAAGTTTTTAACAGGAACGCCCAAGAAATAGGTCGATGTACTGTAGCTATCAACGCCATAAAAAATAAAAACGAAAATACGGCGCCATTTTGAATACACGGCATTCGTCCTTCAACTTCCGAAATGCGATTTCACGGGCAAAAAACATGGTAATGAACGCGTTCATTATGTACACACCGAAAAGTAAACAGAATCTCCAGCCGAAACGCCGAAAACGAATGTGTTACTTCGTCTAGTGACTCCCCAGCGCTGGAAAAATTATATTAAACATGTACCTAATAATTGAAGTTGAGAAAAAAAAATGTGTACTCTAGGCCATATTGTCGACAACATTACCGATTGATTTATTATTGAAGTAGGTGATAACTCTGACGATTCGGTACATTGAGGTATGGAGTCATTACCTGATTCTGATGATTAATTTGCATGTCATTATTAAGATTTATAGACACTTAAAAAATAAATGTGTTGCATTTATGTTTTTATCATATCTATACATTAACCATACAGGTACATTATAAAGGCATGCCTATTGGTACATTACGGGTGTCGCCACCTTCTAAAATTTTAAAGACACTTTTTTGTAATTATCTAATTTTTATCTAAACCTCAAAATGTTAGAAGGTCCTCTTTAGGCACTGGTTTGACATGCAATAAGTCGTCTTTACCATTTCTGCTTTACTAGCGCAGTGTAAAATATTAATAAGATATAATATAAATTAAAAGGCTAGGAGCTGTAACGTATTAATCCTTCAAGGATCGTACGGCCACCGGCGGCGAGACACAATTGAATTTCAATTGTCATATTTTTCTCGTGTCTGGAAAGATTTAAGTTGCACTAAATTTCCTTTTATTATTGATTTGTTGTTGAAGATATTGTATTTTTGTTTTCTTTTTTTGTTATTGTTATTGTTATGAAACAATATGCAATTCCTTAGATGTCCAAATACGGAAACTTATAAATGGTCTGATGAAATTTTATTAAGATTGTTTGTAAGCAAATAAGACTGTTTGTTCTCTTGAATAAAATAAAATAAAAATTATTACTGAAAAACGATACTAGATTGTAAATTACGTAAAGTTACGGTAGTGGCACATCAATATTAATGATCCCCAAAAACCTAGCCACACAGCTTTTGTTAATATAGTCCGTACAGAAAAAAAACAGACTTTAGTTCTCAAGAAAACAGCAAAAATATTCTGAGCACCTGTTTATTTGACAACAGATGTACCACAAATCGGGCGCATACAACGGCGCCGACCGTTACGCGAAGGCATAAGTATGACGTCACATCAAATCATTTCCAAAATTGATACTCTGCATACATCTTGTGTCTCTTTTTACATAGAGAGCTACTGGTTAGTTAGAAAGAGTCAAAACTGTTTTTTTCAAGACATGTGTCGATTTTACCCATTATTGTCTATCTACTGTTTCTATCGTAGAATGTGCCTTCTCCATGTGTATTAACTCTGTGCGATTTACTGACTGTGACGCTGACTGACGGACTGTTAAATTGACTGACTGACTGACTTACGCTGCTTATGCGTAGTACGAATACGAAATATCGTTTTACTTGACATTGGCAATATGCGTAATAGCCATGCCATAACACTAAAAAAAAAACTAAAGTGTCAACTGTCAGACTTGTCAGTCACAAAAAAAAACCAAATACTATATTAAATTAATTTATCTATTGATCTGTGTTGTGGTTAGCATCTAATCACAGAGTACAATAGTACATTCATATAATAATCACATCGGCTCACATCGCTCAATATTGTTTAGCAATATTTCTACTCCATTTCAACAAAACGTGAGTCCTGCTTTCTATCCTCTAACTATCAATTGGGTTGGGTCTTCCCACGGAGACATGCAATTGAAACATTTGATGAAACAAGCCAAGAAAACATCAACATCTCTGCTTTAGAGTAGACATTCTAAAAACATTTTCATCCACACAAAAGTTTACAAAACACAAAATTGTGTGAAAAATGTGAAAATTGTCGCACCAGATCCATTAACAGGATTTATATCGCGGAGGTGGGCTGGTACCGAAGGGCTGGCAACACGTTGACAAATCCCACAAACAATAAAATACCACATTCATGACTCTTGTCAGCTGGCAGTATGAAAGTACATCAAAAATCAAAGACGTTTAAAAATCTTATTCACTTTAACTCCATTTACGCCTTTGATTTTTGATGTGGTTGAGCTGCGGTGCTGCACTAAAAGCTTCAATTTGGGTGGAATGGAAGCTTCAGGGTATTGATGATAATTACATACATAATGCAATAGGCAATCGGACAGCTATGGAAAATAAATGTAAACTATGATTAGAATGAATGTTTGTAAAGAAATAAGATGACTCAATAAATATTTTTTATTTAAAGAAAAATGGAAAGAAAAATTTGACTTCAGATGAGACTCGAACTCGTGGCCTACTGGGAATCTAGTCCAGCCGCTAGCCTAACTAGCATTAATATAAAACAATCAATAAATATTTTCGTGAAATATTAATGATTTTTATTTTTAAATTGCAAATAAAAATGTAATAATTTTAATATTTTTTATCTGTGCTCCATGTTCAACGAAACATCAATCACAGGATGTTACGTCATATGTTCATACAGCAAATATTTAACACAAGTGATACTTTGATTTATTGGCTCTTTTTTTGGATATTTTCTACGTTATATACTCAAAAAACTAAGTTTTACGGAATTCAACAAAATTAATTTGCACTTGGTTAGTTGTATGGAATTAAAAGCTTCACTTTGATTGCGAACAGTTGATGTCATATTGTTCATTGTCATTCTGCACCGGTAATGCGGCATTTTTGAAATAATAAAATTTATGAATAGTTTGTGGTACTTTAACATGTTTAAATAATAAAAATAAAGAATAATTTTAGACACATTCTCAAAAGTTGTCCGATTCCCGATCCCGAGAAAAATGTATTGTTATTTTATAATATAAATAGAATGGGAAATAGAGGCATGAAGTTATCACACATGTTTTATCTGAAGGGCAAAGGCATTCACATAATATTATACATGCAAAGATCCACGATTCAACATTTACGTTTTTGGGCCATGTTACAGGTGGTGAGCCTATTCATATAAACTCCGAGGGTGGCACTGGGAGACTTCCATAAAATGTAAAATCATGGTACAAAAGTCAGTGCTTAAATATGTTCATACTCTTCACTATGTGGTCTGTGATGTTGCCATGCAAGTATTTTTTTACGGTTTCGTTCTTATCTGCATGTTTGGTGTAGGGGTCTACTCACAAAAGCTATAAACAATACATTGATAATTTTGGTCCAGGTGGCAAGCCTGTTGACATCTCTTGGCACATTACCAAACTCCGGGTACTAGAAAACTGACAGAAAATGGAAAAATCTCAATAGAACCAGAGATAAAGGATTTTCCATCGTTATCTATGATAGCTCCTGACCCGAGGACCTGTGTTCAATTCCCCATAGTAGTAATGGTCTGCTTTAATAGGCTACTGAGGCGGTTATTAGTATCATCCTATGGTATGATGCTCGGAATTGTATTGCATTGTATTGAATTGTAAAATTATTTTAATTGTGTTAAAGAGAATGGTTAACACGCGAGTGTTGTTGTAGGCCAGTGATTCCCAAAGTGGTCCATATAGACCCCCTGGGGTCCATGGGCGACTCGATGGGGTCTACGTATATGCGTAAATAAAAATGGGATATATGGGAAAGTGATATAAATGTTAGCAAGGGGGTCCACCGAAAGCAGAAAAAAATTGAAAGGGGTCTACAAGAAAAAATAGTTTGGGAACCTTTGTTGTAGGCGATGGCGAACGAGTCCTCGGCCGAGGCGGGCGGCGACGCCGCGCAGGCCGTGCCGGCCGCGAACGCTGGAGGACAGGTTAGTGTGCACGTGCATTAGTGGCATAGGTTAGATCAGTGGTTCTTAACCGGTGGTCCGCAGACCACAAGTGGTCACTGGAAGTATCTCAAGTGTCCGAGAGAGAACACATGCGGTGCGTGTGACAGAGTGAACTCTTTCTATACTTTCTATTCAATTAAATAATAACATTCTTTATCAATAAATTAACTGGGTGGTCCATGGCATAATAGAAAATTTGTCAAATTGTCCCCCAGGACTAAAAGGTTAATAACACTGTGTTAGATGGAGCGTGCGAAATACGGAGGATGTTACCATGAGTAAATACTAACTTTAATTTTTATTTTATTGGCAATCGCCTAGTGGTACCTCTCCCAACATCACATTTGATTCATTGAATTAAAATAGAAAATAATCATTAATCACTCCACAGAAACATCAAATCTGGAAATGAACACAATCTGTAGTAATAGTAATTGAGACCACACAATGACAAATAATTGGACATGTTACATACATAATTACAATTTTAATTTGTTTTTATGGACAACATTTACAAGGAGGTTTTTTTTTTTTTTTTTTTTTTTTATTTAACACCATACAACATAAAGGGCTTTGTCGCTTAGCGACCACATCGCCCAATCGGTAACAGAAAATTAACAACAACAAAAAAAAGTACACATATTTAAAATTAATTCCTATCTGATAGACATCGGATTGCGAGGTCGTATAATATTAAAGCTGTATCAGATGTCGGGCGTGTCAATATGGTATTACATATACCTATGTTTAGATTGGGTGAACCAAAAGCAGTAATTCTTTCATTTGCATTCCGTGCACACTCCAGCAACACATGCTGAACATCCTCTAAAACCCCACAAACATCACAATTAGCTGAAGGAACCTTTTTCATTAAGTACCCAAATTTGTTTGTTGGGATGTGCCCGGAACGCAGTCTGAGAGCAGTTACTATAATTTTCCGTTTTAACGAACACTGATCGATCCATGGGACAGATGTAATTAATGGCTGTATGGTTCGATACCATATCCCTTTCTCAACTGATCTCTTATTAAAATATTCTTGCCAAATGTCCGTGCATTGGCGTCTTAATAACCCGAAGTAATCTGAATACAGTGGAACAACTATCAAAGGCACGCCATCTGTGCATGCTTCTTTTGCTAACAGGTCTACTTGGTCATTACCTTCAAGCTGTATATGCGAAGGGATCCATTGAAGCACAATTACTTTATTTTTGGATTGTAATCTCAAAATTGATTCCAGTATCGTGTAAGCTATCGGTACGCCTCGCGCGTGGGAGGTGCAACGAGCTATATGATGTAACGCACTCTTTGAATCACTAAGGATTACAAATTTGTTACAATCTAACGCATCTATATATGAGAGGGCTTCCGCAATGGCCACTAACTCGATGTGCATGATTGAGATACTGGAATCAATCCTGAGTTTCATATGACTTCCAAGGACGGGGTCGAAGAAAGCAGCGCCACCTCCATCGCCATCCCTAGATCCATCCGTATATATTTTATAGAATCCGTTATAATTTCTATTGATATAATTTGTCACTATTCTCAATAACACTAAATTGTTGTAAGATCGTTTCGCACGATCTATATCCGGTATATCTGTGACTATAATTTCAGACAGATTAATACTACTCACCCATGTCTCTAACGCAAACATCTCTAGCTGGTCACTTGCGTGAATAGCAGTTGAACTAAGTGATGACTGAATAGATGTAAGGATAGGTAATTTCCTGTGCGTCCAATATCTACTATTGCTATGCTCTTCCAGCTCACTAATATATCGTAAAGACAAGTTGTTGTTTAAAGATTTGGACTGCAACCAGAATTTACCAGCTAAATACCTTCTTCTAACTAAAAGGGGAGGCAAGCCTAACTCGTTTTCCATAACATGTATGGGTGTACTCCGTATGAAACCTCCAATTACACGCATAGCTTGATTCTGGACCCTATCTAATTTTGCCAAATTAGATTGGCAACTATTATCAAATATAAAGCTAGCATAATCTATTCTACTACGTATAATAGAGATGTATAATCGTCTAAGATGCTTAGGATGAACCCCCCAACCAGAACCCGCTAATATTTTTAGTAATTTAATAAATTTCTGTGTTTTTGTGACTGTCTCATTTATGTGCTTACCCCACCTTAACGAACTATCCAGCCACAAACCTAAATACTTAATTTTTAAACATATTGGCAATGAATTATTGTTATTAACCGTAAAGGCTATTGAACTACGATACCCACCCTTTTTGAAAACGCAAATTTTACTCTTCGCTGGCGAGATCTCTAAACCTATGTCATTGAGTAAATTACTAATTAATACAAATGCAGATTGTAAATCGATCATCGCGTCCTGAACCTGTTTTTTAGAGTGATATATCACAAAATCATCAGCATATTGAGAAATTTCAACGCTTCGAACACTCTTGCAGATGTTTAATGTTACTATATTAAACAGGAGAGGGGATAATGGGTCACCTTGCCCCAAACCCCGCCCCGTATATCGCACCAACACTCTATTATCGACTGATATATGTAATATTCTTAAACTAAGGTATGACCACAAATACCTGCTAATTTTACAGCCAACTTTAAATTCTTCGAGCACTCTAATTAAACAAGAAACGTTCACGTTGTTATATGCGTTAGTAATATCAATGAAACAGCCTACTGTAACTAAATCTTTTGAAAAACCTAATTGTATATGTGATGTCAAACAAGCAAGACTATTAATACACGAGCGCGCTTTACGAAAGCCAACCATAACTTCAGGGAATAACTGTTGTCTTTCAAAATACCACTCAAGCCTTTTGTTTAAGATGCTGTGAAGAATTTTACATAGACATGACAACAACGAGATCGGTCGCCAGGTAGTGGCCGTCGTGTTCTGTTTTGGTATAGGAACAATCTTAACTTGTCTCCATTGAATCGGTAAAAACCCTGACGCGAAACATTTATTATAAAACAACAATAACACTATCTTACCATTAATTGGGAGATGATCAATCATAGAGAAGGATATCTCATCGGTGCCGGGAGCAGTGTCCTTCTTTTTGATACTATTTTGTAATTCAGAAAAGGTAATTTCTGCATTCATCTTGGTATTAACAGACGAACACTCGGGATGCGGCGGACAAGCAAAGTCAGGGGTCAAGTTATTTAACAATTGTTCCGCACTATCTTTATCAATCTGTTGTCTAGGTTTGTAACGACCTTTAACCCATCCCATCTTACGCCACATCTCAGACGCTGAGGTAGTTTCAGATACCGATGAACAGAAATTTTGGAATGTTTTACATCTAGCCTGACGAATGTACCGCTGAGCATTCGCTATTTTATTCTGAAGTTCTTTTAAATTCTGTGGCGATGGACATCGTCTTAAATTAGCTAAGGCAAGTCTTCGTTGTGCCACTGCTTTTGATACCTCCTGATTCCAGTACGGCTTAGGTTTAAAATTATTACATAAATTTAGTGGTATCTTAGAATAGGGTATATGTATATTGGCAGCATTCTGAATAATATGTATAAACTTGTCATAAAAAATTTGAAGATCATCAGGTATTGTAAAGTCGGAAAGAGATTGTTCTATTAATTTTGAATATGCTTGCCAATCACTTTTTTTGAAGTTTCTTTTGCGTACAGCCGGTATAAACAAATTTTGACTACATGATATTTTTATTATTAAATGGTCACTACCAAGAGTCTCGTTTGTGACTTGCCAGTCAAAACTTAACGCTATATCTGAGGTAGCAAATGAGATGTCGGGCGCAGACTGCTGCAAAGTATCATTGACCAGTTTAACTCTGGTAGGACTACCGTTATTTAAATATGTAAAGTTTGTGTTTAATATTGCCTCAATGAGTTGGTTGCCCCTGTTATCTGTTTTATACGACCAATTGTTGTGGTGACCATTAAAGTCACCTAATATTAGAGTTTTATTACTACACAGAGAAAATAAATGGTCCCAATCATTCTGTGAAGTATGAATCGTGGATGGACAATAAACAGATATTATGTTCTCGATATGCTGACAATTTTGGATTTTAACATGGATTAGTTCGATACCAGAATTCAAACTGCGTGACGAACATTGAATCGAGTTAACTGATCTATGCGTTAAAATAGCAACCCCTCCATATCCATCATCCCTGTCTAGTCTATAGCAGGTATAGTCGCTTAAATTGAAACAGTTCTCGGACTCTAACCAGGTCTCACTTAAGACCGCAATATGTATTTTTTCACGTGAAAGTAGGAGTTCCAATGACATAGATTTAGGTCCTAAACTTTGACAGTTCCACTGTATCAGGTTAACGGAATAGTTAAGGTTGTAGTTATCCATAACTGTGGTCAGAATTTAAAAAAGATCTGGCCGTAATGCTGCTTACTACTTTTGATATCAGCCACTCTACACATACCTTAAACGACATTTCTATCTTCTTATCAATTGATTCCCTCCCAAATATAATACCCTTGAGTTTTCTTAACAAACTTAAAAATGAAAAATACTGCCCATCTTCTCTCCCACTCTTTTCTTCTCCTTTACTTTTTGCAGTGACATCCTCTTCGGATAATTCCGAGGGTTCCTTATCCCATTCAATAAAACTAGTGTGCGACTGCGTCTGTTTCTTTTTCTTCTGTTTCTTCTTTCCTCTTCCTACTTCAAGTCCTATTTCTTGTTCCCCTTTATGTTCCCGATATCCCGATTGTACTATTGGCGTTGATCCTTGTTCTTCTCGTTCTTGCTGTATCTGACTTTGACCAAGCTCGCTGTTCTTCTTCTTTTTGACGCTTTTGACTTTGTCAGCATATGATGTACTGATGCATTCCTTGTCTATAAGCACATCCACCGCCATCGACTCAGGAAAATCATTATCCTCGAAAACTGGCTCCCTTATTAAACGTTCTGCAACAGGAGTGGGTGGTACGTACATTGTAAGTGCTTTCCGGTATGTCACATTAAATTCTGACATTAACTCCCTGATTCGTCTTTCTTTTTTAAAAACAGGGCACATCTTATGCATTGCCATGTGAGAACCATGACAATTGACACATTTAAACGTTGTTGCTTCACAGTTTTCATGTTTCTTAGTGCATTTCGGACACACTATTTTTAGACTCGGGCAGAATTTTGAGGAATGGCCAAACTTCCAGCATCGTCCGCATTGAGTGACATGGAATATATAAGGATTCACTTTTATCCGCAGATTGTGTATAAACACGAAGGCTGGTACTGAAGCCCCCTTAAAGCCTAATCTTATCGACTCACTCGCAATCCACGCGCTGCCTTCTGCTTCTGGGTTGCGTTTGCTTAATCTTTTTGTCGACACAATTTGAAGTGAGGAAGACAAGTGTTTAAGCAGTTCTTCCTCAGTGAGATCCATCTCAATATTCCTGATAACTCCATAAGATAGCCCTACTTCGGTAGTTTTATGGCACCTCCATTCCATATCAGAGAATATTTTTTCCTCCAGAAATTTGTTAGCGCTCGTCTCTGTTTCGAAGGTAATCAACATTTTAGTGCTGCTCGAATATTTTACTTTCACTATATCATTGATATTATGCTCCTGAAATAACTTCGCTAACGCAAATTGTTTAGGCAATACCTTCGAGCTTGTGACGCAAACCTGCACCTTCCCATCTTCTTCCCCTCCTCTCTCTTCGATTCTGCCTGCCTTTCTCCCTCGGGAGACTGTCGCCCATCCGTCCTCTGAAGAGTTGTCTTCCCTTATTTCTTTCCCTTTCCTCTTCCGTACACCATTGGTTCCTTCCAGCTCCATATCCACCGTCTGAATACCGCCTACACTTGATTGATCCAATTCCTCCTCACTAACACACTCTCCACTTATTGGCAACTGCACTGCATCCTCTACATATTCAGCAATAGAGCTCATAACGCTCGGAAGTTAGCCCCTGGCCCGGTACGGGCCCGCGTTAAATAACGCGCCGCTCGCTCGCAACAAGGTAGATTTGATTTTTATTTCGTTTCCGATACACGTCTTACTCGCACGGCGCGTAAACACGACTGACAAGGAGGTTTGATAATGGAACTAATTATTGGAGGGAACTATGGAAATGGGAACAATCATAGGACATGAGAAAAAAATATGGTTCAAATTACCTTCATCCGGCCCGTATTTGCAAACAGAAGTGTCACCACACGCAAACAACTCAAAATATTTTTTTTAGGTATGTAATGAAAGTTTCATACAAGCATGCAGTTCGCATTGATTTTAAGTGACGACTGCAGCCTATAGACACTTACACAAAGACCAGGGGTCAAAATGCAGATGCGTTACCACTCCTGAGGCCTAAGGTGTTATGCCTCTGTGCCGGGAATTACAGGACCGTACCTGACCGGAACACGATAGTGCTGAACTGCGAAGTTACGTTACTACCATTTATCGGCAAGAATGGTAATGCGGTGGTACCTACGCCCGCGAGCTCCGTGACTGGAGCTCTACCACCAGTAAAAATCATATCATGACAACACTTATTATTATTACTTTCCAACTCGGCATTAGGCTTCAAACTCAACACGTACTTGAGTCATTTTCAAAAAGTTGTCCCGTCAAGAAATTTTCAGGTAATTTTATCGTCAAGAAATGTCAAGAAAAATAGTGGGTTTATGCACGATGAACTTGTGCAATATTTACAGCCAAGCAAAGAAAATAAGTAGGTACGAAACATTTTTAACTCATGCAATTCATTACCCGCCGATCGTAGGGTATAATTTTTATTTTCTATCCGAGCCCGTAGGTCGGCGATTTTTTTTGTGTAATGAAGGTGGCATACTAGGCCTGCAGCTCACATTAATTTTAAGTGATGACTGCAGCCTAAAGACGTCTACACAAAAACCAGAGGTTAAAATGCAGATGCGTTGCCACCCCTGAGACCTAAGTTGTTATGTCTCTGTGATAGTTATTATTGGGCCATACATTACCACCTAACCGGATGGATCACGATAATAGTGCTGAACACTACCATTTGTCAGATAGAGGTAATGCGATGGGCCTGCCTACGCCTGCGAGCTCTACCACCAGTAAAAAATTGGATTTGAAACTAAAAATATCCACATACTTATAGGTATTACTAAAAATTATAGATTTTTTTGAAGCAATTCCCTAATGTTATAAATTATTCAGAGGTCCTACACAGTGAGCGGCTACACAGTTATACACACGGTATACCTACATGAATCGCAGTTAGAATAAGCTGCTGAGCCCGCCAAATGGTGGGAGTGGGCAAACTATATTTTTTCTATTATTAGTTAAGAATGTATAGGATATAAATATTATCGATTTAACATAATTATTATGAATCTGATATCACCTAATTGGATTTTTGTGAACGAAAATAAACAAAAGCTTTAGTAATTAACATTATTGTATTAATCGATATAGTTATTGCACAGTCAGATTAAAGTGAATCGTCCCTCATCCATCACAGACAAACAAGGTACTTAATAAAATAGAATTTACTTATCTTAAATCTAGCAAATAGGTGGGTAGGTACTTGGGTTTTGGTTTTACTTAAAACAATACTACAATACAATAACAAGTTACATAAAACAATATTTTATCACATTATTAATTAGACATTTTGTAGTGCTTAGGCAAAATGTTTACTGGATTATTACATCATAAAAATTAAAGAATTATATATACTTAATATATTATTTAAATATATATATTATATATATATATATATATATATATATATATATATATATATATATATATTAATGTATAACAACATTAGATTCATATTTATTAGAACGATATGTTATGTATTAGAATATTAGAAAAGTTGATTAATAACATAAAATCGCGTTTTTCTCGAAATTAATAAAAATACTTATTTTCTCCCTCTATGCCGACGACATACATTTACTTAATGATTGGACTTAGGTAGGTACATATATTTTTTATTCAATTTGATGAAGGCGCCAAATAACACTGTAGTAGCGTCATTCCTTTAGATATATAATACTTAGTTAATAATTCTTTAAATACGAAAATCAGATTTTAAAATAATCGTCATGACGCGACGTCAACAAATAAAAATTTTTGGATAACAGATAATTTTAGTTTTTTTGTTAACTAGGTACATAGTCATATTTTATGAAAAAGCGGACTATGCCTCCTTGATATCAATATCTGTTGGAAAAATAAAATCATCAGTCTCGATTTCAGGATGCGGAAGATATTTAATAATATCATGAGGCTCTATGATAGAAATATCGTTTTCAATCAATCTATGTTTTCTTTTGCTCTTTTTCGATTTAAGGCCTTGAACTCGACTTTGTCAAATTACACATCTTCAATTCTACACACGTATCTATAGTTTCTGTTTCTCTTATTATAAAAATTTACTAAAATAAATCTTCTAGGATATTGGCTGTCTTCTTTAGATTTGATAAGATTTTGATCAGCATTTGAAAATATCATTTTAAAATGTCCTGTTGACTCATCCAATATTAAATTCACATTTTTATCACTTAATATGTTTACACGTCTAGATTCAGTTTTTACTTTTTCTATCTTCTCGTTCTCTTTTTGTTCAAAATCTATAAACATCTCTTCAATTAATTTTGTTTCTGCCGCCTTTGATTCAATATTAATTTGTTCATTTACAGTTTCTTCTTCGCTGCTCATTAGGTCATTGATAGATTCATCATAATCTGTATCTGCATATATAATGTCGTTATATGTATCACTTTCAGATGATTCTATAGCCTCATGGCGCTTCCTGTTCTTATCGTAAACTTTCGTATTTTGTGATTTTCTTTTGTTATTATTTTTCTCAACCAACCTATGGCTTTTTATATTGTAGCATTCGCAAAGCCCCTTAGGCATTTTGCAAAAACAAGACAGCTCCCTGTAGTAAATGATACCATTTAGATCTTTTGTTATAATTTGATGCACATTTAATGTACCTGGGACTGCCACAAGATTATTAGGAATCAAATTCCTTATACTATTGATGTCTCGTTCGTGAATAAAAAACAGTTTGACTGAAGTTTTAAGCGATTTCAATGAATTATAGGCAACTTCTGCGTTCGGAATATCTTGCCCATAAGCTACTAGTTAGTCCAATTTGCGTTTTACGGCACCTCCGACTCCTGTCCTGTGAGCTACTTCAAAATAATTCCAAGTAGCATATTCGATGGAACGTGCGCAAATGACGTTATAGAAAAGGAAAAAAAAATTTTTTTGGCGGTACTGCGTTGTTGGACCGTCTGAGAATAAATGTACTACTCTTAACTTGGGACAGATTTCTATTATATGATCTAATATGGGATTAAGATGGGCCCAAATTGCGCCAGGATCATGTGCACTTGAAGGAGAAATGCTGCAAAATGAGATTGGTTCCTTGTCTTTCGAGTAAATTACACCAGTATGTAAACTAAACTGATCATTGTTCCAGTGATTTGATTGAACCTCTTCAGCTAGTTTTGTGTTGTAATTCTCAGAAAAATCACAAATTATGGCAACTTCATCAACTTCAAGTGTTTCCATACAGTGTTTGAAAGCATGGTATTGATGTACAATATTAAAATAATATTTTTTGAACAACTGAAGTTCTTTTTTATATTCTTCAATAAGTTCTGCTACGGTTCCCGTGATCAATTATTTTGTAATTTTTTTGCTTAACTTTTGTTCTGAACCCGTTTTTGTACATTTGGTGTATGTGTACGTTTTGCGAAGCCACTTATACCAAGTGGTACTATTGGCATATATATCTTGTGATTTAGAGTTTAGTACTGGCGACTGAAGTTTACAAATGTTGCAAATAGAATACATACATTTTTTCGAAGTAATATCACAAACCACTTCTTTGTTAAGATCTGAAAGGTTACAAGTGTTTAAATACATACATTTTTTCGAAGCAATATCACAAACCACTTCTTTGACAAGATCTGAAAGGTTACAAGTGTTTAATATTCCTAAAGTTTTCAATTTAGTAGCTTTAAATGCCAATGTGTTTTGTGCATGCACATGTGTTCCTGTCTTTTACGTTCGGCCTAAGTACGTAGAAAGGTTTGTGTCTGACAAAAGTAACATATGATAGCTCTCCTCCTTCGCTCTTGTACTTTTTATGCAGATTTAGCATAGAATCCAGTAGGTAACGTATTTGGTGCTTTGTTTTGTTTTTTGTTCTGGTTTCATGTTTACCGGGCGTGGCCAAAATTTAACAATAGTGTTGTATTACTCCTTTAATGAATGAAAAAAATTCGTCACGAAAGTTGTGCCACGAAATTTTAAAAAACATGGGGACATTAATTGATTTCAATTTTTAAGAATCAATTTATGTATTTTAATATTAAAACGGCAGTAGATCAGCAAAAAGTGTTATTGTTTATTAGAAAAATACTAACCATATCGTAATTTATATTGTAGATAAAAAAATACAGCGTATCAAACTGTGAAAGGTACGATTGGGACATTCATATTTTGTATGAACACAATTTACTGACGTATTTATGAACTTATGTTTTACAAACTTATTAAGTATTTAGTTATATAGTTTCATATATATAACGATATTTATCATGTAAAAATTTATTTTTATTGGTAAAAACTCGATACAATTTAATTTTTGTAATTATTTTCACAGTTTAACCATACGGACATATATTTTTCATAAAAGTGGACAACTTTTTGAAAATGACTCATTTCCGGTGAACCTACAGTCGCAACCTCAAGCGGCGACGCAGTCCGCATCGGCGCAGCCCCCTTCTCAACCCAACACGGGCTCATTAACCGACACCGAAAAGAGGAAGCGCATTCGACAGCAACTGCTTCTCGTGCTGCACGCACACAGGTGCCAGCGCCGCGAGTCGCAGCCCAACGGGGAGACGTGGCGGTGCACTCTGCCGCACTGCCAAACCATGAAGAGTGTTCTGAACCATATGAAGTCTTGTGAGGTGGGTATACGGTACGCGCAAAACTTAAATACTACTTACTGAGTGAAGTTGCCTGCGTAAACTTTGCATCAATCTCTTAGCTCGCGACGACGACACAGACGAGAAAAATAGTTTCTATGTTGGCCTAATGAAAGCGAACTACTGCCACGTTTTCCTCCTCGCCAATTCCTTCTACACTATAAAGTCGCCTTCTTCACCAGCGACTTGTAACTAACATCACGGACGCATTTATTTACGTTTTACGCGAACTGTACTCATATTCTACTGATACTAGACTTTGAACAAATTGCGAGTGATATTTGATTAGACTTAAGAAATTCCTCCTAACAGGGTAACTGAACGAATTAAATCGTCTCACAGTTCTCCCTCTCGTATTAGACCTATAATAGTATTTGCATTTGAGTCTTCTAAATTAATAAAATGTAGCTTTTATTACCACCACATAGGTGTCGATGTGATCAATCGACCAATTCCCTAAAAGTAGATACATGCACGACTTAATACGACAACGAAGTGTCGACTACACTCGCGAATTATAAGATAGAGATTTAACACTTAATTTGTTACAGGCGGGGAAAAACTGCGTAGCACCGCACTGTTCATCGTCAAGACAAATATTAAACCATTGGAAACATTGCAACAAAGATGACTGCCAGGTCTGCCTGCCGCTGGATCAGGCAGACCGGAGGCGAAAAACAGTTACAATAAACGGTGAGTGAAATTAATGTACTATATTACTCTCCCCAGAAGTTTTTGAACAACTCCATAGAAAATATTTATATGTATATTTATTTCATTACATTAACTGCCTCAGTAGCGTAGTGGTAGCAGGCCACTACTATTACGCTGGAGGTCCTGGGTTCGATTCTCGGGTCGTGGACTATCAGAGATAACGGTTTAAAATCCTTTATCTCTGCTTCTATTGGGATTTTTCAATTTTCTGGAAGTTTCCCAGTACCCCGGAGTTTGGTGTTGTGCCCGGAGATGGCAACAGGTTCGCCACCTGTTACATGGGCCTAAAACGTAACTGGCGAGTCGTGGGTGTTTGCATATATGATTGAATGCATGCATTTACCTCTGCCTACCCCTTCGCGGATTACAGGCGTGAAGTTACGTACATTAATGGGTTAAAATAAAATAAATAAAAGCCGCAAGGTAAAAATAAAATTACAGACATTCCACCTGTCCTACTAAATAATACAGCACTGAAAGTCGTTACAAAATTTAAGTACTTGGGCCACTGGGTCACAGATACTCTGTCAGATGATTTAGATATTGAGCGCGAAAGAAGAGCCTTATCTGTTAGAGCAAATATGTTAGCTAGCAAGTTTGCGGCAGGTAGCGAACAAATAAAAATAAGTCTTTTTAAAGCCTACTGTCAGACTTTTTATATGTGCAGCTTATGGGTCAAGTACACAAAGAAAACGCTGAATGTCCTTAGAGTCCAGTATAATAATGCATTCAGGATGCTGATGGGTCTCCCAAAACACTGCAGTGCATCAAGTATGTTTACGGAATTTACGGTCAACAGTTTCCATGCCATTCTTCGTCACAGAATTGCTTCACTGATGCGGCGAGTACGTGGGAGTTCAAACAGCATTCTGAATGTATTGGCTGACAGACCGGACTGTCCTATATGGAAACACTGGATCAGTGTACATATGGGACAGTCCGGTTCTTCTTCTTTATTATATAGTAAATAATGTATAATTGACATGTAATAAATAATATTGTAATGAATTTTATTTGATTGTCCACTAACACTTAGTTCATCAAGTCTCTTACTAACAAATAATGAATGGATTTTTGACTATCTGAATAAATGAATAATAATAAATAAAAAATTAATCAAACCTAAAAACTACAGAACCCAACACTGCGCGTGGTCCGACACGCACTTGACCGGTTTTTTATTATGGTTACACGTATATTTTATGCAAGGTTGTATGATATGGTCGCTTTTTTTTTGCAAATTAGTCATCCATAATTTAGTGCTGACAGGGGCAAATCGAGGTCCTGGGGATGGACCATATCATGCATACGGCGTATCTATATAACGTGTAACAGGGTTGAATGAACAACCCGAAACTAGTTAGTTCAGAATGGATAACCGAATCGATTTCAGACATTTTTGATATAGGTAATATTTTGTCCCAAAGTTAATTAAAATTAAGGAAATTATGGTCACCCATTTGGTGAACAGTCAATAAAAACGAAAATGAAATCAACGTCTATCCAAAATAAAATGCTAGTCTCAGCAAGTTTATTAGAACTCGTTGAGACGTGCTTTTTATTATAAATATTAATTTAATAAATAAAATAGTGGAAAATAAAAAATAATTTTACTACAGGCGAGTGTTAAATAAGGGTACGAAAGTTACGCTACATCACTTTTATTTCGGTTCGTGTTTTATGTGTGGCCGTAGGTAGAGGTAGGGTAAGCATGCATGGGGTGTGCATACTGTTCGTACAAATTGAGGACAACTTATTTCTTAAATAAAAAATATTAAATACATCAACAAGTAATTAAAGTTCATGTATTATGATTATAACTCGATTTTCTAATCGAGGTGTTAGATAATGTGCATTATTCCCGTTACATGTTGTATATATAAAAATCAATTGCTGCTCGTTAGTCTCGCTAAAACTCGAAAACGGCTGGACCGATTGGACTAATTTTGGTTTTGAATGAGTTATAGAAGTCCAGGGAAGGTTTAAAAGGTAAGAAAATAAATTGAAGGGAAATAGTAAAAACCACAATTTCATTTTCCCATACAATTAGTCCGTATCTATCAAACCTTTGACACATTATGTTATTGTGAGGCAATACGAAGTTTGCCGGGTCAGCTAGCACTCTTATATAATTCATTACCCGTCAGCTCACGAGAAAAATATGTCAATTTATTATATGTTATTCATGGCCGATATCTGCCAAATGCGGCTCAACAGATTAAGCATTAACTCTATTTATTTATGACTCAATCAGTGTATCGTTTCTGTCGTTCCAAGTGTATGTGGTGAAAACGGCATTACTTTTTGGTCCTTCGAGTCGGATCTGAATCAACGACCTTTGGATTTCATATGGTTCATTGTTGAAACTTAACTAGATATAGATTTTTATCTTCTTACCGCTAAATGATACGTTCAGGCCTATCGTATCCTGATCAGGTAGTCCTGAGCTGTAGTTGGTAACACACTACCATTACGACCTCACGTGCTATACTATAACACTACAGGAGTGAGAAAGTGACTCCGAATCATTGTTTGTTTTGACTATCTGCTAATCTATACTAATATTATAAAGCTGAAGAGTTTGTTTGTTTGTTTGTTTGAACGCGCTAATCTCAGGAACTACTGGTCCGATTTGAAAAATTATTTCAGTGTTAGAGAGCTCATTTATCGCGGAAGGCTTTAGGCTATATAACATCACACTAAGATCAATAGGAGAGGGTAGGTTACATTACACCCGCGCGAAGCCGGGGTGGGCCGCTAGTAATATATATAAGCGCTTTGTGTTAAATTTCTGAAAAATAAGGTCTTGGGATATTATTTCTATAAACTCGTCTTTCTTCGCAAGAATACCGAATATAAACGCTGTCTCCAGTACATACAATTTATGCGTATTTTATTAATTTAAAACCACAATCACCGATACAGTGGCATTGCCCTCGAGCTGCAACACTGAAGTTCTATGACCAGTAGGAGCCTTCCCAATTTACTACAGATAAAATTGTTATCACTATCGTCCTCCTTAAAAAAAAGTCCGTCGTGGACATCATTCTACATTCCCTTGACGATGTTACGTAAACGTAAACGTTATCAAATGTTATACGTTTATCTAGCGGTATTTGTCAAAAACATTTGTATTCCTTAAGATTTACCAGCTCTTCTTGCGCTAGAGTATATTCATATTTTGGACTCACAATAAAACACCTTTTCATCGTCTATTTGTAGGTGTCGTTCTCCAGCTGCGTGAAGTCGGGCAACGACGAGATCAGTACGGAGCCGGAGCACAGCCCGTCGGACAGCCGGGCGCACATGCAGAGCAACATCCCGCTCACGCACAAGTCGTTCCCGCACAACTCTTCCACGCCCAACTCGTTCAAGCACAACTCGCCCACGCTATGCCGCGCGCCCCGGTGCCGCTCCGCCGGCGAGTGCCTCGACGTCGACATAGCTAAGGTACGTCTCTAGTCTATATCGCCGCAGAGCCGGTGCTCAACTCTTTTTGGCGGGAACCTTGAAAGAGGCGTGTGGTGCTCTTATTTTATTTCATTTTCTTAGTGTATTTTTGAGTTATATAAAATAAAGTTAGTGGTATTTTGTTTGATATAGGCTTATTACAGAGCCCGTGTATAGTGAAATAAAATAACAGTGCGAAAACACGGCTTTTCAGTTTGCCTCCAAAACTTCATTTGTAATGTTCTGGTAAAGTAGCCATCGCTTTACTCGAATTACTGACTGTGACTCTGACTGACTGACTTTTAATTGACCGACTGACTCTTAATTTTACGCTGCTTGCGAATACGAAATATCAATTTACTTGACACTGGCAATATGCGTAATAGCGATGCCATAAAAAAAACTCGTCAAGGAGCCTGGCCCTTCGGTCGTGCCCCGAAGGGTCGCTTCATCGCCGAGCGGCTCGGCATCGACATACCACACGATTTTGTGGCATGTCGCGTCGAGATCGACGAACGTATCTCGACAGGTCTCTTCGATCGGTAGTTCTCGCTAGCCGTCGAGATCGTCGCCCGCCCCGTCTACTTTCAACCTTTCAACATTTCCTCAACATATAACAGTAATTTATGCGCTCGCAACCTCGGGGCGCGCCGCGGTACCTGCGCAGAACGGCACGATGCGCCGAGTATCCGGGGGAACGCCGCGACGTTCCACGGCATGACAAGGTAAATCGAGTCGTCATGCGAGACGTTTCGACTCATTCGAAGTATTTTTTTTACGTCAAAGGATTTACAAACAAGCGGACCGGCTACTCGAGAGTGCTCAGCGGCGCCTATAAACATTTGCAACGCCGGAGTGAGCGCCGACGCGACGTCGGCGTCGAACGGTTCTTTCGCCAGGTTTCGACGAACTCCATTTCGTCATCGATCAATTCATTAAAATTAGATCGAAAATAATATCTATCGACGAAAAAATCCTTCACGGCGCAGCGCCCCGCCGATTCGGTATTCGAAATGAAACACGGCAACAACGGTGTCCGCAGGCGCCGGACGTGCCCGCGCAGGCGCCGCCGGGGCCGCCGCCGCCGCCGCCGCCCGCGGAGCCCGAGGAGCCCGACGCCGCGCTCACCGCAGCTCACCAGCGCACGTATAAGAATTACTCTCTTCTTCTCGATTACTTGTTCGTAGCTTGAGTTAATGAATAAAATCATATTCATTAACACAAATATAAAACTATTTAACTAGTAGTCAAAGGTGTAATTTTAGGTGTGTATCTATTACTGACATAGACATGGTGTAAATGAATGACAAAGTGTACTACCTACTTTGACCTCCATTTTCACACTGTTTTTATGGGATACCGTTCCTTTTTATCGAGAACCCATAAATATGCTACTCTTTTGATGCATTTTCAATTTAATAAACTTATTGGCATTGAATGTACATCATGTCCTAATAAATTAAGATGAAATTAAATAGGTATAAATTTTAACATAAAATACCTAAACAGAAATACAAACGAGTAGGATTACTTGAACTGAATATTGAATGATTTTTAGTTCGAAATCAGAGTTGATTACTTTTGCAATCAATCCAAACCGAACGCTGTTGGCACACCTCTACGTAGAATTCTCGCGCTATGAGCGAGCCGACTTAGGCGTAAACGAAAGCGGGGTAGATTAGTCTATCTTCCCCATTCCAAGCACCCTCTCCTAAGATGACGTTCAGACGTTCTTTTCCAGATCGAACGAGTGCGGCAAGTAAAGAACTTCTTGTAAACAAAACCAAAGATTTATAGTATTTATTGTTGAGAAGGTAACATTAAAACTAATTTTTATACATTCCCTTATTGAATAGTACTAATATACGTATTGTCATTAGTTCGTAGGTACTATATTACGATTTAATCTCCGACGTGTCTAACCACATTTCTTGTATATCGCCAACGTCGTTTTTAATTATAAATAGTTAATTTTATATTATTTCATCCTTTTACAACGCAACCGAGTGCCATCGTCTATGATTTTAATATATTTTATATGTATGTGTAATACTTAACGAGACCCATTTTTAATGCTAAGAGTGGAGTGAGACGCACGTATACAAAGATGTATCCGGCTAAGGGTAGTAATTTTTACTACCCACTAGCTTACCCGGTAAACTTCGTATTGCCTCAGAATGAAATAATGTGTCAAAGGTTTGATAGATACGGACTATTTGTATGGGAAAATGAAATTGTGGTTTTTACTATGTCCCTTAATTTTTATTCATATTTTCTTACCTTTTAAACCTTCCCTGAACTTCCAATAATCATTCAAAACCAAAATTAGCCAAATCGGTTCAGCCGTTCTTGAGTTTGAGCGAGACAAGCGAACAGCAATTGATTTTTTTATAATAGGTTGGGGAAAAAGTCTTTTCGCATTATAGTATGTATGAACTTGTAATAAAATCTCTTTGGCTGTAGTATTTGTATCTGGCTGGTTTTGGTATCAATGAAAGTTAAAATTTTAAAGAACTTAATTCTAAATTCAAATTAGGCAAATGTGTGATTTTCATTTGTTTTTCGTACTGTCAATATGAGTGAATCTAATGAAGAAATTCGATACATTTTAAAATGTTACTACAAAAAAGGTAAAAATGCAAAGTAAGCCGCGAAAAAAATTTGCGATGTTTATGGACCTAGTGCAGTGTCTGTGAGAGTAGCACAAATTTGGTTTAAGCGTTTTCAATCCGGAAATTTTGATGTCAAATATGCACCTCGCTCTGGTCGCCCTATTACGGATAAAATAGATGCCATTTTTGAAAAAGTGGAGCAAGATCGACATATCAGTAGTTACGACGTAGCTGAAGAACTGGGAATTGATCACAAAACTGTTTTAGCGCATTTGAAAAAAGCTGGGTACAAAAAAAAGCTCGATATTTGGGTACCTCACGAGCTCACTGAAAGAAACCTAATGGACCGTGTACCTACTCATTTAAACTCATTTTAACCTAATATATATATAGATAGATAGATTAAAATTATAAATAAACATTGTATGGAAAATAAATGAAGCGCGCTTGGTCTAGAACGCTGGTGTAGAACGCAAGCGATCTACTCGGCTGTGCCAAACGAATTTGGTAAATTTTCCTGCTTCGGAGGGCACGTTAAGCCGTCGGTAGATAGCAGTCGTTAAACCTTGTCGGAGGCCTAATGGGCGGTTTGAAAACATCTGACAGCGGGTTGACCGCTAACCCATATCCCCACCAACCCATTGAAGCAGCGTGGTGGAGTAAGCTCCAGACCCACCACAAAAGGGACTCGTGCCCAGCAGTGGGATGTGTATACAGTGGACGTCGATAGTTTGCCTTTCGATATAATTGATACTTACTCTTAAATTTTATTACTTTATTATTTTACACACTATAGTCTCTAAATTATAGACCCTTAAATAATATCTTCATTCATTATTTTACAACCTGTATAGACCCTTAAGGCGTTGATGTTAATATAAAATTGTGTGTAAACACTGCCTATCGGCCATAGACGTGCAGTGCAGCTTAAACGATACAGACTTGATTATTTATTTTCCACAGTTTCGTAAGCATTAAATGGGCTTGGATAAGTTCTTATTCTATGTAATAATGTGTCGACACGGTAGCGGTAGAGGCATCTGCCTCGCTGGGTAATGGGTATGCCCAGACGGAACTGTTCACTTTAAACAGTTACGATTTTTACTAGTTTTGTGTTTGTGCCAAAAATGAACATAGCTTTCCAGCCTTATTGAACGTTTCAGTATAATGCGCGTAATGCGTCTGTGTGTTACTCACCTTAACTTAATCCCTGAAACAGCAGATGGACCCTATGAGGTCCAAGCACAAATAGCCTGGGTTGCACCACGATTTTTGTTAAAGTTATTGTAACATTTCACATTCCTCTCTTACTTAAAGGAACCTGTTAAAGTTAGAGAAGGATGTGAAATGTTACAATAACTTTTAACAAAAATCGTGGTGCAACCCAGGCAAAGAAATCAATTGTTATATTTTTCGTGCTGTTAAATAATGTGCAATACTAGTTGCAAACAGCAAAAAAATAGGGAAAGAAAATATGGAAAGCCTTAGAGGGGGCCTTTACCTGAGAAGTTCATGCTAATTAAAACACTCATTTAATTTTCGCATCATAAATATTACTTTATTACATATAAAATCTATTAAAAATATTATCGAATTTATTTACATTTATTATTTAGTCAATATATTTTTAACTAGCTGTGCGCGCGACTTCGTCCGCGTGAGAAGTTATGAATGTTCAGTATCTACCCGGACGAAGTCGTGGGCGCAGATAGTATAAAAGTACCTAGCCTAAGTTACTTCTTATTATATAAGCTATCTGCCAGTGAAAGCCCCGTCAAAATCGGTAAAGCCGTTCCCGAGATAAGCCGAAACAAACAAACAGACAGACAGACAAAAAATGTTATTTGGTATATGTACCGTGTATACATACATATGCGTTTAGTAAAAAGCGGTTATTTTTTATATTAAAAACAGACGCTCCAATTTTATTTATTTGTATAGATTGTATTGTAGCTTATTGATAAAATTGTACGGAATAAAAGGCTTATTTATTTATATTGCGTTGTAATCCTCTTCTCATTTTCACTTTATAAATGTTTTGATATGTAGTGGTAGTTATAGTAGGGCAATGGGTATTTGATTCTAGGGTTACGCGAATGGGATAAGGGAACGACACGGGTTTATGTTTGCTATATTTTCACTTCATTTCAATAGCACTAACGGAGCTCTGTAATGGAAAACTTAAAGCAATGTATTATTAATAAGCACCTTTACTACTGTATAAAATTGTTACATGTTACGAAGTAGATAATCATTCCAGTTATCATATGATATGTCTATGATAGGATTATTATCGTAATAAATACGAGGTGAATCTCCAACAAGCGATTGTGTGTAGCCCGTTGATAATACCAACAATGTGTTTTACGTTTCATTAGAATCTCAGTATGACGTGTAACTACAACTTGGTATACAGTGCTCATCATGAAATATTGCATATCGAGCATATGAAAAGGACAATCGGCTAGTTTCGACTTCGTAGAGCGTTATCTCTGTTGCACACTGCCTACGCAATCACTGATAGTGCGGTATTGGTCAAGACTTGGTCAAAATAGTGGACTAACGTCAAATTGGTAGGGGTGCGAAAGAGATAAGAGAGATTTTGAACGACCCGGTTAGTCCAGCGGTGTGAGAAGACCGTTTGATTCGAAAGGTCGCGGGTTCGATTCCCGCACCGGGACAAATATTTGTTTGTATGGCCTACAGATATTTGTTTCGGGTCTGGGTGTTTGTGTATGTGTTGTATGTGTACAACGGCACCCACGACACAGGTTTATACCTACTGTGGGGCTGTGAGTGTAAGCGTATTTTATTTTATTTTTTATTTTTTATACCGCTCTACAGACCCGAAATAAGTCGAGTCTCCCTGCTAAGATCGATGTGCAATATTTCTTGTTGAATACTGTACTTTCAAAGGAAAATTAAATTTTTCAATCACTATGACGTATTTTATTTATATTACCTAATTCCTTGGGAACCAAATCATTAATTTCGCAATCATGTTATAAGTAATATGGAGCTGATGGTGAATCATGGAGAATATTGTTCTTATGAACACATTATTTACATTTACATTTTTTGTATTTATTTGTTAGTTTCTTGTTAATTACATAATGCAGGAAACTACGTTAAATATGGAAATTATGGTAAGTAAATGATGTTAGATAAAACAAAAATAAGTGCCAAAATTAACTTGAAAAAAAAAATGAGTCATTCGTTCAATAACATTCCCACTACGTTTTATCACGAAAACGATTCACAAGACAAAGTATTTTTTAAATTTTCTAGATGTTAACATTTTATACATTACAAAAAATATTCAACCGCACTGTATTGACATTTTCAGAACTTAACATTTTGGGAATTTGGAATACCGGGAACTTGACATTTTGGGAATTTGACATTCTGGACTGAAACGTTATTTAGGCCAGAGTTCAGTACAAAATTTTTGACATTGTTTAGAATTGGCTGCTATGTAGACAGACAACATAGCACCCAATTCTAAACCAAAAAGAAAGTGAGGGTGGACTTCCTTTACACGTTGTGATACAGCGTGTAAAGGAATACATGTCTTATGCCCACGTGTAAGGGTCTAAATTGGGAATGACGTCGTCTTTTTGACTAGCCTCCTGTGATCCTCGATTACGTCAACGCGTAATACCCTGAAACAAATCAATATTTTTGAATGAATCACAGATATCACAGCTGCTTCGTTAAATTTGGATGTGTTTTCTTTAAACCTCATTATCGGTAGTAAAAATAACAACGCAGGATGGGCAGTAGTGTCCTGCGTTAAAACTACCGCCATTGCGATGGCCAATCCACATTTTAAAACTTAATTAATACTATATAAACGCATACATCATAACCTATATAATAATATACAGTAATAAGCAAAGAACCGGAGGGGAGTAGCCATATGCAGGCTTTCCCCTCTGTCGAAGTACAAGCCCAAATGGGCCTATGCCTGTCACCTAGATGTTTAAATGTGTGCGTGAAATTGTTTATGTATTTTGTTAAAGCCAAGGTGTGAGTTTCGTAGGAATAGACGATTTTTGTAGTGTGAGTGTGTGTTACACGTTTTTCCCCCGCAAAAAATTACAGATTGTTTTGCATCGGTAATAAACTCTATGGCTACTCACCTCCGAGTGGCCGAGTTGCTCTATGGCACATGACGTACATCTTATGGTAAAGCATTCTACAGACGTACAGAAATATAATAACATAGTGCATTATTTTCACTTACCCTTTTTTGTATTTGTTCTAGTCCGGTCTACCTGTTTCAGCGGCGAGCAGATTGGGCAGTCATTTTTGTTGCAATGTTTCCAATGGTTTATAATGTGTCTTGACGATGAACAATGCGGTCTCAAGCAGTTTTTACCCGCCTGTAACAAATTAAGTGATAAATCTCTGTCTTACAATTCGTAACTGCAAGGTCTGTCGCAGAATGTGCACTTTGCAATGTAAGAACTGTACCTAAAATGTACATTTCGCAGAAAGTGCATTTCTCACAAGGAGCACTTCTCAAAATGTGTATTTCTGAAAATGAGCATTTCGCAAAATGAGCGTTTCGCAAAATGAGCATTTTGCAAAATGTGTACTTGAACCTGAGTGTTTGCAAAATGTGCACTACTCAAAATACTTTTCTAAGATATGATTAATATTAAAATAAATGTCCTCATCAAAATGGCCATTTTACCTAATGCTTATTTTCAGAAAGACATAATTTAGAGATTGTGTTGTTGTCAGAAATGCACTTTTTGCGAAATGTACATTTTGGGTAGAGTACTCATTTTACGAAATGCACCTTCTGCGTCAGACTCCTGTCAACGCTTCGTTGTCGTAGTTAAGACGTGCATGCACTATAAGGGGACTGGGCGCCTTGTCACATGGACACCTCATGTGGTGGTAATAAAAGCTACATTTAATTATTATTTTTTATTTTACCAAGGTGGCAAACAAGCATGCAGTTCACATTGATGTTAAATGATGACTGCAACCTATAGACATCTACACAAAAACCAGTGCTCAAAATGTAGATGCGTTGCCACCTTTGAGACCTTAGGTGTTCTGGCTCTGTGACAGTTATTACGGTGGTAATGCGGTGGTGCCTACGCCCTCGAGCTCCTACAATGGAATTCTACCACCATTCATTGAGAGCACTCAACACAACTGCAAATGCTATTGCAAAGATCTGTGACACCCAGCTATTTGTTCAGTTAACCTGTTTGGAGGTATTTCTAAAGTCAAATCTAATATCACACTCACAATTTGTTCGAGAAGTCTAGTATGATTTATTAGAAAATATAGAATATAGAATATGAGTACAGTTCAGGTAAAACTTAATATATGCGTCCATGTAGTTAGTGAGTTTAGTTTTACAAGTCGCTGTGAAGAAGGCGATTTATGGTGTAGAAGGATACGAGAAGAGAAAAATGTGACAGACAGTAGTTTCATTAGGCCAAAATAGAATTTTTCTCGTCTGTTCACAACTTCACTTTTTAAGTTTTGCGCGTACCGTATACCCACATCACAAATCATCATATGGTTCAGAACATCCTTCATGGTGTTGCAGTGCGGCAGAGTGCACTGCCGCGTCTCGCCCTTGGACTGCGACTCGCGGCGCTGGCACTTGCGTGCGTGCAGCAAGAGAACCAGTTGCTGTTGAATGAGCTTCCTCTTCTCGGGGTCGACTATGGAGCCCGTGTTGGGCTGAGAAGGAGGCTGCGACGATGCGGACTGCGTCACTGCTTGAAGTTGCGACTGTTCAACAGAAGTAGTTGTTGAGATTGAAGACTAACTCTAATTGGAAAAGGTCCAAGAGCTAGTGAACCCTTCGAGTATCGGAACGCCTGTAAGAAATTCTTGTCAAGTGATGGTTTTTGCACTTGTTAGCAGCATAATTCATCTCTACAAAAATTTCTAGCCCTACAGGTCCAACGATACTCGAGGAGGATTCCTAAAAGTGTTGTCATGAAGAGTGAACGCATTTTTTTTTATGAAGCGGTACATTATGGAGAAACAATTATCGAGTAAAATTGTAACTAAGAAATAAGATTATTTTTATAGACATTGTTAACACCAATTAAAAAAAATATATATGAAGGTAGAACTCAAAATTCACACAGCGGATAGGGCTTTTTAAGTTTCACTCATGTTATCATTCTCCGTATTCCGCGCGTTCCATCTAACATAGTCTTAGCATCGAAACATAACCGATTGTACGGGATCCCTAGAACATTCTTATATTCGTTTGTATTGAATCGATTCGGTTATCGATTCTGAACAAACTACTTTCAGAGTGTGCGTGTTTATTACGTTATACACGTGTATAAACGGAATTACAAATGTCGTGATTATATTTATAAAAAGACGAAGACGTAAAAGTTATTTTATAAAAATATTCGAGCTAAACAGATTCCACAAATTTAATGTAGGTGAACGTAATCATTAAAAGGGTCCGTTAAAAGAAAAGTCGTTCCACCAATGCAGGTGTACATACACGAACCTGTACACCGGCGGACGCGTCCGACGTCTGCGGCGAGGGTCCGATCGTCATCGCCTGCAACAACACTCGCATTATTAACCGGCCCTCAATAAAAAATATTTTAGAACTAGTTGTCCCAGCTACTTTGTCCGCGTAGAGTTTTTTTTTTTTCTTTTAGTTGTATCTGCAATCAGTTTGGTATAACTAGCAAATTTGTTGAGAGGCGTAGCGTAGGATTTGAAGAGTGAGTGAGAGCATCTACTTACCTATAATGTTGCTTCCAATTGGCTGTCAGGGGGATGTTGACAATATGTCCCTTGCTTTGAGCTGTAGAATTTAACAAAATTATTGTTCAGACCCGCGCTTCAAACTCCGTGAGTAATACTAGGCGATTGAGGGGGAGGGGCGCGGGCGGCGAACGACTTCGTATGGACGGCCGCGTTCGGCGCCGACCGAACGCGACGACAATCGCGAGTTGCGTTCGTGATAGAAGACCGCAGCGCTCGTAAAATGCAATTATTAATAAAATTGTACTAAGGTCTAAGTAATTAGGTTGTAAATATATCATTATATACATTTCAATGCTTAAAAATTATGGTATGGCGTACGGCATACGCGCCATCTTAGAGAAATCACCACTGACACAAGGTCATCTGCGTAAACAAGTGTCTTTCACACTTCTGATGGGATCTCAGGGAGGGAGACAACCGCGGTTGATGCGTTCGATACTGAATCGATCGATCGATCTGTCTGTCAGCAAAGAGTGGGCACTCCCGTATTGGGAAGCTCAGCGTGAGTCCATCAGAGTACGTCAAAGGAGTAGGTACATCAAGACAGTCATTATGACACAGCTGTTAAACTTATACCTTATCACCGCCTGATAAAAGAACTTAGACTGCCTCATTAGTCTAGTGGTAGCAGGCTACTACTGCAATGCTGGGTTTGTTCCCAGGTCGGAGGTGACAGAGAAAAAGGTGTATTATCCTTCTGGTGCTATGGAAATTTTAAGGGAGACTAGCTGTGCCCGCGACTTTATCCGCGTGAGATTTTATGATGGTTCAGTATCTACCCGGAGGAAGTCGTGGGCGCAGCTAGTCTCCCTTAAAATTTCCATAGCACCAGAAGGATAATACACCTTTTTAACCTAAGTTACTCCTTATTACATAAGCTATCTACCAGTCCCGTCGAAATCGGTAAAGCCGTTCCCGAGATCCAGACAGACAGACAAAAATTGTAAAAAATGATTTAGTTTTGTATGTGTATACATACATACATATACATTTAGTAAAAAACGTTTTTTTTTTATATTACAAAAGACAGTGCAATTTTATTTATTTTTATAGATGTAGGTATAGATTCCCATTACCACTCTCGGAGTTTGGTAAAGTGTCCCGAGATAGCCATAAGCTTGCCACCTGTTTGTTGCATGGGCCAAAAACGTAAACGTCGAATTTACGGTTTTTTCATGTAGGGGTATACATTTCATTCCATGATTAATCAGGGATGTTATGGATATACAATTTCGGATACGGATATAGGAATGATAATTATACCGGATACGGATATGGAATTATTTTGGAATATCCGTTAGTTTCGGATAATTTCGGTAACGGATAAAAGATTTTAAAGGAATTTCAAAAGTAAAATACATATTTCGTGAATGTATAATTGTGGATGGTTGCAGAGGCCCAGGAAGACCAAGACTGACCTACCATGACCAAATAGGTCGAGTTCTGTTTGATGGTGGGGTCAAAAGTCTTAGGAATCGGCGTGCATGTATGAAGAGAATTATGAAGGTAGACGAGGCACGAGAGGTATGTCAGGACCGGGATATCTGGCGGCATACACTCTCTGCCTACCCGTTAGGGACCTGGCGTGAAGATACATCCATACATAAAATTCCTCACAAGTTAGTTGGAGGTACGAGTATGATAAGACTACAACAGTAGTTAACAAATAATGCAAAAGGTCACGGCTGGCTTGTGTGACGCCTCTATCTGATACTATACGCAATTTTTTATATTAGTTTTGGTTATGGTTGCGGATATTTTTTTATATCGGATATCCAATAGTTTTGGTGTCTTATCATACCTACTCGTAACTAACTCACTTGTGAGGTATTTTACATTCACGAAATTAGTATTTTACTCTTGAAATTCCTTCTGACTGGACTTCATAGCCCCGGTTATAATTCGCAGTGCCTTGGACTGTATTAGATAGTGTTTCCTGAGCCCAGCCTTATTGGCCAGATCCAGCAAAAACGATCCATAATTCAATATACTCCTTATAATTGAATTAAAAAGGAGCTTTAAGGAATAAGGATGTGCTCCCCACCACATGGGATAAGCAGCAAGAATATTTAGATTTTTTTGACACTGTGCAGCAATGTAGTAACAATGAAAACTTCCCTTTTATTTTGTGTCCAGTCCGAGGCCAAGGAATTTAATATGGACCTTTACAGGAATAGGACAGTTATTCATTGAAATAACAACAGCAGGGATGATTCTTTCTAGTAAAGACTACCACAGTGCTTTTGGAAGCGGACAACTCGAGTCCATTAGCACTGAGCCATTCAATCATAGATTGCAGTGAGTGGGATATTAATTAAGAAGCCTCGGTAATACATGGATCAGAAACGAAAAGTAGCACATCATCCACATATTGAAGAATTTCACAAGGGGAAGATATGGATGACTCAAAATCATATGTATATATATTGTAAAAAAATTGTAAAAATATGCCTAAGAAATATTTTTAAAAGAGCCGAATGAGTTTTTTCCGGCAAGTTTTTCTCAGATCATATTATTGGCCTTTGGAACTTTGCTGGTGAATGACAAAGAATGACTCTTTTTCTTTTCTTTTTACTCTTTGTTATCAGTTTGTAAAGGGTTAATGAGACATTCTACCGATATACTTTTTACATTAGTTTATTACATTTAGTTTCATCTTAGTGATATTCTTGACTTTACATATATTTTTTATCTTGTTTGACATGGTATCTCAATTGTTGTTCACTTTAATTTATTTTGTTTGTTTTTTGACATATCATAAGAGGTGCCTGTCACCCTAAATGAATAAATGAGTTTCTGATTCTGATTCTGAACAGAAAAGGACTAAGGACAGAGCCTTATGGTACCTTTGTAAATAACATGGGAGCTTCGGTTGTTGTATTATCACATCTCAAGCATACAACAGTACGTTGACATAATAAGTTAGTTATAAAATTTGTCCACTTCATCAGAATTCTCAGCTTCAGAAGTTTTGCTCTGAGGATGGGAAGTTGGACGTTATTGTAGGCGGAAGAAACGTCAAGGATAGCAACTACCTCACTATGATTAAGGGAAAAAGAGATTTGAAATGTGAATATGCTGAGGCTATCAATGGTACTTTTACCTTTTCTGAAACCATATTGACTGGTAGCTAGAAGGCCCCAACTTCCAAAATACCACTCCCATATGATTTTAAAGAAAATGGTCTGGAGTCTTTACCAGTGTTGACGAAAGAGCAATAGGGTAATAAGAGCCTGCATCATTAGGATCTTCAAGGGGTGCCAAAGTGTTGCCCTTAATGGCTGTTTTGACAGAAACTAACTATCTCAATATAGATCCTGATAATGAATCGGTTGCGACAATTTGCACATTCGACAAAAGCTATTTAGTTAGGTGGTTGAACACCTGGTTGTTGACAGATTCCAAGCATCTAATCTGTGTGGATGGGAATTTCCTCATCAAGTTACCAAAATTAACAGTGTAATAGAAGGACCACTTAGCCTGGGTAACCACGCGATTTGTTAAAGTTATTGTAACATTTAACATCCTTCTCTAACTTTAATAGATTTCTTTAAGTTACAGAAGGATGTGAAATGTTACAATATCTTTAACAAATGGTGCAACCCAGGCGTCTTTTTTCGGCTGTATAATGTACAGCCAAAAAAAGACGAAAAGAGAGTGATTACTCAAGGCGCCCTGCCTTGAGTAATCACTAGATATATGAGCAAACTCCTCTCGACTTGTTTCATCAACTGTTCCAATCGCATGTCTCCGTGGGAAGACATAAATTATATTTAGAGGATAGGAAGAAGGACTCACGCTTTGATGAACTGCAGTACAAATATTTCCAACAAATTTCCAACCAATATTGAGCAACCAATACATATAACTTTATAGCTTGCAAACACAGACCAATCAGCCTTCCTATAGACTGAGAATGTTCAATTTATTTTGCATACAATTCGTTCTGTCAACTGCCTGAAGGCAGACGAAGTGGGACGTTGTATTAGTGTATAATCTATGGACGTTGCATTCTAATTCTAAAAATCATAATATTTCAAAATCATAGGGATGTGATATGTTCTTAGGTTTTCGCGAGCTACACTCATTGAAATAAAACTATTTTTACGGATTAATCTCGCGTATATTAAACTAATCATAGGGATGACTAACAAACTTCGTTTATATCGAAATATGGCAAAGTTTTATGAACTGCTGAGGAAATGGGACTATATTGTTATCAGATTTTCGTAATAATATAATACGAGAAAAAAATAAAGAAAATGTTTTTATTTTGGATAAGTATCTACATTTTTTTAAATTGGAAGCTCAATTGGAAGAGCGGCTGGACTAGATTCTCAGTATGCCGCGAGTTCGAGTCTCGCCTGAAGTCAAATTTTTCTTTCCATTTTTCTTTAAATAAAATATCATTTCTTTGGCCGCGATCTTATAGATAGTTTATCAGAACGATTGCTGTATCGGGTAAGGCATTCAATATTTGCGTGTAAGTAATAGTCAAATAAAACTAAGAGTTTCAGTGTGATTATCGCTTTATTATTCAAATTATAAATATCAAAATATAAATCATTATACAATTACAATGTTATTGTGTGTCCTGTCATGAAATGTCAGAATGTGGGAATGTTAGTACTTCCGTGGAATGAACGGAAATACTAAGTTCAGAAGGGTCTCGACCATTTTTAATGCTAGCCCTTAAAACATTAAAGCAAGCAACATACACCGGCAAACAATGATCAACAAGTTCACATGGATAAGTGGGTACCGAGTAAATGAAAACTGCAGCCTATAGATAACTTTTTAAACATTGAGATCTCTAGATCTCTATTTAAATGCAGATGTGTGTGTATCTTCACGCCAGGTCCCTTACGGGGTAGGCTGAGTGTAGAGCGCCAGATATCCCGGTCCTGACAAACCTCGTCGTTCACCCACCCTCAGTCGCTTAAAAATAAAAAAGGGAAGGCAGAGTTTGACGCATTGGTGTGGGATCTCTGTATCTTAGAGATAAAGCGGCTGGACTGATTATCCTGAGGTTGCAGGTTCGATTCCTACCCGAAGTCAAATTTTTCTTTCCCATTTTTTTCTATAATGACAATATTCTTTATTGTACACCATCTTGGAAAGAATTAATATTTTGTTATGGCTTATTGTCAATTCTAACTGTTAGAACAAAAACTTATATGTCTACGAAATTAGGGAGAATATAAAAGTAAATTTATGGCAACACACCAAAATAAGTATGTGGGATTTCGTTGAATGAAAATCAAGAATTTCATGAGTAATGCGCTTTATTTTGAATTGATAATCAAGAGTTATATGCTTCAACGTGTATTTTGTTCAATAGATATACATTATTTACTAATATCTGTTTACTTACGAATGAAAAGTGATGGCGTTTAAAGGCCTCGTTTCTGTACGGTTTATACAGGCTAAAATACTGCAACCTCCTATTTTACTGCACACCTTATACACTAATCACTTAACTAATTGAGTCTTTTTCTCATAAATACCCAAAAACTTATTAATAATGGCCGATATACGTCGAAAACAATAAATAAATGCGTATACGATAGGTTATCTATTACAGCAACCGGTGCGGGGATCGAACCCGCGACCCTTTGAATCAAACGGTGGTTTCACACCGCTGGACTAGCCGGGTCGTCAAAGATACGATGCTCTATTTCAACTTTCTTATGTTCTTTGTATATAACTGTCTCACTTCCACAAAGCATATGTCGAACATGGCTATGTCTATAGGTACTTAGTCTAAGCTTTTAATGCTATTCATTCTTTTATAAAAATAGCATTTTTATATAGTGATGTTACAGTGACAGTTTACATTGGTTAATGCGTTGCCATTCCTAAGGCCTAAGACATTATGCATATGTGCTGGAAATCACAGGGCCGTACAGATCTGTGTCACTAACTTCTACATGCGTATCATCTGAAAATTGAAGCAGGTTCCATTTCTTTTCAATTATTCATATCATTAACAATTCAGTGCCGGATAAAGCCGGTGCGGGGCCCGTAGCAAATGTGACCATGGGGCCCTAGAGTTACATTGCCTACTGAAATTTAGGATGTAAATAAAACAACATTTACGAAAAGGAATCGAAAACAAATTTAGGGGATTCCCCCTGTAAGTATTGTGGTATTGCCAACTTGCAACATAATAACATAGGTAATATAATTAGTGGTCAACGCTCCCTTTGAGAATAGCTAAGGTGTTTTGTGTTTACATATTTGTGTTTTTTTTTGGGCACAGGCACGGGGCCCTTAATGGCGCGGGGCCCGTAGCATTTGCTACTCCTGCTATATGGCTAATCCGGCACTGATTAACATACCTAGAGCCTGCTACTTTTATAATATTGTTTAAGGTATAGTAATAATGAAAAAATAAAAAAGATCCTGTTGCATTCACGTCCAACACGTAAGTAGAAGATCTTTCGAGAATGCACAAAAATCAAATGTATTTATTGGTCTTTAACTTGACCGAAGCGTTATCGTGCTACTGAAATTAACTAAACATAATGATTAAAATTTGGAAAACTTAGCAACAATATTTACAGAGATGCATTCCAAGGAGCTGGTCAGCATAAGACTCACATTTGAAGGCTGATATAGATTTTTTTTCTGAAATTTAACAGTATCACAATTTTCAATTTTTAGCTTGAGTACTGGCTGAGAACCTTTTGCAAGCTGCTGGTAATCTATGATATCCTCATTCGAATGAATTTATTTATTTGCTAAACATATAGTAGGTACATAAGATCTTCAGTATAGAATAAAGCTTCCTTTTATATTTCACCATTTAATTGGCATGCAAATTACTGGATACATTTTATTTATTTATTTTAATACTTTATTGTCACAATATATATATTGACAAATGGTGAACGCTAAAAGCGCTCTTTTCCAGTTAACCATCGGGAGTCCAGAGAGCTATCTCAGCGGCATAATAGTTAAAAAACAGGAAAGAAAACCTATTGAAATTATCTTAAACAAGATTCATGGATTGAAAACAAAAGTATTATATTTAATAAAATAAATACACATTATAAATAAACATGTCACTATGTATAGATATAATATAAATATACATATTATTAAGTAGTAAAATACACTTACCCACCAATAAAATAAACATTAACAATGATGAATTCAGATAAAGATTTCCATTTAGGATTCACATAGATTGATTCAACTATCGCAAAAAATGTTTCTCATTTCATTCTCATCTCAGTTCATTTTGTTACAACATCATAATTATTACAATTATACTCAACTCTAATTTAGTGAGTGGATTTTACTTAGACTAAGCATACATACTTAATAAGAATAAGAATTCGTGTTGACAAAATATCGATATTAACTGCTCATGTATGAGAAGACAGTATCGATATTTATCGAAAACAACCCTATGAAAGGCGGCCATATTAATCGCCCAAATCGTAGGTAGTCACGCCAATTCTGTAGCGCCTCTCTATGTATATAACTCAATGAATACCATAGAGTAACTTTGAATATTTTTTTAAAGTTATAATGGCACCGCTGTTACGCATATTGCCAGTAACATAGAACATTATACATACACAGCAGTTTTGACGAATATTATTTTCTTTTCTTCTTATCTATTTTTGGAAGGAGGAATTGAATTTTTTATTATAATAGTATTATAACTGTAAGTTTTTATCGCTATTTTAATTGACATAATATCTGTTTTACTTTATGTAATAGTTATTCACGATTCTTCGGAAATTCTTTTCGAAAATGGTTTTTAAATCTTACTCGAAATAAAAATATTTTCTATTTCTATTTCTAACAAGTAGAACGATATTTCGTATTTAAGCAGCGGAAAGTTAGTATTAGTCAGTCAGTCAATTATTTAATAAGTCAGTCTAGTGAGTTACAGTCAGAAATTCGAGTAAAACGATGGCTAGTTTACCAGAACATTTACTATAAATACAAAGTTTTGGATGTAACCTGAAAGGCTGTGTTTTCGCACTATTATTCTATTTCACTATACACGGGCACTGTAATATACCTTTAATAGAACAAAATGCCACCAACTTTATTTAAAATAACTTAAAAATACACCAAGAAAATTAAATAAAATTAGGGCACCATACGCCTCTTTCAAGGTTCCCGCCAAAATTCCTTTGATGTAAATAAATAGTATTAAATAGCACAGTTAAGTACAGTCTGTCAAGAAAGTCATGAAATAAAATGAGGGCGCTATTTTCTTTTATATGGTTACCCTATACTGCGCTCGAAAAATGTTGATAATTATTGTTAAAAAATGTTAAACTCGCCTCAGGCAGAGCATATGTAATAAGACTACGTATAGAATGGACACTTCGACGTCCCTCCCGATTTCTCCTCCTCACTCATCAGCCCAATTATTGTGATTAATTTGTCCGACGCATTTTGCGGCCTAGAACTCTGTGAAAGTTATAAAAATGACCAGATATGATGATCGCTGTTACCATTCCATCCGTTATACTTGGTTTAATGAAGCTCTGTAATCTTTCGCTTTCGTTAAACTAACTTGGAGACCACGGGGCTGACTGCCTATCTGTAATACTTTCGATCATAGATGTATAAGATAATAAATCTATGCTTTCGATAATGACATCATCTTATCAGTTTCGTATCGCCTAACTTTTTTCCTGCAAGTGTTTTCGTCCGCAGGTATATTCTACGAGCAAAATGTTTCGAAACTGTCAAGATAACGCCACAAACGACAGCATTAGAGTTAGGTGGTCGGGATCCCCGATTCTAGATTGAGGCTGAACTAATAACAACAAGAATAATTAACAACACCAACTGGCCCAGTACCTATACAATTATGGTAAATTTAGACTGCTCCTGCCTACTACCATACGGAATAAGATTCATAACGTATTATGATGTGGTTGTGATGCATTTTAAGTAATAGTTGTGACATAGTATGACCCCGTAACTTGTCACAGAGACATAACAACAATGGTCTCAAGAGTGGCAACGCACGCAACGCGATTGTAGGCTGCAATCATCACTTAACATCAATGTGAACTACATGCTTGTTTGCCACCTTTATTACATAAAGAAAAGTAATAAACAGACAAATCACAAGACTTGAGTTAATCTATTATATAAAAATAAGTCGGGTTTTCCTTCCTGACGTTATAACACCAGAACGCACGAACCGATTTCCACGGTTTTGCATTCGTTGGAAAGGTCTCGGGCTCCGTAAGGTTTATAGCAAAGAAAATTCATAAAAAATTTCAACGCGGGCGAAGCCGCGAGCATAAGCTAGTCTATATTATAAAAATAAGTCGGGTTTTCCTTCCTGACGCTATAACTCCAGAACGCACCAACCGATTTCCACGGTTTAGCATTCGTTGGAAAGGTCTCGGGCTCCGTGAGGTTTGTAGCCAATCTAATCTAAAAAAGAGGATTATAGAAAATTCAGGAAAAAATATTTATCAAACAACATCCACGCGGGCGCAGCCGCTGGCAACAGCTAGTATTTAATAAAACACAGGATTTTTAATAACTTATTTATTCATCTTCAAGAAATACATCTTCTAGCTATGAATATATCTATAGATGTTGAACTTGTATAGGCACATTCAAATCAAGAAGTAGCATATCATATTTCTTCAGTATCTTTTGATACAGAATGTTTACCGGAAATAGTGAGCCTGTTATGAATAGACTAACTAATCCCACTATTATTTTACCTAATTGTAGCATTACTTTACATAATTTCATTTGGTCGCATAGTCAGTGCGACGACTTAGTTATTTCACGATTATTTTAGTTCCCTACGTTATATATTTCTGTGTGCGCGTGTAAAAACACGTCACTGATTGATGTCGGTGTAATAGGTAAGCAGTATAAGAGTTTGTATGGGATTTTAGCCAACGTGCCTCAGGACACATGACCTGATAGAAAATTCGTAAGACGGAGGGAGAGTAGACCACCGGCGCGGCGAATGGTGCATAGACTAAAATCATCGATCTGTTTGCTGAGTCTATCCTTTCTTTTTTTCGGCGTTTCAAATTTACCTCCGTTTTTCATGCCTTCATCCAAAATACGCCAAACTGTGCTTTCGGAAACTCCTGAAAACAAATAGTATTTATTAATACAATCAAATATCACTGTAAAGTTTCTTTAGATATTCAAATAATTATATTTAATAAATATAAAAAGATTAAAATTGTTCAGTTCGCAGTTATATTCGTACTATATGCAAGCTATAAATACGTTTATTTTATAACCTCTAAAATAAGTAAAATTAACATTTAAAATATAAAATAACACATGAACACAGAATATAACAACAGATTTTAGTTCCTTTACTATTAGAATATGAGTACATATTCACACGTTGCTTTTGCTGTTCAACCGTAAACATCTTCCAAATCAGATAGAATCTTTCCCACTTGAAATTGACTCATAAACTCTTGAAATACTTTAAAAACGATTTGTCTCGAACCACTTTTATAAACATTACGATTCATTTCGAGTCTTTAAATGACTATACGATAAGTAGTATTCAAATTAACTAAAAAATTAAAGCAAGTTACTAACAAAAACATACGACGTGACAGATAATAAACACAGTTTGACATGGTTTGATTTTTTTTATTAATAATTTATTCATGACCATAGATACAGAGTCTTTTAGTCGTATACATATTGAATTTCACATTTCTTTAAATTAATGAATATCCATATGGAAGATGACGATGATTAAATGCTTCCATGAGGAATATGATGAGATGATGGGATGGCTCCAGTAAAGCGATGGGGACTTTACTAGGAGTATTTACGAAGTTTTGGGAGGCAATACGAAAAATCACTTTTCACTTCATAATATCACTTTCATACACTCGAGAACATTATCGAATGCTTTATGATAAAAATGAAAAAAAAACGCGACTATACACAAATTTCGAAAATAATATCACGCAGCGACACAGCTCTTTTCCGCGTGCCCGCCAAAACTCACATGGTTTGACATACTGTCATAGTTACCAGAGTAAAGAAAATAATTCGTTCCAAAAACATTCTTTTCAAGACTTTCTTGACAGACTATAGTTAAGCGTTAAGCACAGTCTATTTAAAGGTCAATCGCACAGACCCGTAACCAGGTACTTCTTTGAGCAAAGACTGATAAGTACCATAAGTATAGGTACCAACACTACCAACAGGGCCCCTGTAGAGCCAATGTGCTCTCCCCTAAAGCGTTAAAAGCTTTGACTCAACGTATTGCTCAAGATTCACGGTAATTTTACCGTATTTCAAATTAAAGGCAAGTACAACATCATTTTAACTGATGGTAGAGCTCCAGTGACGGAGCTCGCGGGCGTAGGCACCACCGCATTACCTAATATACTTGCCGCTAAATGGTAGTGTTCAGCACTATCGTGTTCAGGTCAGGCGGTAATGTACGGCCCTGTAATTTCCGGCACAGAGGCGTAACACCTTAGGCCTCAGGAGTGGTAACGCATCTGCATTTTGACCTTGGTCTTTTTGTGGGTGTCTATAGGCTGCAGTCATCACTTAACATCAACGTGGACTGCATGCTTGTTTACTACTTCCATGACATCAAAAAATAAATTTTGGCTAATTTACCGTTTTAGAAATTAAGCGCTATTCAGACCTGCGCGGTAATCGGTTCCGCCGACGGGAGCGGGATTACCGAAGTAGATAATAAATCTATGGGGAATACCGCGCGGATTTTTCTGCAGTATTTTGTATGAAGTTCCGCGACTAGAGCGAAACATAGGCTGTACAGCGGTATTGTATCGAAGCGGTATTGTTAGGTTAGGATTATGATTTAGAGAATATTTATCTACTAGCTTGCCTGTCAAAATATGGCCGCAATTCTTAATCGTAATCTTCCATTTAATTTGGCTCCCGTATATCATAATAATGAGCAAGAAATTACCTTTAGTTTGATATATAAATAATGAATATACCTTAAGAACGTAAAAAGGTATCGTATAAGGGCGGAACGTAAATATGCGGGGGCGGCCAAGTGCGCAACGGCATATAGCCGAGATTTTTCGGAGTCTTTTATACATATTGCCGTACAGTGGACAATATTTTATTGTAAAACAAATAAAAAAAATGTTTCCCAAAAAAAAAATATGTAAAAAATTACTTGTGGTTGAGAGGCAACCTAGTAAATATATATTTTCTATATTATGAAAGTTAAGTTTGCAGCATATCTGGATGAACGAAATAATTCTGCAGTGGGATCCTAACTAAAAGTACGCCACGGGCAGCAAAACTTGCCGCTTAGGTGTGAACAGAAATTTTACCGCATCCCCGGTTACCCCATTGCGCGTTTACCGCGCAGGTCTGAATAGCGCTTTACTATGGGAAAGTCTAGGAAAGTGCAGGTAATTGTATGCAAAAAACTGGAACCATGCTATCAAGGGGAATGTCCTTTCTAGTTAACACCATTGTGTTTGTTTTTGCTTTCTATTTTGACCAAATAGATAATATGATCTGTTACATATGACCCTAATTTTATTCAACATGACATATCTATCTTAATTACGTACAATTATGTAGCATTTACTTATTTTTTATATTTAAAAAAATAATTAATTAATAGTTAGCTAGGTATATCTGGGATGAGTACATACACTGGATGGTATACTTTACCCTAAAACTGTGCTCTAAGATATTAATGTTTTGTCTATGATGACCTAGAGACCATAAATTAAAGACACGTCGTAGTCGTATTGATGATGAGACCACTCCCGATTTGGAGGGAAAGTTTAAAAATAGATTAATTTTCTTTAATTATAACATTTTTACTGCACTAAAGGTGAAATGAAATCTATAAAGATTATATTTTTTAGCATTAAGCTATGATTTAGTGAAATCAAATACCTAAAATATTTTTGTTGAACATAATTAATATAATCATGAAATGTTCGTCATATTTCGGAACTCTTCGGTTTTGAACGCGTTGACGTCACATTAATTGGACCGATCCTGTATCAACTCGGCACTTCCGGCGGTCACGTGGTATGCGCGGACCAATCCGATGTCTCCGTTTCTTTATAGGCCGACATTTTCTGACAAGCGTAGAAAAAGTTTTCATCAACAGCCGCCATTTTGCGCTGGAGAGACTGAGAAGTATTTCGGAATTTGTCGTGTAAATTTTCTGTTTTTTCTTACATCATTTTATCATAAACTGTACCATTCCGTATATTTTAGTGAGTTGAGTGAAATTGTGTAGTTGGATTGTTAAAATAAGTTCCGTAAAGCAGCAAAAATCTGGTGATATTGTTTTCATTTATTGTGCTAGTTCCGACGGAAGATGGTGAGAGGGTCTGTGTAGCTCTTCGATTCGGAGCTTTGTAATGGCGAATACTTGAGTGAGAAATTTTAATATGTGCCTTCAGCGGTGCGAAAGACATCGAACGATCGGGATGTGGGTGAATTACGTTGTGATGGATGACAAATCACTCTAAAATGTTAGTTCTTGAAGATATAAGACATAAAAGTGTTAGTTGAATCGGCGGGCCGAAATATTCACGACGGCTTACGTTTAGTAAACAGAGCCATGGCCGATCATCATGTGGATGAGCCGCCTAACAAGCGGGCTAAAATCATCCGGGACCCTTTCCAGGGTCCCTCGGACACCGCGGGTGAGTTCTTTTATACTTTTCACAACTTTGGTGAGACTTGAACACCGTTCTGTCATTATTCTATCGCTGTGATTTTTGACATTTTGCCGTCGCTCCTGTTAGCGCCTTGCAAGTTTTGCGTCGTATTATTGTTTCTTGAGCCCAAGAAACCAAAAAAACCAATGCTTTAGTAAATTTTGTGCCTAATTTACCCATACCATTGCAATATTTCTGTCATTTTTATGTTTTATGGACAAGACAAATGAAATAAATTTAACAAATTTCTTTTACATTTAAAATAAAATGATATAGAACAGGTTTAATTATGAGCTATGAAAGATCTGTTATGCAGTAAAAATATAGATCTTACCAATAAAAGCATTGTTTTTTGAGGTTACTTTCCAATATAAAGGTCATGTTTTGCCCGATAGAGACTGTATCCAAATTCTGAAATTCGTTTTTTAATACTTATTATTTTATTTTAAGGTGACTATGTATTTAAAAGTATATATTTTCGGTATATACCATAACTGGTGGCAATATAATGTTTACTTACTGAATATACAGCCTGACTGCAGCATAACATTTTGCAATAACTAGAATATGATACTCTTATAAACTTCTGTAAAAATAATTATATAAAAAAATATTATTGTACAGCATTCATAATTGTGAGGAGAAAATCTTAATAATAAATGAATATGATTAGGTAATACTATTTTAAAAAAATAATTAAAAAGGTGTTTCACAAAGTCGTTGATATTGTATGTATATTTTTGTTAATTCATGTAACAATTTCTGATGTACAAAGATTATATTTTTGCTTATGTATTGAAAATTGTTTTTCTTTATTTTAATTTGCAGAACATAATTTGATTAAAAATCAAGTATCTTTAAAAGTTGTACTGTATATATTATGTACTGTTTATAATTATTAAACATGGAATTTCAATAAACAAGGAAATCAAAACTTCATCATCTATGAAAACTATTAAACCATGTGAATATGTAATTTTTAGACTTTCTGTTATTAAAATAATTAATCATGCAATGTTTCGTTTTTCTTCAATACAAACAGGTTCATTGAACATACATTTTAATTAATTACAATTTAAAAATCTGCCACCATGGGTATATAAATACGGGCCGTTCCAGTAGTTTTGCACACTGAATAATAAAGTATATTGAATTTACTAGATAAAATATTTATAATTGCACATTTTGTTATATGTTGACAGCAATAATATCTGATAATGTTATTCACTTTATTTTTGTATCCACTAAATATGCCATCATTTCTAAATTACTTTACATATTTATTTATTGATGTATGATTTGTTTGTGATGTACAAATTCATTCCAGAGATATAATTGATACAGATTCACTGGAGATATAAAATGTGGGCCATTGTTCAGTAAATAATTATGTTTTTGACTTTTAATTTTTTTTGGATATACACAAATTCCTTTAAATATTTGATTGCCGCTGTATAGATGTAAAATTTTAACAATAAACAAATTTATTATTTCTGTATAGTTAATTAGCGGCCCACCCTGACTTTGCCTAGGTGCAATGAATGTAATATAGCCTATGTCACTCAGTGAAGATCCACTTTCTAATGGTGAAAGAATTCTGCCAGTAGTTTTTGTGTGAAAACATTACAAACATATACTTATATATAAAATAACTTATATATAAAATTTCCATGTCTCAATCTTAATTACCCTACTCCTCTGAAACGGCTTTACCGATTCTCATGAAATTTTGTGAGCATATTGGGAAGGTCTGAGAATAGGCCAACATCTATTTTTCATATCATATTTGGTAATTTTTTTTTTAATTTTCTAATGCGATACGAAGTTTGCTGGGACAGCTAGTATTAGTATAGACAAAGGCTGAGTTACAATTCTATAATAATTATGGTTTTTTCATTAATTATCTTAATTTATTACTCACAAAATTTTGTCATGACAAAAATAAAGATTTTCAATATGATATTATCTTCCATTAAAAATAATTTTCTCTCTTTGACTAAGTTCTAAATAATATGTAAGTATTTAATTACCTGATTAAAATGCTTTACAGAGTGTTAACTTTGAAAAATATACTAATTCATAGGATGGCAGAAAATTGATCTTTCATAATTTTATTGTCCTAAACATTGTTTATTGGACACTAAAAATGTACACTTCCACCTATATTCATGTGTAATTAAGCATTCTAGGTGCAAATCTTAAGGCTGAATATGCAATCTTTGTTCCAGCAGATGGGTTTTCTAACCTGGACATGTTCGACTTGGAGAAGGACCTGCCTGACGAGCTCATGGCAGGTTCCTGGGGCGAACAACCCGGTGTTACGGGGCCTAAGCCCCCTGCCCAAGGCCCAGGCCCTGGGGGGCAGATGGGCCAACAACTCAATGGGGATGACCCGACAGCTGCTATGCAGAGACAAATAAATAACCATCTTATACAACAAGTGAGTATCTAGGGCTACTGGACGTCTTCATGAATATAGATAGGTACTTTCAGTTTAAGATAAACTTAATTTTAGGTGGAAAGTAATAAGTGAGTGAGTGAATAATATAATATTACTGTCCATGCTAGTAGGCTATTGTTACGTTTTTGCACCCACACAACTGATCACACTACATTCATAGTGAAATTCTTAATTAAGTAAAGAATATTACAATTATTATTAATAATTACAGAATATATAATACATATTTTATTGACACCATTTTTTTTTCTATATGATTCTTATTTAAAATTTTAGAAGGTTTTTTTGTTTTTCCAACTAAATCTGCAATTTGACTGGGAAAAAGGGGGTGACACACATTTTTGTCCCAAAATTTAAAACTCAATTTTTTTTTAAATTAACAGAATGTTGTTGCTTGAGTTTACCTAACTTTTTTCTTTAAGTGTTTCATTCTTTTTGTTTTGCTATAAAGATAGAAATATGTCACACAATGAACTTTTCTGTGCTTTGAATGAATAAAACTAATTGTGTTATGTCGTTTGCTGGTCTTTTCACAGGGCAACAAAGGCTTAGTTGGCCACAACAACCCTCTAGGATTGGGTAGCTTAGGTAGTAAGAGTCCAAATTTGCAATCACCACCCAATGTGTCAGTTTCTAAGGACATCATGGGTAATATGCACCCGCAACTAATGCCAAATACAAGTCATCCAAATCAGCTACATTCAACAATGCCAATGAGTTCCATCCAAGGTAAGTTTAGTTTTTATAAATATGCAAATTATACACATTAGGTATAATAAGAAATTAGAATTATTGTACATAGATTTAATAAATTATTAATAGAATTTAATAATGCATTTGGAATGTATGGTTAAAATATGTGCATGCTTTTCAGTTGCATTGTATAAGATCTTCTCTGGTTCACATTCATATTTCATATTTTGGTATAAGTGTAATGTGATATGAGTGTAATCTAATACTTTATGGTATTTCTTGCAATTTTTATCACTATTTAATATTTGAGCACAAGAAATTATGATGTATTAGTACTTCCTTCGTACAAAGTAGGATTTAGGCTAGTTGTATTTTTAAATATTTTTTTCTTTTAAACATGACTAACATCTATAGAGTACATACTAATGTATGTTATGTTAGTCAGTAGACATATACCTACCAACATACAAGTGTCTCATTAAAACTTGTCATTCTTTTGGCCAAAGAGGCTGTGAATCTGTGTTAAACATCTGATGAGATTTTATATAAAGGTAGTTTTTCAATCATCCAATTAAAAATTCTGTACCTTACACAAAATAAATGTATTGGAAATTAGAATTTCAGGTGATATATAAATGACCATAGAAATTGACAAATAGTTAAAAATAATTGGCTTATCTATAGGCAATTACAGCAACTTGTGTTCATTAACCATGGTGCATAAATTATTAGTTTATTATTTTTAACTAATGCATAAAATTGTTCCTAAGTAGAAAACAGTTCATTTTCTTCTTTATTGAAAAATTATTTTAATGAAATCACCCTGTATTTATAAGTATGAGATGAATCAATTATGATTTTCTTAGATTCTGTAATTCACATAAATATCTGCGGATGAATGTCAGTAGTAGACGTCAATATGCTCAATCTTGATTTCGAAAATTTAATAGACCTCCCCCTGACCTACGCCAGTTCCTATGCAAATGTGGCTTGTAGTAAACAGATTTTTCAGCATTGACAATAAATATATTTTTTTTTACTGTTATATACTTGTCATAATAGTACATTAAAATAAAGTCACACTGAAAATCATGTTTGTTCAGGTGGTATGAATGTGGCGAACGTGGGTGGCAACATGATAGTGACGAACAGCAACATGAGCGGCGCGGGAATGCTCGGCAGCGGGATCATCAACAATGTGAACAAGCAGCTGCCCACGCTCATGGGCAACAACCACCACGCGACGCCACCGCACCACCCGCATGCCCAGGTAAGTTTTGGGATGTTGGCAGCAGCTACGAGTAACAGGCTCGGCAGCAGGATCATCAATCTCACGACTTTTGTCTCTCATTCTCATGTCTTGTGTATAATATCCAAGTCTGATACTATCCTTATCTTTATCGAATTTCATAATTATACATTAAATAAATATGTTATAATGTGATTGATTTAAGTAACTTGTTTATTAAGGAAATAAAAAAGGCTATAATAATAATGTGAGTGACATGCTCTGTCAGTGGCACTGTATCTCTTTTTCCTGCCCAGGGAATAAACGATGTCGTAGTTAGTATCCATGGTAGTTGGTAGACCCATTATTGTCGAGCCAATGTACGAAAACTTTATTTATTTTGCAGATATGAGTGACCATGTTTTAATTGTTTGCCATGTAATGCTTTTACTACGATAACAATCTTTGCAAAGATGGCAATAATGTAGGGCTAGTAAAATAAATATCGAAATATATCATGAGCCTACTCAAGTACATCCATGGGTTCTTGATCGGATTTGTCATCTAGACACACGGGAGCGTGTCAAAGCCAAGTTCAAGCAAAGGCGTACGGCCTTGTAATTTCCGGCACACAGGCATAACACCTTAGCCCTCATGAGTGGTAACGCATCTGCATTTCGACCTTGGTCTTTGTGTGGGTGTCTATAGGCTGCAGTTTTTTGCTAAAAAAAAAAGGTACTGGCTGGCCAGCGCTGCGCTGCTTACACGAACCACTTTTGACCTCTCCATAATTTAAAACTTATTTAACGTTAACATTTGAGACTACGCGCGTTATTTATATCCAGAAGGACTACTAGAATTCCAATTTCATGAAGCTAGCTTTAACGGTTAAAAAGATATGACAGTCCAATAGTTGTCAATTTTCCACTGACTGACTGACTTCTTCAAAAACCTAACCCACTTCCAGATGACCTAGAAATATGATTTCTTTTTTATTACGGGGTTGTCATAATTTTTTTTTTGAACCGTTACAAGTAGATATTTGAATACTACTGTGGGTAATCCTAAGTGAAAATGAATTTCGGTTCTGGAATCAATTATTTGTTTTTTGTTTGAGTATAAAACAACACAAGCTATTTAATAAGTTGAATCGGTTGACTTCGTAGAGCGTTATCTCTACTGTACCCTGCTTACGTTATTGACACTGATATTCCGGTATTGGGCAAAACTTGATCAAAATGGTCGACAAACGTCACATAGGTAAAGTGCGAAAGAGATAACTCTTTACACTACTCTACTGACCCGAAATAAGCCGAAGGCTTCTTCCTAAGATCGATGTGCAATATTTCTTGTTGCATATTTGTTTATGTTCATTAAAAAGAGAAAGAGAAATTTTATAATTGTTTAGATAATGTTTGTTCAATATTTAGTTAGAATCTAACTAAATATATTATTATAGTCTTAGTGGCGTAGCTATAGCGGGCGGCGGGATGCCACCCGGGTGGGGAGGAGGCACCCTCTTTTTAAATAAACAAAATTTGGCTGTTTAGACGTGAAATCGCAACACAAAACTCACTTTTGCATTTATAATTCTAGGGGGCGCCAGAGACAGAATTTGCTCAAATTGGGGGGCATAACGGTGGAGAATGGTAAATTAAAAAACTAAAATGGGGAGTATTTCCTTTTTTTTGCTCATCCGCCCCGGGTGCCACCCATGTTAGCTACGGCATTGTCTTGGCCACCATAGATTTACAGTCAGGAAAGTATTTACCTTGATTGTTATTTCAGACAGTTACTTATTAGTAAATTGGGTAGGTACCTTTTTTAACTGTTTTCAAGCAAGTACAATTATATACTGAAGTCTGCTTTATGCACTCCTCCTAAGAACATACGCTTTTGCATATGCAAAAAGTATTTGTCCAATTCATATTTATGGGTCTTTTAAGTCTGTTGGTAATTAAAAGCTTTCACTTTAATAATAGCAATGAAATGTCTTACGTAGCATAAATAATTGTCCTTATAAATTTCCATCGGATTATAATATCGCGTGATCAAATGCGGTACTGCGCTTTTGTAGTAGTAGAAGGGAATTTAAAAGTAAATCTTTTCAGCGTTCGAGGAATTTTGGTTGCGACGTATTATCTTGAGTATTGGTATAAATATGTAGTTTTTAACAAGTCACGTAAGTGTAGCAGTGTAGTATGCATTATCAACCGCGGTAGTCTCTTGAGAGATCCCTCCGAAGTTCCCCGCATTTACTACATAACTTTAGCTTGTTTAGTCTTAAGATTATACTTTATTGCTGACGATGGCTATATGCCTCCGGTTCTTAGCGGACCAATCCGTCTTTCCTTTGCTAACGATATAGGCGCAAACCTAGGCTTAGGGTGCTCATGATCAGCGACCGCAGGTGTGTATGGCAAAGCAAGGAATAACACGAGTGATGTAGACTTCGTTTCCATGACTTGACTACGATTCTGCGATCTCTTTGGCGAAACTGAAGGTTTTGTTAAGGACGCACTTATGGATGAAGCTGTAATTGCTAACAACTAGTTATACAGGGTTATTTGTAATTAGACTTTTTAAAATAAAATGTTTTAAATAAAATAATTTTCCCATACAAATTAATTTGTTGCCCCTAAAAAATTAATTAATCTGAGCGTAGGTATGCCATGCACCTTGCCTAGGCAAAATATCGCCACGTGCAGCAGGGAGCGGGGTTGCGGGATGAGGAAGCGGCGGCAATGCTCTTTTGAAGTTTTGATAACATTTTTTTGTTCTGTTCGTTAGTCACGATAAAACTCAAGAACGGCTGGACCGATTTGGTTAATTTTAGTTTTGAATTATTTCTGGAAGTCTATGGAAGGTTTAAAAGGTAAGAAAATATGAAGAAATTGAAGTAAAAAGCACAATTTTATTTTCCCATACAAATAGTCCGTATCTATCAAACCTTTGACACATTATTTCATTCTGAGGCAATACGAAGTTTGCCGGGTCAGCTAGTGCTGTATAAATTTGTCGAGCAAGCCGGGGGATATAATGAGAAATGTTGTTTCCAAGTTGTACGAGTCTTGCCAATGGCGAATACTTGCACAGCCATAACCAACTAACCAGGATTATCCATCAACAATTTGCCTTAAACATAAACTGGCCAAGGAGATGCCATAATATATCAATGTGTTCGACCTAGTGACCATAGTAAAAAAGGGGAGCCCCTTCGAACGCATAATCTTTTTCTTCATCATTTATATTACTCCCCTTTTGTACTATGGTCACTTTAAAAATAAAATATATGGTCACTAGGTCCAGTAATTTGGCATGACAGTTTTGGCATATAGTTTTTTCGCATAAATTATGATAAGTGTGTTATAGACCCAGAAAGGTTTCTTTGGCATAATTTTAAGTAACTATTATTTTCTTTTTATAATATTAGTCTGCATAAGTGTAAAGAACATAATTGCTATACGTGTAAAGATAATTGATTCAGATTATTTAAGAAATGATAATACTTATTTGTGACTTATCATCTCACTGTGATTAAAATATAATTTTATGCAACCCAATATGGGGACCGTGGGCGACCCTAACTTTGCCAGGTTGGTCGCCCGCCGCACCGTTCGTAATGATTTATTTTGAATGAACGTTATGCGAAACGAAGAGTATGCCACAAAACGGTATTATTTGGGTTACATTTTAATTTATTTTTATCTAATTTTTCCTCGTAGTCTTCACTGTAGTTCATTTTAAATTTCAAATGACGTTTCGTGTCTGTTATAATTGTTTTCGAAATAAAAATATTTTCTTTCTTTCACTTATCATCCAAAGTCACCTAACCGGGCTTAGATCATATTAGCTTTTTTTTATCAAAATAACGTTCTTGAATTTAATTCATGCACTGTGAACAAGATAATAATAAACATATAGGGTCATCTTACGGTATGGTGCTCGGAATTCTAAAATAATTTTCGTCGAGGATCGGTTAACACGCGAGTGTCGTCGCAGGCGATGGCGAACGGGCCCCTGGGCGGGCGAGTGGGCGTCGGGGTCGGCGTAGGGGTGGGCGTGGGCATGGGCGCGCCGAGCATGCGCGCGGGGCTGGTGCACGCGCGCATGCAGGCGCCGGGCCCGGGCGGCGGCGGCCACCCGCTGGCGCCCTACCACCCCGCGTACGGGCAGTCGCCGCAGGGCCCCGGCGCGCCGCCCGCGCAGCGCCCGCCCGGCGTGCGCTTCGGGCCCTCGGCCGAGGCGGGCGGCGGCGCCGCGCAGGCCGTGCCGCCCGCGCCCTCGCCGCAGACGCCGGGCGCGCCCGCCGGCGGACAGGTTAGTGGAACGACTTATATTTTTTACGGACCCTTTTAATTATTACGTTCTCATTTATTAATATATTCAATTTGTGGAATCTGTTTAGCTGGAATATTTTTATAAATTAACCGTTTTCGTCCTCTTCTCTTTTCATTTATTATCACGTCACTTATACCTAATTGCGTATATATAATAAAATAAAAAATCGCGACGTTTAAGTAAATAAACGAAAATAGCGGGTATCTTTATTAGATACCTATGTTTCGATACTCAGATTACATTAGATGGAGCGCGCAGAATACGGGAGAATGTTACGTTGAAAGTAAATATTGACTTAAAAAGCAATATACCGCTGTGTGAATTTTGAGTTCTACCTTCACATTTTTTATTAATGAAAAACATTGTGTATAAAAATAATCTAATTTCTTAGTTAAAAATCAATTCGATAATTTATCTCCAAAATTTATCGCTCCACCCAACGCAAATCCACTCCACGAAAACGTTATCCCACTCAAAGTTAGTCTTTAATCTCAACAAGTACTTCTGTTGAACAGTCGCAACCTCAAGCGGCGACGCAGTCCGCATCGGCGCAGCCCCCTTCTCAGCCCAACACGGGCTCCATAGCCGACCCGGAGAAGAGGAAGCTCATTCAACAGCAACTGGTTCTCTTGCTGCACGCACACAAGTGCCAGCGCCGAGAGTCGCAGTCCAACGGGGAGACGTGGCAGTGCACTTTACCGCACTGCAAAACCATGAAGGGTGTTCTGAACCATATGATGTCGTGTCAGGTGAGTATACGGTACGCCAAAAACTTAAATGCCAGTGAGTTAAGTTGCATGCGTAAACTTTGCGCCAATCTCTTAGCTCGCGACGACGACACAGACGAGAAAGAGTGCAAGTTTCTATGTTGGCCTAATGAAAGCGACCTACTGCTACATTTTCCTCCTATCGTATCACTTCTACACCATACACTTGTAACTAACATCACGCATTTACGTTTTAAGCGAACTGTAATCATATTCTTTCTAAAAATAATAGGTTGGGGAAAAAGTCTTTTCGCATTATAGTATGTATGAACTTGTAATAAAATCTCTTTGGCTGTAGTATTTGTATCTAGCTGGTTTTGGTATCATTGAAAGTTAAAATTTTAAAGAACATAATTCCAAATTCAAATTAGGCAAATGTGTGATTTTCATTTGTTTTTCGTACTGTCAAGATGAGTGAATCTAATGAAGAAATTCGATACATTTTAAAATTTTACTACAAAAAAGGTAAAAATGCAACGCAAGCAGCGAAAAAAATTGCGATGTTTATGGACCTAGTGCAGTGTCTGTGAGAGTAGCACAAATTTGGTTTAAGCGTTTTCAATCCGGAAATTTTGATCATCATCATCTTTGACAGATACACTTCGCTCTGGTCGCCCTATTACGGATAATATGGATGCCATTTTTGAAAAAGTGGAGCAAGATCGACATTTCAGTAGTTACGACGTAGCTGAAGAACTGAGAATTGATCACAAAACAGTTTTGGCGCATTTGAAAAAAGCTGGGTTCAAAAAAAAGCTCGATATTTGGGTACCTCACGAGCTCACTGAAAGAAACCTAATGAACCGTGTACTCATTTGTGATTCTTTATTACGACGTAATGAAATCGAATCATTTTTGAAGAAGCTGATAACTGGTGATGAAAAGTGGATCACGTATGACAAGAACGTGCGAAAAAGGTCGTGGTCAAAGGCCGGTCAGGCTTCACAAACTGGCGAAACCCGGGTTAACTCGCAATAAGGTGGTGTTGTGTGTGTGGTGGGATTGGAAGGGCATTATTCATTATGAGCTATTACCACCAGGCAGGACTATCGATTCTGAACTCTACTGCGAACAACTGATGAGATTAAAGCAAGAAGTTGAGAGAAAGCGGCCGGAATTGATCAACAGAAGGGATGTGGTGTTTCATCATGATAACGCTAGACCTCGCACATCTATAGCCACTCAGCAAAAATTAAGAGAGTTTGGCTGGGAGGTGTTAATGCATCCGCCGTATAGTCCTGACCTTGCACCTTCAGATTTCCACCTGTTTCGGTCTCTTCAGAATTATTTATGCAATGTTAGGTTAACATCACGAGAGGACTGCCAAATCCACTTGTCGCGGTATTTTGATGAGAAGTCCCAAAAAAAAAATTGAATTATCTTAAAAAACGCGAAGAAACTTTTTCCCCAACCTAATATGATACTAGACTTCCCAAACAATGTGTGAGTGTGATATTAGATTTGACTTAAGAAATACCTCCAAACAGGTTAACTGAACGAATTAAATTGCCAGGTCTCATAGTTCTCCCTCGTATCTGTCCAATAGTATTTAGTTACGTTGAGTATTCTAAATGAGTAAAATGTAGCTTTTATTACTACCGTAAGGTGCTCATGTGACCATGTATTAACTATGGACACGTCGACTGCATTCGCGAATTGTGAGAGAGGTTTAACAGCTGTTTTGTTACAGGCGGGAAAAAACTGCGTGGTACCGCATTGTTCATCGTCAAGACAAATAATAAACCATTGGAAACATTGCAACAAAAATGACTGCCCAGTCTGCTTGCCGCTGAAACAGGCAGACCGGACTAGAACTAATACAATAAATGGTAAGTGAAATTAATGCACTATGTTGCTCTCCCCAGTCTCCTCTCTTACTTCCTAATAGATGATACTCTTTTTAATGATGGTACGAGGGTGGATCCAAAAGTTCGTGGCCCAAACTACAAGGAGATATGACATTTTTTTAAATTTATTGTCAATTGTTACTATGTCTCATATTGATTTATTGTGCGCAGTTTCATTCCGATACTCCACAATATAAATTTTCTGTGATTATTTGTTTGAAGCATTCTGACGCGATTTTCAATAATGGAGAAAATTGAACATCGTGCAGTCATTAAGTACCTCAATAAAAAAGTCCTGTCACCAATGGACATCCATCAAGATATGGTGGGCACCATGAAGGAGTCTGCTCTATCGTATTCCAGTGTCAAGAAGTGGGTAGCTGAGTTTAAGCGCGGTCGTGAGAGCATTGAAGATGATCCTAGAAGTGGACGGCCTACAACCTCTACCACGAAAGAAAACATCGATAAAATTTGTGATCTCGTACTGGGTGATCGACGTTTGACCATTGGTAAGATGGCAGACACAACAGACATTAGTTATGGCCGGGTGCAACACATAATAACGAAAGAATTGGGATTCCATAAGGTTTCTGCTCGCTGGGTCCCGAGGTCGCTTTCAGCTGAACAAAAACGAGTTCGATTCACAATTTCGCGAGACTGTTTGGAACTTTTTGAGACTGATCCCGAGGACTTTTTGTCTAGATTTGTTACCATGGATGAAAGCTGGGTTCACCACCATATTCCTGAATCAAAGCAACAATCCAAACAGTGGAAAAGATCTGACTCACCTACACCGAAAAAGGCTAAGGTCGTTTTGTCGACTAACAAAGTCATGGCTTCTGTTTTTTGGGATGCAAAGGGCATTATTTTTGTAGATTTAATAGTTATTATTGTAACCTTTTACGAAGACTTCGAGAAGAAATAAAAGAAAAAAGGCCGGGAATGTTGCGTAAGAAAGTTTTGTTCCATGAAGACAATGCACGTGTTCACACTTCGGTTGAAACAATGTCTGTAATCCATGATTGTGGCTACGAATTGCTGCCCCACCCACCTTATTCGCCGGATTTAGCCCCCTCAGACTATCATTTATTTCCAAATTAAAAAAAACATTTGGGTGGCTCGAAATTTTCGACCAAAGATGAGGTGATTAGTCGCAGTAGACGAGTATTTCGCTGACCTTCCGGAATCTTTTTTTTTCGAGGGGATAAACAAGTTGCAGTTCAGGTGGAAGAAGTGTGTTGAGCTAGATGGAGACTATGTCGAAAAATAAAAATAAATTTAGACCCACTTTTCTTTCATTTTCTTGGTCGGGCTTCGAACTTTTGGATCCACCCTCGTAACATGAATTTTATACAAGGTAGAGAAAGGACCTCGATTTGTTGTTGTTCTTGTCAGCAATTTACCTGTGTTGCATTAAATTTTATATGTCTAATACATAAATAAACAACACATACAGCGTATACTCATAAATTATTAATTTATTCATCATCATATCAGTCGAAAAATGTCCACTGCTGGACCAAAGCCCCATAACAGGGATATGCCATAATCACCACGCTTGGCAATTTGATTGGCGATCGCACTGGAGGTTAGTTTTATCGCAGGACGCTGCTGCCCATCTTACGTTTTTGTACTTACTACCGCCCCATTGGAATGGTTTGCCGTGGAATGGTTTGCCGCCATTGCTTGGTTGACTAACTGCACGGTGGGGATGTTACGGGCGGTAAGGTTGTCATGTCCCGAAGCCGCGATTACTTAGCAATTATTATTAACCAATAACTTATTTGTAACTAAATCAGTTTATCCTTCGCTTAGTCAGTTTTGGTCCTTCGAGCCGGATCTGAATCAACGATCTATGGATTTGTATGGTTCATTATTGAAACTTAAGTATCATTAATCGTAACATTATCGAGTATGATATGATGATGGGTTAACTCACTACCACTAAGACCTCACGTGATGTAACACTACAGGAGTGATACACGTCACTATTTAGATTATTTGAATGCAGGCATTTCGAATCGTAGTTTGATTTGCCTATTTGGCACAATTGACAACATTTCATATTTTTCACCTACATGTTTTATTACATTATTCAAAAGTTAATCCAAAACTAGGGGACCCGTGTTTAACCATTTTTCGAAATTTTGTACTTTTCATTCATAATTTCTACTTTGAAAGTAAGTGTATTCTAAAAAGACGTATGCGCCATATGACGTCACACCTAGGGTGGAATGGCGATAAAACCATTGCCTTGTGCCGTGACCCTTTAAAAAAATTGTATCGTATTGTATTGTATTTGATTGTATTGTATCGATTAATCTCTTCCTTGATCCAACTACAAATAAAAAATATCAATATTATATCAACAGCCTAAGGGCTAACTTTAGAACTTAGTACCTTTAGAACCTAGACTTTTAAACTTGATTTTTTTTTTGATAAATAAGTTCGTAGCAGCATTTCATAGACTTAGTAGTAGGGAGGGCGTTTCTTTCTGAAATCAATCAATGTTCGAATCGAAGTGTCCAAAATCCATCCACGATTAAATCGACATTGAAAAATCGATCTTCGATTAACGATCAATTTTTGATTTGGGCTATGTAATACTAAATTTCAAGGAAAACAGATGACCAAAAAATAAAGCAACTCAACCGTGTTCAATGCTGGTATAATGCTTCCTATACTCACGTTTAAACGTTAAATCTTATGATCTGTATGTTTCCTATGTCCCTATGTGAATTTACCAAAAAGATCGATCTTCGATTTTCCAGGGTATAGTATCGATTCACTAGATCAATCCAGTACTGTGGATCGAGTTAAATAATTATAATTATTGAAATAAGAATCGATTTTTTGGGTCCTAAAGATCGCTTTTCCGATTAATCGATCTCCGGTCTCGGATCACCATCCCTACTTCCTAGTTTTATACTTTGACATTGACGTATCCGTATCAATTTGACACATCTTGTCACAGAGTATGTAACAATAATGAAATGTTGTCAATAAATTGTTCTTCGTGAAAAATGAGTTTACTTTGCAACAAACTCTTAAGTCAGATATTGACTATTACTCATAATGGTTGCTAGTCATACCATTCAACCTAATGGTGTGATTTTTGTAAAATATTGGTTGTCGCATATAATAAAGTTTTGATGGTGATTAGGGATTGCAATCCCGCACCTTTTATCAACCTGGTGGATCCAGCACCTTCAAAACGCGGATCCGCGGATCCCGAAAATTTAAATTAGTTGCTGAAACGTTCGTGAAGTTTCGCGAGAAAACACAAACTTGATGCTAAGCATTTTTAAAATTAAGGTATATTTTATTTTAAAGAAAAATGGAAAGAAAAATTTGACTTCAGGCGAGGCTCGAACTCGCGACCTACTGGGAATCTAGTCCAGCCGCTCTTCCAATTGAGCTACTGAAGCCCTGCCCGATTTGTCAAATCTTTCCTTCACATCTATTGCATTGCTTTATGGTAGCAGTAGCGCCATCTATTACCAACTATGCTAGTTAGGCAACCGATATAATAGACTTTTCAGTTTATTGAATATCGTAAAGAAGTCGCTTTTACCCTTAATAATTGTTTAAATTATTTCGCATTAACACATGCTTGTGAAATATATTTTATTTTAAAGAAAAATGGAAAGAAAAATTTGACTTCAGGCGAGGCTCGAACTCGCGACCTACTGGGAATCTAGTCCAGCCGCTCTTCCAATTGAGCTACTGAAGCCCTGCCCGATTTGTCAAATCTTTCCTTCACATCTATTGCATTGCTTTATGGTAGCAGTAGCGCCATCTATTACCAACTATGCTAGTTAGGCAACCGATATAATAGACTTTTCAGTTTATTGAATATCGTAAAGAAGTCGCTTTTACCCTTAATAATTGTTTAAATTATTTCGCATTAACACATGCTTGTGAAATATATTTTATTTTAAAGAAAAATGGAAAGAAAAATTTGACTTCAGGCGTGGCTCGAACTCGCGACCTACTGGGAATCTAGTCCAGCCGCTCTTCCAATTGAGCTACTGAAGCCCTGCCCGATTTGTCAAATCTTTCCTTCACATCTATTGCATTGCTTTATGGTAGCAGTAGCGCCATCTATTACCAACTATGCTAGTTAGGCAACCGATATAATAGACTTTTCAGTTTATTGAATATCGTAAAGAAGTCGCTTTTACCCTTAATAATTGTTTAAATTATTTCGCATTAACACATGCTTGTGAAATATATTTTATTTTAAAGAAAAATGGAAAGAAAAATTTGACTTCAGGCGAGGCTCGAACTCGCGACCTACTGGGAATCTAGTCCAGCCGCTCTTCCAATTGAGCTACTGAAGCCCTGCCCGATTTGTCAAATCTTTCCTTCACATCTTTAAAATAAAATATATTTCACAAGCATGTGTTAATGCGAAATAATTTAAACAATTATTAAGGGTAAAAGCGACTTCTGTACGATATTCAATAAACTGAAAAGTCTATTATATCGGTTGCCTAACTAGCATAGTTGGTAATAGATGGCGCTACTGCTACCATAAAGCAATGCAATAGATGTGAAGGAAAGATTTGACAAATCGGGCAGGGCTTCAGTAGCTCAATTGGAAGAGCGGCTGGACTAGATTCCCAGTAGGTCGCGAGTTCGAGCCTCGCCTGAAGTCAAATTTTTCTTTCCATTTTTCTTTAAAATAAAATATATTTCACAAGCATGTGTTAATGCGAAATAATTTAAACAATTATTAAGGGTAAAAGCGACTTCTTTACGATATTCAATAAACTGAAAAGTCTATTATATCGGTTGCCTAACTAGCATAGTTGGTAATAGATGGCGCTACTGCTACCATAAAGCAATGCAATAGATGTGAAGGAAAGATTTGACAAATCGGGCAGGGCTTCAGTAGCTCAATTGGAAGAGCGGCTGGACTAGATTCCCAGTAGGTCGCGAGTTCGAGCCTCGCCTGAAGTCAAATTTTTCTTTCCATTTTTCTTTAAAATAAAATATATTTCACAAGCATGTGTTAATGCGAAATAATTTAAACAAAATTAAGGTAATTTATAACTGATTTGATTACTAAATATTTCTTACTTAATTTATTAATATTTTGTCAGAAAACAAATACTTCTGTTGCAATAATATTATTATGTGAGACATATTTTATTATAGTACATTTTTTTAGAATTAGATAGAAGGAAAACCCAGAAGTAGGTATCACAAAACTTTTTGTATATGATATTTATGACAGCAAAATTGTCATTGTGTATAATCCGACTTTATTAAAATACCATGATGGGCGTCGTGCGTGCGTGATATTGTCATTATAATATCGTATTCCATTCGTTTTGTGTTCTTGACCACTACATCTTTAGGTCTTTTATAGAAGACGTTTAAGAAAACGCATAAGTTTAATTATTTATTAAATAAATTTGTTGCCAATTACTGATAAGTAATTCAAAAAAAGTATCGTTTAGAAACCTAATATTTGTAAATGATACAGTATTGTATAGGTATCATAAGTATCATTATTTTTCGGAATGAAGATCATCATTTTTGAACTTTTTACTTAAAACTCATCTAAAAAAAAACACCTAAATTCCTTCTGTCTAATGTTGAAACAAAGGAGATGTTGCAAAAATGTATGGACCTCCGGCCATGTATTGTACACAATATCATTAAACAGGCAAAATCAATATAAAAACGTTTTTACTGCATATTTTCACTTATTTAGCTTTGTTTGCAGTTACAAAACATTATTTGCAGTTAGAATTGCAACTATTCGCCATGTTCGCCATGTTGGTTTTACCAACATGGCGAATATGGCGGACGATGTCATTTTGACATTTTCATTTTTTAAATTGTTTTATGATTATCTACTACTTGGAGAAAAAAAATATTTTATAAGTACTTTCGAAATCGATTGATACCAAGCGTTGGCTGAAAATGAAATGAAGGAACATGGTTGAAAATGATAAAATCGTTTGAAATAAATGTGGTGGTAACTCTAAAATATGTTCTTGATTAAATTAATTGTATTTTTTTCGGATTCTTCTATAATTTAACCATTTTTTGAGGACATGTACGAACCAGGGCCGAGCTCGCTACATCTCCTTTACTTAATTAAAACTTGATTTTTATAAAACCTGTCAAGTGCATGTCGGGCCACGCGCAGTGTAGTGTTTCGTAGTATTTAGGTTTGAAATGTAATGACAAAATAAATAAATACTTTCTATGGAGTTCTTTAAAATTTTCGTGTAAAATACATTTGATCGACTATTACTCGCAAACTTGTAGCTTCTATTTTACGTTTTATTTCTAACAACAACCGTTTAGTTGGTAGAGGGGGGGGGGACTTGACTCTAACGAAAATTGGCACTTTTAATCGTATTAAGTCACGAACTATTAACATGATCGAAAAATGATATTATCACATCCCTAACATTTTTTAATCCACACTATACAGAAAACGAAAAATAAAACAATTATTAAATCTGCGCGTTACATGTAGGGGAGGTAACCTAATTTTTTCTTTTTTTTTCATGTTTTTATTCTACTTTTTTGTCGGCATGATCAAGGACACTTGCGGTTTTGAACAGTTTTTGCGCTAAACCGCGGACGCACAGACAGACAGACAGACGGACATGTCGAAACTATAAGGGTTCCTTGTTTACTACGAAACCCTAAAAAACCTGCAGTTTCAATTGATTATATAACATTTTTTCTAAAATGCGGGATCCGCGCGGGATTGATCAATCCCGCATATCAATCCCGCGGGATTGAAGAAGCTGCGGGATTGCAATCCCTAATGGTGATGTAACTATAAAGAAACCAATGATTGTAATATAATTCTTCCATGTATATAAGGTGTCTGCATTTTAGCCAGTCGATTGATTACAGTTTGCTTTTGTAGGTTACATTTAGTAAACATTGTTCCAAATCATGTCTAACACTTCGTTTATTGCGAAGTTGGCATTTTGAGATGATACGTTTTAAACGTAAAGCATCGTCTGACCGTGAACTCGGGCAATGGAACTCTGTTAAATTTCGAGATATAAAAAACTTGAAATATTAAAAAAGGGTCTTTTAAAACTTACGTTGTGTTAAATAATTTCATGTTAATATTGCGCAATATAATCAATATACGGTAAAAAGACTTAAAAGTTGTGTACTTGGATACAGTGGAGAACCCTTGTGCGACGCACATACATGAAAGGGTATGTTGGGTAAGGTCGGATTATAGCAATATCGCTCTGAAAAATTACGGGATATTATTTCTATGAACTCGTCTTTCTTCGCGAGGATACTAAAATAAAAGCTGTCTCCAATACATACAAATTTATGCGTGTCCTATTGATTTAAAATCTTAATGAAATATTCCAGTTCAATGGAATATATTAATAAGTCTATAGAGGAGCGGATATATTGTAGAAGAATATGAATGATCGTAGTCCCGTTTTTCTTCATCAAAACTAGAGGGGCGAGTAAGGCGAGAAAATCACTTTATTACAGCGGCAGGCGTTTCCCACGGTGGCGGTGGCGTGGGAGGCGTCGGCAACGTCGGCGGTGTCGGTGGCGTCGGTGGAGTTGCCGGCGTCGGCGGCGTCGGTGGCGTCGGTGGTGTCGGTGGTGTAGGCGTTACTGGCGCCGCTCAGGGCAACGCTAATGTCAATATCACCGGTGCCGCGACACCCGGATTGGCGCCCGTTAACCCTCTGTCCGGTAAGACATATTATATTTTTATTATTATCATTTCAGCGCTCGAAATATTCACAAAATATTTAGTTACATAAAAGGTTGGGGAAAAAGTCTTTTCGCATTATAGTATGTATGAACTTGTAAGAAAATCTCTTTGGCTGTAGTATTTGTATATGGCTGGTTTTGGTATCATTGAAAGTTAAAGTTTTAAAGAACATAATTCCAAATAGAAATTATGATGTCAAAGATGCACTTCGCTCTGGTCGCCCTATTACGGATTATATGGATGCCATTTTTGAAAAAGTGGAGCAAGATCAACATATCAGTAGTTACGACGTAGCTGAAGAACTGAGAATTGATCACAAAACAGTTTTGGCGCATTTGAAAAAAGCTGGGTACAAAAAAAAAAGCTCGATATTTGGGTACCTCACGAGCTCACTGAAAGAAACCTAATGAACCGTGTACTCATTTGTGATTCTTTATTACGACGTAATGAAACCGAATCATTTTTGAAGAAGCTGATAACTGGTGATGAAAAGTGGATCACGTACGACAAGAACGTGCGAAAAAGGTCGTGGTCAAAGGCCGGTCAGGCTTCACAGACTGTGGCGAAACCCGGGTTAACTCGCAATAACTCGCAATAAGGTGATGTTGTGTGTGTGGTGGGATTGGAAGGGCATTATTCATTATGAGCTATTACCACCAGGCAGGACTATCGATTTTGAACTCTACTGCGAACAACTGATGAGATTAAAGCAAGAAGTTGAGAGAAAGCGGCCGGAATTGATCAACAGAAGGGGTGTGGTGTTTCATCATGATAACGATAGACATCACACATCTATAGCCACTCAGCAAAAATTAAGAGAGTTTGGCTGGGAGGTGTTAATGCATCCGCCGTATAGTCCTGACCTTGCACCTTCAGATTTCCACCTGTTTCGGTCTCTTCAGAATTCTTTATGCAATGTTAGGTTAACATCACAAGAGGACTGCCAAATCCACTTGTCGCGGTATTTTGATGAGAAGTCCCAAAATTTTTATAGCAATGGGATCATGTCCCTACCTACAAGATGGCAAAAGCTTATCGAACAAAATGGTACATACATACTTTAGTTAAATTTAAATAAACTATATTAAAAAATGTTTTGAATTATCTTAAAAAATGCGAAGAAACTTTTTGCCCAACCTAATATTTACTTTATCACACACAGGAAATTTGCAGGATGGATCGATCTTCTAATTTTTATTATATTGATTTGAAGTTTAAACGATGATGATTAAGAGATCGATCGTGAACAAGATGTTAAGAGTGTGACGTCGCAGGCGGCGTGACGGGGTCAGTGGGCACGGGCGTGTCGCCGGGCGTGGGCGGCGTGGGCGTCGGCGTGGGCGGCGGGCTGGGCGGCGGCGCGGACATGAAGCGCGCGTACGAGATGCTGGGCATCGCGTGCCCCACGTCGGTGGGGTTCGCGCGGGCGCCGCTGCGGATGAGCGCGCCGCGGCCGCCGCTGGCCGACCAGCAGCCCATGCTGTTCCACCAGCCGCAGCCCGACATGCAGCAGCCGCAGCTGGTCAGTACATCGCTCCTCGCTTCCTTCACTCCTCTACGCTTTTGCTTAACAAAGTCGCGTCGCGCCTTCGCGTCCCGGTATCCTGAATTCGCCATTGTTCTATTAAAAGATATTTTCAACTATGCGAGGGAGAATTTTGAATGCACGCATTAAATTATGCGATGCCTATTCGAGAGCATTAAATTCTTTGATCTTCCGTCAAAACGTGTTGAACATGAAAACTCAGTAGATAAAGTAATAAAATTGACGTGTGTTTCGTATGGGTTGAAAACAATATTTGTCGTATGCAGATGGGGACCGGCACGCTACAACTTCCGGGCGGACCGGTCACAGCCAACCCCGTGTCGGGGACCAAGGAGTGGCACCAGTCTATAACAGCCGATCTCAGAAACCACCTTGTTCATAAACTGTAAGTGTTAAAATTTCGTTATTACGGCTTACGTGGTTTAAATATTAGACCTTATAACCGTGCGAAATCATGATACAAGTCTATTGTTTTTAACATTAACGATCATAATAATGTAACAAGTAATTTTTTTTCTGTTCTCCAATACAGGGTGCAAGCTATCTTTCCAACTCCTGATCCGACAGCTATGTTAGATAAACGAATGCACAACCTCGTCGCATACGCGAGAAAAGTCGAGGGCGACATGTACGAAATGGCGAGCACGAGGTCAGAATACTACCATCTGCTCGCCGAGAAGATATACAAGATCCAGAAGGAACTCGAGGAGAAGAGACAGAAGAGAAAAGAACAACAGATGCAAGCGCAGCAGGCGCAACAGCAACAGAATCAACTGCAACAACAGTCCGTGAACGTCATGTCCGGCGGAGGCGTGATGAGCGGAGTGCGCGCGCCCGGGCCCGGCGTGGGCAACGTGGGCGTGGGCGGCGTCGGCAACGTAGGCGTGGGCGGCGTGGGCGTGGGCCGCCCCTCGCTGCCCGGCATGCGCATCCCGTCGCCCAGCATGCCGCTGCAGATGCCCGCCAATCGCATGACTTACCAGCCCAACCTCGTCGGCCCACCCGGACCCAGTCCTAATCAGGTGAGCTATCTTATGGTGCATTTAGACCCAACGAGTGGATGCTCATTCTATATGTACAACGTCACATTTTTGTGTGAGACGGAACCGTCCTTTATTGGGGTAATTCTCATTCATATTGTAAATTTTTATAAGAACATATTTATCTTAATGCAGTAAGCAGAGAATCGGGAAACGATAATAATGATAATAAAGTCTTGGCATAAGAAAATTCCTTTGCCATTCCTTTTTTGGTTTAAAAATAACACTCACGAATATTTTTATTCTTTTTTTTTTCTATTAATAAATTACAACTTGTTAATTAATCGCAATGAAACATAGTTTAAAATATTGATATAAATTTTGTCCATGTCCAGTTTTGACAGTGCATGTAGAAGTATAGGTATTCGATTTATCGATCGCTCGGGACGACTCGTCGGTCCGAACGATAATAAGAGAAATCAATACGGCTCCGCTATCGCAGATGCCGCAGACGCCGAACGGCGGCAGCGCCGGCGGCGTGGGAGGCGTGGGGAGCGTCGGCAGCGCGGGCAACCCCGGCATGTCGCCCTTCGGCCAGCCGCTGACGTCGCCCGCGCCGCAGTACCCGCACCAGAGCAACGGGCCCGCGCCGCTCGCCTCGCCCGGCCCCGCGCCCGCGCCCGCTCCCGCGCCGCCCGACAAGCCGCGCGCGCCCGTCGCCAGCCCCTTCGCCTTCCGCGACGCCGCGCCCGCCTCCGCGCCGCCCTCGGCCGCGTCGCCGGCCAACGCGGGCGGCCCGCCGCCCGGCACGCCGGCCACCCCGCTGGCGCACGCCTCGCCCGCGCCCCCGCCGCGCCCCGCCTCGCGCCCCGCGCTCGCCCCCGCCAACGCGCCCGCGCCTCCCTCCGCGCCCGCTCCCGCCCCGCCGCCCGCCCCGCCCGCGCCTGCGCCCGTCTCGTCCTCCTTCTCGGCGCAGATGGCCGCCCTCAACGCTGCTCAGGTACGTACTCAACTAACGTTTCAAAACCACTAGTACAGAAGCATAACACAGTTAGGAAACGGTGAAAGATTACGAGCATAATTAATTAATAATTACTGTGTACGCAGGCGCAAGACGACAGTCCATCGGAGGAAGCGCGGCTAGAAGCGGAGGCGGACGTGCGCGTGAAGGAGGAGCCGGACGACGCGGACTGCGGCGGCAAGGGCATGCGCGACGAGACGCCCTCCGACAAGAATCCGCCCGAGCGCCCGGACTTCTCCATCAAGACCGAAATCAAGCGGGAGGTGAGCCTTGTGACCTGCTAATGTTACTATTGTCGCTATATATTGTGACGGAACTGTTAATATGTGATAATTTATTATTTTTGTGCTTTTGCAACCCCCCAAAATTGCGCAATTCAGAATAGAATTTAGTCACAAATATTCTGGATGGAGCAGCTATACACGAAATTTGGTTTTAAAAATATTACTTTTATGCAACAGTTCATTGCAATTTTTATGGATCTTTTGTTTGAGCTTGATCGCCGACCAATCTAAAGCTTTTTTTATTAATGTACACGACATTATTAATAGTTTTTACGAATTATGCAGGGTTGCTTAAACAAAATATAAATGTTGCAATTTAAGAAATATGTTGCATGAAATAATAAAACTAGATCAATGTGTACACGTACAAATTCAGCAAGTTGTACGCTTATTATATTATTATCGATTAATTTCGGCGAATGCATAATAAATTAATTCATTATTACGAAACATAATGAATCTCGTTTCTTTATTTGTGTTTACTTCATTTAATTTTATATCTCAAATCGGTGAACTACTACGTATAATTTTATCTCAAAGTACTCGTGGTTCTGGTCCGTCGTACTATTCGGTCGTACGCTAACACAGTAAATGGCCCGCAGATCAAGGAGGAGCCGGAGACGGGCCCGGACGGCGAGCGGCTGCGGCGCGCCTTCGCCTTCCAGCCCGAGGAGCTGCGCCAGGCGCTGATGCCGACGCTGGAGAACCTGTTCCGGCTGGAGCCCGAGTCGCTGCCCTTCCGCCAGCCCGTCGACGCCACGCTGCTCTGCATCCCCGACTACTTCGAGATCGTCACGCGCCCCATCGACCTGTCCACCATCAAGATGAAGCTCGACCGCGGCGAGTACAAGGACCCGTGGGAGTACGTCGACGACGTGTGGCTCATGTTCGAGAACGCCTGGCTCTACAACCGCAAGAACTCGCGCGTCTACAGATATTGTACCAAGGTGGGTTCGTAATACGTATCACTATGAGTTATACGTGGAGGTATGATGGAAACGCGATATAACCGAATAAACCTTTTTTTTTTCCAATATTGTTTTTTAATTATTCATATTACTATAATTAGCAGTTAGTAGTAGAACTATAATTAGCAGGTCCAGTTTAGAATGTGTCCTACAACATTTTTTTTTCACTTAACAAATCATAGTTGAGGATTAAAGTTTAGTCATCTATAGAAAAGAATTTCAACCTAGATGCATCGTTAAACTTGAAGATAAAAGATCTTAACATATGAGCATAACCTCCGGGAGAGAGCGCGCAGTTAGCCTCCGCCATCCGAATCGCCTCCCCTCGACGTACTGCATAATCGCGAATACAATGTCGGTTCATACGACACGAAGTAGGGTAGATCGGTAGTACGGTAGTACGGTAGAGTAACGAAGGTGTGCGCGTGTGGCAGATGTCGGAGGTGTTCGAGCTGGACATCGACCCGGTGATGCAGAGCCTGGGCTACTGCTGCGGCCGCAAGTACACCTTCAACCCGCAGGTGCTCTGCTGCTACGGCAAGCAGCTCTGCACCATCCCGCGCGACGCTAAGTACTTCAGCTACCAGAACAGGTATGGCCCCTTCCCCTTACCCGTCTTACCCGTCTCTTACCCCCTTCCGACTTGAGATTACTTGCTCCTCATTTTGATTCCATCGCGGAACTTTTAAACTTACTTGTATTGTTTGCCCTTGATGGTTTTCGCTCCGAACTTGCCCTGTTGCAAATACAAAAATATTCAGCTATATATAACAGACAGTTTGCGGGATTAAAATTAATGATTAATAAATCCTTATCTCCTGTGTATGTTTTTCTCAAGATTTTGTAATATCAGGAACAATGAAATCAGATTATTTATTAGAATTACTGTACTTCAGTCATTATATACCGGACTTGGTGCTACAAAAATGCTCTGCACTTCTAGTATAACCGAAAATGGACATAAGATGAGAGCAAGAAATCTTAAACATGTTTTTATACACTACAATTTGTATTTTCCAATCTACACACATCAGCAGTGAATTCAAATTTAATTTTCTGGTTCATTATCAGGAGGCCAATATTGGCGGCAACACAATTGAAATCAATTGTGTTTTTCTTGTGGTCTGACAGATTAATACAGTCTTTCCTAAGCTGCTGGTTTCTGTAGAATAATTTTGTTAGATCTCAAATATATGGTATGATGACATAAACAATACATTTTATTATGTAATCTTGTTTGCTTCATACAACATAAAATGTTGAAAAAAATTATCATTTGTTTTAACATTTTATGTTTGGACTTAGTATATGAAATTTTAAAATTAATTTGTGACTTGAGATGATTGAGATATTCTTCTGGATAATATTACCACATAATTTTATTTACTGACCTATATTTTAAACATCTCAACACTTCAATCTATGCACATATTGCAGTAATTAAGTTAAGCTTAATAATTTTTCATGTTTAAATTATTATTCTGTTTACCATGGGCTATAACATGAATTTTCAAATTATGGGTAATTAAAATGAGCGTAATGGTTGCTGAGTTTCATATAAACTCTGTGCTTAAGTGGAAAAATTGTATGGGCACAACATATTCTCAATTATAATAGGGATGATGACTAGTTTTTTTAATTGTTATTTCAAAAAGTATAGGCAGAATAAATAAATATTGTCTTTTAAACGTCTATTCAATAGCTAATACTTTTAAAGATATATGATTCCAAACGTTGCGAGTTGTGAAACGACTCAAAACGGCTCCTATAAAATGACGGTCTATTCTGACGTCAAGTTAAGAGTTAAAACCTGTGAGTTGTTTGGTGAAATCAAAACATTTTAAAATATTTTCGTCAATCCTGCGTTTTTATATAACATTTCTTATTAAAATTTGTTGGATAACGTACAAAGAATGTAAAAGTGAAATAATTTTTATTTTAAACTTAACTTTTTGGTCCCGAATTTTCGTCACTTTTAAGTTCTTCTATCTCATATGATTCAACTCGAATTTTCATAATTTTTGTATCTTTATATTTCATTTGCAAGTCGCTTTTATGTGATATGATACAAAGTAGTGAATTCATACCTAGTCATCATCCCTATTGATTGATTTAGTCCCTTTTTAAAATATATGATAGAAAAGTATGTGTTTATGAGGAAAGTTAGTTATTGTGTGTCTGTTTTATGTTTTAACTTCGTAAATGAAATTTAAAACCAGTTGATGTATTTTAGGCCCAACAAGACTTCAGCAAGTGTTAATATAATTATATAAATAGGCAAATACAATATCAAATCACGAATCCTTAAATCAATATAATACCATAATATAAAATGCTTTTTTGTTATAATAACTAATAACCAAAATATTTTTTGACTAGGATAGTTCACGTTCAATTCACGAATATTACATTTATTTAACAATTGGATTGGCGACGATGGTTACATTAATTGCATACAATGCAGTTTTAATTATTGATACGACAATTGATTCTGTCCTCAATACTAATATATCATTTATATCGTTTCCATTGCGATAAACCTTCTGTGAGCGTTATATATTATTAGAACTAGAAAATTATACAGTTAAAAGCGCATTCTAATTATGTTTGCAAATTATTTTAAGTGACAGAAAATACACTGCTGGAACTACTGGTTGTAGAAAACTGAAATATGGTAGATTCTATGGGGAGTGTAAAATAAAGACACGGGAATATTAATAATTTTTCAATTACTTTTTAAACAATGTCTTAGTGAGGTTTAGGGTGAGATTTATAGACCGCACTACGACGGTATCGGTAGAAGGTATGTGTACAGAATAGATACGATTCGAGATACAAAACGAGATCAGTCAAGTTCACAATAAACTCATAAAATAAAATTGGTATTATCGCGTGTCATCCAGATTATAGATGCACAACTATTTTTTTGTCCGCAAGGCAAATATTTATTTTCTCTCATGGTTCTTTGGCTCACAATACAATAGATTTATTTCAACTTAGTTCAAGGATATGTTAGATTGTTAAAGAATTGGCGATTATGTACATCCGTTTATTGTTATTTATAGATATGTTAAAATCGTCCATATATTTGTCTATACACTGTTAATTAAGAGAGCATAATAGTGGTGCAAATTATAAAATTATTGGGCTAATATTTAATAATTATAAAGCAAACTTAAATATTTTGTGTGACTTAGAAACTTCTTCATAAGTTCACGCTCACTTAAAAATATAACTTACCCGGGTTCATTTGATCACATCTATTATGGTTCTGTTCATGCATTCGATTCGGCGCGGCTTCGAGCGAATGTTTCTATGGAGCCATGTCAAACGGTATCACACTGTAAGCCCTATTTATGCTTCACGTGTTCTTATGAAGAATGTTCTTGTGTTTTTTGCATTACCTCATCGTGTTCCATGTTGTACTTACTAAATAGTTGACAAGATCTCATTCTGTCTGCAGTTTCTTAACAAGCTTCCTATCGCTTTCGTAGTTGGATTAGCATCCAATTAGTGAGCTAATATGATGTGTATTTGTGCCAGCGATCGGGATTTCGCTCGGTCTAATCTGTGCTATGTGAAGACTGGATTTAAAAGATTTTCATTGTAATACTGCTATTTTGTACAATAGAATTAACAATCAGAGAGTTGAATTAATGAAATTACATGAGAATCTATCCCGTTAGGGACCTGGCGTGAAGATACATACATACATACATGAGAATCTTTTAATCTCGGCCAATTGTAAGCTAATTTAAATCTATATTATATATAATTCGAAAATCAAAATTTGTCCTCATGATTCGGCCCAAAATTTATGATACAAAATATGTGATTGATTATTCTGGCAACTGTCTAAACTACTAATCCCTTTTATGTTCTCATTGCTTACTAATTTGTTTTCGCCCTCTCCACGCACGTCCTTGCCTGCACTCAAAACGTTCCTGTCACGCTTCACATCAATACCATCGCTACACGGATGAATGTGAATAAAGTCTAAAAGCGTATGGGGTTGTGTCCGATAGATACACCTTCTGCCAGAAATGCTTCAATGACATCCAAGGCGACACCGTTACACTGGGCGACGATCCGTTGCAGCCACAGACGTGAGTATATCTCGCTTTTTACCTTTTTCATTAAAATTGTTTTTTTACCTGTAAAAATATAATTTTGAATTCATGCGTTACATAGAATAAAATTGATTTTGTTAGAAATTCGACTCTATATCGTACTTTAATATTTCAGAGAGATCAAAAAGGATCAGTTTAAGGAGATGAAAAACGATCACTTGGAACAAGAGCCATTTGTGATATGCATGGACTGTGGCCGGAAGCAGCATCAGATATGCGTGTTGCACCACGACCAAATATGGCCCCAGGGCTTCTGCTGTGATAATTGTTTGAAGAAGAAAGGGGCCAAACGGAAAGAGAACAAGTTTTGTGCTAAAAAACTACCCACTTCCAAACTCGGCATTTATATTGAGACGAGAGTCAATAATTTTCTTAAGAAAAAAGAGGCTGGCGCAGGCGAAGTGCATATTAGGGTCGTTGCTTCGTCTGATAAGGTAAAATCGGTCTCAGAACCACGAAATTTATTTTTGAAATACTTTATGCTTTTCGGTCTCATATATTATATCTTTATTCTGTTTTTGTAGATGGTGGAAGTGAAACCTGGAATGAAATCGAGGTTCGTAGATGTAGGCGAACTGTCTCCCGAATTTCCATATCGGGCGAAAGCGTTATTTGCATTTGAAGAAGTTGATGGGGCTGATATTTGTTTCTTTGGAATGCACGTGCAGGTAAACATCACTTTCTACAGTTTCTATTATTTATGTGAAGACCAAAGATAAGATTTTTATATTTACTAATTTCTTACAGGAATACGGGAGCGAAAGCCCTACGCCCAACACGAGGCGTGTTTATATAGCATATCTAGATTCTGTACATTTCTTCCAACCCCGGCAGTATAGGACTGCCGTCTATCATGAGATTTTATTAGGCTACTTGGACTACGCGAAGCAACTGGGTTACACGATGGCCCACATCTGGGCCTGTCCGCCGTCCGAGGGCGACGACTACATATTCCACTGCCATCCGCCCGAACAAAAAATACCCAAACCCAAAAGATTGCAAGAGTGGTACAAGAAAATGTTAGATAAAGGTATTATAGAGAGGATAATATTAGATTACAAAGATATTCTAAAGCAAGCTATGGAGGACAATATCTCGTCTGCGGCGGAGCTGCCCTACTTCGAGGGGGACTTCTGGCCCAACGTGCTCGAGGAGTCCATCAAGGAGCTCGACCAGGAGGAGGAGGAGAAGAGAAAACAGGCTGAAGCCGCCGAGGCAGTGGTCAGTATATGTCTCATCACTCATCGCTTGCCTCCTTTAGCTATACTTTCCATATTGCAATCCAAAGTACCGGGACTTGCTATTTGACTTGTGTATTTATTAGTGATGTGCCATATCGGTAAAAATGTGTATCCGCGGACGCGGATACGGAAAAGGATCTTAACTTTCTTACTCAATTGATATCAGTATTCTCATACTGTCTATTACCTGTATCTTATTCAGTCAAAATATTAATCATTTAACTAGTATTTTTAAATATTACGTAGATTTAAGTTTTGGCTATCACATTATCAAATTTATTTGTTATCTTTATACTTGTGATGTGATAGTAAAACTGAATGGAATGAAATAATAAATGCAGTATCTTATCTCCTATAAAAAAATTACATCTATGTTTTGAAATTTTACAAGACAAAAGATCCGTATTAGATCCGCCGTAAAAGTGACGGAAGGACCTTTATTTTAACACAGATATCCGCGGATACGGATATTCGGCACATCACTTTTATTTATTTTATCATCACATCATATCACTGATACCATACGCGTGCGGATTGCAATGTGAGCGACGGTATCTAATGTTTTTTAGATATTCCAGTCGTCTGAAGAGAACGAGCAAGGCCCCGACGGAAAGAAGAAAGGTCAGAAGAAGGCGAAAAAGTCGAACAAATCGAAGGCTGCCCAAAGAAAAAATAGCAAGAAGCAGAGCGATCAGCAGCAGGGAAGTGATCTCAGTGCAAAGATATTTGCGACAATGGAGAAACACAAGGAGGTGTTCTTTGTTATAAGGCTACATTCCGCGCAGTCCGCAGCGAGTTTAGCGGTAGGTTACACTTCTTGTTACTCTTGTCTTTATTACATTGGAATTAGATTTCGAATTAAACAATTCAGCATTCTATTCATATGATTTACATAGATTATTATGATTTTAAAGTTGTTGTTGGAATGAGAATATTATGAATCATTAGTAATAAGATATAAATCTGCTACTGTTATACCAATGGACGTGGGTTCAATTTCCGTGTCGCGAAATAAGCGGTTTTTGTTTCCCAATTTTAGTAATTATTTAGGAATTTTTATTACTCAAACCTTTTTGAATTCTCCATGCTCGCCTTTTTTATATGAGACCAAAATAATAACTTAAAAGATAAACTGTAAGAGTAGATAAAGGTTATCACCGCCTACCCGCGAGAGGTGTTAATGTTTCTATCTTATAGATTTCAGTCTTGCAATAAAATAAAAAGTTGTTTTTGAGAAAAGCACTATTAAATCTCAAGCTACCACATAATAAATGGTATAAATTGTAACGTCGAAAGTCCGATGATATAAGGTCTCCCAAGGGCAGGGTCTAACACAATAATTCGTTGCGGCAGCCCATCCAAGACCCGGACCCGCTGGTGAACTGCGACCTGATGGACGGGCGCGACGCCTTCCTGACGATGGCGCGCGACCGCCACTACGAGTTCTCGTCGACGCGGCGCGCGCGCTTCTCCACGCTGTGCATGCTGCACGAGCTGCACAACCAGGGCCAGGACAAGTTCGTGTACACCTGCAACACGTGCAAGTCGCACGTCGAGACGCGCTACCACTGCACCGTGTGCGACGACTTCGACCTGTGCGTCAACTGCTACGACAAGGAGGGCCACCCGCACAAGATGGAGAAGCTGGGGCTGGACATCGACGTGGGCGCGTCGCCCGGCGACATGAAGCAGGCCAACCCGCAGGAGGCGCGCAAGCTGTCCATCCAGCGCTGCATCCAGTCGCTGGTGCACGCCTGCCAGTGCCGCGACGCCAACTGCCGCCTGCCGTCCTGCCAGAAGATGAAGCGCGTCGTCACGCACACCAAGATCTGCAAGCGCAAGACCAAGGGCGACTGCCCCATCTGTAAGCAGCTCATCGCGCTGTGCTGCTACCACGCCAAGCACTGCCAGGAGAGCAAGTGCTCCGTGCCCTTCTGCAGCAGCATCAAGCAGAAGCTGAAGCAGCAGCAGGTGAGCAACCTATTTCTACTTCCAATTTACTCGATGCTCAGGGTAGGTCCTAGTGAGCTTATCAAATCTGAATCTTATGATTATTATAAGTGAGGCCCATCATTAGAAACTTATTCCTTTGGAGTGAGATAAAACTTTTGTCAATTTTTATAATCTGGATTATTTCTGGATGTCGCCCACCATATTAATAATAGTTGATTAATCGGGGTAATCATGTTCGATATCTCATCTCAGTCATCATCATCATGATAAAGTTGACCGAATGTGTTTTAAATTGAGTTGTAATTTCGCCTCTAGTTTTTGGGTAATAGTTAGCATCGTACAGTGCAGGCCATATTTAACTTCGGTGACTGCGAAAATCGTTGAATAATTAAATTCGGAGTCGCATGATATCTACAATACGGTATACGTGTGCAGGTGCAACAGCGCGTGCAGCAACAGCAGCTGCTGCGGCGGCGCATGGCGGCCATGAACACGCGCGTGCCGCCCGCCGCGTCCCCGCCGCCCGCGCCGCACCACCCGCACGCGCCGCCGCACTCGCCGCTCGCCTCGCCGCCGCCCGCCAAGCCCGCCGCGCACGCCCTCCCGCACAACGTGCAGAAGGCGCTGCAGCAGGTACGTGTGCCCCCCACCTGTTGCGTATTGCGTGTGTGTAGTCATTGTTTATTTATTTACTAGCTGTACCCACGACTTCATCCATATAGATACTAACGAACTGACTGTTTGTCGATACCCCAGAGCCTTTGGAATATCCCTATGGTACGTACATCACAGTCGCACGGAAATCAATTTTAAGATTATATGTACCTGATACCACAAGGCTAAAACCATGGCAAATATTTAAATTGGATCAGAGACACTGGTATGAGAGTGGAGTATTCTGAGGCTGAGAGGAGAGTATTTGCTGAAATACCCTCTATATACATCACAAAATCAAGCCCGAAAATTATGTGTCATTGTATAACTATCACAAGATGTCGATCTACAGTGCTTATTTATGAGATGAGACATGATTTATGCTGTACAGGTACAGGAAGAGGCGGCTCGGCAGCAGGCGCCGTCGTACGGCAAACAAGGCGCGATGGGACCGCCGGGCGGCGCACGGCTCGGCGGCGTGGGCGGCGCGGGCGGAGTGGGTGGCGTGGGCGGCGCGGCGGGCGCAGGCGGCGAGTGGGCGGCGCGGTACCGTACGCCGCCGCCGCTGCATCACGCGCACCACCCGCCGCACGCGCGCCTGCCGCTGCACCACGCGGCGCACCCGCACCACCCTCCGCACCACGCGCCGCACCACCCGCACCCGCCGCACCAGCAGCACCAGCCGCACCAGCCGCACCAACAGCACCAGCCGCACCAACCGCCCCAGCTACAGGTAACCATACGCTTTGACGTTTTAAGTAGAAAAAGAAAGAACATTTATTTGTACCAATGTAACAAGTAAGAAGAGTATTTAAAATATATTACCGGTGCTAAGGTTTCTAGTGACGGAACGCGCAGACCGGAGATGCCACGTCACCTGATCTTTCTGCCGTCAAATGGCAACGTCAGCACTATCGAGTTCCGTTTAAATCGTAAAGTGGCTCCACAATTTCAGCTAATTAGATATGAAAGTCTTTTTTTTTCATTTTAATAATTTATGTAACATAGATAAAGAAAGAAAAACATTTATTCGGCGCAGAGCCCAAGACACAACAGAACATAGTTGAAAAAAAAAAAACAAATACGCAATGCACAAAGACAAAAAAAAAATATTTAAAAAATGCTACAAAAAAAAATAGCCTTGTTTAATGAGTAATAAGTAGTTGTTTTATATTATTTCGCATTAACACATGCTTGTGAAATATATTTTATTAAAAGAAAAATGGAAAGAAAAATTTGACTTCAGGCGAGACTCGAACTCGCGGCCACTGGGAATCTAGGCCAGCCGCTCTTCCAACTGAGCTACCGAAGTCCTGCCCGATTTGTCAAATCTTTCCTTCACATTTATTGCATTGCCTTATGGTGGCAGCAGCGCCATCTATTGCCATACTATGCTAGTTAGGCAACCGATATAATAAACTTTGCAGTTTATTGAATATCGTAAAGAAGTCGCTTTTACCCTTAATAAAACAATTATTAAGGGTAAAAGCGACTTTACGAAATTGAAGAAATTAATTTTTTATCAGCATATAATGGAGCTGATGTTTATCCGATGATTCATTAATCACGATCATCATAAATATTATTTATCTTGGTCTTTTCGAACCCTACTAGTTATCGGCATCGGCACGATTCGTGACGACAATTATATTATGCACGGGTAACAAAAATATATAATTAACTGCACCCTTACGTGCGTTGTTTTTAGGAAAAAAACTATATAATATGTATGTATATCATCTTGCTGCCTGCTAAAATCTCTTTGGATAAGGCAAAATATTTGATCCACCGAAATGCATTCATCATATTGGTGTGTATTGTTTGTACAGCAAAGAGCAGGAGTGGGTGGCGTGGCCGGCGTCGGTGGTGTCGGAGGCGTGGGCGGCGTGGGCGGCGTCGGCGGCGTGGGTGGAGTGGGCGGCGCCGGCAGCGGGCCAACCATGCACCAGAAAGCGTTACAGCAGTTGATGGCGACGCTACGCTCCCCCACCAGCCACAACCAGCAACAGGAAATCCTACAGATCCTCAAGTCCAACCCGCCGCTTATGGCCGCCTTCATCAAACAGAGAGCACAGGTGAGTTTTATTCGATGAGAAGATGATTAAGAGATATATAAAGAAACATGTGACCATGTTTATGAAACCTTCCTTTGCGCTCTTTTGGGATTCGACTTACTAAAGTGCGACGATGAATGCTAGTATCACTCTGAAGTCGCTGACATCACTCTCATAGATTAAGTTCTTGCAAGTGCTTGAACCTATTTATATATCCTTTTAAGATAAATAATATAGTTCTACCTGCATGTAATTGGGAAGAAGAGTAACTAAGATAAAACATAAATGGAATTGGCCGAGATCCATGTCTCAGCTGTCAATTAAAGACGACAGTCAACGCGCTGGGTTATTATTTATTCGTAGACTCGTGCTGATATTTTTTATGAAAGAAAGTCTCGCCTCTTTTTCATTTACCTATGTAAGAAGCACCTTAAATCTTCGGGTTGTTTCACGTGCGTATATATTTTTCAGAACGCCCAGAACCAGCAGCAGACGGGCGCGGGCGTGGGCGGCGTGAGCGTGGGGCTGGGCGGCGGCGTGCAGCAGGGGCAGCAGGGGCAGCAGCTGCAGCACATGATGCCGCAGCAGCAGCGCCTGCAGCAGATACACCAGATGCAGCAGCAGCCACAGGTACGGCTGACGGCTGACGGCACGCGCCGGGCACCCTACGTACGGTGACACGCAGGCGGGGGTGCGGCCTGCATGCGTGTCACACGGATCCCATCGTTTCATACAATTTTTTCCTTTGACGCGTGGCACCCGCGTGGGGTGTGCGGTGATATACGACTGTATATCGCCTCTTTACAAGAATAACGTGACATTTCATCTTAATTGCTCATATGAAATACCACATTATCCTAAGAATAATGTTACGTTTCATATTAAATTTTTCATTTCATTTCTTGTAAAGATGCGATATATTAGCGGCACGCACCAAATTGCAACAGTGCAGATTTTTGGTTCTACGTGTGGCTCGCAGACGTGTACCCCAACGTGTACACGACGCAAACCCGTTTAACAGGAAAAAGGCCCTTAGATTGTGGCTGTACGCCCTTGCCTTACGTCTGGATCTAAATTCTCCCGAAAAAAGATCTCCAGCTCAACTCTCAAGCTCTTTGACGAGAGGCGCAATATAGTTACAATTATAGTACTGAAATCCTCTGAAACGCTTTAGTATTAGGCGACTCGATAGACAATTCTCCTAAGTCACTGATTTGTGTCATTCAAGTCCAGTAAATAAAATTTCCACCAAATAATTAGATTCAGTATTGGATGTTTTGTTATATATCACGATAATAACTATTAGAAATTAATTTAATGGAACGTAAAAAGTATTCCACACATTTATTGTCATTATGTCAATGGATTAATATGCATTTTTGGTATTTTTTATATTTTAAATTTTATTTAAGGTTCAGTAATTGCACGATAATGTAAAAATGTTATAATTATAAACTGGTTATACATTTTGTGGAAATTATGACATTCGAATATTTCGAATTAAAACGTCTTAACTTTGTGAAATCAGAGTATAGAAAAAGCAACCGAATTTCATTTAAGTAGAAAGAGTTAGTTTTGTGCGAAGTAAGTGTTTGGGAGTGGTCTATTTCAATTGACCAATTGCAGTTTGAATTCTCTCTGTAGTGAGATTAGATGTGATTGTCAATGTGTGCAACTAGCGACAGCGGTTTCAATATGAAAATGAGTCTAGCTATTCTATCCTTATTTATCTATTCTGTGGCCCATACCATCTATGTATATAAAAATGCAACCCGTTTTCCTTGGTCACGGCAGCACGCGTGAATGGGTGGACCGATTTGCCTAATATTGATTTTGATGATTTTTGGCAGTCCAGGGAATGTTTGAAAGGTAAGAAAATATGAAGAAATTGAAGGGAAATAGTAAAAACCACCCTTTCATTTTCCCATACAAATAGTCCGTATCTATCAAACCTTTGACACATGTCATATTTTCATTCTGAGGCAATACGAAGTTTTCCGGGTAAGCTAGTATGTTATAGATATGCTTCGTATCTAGGGATTGCAATCCCGCAGCTTCTTCAATCCCGCGGGATTGATCAATCCCGCGGTATCCCGCAAATTAGAAACTTTGTTATTAAATCAATTGAAACTGCAGGATTTATAGGGTTCCGTCGTAAACAAGGAACCCTTATAGTTTCGCCATGTCCGTCTGTCTGTCCGTCTGTCACTCCGAGGTTTAGCGCAATAACTATTGGTAACAGAGATTTGAAATTTGGTATGTATACACCTTGATCACGCCGACAAAAAGGTAGAATAAGAACATGGAATAAATAGTAATATTTAGGGTACCTACATGAAACGCGAGGATATTTTTTTTTATTTTTCGTTTTCTATATAGTGTGGTTTCAAAAATGTTAGAAATGTGGTTATATCATTTTTCGATTTTGTTAACAGTTCGTGACATAATAAGCTTAAAAGTTCCAATTTTCGTTAGAGTCAAGTGTTCCCCCTCTACCAACTAAACGGTTGTTGTTAGAAATTCAAAAGTTACGGCAATAGTTGCTACATATAATGAAATGAAATGAAAAGGAAAACTATCACACTTAAGTTGGCTTTACAAGTTTGCGAGTAATAGTCGATCAAAACTCCATAGAAAATATTTAATTCATTACATTATTCAAACCTAAAAACTATAGAACCCTACACTTCGCGTGGCCCAACACGCACTTGACAGGTTTTAAAAAATAAGGTTTTAATTTAGTACATTTTTTTAGCATTAGACGGAAGGAATTTACGTATATTTTTTAGGTGAGTTTCAAGTAAAAAGTCGATCTTCATTCCAAAAACTAATGATACCTATACAATACTGTATTCTTTTCAAATATTAGGTTTTAAACAATACCTTTTTTTAAATTACATTACAGTAATTGGCAACATATTTATTTTATAAATAATTAATCTTATGCGTTTTCTAAAACGTCTCCTATATAAGACTTAAAGATGTAGTGGTCAAGAATACAAAATGAATGGAATAACATATTATAATGATAACAAATTAAAAAGAATACACAATGACAATTTTGGTGTCATGAATATCATATAAAAAAAGTTTTATAATACCCGCTTCTGGGTTTTCCTTCTGTCTAATTCTAAAAAAATGTACTATAATAAAATATGTCTCGCATATTATTGCATCAAAAGTACCTATTTGTTTTCTGACAAAATATTAATTAAGTAAGTAAGAAATAATTAGTACTCAAATCAGTTTTGACCTTAATTTTTGAAATGTTTGGCATCAAGTTTTATTTAATTTTAACCTTACATCTAGAAACTGGTATGGTAATCAATCTTATTAATAATGAGATTTAGAATGAATTTGTGCTTTCTCGCGTAACTTCACGAATGTTTCAGCAGCTAATTTAAATTTGCGGGATCCGCGGATCCGCGTTTTGAAGGTGCGGGATCCACCAGATTGATGAATCCCGCGGGATTGCGGGAACCCACTTTGCGGGATTGCAATCCCTATTCGTATCGTATCATAACGGGTGATCGTGTTTGTTGCAGGTCGGTGGTGTGTCTGGCGTCGGCGGCCCCGGTGGAGTGTCGGGCGTGAACATGGGCGGCGTGGGCCCCGGCGCCGTGGGCGGCGTGGGCACGGTGGGCGGCATGGCGCACGCCCAGGGCGGCGGGTGGTTCAAGCAGGGCGGCGTGGCGGGCGTCGGCGGCGGCATGATGGGCATGCGAGCGGCGTACGCGGGCGGCGGCGCGGCGCCGCGCATGGGCGCGCGCTACTTCCCCGGCGGCGCGGGCGTGGGCGTGGCGGGCGTCGGCGTGGGCGGCGTGGCGGGCGGTGTGCTGCAGCGGTCGCCGCCCGCCACGCCGTCGCCGCGGCCGCCCACGCCGTCGGAGCTGCTGATGCTGCGCCAGTCGCCGGCGCCGCCCGCGCCGCACCCGCCGCCCGACGACCAGCTGCCGCCCATGACCCCGCAGGACCAGCTCACCAAGTTCGTCGAGCAGTTGTAGTGTACATAGCCCTCCCCCGCCCTCCCGTCGCCCCCCCGCCGGGCCGCCTTGTAACATATAAGCTAGCGGCGCCCGCGCGGCTCCCTCCCCCTCCCTCCCCCGCACTATTTATTGTCGATGATATCGTTAGCGACGCGAAGGACGTATAAGTATTACGATGAACGAATCGAGCGCTCAATGTACAAAATGTAAATATGAGAGGAGTACATCCTGTCCGCTTCTGCGTAATTGTAAGTTGTTCGTAGTGTAGGTACATTATGATACTTATTCTGTTTATTGTAATTAAATCATTTTATAATATAATTATGTGATCATTATAAAACTGTTGTTTTTGTTACCCTTCGTTTTATTAATATGTAACTAAAATATGGTTTAAAGATTAGGATATGTTTAAACCGTAATTTAGTTCCGACAGTTCACGTGAAACATGAATATGTCCCATGAATCACACTTCGACACAAAGTTCTTAAAAACTAGCTACGAATTTTGCACAGAAAATAAAATAAAAATAATGAATATGGTAGAATAAAGATTTGTAAAGTAGAAAGAGAATAAGTATGTCAGGCAAGCAAATTCCTAAACACCAGAAAAGTTAGGGTGCTTTTGTTTTGTAATCTTAACTTACTGACTGGACGGCGATGCCACGCATTTCGTAACATCACGAGCAGAATCTGCATCAAACCATTTTCCTAATCGTCCCAATTATGAGTCAGTACGCTATATCACCGCGAAACCGTCGTCGCGCGTGCTCTCGCGCTCCTTTATAACATTAAGGCTGGGTTGCACCGAGATATTTGTTAAAGTTATTGTAATATTTCACATCCCTCTCTAACTTTAACATTATTACTGGTGGTAGAACTCCAGTGACGGATCTCGCGGGTGTAGGCACCACCCGCATTACCTAATATATACTTGCCGCTAAATAGTAGTGTAGTAGCTCTATCGTGTTCCGGTCAAGTGGTAATATACGGTCCTGTAATTTCCGGCACAGAGGCATAACCTTTATTCCCCTCGGCACCAGGGTGGCCGTTGGCACTAACAGGTGGCGTTTACCACCCCGGTGATCGTTAGTTTCATTTGCCCCCTTCGTAGTTATACTGCAAAGGTTTATTCGCATTTCGCATCGGACGTTAGGTACCAATGAAAATTAAATCAAAACAACACTTGAGTACTAAAAAGATGTTTGATATTAGTAAATGTTTTTGAAACTTTTTCATAACTTAGTAATGATTATAAAAACAATTTACGTAGATTAATTATTTAATTTTTTTTTTAATTCTCTATCTCTAGGGTTTAACAATAGATACTCTTACAATAATTTGCGTGGAGAGTAGAAATATGTTATAACAAATACTAAAATTTAATAAATTTCAAGTGTTTTGTGTCATTATTATGTTAATACACTTCATAAGTAGTAAATAACAATTTACATACGCAATGTAATCAGCAAAAAAAATAGACAAAACTCGAATAAACCATTGTAGTATAACTACGAAGGGGGCAGATGAAACTTACGACCACCGGGGTGGTAAACGCCACCTATTAATGCCAACGGCTACCCCGATGCCGGGCTAAGAGGGAAAGTGGAATGGAATATCACCTTAGGCCTCAGGAGTGGTAACGCATCTGCATTTTGACCTTGGTCTTTGGGTGGGTGTCTATAGGCTGCAGTCATCACTTAACATCAGCGTGATCAATGCGTTTCTAGCTTGTTTGCCACTTCCATTACATAAAAAAAAACAGTTTTCTTTAAATTGGAGAAGGTTGTGAAATGTTACAATAACTTTTACAAATATCTTGGTGCGACTTAGCATAATAACAGTGTAATTTAATTTAGGTACATTTTTAACATAAATTAAATTTCTTTGAGCTAACATCCATCCGAACTACTTGCATGGTCCATCGAACCGGTTCTGAACCAGCGACCTATGAATCTCAACATTGGGTGATGGACTATGAAGTTTCAAGAAGATTTGTACAAAAAGAAATAAGTAATGAGAAAAAGTACGAGGTGTAACAACTTTGAAATATTATTAAGAGAACCTGTGGGAACATCTCTGGAATAAAAAGTTTTAATATTTTAAATACCCAGAAATGTTTTTTACTTTAGGTTCTCGATACCATAGACTCGACATCTAAACATGAGTCAAAAAACGTGACTAGCGAATATACCTACCTATTGATCGAAAATAATAGTACACTTCGTCTTCATTCACTGTAACGCCAGTTTCACCATCACAGAACATACTACTCTCCATCTTCCCTCATACGTCGAAGCACTCGCCGAGCTGCGAATAATTTCATCCGCACACTAGATCCATCTGTCAGTATGTATTAATTAATTTATCACTGCATCTAACTACTGTTAACGTGTGGATTTGTCTTAGATGGCACGTTCGAGGTAGAAATTATTTTGTGAGAGCTTCATTATAGATCATTGCGAACAACAATCTCGAATATCTACGTCTGCCGTGATACCTCTCTTTTAGTGGTATTAGTTCTCTCTGTGGTACCTATCGCTCATAATGTCACATTTTATTAATAGAAAAACAGAGAGTAACGAACGGTAAAGTGAGGTTTAACAATAAATAATAATAATAATAAAAAAAATTGTTTATTGACAAAAAGATAGTTACATCAATTTATATGTTGAATCCATAGATTCCCGATCTAGTTTTCACTGTATTACCGTTTACCTCACTTCAAATAAAGTGTTATCGCCATTTTTTTCTATATCGTCGTGGCAATCTTATTGCTGATAGTCCATTCGCAATTCCTCTCATGTCACGTATTGAAAGTTGAATACTTAGGGTAGGGGATCGTATTTTCCATTAGACAGGAGCCACTTGCCACTCCTGAGGTCTAATATGTTATGAGTCTGTGCTGGAAATTACTGAGTCGTACATTACCACTACCACCTGAATATGACAGCGCTGAACACTACCTTTCGTCAGAGAATATGTAATAATACTACTTGTCGTGACAAACAGTTTATGTTTAGTTTTTAGGAGTTTTCCTCCCTTCAAATTCTCCTAGAGCAGCGTTTCTTAACCTATCTAGCTGGCGACCCAAAATATTAATATATCTAACGGATATAATATATCCGCGGAGCTGCTGTTACGATGAGGATGCAGTCTGGATACAAACTATTACGGTGCTCATGTTTTCTAAAAATTGCCGCGGTCTAACCCAATACTGTCCGCGACCCATGGTTAAGAAACGCTGTCTCAGAGATTAAAAGATAGCCTAATTCATAGTTACTGAAATCCGAAACACGTCATGGTGCAACTCTAGGTTTAGGTGGTCAAATAGATCGCCTACTGGGGCCACTTGGATTAGATGAGTATTTAACACGTAGCAGAAAATAAATAAATAAAACACAGCGATAAATACTTTTAAATATAATAATAACACATGCAAAGACTAAGCCGGTTCATAGTAGGAGTCGTTCACATAAAAAAAATATAACGAACAGTATCTTCTGAAAGAAGATGTTTGTTTCGTCAATTAATGTTGACATCTTCTGAGATGGTAAGAAAATGTGTTTTCTGCAACGATAATGCATATTTTTATGTGAATGTTTATCAGTGCGAACAGAGAATAAGAAAATAAAACAAAACATGTAAAACACTAATTATAATTAATTAAAATCATGTGACAATGTTAAAATAAACATTTAAAATACACGATTGATTAGTTAACATTTTTGCTCATGGGATGTACACGTACCTACATTGTTAAATCGCCACCGGTGATACAAACAAGGGGACTCAAGTTTGGGCTTGGAAACATTATTATGGTTTACATTTAAATAACAAATTATTGTAGGCCATCTGACTTTTAGTATGAATTAAACTTCATTTTATGAATCGGATTTACCGACGAAAACATTTATCTGGGTACTTTGTGATCAATATCTTGCCTTAATTATTTAGCACACTTTACACTAACCAAACCTGAAGATATCCGTAACCTCTGATTAACGAAAAAGCGCTTGGATATGTATTATCCTTTTAAGATTTTTATTTATGCACAATCTATTGCCCGACTTTATTATTACTATGTATAAAAAAATATAAAATATACTCATCTCAATCGAGGTTAGAAACAAATTGCTGGTTTCGTTTTTAGGTATGTCTATTAAAATTGATTAGATCTAATTGTTCAATCTTATCGTTGGTTGATTTTATTAATGCAATGCAACTTAACAATTTTTGTTCCTGAATTATTGGCGAACTATTGATTTGTGTTGGACAATGAATTAAATAAGTAAGCTATTTTTATAACAAACATTATTGGAAAGCTTTAGTATAAGCATGTTCCCTTCACATTACAAAAATTATTTAGTATTAATTATCGGATGAGCGTATTGCGAAGCTTATATCGAGTGAATGTACGACACAAAACGAATACCATAATCCCACATCATAAATAGCAGTCGATAATAACCTAAACACTTACAAAATTTAATAAAAAAAAAAACAATGAATAGATACAACTTAACAAAAACATGGGCGCAAAAGTTATTAAGGGCTGTGTTATAAATTACGTCACGCAAAATATCGGTATTTTCGACCTCTCCCTTCATCACGCTTTTTCTTTCATGTACCGTCACACTTGACAATACTCCCCCCGAATTGCGAACGTATTTATGAACGGCCCCCTTACGTCTTGCCTCAAGATTGTCGTTTCGGAAGGCGGAACACAAAAATATTAAAAATTCATACATGCATGACCACATTTTTATTTAGATCCATATTTTTACTTACAAATATTAAACAATTTATTACTATTCACATTTCCTCTTTATACTGGGTTAGTCGGAAAAAAATGTCAGGTTCAAGTATTTTTGTAGGCCGTAGGGCCTACAATTATCTAAGGATCTGTCTATGTAATTGTTATTTAAAAAAAAAATACAACGCTTTAGAGCAAGCGCAAAACAAGTAATACAGAAGGGTTTGAGTTATTTGTGTGAAATTTCTCAGTAAGTAGTAGTTTTGTTATGTCATGAAGTGGCATGTACATGGGCCAAAAACGTAACCGGCGAATCGTGGGTGATTGTATGCTTGAATGCATGCATTTACCTCTGCCTACCCCTTCGGGGATTACAGGCGTGAAGTTACTATTATTTTATGAAGTGGCAAACAACCATAAAGTTTACATTGATGTTATGTAATACAAGTAGCCTATAACCATCTATATGCAACCAAAGATTTCAATTTAAATACGTTGCCACTCCTGAAGCCTAAGGTATTATACCTCTGAGCCAGAAATCACATTACTACCTGACCGGAACACGATAGTGCTGATTAGAACCATTTAGGGGCAACTAAATAAGGTATTGCGGTGGTATCTACGCCCGCGAGCTCGATCACTGGAACTCTCGTAGGCTAGCTAGTTGTTGCGCTCTGAACATTTGATATTTTTTTCCGATTAACTTCGTATATTTTTTTGTTATTTTTCTTTAATTTGCAACACATAATTTAGGTACCTATACATAACTATTCACATGGTTCACATTCACAAATAAATTAATTTTAAGTACCGAAAATCAGGTGGATTCGGTTATACACGCGTCAATCACTAAAATCCCAAAATTTAATAATAAATAACCAGTGAACGATTACAGAAGCTTAAAATCACGATAAATGCACAATTAACGAAGTGGCAGTCGGTACGTAACAAGGATCCGAAACGTATTGGGAATGTGCTGTGATATCAAATTTTGTTCATACCCATTTATTATCAACATAATATGCCATCACTCAGTCTTTCATTTCATAAAACTGTAAATATATAATTTGGTATATTAAAAAATCTGCAATAAGCAACAGTTAAGTGAAAATGACGATAGGTTTTTATATATTATTATATGTACAATAAAAATCTCACCAACTCACTCTTGAGGGTGCAACTTTCGATTTAAAATTTCATTTTTAATTCCGTTAAAACTCTACAAGTTATTTTTGTATGTTTATTTAACTGTCTCAGTTTTGATTTGGTCAATGTGAAACAAAAAATATTTTGGATGTTTTCTAACGAATTTAAACATGAAATCAGAAGTGCCCACGCGCACTCAAGTTTTAGTAAAATTTTACATCCTTCTCTATGGAAAAGGATGTAAAATTTAATATTATCAATAACTTTAACAAATAATGTGGTGCAACCGAACCTAAATAACTGATACCTAAATAACTGGCGTCTATTTCATTGTATTTGGGTCAACCAAGCGTTGTAATGAATATATGTAATTAATTTCGGTGACCAAGTGATACAACCAATTAAGTATACTCTATATACTTAATTGGTCGTATCACTAAAGTCGTAATTGCGTTCCTACCTAGTACACGAGAGCATTAAGGTTCGGTTGCACTAAAATATTTGAAGATGACTGTTAATGAACAAATTTAAAAATTTAAATCTCTCTCCAACTTTAACAAAGGACAAGTTCCATGTTGTACACTTTACCAAAAGATAGAGAAAAATACGTAAAGTCATGGAAAAATACTCAAAAAAAATATGAGAATAGTTGTTTTTTGTGGGAAATATTTATTTTATGTAATTTTTGTATGACTATGCTACTATGAGATTCTTGTATATAAAATATACTTACGACAATCAATTGAAGATATAATAAACGATCTGTACAGCTGAAAATGATTTATTTTATGTTTCTTATCTCAATATAACATACGAAGTGCAGGCCCAACCACCGTACATTTTGGAATGTCTCCTTTGTTAAAGTTAGAGAAGTTTACAAAACCTTTAACAGATATTTTGGTGCAACCCAGGCTTAGTGTTGACAAGATTTCACAACTACCCTGCATATAACAGTAAATCAACAACATAAAACATGAATATATAATTTATGGGAAATAATTCACTGGCCTGCAGAAAGATGGCTGTTATATTTATAGATTTTAATGCATAATTTAAAAATAAATACAATGTTGTTCAAAATAAAACACCAACGAAGATTTTATGACTAGCTATTCTTTTATATCTGAAACTTACAACACTCCAGCTACGCATTACTTAGCTAAGTCGGTTTTAAGATACATCTGAAGACAGATAAAAAATATTTTAAAAAATGATATCATCATGCAAGAGTTTAGAAAAAGGCAGTAACTTTAAAATCACAGACACTTCTAATTTTAATAGATAGACTTCATTCTTAGGTGATTTTAATGCACTTTATATTATATTTTTATAGAGTCTATTAATTTTAATAACAAGGTATCAAAAATATTAGCAGTCATGTGATAAAACATTGCCATGCTATCCCCAGAAATTATGGAATCAGCTACGAATATCTAATGTATAGAAATGTAATTCCTCATACTATTCTCGCTTCGATTTTGGTTCCATTTACGCGCAAACAAACTAAATGCGATCATAACAAACACTCACACTTTCAACATAGAATGCTGGCATTCGATTGGTCGCGACAAGTATTTCGCCGAGCGGCAAGAAAACGTCCAATAGGCTGACGCGCAGCGGTGGACCATATTTCAGCCCCATCCACGGGACACCATAAAAGGTGGAACCATTTTTTGGCTTAGATACACTTCTTTACGTCATTATTCGTAGCGAATCATTTGCAGCATTTGCAACTTGGCCAAATAAACAATAAGTACATATTATACAACAACATTATAAGCTGCTTTTAACAGCAACAGATAAGTCTTGAGAGACAGCCACAACATTAAATTTTAACTAGCAATTTTATGTTATGGGCCATGTAAGTAAGTTTAGAATTCTTGAAGGCAAGGTTCACATCAAAGTAATTTGCAACTACTTTCATATTTATTCATCTTACGAAAGTTATAAATTATAAAAAGAACACTAATGGTGAGATTCACAGACCGCACTACGACTTTACTTTGAGCAAAGTAATCTTAGAACTGTCAGTACAGTATGACATTTGACAGTACGAAGCGTACTATGCTCAAAGTAAAGTCATAGTGCGATCTGTGAATCTCACCATGAGAATAACAATAATAAAGCAATATTACGTAAGTATCCAATGTATCTAATCTGATGTACTGTTGAAATTTTCAGAAACATCAGGGAACTCCTATCCAAAACCAATCAGCTTTTATTACCACCGCATAAGGCTCCCAGGTAGTCAAGCCAAGATCCCTTATACTATGTATCTTACTTACAAAGCCCCATTCAAGAACTTATCCGAACCTGATGAAAGCAGCAGTAAATTGATCCAACCATTACAAGCAAGGACGAAGTGATCTTGTTCAGTGTGAGTATTACTGATCTTTCTTTTCTTCGGGGTTGATGGAGTTGTCTGTCTCCTCCAGTTCCTCGTCTGAGTAGTTCGTGGGCTCTTCACCCGGCTTCAGGAGTTTACCCACTAAGTCGTACTTCTCTGGAAGCGAAAAAAAATCTTTTAAGACCATATATGAGAGTAACTAAGTAGTCGAAATCATTACCAAAGGAGTCTGGCGCATTTCGGTACAGCAATTTGGCACAGACAGGTCTTAAACCTATTCTAAAGAACAAATATTTTATTACCAAAAACCCTTAAGTTTAAAGAATAGTAGTTATATTATATAAATACACACACATACAGACAAAAAAGTTCAACGGTAAATTGATAAGCCGTTGGTATTCGTTGTTGGGTCTTTATTTTGTGTTTGTTATATAATCTTTGAATTCCTGTGGTAAATATGGTAACAAAAATACATCGTTTATAAAAATAAACTGCAATCGATAAAACGATAATGTGATAAGATATCAGCCGATTATACATTTAGTAAACCATAATAGACGCAAGAAAGGGGTTTCAAGTTCATATTTATCGAAAATGAAAGTTGTTCAAACTTTAGTTTCACTATCGTGTTATTTTCGTGCACCGAACGTTATGACACGGTTAATTACAGTTTTACGAGATATAACCCAAGAACGAACCGCCTGGACTTTGGAACTATCAACATAGTCATACTAGACTGCTTTGAAGTTTATTTAGCACACGCATTACCACACAACAGATTACAAAACACAAAAGCCTACTTTTCATATAGTGACCTTGAATTAGTAGTAACCTGGTAAAATTTTGCGGAGGAGTCAATACTCTTATTGCTTTCATAGTTTCAATGAGTTAGTAAAGATAGTAATGAACAAAAAATATCAAAGGACAAATTAAAGCGATTAGTTAAGAAGCGCGCTGGTGTAGATCATAAGCGATCTACTAGGTTAAGCATTACGGGCGCGGTCCGGTAGTGAGATGGGTGATCGCTAGTGGCAAATTAAAATGCGCGTTTCCGTGCTTCGGAGGGCACGTTAAGCCGTCGGTCCCGGTTGCTATCGATAGATAGCAGTCGTTAAACCTTGTCGGAGGCCTTATGGGCGGTTTGAAAACATCCGACAGCAGGTTGGCCACTAACCCCAACACTTCCACCAATCCGCATTGGAGCAGCGCGGTGGAGTAAGCTCCAGGCCTCCCCCCCAAAAAAGGGGAGAGACTCGTGCCCAGCAGTGGGACGTATAATGGATTGCCATTATTATTTATTATGATTATAAGTTAGAGGTTCGAGTCGCTGACGGGCCACGGAGTATGTTATGCAAGGGTTGACAATCGAGCAACCGTACATATACGTACTTGTGGCGATGTGCTGGTGAAATTATGAATTCAGATTGGAACATTAAGTTTAAATGAGTTAGTCTTAAAGTTCCAGTTCTACTACACCTGACAGTCGCTAAATTCATGACATCATTTTAATGGTTTCTCGCGGCAAAATTTTCTTTTGGTAGTACAATCGATCTATGACCTCCTTTTTTATTCGTTATGCGTATACACTCCACTCCACGTCCACACTCCGTTGGTAAGAGTACTGGTGAAATCTTCCATGACAACGTTGGGTTATTGCGATGGGATCCGATGAGAACGAATGAGAGCGGCAGTAGGTATACGGTCGGTACTGCCTCAGTAGCCTAGCGTTAGTAGGCCACTACTACTATGCTGGGGACCTAGGTTCGATTCCCGGGTAGGAGGCTATCATAGATAATGGTGTGAAATGAATATATTTCTTCACTGGTAGTAGAGTTCCAGTGTAAGAGCTCGGGGGTATAGGCACCACCGCATTACCTAATATACTTGCTGCTAAATGGTAGTGTTCAGCACTATCGTGTTTCGGACAGGTGGTAATGTACGGCCCTGTAATTTCTGGCACAGAAGCATAACACCTTAGGCCTGAGGAGTGGAACGCATTTGCATTTTAACCTTGGTCTGTGTGTAGGTGTCTATAGGCCGTAATCACTTAACATCAATGTGAACTGCATGCTTGTTTGCCACTTCTATTACTTTCATAAAAAAAAAGCATTTCAAGTTGCCGATTTTTCCATTTTATACAAGTTTCCCAATACCTCGAAGTTTGAAGATGTGCCCGGAGATATCAACAGGCTCGCCATAAGGGCCAAAAAATAACCGGCGAATCGTAGGTGCTTGTGTGTATGCTTGAATGCATGCATTTACCTCTGCTTACCCCTTCGGGGATTACAGGCATGAAGTTATGTTTACATTTACATATTACATTTAATAATTCAGTTAAAATAAAAACTATTGCAGCAAGAGTCATAATCTACCACCAACTTCAAAATATACTTCCAGAAACTATATAATGGAACGCCACATGCATGTGGACCAACACACATAGCCGGTTTTCAAACTCTTTAAGAACTGGCTATATGTGAGTTGTTATTTTGAGATGTTATAACAGTTATATTAGGTTAGGATCCCACTGCAGAATCATTTCGTTCATCCAGATATGCTACATATATAATCTACAGAAAATATTACCACTAGGTTGTCTATCAAAATTTGGCCGCAAGTATTTTTAATTAAATTATTTTATCTTTAACAGCCAGCAACTCTTATTTGCGGCCGATTTAATTTGGCTACCGTATATCATAATAAGGAGAAAAAATAGCTTTAATTTGAAATATAAATAAAATATGTACGTAATGGACACGTAAAAAGTTATCGGAGCGGAACGAAAATATGTAGAGGCGGCCAAGACCGCAACGGCAGCTGTGATTTTTCAGTCTTTATGCATATAATATTGCAGTGGAGTAGGCGATATTTCATTGAAAAAACAAGTAAAAAATCTTTCCCAAAAAAAGGCCATTTTTTGATAGGCAACTTAGTGGATATATATTATATATTCTCTAGCAGGGACCGGATAAGCGGCTAATTTTAAAGCGCTTTAAATTTTTATTCTTAGATATGATAGGATATCTTGCGGCCATATTATCCTTTTAAAAAACTTTCCCAAGGAAAGGCTAACCCAATAATCTATCATAACGGGTAACCCTAACGTTAGGATAATTTTAGCCTTTACTTTAAGCGCTTAGTTTAATCTCTTAGTGATAAGGTTTTTGCTTACCGAATTTGATGGCACATACAAATTAAATAGGAGTGTCTGTTTGTAATATAAAAATAACCGCTATTTACTAAATGCATATGTATGTATACACGGTACATATACCAAAATAATCATTTTAAACAATTTTTGGTCTGTCTGTCTATCTGTCTAAAATCGGGTAGATACTGAACAATCATAAATTCACCCGCGGACGAAGTCGCGGTCACAGCTAGTATTTTATGTAAAGTTACATGCTTTTCTTTTCCTATGCTTTTTCACTAATTAAGAATTTACTCAAGTTTAGTTTGCATCAAACTACGGGAGTGTACAGAACGACACATTAATTAAATTGGTTTCGAAGACGTAATCTAAGTAGGTACTTACGTGTTTTTCCTAAAATGGAAGGTAAGTGACATTACTTTTTCAGATGTTTCAAACCTTTTGTGTTGTTGTTTAATTTGAGTTGGGGAATATCCAATTATTACGAAAGGCAATTTGAGGGGTAAATTCACATGGTTAGTGGTCAAGATGTCATTTTCGTAATCAGCCCCCCAAAAAACCTCGAAAATGACACCCATATCACAATTTGGAAAAATAATTATGTTCGCCACCTTGGATCTCATTAAAGATGTCATTTTCGTAATCAACGCCTCAAAAAACCTCGACTTAGACACCTATATCATATTTTGAAAAATAAAAGTCAGTCCGCCATCTTGGATCTGAAAACGGATGCCATTTTCGTAATCAGCACCCCAAGAAATCTAAAAATTGATACACCGTCCATATTTAAAAAAAAACTGTGCGCCATCTTGGATTTGAAAAATCTGCATCTAAAGAAACAGAAAATTGAAATCCATAACGTATTTCTGGAAAATGATTATGTCCGCCATCTTTGACTAGAAAGGAGGTACCATTTTTGGTATAATAATTATGACCTCATCGTTGAGGTGATAATTATTTTTACCCTGACATTGACACTTACATTGCTTACATATTATTATCGTTTGGTACCATTTAGGGAAATGTAAATTGGGCAATGCTGTGGTGCTCGAACGTCTTGGAGCTCCATCACTGAAGCTCTACCACAGTATATAACCTATCCAGAACATGATAACGGTTTACATTGAAGAAAACCGATAACCACATACTGGCAGGTCAAATAGGTCACATGTAGGCACATTCACGCTTTCGAGCTCGTTCATTGGAGCTCTATCACCGTATTTTACAATAGCGTTACAACCATCTTTTTATGTAAATAAATAATATATTGAATTTAAAATGTATCAAAACTAGGTCGCACGCAACCTCACTGTAGAATACCAACCGTCGCCCATAAGAGGGAAGGCTCTGCTATAAGTAAACGATTAGCATGGCAGTTTATTTACTTAATTCACGTCACACTGTTTTCGGATCACAACAAAAAAACACAATTTAAGTGAATCCAAAAGTTAGAATCAAAATACGCAAAACATGTCGCGACACGTTGAACTGCATCGCCCGCGCTGGTAGCAAACAAACCCATTTGTTAAATTTGTAACGCAATTCCATTAAAATAGGGCATATTTTCGCGCGCCGCCAAGTCCAGAGAAAGAGATTTAGCCTATGCGATAGGGTTACCCTATCAGAAAGGGTTCTTATAAGGGTAAAATAAAATGCACGTTTTAGCGACTTATTTAAAGGGAAACCCTATTAAAGGCCTTCCGTATGATAGAGTAAGTCAATCGAAAGGTTACCAAGTTGTAAGGCGTTTTTATAGGGTAAAATATTCTATCCTATCAATTTACCCGGTAAAAAAATGGATAAGGGAAAGTGCTTCCAGTCCCTGTTCTCTAGATTATAAATATGCGTAAAAATTAGGTTTACAGCATATCTGGATGAACGAAATGATTCTGCAGTGGGATCCTAACCTATATGGGGTAATCAGGAAGCAAAATGTATTCTATATAAACATATACCTATGACATCAATAGAACACAAATGATGCAATTGTATATATGAGTTTTATCCTCATAATTATGCTCATGGGTAATTTGTTTATACCAATGCCAATCACAAAGCAAGCTTTCATATTTGTATTAAACATTTTGTCTTAGGTTTTTTTAAATATGATTATCACAAAAATTTTGCATTTGAAATTCTTCAGAATCAAAAATTACTTTGTGTTAAATTTTTGACAGCCAGAAACTGTCTATTAAAAGATAAAAATACTTTCCTCTTAGATTTTTCACGGTTTCTCTCCCTGAGAATCTACCCCAGACTCTAACAAATGTTTCAGAAAATCTTCATCGACATCATCACTCCAGCCGAATGACGTCCACAGCTGGACAATTCCTTACCCAAAGACGCTTACAACTGTGTTGTGAGTCATTAGGGGAGAATATGCCATAATCGCCACGCTTGGCAGGCAGATTGGCGATCGCAGTGACGGTGGTTTCATCGCACGACACTGCTGCCCATCCCGTGTTGTTATATTTACCACCATCCTATTGGAATGGTTTGAATGATTGCACTTGCGGAAGAATTCTCTTCCAGTACAAGAAAATTCTTCCGCAAGTGGGCGGTGGGGTCGTCACGTACCGACGCCAGTCGGAAAATCTTAATATACTTATTTACATTACATGTCACATTGTTTGTGCGCAATGGACTCCTAAACTATTTAACTGATTTTAATCAAACTTTTCACAACATGTGATGTGCAGTTTGATCCAACTTGGAAGATAGGATAGCTAACATCTCAATTTATAGTTGCAATATTATTAGTTAGTTAGTATCTAAATTGCACACATGCAAAGCCATTACAGGCCACTAGTACGAGGGTGGATCCAAAAGTTCGAAGCCCGACCAAGAAAATGAAAGAAAAGTGGGTCTAATTTTATTTTTATTCTTCGACATAGTCTCCATCTAGCTCAACACACTTCTTCCACCTGAACTGCAACTTGTTTATCCCCTCGAAAAAAAAAGATTCCGGAAGGTCGGCGAAATACTCGTTTACTGCGACTATCACTTCATCTTTGGTCGAAAATCTCGAGCCACCCAAATGTTTTTTTTTAAATTTGGAAATTAATGATAATCTGAGGGGGCTAAATCCGGTGAATAAGGTGGGTGGGGCAGCAATTCGTAGCCACAATCATCGATTACAGACATTGTTTCAACCGAAGTGTGAACACGTGCATTGTCTTGATGGAACAAAACTTTCTTACGCAACATTCCCGGCCTTTTTTCTTTTATTTCTTCTCGTAGTCTTCGTAAAAGGTTACAATAATAACTAGAATTAATAGTTTGACCTTTCGGTAAATAATCTACAAAAATAATGCCCTTCGCCCAAAAAACTGAAGCCATGACTTTGTTAGTCGACAAAACGACTTTAGCCTTTTTCGGTGTAGGTGAGTCAGATCTTTTCCACTGTTTGGATTGTTGCTTTGATTCAGGAATATGGTGGTGAACCCAGCTTTCATCCATGGTAACAAATCTAGACAAAAAGTCCTCGGGATCAGTCTCAAAAAGTTCCAAACAGTCTCGCGAAATTGTGAATCGAACTCGTTTTTGTTCAGCTGAAAGCAACCTCGGGACCCAGCGAGCAGAAACCTTATGGAATCCCAATTCTTTCGTTATTATGTGTTGCACCCGGCCATAATTAATGTCTGTTGTCTCAGCTATCTTACCGATGGTCAAACGTCGATCACCCAGTACGAGATCACAAATTTTATCGATGTTTTCTTTCGTGGTAGAGGTTGTAGGCCGTCCACTCCTAGGATCATCTTCAATGCTCTCACGACCGCGTTTAAACTCAGCTACCCACTTCTTGACACTGGAATACGATGGAGCAGACTCCCCCAAAGTGCCCACCATATCTTGATGGATGTCTTTTGGTGACAGGCCTTTTTTATTGAGGTACTTAATGACTGCACGATGTTCAATTTTCTCCATTATTGAAAATCGCATCAGAATGCTTCAAACAAATAATCACAGAAAATTTATATTGTGCAGTATCGGAATGAAACTGCACAATATAAATTTTCGCACAATAAATCAATAGAAGACATACTAACAAATGACGGTAAATTTAAAAAGATGTCATGTCTCCTTGTAGTTTGGGCCACGAACTTTTGGATCCACCCTCGTATTATCATATATTGTTGTCTGACAAGAAATCATTCATCATCTTTTTTTGTTGATTCTATATTATGACGTTCATAAGCGTTCGGTTAAAACAAAAATGAAGAAATGATTTTGACTTTAAAAAACCTACCAAGTAAAAAAAAGATTTTTTTTTTCATTTGAATATCAGTGTAGAAAAGTTTCAAATTCTAATGAGTGGTATCAAGATTTTTTTTCTATTTTCATGCTCTTTTTATATCGGTATTGGACTGGCAATTCTCATGTATTGAGTGCATCAATACATTTCATATTCAGAACTTCTTTATACCAATCTTGTTGTTTATTAGCCCAGTGATACACTGTCCGTGCTTTGTGCATTAAATTATAAAGGAGACATTCCAAAATGCGCTTGTGCCCGCTTGTACACTATATTGAGAGAAGAAGCATAAAATACTAAATCATTTTCAGCTATTGAGATTGTTTACTATACTTTTATATATTATATTTTTATTTATTTATTTATATTTTATATATATTTCAAAACCAAGAATGTCATAGTAGCAATGTGGTGACATATTGCTGTCATACAAAAATTACATAAAATAAATATTTCCAACAAAAAACAACTACATAAATTATTTTTTGATTATTTTACCATGATCCTACATATTTTTCTCAATCTTTTGATATAGTGTAGAACAGTGATTCCCAAAGTGGTCCATATAGACCCCCTGGGGTCTATGGGAGACTCGGTGGGGTCTACGTATATGCGTAAATAAAAATGGGATATATGGGAAAGTGATATAAATGTTAGCAAGGGGGTCCACCGAAACCAGAAAAAAATTGAAAGGGGTCTACAAGAAAAAATTGTTTGGGAACCTCTGGTGTAGAAGGTGCAGGGCCCAAGGGCACAACGCGGAACTTGTCCTTTGACACAGAAACAGTAAAACCAAATTACTGTGAAATCCATATTACCCGCAAGAATACACACAGATACACTGTATTATAAATTACAGCTAATTACCTCTGAACTGAGCTTCCCACTCCTTTACAGATTCCATTTCCATTGAATTGAGGTCACTTAGGTCATCATATTCTTTGTCTGATGATGTCACAGAGAATGTGGCCAGACCTCGCGATGCATCTTTACCCCCAAATGCAGCATATGGACCACCTAAAAATTTTGATTGTATGTTATTACTGATACATATTGTTACTAACTCTTAATTATTTTGAGATTAAACATGATATTGATGCATATGTATTTTAATTAATTTCTCTAATCCTAAGTCATAGCATAGCGACTTATCCTTTTTAGTAAGTAGTACAAAAAAGTCATAACACAGTAATTATAACTTTGCACTTAGATTTTAATTAACATGGATTTACAGGGTTGGCCTCACAAAAACATTTTATCGTAATTTACATGTATATGTTACAAAGGGCATGCGGAACACCTATGTAACGCGTATCGAGCGCTAATTATTCCGAATTACATCCAATTTCCATAAACACGCGGCCATCGTGCATCTGCTATGCATGTTAACGCCGCATAGAAATGAGTCATGAGGCCAGGCTATTTATAATGCTGCACTCACCAGGGCCGTAGAAGCGGCGACCTCGCGTCACGTCGAATATCCATCCATTCACTGCCACCAACACTCTGCCGTCTGCCTGAGTACCGTCGTACTGTCGGAGCTCTGCCACCGTCATATCTTTCCTGATCTTGGGCAACTGCGGTGTCGGCACCTCCGCCGTTGACCTCCCCAACTTGTTCCTAATCATCTTATATAGCAACCCGATGATGATCACAGTCAACAATAAGTTCAAAGGACTATAAATTATCTCATACAGCAAACCGGACGATGGCGGCTGTTCCTGCTCAGACGCTTTAGTCTCTGACGAAGAATCCATTTTCTGCGTGAACCGATCGTATGTGAAGCCTGCTACACTGGAGTTTGATTTCTATTTAGTAAATTAACAATAAATTAATTGATCACCTATCGCCGAATAAAAAATAATCAAGTCACTGACGTCACTACGTCAGCGTTCCGATTTCCGTTTATAGGGATGTAAAAATATTCGATTATATAAAAAAACGATTATAATCTTTAGTAGGCATCGATTTAATTTATACAAAAAGGGGAAATAAACGACTGTTTAAACACTTACAAGGAATGGATTTATAAACTTGAGCTGATCGGCGGCTCAAGGACTCAAGGGCTCAACTGATCGAATGATCATCGCAATATCGCAATCGCAATCGCATGCAATGCCCATGCACGAGGAATACGTCAATGTGGTTGCGTTCCATTTAACGGTCACAGCGATTCCAACGTGTTCCATCTAAACCCCGTGGTTGTCGCGATTATATAGACGACGTCAATGTTCGCGATCAAAGTAAGCTTTCACCAAAACGTAACGGGAATTCGAAAAAATAATGATTTCACCATACCGCCGCGCCATATTGCGAGCACACAGCGCTCAAGATGTGCGTTCCACTTTTAAGATTCGCCCTTGACTGCACTCACGGCCTTTTTACGATGGTGGTATGGTAATTTCAGCGGTCGTGGTCGATTCGATGGTGGGCGTTATGTGGGTGTTATATGGAACGTACCCGTTCCTATATGTCAAATCAAAAAGTCTACGTTGAAAAAAAAGTTTAAAAAAAAAAGTTTAAAAAAAAGTTTTGGAACAGGTTGTCGATTTGGAAGAAATTCCCCAATTGCGGGGAACTTCCAACTGGTGTGGGAGTGAGTATTTATTGGGGATTGGCATTATATGGGAAAAATGCGGGGATTTTGACAACTCAACTTTAAAGCATATACAATTCTCGAAAAAAAAAGTAATCAAACAATGAATAATAATTTAAAAAAGAATGGAAAGAAAAGTTTTACTTTGGGCAGGAATTGTACCTGCGACCTCAGGATATCCAGTCCAGTCGCTTTATTCATTAAGCTATTGAAGTCCACCCTCTGATTTTTCTTTATCATTTTTATTTTAAACCAATTTAGAATCGGTTCTTAAATTCACTCACATGTGAAAATGCGAAAAAATCATTGTAATGAATATTACAATGACTAATAAACATAATTTAAATACTTTTTTTGAACTTGTTTCTTAAAATAATGTGGGGGGAATGTATGGGGATATAATAAACAAAATGACTATTCTGCCAGTGATCCGATAATCCCTACTTAATATTATGAATCCGAAAGTAACTATATCTGTCTGTCTGTTACCTTTTCACGTCCAAACGACTGAACCGATTTTAATGAAATTTGGTACAGAGATAGAGCTGACTTTGAAAAAGAACTTAGGCTACTAAGTTATTTATAAAACGACATCTACGCGGTTGAAGCCGCTAGCAACAGGTAGTAATATATAATTATTTTAATAAAATATTTTTTTCGTCATGTAATAATTTATTACTGGAATAATTAAAATATTTAAATTAATCCAGTTATAAAAGATTTTAGTTGGATTTATAATTATAATAATATATTATTTATCTGGTCACTGGCAGAATAGACAGCCTCTAATGAATTCGATTTTTTTTCTCCCCAAATTTAATTAATATTACATATTTTTTTGGGAATATGAATTATTAGCATTAGCAATCCTGCTGTATCTGGCTGCTGCCGAAGCTCACCTATAAAGGAACCACGTAATAAATATTAAATACCAGTCGCTGCTCTTACTGTGGACTGGAGAATGCAGATTTGGACCACATTCTTTTGAAATGTTCAAGTTTTAATATTCAGCCATATTCATTTATTCATTTATTCATATTTTTACTGGTGGTAGAGCTCCAGTGACGGAGCTCGCGGGCGTAGGCACCACCGCATTACCTAATATACTTGCCGCTAAATGGTAGTGTTCATCACTATCGTGTTCCGGTCAGGTGGTAATGTACGGCCCTGTAATTTCCGGCACAGAGGCATAACACCTAATGTCTCAAGAGTGGCAGCGCATCTGCATTTTGACCTCTGGTCATTGTGTGGTTGTCTATAGGCTGCAGTCATCACTTAACATCAATGTGAACTGCATGTTTGTTTGCCACTTTTATTACATAAAAAAAAAAAAAAAAAAAAAAATTCAGCCGCTAATTTTAGTGACTGAAATAAGTGAAATTTCTGACATTGATGAATATAATGGTGAACGACTGGCATTAAGTCCGCCTAATGTACTCGGTGCATTGAAGAATAAATAAATAAATAAATGAACATCAACAAAGTGTTCCCCGCTGTGCTAAGGATTGACTTTCAAATAAGATTTATTTCGATGCGTTATATAAGTATATCTGCAATACTGTAGAAAAAATTTAACCTCCATGTATAATTTTAATTCTTAAGTGTATGTACCTTTATTTAGATATATAGAAATCTCAAAATATGTATACGACTGAAAGACTCTGTATCTACACTATCTATGGTCTTAAAAAAACTATTAAAAAAAAAGAATGGCTGCTGCCGGCGCGTCAATGAATTTATTTCACAAATCACGAAAATTACAAATAAAATAAATTTAGTACCGATAAAATAAATTGAAAAACATGAAAGGCCATCGAACAGACTTGTGTTCAAGTTATATCAAAATCTTCGTAGTGGTTTGTTGTTACTGGTAAGGAAATTACTGTGGTAATGTTTTTTGTTTATAATTGGAGAATATACTAAAAGAAGGATTATTTTTCAGGATTGTTTCAATAACCACGGTTTTTGTGAATAAAAATCTTTTAAGTGGACAGTCTGTAGCATTAGAGGCGCCTCTATTTATAACATGGTTCCAGTGTGTAGTATCTTTCTGTGTATGCTCTGCTTTAAGCAGGACTGGCGGAATCCCTAAAGTATTCAATTTTCCAAAAGGCTCGCCGTGGAGTATAGACGTTGTTAAAAAGGTAATATATATATTTAATATTGTTTTCACTTATGGTAGAGCTTCAGTGGCGAAGATTGAAGGCCATCAGTAGATTACCATCACATTATCTAATCCACATGCTGTTTAATGATAAAGTGTTTAGTGTTTGTTGGTTTGGTAATGTGTTTGGTTTATTTGTTGGTAATTTCTGGCACAGAGATTTAACACTAGATTTCTACATTGTGATATCTCGTTTTTATGTAAATCTTTAACTGCCTCAGTAGCCTAGTGGTAAGGCCACTTCTCCTTGGTTCTATTCCAGTATCAGCGATAAAGATGTAAAATCCTTTATCTCTGGTTTCATTGGGATTCTTCCATTTTGTCGAAAAATTCCCATCATCTCAGGGTTTAGTAATGTGCCCGGAGATGTCAAGTCAACATGCTTACCTCACAGGTTTACATGGGCCATAATGTAACTGGCAAAGTGTGTAAAATATGTGTAATAATTAAGTTTGCAGTATATCTCGATGAACAAAATAACTGCAGCGGGATCCTAGAATATCAAAAACACTTCAGCTATTGATTCAATAAAATTATGAAAAGTTAAACTATCATTTAGTTTAAATTAGTAGTAGTAGTATTAGTAGTAGTTTAATTTAGTTTCAATAAAATTATGAAAAGTTAAACTATCATTTAGTTTAACTTTTCATAATTTTATTGGATCAATAGCTGAAGAAGTAATAAATGTACTAAGAAAACATGCATAGGTATTAAATCTAGCTAATTTGCTTGGAGTAAAAATTAAGTCACTCAAGAACACATTGTAAAATCTGTGAATACTCATAGTTTGGGAGGCGACCTGACACTGAGAGGAGGATACTGGACTAATTGCAAAGTTAACAACGACATGTGATAGTCCATGAACATTTATTATTTACACACACTAGGTATATAGGTATTTAGTTATCTGAATATCTGGAACTCTATATCTGTATAGGAAATTGTTACAACAATGGTTTGTAAAATAATTATTTTATATATAAAATATATTTTTTTAAAGGAGGAGCGATTTTTTTTTTTTACCTACTTCAAGTCAATTTATTATACACTAGCTTTTGCCCGCGACTTCGTTCGCGTGGACTTCAGGTTCGTCCCGTCTAGTCTAGTAATAAGTAAGAAATACGGTAACTAAGCACTGCAGAGCCCTAATTTGTACGTGTAACTCCTAACCAAAAAGAAACCTGGCAATAACTAACCTTAGGCCTATATTACTTAAAGTAGGCGACCATACGTTTTTATCAAATCGCTAGTGCCTTGAAAATTCGCAAAACGGACACAACCGTCAACGACGTCTGCCCTCACGCGTCTGCCCGCGTTCGGGTCGCGCACTCAGCGATGAGCCACTTCTTCCCCACCGCACCTACCCCGCTCCCCCCACGCCCCGTTCGCCTGGCGCCGCTGCCGGTATTTATCACCGAAACTGTATTTATCGCCGAAATTGCTATGACTCTGCATTTTAAATCTGTGATATCTTCGAAAATATTTATTTAATTTAGATGCTGTAAAAAGCCATATTGATCTTTATTAAATGCACAATGTATTTAAGATACTTAATTGGTAAAGGATTAATACTGTATTGCTTAAAATCGCTTCGTAAATAAGCCATTATTTCTCGTACAAAGTAAAGGATAAAAAATGGTTATTGTGGGTTATTCCTAAGAGATAAACATATACCATCACGGACTTTTTTGTAGACCTTTTTAAGTTGTACAATACTGTAGTAAATTGTTTTGATCTATCTTGTAGGATTCAGTCAGCGTTTGCAATGTAAGCGCAAAAAATGTGTTTTTTCTACGACCTCACATTAAAAACCTCAAAAATTGTAGCCTATGTGTTATTCTGATGTATAAGCTATATTGTGGTAAAGTTTCATTCAAATCCATTCAGTAGTTTTTACGTGAAAGAGTAACAAACATCCATACATCCATACTTACAAACTTTCGCCTTTATAATAGTAGTAGGATGTTGTAAATTGTAAATATAATATAATTTTTTTATTTTGGCTAGTGAGCTCATTTTGCTCTGAAAATGTGGTGTGCATGTATTAGTTCAAGTAGCGCAGTTGGGAAACTCTCTGGTTCCTTGATAGTATATAGGTAGTACATGCTATGAGTGAATAATTATTATTTGTTTTTAAGTTATTTAAAATATTTTATTTTAACTTTTATCTTTGATAAACTATTTAAGGCAATTCATTCTGCCACTAAAATTTCACCCTGTATATTCATTAGTGAACAATTAATTATTTTAAAGAACATTGGTCAAATTGTACCTGATTGCGAACAGATAAGCCATGTATATGTAAAAAACCAGAATATTTTTATTAATACTAAAAGTTATACATTTTTCTTGTAAAGAGCCAGAAAAAAAAGATATTCATTTAATTCTAATTGTACGATAATTTTTAGAAGACATCTTGTTCGGGTGTTCAGAATGTACAGTTAACGTTTTATTTTTATACGATATGACTGTACTTGAAATATTTATGAATATTCTATCCATTGGTAGTTGTTCATTTTAGTAATATGATTATTTGCACATTCAAATGTATTTAAATAATTATTTTGCACTGTTACTATTTACTTTTGGGGTCATTTTAATAAAAGTAATTATGATAATGTGTTTATATATTTCACTAATTGCGTATGATGGAACGATGACCTGCTGCGGTATATTTTTTTTTATAATTGTTTTACGGCTACAGATTCAAGTCCTTAACAGCCAATTTTTATATACAATTTTTATCTTCATTTCTTATGATAATAAATATCCATAAGGAAGATGGCGATGATTGGATGCTACCATGTGGAATATGATGAGATGGCTCCAGTAAAGTGATGGGGACTTTACTAGGAGATTTTACGAACTTATTATATTACGGCAAAAAATATTTTCGTGTGATATTATTAGATCTTGGCTCTAAGGATATATTTTTTAATGGAAATAAGTTTGGGTAATAAAAACAAACACAAATCAGTTTAATTTGATTCTGTACTCTGGAAAGTCCAGTCTCTATGGAGATTTGGCCATTCTTCTTTCTATCCAGTTTTCCTGACTTAAACTGAATTCAGTAAATTTACATCCATACATATTATTGTTTTTATTTTCAGGTGATGCCCCTATCAATAATGTTCGTATTGATGATAGCAACCAATAACTTGTGCCTCAAATATGTTAGTGTTGCATTCTACTATGTGGGCAGGTCCTTGACTACTGTGTTCAATGTAATACTCAGTTGGTTGCTCTTGAAGCAAAGTACGTCAATGAAATGCATATTATGTTGTGCATTTATAATATTTGGATTCTACTTGGGTGTAGATCAGGAGAGTTTGTTTGGTATTTATGTTTTGAATATTTTTTTTAAATGACTTAGTTATTATTAATTTATTTTTAGCATTTAAAGCTCATTTAAATTATAAATAATTAATAAATATTATAATATACAATGTATAACAGGAATAATGCACACCCCAATCAGAAAATCGAGTTGTAATAATAATACATAACAATTAGTACTGCAACTACATGTTTATGTATTAAATATTCTTTATTTAAGGAATAAGTTGTCCTCAATTTGTAGGAATGGTATGCACATCCTATGCACGCATGGCTAAGCTACCCCAACTTACAGACGCACACAAAACACAAACCTACTCACATACGCCACTGTCACAATGCATTGTGATGTAGCGTTACGTATGCAACTCCGCTGTTCAACATTCGACAATGAGATATTTATTCAATAATTATGTGCAGTAAATAAATAATGACATCGTAGTCTTGGCTGAGACCTTGGAAGACCTTGGCTCGATGGCCTCAGTAGGTCCTCCGAACGAGTGAGTCTTTAAATGAAAAAGACAAGACACAGATGATGTTAAATGTCCATGTTACACCCACTCCTATTATGATTGAAGGCGTTCGACGTTCTTGACGATTACGCATACCTACTTGGCACAAAGTGGCACAAACAGTCTAGTCTGTCAGTCCAGGTAGGTTCAACTACGACATTGAAGCCAACTGCCGAATCTAACTCGGTAAGGCAGCTATCGGAAAGTTGTATAATACCATATAGGCACGCATTAAAAGATCGCAAGAATTCACACTTTGCACCGCCCCTAATCACATGTCTTATGTCGACTTATGCATTAGAAATTACGACTCCCGAATGTTACAGAGGGCTATGTGTAATGTGCCCTCTGTAACATTCGGGAGTCGTATAATATTTAAAAAATGAGCCTTGTAGGTACTGTAAGGAATTTGAGGTACTTATTAAGTATTTTATACAGCTTTATTACTATCACTTTACTGTTTTTTTATCTGCGAAAGTAACCACTATCCAAGTTCCATTTTTTCTAAAGTCCATTCACACACAAACTCTTGTCAATATATTACAACTATCCAAGTTCCATACTTGCTAGAGATGTGAGATACACACCTACTACTACCTATCTTTCAGCTTTTATAAAATGCCCTAACTATAAAATAATAAAATGTAAATTTCCCTATTAATAATAGGGCATTTTATAAATAAGAGTAGTTAGTATAAGACTTGTTATAAAAGCTATGCTTATTTGAATGTCTTTCTAATAGTAGTTTATGTACTTTAGAAATGAAATCGTTTAAAAATCAAATAGGGAAAGCAAGCTTAGTGGTAAGCTACAGAATTCTCCCACCGATGCGTCAAATTTTGCTTTCGCTGCGGCTGGACTCGTTGTCCTCTGAGGTCGCAGGTTCGATTCCTGCCTGAAGTCAAATTTTTCTTTCCGTGTTTTCTTTAATTTCTAAAGTTCACTCGTATGTGTTATTATATATATATATATAAGAAAAATAAATAGTACAGTTTATTTACTGTTATTCAATGTAAGTTTATTGCATGTTTATTTTTTTCAGATTCATTTTCATTAAAAGGGACAATTTATGGCGTTGTTGGTTCTCTTATGTTATCACTTTATTCAATATTTACCAAAAAAGTATTACCTAGTGTCAACCAAGAGGTGTGGTTATTGTCATACTACAATAATGCTTACTCAGTAATACTTTTCTTACCTTTAATTTTAATTAATGGGGAACTGAGTGTAGTTTGGAATTATACCAATTTTAACAGTTGGTATTTTTGGATGCAAATGGTTATAGGCGGTTTGTGCGGCTTCGCAATTGGATATGTTACATCTCTACAAATAAAGGTAAGATTAATATATTTTATGTTATGTAAACAAGTGGCAAAGGAGTGTATAGTTCACTTTGATGGTAAGTGAATGCTGTTGATTATAAACATCTACTTACATAAAAACCAGAGATTCCAATGTACCCTACTATTATCCTTTGGTTTTTATTATAGTATTAATGTGCCCGCTCCTTATGTCTTGGCTCTTATGCTTGTGGCCGAAATTTCAAGGCCGTCCATTATATATCCATCCGTAATAAACAGAATGTAATATTTAATCATAAGAAAGAAACATTTTGTGTGCCGCGGTGGAATCAGACGCCGCGTCCGCGTCTCGGAATTCACCTACGGAGGCTTATTTTCGGCGTTCAATTAAAATGATAAATAATAGAGATAGGGTTTCAAGAGCCAGCATTTTTTGGAAATAGCCTCCCCTTTAGGGCGGCCACACAAAACTGCGTATCGCAGGAACTTGCGATGCCATTTCGTCTGACATATTGAAAGTATGCTCAACTGAATCGCATCGCAGCAGTTTTGTGTGGACGCCCTTAGATATATTTTGTTTAAATTAAAATTTATTCACTGTATAATTTCTTATTTGCAATTTTTTATGTGCTAAAAACGGCTTCGGTGCATCATACCGGATCGAATGAAATATCGCACGTATTTTTACGACCATTATCTGTATTTTTCACCATTTTAAACATGTAAACTACATTGTAGCCTCTGGTTATGTTTCGACCTAATTCAGACAATATCTGTTTCTTAAGGCCTAAGTAGACTACGACCCTATATGGTACATCAGTGTATACACTAAGTGTCTGTAATCTGTAATTGTAAATTTTATTGTGACACTATTCAACTTCATTTATTTCATAAAAATGTGTCTAATACAGAAATTAATGTTTAACCCAGAGGTTCCCAAACTATTTTTTCTAGTAGACCCCTTTCAATTTTTGGTTCCGTGGTCCTTGCTACATTTATATCACATTCCCATATTTCCAACGCCTACGTAGACCCCCATCGAGTCCCATTGACCCCAGGGGGGTCTATATGGACCACTTTGGGAACCACTGTTTTAACCTGTGTGTCGCAATTTCTGTCACAGTCTACACATAGCTTTACTGTTTGGTACATTGAAAATTAATAATATGTTTCAGGTTACATCACCATTAACACACAATATATCGGGAACAGCAAAAGCATGCGCTCAAACAGTAATAGCGACGCAATGGTACAAAGAATCCAAGAGCATTTTATGGTGGTCATCCAACTTAATTATTCTGGCCAGCAGCGCACTTTATGCCAGGTTCAAACAAGTTGAAATGGAAGAAAACGCTATGAAAACAGGTCCGGAGAAAATGAGTCTGGTTTGATAAACTTATTAGATTTAAAAAGACTGCTTTGTGATGTCTAAATCGTTAAAACCTCCGACGGAAAAAGAGGGATGGCTTAACGTGTGTACCTGTCTGTAGCATCATAGCTCCCAAGCGAATGGACGATTTGCGTGCGGTTTTTGCGTTGGAGCCTTGGTTGTCGAGACGGTGTTGTTGGTCTTATCAGTCTGGCGTGGCTCCATAATAAAACAAGTAGATATATAATAAGCTCAGTACAATACCAACCTAACGGAAAGAACGCAATTAGCTTTCTTTATGAAAAAAGTTCAGTCAGGTTGATATTGTTCCAAGTCACACTACGCAGTAAGATCAGACCTTTGTATAGAATTCAGTCTTTTAAACGTAGTAATTATATCCTCTTTCGCCTTATCTATATTTGGTGGTAACAATAGCAGTAGTAGTTTGCGAGATATTCAATTCTGGTCCGAACAATAAACAGGATTTTTACTGGTGGTAGAGCTCCAGTGACGGAGCTCGCGGGCGTAGGCACCACCGCATTACCTAATATACTTGCCGCTAAACGGTAGTGTTCAGCACTATCGTGTTCCGGTCAGGTGGTAATGTACGGCCCTGTAATTTCCGGCACAGTGGCATAACACCTTAGGCCTCAGGAGTGGCAACGCATCTGCATTTTGACCTTGGTCTTTGTGTGGGTGTCTATAGGCTGCAGTCATCACTTAACATCAATGTGAACTGCATGCTTGTTTGCCACTTCAACAACATAAAAAAAAAAAAAAAAAAACAGGATATTGGCTAATATTGAAGCTAAGAAGTCTATATTAGCTTAGTTCTAATACCCTTGCCAATATTCACTAAATAAGAGTCTGATGATGACCAGCTACTTGTGAAAGAGTCCATAGCCTATTTTTGGAGAGGAGATCAGTGTTGTCATAGCAACGGAAAACAACGGATTTTTGGAGAGAGTATTTTTTTTTGTTACTTTTAGTTGCATTTTTAACCGACTTCAAAAAAAGGAGGAGGCTCTCAATTTGTCCGGATCCTTTTTTTTGTGTTCACTGGTGATAGTGGCAACAAGCTATTAATAAATAGGTACCTATAACATTATAATAACTACAGAAACATTTGTATAGTTACTGTGATCACCCTAAGCCACTCAAACAGTTCGGGGCAGTAAAATAATTTATATTTGTAGGTTCTTTACTTTTATTATTTGATGTCTACATTTTTGTAGAGTAGCATTCCAAAGATTAATAACAAGTTCCTTCATAACTTTTTTAATCGCCTTCATTTTTAAATGAAAGTTTACTGTTACTTCCATATTATTGTATGTGTGTATGTAAGACAGTGTATAAGTGATACAAAATCTGATAGTTACGTCTTATTTTATTGTTAAAATTATGTTAAGTTAAAAATTATTTTTGCCTAAACTGCCTCAGTAGCGTAGTGGTAGCAGGCCACTACTATTGCGCTGGAGGTCCTGGGTTCGATTCCCGGGTCGGGAGATATTAGAGATAACGGTTTAAAATCCTTTATCTCTGCTTCTATTGGGATTTTTCCATTTTCTGGAAGTTTCCCAGTACCCCGGAGTTTGGTAATGTGCCCGGAGATGGCAACAGGTTCGCCACCTGTTACATGGGCCAAAACGTAACCGGCGAGTCGTGGGTGTTTGCATGTATGATTGAATGCATGCATTTACCTCTGCCTACCCCTTCGGGGATTACAGGCGTGAAGTTACGTTTAAAATTATTTTTTAACCCCTTAACGATTTTAGTGCTACAGAAATTAATAATTAAGGAAATGTTTATCATTATTAATGATTTATTAGGAAGCGGCTAATCCGGATCCGGCGCATGTTTTTCTAACGAAACCTGAGTATACCTACCGGGTCTAAATGTGAATTTAATCTATTCCGAAATATTTATGAATTGGACTATCTATACAGCCCTGTAATTTCGGGAACAGAGGCATAACACCTTAGGCCTCAGGAGTGGTATTGCATCTGCATTTTGACCTTGGTCTTTGTGTGGGTGTCTATAGGCTGCAGTCATCACTTAACATCAATGTGAACTGCATGCTTGTTTGTCACTTCCATTACATTAAAAAAACATTTTTCAGGATTTGTGAAATTTAGTCAGATATATAAATTTATGTATATTTTTATGTATGTATGTACTAGCTGGAACATAACACTATTGTCACTGATGTTTTGCCTACTTTATTGCTATTTTTATTAATGAATATCATTATTTTAATACTTATTATCCTATTCCCGACGAAGACAAATACTAAAACACAAAAATCATAAATTTAATATTGATTCGGCTGGATCTTGAGTTATAAATTGTGTAACTAGCACGACACTGTTTTATATATCGTGTAACGGAAATAACGCACACCCTCTAACACCCCAATTAGAAAATCGAATTATAATCTTATAACATCAACTGAAATTACATATTTAAGTGTTAAATATTGTTTATTTAAGAAATAAGTTGTCTCCAATTTGTACGAACAGTATGCACATCCTACGCACGTATACCAACTACTCACTCTACTTACGGGCGCATATATCTAAAACACAAACATACTCAATATTCACACACGCACACTATAGCGTATCTTACGCAACACCGCTATTTGATACTCGCTAGTACCTAATAAGATTAATTTTCCTAGATAATGTTTCTAAGCTGTTTTACCTTGTACCTTTTGTCATTTTTTTTACACAGCAATTTATGGTATTTGCCATGATTCTTTATTTATTCACTATCTGTTGCCCGCGGCACCGCCCGCGTGTATTTCGTTTTCGCGTAACCTGTGGAGACTCATCAAATCATCCCATGGCATCCCACAGGGACATTTTTTGGGATAGTAACTATCCTATGTGTTAATCCAAGTTATCCTCTATGTGTGTGACAAATTTCATGAAAATCGGTTAATCAGTTTTTGCGTGAAGGAGTAACAAACAAACATACAAACTTTCGATGTAGGATGACAAGCACTATTATGAATCGTCTGAAACAAACAAAATAAATTACAGGATTAAGCGAATAACAATTGTTAAGTATACATTGTCATGTCAAAATACAAACTAAAATAAATATAATCAAGAATATCACTAAGATAAAACTAACTAACAAGTGTAACTTAATACACTAATATAGGTAAGTTGTTCATCAAATGAGTGACCATTTAGTTAATTGTAATAATCTATAATATAAAAATGAATCGCAAAATGTGTTGGTAAGCGCATAACTCAACAACGCCTGGACCAATTTGGCCAATTCTTTTTTTAATATGTTTGTTGAATTTCAAGGATGGTATATACGGCGAGAAAAAGCTGATCGAATAATTGCCGGAAAACCCCTAAAAACAGCCCTTTTCTTTTTCCCATACAAATGTTTTCTAACTAAAACGTAAAGTCAACTTGAGCTTTATTGCTGTTGCATAAAGTTCATATTAAATTACAAGCACTCACGGTTGTCTAAGCAATGTAGGTGTGTTCCTAACGTCAAAAAGTCAATTTGCACTTTATTACCGCAGTACAAAGTTCATATGAAAAAGAAAGGGAAAAATTAAGTGGTAAAATTTGTATGAAAAGTTTCTCATTCCTGAACTTAACAGTGTAAAAATTGATATACAGGCTCATGATTAGGAATAGTAAAAAAAATATAAGAAAATCTCTCAGAAATATTGAAAAATATACATTTAATTATGCATTATGCATTTGGCAATATGCATAATAAGCGATGCCATAAAATTAAAAAAAAAATTGTATATATTTACGAAAAACCAATTGGGGGCGATGTTAAAATAGTATTAGAACACTTTTCAATTATTGTTTGTCTGTTTGTCCCTTGGTCCAGGCTAATCTCCGAAGATACTGTACGGATTCGAATAAAACTTATTGTGGTGTATAGATACTAAGCCTGGCCAACATTTAGGCTACTTTTTACTGCGGGAAAATCACTCATTCCCACGGGAATCTCTACATTTAATTTCATTTTCCTATACAAATAGTCCGTATCTATCAAACCTTTGACACATTATTTCATTGTGAGGCAATACGAAGTTTGCCGGGTCAGCTATATATATATAAAAATCAATTGCTGTTCGTTAGTCTCGCTAAAACTCGAGAACGGCTACACCGATTTTGCTAATTTTGATTTTGAATGATTTTCCAAAGTCAAGAGAAGGTTTAAAAGATAAAAAAATATGAAGGAATTGAAAAATAGTAAAAACCACAATTTCATTCTCCCCTATAAATAGTCCGTATATAACAAAAACCTTTGACACATTATTTCATTGTGAGGCAATACGAAGTTTGCCGGGACAGCTAGTAGAATAATAGAAATTAAAGAAAAAATTACATGTGTTATTGCGAAAAATAAATAGTATAATATAATTAATTGTAATTAATTTGGGGTATTAAAAATAACTTATATTAAAAATGCCTGAAATCGATTCTGAACAAACTGCTATCAGGGTCAGGGTGTGCGTTTATTACGTTACACATTGCATATGTAGATATTTTATGTAGTAGAGTTTATATAGAATACGTTAGATGATTAGTCCACGTAGTACCTTGGAGTATTTATTATTGTTGTGTGACGAAAAAGTTATTAAGTAAAAGATAATTTGTATACTTAATTAAAATAGGTACATATTATATTTTATTAATTATTGTTGTTTTATTATTTTATCACAGCACACGGAACTAGTAAATTTAAATAACATGATAATACAGGGATTACACATAAAATGTGGTGTTTCTAATGGTGTTGATGCTCTTAGATGACTGTTGAATTCAAACAATGGTAAATGTTTAATGTATAGCGGACGCAAGCTCGCCGACCGGTCATTGGTGGTTGAGTTTTTGTGCGGCAAGTTGCTCTTTTCAAATTACCCTCGCTTTATATTTTGTTGAAAAAGGAGTGTGGTCTATAATTGTCAAATTAGTTATTTTGTGATTTAGATGATAATCGTGGTTTTTTTTAAATAAACCCACTTCCTATTGCTAATACCAGAAGTGAGATTCGAATACTATGTTCACTTAAGCGTCTGTGTTCGCGTTATCTGTCGCTAGTGTACCTGCCTGTGGAGTGCAAAAACGAGATTAATTGTGATCTGTGTTCTGTGGTGTTTTGTGTGTCGTAAGAGGTCGTAAACAAGTTAAGTAGGTATGAGTCCCTCTTAATTTAGAGAGCGACACCGCAGCTCTTGTGGCCGACGTTCACGTTGTTCGTCAAGGGGGTATGTTACCCCGATCGGGCACAATGCTCGCGATATAAAGTTGTGAAAGTTCTAGCTAACGACAGATAAGTACTCAAACTGCTTGCCGGGTCTTACGGAAAGACTACCCATGCCGCTCAGTAAGTCCCATGGAAAAGTAAATGAATTTTTTGAAGGTGCGTGTCTAGTCTTTGATACTTGCATGTCAAGCTTATTCTGGCATCATGAAAGCTTTTCGCTTTGCGAAGTGTCGTTGGAGGAGTGCAATCTCCTCTTTCTCCAACGTGAAAGCTTCTCGCGTTGCGAGATGTCGTTGTGGGAGTACAAACTACTTTCCCCCAACGTGAAAGCTTTTCGCTCTGCGAAGAGTCAATCGGAGGAGTACATACTTCTTAACCTTCTTAACCCCTGGTGTGAAAGCTCTCTCTTAAGATTTCCTTTCCTCTATGAGTAAACAGAGAGTCGCCATGGGACTCGTGCGCCTTGACCACGGTGTAGTAATGAATTCCTCGGTATACCGGGGAACTGCTGAGTTATCAGTAACCGGTTCTATGCCATATAATGCTCAGTGCTTTATGCATGCAAAAAGGGAACTTTTGATTTGTGGGCAATGGCATTTGCCCACAAGTAAAATGTTTCAGATACTTATTTTTTTGCCTGTTTTCTTAATAATCACTAAATTAAACAATTTGAGTACAACTACAGGACCTTAAAACGACTTTATCTTTGATTTTAGAAAACAATGATGACGAGTGTTTGGATTTAAATCCTGCAACAGTCGATTTCAACAAACATGGGTCTTCCTCAGTGTCCAACAAAGCAGCAGAGTCTCTACCCCGATTAATCGTTTCATATTCAGATGGCGACAAATGACCTGTCGTGACGCCCGAGTGTCAAAAGAGGCCCGTTTTAGAGTTGTTGTTGAATTCAAACATTGGTAATGTATAAAAGCGGACGCAAACCCTCTCCTTCTTAATATACAATAAATATATGGAATTCAACCTCATTGCTTTTTTTCTGATATAGCTGTGCCTGCGACTTCGTATGCGTGGAACTAAATTTTTAAAAAGTTACTCTTTATTCACCAGCTATGCAGTGCCAGTGAAAATGATGAGAAATCCCATAAAGTCGCTTCTCATTGGTTTAGGTAGAAGAGTCACAAACTTTAATTCCGACCACACACAACTCGTTATACTTGCGAAGTTTAGCCATACATTAGTCTATATATTAATATATATTGCGAAAATTAAAAATATGTCAAATACCATTAATGTCAACAAGGCGTTTGTTTGCAACCTTAATAACATAAAAAAATTGCCGTCGCTTCTCTCTGTGATATTTAACCGTGGAATAATATAATTAATAATTTGACTTAGGATGTAGTATTTATATCATTTATGTCAAAACGTAACCGGCGAGTCGTGGGTGTTTGCATGTGTGCTTGAATGCACTCACCTTCGGTGATTACAGGCGTGAAGTTACGTTACGTTTCATTTAGGTAGATTGTCGAACAAAATTATGATTAGTTTGCTAGTACATGCCTACCCAACCTGCACTAGATAACATACCTGATATCTGTTGGCAATCAAGCACTCATTAAATTCACTTGTGATCTCAATAAGAACGATAATTTATGTATAATTTTTCTGTAACTTTTATCCCAATATAAGTTATTACTTTCTTCAGAATATCTTTTGTGGTCATATAACTCCGCCGCAATAATCGGATCCCATGTCGGTGAGAATGTTGTATGATTAAACTTTATCCATTCTGTGTATCTGTAACGGTTTGTTCGAATGCTGTACCCCATTATTTTTATATCTCTCAAACGTGGCTTATCAGAGTTTGCTTGTGGATAGACACTTGGGCGAGGATATTGACTTATTGCGAAAGATTTGCTCTTATATTCCTTATTTTCCATCAATGGCATTAGACTTTTGCCTTCAAAACATAAGGGGATCCTGTCGCTTTTTAGACATTTCGGTATTTTCTCATTGAATCCAGACATTTCGACCAACGTTGGAAATAAGTCGATCAGCTCAATAGGTGTATCAATAATCTTTCTGGCCTTTCCCGGTATGTGAAATATGAGAGGTACTCTTAGAGCATTGTCGAAGTTGCTGTATTTCGCCCATAGTCCGTTCTCACCTAAGGACCATCCTGAGGAATAAGTACTCAATATAATTTATTCCGAGGTCAGAAATTAAAACTCGTTTGGATTACGAATATTGTGAAAGAAATCTATTGACTGAATAAATCATGCAAAATAACTTTACTACTAGTACTACATAACGAAAGCTGAAACGTCACTCAATGAAAAGTACAGGGGTCTGACCGCCTAACTCAAATGATTTCGTGATGCTTTCGATTATGACGTTATCTATCAGTGACGTACTATTAAAACATTAGACGCTCTAAAGTATGTAGGTAACCTGCGGAGGAAAACACATCCAGGTAAAAGTTAGGCGGTACGAAACTATCAAAACAACTTCATAATTGAAAGCATCACGAAAGTATTTAGGGGTCGTCAGGGGGTTGGCCTCAAAACTCGACGCAAAACCTTAATGCGTCCGTGAATTTAGCAAGAATTCGCTGCAAAGGCAAGCTAAGTGACTTGACGCAATAGATTTTTTTGTGCGAACTGTAGCATTTATAACGTTCTGACTACTTCTGACGTTGCTGTCGAATACAACATGTAATTAAAATGGAGTGATTTTTCATTATTTCTAGCTGTGATGGCAAGAAAGGCCTAAGTGACATTTATTACGCAAAGGAGAGCTTAACTCCACCAATTGATGGCAGCAGGTTCTGTGTTTGTTGAATTGATACTTTTTTAAACATACTAACATTATGAAGAGGAAACATAATTTGTGTTTTTGTATGTGTATGATTGTAACGTTTTCACACGAAAACTACTGGACCTAGATAGATAGGATGTAATATATTACATTCATTGCACTCGTGCGAAGCCGGAGCGAGTTAGTATTATATAATTTGAGCGTATGGATGCGCCTCAGTTATCTATCCCATCGATACACTCAAATGTGCTACTAAGTTACATAGGCCGTTCTTGCTCTCGAAGACTGTTTTTTTGCACTTTAAGATGCTTCAGCAAAGCAAAATACTTAATTGGTATAATAAAGTTAACAAACCGTGATCGCTTGTTACAACGATTATAGTCTTCTGTTTGTCTACGTAATCCATCAACGTGCCTATTAAGGAGTCTACATACAATGCTGCCGCGTAGTAATTCCTGATTATTTTCTTAGTCCATTTCGGCGGCATTGTTCCTAACGGAAAGGATATGTTCAGACTCTTTATATCGTCTCTAGATCTTACGTCTGTCCAGGGATGCCAGGCTGTCAGCGGCAAACCGTCTGGCTTCGTTGTTACCTTCGGTAGCTTAATGCTATTCGCCGGTATGCCCTCTGAAGTCAATGAAAATGTATATATCTAAATTGTTATCTTATTTACATATATAAAATTGCAGTGTCTGTTTGTAATATAAACATAAACGCTTTTTACTAATTATTAATATGTATATTAGGGTTGCAAGATTTGTTATTTGACAATCGGGATTTTGAAAGTTTTTGAGTGAAAAAAGCGGAATTCTTTCGTGAAAAGCGGGACATAGTAAAAATTCTATATAATCAGACGTATTTAAATATTTATCTATTTATTTGACTTTAAATTACGATAACTTGACAATAAGAAAGCAAAAATAGCTATTGCAATGTATTTTAATAAAAATATGATACCTATTTTAAATTCTATCATCAGGATGATTTTTGAATTAGGTACGTTCGCACTTCCTTAGCACGCTTCACACACGGTCGACTTATTACAGAAAGCGGGTAGACTGTCCCGCGCGGGACTTAATTTTGACCCAAAAAAATCGGGACGCCCCTCGATATTGGGACGTCTGGCAACGCTGCGTTATATATATCAAAACAACATTTTTTACAATTTGTGTCTGTCTGTTTATCCGTTTCTTTCGGCTAATCTCGGGAACAGTTTGACCAATTTTGACGGGACTTCTACTGGCAGATAGCTCATGTAATAAGGAGTGACTTAGCTTACTTTCATTTATAAATTATATTATAGGTACTAAGTAACTGTACACACGACTTAGTCCGCGTAATACAGAACAATAATTTTGTAAAATTTTACGCAGACGAAGTCGCGGGCTCAGCTTCTTAAATATAATACTAGAATTAAACTTACCGAGAAACTGCTTAGGAAACTTGAAAGGTATGTGTGGTTTATGAAAGCCAATAGCTAAAAATATTGGCTTCGAATTCGAACCGTTACTATATTTCAGTAGCTTAGCCGCGTATTCTAATGATTGTATATCCGGTAATGTTTTTTCAGGCAAGTTATTTAAGGCGATAGGACATAATAGATTTTTCCTTAACTTCTTCGTTATTTTATCTTTACATATCGCTGCGTCTTTGTACTTCTCAGACGGAGGATGGTACGCTTTTTCACTCCAACTATACGGATAGTCATCTGTATAGTTAGAACTAATACCAGGATGGAAAATCTTTCCTATCGAGTAAGTGTTGTATCCGCGTTCTTTGAAAAACTGTGGTATTGTTGTGAAATCGCCGATATCGTCACGCCAATAACTGTAGAAATCGTATAAGCGCAGCGAATCAGGACGTCGCCCCGTCAAAATGGAATTTCTGCTTGGAGCACATAATGCTTGCTGGAAAAAGAATAATAATTGGGTATTTAATCAAAAGAAATTGTACAGGTAAGTACATAAGTCATCATCATACTATCAGCCGAAAAGTCCACAGCTGGACTCAAGCCTTCCCGGGGAATATGCCTTATTTACCACGCTTGCCATGCGGATTGGCGGTAGTTTTATTGCAGGACACTGCTGCCCATCGCGCGTTATTGCATTTACTACCGCCAATGGTCAGACCATTCCAATGGAATGGTTGTCCCTTCCAGTAGAAGAAAATTCTTCTGTCGTCACGTCCCGACGCCACCAGTATACAGGTAAAATTAAATAGTAGGTATAGGTATACATAAAACTGAAAAGGCATTGTAAAATATTATGAAGATCCCAAAGCATACTTACTTGGGCAAATGCTTTAGAGAACTGGATTCCATTGTCAGCTATCTTTTGAATTGACGGTAAATACAACGTTTTTCCCGCCATATAACGCAAATCATCAATCATTACCAATAAAATATTAAATTTTTCATTTGCTTGTATATTTTTTGTTGAAGTAGCACTGCTAGTCAATAAAATGAAGATGAAAAATAAAGTATAGCTGGATACCATTTTCGTCGATGTAAAATTTAACTGTAAGAAAATAATAATGCCTGTATTTATTTTGTGGTGACGCCAAGAATAAAGTGGGTAGGTAGGTATCTATTTCTAGTTTTAGCTTAGCCACAGACTACTGAGACAACATACAGTATGCATACAGTTGACTCATTACACTCCATACATCGACAACAATCTCCGCAGAGAGATAAGTAATCTATGTTAAAACTTTTAAAAAGAGGGTATTCAACATAACGCTTTTTATATGATCGAGACAACACTTCCTAAAACAGTATTTGAAGCGCTAATAAGTCTATCGATGACCTTTCAATGCGGTCCCACCACGAAGGTGAAGAGTCCTCCCACCACAGACCAATAACCAAGACACCTTCTCTTTTTAATGTATCGTAAAATTAAGAGATAGCTATACCTACCACAGATAAAGAGAGAGAGGTCTGACTACAGATGTAGGCATTCGACTCAAGCTATTGCTTGAGATATTACATAGGTCAATTATTGTCTCCTTATTTATCTTCAGCTTCATGCTCGTGATGATGTATTTTTCTCTTTATATTTTGCTGCTATGTAACTATCTATGGTCAATCTCTTTACTCTCCATGGGGTAAATCTTTTGTTTTGTGCTGAACACATACATAATATAATTAATATGATCTCTATATATTATTAGGTCTAACAGTACACATCAGCACACATTGACAAAACTAACACCACAATCGAATAATTAGTGCTGAGAACTGATTTCGCCTATGGTTCCAATATATTGATACTATAGATATAGATAGAACCAAGAAGCTTGAAGGTAAAAATGGGGTCAACACTCCAAACAAAAGTTTGAGTCAAATACCCTACATATCTCTATCCTCCTCTTGGGGGGCTGACCTCTCTTTTTAGTGTGAGCTATATATATATGAGCTGTATTGCTATCTTTTCATTTATATCTCCTACGAAAGAAACACCACAGTTACAGTATTACATGATAAACATTACTGCATAATTTATTTACAACTTCAAAATGTATTCAATAAACTGATTTAAAAATTATTAATAATATATCTCACATTGACTATTTTGAGTTAGTGTATCAGTTGATATTATACACGACTTCTATGGACTGTACGGAAATACTTAGCACGGCAACATTGAATCTGCTTATCAGTAATGTCAAAACCAGATCGATTAATATGGCGGATGTTTTCTATATAAAGTTATTCGAACTGCCTCGGTAGCCTAGTGGTAGCAGGCCACTACTACTACGCTGAGGTCCTGGGTTCGATTCCCGGGTAGGGGGTTATCAGAGATAATGGTGAAAAAGCCTTTCATCTCTGGTTCTATTGGGATTTTTCCATTATCTGGAAATTTCCCAGTACCTCAAAGTTTGGTAATGTGCCCGGAGATGTCAACAGGCTCGCCACCTGTTACATGAGCCAAAACGTAACCGGCGAATCGTGGGTGTTTGCATGTATGCTTGAATGCATGCATTTACCTCTGCCTACCCCTTCGGGATTACAGGCGTGAAGTTACGTTTTCTATTTAGTTTTTATGTTTTCGATTGTAATTCGTGAAAGTTAGTAGCAATGGTAAATACATAATTGCATAGTCGGAGGTTGTGCTAGCTTATGGCATCCAGGAAGTGACCAAAGATTTCACGTGGACAAGTGTTTGAATCGTAATTTTTGTGTCGAATCACTGTAGATATTTTCTTGTTGTATTTTCGCTTAATATCTTGCTAAAATTATATAATGTTAACTTTAGTAATTTCTAATAGTCTTACATTGATATCTAAGATTAGTCGACGTCTTCCTTTTTTATTTCCCACCAAAACTCTCTACGAAAAATGTCAAGTTTTAACAGTACGTCAGCTTTTTATTCTACACACTGTTTTAAGGAAACATTCAGAAATAGAATTTAATCCATATCTTTTTGAAAATGACAGACGGAAATATATTGTTTGCCCATCTCTACAGTGTAACTCTAAATTCACACAAAAGTTTTATTGCTTCCTCGGTAATTATCTATACAATAAGATCAATAAGAACCTTTTTTTTTTTTTTTTTTTTTTTAATGTAATGGAAGTGGCAAACAAGCATGCAGTTCACATTGATGTTAAGTGATGACTGCAGCCTATAGACACCCACACAAAGACCAAGGTCAAAATGCAGATGCGTTACCACTCCTGAGGCCTAAGGGTGTTATGCCTCTGTGCCGGAAATTACAGGGCCGTACATTACCACCTGACCGGAACACGATAGTGCTGAACACTACCATTTAGCGGCAAGTATATTAGGTAATGCGGTGGTGCCTACGCCCGCGAGCTCCGTCACTGGAGCTCTACCACCAGTCAGGTGGTTACCTTACAATATATCCTCTGACACGACATAAATTAAAAGAAGTATTAGGAAAATGGCTCCAGACATTAGACTATGACTCTACAGAAGCCCTGCTGACGATACCAGATTGATGCTGATATTAAGTATTGTATAATTAAACTCTATCTCTGTACCATATTTCATCAAAATAGGTTCAGTCGTTTGGACGTGAAGGGGTAACAGACAGACAGACAGAGTTACTTCCGCATTTATAATATTAGTAGGGGTGCTGACACTACACTTGTAACATCGTCCCCGCTCCACACTTCTTCTAAAAATTAATACACTTAAAACATAATAATTGTTGAAATAATCCTAATCTGCTAATATAAATGCTAAGAAAAGGTAAAAGGTGTTTAGACTATGTTATAATAAAATAACTCACACAAACAAACACACATTAACCCTAATGCTTAATAAGTGGATAACTAAAATTTCAATTATAATTTCACTCTTTTACTGACTTTTATAACAAATAGGTACTAGCAAATTATTAATTTTAGATTTTAGTATTAGTGAACTTTAGATTTTACTACAAGAAATCTTTATATTATATAGTAATAAGATTAAAATCTCCTCAAACATAATGTATAACACTCACAAAAATATTGCTACATGTACAATCATCTAAATTATCCGAAGGGTGTGGACCTGGAGACCTGTAAAACAGGTTTTATAACTTTAGTTCAGGCTCCAGTCTCCACAATAAATTAAATGACACGACAGAATGTTTTGTATTGCAATTAACATAATGTTGTACTGTTAATGTTATTGTGGAGAGAATAAATACGTTTTTTATTTTTATTTATTATTTATTTATTGAATTACATTGATTTATGCCATTTAAAATAAGTTTGTTTTTATCATATCGTTATCAGTAGTTTTGAAGTAGTGTGACAATAAAACTTTATTAATTGGGAATGTTTCATAGAATCGACTTTTTTTTAAAATACGAACTAACATATATTATTTTCAATCAAATTAACTAGGTAAAGTATGCCCGTGTAGGTATATAGTTTTTAAGGGTATATAATTTTCTCGTTGCTTGAGAGGCTAACCCGAGCGTGAAGTTACAAGTTGTATTTCATCCATAGATTTAAGTAGATAATAAATCTATGTTTTCATCCACGAAATTTTAGAACAATAACTTTAAGTAGTATGTATTAATAATTCAATAATGCAAGACGTTTGCAGAAATATTTTTTTTAGGAAAGCAAATGATTATGTTATACTTTAATGTATAAATTAAAATCTAAACTTACATTGTAAACCACTATAAACTTTGTTAATAAAATGATTATAATGGCTGTAAGTCCATTTTATTTTATCCCTATTTTCCTAAGCTCAATTTAAAATCATGGAATCGTAGCTGCTGTGGAATTCATTTCGCTATAGAATAATCAACTATCAAATAGAAATGTTTAATTGACAATTTGTATCATCGCCACACCCTTAAAGTATCTACACATAGTATGATACAATGGAATATTTCAAATTTAATGTTTAATTATTTCAAGTTTAATGTACGGCTCCGTAATTTCCGGCACAGAGGCATAATACCTTAGGCCTCAGGGGTGGTAACGCATCTGCTCTTCCACCATGGTATTTGTGTGGGTCTCTATAGGCTGCAGTCATCACTTAACATCAATGTGAACTGCATGCTTGTTTGTCACTTTCATTATATAAAAAAAAATTGCGATTTACCACAATTCTTTGTTAAACACTTCAGAATTTTTTCTTCATTCAAATGTTAATGACATTTCGTCTTAAAATTTGGGATTCATTGATTCATTATTGACAAGATTTTCAATCTTTTCCTATGCTCGGTTTCAATAAATTACCAACGTAGGTAGGCTTACATAGCTTACTATCCGTTATCATTTGACATTTCATCCATACATTAACTCTCACAATCAACCGTTTCTAAATACGGATGTTGGTAAGTTATTGGAACCCGGCCCTAGTAATCATCTTACCGGAAAGAAGAAGGTTTTAACGGACTGTTATAATGGGGATGTTCGTATCAACTGAGATCTTCGAAATCCTTAACTATCACAGAGGCAGACCATCTTAAGCCTCAGGGGTGGCAACGCATCTGCGCATTTACCACGGATGTTTGTGTAGGTGTCTATAGGCTACAGTCGTCACTAAACATCCGTGCTGCGTGTTCGTCACATTCGTTACATAAAAAAATAATAGGTTGGGGAAAAAGTCTTTTCGCATTATAGTATGTATGAACTTGTAATAAAATCTCTTTGGCTATAGTATTTGTATCTGGCTGGTTTTGGTATCATTGAAAGTTAAAATTGTAAAGAACATAATTCCAAATTCAGATTAGGCAAATGTGTGATTTTCATTTGTTTTTCGTACTGTCAAGATGAGTGAATCTAATGAAGAAATTCGATACATTTTAAAATTGTACTACAAAAAAGGTAAAAATGCAACGCAAGCCGCGAAAAAAATTTGCGATGTTTATGGACCTAGTGCAGTGTCTGTGAGAGTAGCACAAATTTGGTTTAAGCGTTTTCAATCCGGAAATTTTGATGTCAAAGATGCACCTCGCTCTGGTCGCCCTATTACGGATAAAATGCATGCCATTTTTGAAAAAGTGGAGCAAGATCGACATATCAGTAGTTACGACGTAGCTGAAAAAAGCTGGGTACAAAAAAAAGCTCGATATTTGGGTTCCTCACGAGCTCACTGAAATAAACCTAATGAACCGTGTACTCATTTGTGATTCTTTATTACGACGTAATGACCGAATCATTTTTGAAGAAGCTGATAACTGGTGATGATGATGGTGAAAAGTGGATCATGTACGACAAGAACGTGCGAAAAAGGTCGTGGTCAAAGGCCGGTCAGGCTTCACAGACTGTGGCGAAACCCGGGTTAACTCGCAATAAGGTGATGTTGTGTGTGTGGTGGGATTGGAAGGGCATTATTCATTATGAGCTATTACCACCAGGCAGGACTATCGATTCTGAACTCTACTGCGAACAACTGATGAGATTAAAGCAAGAAGTTGAGAGAAAGCGGCCGGAATTGATCAACAGAAGGGTGTGGTGTTTCATCATGATAACGCTAGACCTCACACATCTATAGCCACTCAGCAAAAATTAAGAGAGTTTGGCAGGGAGGTGTTAATGCATCCGCCGTATAGTCCTGACCTTGCACCTTCAGATTTCCACCTGTTTCGGTCTCTTCAGAATTCTTTATGCAATGTTAGGTTAACAACACGAGAGGACTGCCAAATCCACTTGTCGCGGTATTTTGATGAGAAGTCCCAAAATTTTTAAAGCAATAGGATCATGTCCCTACCTACAAGATGGCAAAAGGTTATCGAACAAAATGGTACATACATACTGTAGTAAAATTTAAATAAACTATATTAAAAAATGTTTTGAATTATCTTAAAAAATGCGAAGAAACTTTTTCCCCAACCTTATATATATGTATTTTAATTTTTAAGAAAAATTTGACTTCAGGCGAGACTCGAAGTCGCGGCCTACTGGGAATCTAGTCCAGCCGCTCTTCCAATTGAGCTACTGAAGTCCTGCCCGATTTGTCAAATCTTTCCTTCACATCTATTGCATTATATCTATTAGTAAAATATATTTCACAAGCATGTGTTAATGCGAAATAATATAAAACACTTATATATGTGTTGTTATGTTTTATGTGTCAAAATTGTGGGATTTTTATCATAAAGCAATCGATAGCGTGCACGGGTGTTGGAAGTTGTTAAATGCAATGTAAAGTGTTTTTTCGTGCTCCTCCGAGACTTCATAAGAAGGTCCTACTCCCTATTAGTTCACTGGACATCCCATCAACTTCCATATGGAACCATTTCATCATCATCCTCCATAAATATATTCATTCACTATGTTAGAGATTTATGAAATGAGCAGTTGTAATTATAATATTACTTGATCAATGGCGTTGTAGTCTATAGCTGTCTCTTTGCCAAACGAAAAGAAAGATAAAACATTTTATCATCTTAAAAAAAATCACAGCCATGTCCCAGGAAAATTGTAACTTTATGGTCACCCTACTTAGAAAGAGATGGCCTGCCCCCGGAGAGAGAGATAGCTATATTTGGGTTTGCTTCAAATAGGTATGGAAGTGGTTTCCATTTTTACCTTCAAGCTTCTCGGATAGAACGATGCTAATACTCCAAAAATATCGATATTTCTCTACCTATATAACAAATCGATACATGTCATTCCAACGTATAATACAGACATATAAAAATACTAAATTCATTACCAGTTTGTTTTTATAATAACAAAAAAAGTAAGTAAAAAAATTGTACAGTCATCATTTTAACAACTAAGTTCTCAGGGGTGGCAACGTATTTGCATCTTGACCTTTAGTTTTTGTGTAGATTTCTATAGGCTGCAGTCATCACCTAACATCCACGAGAACAACATGCTTGACAACACACAAAGTTTTGCAAAAGAAGCTTTGACTAAAATTTTTCAAATTTCATTCGTATAATGCTTTGAGTTGGGTAAATTACCTTGTATTGCCTAATTGTAAAAAATCTAATGTTATTTAAATGATCCGTCTTATGAGAAGATTTGGATAATACCAGAAACCTGATGACCAATTTTCATAACTTAATAGTAGTTGGAAAATCGCAACATTCGCAAAGTAATCGACAAGTTTTTATTACTTTATTTATTTAACACAAGGTTATGTTAAACAAGTAAGCGAGGTGTAATTATTTTTTTTGCAATATGCGATTATAATGTATGTGTTGGCTATAATGTTACGATAATTTTATTTGAGTCCTGGGTCTTCTCTCGATTTTGCGTTCATTAGGTACATGTTGAGGAATATCAAAGAACACGTTCCTATGTTTTATGTTCCAATTATGGAACCGTCAAGGTACGAGAGACAGCCGCGTCGGAGGCGCGGTGGCGCCGCATTTTCGTGTGAACATTTGAAATCAATTGTCACATTTTTCTCGCAAGGGTTAGTGAGAAAGTTTTTGAAGCACACTTCCCTTGAAATAAAAAATAGTTGAATTTTCTGTAGCTACAACATACTGGCTATGTACATTATTTTTTGTTTTGTAAATAATAATTTATGTATCGAACGAATCGATACCTACTTTGATATCACAAACATCGTTCGCATATTTGTTCAACGTTGACAACACTAGCCTAGCACACAACACAACAACACAAGTCAAGTTGTGTTCGATCGACTATTGTCAATCAAAACATCTGTTGTATGTTGTTGTGTTTTATATATTTATCAAATAATTTAATTTTACAATCAATTTATTTTTATTATTAAACAGCATTTGTACTATTTTAATTCAGGCCATGTTTCAATGAGTGCAGTTGTGTTTTTTGTTAATTGCTGTGACGTCATTGTTTCCGACTGCCAGTAAAACGACGCAATTACATTATTAATTAAAAATGGAATTAAAATGAGAATAATATTGACGGCTAAGGTAAGAGACTATGTTAATTACGCATGTTTTGCGTTTTGTTTAAGTTTTTTTGATCTCGGGGATCGCTGAATAGATAGTTGAAAGGTGAGTCTAGCATCGATTTTCTTTGTCCTCGGTACCTTTTACTCTACGCTGTTTTGTTTATTTAAATTTACATTGCAAATGTACAGTTGTCACAGCCAGCTGTTAATTTTGTTGTAATTCGAAAGTTATGTGTCCTAAGTATATGTATATGAAATTGGATATAATAACTTTGAATTATGTAATAAAATACATTGTTTTCTTTTGAAATTATGTAATAAATTGGCACGAAGTGGACATGTTAGTATTGTTTTTAATTTATCTTACCCCAGAAACTTAGTGTTCTGACTTTGACATAGCAATCAATCAATTTTTGCTGATAAGATGATAACACTGGTTGTTGTATTGTTTGTTGTGTGATGGTTAAGTTATAAATTATTCCAAGATCAGCAGATCACACTTTTTGTGTAATAGTGTCTCCCTATATAGAGAACATTGTTGATGGCTTGTGTAATTAAAAAAAGTGTATGCCGTTCAATTTTATGTATCAAATCATAGGCAAAATAATATCAATTCATGTATGTGGAGCCTGTAATGTCTCTCAGTATTCACTGTAAACAGAAAATAATGTATAACAGTAAGTAATTCAATAATATGCAGTGATACAGTATCTTTTTTTTATGCAGAGTGATTTTCTTATGTACCAGGTCAAGGTCAATTCGATTTAAGAATATTGTTGTCACTAGACTGAATTTGTTTTTAATATATTTTTTTGAGTTTGTGCAAAGAGTTGTGTATATATTTTAATGCTTTTTATAACCACAAAAATTTTGAAAAAGTTTATTCAAAATTGTAAGGCTTCTAAGTGTACAAGTTTATTCTAAAAGCAGCTGTTAAGTAATTTTAATATTTCAAAAAATAGATAATAACAGTAGTGTTCATAAGCTCAAAACATGATGAATTAAAAAAAAGGTTCATAATAAACATGTCAAAAAAACTTTTAAAAGATATGTGAGTAAGTGTCTGGAGCTCATAACTTCTAATTTTTATGATGACTCTTGTACCTTTATTAAATTATCAAGCAACCAAAATAATAGTATTATCTGAAATAGTTCACATGGTATATTTTTGAAAATAATTATACATAATTATTAGGCTGTTGAACACCACAATTTCTTTTAATTAAACTAATTTGTAAGGAAGATGAGGATGCCCTTTTTCCAGCTTTGGCACAAAAACATATGTTTTTTATACATTTTTGATAAGGAATGAGAATCCAATGAATGAAATGACATTGAATGTGCATGACCAATTGATTAATCAGGTTGTTATTTGGTTTGTTACTTGATTAGAATAGCAGGAAAACTTAACAGTGATGTTTCATGAATAACAAGTTCTAATCAAATACTTTTAGTTGTTTAATAGATACCTAATTCTAGTAGGAAATCTACCACTGGGGTATGATGCCTCAGTCCAGCTTCCTAAACATAGAAAGAAAGTGTTTATTGAAAATAATATCACCAAAATAAAAATGATTATGGTTATTATTACATATATATTGATTTAACAGAATTCAATAAATTGGTTCAAAGTGCCATTATTACCTTCTGATTCATATATGACCTTCTCCGACAATGGTAATGTTCAGTGCTCTGAATTTTTCGGCTGAGAGCCCTTTGCGCTCGCCGATTGCCCGGTGAAGTAGTGCTGTCTCGGGACATGACGCCCACATAATCACATAAGTCCATTCAAAAAAAAGCAAAACATATATGTATATGGGGTGTAGATGCAAAATATTTTAGTTCTTATGAATCAGAATCAGAATCAGAAACTCATTTATTCATTTAGGGTGACAGGCACCTCTTATGACACGTCAAAAACAAACAAAATAAATTAAAGCGAATAACAATTGATATACATGTCAAACAAGATAAAAAATATATGTAAAGTCAAGAATATCACTAAGATAAAACTAAATGTCATAAACTAATGTAAAAAGTAAATCAGTAGAATGTCTCTTTTCCCCTTTACAAACTGATAACAAAGAGTAAAAAGAAAAGAAAAAGAGTCATTCTTTGTCATTCACCGGCAAAGTTGCCATGTAACACCAGAAGATGGGCATCAGGTCTGTTATTTACCATTGGCTTGGTCTGCATTTTATTTGATCAAATATTTTTTATGTCGAAAGTTTACGACATAATTACGACTTGATGATCATGCATCAATTTAGAAAACCATAACTGCATACTAAAGCATGTCTTAAATTCAAAACAAATGCAGGTAAGCAGGCAGAGGCATGTCGGCGGAGTCCCCTCGGCACGCGCGCTCCGGCGGGCCGCTCACCGTGCCCGCGCAGCCGCCGAGCGACCGCAGCATCATCGACGCGGTCTCCGGCTTCATTAACGACGTCACGCTCTCCTCCTCCTCCAATGTCGACCCCAAGGATGTTATACAATGGGCCAGGTGCATAATATATCAATACCACACAATATCGTTGACAGATGTATAATAATGTCAATATCACACATACCTACCACACAATATCGTTGACAGATGTATAATAATGTCAATATCAGACATACCACACACTATTTTTCCACAGGTGCATATCATATCAATACGACACAATAGGTATCATTCTATTTTAATAATACAGATAATGGAGTAATTTCAAAAGTTAAGTACCTACGGGTTAAACATCCCTTTGCAAATTCCGTGCATTTTTTATTAATCACTTCATTCATTGGGGTCGAAGATTCTTGATACACCGGATTAATATTTGTTTTTTTTATTGTTCTGATTTTGCGTGGTGTTGAGAAAGCTTTACGAAGTTAGCCACAAACATATATAATTATGTGGAATAAACTACTGATACGGTTGTAAATAGGTATTGTTCGTAATAAACTACTGATACGGTTGTAAATAGGTATTGTTCGTAATAAACTACTGATACGGTTGTAAATAGGTATTGTTCGTCCAAAGCTAGAGTTGGAAGCTTAGGTAATTAGTTAGTTTTATTTAAGGGGTTAGTATTAATATTAAAAATATATCCTACTAGGTTCGAGACTGCAGACATAAACGAGCCAACACCCGAGGGCGACAGCGACACAGACGTATCGCCGTTGCTCCTCATCTTGGGCTACGGCTCGGGGGTTCAAGTGTGGCTGGTGCCGCCCAGTGGCGAAGCTCAGGAGGTGCTCTCATGGCGGCAGGGGACCGTCCGCGTGCTCCGCATCCTGCCCACGCCGCACCAGGCCGACTGCTTCGCGTCCAAACGGCCCCTGATAGCGTTGTGCGACTCTGCAAGCCCCGGCCCGGCCTTCTGCTCGCTTAGCTTCATATCGATACGTGGCGGAGAACAGGTATTTGATGCTTCTTATATAATGAAAAAATATAAAGTATTCAGTTCGCATTGATGAATGAACGATAGGAAGACGTATACCATATTTTGGTTGAATGTGTTTGAAGTGAGGCTCATCGCAAGGCTTCATTAGAAATAGGACATTGCAACAGTGTCCTGGCAGATCCTACTACGGATGACGCCAGAATACTGTTGCAACTATATCAATTGTCAATGAGCTAATGTTGTTTAATTATTTTTTTAAATGAAGAATGTAATTCATGTGAACGTGTAGAGCGTCATGGTCTTTGACCAAACTCTTTAAATGGAGATTAAAAAAAAAAAAAAATGAACGATAAGTGAATATTGAAGCCGTCTATACATCTACACGAACATACAATGGAAGTGGTAAACAAGCATGCAGTTCACATTGATGTTAAGTGATGACTGCAGCCTATAGACACCCACACAAAGACCAAGGTCAAAATGCAGATGCGTTACCACTCCTGAGGCCTAAAGTCTTATGCCTCTGTGCCGGAAATTACAGGGCCGTACATTACCACCTGACCGGAACACGATAGTGTTGAACACTACCATTTAGCGGCAAGTATATTAGGTAATGCGGTGGTGCCTATGCCCGCGAGCTCCGTCACTGGAGCTCTACCAATATGTTTTTATGTTAGGAGATGGAAGAAATAATTGAAAATTCATAGATTTTTTTTATTACACAAGATTTCCAGTGGCACTTTCGAAGCTAAAGGCTTCGTCAATATACCTTCATATATGGAACTCCATAAATTACTAACAAAATGTATTAAGTTAACTCCGGCGACCGGGCGACCCCGTCAGGAAAATAATTAATTTACGATTTTGATCTTGGATAAAAATAAACAATAAAATGTAATTAAAAAAAAAATAACTGCCCTAGCAATTTCTATTATTAGCCAGAAAGTCGTTACTGTATGATTCGATCTACTTACATATTCAATGAATGTCAATGGCTCCGCCCCTATTACATGAATGGACCTTGATTTTATCCAGGAAAGCATGTATAAATCTCTGCATATAGTTACATATTTTATGTATCATCAAATGGATGACAAGGGAATACTGCAGTCTAGAAGTCTAAAAAAAATCTGGAAGGCAAAATACAGACGTTAGCCATATAGTCTATGACGACATACATACATCAAGTTTTTTTAAATCCTATTTGAAATAGGTGAAAACATATACTGTATGCTTCTGATAGTTATGGTTGTTATTGTTAGAAATAAAACTTTATTGCGTCATTGATAACATTATTACTCTGCCGCGCGTGCTAATAGAAATATTTTAGTCAATAGTTTCATTGTATAAATGTACAACTGATACACTAAACAATATTTAATATTATAAAGGTGTTCCAATTAAAGAAACGTAATTATGCTTAATTCATTATTTATACAACAGCTGTGGGTAGATATTTGAAGGTTCTATTTTATGTTTCGTCATTCATCTACAAGAATATAATATTTTGTTTAATATTCTTTTATGTTATTTTCAGTCACCTGGTAACAAGAGCCTTGAATCAAATATTTGTTTTATTTAATAAAATTAATTGGTGTTGTTTAGGCCTGGGTTGCACCACCACTTATGTTAAAGTTGTAACATTTCACATCCTTTTCTAACTTATAGAAATCTGCTAAAGTTGGAGTAGGATGTGAAATGTTACAATAACTTTAATTTTAACAAAAGTTGTGGTGCAACCCAGGCTTAATCATTCACTTATGCTAAACTTCTTATTTTCAAACGATAATATTTGTGAGATCGTTACAATAAGGTCTTCATTTGACATGTCTCTTAATATTACTTAAAAAATGGTTTGCTACGTCTGATTTAACCCCCCCAAAAGTGTCCCAGTTTCAATTTTATTTATTTACGTAATATAGTAATAAGTAATCTGGCGCTTTACACTCTCTGCCTACCCCGTTAGGGACCTGGCGTGACATACATACATACGTAATATATGCTTGTTTGTGACACTAATGAGCTAAATAGCTAAATTTCAATTCAATCGCCCCAGAACTTTCAGAGAAAATACTCTTTGACAAATAGACGCACGAGTTGTCTTATGAGGTTTCGGTTTTTCCTTTCGAGGTACGGAATCCTAAAATACATTAACAACCGCAGAATCCTTAATAGGCATTTTGTGACGAGAGTCAATGTTGTTCCCAGGTGAAGAGCATTAAGTTCAAGAATCCCATACTGGACGTACTGGCGAACAAGCGTTCAGTTGTGGTGTCGTTCTCCGAGCGTTTCGCGGTGTTCGACGCGGCTACCCTTGAGGACCGGCTGGCGGTCACCACGTGCTACCCCTGCCCGTGTCCCCTGGGGGGCACGGCGCCTATCAACCCTCTAGCGCTGGGAGATCGCTGGTTGGCCTATGCCGATAAGAAGCTCAACCCGTCTAAACGCAGCAGTGGAGGATGTGAAGGTATAGTTCAATTTTAAATTTGCCGTATGAGGTCCGGTTGCCCGTCACCATGAGTTACCCCAGCCCTTATCGGGCGCTCTAGCGCTCGGAGATCGTTAGTTGGCCTATGCCAATAAGAACTTTTTGTAAACTGAAAGCTGAATGGTTTGAAAATGACTGGAATAACCAGAGTATATCAGTGGGGGAACTATTTGCTAGCTTATTATTTAATTTAGGATAAGGAGATCGGTAAAAATATGAACAAAAAATAATTTGAGTAAAACTGTACACAAACCTAGTTTACAAAGTAGACCCATCAGACCACCACCCATGGGAAAATAAATCAATATCGATAATCAATTTTGTAGCTAAATCCATAAAATGATGTAGAGAGAGAGAGAGTGAGAGAGATATATATAAAATTAATAATCTTTTAAAGGATTTCATGAATATCTAGTTAGCCAAGTTCAAGTTCAGTGAAATTGTTCCAAAAACTGGTTTACACGCGGTTCGTTATAGAACTGGTAATTATATATTCATTAATTCATCATTGAATTACTTGAACGCGGATTCTTAACGACCTTTACAAAGGACTTCTCAATTTGAATGGTTTTTAAATAGTGCAAAGTGCAAAAATAGTCAATGTCCATAAATAGGTTTCTATGCATATTTAACATCTAAAAGTCACAAGTACCTAATGATACATACATTTTATTTTCACGTCATTAAGTACTGTGCTATAATTATACAGATGTAAGGAAAACTGTAAAGAATAAAGATTAATATTCTTCGGCCCACGCCAACTGTTACGTAGGTATACGATACCGATTTTTTTCCTTGGTTTAAGGGTGTTGGTACGACATCAACGGATAACTATTTGTTGCTAATTAATTAAACCTTAAGATAACCTTTCAAATTGAAGCAACATCGTCGTTATACACATAATAATTCATTATATTGTATTTTTTCTTACATGATTATGCGGGCGTAAATTGTAAGATTTGCCTAAAGTCGATTTTTCTTTAAGTTTAGAAACAGTGTTATTTTCCATTGTCATACACAACAAAATCATAACAGATAATCCTTATATTTTTTTCAAAAGTTTATAAATACCGATGCTACGTACATCTTACACCAAAAAGAGACGATAACTTTTTTATTTTCAGATCATATCTATGATTTCCATAATAATGCGTATCCTCTATGGTCTAATAATTAATGTACCGCGAATGCATTACTAGGCGCGTATCCTTTGTCTTTATCTATAAAGGCTAATGACTCAGTCGGATGACCTTAAGTGCAGCGCATGCGAAACGTTCAGACAATACAATGCATTGCATCGATTTTAACTTGAACTTGACGGTACTTGTTCAATAACGACTGTTCTGGAAAAAAATCCCTAACACGTTTAGCATAATTCTACGCGCGTTCTTATTACTTACAGATTTTTTTTGCTTTATTGAGTACAAATATTTATAATCAAGAATGTATGTTTTATGTATCTTTTAAAGAGCTCCAACTGAGTTTGTTGGGTAGCGCAGTTCTTCTCAGTAGTGACTGCACTTGGAAATCTGCTGAGTGAATAACTTAGCCGGGGTTGCACCACGACATTTGTTAAAGTTAAAGTAACATTTCACATCCTTCTCTAACATAAACGGTTTTTTTAAGTTAGAGAAGGATTTGAAATGTTACTGATTATTTAGCACACTTAATCGTATTTTGCATATATATCACTGATCTCAAAACCAACTTCATCACCGTTGTATAATATGTAGCTACTCAAAACTTTCACTTATTAAACTCCGAACTTGGTTAATTGGAACAAAGCATTTGATTTGAAGTTTCTAACATGATTTTAAAGTAGGAAATAGTAAATCATTATGTGTAAATAGCGTGTTTATGAATCTTACATACAGGCAATGAATACAATTCAACGCCAGTTTACCATGAAGAGTAACTAAAAAAGGTGGATTCATTAAAACAGTTTTTATCTTTTTGCTTAATCTCTGGTAAGATTTTTCTAGTTATTATCTACATTGTGTCAAAATGTCATGAGAGAGACTCCTCCTAGATGGTTTATTACTTCTCGTTTTATTACAGTATTCAGTCAATACGTAGCCTATATATCGTCCTTCGGGTTGATCAGTCATTATGTTACATGCTATCGAAATCTATTAAGCAGTTTAGTTAATGTTGTAAAAAAGGATAAACGTAATGGACGAATAAAGTCTCCTAAATTATCTTGCATGGGTTTCCGAAGTATATTTTATTAAATCATAACAATTATCCAGCAATTTATGTAAAACGAGTTTTTTTCCGCGAAATCGTGCGTTTGTCCGTTTTATATAAACTTAGTTAATAAATACTACCCCTTAAGTATTTATTAACTAACATTATAAATGGAATCTCTGTATCAATTTTAAGTTTCTAGGTACAGTCGTTTCAGCTATGCATATATAACAAACAGACAGACAGACAAAAATTGTGCATTGTACATATGCATTTAGTAAAAAGCTGTTATTTTTATATTACAAACAGACACTCCAATTTTATTTATCTGTATAGATATATGGATATTAAAGGCAAACCTGACTCAATGACTTATACTATAGTTGATACAGTATAAGTAAATAAAATTGGAGTGTCTGTTTGTAATATAAAAATAACAGCTTTTTACTAAATGCATATGTACAATGCACAATTTTTGTCTGTCTGTCTGTTTGTTCCCGCTAATCTCGAGAACGACTAGACCGATTTTGATAGAACTTTCGCTGGCAGATAACTGATGTAATAAGGAGTAACTTAGGTTACTTTTATACTAGCTGCGTCCACGACTTCGTCCGGGTAGATACTGAACAATCATAAATTCTCACGCGGTCGAAGTCGCGGGCACAGCTAGTACATAAATAAAGATAAATTGATGTTCATTAACTCAAACATCATCTTGAATGTACCGAGGACCACCCTCGGTACATTCAAGATGATGTTGACTTGTCCAATATTAAGTAAAATAAGTTTCTCGCGTGTCGATGTCGTTCTCTCTTTATCGAACACAAAAAAACACCAAACAGTCGCTTTTATAGCTCGTGTAATCATCTCTAATGAGGTGACGTTATCATTGCATTTATAGTTTAAAGTGGCATCAACGTCTCTATTTTGTGTACAAGCAAAATTAGGTCGTATATATTTTCGGCAAAAAGCTGATTGTAGGGGGTGATGTTGGAGAATGAAACTTAAAGACGTAGGTTAGGAATAAGGATTAGATATGGTGTGGTTTATTACTGGTAACAAGTTAAGTAGCCGGAATAAATACGGAAGCACACGCGGTAATGGTAGCCAAACGTGAACGTTGAAATGGTAATGTTAAAAGATGCCAAGAGAATACACACAGAATGGTAACCGGACGCAAAATGGTAAAATTGGTAAATGAGAACCGGCGTTAATGGTGACTGCACGTGAACTGACGGTGCATCAAAAAATGCATATACTAGTATGTCCTATACACTGATAATTTTCTGCTAGAATTTGATGATTGAGGATATATTTTCCTCTGTTTATTATTATTTTTTTAATTTATTCATGACCATAGATACAGAGTCTTTCAGTCGTATACATATTGAATTTCACATTTCTTTAAATTAATGAATATCCATATGACGATGATTAAATGCTTCCATGAGGAATATGATGAGATGGCTCCAGTAAAGCGATGGGGACTTTACTAAGAGTTTTTACGAAGTTTTGGAGGCAATACGATAAATCACTTTTCACTTCATAATATCACTTTCTTACATTCGCGAACGTTATCGAATGCTTTATGATAAAAATCCCACCATTTTTACACATAAAACGCGACTATACACAAATTTCGAAAATAATATCACGCAGCGACACAGCTCTTTTCCGCGTTTCCGCCAAAACTCTTCCTTTGTTTACAGGCGAAGGTGTGACCAGCTACACGGCGACGGTGCTGCACGCGGCGAAGTCCCTGAGCAAAGGCCTGCGTGGGCTCGGCGAGAGTGTGGCGCACAGTTTGGCGGGCGGCCGCACCGCCTCGCAGTCGCCGTCGCCGCCCCACGCCGACATACAGCAGCCGGGGGTTGTGACTATATTGGATATTGAGGTGAGTGAAGTGATTGTCAAAGTAGTTGGAGTGAGTGTGGCGAGGTTGAGCGGCCGGCTTCGCAGACTTTGCCGCCTTCCTATGTCGACTTACAGTAGACAGGTCTGCTTACATCGAGGTGGGTAATGGCAACGCCGCAGTCCACGTCGATGTAATCACCATACTGGATATATTGAGGTGAGGAAACTAAGGATGTTTGTCGATGTAAATAAGGATTTTAAATGAGCTACTTGCTTCTTGAACAAATAGGCGTAGTTACAATGTAGAGTTCCGAGACAATGATTGTATTTTTGTTAAGATGTGTAACGGCTGCAGTATTCACTTTTTAAATTTATAATACTGCGAGCTTGTTTGATCCTTTAATTTACACACTGAGTAAAAAAACCAGAATAACTGTGGTGTGTCTTATCGTCACGCATGCGTTGTTCTGGTATCGCAAGTAGTTCTACATTTAGAGAAGACAATTAGTTTAGTAGCCAGATGACGTCAACACACTGGATATTTAGATACGTCGAGTTTAAACTAAGATTTAACTGAATAGCCATAGCCATAGTGGGCATGCTCAGATCCTATACAAAACATATTGATCCACAGGGCAACGAGGATGAAGACAGCCAAGACTGCGAGGAGCCCTGCGACCCGATCGTGGCCCACTTCGTGGCGCACTCTGAGGCTATCATCGCGCTGAAGTTCGACCCGAGCGGCATGTTGCTAGTGACGGCTGATCGCCGCGGTCACGATTTCCATGTGTTCCGCATCAACCCACACCCGTGTGGGCCCAGTCTCGCTTCTGTGCATCATCTCTATATATTGCACAGGGGTGACACTACGGCTAAAGTGCAGGTGAGTAAAGGACACCGGAAATACACATCTAATGTTTTATTGTCCAAATTCCCCATAACTATATAAATCTCCATAATAAGTTATGTTCGGGTTAATGTTACCCAAAAATGTTTTTTTTTTGTTCTATAAAAATAATAATCTAATCGTGTCGAGTAAGCAACTTGTGCAGCGGATCGACCAAATTAATGAATCCCTAATAACTGTCAGTTTGTTGACACACAAAACACCCAATGTGTATAGAATTGCATCGGAGTGAGCAGATTAGGTTTTTAAGCCATCGATATTTGTGCATTGCAGGACATAGCAATATCGTGCGACTCGCGGTGGGCGGCGGTGTCGACGTTGCGCGGCACGACGCACGTGTTCGCCGTGTCGCCCTACGGGGGCGCGTGCGGCGTGCGCACACACACGCAGCCGCGCGTCGTCAACCGCCTCTCGCGCTTCCACCGCTCCGCCGGCCTGCCCATACACGCCGCGCACGCGTCGGTATGTGCCCACTCGCTCCCCGCACCCAGCACCCGCACCCAGCACCCCGCATCCACACGCAGCCGCGCGTCGTCAACCGCGCTTCCACCGCTCCGCCGGCCTGCCCATACACGCCGCGCACGCGCCGGTATGTGCCCACCTGCTCCCCGCACCCAGCACCCCGCACCCAGCACCCCGTACCCCGCACCCACACGCAGCCACGCGTCGTCATCCGCCTCTCGCGCTCCCACCGCTCCGCCGGCCTGCCCATACACGCCGCGCACGCGCTGGTATGTGCCCACCCGCTCCCCGTACCCAGCACCCGCACCCAGCATCCCACACCCCGCCCCCACACCCTAATTTTGCGGATTTTCTCGCGTATACATATACAGATTTTAGTTATTTTAAATATTTAAAAAAATAATGATTGAGAATTATTGTGTGATTCATTAGAAGTTAAAGAAGTACTTTGTTCCAATCGCGTGTCCCACATGTGACACCTTAGACAGTATTTTTTTTAGATTAAATCAAGTACGTTTGATGACGCAGGTTTGCGAAGGAGCGAGCGTGGGCGGCGGCGGCGCGGGCGCCTGGTTTCCCAACCCGCGGCTGCCGCCCTACCCGCTGCCCGTTACCAGCGCGCCGCTCGCCCAGCTGCGGCCCACCCACAACCTGCCCACGCACACCATCACCAGGACCAGCTCGGGTATGTTCCGCTGCCGCAATGTATATAACGGCACCCATGACACAGGTTAGAAGTTGTAGTGTGTACTACGTCATACATGCACACACTCTCCTAATATTGTACCTATGTATGTTAAACAATTATATTAACGGACAATAAATCGAACCTTCAACTGGAACAGTCGTTTTTCATATTAACCTCTCTACAAAGTAATCTACTGTGGAGCTATGAGTGTAAGCGTATTTTATTTAGCGTATCTATATTTTGTGTGTCTTTTTCTGGTAAACTTTTGATTAAGAAATAAATTATACGGTGCGGTAATATACGTGAATAATATCGGTGGCAGGTCGACAACGGCTGTCGTCGCTGTCGGAGGAGAGCGGCGCGGCGCCGCTGCTGGCGCGCGCGTGCTTCGGCGGCGGCAGCGCGGCCGGCCGCGCCTCCGCCCTCTCGCTCTACCTCGTGGCCGCCAGCGGCTCGCTGCTGCACCTGCTGCTGCACCCGCGCCCCGCCAGAGGTACCGCCCCCCCCCACCGCCCGCGCCTCCGACCTCTCGCTCTACCTCGTGGCCGCCAGCGGCTCGCTGCTGCACCTGCTGCTGCACCCGCGCCCCGCCAGAGGTACCGCCCCCCCCCCACCGCCCGCGCCTCCGCCCTCTCGCTCTACCTCGTGGCCGCCAGCGGCTCGCTGCTGCACCTGCTGCTGCACCCGCGCCCCGCCAGAGGTACCGCCCCCCCCCACCGCCCGCGCCTCCGCCCTCTCGCTCTACCTCGTGGCCGCCAGCGGCTCGCTGCTGCACCTGCTGCTGCACCCGCGCCCCGCCAGAGGTACCGCCCCCCCCCACCGCCCGCGCCTCCGACCTCTCGCTCTACCTCGTGGCCGCCAGCGGCTCGCTGCTGCACCTGCTGCTGCACCCGCGCCCCGCCAGAGGTACCGCCCCCCCCCACCGCCCGCGCCTCCGCCCTCTCGCTCTACCTCGTGGCCGCCAGCGGCTCGCTGCTGCACCTGCTGCTGCACCCGCGCCCCGCCAGAGGTACCGCCCCCCCCACCGCCCGCGCCTCCGCCCTCTCGCTCTACCTCGTGGCCGCCAGCGGCTCGCTGCTGCACCTGCTGCTGCACCCGCGCCCCGCCAGAGGTACCGCCCCCCCCCCACCGCCCGCGCCTCCGCCCTCTCGCTCTACCTCGTGGCCGCCAGCGGCTCGCTGCTGCACCTGCTGCTGCACCCGCGCCCCGCCAGAGGTACCGCCCCCCCCCCACCGCCCGCGCCTCCGCCCTCTCGCTCTACCTCGTGGCCGCCAGCGGCTCGCTGCTGCACCTGCTGCTGCACCCGCGCCCCGCCAGAGGTACCGCCCCCCCCCCACCGCCCGCGCCTCCGCCCTCTCGCTCTACCTCGTGGCCGCCAGCGGCTCGCTGCTGCACCTGCTGCTGCACCCGCGCCCCGCCAGAGGTACCGCCCCCCCCCCACCGCCCGCGCCTCCGCCCTCTCGCTCTACCTCGTGGCCGCCAGCGGCTCGCTGCTGCATCTGCTGCTGCACCCGCGCCCCGCCAGAGGTACCGCCCCCCCCCCCACCGCCCGCGCCTCCGCCCTCTCGCTCTACCTCGTGGCCGCCAGCGGCTCGCTGCTGCATCTGCTGCTGCACCCGCGCCCCGCCAGAGGTACCGCCCCCCCCCACCGCCCGCGCCTCCGCCCTCTCGCTCTACCTCGTGGCCGCCAGCGGCTCGCTGCTGCACCTGCTGCTGCACCCGCGCCCCGCCAGAGGTACCGCCCCCCCCCACCGCCCGCGCCTCCGCCCTCTCGCTCTACCTCGTGGCCGCCAGCGGCTCGCTGCTGCATCTGCTGCTGCACCCGCGCCCCGCCAGAGGTACCGCCCCCCCCCCACCGCCCGCGCCTCCGCCCTCTCGCTCTACCTCGTGGCCGCCAGCGGCTCGCTGCTGCATCTGCTGCTGCACCCGCGCCCCGCCAGAGGTACCGCCCCCCCCCACCGCCCGCGCCTCCGCCCTCTCGCTCTACCTCGTGGCCGCCAGCGGCTCGCTGCTGCACCTGCTGCTGCACCCGCGCCCCGCCAGAGGTACCGCCCCCCCCCACCGCCCGCGCCTCCGACCTCTCGCTCTACCTCGTGGCCGCCAGCGGCTCGCTGCTGCACCTGCTGCTGCACCCGCGCCCCGCCAGAGGTACCGCCCCCCCCCACCGCCCGCGCCTCCGCCCTCTCGCTCTACCTCGTGGCCGCCAGCGGCTCGCTGCTGCATCTGCTGCTGCACCCGCGCCCCGCCAGAGGTACCGCCCCCCCCCACCGCCCGCGCCTCCGCCCTCTCGCTCTACCTCGTGGCCGCCAGCGGCTCGCTGCTGCATCTGCTGCTGCACCCGCGCCCCGCCAGAGGTACCGCCCCCCCCCACCGCCCGCGCCTCCGCCCTCTCGCTCTACCTCGTGGCCGCCAGCGGCTCGCTGCTGCATCTGCTGCTGCACCCGCGCCCCGCTAGAGGTACCCCCCCCCCGCCCGCGCCTCCGCCCTCTCGCTTTACCTCGTGGCCGCCAGCGGCTCGCTGCTGCACCTGCTGCTGCACCCGCGCCCCGCCAGAGGTACCGCCCCCCCCCACCGCCCGCGCCTCCGCCCTCTCGCTCTACCTCGTGGCCGCCAGCGGCTCGCTGCTGCATCTGCTGCTGCACCCGCGCCCCGCCAGAGGTACCGCCCCCCCCCACCGCCCGCGCCTCCGCCCTCTCGCTCTACCTCGTGGCCGCCAGCGGCTCGCTGCTGCATCTGCTGCTGCACCCGCGCCCCGCCAGAGGTACCGCCCCCCCCCCACCGCCCGCGCCTCCGCCCTCTCGCTCTACCTCGTGGCCGCCAGCGGCTCGCTGCTGCATCTGCTGCTGCACCCGCGCCCCGCTAGAGGTACCCCCCCCCCGCCCGCGCCTCCGCCCTCTCGCTTTACCTCGTGGCCGCCTGCGGCTCGCTGCTGCACCTGCTGCTGCACCCGCGCCCCGCCAGAGGTACCGCCCCCCCCCACCGCCCGCGCCTCCGCCCTCTCGCTCTACCTCGTGGCCGCCAGCGGCTCGCTGCTGCATCTGCTGCTGCACCCGCGCCCCGCCAGAGGTACCGCCCCCCCCCCACCGCCCGCGCCTCCGCCCTCTCGCTCTACCTCGTGGCCGCCAGCGGCTCGCTGCTGCATCTGCTGCTGCACCCGCGCCCCGCCAGAGGTACCGCCCCCCCCCACCGCCCGCGCCTCCGCCCTCTCGCTCTACCTCGTGGCCGCCAGCGGCTCGCTGCTGCATCTGCTGCTGCACCCGCGCCCCGCCAGAGGTACCGCCCCCCCCCCACCGCCCGCGCCTCCGCCCTCTCGCTCTACCTCGTGGCCGCCAGCGGCTCGCTGCTGCATCTGCTGCTGCACCCGCGCCCCGCTAGAGGTACCCCCCCCCCGCCCGCGCCTCCGCCCTCTCGCTTTACCTCGTGGCCGCCTGCGGCTCGCTGCTGCACCTGCTGCTGCACCCGCGCCCCGCCAGAATTACCCCCCCCCGCCCGCGCCACCGCCTGGCATTCTGCCCTTGCTTGTCAAGGGCGTGGTCAATTTATAAGGGGTGGGTGTCGTGCGTGCTAGGAATCACCGGGGGGTTTTATATTGACCCTCACCAAGCTTCGTAGAGTCGTACAATACGTCTAGTTGCACGCACACAAACACCGTGTCGAAGACTGCCGAAAAGAAACGACATTAGGCAATGCACGGCCTTCAAGCCACATCTCCGTGCCCGTCGGAGTGGGGAGCGTGAAGTTTTTTCGTTACGGAATTTCTGGATTCGGTCCCCGCGCTCGAGGCCCTCGATAGTTATAATATTAGTTTAGACGTATTCTTGAATCGGTTTAAGACGACGAGAACTGTGAATATGTGCAGGCGTGCCGAAGGAGAAGATCTGCGACGAGTCCCCCATCGAAGTGGAGGTGGAGGGCGTGGCGCAGTGGCCGCTGCAGCGCCCGGCGGCCGCCGCCGACCTGCTGGCGCCGCTGCCGCCCTCCAACCCGCTGCTGCAGCCGCTCTCCTGCCGGGTCGGTAGCTCTCTGCCTCTACTCTTTTTCTTCTTTCTTCTTCTTCTACTTTATGACTGCCCCTAATAAAGGCAATGGCAACCGACCGTCGACGTTGCCGTCGTCGTTGGCATTGCTGTCAAAATTTTCATGTCAATTTTTACTTTTATTGGGTTTAATGTGGGAGAAAATGAGATGGAAAACATTATAAAGTGTGTCTTATGAACATTTTTGAAGGTGAATTACTACGTGTGAATTGCATTTATTTTGATAACTAGTCATCATCATCGTCACATCGGCCGAAAGATGTCCACTGCTGGACCAAAGCCATCCCATAAGGGCAGGATATGCCATAAACTCCACGTTAGGCAGGCGGATTGGCAATCCCAGTGGCCATCTTTCATTATTGCATTTACTACCTATTAGAATGGTTCGACCGCCATTGTTCGGTGGACCGACTGGACTAGTGAAAGAATTCTTTTCCCAAAGAAGAAAATGCGTTCAGTAGTGGGCGATGGGATCGTGACGTCCTGACGCCAGGTAATTAGTAATAATAGAAAACTTAGCCTGGGTTGCACCACGATATATATTAAAGTTAGTGTAACATTTCACATCCTTCTCTAACATTAACAGATTTATTTAGGTTTTTACTGGTGGTAGAGCTCCAGTGACGGAGCTCGCGGGCGTATGCATCATCGCATTACCTAATGTACTTGCCGCTAAATGGTAGTGTTCAGCACTATCGTTTTCCGGTTAGGTAGTAATGTACGGCCCTGTAATTTTCGGCACAGAGGCATAATACCTTAAGCCTCAGGAGCGGTAACGCTTGTGCATTTTAACTTTGGTCTTTGTGTGGGTGTCTAAAGGCTGCAGTTATCACTAATGGTAGATTCACAGACCGCACTACGACTTTACTTTCGAGCAAAGTACGCTTCGAACTGTCAAAACCCATACATTTCTGACAGTTCTAAGCATACTTTGCTCAAAGTAAAGTCGTAGTGCGGTCTGTGAATCTCGCCCTTAACATAAATGTGAACTGCATGTTTGTTTGCCACTTCCATTAGGTACATAAAAAAAATTTTCCACGCCTGGCAAGCGGACTGGCGTTTGCAGTAACTGTAATTATATCGCAGGACGCTGCTGCTCATCTTTCGTTATTGCATTTACTACCGTCCTATCGGAATAGTTTGACTGCCATCGTTCGGTTGACCGACTGGACTCGTGAAAGAATTCTCTTCCCGAAGAAGGAAATGCTTTCGGTAGTGGGTGATGGGGTCGTCACAACCCGACCCGCTGACGCCGGATATATTTTTTTAATGTAATGGATGTGGCAAACATGCATCTAGTTCACACTGATGTTAAGTGATGACTGCAGTTTATAGACACCCACACAGATCAAGGTCAAAGTGCAGATGCGTCACTACTCCTGAGGCTTAAGGTGTTATGCCTCCGTGCCGGCAATTACAGAGCCGTACATTACCACTCGACCGGAACACGATAGTGCCGAACGCTGCCATTAAGCGGCAAATATCTTAGGTAATGCGGTGGTGCCAACGTTCACGAGCTCCATCCCTGGAGCTCAATCACCAGTAAAAACTGAACCATCTGTAACCGACTGAACCACCAGAAAAAAACGATAACTAGTAATAATAGAAAAGTAACAGGTATGTTTCGTAACAGCGGTGCGCGGACATGTGCATGAGTGAGGAGGAGCGCTGGCTGTCGCAGGTGGAGATCGTGACGCACGCCGGCCCGCACCGCCGCCTGTGGATGGGGCCGCAGTTCGTCTTCAAGACCTACAACTGCACCGGGTAAGTATTTACTTGGTTACTGTTTCTGTGAAAAAAAAAACGCCGTGCAAATTGTTAAAAATAAATACAAATAAATAATTAAAATTACAAAATCAGAATTCCTAATAAACAATTGGGTAATGTCAATAAGCATATGTACGATTAATTCAGTTGTCACATTTTATCTCTAAGTCCTTATACAGATATACTATGTATCATAAAATTTAAAAAAATGTTACGTAATATCAGTCAAATAATACTGTGGGCAACTTTTTCATATGATACATATACCATACTTACACACATAAATACATAAATAGTAACATACATATCTACACATATATATATACTGATAGACATACAAACACACATACATAATTTTACCATCCGACGAACTGTACCAGTTGGACGTGTCGACAACGCGTATTAAAAGTGTGCAGTGCTCAACCGCCGCCTGCCTTTGTTCTCGCGCTATACCTAGCCGGCGCAGGCGATCCTTGCCACGCCAGTCGTTACCTGCTTCCGACATTAGACGCACGTCGCTCACTCGCTTGACCGTATACTCGCGCTATATACGCTGTGCTTAATTTATTATTTATTTATTTATTTAAGCTTTAATGCACAATGTAAGCACATAAGGCGGACTTAATGCCGTAAGGCATTCTCTACCAGTCGACCTTAGGGTAGTGAGACAAGACGATGAGAGTGCAAATAAAAAAAACCTTGGAGAGAAAGTATTTAAAATAGAAAGATAACTACCTTAAATTAGATGTAATAATTATATTTATATAATATAAATAAAATACTATATTATCATGTAACAATAATAATAAATAATGTATAATAAATTTTAATAAATCTGTGCATATATAAATATATATATAATAAATAAATATATAATACCATAACTAACAATAAAATTAAAACAAAACGCAAATAAGTATGAGACGATGAAGAGCCAACATTAAGAAAATGATTGCAGAAAGTAACGACATACTTTCCGCTTAAATGATAATTTGGAGGGAGATCTACGAATGTCAAGGGGCAGCGTGTTCCAGAGTTTAATTGCATTCAAAGCAAAAGAATTTGAAATAAAACCAGAGCGGTGAGACGGTATTTGAAGCATAAGATTTTCCGATGAACGGAGGGAAAGGTTATGAGAGGCGCCCAGGAAATTAAATTTAGATTTGAGATAATTAGGGGAACAAGGATCGTTAATAACAGAGAATAGTACACAGAGCGTCCGTAAGGACCTTCTCTGGCGGATTGGAAGCCATAATTTAGTGCATTTGCTTCTATTTTCTACTGTTCTTCCGTGCTGTGCTTCTATCCTTCTGTGTGTGTATATATGTAGAGTGTACTGTGGTGTTACACAATAAACTGTGTGAAACTTATTTGTGTCGGACTTTATTTCTTTTACTGTGAGTACCGTAACCGTACACATACCACCACACACCACACCTCGCTAAAATACAATCGCTGATTTCTATGCTATTTTCGTGCTTTTTATTTTTCTCACGCATTTTTGATGATTGATATAATAAATGACACATGTGAATAAAGAACAATTTTTTTAAAAACGTATTTTCCCATAAAATATCATTGTAATATATGATACATCACTTGAAGACTGAAATATAGTAGTGTGTAGGTACTGTAAGTCGTATTCAAATTTGTAAATCTTAGAAGATATAATAATTTAGGGAGCACCTCGACCATAAGAAAGAGGCTTTGTGTGAATAATGGTATCGGTGTAAAAATGAAAAAAGGCTCCGATGGATCGGGCATATAGAAAGAATGTCGAATGAGCGAATGACTAAACAGATATACAATGCGAATGTGTATGATTGTAGAGGCCCAGGAAGACCAAGACTGACCTACCATGACCAAATATCAAGTTCTGTCTGATGGTGCAGTCAAAAGTCTTAAGAATCGGCGTGCGTGTATGAAGAGAATGATGAAGGTAGATGAGGCACGGAAAGTGTGTCAGGACCGGAATATCTTGCGCTCCACGCTCTCTGCCTACCCCATTAGGAACCAGGCGTGAAGATACATACATACCTCGACCATAAGAGTATCTTCTATGGTCGTAATAAAAGCTATATTTGATCGATTTTGAATAAGCGGAGAGTTCCCTGACTGTTCCTTCATTGATGGGACGTGTGACGTCCAATATTAAAATAGACAGTATCAACTAAGCAGCGATATGACCCGCAGGTCGAGCTCGTCGCTGTCGGAGGCGGAGACCGTGGAGGTGGAAGCGCGCGGCGCGGCGCGCTCCACGCCCGTCAACATGCCCGGCGTGCGCCCCGTCGTGCCCGTCCTCGTCGACTCCGGCTCCGCCAGTAGGTGTCGCGCACTCCCTCCTTGTGTAGCACGCGTCCGCGTCCACACGCTCCACGCCCGTCAACATGCCCGGCGTGCGCCCCGTCGTGCCCGTCCTCGTCGACTCCGGCTCCGCCAGTAGGTGTCGCGCACTCCCTCCTTGTGTAGCACGCGTCCGCGTCCACACGCTCCACGCCCGTCAACATGCCCGGCGTGCGCCCCGTCGTGCCCGTCCTCGTCGACTCCGGCTCCGCCAGTAGGTGTCGCGCACTCCCTCCTTGTGTAGCACGCGTCCGCGTCCACACGCTCCACGCCCGTCAACATGCCCGGCGTGCGCCCCGTCGTGCCCGTCCTCGTCGACTCCGGCTCCGCCAGTAGGTGTCGCGCACTCCCTCCTTGTGTAGCACGCGTCCGCGTCCACACGCTCCACGCCCGTCAACATGCCCGGCGTGCGCCCCGTCGTGCCCGTCCTCGTCGACTCCGGCTCCGCCAGTAGGTGTCGCGCACTCCCTCCTTGTGTAGCACGCGTCCGCGTCCACACGCTCCACGCCCGTCAACATGCCCGGCGTGCGCCCCGTCGTGCCCGTCCTCGTCGACTCCGGCTCCGCCAGTAGGTGTCGCGCACTCCCTCCTTGTGTAGCACGCGTCCGCGTCCACACGCTCCACGCCCGTCAACATGCCCGGCGTGCGCCCCGTCGTGCCCGTCCTCGTCGACTCCGGCTCCGCCAGTAGGTGTCGCGCACTCCCTCCTTGTGTAGCACGCGTCCGCGTCCACACGCTCCACGCCCGTCAACATGCCCGGCGTGCGCCCCGTCGTGCCCGTCCTCGTCGACTCCGGCTCCGCCAGTAGGTGTCGCGCACTCCCTCCTTGTGTAGCACGCGTCCGCGTCCACACGCTCCACGCCCGTCAACATGCCCGGCGTGCGCCCCGTCGTGCCCGTCCTCGTCGACTACGGTTCCGCCAGTAGGTGTCGCGCACTCACCGACTCACCCACTCACCGACTCACTACTCACTCATTTAAACCAACTGTTGAATTGACAACGATGATTCTGTCATTGTGTTCCCAAAAAGTAGGCGGACGCAATTCTGGTCACATGTCCGACTTACGAATTTTCGATCACAGTTACGTGTTCTGACGCGAGTTTAACAATTTTTACCCATTACAAAGATGCACAAGTGAAAAACGAAACAAATCCGTTTCCCCGGCAGGTTCTCTGGAGCACTCGCCATCGGACAGTTTCCGGCGCAAGTCGCTGCTGGCGGACGGCGCGCGCGCCGCCGGCTGCGACGTGCAGCTGCGCGAGGACCTGGCCGAGGCCATGAAGGAGGACCACGGTATGTACACACATCACTCTGCTAGCTTTGCATGCTCGCCGACCGGAAACAATGTCGTACTTTGAAAGAAAGAAAAAGCATTTACAACATACATATAAATTAACTAAATGACTAGAGACACTAAAACTATAGGCACACCCCGGACACTCGGCTCGGTTGAGGCGGGGAAATCGGGCAGGACGTCGAATTGTCCATTCTATACGAAGTATTATTACTTAATCTCTAATGTGAGGCCAAGAAAAAAAAATACAAAAATGTGACCCCGTGATAACTATCACAGAGACATAAGAACTAAGATCTCAGGGGTGGCAACGCATCTGCATTTTGACCTCTGGTCTTTGCGTGGGTGTCTATAGGCTGCAGTCATTTCTTAACATCAGTGTGAACTGCATACTTGTTTGCCGCCTTCATTACATAAATAAATATAATTTTCGTATTCAATCAGTTTTTGCTTTTGTGTGACGGCGCTCATAGACATGATCGCATTGGGTAATCTATTTGCTTTATTCTTTTTGATGCTACCGTATTCCGATTAGATGGTTATGTCGGCTCACAAAGTATCGCGCAGAAAATAACGGTCTCAGCGGCTCCACCGTTCAATTTAATTGCTTTTTTATTGATTTAACTCTTTGATATTGACGTGACAACGTCTTGTAAATCGATGACGCCGGCTGTACCCACGAAAAAGTGTCACGTTCCGCACGTGCCGAGCGTGCAATCTCTTGAACAAGCGATAGAGAGGCACGATCAATATAATCGTTCGGCTTGTGACGCATGTTTTCTTATGTTCTCACTTAAAATTACCATCCGTAAACCGACTTTACAACCATTTTTATTTTATACTTTAGTAGGCGTATAAGAGCAATAGCGATTATCTAATTGTCGTTATTACTTTATGCAATTACCATTGTCAGATTATTGCTATTACTCTCATAGTCATAATGCATATAAAGGGACACAAAAATCATAGACATATAACTAGTAAAAATGCATTTAAGTTATGCGATAAGTTTTAGAAATGACAAGCGAAGCAGTTTATATTTAACGTAAATATAAAGAGAACGCTTGTAGGGTACTTTTATGAAAATAAAATAAGCAATTTAATATAAACTTTCATAAAATCATTGGCTTTATTAAATAAAGAAGCCTGCATCAATAAAAATTTTCTTCTATCTACGAGTTAGTGGTTCATTTTTCTTTCAGTAATGTGTATTACGCATCTCTTGATATTACTGAACATTCTGATCAATTATATACTAGGTTTATTTATTAGGTATAGTTGGTAATTGCAATTGATTGTCTTCGGCCTGCATGAGGGAATGTTCATGTTAGCAGGTGTTCTCTCACTTATCAAAAACAAATTCGCGTCTCAATTAATATGGGTATTACTTAATATTCACACTACTAAAATGTTCTGAAAGTTCAAATACTAAACCACTTAATTCTCCTAAGAGGTGGGCAGAGGTAAATGCTTTCATACGCCCACTTTGAATCGTAGGTAATATGTAGGTGGCGAGTATATTTACATTTACTAGTAATATTCATCCATCTTGAACTTAGTACCATATTTTCATGAAAGGGGATAGGAGGCTTTTTGTGCGATAATGTGTGAAATTGAAGAGCATTTCAGATTTTTATGTGCCGACGATTTGGGCAATATTACGGATTACAAACAATCAGTGCTAATGGTGATGGTTGCAAGGGCAAAAACAAAATCGACTTTCCTTCAGTAAATATAGCTATTTAGGTTCAACATTATTGAGACAATTTATAAAGCTATATTCCTATCCTGTTAAATATCTCTTCCGGGTTTGATATACTTTTTATTTGAACATTATACAAATTAGATATATCTGAAGTATTCTGAAGATCTCGTGTTATTCGATCGTCGATCGTCAACATCATTTGTATTTACATATCTATGAGTTGTGGACTATTTTCCATTTATTGTCAGGTCCCGTAATTAATTTATGCGAAATATTAATTGACCTTTTGGGTAACCCTTTCGAGTTCTTATAGGCTATGACTTGTGGAATAAAAGGAAACTGCTAACTAAATGCTGTGTATTCTGTATACCTGGGATGTACTTATTAATATTGTTTTTTTTTAGTTCTAATATTTTAAAAGCCTACTGGTGGTTTGTAATAAGACTGACAAGCGTGGGATTAACATTAACATTATTTGTGTAATAAACTTTCAAGTACGAATCAAGTAATGTATATTTCACGAAAATCCTCTCAATATACCTATGTTTCACTTTATATAACCGCTTCGTCTTGTGCACGTTCTTTACTAAAATGAAAACATTCAAGAGAGCTCAAGAGGATGAACACTCTCAGAGAAGAATGTATTCACACCCATCACGACTCATCGGGAGGGGCACAAAACGGCTCAAGTTCAATTTCGCTTAAAACTTAGCTAAGCCGGCTTTCATAACGCAACAAGAAAACATGTCGCGGTAACGCTTCACTCACTCATATCCATCGTTCGAGTACTAGAAAACGTACTTCGATGCCGGTACGCCAGTCTAACGACGGTAAAGTTACGCGATAACGCAGACCACCGCGCGCGTTCTCGTTCGCGAGTCCGCCACGTACTATACCGAAGCCAAAGGCATCCATTCCGGTAACCCCTCTTGGCTTTCGAATAACACGACTCTTCTAAAACTCGGCACAGACTAACGTGGTTGCCTTCGGTTTCGTATAGGATGGCCGCGGGATCGGAGCCGGGGGGCGGCGCGGGGCGCGGCCGTGGCGCGCGCGGTGGACCCGCTCGGGACCGTGGTGGCGTGGCCGGAGCCCGCCGAGGGCCCGCCCGAGCCCGACCCCGACCTGCACACCAGCTCCAACGCCGACGAGGCCACGTTCCGGCCCGTGGTGCGCGCGCCCGCGCCCGCCGCGCTCGCGCCGCTCGTGCCGCTGCTGCACGCGCGCCCGCTGCCCGCACACACCACCATCCCCGTGCAGACCGTCGCGCCCGAGCGCCCCCGGCCCGCCGGCGACCCGCGCCCCCTGCCCGCCACCACCACCATCCCCGTGCAGACTATCACGCCGCCGGACCTCGAGCCCGACCACGACCCGCGCCCGCTGCCGGCCACCACCACCATCCCCGTGCAGACCGTCGCGCCGCGCCCGCTCCTCCCCGCCGCCCTCCGGCCCCCCGCCGCCCCCGCCGCCCCCGTCGCCCCCGACCCTCTGCCGCCCGCCGCCCCGGTCCCGGCCCCGGTCCCGGCCGAGCGGTGCGAGACCGAAACGTCACTGCCAAAATCGAATCGGCCGTCGGATGATATTCAGCCGACCGCCCGATCTAGAGTTAAGAAATCCCCCACCGTAAAGTCAGCTAGTGATAGAATCGCCGGTGGCGCTAGTGTTAAGGATAGGAAAGTGGACGATGAAAACTCGAAGAGTTTCGAGCGCGATAGTGATAGGAAGGGTAGTGAAATGAAGGCTAGTGAGAGGAAAGTCGGTGAAAAGAAGGCAGCCAGGGAGGACGAACAATTTAAGAAACTTCCGCCGTCTAAGTATGAAATTTCGAATGAAGATGCGAAAGAATCCAGCCGACCCGCTTCCGATAGAATGAGTAAATTAGATCAGCGGAAACCCGTAGTAATTGAAGAAGATGCATCGCCTGCACCCGATGCACTGGTGCCCAATTTTCCTCGTGAAGATCTCAAATCTCAGATCTCTTTTTCTTCTAAACCGTTTGAAATTAAAACGGAGGAACAGGCGTGGGATATGCTGCTGAGTGAACCCGAAAAAACAGCATTGCCTCCTCCTCCTCCTCCAGCACAAGTCGATTCTTCGTCCAATGAAAAAGTGGAAGTTTTGAAAATCAAACCTAAGAAAAATAGAAAAAACAAGAAGAGTCAAGAAGAATTGCAGCTTCAGGCGGACGAGGATAGTTTTATTGAAATACACGCAATTGAAGAGAAACAACAAGAAATGAGCGGTGATTTAGTCTCTATTTCGACACCTTTTGAAGAAGAAACTTCTCATTCTTTTGCATCGAAATCTAGAAAGTCTCGTACGTGTAAAAGTCGAACTCCTGAGATAAAAGATGATGGAGATATAAAGTTCGACGAAGTATCACAACAAGGCCTGGAGCTATCGCGAAGTAAGCGTAAGGGTAGTAAAATTGAAGATATTTCATGTGATATAGTTTTAGATGAAATTAGTACGACAGTATTAAACCCAAAACAGGCATCTAAGGAGACCGTCACGGGTGATAATGATAGTTCTAAAGCTTATGTTGATACAACCCCAAGTATATCTCTTCGCGTTAAAGATTCATTTAAATCAAATAAGAGCAAATCGCCTTCACCTAATCTCGATGGCCGAAAATCAGCCGATAACGAAGAAAAAGAAGTTTACGTTATAAATACTACTGAAGAAGATTTCCCTGAAATACAAATCACTCGAGGTAAGGCTAAGAGATCACCTCAACCTGGTGAACGAAAACTCCAAGACAATGACACAGCAGAAAAACAAATTAAATCGTGGAGTTCCATAGCAGCGACGAAAAGTGGTAAGAAAGTTGAAGAAACTGATACTAAGGCAGAAACGGCAGTCAAAGAAAAAGGTAAAGCTCTGCCGGATAAAGAATGTGATATAAAATCTTCTGGAGGTATATCACTACAGGATAAGCTAGCCGAATTATATAAGAGAACTGATATAATGATAGCGGAGTGTGACGAACCGACGCAGTTGAATTTCGTAGAGGAACATCATGCAGTTTTACGTGAACTCCCGCCTTTGGAACCTCTTGATTTCGGTCTGGACGATTTCAAGCTAGAAGTAATGCGAGATAGTCTTCTGGAAGTAGCCGACACAAAAATAACAAGCCCCATATGCAAAATTAGCATAGATGATATCCTTTCTACAATAAAAGAGACAACTACCAAAGTTATAGAATCCAGCACATTCAATTTAATCGACATTGAAAAAGTTCCAGCTAAGAAGGAAAAGGGTTTCAGTGTAGTTGAGCCTGATAAGATAACTACACAAGAGATCAAAATTGACGACGAAGTGAAATCGGACAGAGACAACGACATAGAGAAATCGTCCGATGACTGCGACGACGGTGGTTCGTCGCCCATTCTATCTACAGATAGTGATAAGGAAGACAAGTCAAATGTCCGTAATATCAAATTGCCTTCGAGGAAAGATTCATTTAGCAAGAAGAGTGACGATGGATCATCGCAGTCCATATCGATAGATAACGATAAAGAGGAGAAGAAAAGTTTATACAAAGATAGGTTGCTTTCGAGGAACATGTTGGCTGCTAAAAAAGGTGACGATGGTTCGTCGCAATCCATATCGATAGATAGCGACAAAGAAGACAAGAAAAGTGTACAAAGAGTTAAGTTGCCTTGCATGAAAAACGTATTGGCTGCTAAAAAAGGCGACGGAGCATCTCAATCCACATCGATGAACAGCGAAAAAAAAGCTTCGTCGTCTCGTAAGAAGAGGAAGTAATATCGCAAATATGTGTTCATATATCTCAGGAGCTTTCATTGGTATAGGATACGTAATCAGAGTGATTCGTACTGTTTGCTGCTATTTATATATGTAGTTATGTTCAGTAATCAAAAGGATGTGCACACAAAAAATATTGAAAAAAAAAATAAATAAAAAGGCAGTGTGTGCAGTTAGTATACAATTTTGAAGTGTAATTTTGTTAGACTAAACCTGGGAGTGGTTGTAAACATACATAATTGTAATGATAATACAATAAAAAATTACAAAGGTACGAGCAAAACTTAAATGCCACTCAGTGTGTGACGTTGCCTGCGTAAACTTTGCGCCAGTTTTTAAGTTCGCGACGATGAGGTAAATGTGAGTTAAAGAAAGCTAGTTTCAATATAAGCCGGATTTAAGCTAACTACTGGTACAATTTTCGCGTATATCTTCGTAGCGAATTCAGCTAACTTCACGAAGCCGTTTAAGCTTTTCGTGGCCTGTACTTTCTATCTTAAAACTGATTTCGTATATTTCAATTTAATATTAAGTCTATGTGAATGATGGAAAATAAAATTGCACTTCAGAAATGGTACACTGCTATAGATCCTCGTAGTTCGTAGTTAACACATTTCAGATTAATCGAGATTTAGCAATACTTTTATGCTGTCATATGTAAAAAAATGAAATAAAAAAAATAAAAATGTAGGAAAATAACAAAAAATTATATTTACCTTGGTTTTATACGAAACATTAAATACACTCAAAAGTAATCTTTCGTACAAAGCCTTGTTCTACAGTGCTCTTTTATAGTACTTTTTTTTTTACTTAGATAATTTAGGTATAGATGATTATTTGGGTTGAACACATATTTGTTGTATTATAGTTGAGGCAGCCACAATGTTTAGAGGCCAGTATTATATACATAGTGTTACCTCGCCTTTACCATTGTCTTGCTTTGCCATTGTAATATTATTTGCATACGGAATCTCGACGACCGGCGTCTTAGTCATTCACTAAGCGCATTTTACAGTTATCTGTTTTACAGTCTGCTAACTTGTATATGATAAAAAAAATGCTGCTCTTGAACGAGTTATTCTACATTAAATCAAGGCGCTTTATTCATATATCGGATAATATTTATCAGATGACTGAAACGGTCGTGTCTTTTGCTGCTAACCTTAGTAAGGCTTTGGACCGATGCTACACATAGTTCAATTTAGCAAAATTAATTTGTTCACCGGTCCATTGTCGAGTAAGTGCTGTGTAACAGTCTTTTTAAAAGTTGAAGGTCAACGCTTATTTGGCTAATAATCACACACAGTAAGGTTGACGAAATTTGAACATAATTGCGAAAATCTTGTTTATGGTATTTGTAAAAGTTTAATAATATAAGATCTTACAGTTAAAAAATCTGATCTCCGACTTGTTTAGTCCATCACGTATTGCGTGATCGCTTAGAATTCAATATTGTAATATTAATAAATTCAGTTATCGATCAAGGGTTACATTAGGACGAAATTTTATTATGGTGCTCTACGTTTAAGCTAAGTGAGCGATGACCTTTTAATTCTTTTGGATTGATTATTTTCAGCGAGGCTAACAGAAATCTTGGCCATTAAGTAAGATTATACTACAGAACAAAAGTAATCTAATCCAAGTTTGTAATAGAAAAGTAAAGATGAAATATTACATAAAATAAGATTAGTTTTAATAACAATATAATAAGCTAAATATAAAACGTAACAGGCATTCTATGTTTATTCATAAGCTAATGGTTAAAATGTAATAACTTGAGTTAGATCGCTTTTGTTCCAATTTATTAATAAAGAAACACATGACAACTCTTTTTGGACAACTCTATAGATATTTATTTAAAATTGATATTACTAGGTACCGTGTTTAAATTAAAGAGTATTTTTGAAGCAAAACAAGCAACACATGTTTACGTACAAAGTCATATTATTTGATTGCATATTTTTGCTTGATACATACATTATTTTAGCCATATTTAATACCTTAATACTAATATTTTCATAGACATACTCAAATCTAACAGTACTAGAAAATCTACGCTTCTGTAGAAATGTTTTATTATGTATTTAAGATATAAATGTACATTGGAATTTATTCACAGAATGTAGACCAATATATTTAAATATGACTTTGTTTTTTTGTTATGTAAGTTTTTCAAAACCGGCTATTTCTTTGTATACTACATCAGAATTTACTATTACGTTTTCAAAATCTTATGTTATGCAATTTTAGGTCATACGATGTGGAAATAACTCTTCGGAAATTATCGTCACTCTAGAAAACTATTTTAGGTATAATACATAACAATATCTTTGTTGATGTACCAGTATCATAACAATTATTTCTGCACGTCATGCTAAACAAAGCTTTGTTCTCCGACTCTCAAATCAAAATTAGTAAAAATAAAACGTTTTTCTGACTCTAAAATCAAAATTAGTAATAATAAAAACGTTTTCCTGTATTACTTCCCTCACTCCCAAATCGTCAGAATCTTTGATGGGAGCTTTGAGGGGGTTCACTTAACATCCTTTCTGATTATCTGACATTCATAAATAATTTTTCACCTCTATTTTTGAAAAATCTTTAAAATAATACAAAGCTTTTAGAGTATGTATTTAATGCTAATCTAATAGTGCAATTTATTTAATACCTTTCAGTGTCGAGATTTCATAGAATTTTATTATTTGAAATAGGACGTTTGTTTATTTATGGGTAAAACAAAATGTTATATAATTATGATGTGCAGAAATAACCTGTAGTGGGACGTCGCGCCTGTATATTAAAATCAAATGATCTGTAGTTTTGAATGTAGTGTACAAACATTTATATATATTTTTTCTTTGTAACATCTATGACTCTGAAACTCTTAAATGGTTTGTATTATATAAAAAATATTTTCAGAAAAATTGTTGATAATATATTTAAATGAAGATATTTGGATTTTGTAAATACAATATTTAATTTTATTTATTAGACGGGATTCGAAATGGTTTACAAACAGTGGCTCAATTAATAACAACTTAATGGTTATAATGATCATTATTATTACTTATGTACTTCATGAAGTTATATGTAAATTTATTTATTTATTATCCTTTAAAATCTAATAAAACTCAAGACTCAATTATTATACTTACTTTTAGTTACAATTACTTTAACTTAAATTCAAAGTTTTACTTAAATGCTTTATGTTTTGGCTAAAAAAATGTATTAATACAAATCACTCAAAATCACTCTTTTAAATATTTAAAAATATATTTTTGTAGCCAACCTGAACGACTCTTAACGTGTTTCCGCTACTAAAGCAGTTGTAAAGTATATTGCAACTATAGATTTCAGATTCATATACGTAACAATTGTATTGATTGTATATAATATTAAGTTATCCGATATGCTAAATATTACGATTTTTCAGGCAAATCCTCTTAATTTCAAATACTTACAGTGACTTGGTAAAATTAAATTTTACTAATAAATCTTAAAAATTAAAGAACCGAGTGAACTGAGTCCAAAAATTTCGTTGGAGGAGAGATAAGATTTTTACTGCTGGTAGAGCTGCAGTGACGGAGCTCGCGGGCGTAGGCACCACCCCATTACTTTACCGCAAGTATATTACTTGCCGTTAAATGGTAGTGTACAGCACTATCGTGTTCCGGTCAGGTGGTAATATATGGCCTTGTAATTTTCGGCACAGAGGCATAACACCTTAGGCCTCAGGAGTGGTAACGCATCAGCATTTTGACCTCGGTTTTTGTGTAAGTGTCTATAGGCTGCAGTCATCACTTAACATCAATGTGAACTGCATGCTTGTTTGCCACTTTCATTACATAACAAAAAAAAAAGATAAGGTTGAATTTATGTTTGGAGAGCATGATCCAGCTGAAAGCGGATTAAAATACGTAAGCAGTAAGGGCAGGATTCACAGATTGCACTACGACTATACTTGCAACAAAGTACGCTTAGAACTGACTAAACTCATACTGTATGGTTCTAAGCAAACTTTGTTGAAAGTATGTAAAGTTGCAAAGCGGTCTGTAAGTCCTTACCCTAAATCTATAATACTTAAGTGGATTTGTCGTCACTGGATTGGATTTGATCTAGGTTCGGTTGAGGATATGTTTGAGCCCTTTAGATACCCCTAGATACGCCACTGCATGTTACTGTCACGTTGCAGCATATCTCTTGTGTAGCAATAAAGCGCACGCCTTTGTAGGCAGATATCCTTTTGAAACCATTTCGAATTCGTCACCAACACTAAATATTTACTACTCAGTATTTTAATTGCTCTAAACATTATTTATTATTTGACTTTGACATGCCAATACAACATTATTTTTAGTTTGCACAAAGTTCGTAATACAAATATTTTCATGTAAGAATAATAAAACGTAGTATTGTGTAGGTAAAGTTCAAGCTTGTTGTGTTGCCTCGTATTTTTGTATGAACACACCTTGCACAACTTCATTTCATGGGGCATCGTTTGTTTAATGGTTTTGTGTGGATATGTCCGACATTTTTTTTCGACAATATTGTTTCTTATGCAACAGGGAAACGGATAACTTTTGAGAATGAGTCTAAAATTATTCTTTATACGTTTACGTATATATTTAAGTACCACAAACTACACATAAATTTTATAATTACAAAAATGCCGCGTAAATGGTTCCGAATGACACTGAACAATGTGACGTCAACTGTTCGCAATCAAGGTGAAGCTTTTAATTCCATACAACTAACCAACTCCAAATTAATTTTGTTGAATTTCGTATAACTCATTTTTCGTGTAAGTAACGTAGAAAATATCCAACAAAAGAGCCAATAAATCAAAGTATCACTTGTGTTAAATATTTGTTGTACGAACGTATGATGTCACGTCCTGTGATTGATGTTTCGTTCAACATGGAGCACAGATAAAAAATATTAAGATTATTACATTTTATTTTGCAATTTCAAAATTCAAATCATTAATATTTATCGAAAATATTTAATGAGTCATCGTATTATTTTACAAACATTCATTCTAATCATAGTTTACATTCATTTTCGATAGCTGTCCGATTGCCTATTGATATTGATTCCGAAAAAACCTTGTATTTAATGTAATCTAAAAATCATGTTGTATACGTATATCTATCTACATTCTCCTATTGGACGGTCTTTTATTGTAAAGTTTTGTTGATAATGTTATGGAGTGTTTAAAATTATATAGTAATAAAATGCAAATTCAAAAACAACACAGGTGATCTTTTCTTTGACCCGTTCATGATTATAGTACATTCTGTTCAATTTACCTATTAACTTTTTTGATGCACAAAAGTTTACATATGGCGAGTGGCTGTGCTATACCAATACACGGTTATTTTTAAGTCAGTTTCCTAATTCTAAGGTGTCATTTTATTCATCATTATGAATAAATTTTACTATGGGGCTAACTCTTAAACAGCTGCTCCTTGCGAAATGTACGCCGAGCTATAAAATGAATGGCGCAGTAGATTTTTTCTGAGTTGTGTGTTGATTTAAATGTTGTTCATAATGAAGAATACAATGATCGATGAGATAGTAACATCAAAATTACCATGTTAGTATGGTTAGGGACACCACCTCTTGTAGTATAGATGCTATATTATATAACAGAAACCATGAGAATTTACTCAACTACTTAGTATCATGGTGGTTGGATAAATAGTGAAGTAATGCACAAAGAGCCAATATCCTTTTTTTAGGAGCAAGGAACCCTTAAAGCTTTTCCATGTCCGTCCGTCTGTCCGTCTGTCAGCAGCTTAGGTCAGAGACTCTGTACCAGAGAGCTTCAATCTGGCATAAACATAAAATAATGTAATACATATTATAAAATTAATATACTATAGAAGTGATAAAATAAAATCTCAAATGGGGGCGACAATATAACATTAAGAATAACTGTCCTTTTCAAATTTGTCTATGGTTCCGTTTTACGTGTTTTGCTCATGTGCAGCCATTTTTTGTCGAGAATAACCATCTAATCGGAGAACTGATAAGTAAGGGTGCATATAGAAGAGTGGCATTTCATTGTGCTAACAAAGTGTATAGTAACGATCATCTGTATAAACCCTTAGACCGTCAAGTCACGAGAGATCGCCGTACAATTGAAATCCATTGTCATATTTTTCTAGCGACCTGACGGTAGCATTATTTAATACTTTGATACAAGAAACGCAGTGTCCAAACGTTGATAAGGTAGATACACAAATTTATATAAGGTTATATATATATTTCGGTACTTACATAATATTGCAACTATAAATTGAGTTGTACGCTATCCTATGTAGTAAGTTTGGATCAAACTGCACACGATGTGCAAGCATCGTGGACAAACACTGTGACCCAGAAGATATCAGTACGCTTCATGTAAGTTCCCTTTTGCTAGTGGTAGAGTTCCAAGGGTAGGAGCTCGAGGGCGTGGGCACTACCTATATTATCTGCCGCTAAATGGTAGTGGTTTACACTATTATGTTCGGGTAAGATGGTAATGTAATAGGCCCCGTAATAACTATCACAGACACCTTAGGTCTCAGGGCTGGCAACGCATCTGCATTTTGACCTTTGGTTTTTGTGTGTATGTCATTACGCTGTAGACATCATCTAACATCAATGTGAACTGCTTGCTTGTTGCCACCCTCGTTACATAAAAAATGTAACATTTTTTTGTGTACGTGTAAGAGCAAATTGATAAATTTTACAAAAACAAACAATCATCGCATGTAAATATTTGTTTTTTTTTCCAGCGGTAACCGGTGGCGGTCGCTTCGAAGCGGAACCAGAGGAGTTGAGTTCCAGTAGCTTCAGTTCAGCGTCTCGCGCCTCCCTCGACCCTCCCTCCTCGCCCACGCCGAGCTGCAGCGGGGATAACCTTATGCACTTCCCCGGAGATTCTAGCAGCTCCGTTTGAACTCCGTAGTGCTCATAACTTTGGAATTGATACGGCAACATATTGCAAATATTTCAAAGATACTCCATCGAACAACTGACCTTTAGTATCTTTCAGATATCAATTTTGCTCGACTTGAAATATTATAGTGCACAAGTGTATGCGCAAACACTGGTGCACTCCCTATTCCTTCACTCTCATGGAAAAGATTTGGCGCGGGTCCGACAGCTTTACGTGCTCTTCGAGGCACGGGGACTCCGGGCTTATTATTGGGTATTTCCTCACAGATAAATCTAATAAGTAACAGCTACTGACTTTGGGATCAAACCCGAAACCTCAGGCTTCAGCATCGCGAATACGACCACTGGACCTACGAGGCCGTCTTATAGATATTGCAAATATTTATAAGGCATACGCCTTTAAGCAATTCAGCTCCAGCAGCTTTCAGATCACCGCGTCTCTTGAGCAGAGACGACCAAAAACGGCTCTCTCTGAGGCCTTGCGTCTCTGACTTCAGAATTTGACGAAGCAAGCACTATCATCATAAATATTCCAAATATTTATAGTATGTATGTATCTTCACGCCAGGTCCCTAACGGGGTAGGCAGAGAGTGTAGAGAGCCAGATATCCCGGTCCTGACATACCTCTCGTGCCTCGTCTACCTTCATCGTTCTCTTCATACATGTACGCTGATTCCTAAGACTTTTGACCCCACCATCAGAAATATTTATTGTACCTATTTTAATCAAGTAATTTAATGAAAAAAAAAATTGATGATAATACTTTATTCCTTAGATGTGTCACAGATTATTATGATTATTGTTTTAATTTAGGATGACAATTATTTCGAATTGTGTTTATAAGTTCCTTTTATTTTATCAGAAAAAAATATGCCTAACACGGAATCTATTTGACTTAATTATATATCATCAATATATACTATTAAACAAGCTGTACAAAGTTGAAAGTTTTAGTGACCAGAAATTTATTTATCCATAATGTTTCATTTCAGATTGATGCATTTTTAATATACAAACTAAATATGAATTGTCCATATATGAAAAGTACCATTAAGAATTGATCTATTCGGTATCCCAGATATTGATTTGTGTGTAATTAATTAATATAACCTATTTAAAATATTTTGGAATTCATTCGAACTTTTACATAATCTGTATAAAGATAGATTTTGGACAAGTATGAACATTGTATGACAATGTATACGTGTATAACAGTAATAATGGCAACCCTTGAGACGTCCCACTGCTGGGCACGAGTCTCCCGTTTTTGGGGGGGGAGACCACGCTGCTTCAATGCGGGTTGGTGGAGATACGGGTTAGTTGCCAACCCGCTGTCGGATGTTTTCAAACCGCCCATTAGACTTCCGGCAATGTTTAACGACTGCTATCTATCGATAGCAATCGGGACCGAAGGCTTCACGTGCCCTCCGAAGCACGAGCCGATAGCGATCGACCGAAACGAACGAACCGATAGCGGTCACCCATCACACACCCGACCGCGCCCGTATCGCTTATCCGAGTAGATCTACGCCGGCTTCAGGTTCTCGAGTGGAGACCACGTATCGGCAAACGCAGCGTAGGACGTCCACCTGCAAGATGGACCGACGACCTGATCAAGGCTGCAGGTACCCGCTGGATGCACGTCGCTCCCGATCGGTCGGCATGGAGGTCCTTGGGGGAGGCCTATGTTCAGCAGTGGACGTCCTATGGCTGATATGATGATGATGATGATGATACCTACATAAAACCGTGACTATGCTATACTTAGTGAAGTAAATAATACGAATTATCAACATTTATGATACAATGAATAGGTACCGTAGCTATTTTGTATACATGATTCTTTTCTATATTTCGGTCACAGATTTTCGGATATGATACTAATTACTATTGTATAATTAGTTTGGTTATCAAACTGCAATAAAGTCGAAGATAAGTCTTTTTTATTTGCATGGGAAAACTTCAAAAGAATAATCATCGATAAGCCAACCTACAGAAACAATGAATGGTGAAAACAATGGCTAGTACTCTATTACCATCACACGAAGGGTGCCCATGTGTTGACACTCTGCTTATTACGCCTGTAGCATTTGACAGACGTGCGCTATCTCTATCGTTTGAATGTGTTTTAAAAAGACCGAAGACTTTTAAGAGTCACTTAGATTTGAGTGACGTTTGAGTATTTGACCGAATGTAACTCAATATAATGTAAGAGGACCGAATTAGTTACATATGGCATAGAATAGTTCGACGCAGTATAGGTTAATATTGATTTAAATCCTTACTGATACATTGTAGCAGTTAATAATACTACGTCTATATAATAGTATGTATAGTCTAATCTAATAATATAGATAAGAAACCAATTGTAAGAGCTATTGGTAATCATCGGGCTTTTTGGATATCGAAGATTCTGCGAGAAAATTTGTTCCTTGCTTTATTATTTCAAAAATGTTATTGCAACAGTATGCTTCCAGAGATCCGGCAAAATGATATGGGGGCAATCATCGCATACTTTAGAGCAATATTTTTGATTTGCTTTATTTTTTCCCCCGTCCTTTATCCAGTTTCGCGGTGTCTTCGGTATACAAAAAACAAAATCTAAATTTAAGTACATCTCAGTAGTGATTTTTATGTATTTTCAATGAATAATGTTAGGATAAATATTTGATATAGCTGTCGATATAAGTATAATAACAGTAGCGTTTCACATCCGTGGGGGGTTTTAAGGTAAAGAGGATATTGTGGTTTCCTTGGACCGCAGTAGTATTGGACCACAAGAAAATTTTCTTTGCATAATTTAACAACTATTAGCTTGTTAAGCAGATCTAGCTGTGAACGTGCCATTATGACGATATGTTCAAACAAAGTATGCCAGCTTAAACAACATTAATTTCAGTTTCAATTTTCGACGATGCTCATAGACAGTTTAGTAAGTACTACAGAATAGTGATGTAGAAATCTTTAGTACTTAATATATATTACTTGTCTCATAGTAATACATGTTACAATCAACATAAAAAGAAACTATATTTAGCCATTCTTCAGATTTTTCTGTATGTATAAGAAAATATTTATTTACAGTAGGTACTCAACAATAAATATTACACATCGAGCCCACGAAACTGACAATCGGCTAGTTTCGACTTCATAGAGCGTTATCTCTGCTGCACATTGCCTACGTACTGATTGTCCGGTATTGGTCAAAACTTGATCAAAATGGTCGACAAAAGTCAGATAGATAAGGTGCGAAAGAGATAACGCTCTACATATCCGAAAAAAGCCGAAGTTTCCTTCCTTCGGTCGATGTGCTACATTTCTTGTTGGATACTGTATGTAAGTATTGACAAAATTGCCACTTTCATTCCATTTTTTTATTTATCTAAAAAATTATTCAGTTTTTTTAATTCTAACAAACTTATAAACATTGGAGGTTTGTATAAGGTCCATTCTATAGGACGCAGTTTTGATTCTGGCTGGCACTGGTCGTAGTGTTTATAATTATGTGATTAGAATATTATTTTATGTTATTCTATTAGTACTATGTCCAATGTCCATAAAGCAAAGTGTAATGGAATAATCCAGCAAGGTTATACCTACGATAACTTCATTGTCTTTTAAATTTAAACGATCTTATGTCAGTAACACATAAGGATGAAATTCATAGACCGCACTATGAGTCAAAACTGATACTGTACTGTGACTGTTCTAAGCATACTTTGCTCAAAGTAGTGCGGTCTGTGTATCTCATACTTAGATCGTACTTCGATCATACGTAACTTTGTCTTATTTTACTGGGTTACAAATATGCTTTTTAAGCGCCACTTAAAATTAGGTTATTTTGAATGGACCGCCAATATGTAAGTACCTGTACCTGAGTTGTTTATTAAAAAACCATTACTTAGGATTGATTAAAGTTGGCTCATTTTGTTACACATTGCGTCAATACTTATAACAAAAATGTTCATTTTGCTCAGTAAATCATGTTTAAGTTTACTGGTGGTAGAGCTCCAGTGACGGAGCTCGCGGGCGTAGGCACCACCGCATTACCTAATATACTTGCCGTTAAATGGTAGTGTTCAGCACTATCATGTTCCGGTCAGGTGGTAATGTACGGCTCTGTAATTTCCGGCACAGAGGCATAACACCTAATGCCTCAGGAGTGGCAGCGCATCAATGTGAACTGCACGCTTGTTTGCCACTTTTATAACATAAAAAAAAAAAAAATCATGCATTTCGTTTACCGTAACTGTGATATGTAGTAGAAACTAGATTGTGTAAGCAATTGGTAAGTACATGTAAACTATGACTACAGGTTAGATTCGCTTTGTCTCCCACATTCATTGAACATTCCGGGTATATATTTAAATTGGCAATCGCTAAGGACTTTACCTGGCCGCATGGTATCCAGTTTTCCAGTTTATTATTATGTTATTTTACAGTAAGAGGGCATATAGAGAAAACTCTTGATAGCAGGGTGGGAGCCCCCCCTTAGATGATTTTCTTCTTTTATGTTGATATTATATTTAAGAAATTGGCGTTTAATTAATGCTATGTTTACCTTCCTTTGTGTCTTCCTAATTATATTTTTAATTCGGCCAATTTATATCAATGAGATCGAACGTATTTAGATGTTTTATTATTTATAATATTAGATTTAGCAGTACAATTTAGTAATTATAGTCTTGTTGGACTAAGTATGCCATACTTAAAGTGTTAGTATAATATTTATGGGATTAGGATAATATCTAATGTCTGATGTAATAATGTCCGTCTGAATAAATAGAAAGGAATGAATAGTATCCAAAACTTTATAACTAAAAAATACTTGTTGATAAATCATTGAAAATCTTCAAGGAAAGTGTAAACACTCGCAAATAACATAAGATTATGGACGTAACACTAATTTATCTAGATTTAGAACTATATTTGTATCTCTAATTAGAAAGTGAGTGAGATAAGAAATTAGATGAAAGATGTGGTTATTTATTTTTCTAACTTATTGAAAATGAGCTCTGAGCTAAAGCATGAATTGCGTCAAAAAGTAAAAAAAATGTTCGGTAGGCTAGTTTAGCTCAATAGATTTTGATATGGAACAAGAAACAAATAAGATGCGTGGCATTGAATTAGAACCTAGTTCACTGACATTTTGAGTACGATAATAATGGATTATATTTGATTATTCTGATTTCCAAAGCAATTCTTTATCTTTTAGGTTCCCGTCGTAAAGAAGAATGAATGAAGTAGTGTAGTAGTTTGTTATTATATTAACGACAGCCAATGTACCTAATATATATATAAACAAGCACGAAGTCAGGAAGTTACGAAGTCATTTAGTAATATATACGAGAATATTAGTACATTCTAATTTATATTCGCAATTTTAACATTCCAAACAACAATATGGTGAGAATACGAGTACATCCATAAAAATGTTTGATTTACCCAGTTGTACTATATTGGTGTTAAGTCTAGCAGCTCCAAACCTGTTATTATTATCGCTTATTAAACATTTTTGGCCGCCTCGGCAAAATGTAACTGTTCTTAAATATTAACATAAAGTTAGGAAAATTCTAAAAAATAGAAAACATACGATTTTAATCTAAACAAAATGTGCCATTTAGGTAGGTAGTGATTGTCTAATCTAAAAATATTTACCAGATAACTACAGTAAATATGAACAATAAAAAATAAAGATTTTGGATGAACCAAAAGAGCAATGCACGCAATACTTGAAATATGGACTTTATTTAAGGTTGGCCAAGTGATCTATTTTGAAACAATAAATTTGAATTAACCAAGTCCATATGATATAAAAAAAGTTCAAGTCCATCTTAAGATGTTGACGGTAGTTAATGAATCACAAAGAGTATAATATATTCCGTAAAAAGAGGTGTTCGTAAGCACGTTAAAATATCGTCAAATAAAAAGTTACTATTACTTTGAATAAAACTATGCACAATCAGGGTAAACGTTCCATTGGATGTTAACACAGAAAATAAATTATATCGCCCAGACATTAGCAACTTAATACATAATCTGTTAAGGAGTTTTTGGTTTATTAAGTACCTACTGGATATAATTTTTTTCATGATTATTTTTTATTGTGATTAATTTAATTAAAATTAACAAGACGTACGTAGTTTTTTTTAAAACGAGATAGTTTACATGTTAATGTGTTCGACTTATACCCATAAAAGAAACAATCTTGTTTTTGTCAGCCGTTAAACCCGAAATAATATTGAAAAAATGTATAAGTATGTGAATGTGAAGTGAGATACATAATAGAACGGAAAAGTTACTGGGAGGCTAAATTATGTGATGAATGGATGTGATATGGATAGGTGTTGACCGCTAGCCTTCAGTCATATGTTTATAAATTAGTGTAAGTTTATTCCTATATTTTGTTAAGATACGTAGATTAAGTCGATTTATATAATTTGTAAGAATTGCATACCAATACATGTAATGATTCACTAATAATTGCTGTTTTATTTGGTTCAACCCACATATTTGTCTCATCATACCAGTGTACTCTATCTCAAGTGTACTGTGCAGAACTTTTAGTATAAATATTATGTAACACTTTACAACAATTTGAAAGGCACTATACAGTACATTGCAGCTTTGACGTACCGTGATAGTACCATAATTTGAGTCAAACATAAATGTACTAGTGCCTTTTAAATTGATGTTAACCGATTCTCACAATATGGGCCCGTATCATAACATTTTTTCAACATCAATATTAACTAAATCGCAAAATCGTCTAATTTGTTAAACGACGGCGCGGCGCGCATGTGACGAGACATTCATTACCGCTTCAGTTTAGGTTTGCAGTTTAGTTTTTAGAATAAAAAGCGTCATCGCGAAAGAGTTGACTCAGACGGCGATAAGTAGGTAAGTATTCTTACAAGTTGACGTACTTCGGGTGTTGGCTGGACTAGTAGCTACTGTTGGGTTCAAGATAGGCGATTCAGTATTTATAATTCTTGATAGACCAATATCTATTGATCTATCACGAATCTTCATCTATAGATTAAGCAATAACTACAGATTGACCTTATCAAGGGAATATTTAAACGCATATTAGAAAACATATTTTTATTTTATCAAATATAACAATTATAATATCGTTTAACATTTACTTAACCAAAAATATATAAAATACGGACTTATAATAATAACTGCTCTTGGAATTAGTGTGTGTACAAATGAAGTGGATTCATCACTATCACATCATGCCAAAAAATGCACTCCAACCAATCTCGCTTTTTGATATTTTTTAAAGAGTAAAGTGCATTAGTAATAGCAACCGTAACCATATTGCAGATCTTATGTATCGCACTCTTATTTCTTAAAGAAATAAATATTAATAAACTGTCAACAGAAATAACATCATAATGGGCTCATATGTGCTGTGGTATGCGTCACCATACGAAGCATCTAAATTCAGTAAGATAATAATACAGATCAATTCACAATTCACTTATTTATAATACATAAAATTTTATCAAAAAAAATAAGTACATAATTGATTACATTTTATGAAATTTAAAATACCATGTATTTTAATGGAATGTATTAAATACTGTTAAGTTCTTAATCAGAGATTCAGTGCGTTATAAAATAGTAAATATTTCATATACAATAAACGTAGTAATAAATAGATATTTTTGAGAGGATGTTTCTTTGATCAAATATTAATAAAATTAATATTTTCAGTGCTCTTATATTATTGAAATATTTCATTACCAATAAGTATACGTGGACGGATGTAGTTCAGCTTCATTTCGTACATTTATATAAAATAGTGTTGGCAATTGCACTTTCTGTTTTACGTATTTATATTTTTGCGTTTCAAAAATGGTACCATAATATCTATATAAATAAAAACGAATCACGAAAACGTTTCTAAGCGCATAACTTCCAAACGACTGCATCAATTGGATAAATCTTTCTTTTATGTGTTTGTTATTGTCAGGAGAAGGTTTTTAAGTATTGCGGTACCTGCGCCTTCGAGCTCCGACACTGGAACTCTACGACCGGTGACCTTGTTTACTATAATTGTGACGTAAAAACAAAACGTTCACTCCTCCTGTCATACACACTTGATGTGCACCTTGATTATCAAAACGTCATCTTTGACGAATCCATTTCTAACCACGTCGCTGACGACAGCATATTCAGTGTAGCCGAATCCTCTGACACATATTTCCGTCGTGGGTTTCCTGAAGGCTATGAGGTTAGAATTAGACATCATTGTGTCTCTCTGAGTCAGCTCTGGCTCGTGCTGGTTGACCATTGAGAAGGAGATGCGCCCGTTGAAGGGCCACTGCAGACATTCGTCGTACTCCGTTTTCATGAGGTGCACGTGTAGTGCGAAACAGAGCGGGTTTTGCGGGGATATGTTTAAGCGAACGCAGAATCTGCGAACAAAGGTGATTTGATTGATTAGAGAGTATAATATTATCGCATCGAATATATCTATACAAATAAATAAAATTGGAGTGTCTGTTTGTAATATAAAAGTAACCGCTTTTTACTAAATGCATACGTATGTTGTATACACGGTACATATATCAAAACTTTTTTTACAAGTTTTGTCTGTCTGTTTGTTGGGGCTAATCTCGAGAACGGCTGGACCGATTTCAAATATTTCTTTTGGACTGTAGGACTGTATTAGAATGAATCTCTTTTGATCTGGATAATTTGTAGTTTTTATAGCAATAGGGAATACAGGGAAGGCTTTTTCTGCTACCAAGATGTAACTATTTTTTTTTCTTTTTTATGGAATGGAATATGTGAACTGCATACACATGCATGCAGTTCACATTAAGTGATGACTGCAGCCTATAGACATGCGTTACCACTCCTGAGGCCTAAGGTGTTATGCCACTGTGCCGGAAATTACAGGGCCGTACATTACCTCCTGACCGGAACACGATAGTGCTGAACACTACCATTTACTACCATTTGCCAGAAATATAGTACATGAGGTCTTACAAACATAAATTGATATCTTATATTCTATTCTATTCTATCACCACATTATTGGCATGCAAATTTTAGGTCAGTTATTACAAATTACTTATTAACTACTAAAATAAAACATTACCTATATCCATTCGGCGAGGTGTAAAATCCAGGGCTATAGAGCATCTTACAGTGGTCCCGGAGCATGGCGTCGAGGCGCGCCTTCAAGTTGTCTATCTTCCAGATGTAGTTGCCCATGCAGTACCGCAGCAACATGTCGTTGTTCTGTTTCACTTTGGCCACAGCGAACGCAGCCAGCTGTTTAGATATGTTCGCTATCACTATATCTTGTTCGCGATTCCTCTGCTCCAGTACCACTACTCGCTCGTATAGTGCCCTGAAAATGGTGTGTTATAATTCTATAAATAAGTAATGTCGACTTATTGCCATTCAATTTCAGGAACCTAGGAATTGAATAGGTAAAATTTTGTTTCGTTTATTCGACAATTTCATCAAATTCCATATTTTTCTATAAAAATGGATTTTCAAGACTGTGAATTATCTATCATCAGTTTGTAAAGGGGAAAAGAGACATTCAACTGATATACTTTTACATTAGTTTATTACATTTAGTTTTATTTTAGTGATATTCTTGACTTTACATATATTTTTTATCTTGTTTGACATGTATATCAATTGTTATTCGCTTTAATTTATTTTGTTTGTTTTTGACGTGTCATAAGAGGTGCCTGTCACCCTAAATGAATAAATGAGTTTCTGATTCTGATTCTATATGATAATCCATACAATTTCCTCACAGGATTTACTGTCAAAATACAACTAAGAATACGGATTTCGAGGTGTCCTCATAAAGTATCATAAGCTGAGTGTGAATCAAGCAATGTTTAGAGTAACGTCTTAGAATATGGGTGCAAGTCTCCTTCCTGAAGTCGATATATTTTTTGTTGGATAATGTAAGCGGGTACTGAAAGAAACAACTCGTCTCACCTGATAAGTGCGCTGGTGTTGTTTAGCGGCGGCTTGGTGCTGGTGGTGCCGTCCTTGTCTGGCGCCTCCCACAGACACATCGCCTCCTGCTCTTTAGCATCGATGCTGGCGTTCGATATGTCGTTGTCTATCTTTATCTCGGAGTACGCGTTCATTAGGAACTGTTAACAAATACGGTCAGTTTAAACTTTATTTGATGGGGTCGAGATTACCCCACTGTCTACTAGTTGAGTAGAATTATTTCGCTAGTTCGCAGTCCATCGAACGATGACGGTCAAACCATTGCAACAGGGCGGTAGTAAATGTAATAATATGGGCTGGGCAACAAAACTACCGGCACTGTGTTCGCCAATCGACCTGCCAAGCATGGCGATTATGGCATCAGTATCGGCGTTACGACTATTGACTCAACTATTGAATCATCGTAAACGTGGATTTTATCTTTCCTTTAGCATTATCCAGAGCTAACGAAGTGGAAAAATATTTCACTCGCATGTGTTATTGAAAAACAAATCAATTACAACTATCATGTATATCAGCAAAAAATATGTTTTCTTTTTTAGAATATATTTAAAAAACAAAATTATCGTTTGCTACATAGTACTGCCTGTACTGAGTCACAGTACATACAGTCATTGTAAAATTTCGCTAACCAAATGTGGCTCATTATCTTACACATTCAAATGATTCATACACAACACTAAAACAATTGCTAGATTATCCAGGGTATTCGAATGGAAAATAGGCAGGTATAGGCTTGGTCGCAAAAAATGATTATTTCAGGAAAAAAAGTGGTGGTTGTTTAGGAGCCACTAAAAACATTAAAGTTTGTCCATCGTAGGCGTTTTTGAACGTCCGCGCAACGCAGACGTGTGTATCCGTTTTCTCATTGATGAGAAAAATGAAAACAGGAAATATTTCCCATTTTTAGTACCTTATATCAATTATCTATGTTTGTGTGTCTCCATTTAATAGCAAATTGTCTGTCTCTGGTGCCCCCTACAACGTGATGTCCTGAGTAGATCCATCTACAAAAAACCAGCCATCAATATGCAGATGCATTGCCACCCTGAGACTCAATTTATTGTTGTGATAATTATACTGGGTCATAAATTAGCATGTAACTGGAACACGATAGTACTACCATTAAGTGGCTGTAACACTACCATTTGGTGGCGATAGATTAGGTACTCCGCTGGTACCTATGCCTTCATGCTCTACAACCAGTGAAAAGTTGAACTGTGGATGTAAACTTACACTCATATGATTTTGTATATCATTATGAAGATGGTTGTTCATCTCTTCTTGGCTGTTGAAGGTGTCTTTGCAGCCGACGGCTTGGAACGAGCATGGCACACGTATAGAGGGCTGTGTAGATGCCTCAGGCTGGTTGTATTCACAGGTTGCTATGTGTGCATCTAAATCTAATGGAGTCACTTTTACTCCACAACCTGTGAAAATGGGAGTACATGTACAGATTGTGAAGTTTATAAGAATAAAGTCATAACAATCTAAAATAACCTGCGAAAATGTTAATCTAAAATAAATGTACTACATTTATAACATTTTTTTTAGGGTTCTGTACTATAAGGAACCTTTATGTCAGTCCGTCTGTCTGTCCGCAGCATAGCTCAGAGGCTCTAAGTAATAAAAAACTGTAACTTAGGATGATTGTCACGCCTGCAAAGTGGTAAAATAAAATCACAGAAAATATTTTTTTATGTGGCAGACCCCTACACTTAAAGTGGGTGTGTTATTTCTTTTTCTCACGCACTTCATAGTGTGGTGTGAGGTGTCTTTAGATAGGTCTTTGAAAAGTATTGCAAGTTTGAGTAGACCATTTCTCAATTAAGGGAACAGTTGTGAAATATTAAGCTGTAAAGTGCCAATATTTCTTAGAATCAAGTGTCCTCCCTCTTGTCTGTCAACTAAATGGTATTTGCGTGTATCTATAAAAAAAATTACAGTACCTAGTAATACATATTATATTGCAGCCTACATCATGAAATGATTGACAGATTCATGAAATTTTCACTGTCCATTGGCCACATCATGATGTGCCTGATCAATGATATACTCGTAAAACTGTTTGTCGATATGATTGGTTAATTATCACAGCTCTGATGATTGTAGATACACAAAATGTGCATTTAACCAAATACAAACTTGAGTCAAATTTTGTAGGTATCACAAACAACAATTTATTAATACATCTAGTGGGAATAAAAACGATAATTATCTCAAGATGTGTTATTGTGATTTTTTACTACTCCTATTAATCCTTCAAGGATCGTACGGCCACCGGCGGCGAGACACAATTGAATTTCAATTGCCATATTTTTCTCGTGTCTGGAGAGATTAAACATATAAAGAAACATATTTTTATATTATGCAAATTGCTTCAGTACGAAGTAAATACCTTTTGCAGCAAACGGACAGGCCATCCTCTGTTCCTGTATCTCTCTCTTGGTGTAGTTGTCGGGGAAAATATCCACCTTCATACTTAGGTTTATGTTGTCTATAGGACAGTGTCCGCTATTTCTGAAATTATATTTCAACTGCTTAGTTATAAAATTGATTGATATTAAATAATTGTTTTACTGAAAATATTATTTAGTTTTGTACACAATATTTTTATAAGTTATTACCCAAAATATGTGTACTTATATTAATCTTTGAAGCCGCAGTGGACCCGATTGGGTCCGAGAACGATAAGAAATCAATTGACATATTTTTCTCGTGGCCTGAGGGATCTGCATGTCTTGAGCCGCAGTTGGCCGACATACCTTAACTGGCGAGTGGTGGGTACACAGCATGTTTGAATGCATGCATTTACCTCTGCTTACATTTGAATGGGATTACAGGCATGAAGTTACATAATACACAGCATAAGTAAATAAATACTTACTGTAACCAAGATGTAATACAGCTCTTACAGAATTTATGTCCACACGTAGTAATAACAGGATCTCGCAGCCAATTCAGGCAGACTGGACATTCATATCGGGACTCTGGTTGGTTACTTAGCACAGTCTCGTTCAGTGCTGTTATACCCATAGGCTGTTGATGAATGGTACATTAGGTATTATTGTAAAATATGGAGTCAAAGTTACTTTGATTAAACTGGCTTTTTATTTATAAGCATAACAGTCCCTTACCGCAATGCCCTCTGATGCATTCTTTATTTTACTTTGATCCATTACATTAATATTATGGATTATATGGATAGCAGCACTTTAGAATCTGTTAACTAGATCACAAGTTTCGTCTCTTCGTTTGCCTTTTTGAATTCATTTAAAAAAAGATTGAAATATGTAATGAAACTTCTGCAGAATCAGCAGTGATTTAGTGTAGGCCGTGTAGGGCTGTTTATAAAATGTCGACATATCGAAATTACGCGATATTATAATTTAGAAATACGGATTTTTTTTACATATATTTGGTCATTTAGGTACATTTTATCGATACATTTTTAAACAAGTTTTTTTTCTCGCAAATAATACAAACAATTTTTTTATAATGAAATACTATGATTAAATATGTAACTAATTAATTTCTTCTTTATCCTCTTAATTTAAAAACCTCCTCCCTTGTTTTTTCGGGTAAAAGGAAATTAAAAAAAAACAATCGAATTATTTTTTCGATACATCTTAACATACTTTAAAATATCGAGTTGTCATTGTTTTTAAATATATCGATAGTTCGATATTATAAAATATATCAAGCCCTAATGTATATATGTATAATCTATGGCCCTAATCAAGTGTCAAGTCAACGTCATACATAAATGTAGGCTATGTTCCGAACTACACTGCGGTTACTGCAAGAGGTGACGTCAGTACAGTGTACTGCGAACCGTTACTTTTAACTTGCAATATTTTATACTATTGTTTACTGTAAACAAAAGGTACACAATGGATACACAATTACATTTTTTCTAAAGCTACTTTCTTTTTATACAAAACTAGCGGCTCGCCCCGGTCTCGCACGCGTACTATGAATGAAATATAGCCTATGTATGTTTTTCAAGAATAATGTAGGATTCCAATGGTAAGAGATTTTTTAAGTCGGTATTGTAGGTAGTTTTAGAGCCTCAGGGGGAGGTTGCAGTTCGGAGTAGGTAGATAGGTACGCAGTTCACAAGATAGAGGTAGAGCGAAACTGTCAAAAAAACACAAGAATATTAATCTAATAAATAATAGGTTGGGGAAAAAGTCTTTTCGCATTATAGTATGTATGAACTTGTAATAAAATCTCTTTGGCTGTAGTATTTGATTCCAAATTCAAATTAGGCAAATGTGTGATTTTCATTTGTTTTTCGTACTGTCAAGATGTGTGTGTAGTGAATCTAATGAAGAAATTCGATACATTTTAAAATTTTACTACAAAAAAGGTAAAATGGCAACGCAAGCCGCGAAAAAAATTTGCGATGTTTATGAACCTAGTGCAGTGACTGTGAGAGTAGCACAAATTTGGTTTAAGCGTTTTCAATCCGGAAATTTTGATGTCAAAGATGCACCTCGCTCTGGTCGCCCTATTACGAATAAAATGGATGCCATTTTTGAAAAAGTGGAGCAAGATCGACATATCAGTAGTTACGACGTAGCTGAAGAACTGAGAATTGATCACAAAACAGTTTTGGCGCATTTGAAAAAAGCTGGGTACAAAAAAAAAGCTCGATATTTGGGTACCTCACGAGCTCACTGAAAGAAACCTAATGAACCGTGTACTCATTTGTGATTCTTTATTACGACGTAATGAAACCGAATCATTTTTGAAGAAGCTGATAACTGGTGATGAAAAGTGGATCACGTACGACAAGAACGTGCGAAAAAGGTCGTGGTCAAAGGCCGGTCAGGCTTCACAGACTGTGGCGAAACCCGGGTTAACTCGCAATAAGGTGATGTTGTGTGTGTGGTGGGATTGGAAGGGCATTATTCATTATGAGCTATTATCACCAGGCAGGACTATCGATTCTGAACTCTACTGCGAACAACTGATGAGATTAAAGCAAGAAGTTGAGAGAAAGCGGCCGGAATTGATCAACAGAAGGGGTGTGGTGTTTCATCATGATAACGCTAGACCTCACACATCTATAGCCACTAGGGTTGTTGAGGAAGTGATTATGAGGAAGAGGAGGAGGAAGAGGAATTGTGATGCGCCAATTTAGAGGATGCGGATGAGGAAGAGGATATTTTTATGAAGAAGAGGATGAGGAAGAGGAAGAGGAAGCAGATGACATAATAATAATAGCAACCCTTGAAACGTCCCACTGCTGGGCACGAGTCTCTCCCCTTCTTGATAGGAGGTCTGGAGCTTACTCCACTACGCTGCTCCAATGCGGGTTGGTGGAGTTACTTGCAAGGGTTAGTGGCCAACCCGCTGTCGGATGTTTTCAAACCGCCCATAAAGCCTCCGACAAGGTTTAACGACTGCTATCTGTCGACAGCAACCGGGACCGACGGCGTCCTGCTCTCCGAAGCACGAAAATGCGCATTTTAATTTGCCACTAGTGGTCACCCGTCACACACCCGACCGCACCCGTATCGCTTAATTGAGTAGATCGCTTGCGTTCTACACCAGCCGGGAGGCCTTGCGCGCTACAGAAAGATGAGAAGAGGATGATACGAAGATATAAATACTAGCGGATCCAACCTAAACTCCGCTGTCCTGTCACTATCTACTTAACTAAGTATATATATATATATATAAATAATTAAAAGAGCATTTTGTAGTGGTTGGTCCACTACAAAATGCTCTTTTAATTATTTTTACTATGAATCTAAAATCTAAACCATTCTCAAAACACATACGATAAAGAATAATCAAAATTGGTCCAGCAGTTAAGGACGAGTTCAGTGACATATCTGCACAACGACATTGCTAAGGCCTTTGACCGGGTCTGGCACAGGGCACTTCTCGCGAAACTTCCATCCTACGGTTTTCCCGAGAGGCTATGCAACTGGACAGCCAGCTTTCTGTCTGAGCGTTATATACAAGTCTTAGTTGACTGTCAGCGCTCAGACAGACTACCTATCAACGCTGGTGTGCCGCAAGGCTCTGTGCTATCTCCCACGCTTTTTCTTCTGCACATCAATGAAATGTTGGAGCAAAACTCCAATTTTCATTGCTATACCGACGATAGTACGGGATATGCACACTAGCCGTGCAAATGCCTCTCGGACAATTATCGAGAAAAGAAGGACTAAACTTGTGTCTGAAATCGAGCACTCTCTGGAGCGGGTCTCGGATTGGGGTCGACTTAATTTAATGCAGTTCAACCCCTCGAGGACACAAGTCTGCACGTTCACCGCTAAACAAACGCCATGAATTGTAGCACCACAGTTCCAGGGCATTCCGATCGCCGTTGGTAAGAGTATCTGTATCCTGGGCGTTGACATATCGAACGAAGTGCAATTTGGGAGTCACATTGAGTGTAAGACCAAGTTGGCATCCAAAAAGCTAGGGGTGCTTAACAAAGCCAGGCAGTATTCACTTTCACTTCGGGGCAGCTACTACTGCTCATACTCATTTGTGGGCGGGAGCCCCCAAATACTAGCTTGGTCCACTTGATTCCCTACAAAAACGCGCCGTTCGTATTGTTAACGATTCAGGACTTACTGACAGGCTCGAACATCTGAGCCTACGCAGAGACATTGGGAGTATGTGCGTGTTGTACCGTCTCTACAATGGTGAGTGCTCTGCAGAATTGATTGACATGGTGCCACCGTCTCTTTTTCCTACACCGTACTACCCGCCGAAGAGAGAAGTTCCACCCACACCGACTGGACACCAAGGTGGCAGTGCTCAACGGTGCGGTTTTCACGTTCGTTCCTGCCCAGAACGAGTAAATTGTGGAACGAACTTCCCTCTGAGGTGTTCCCTAGGTGCTACAGTAAGAGGTTCTTCAAAAATGGCGTCAAAGAAGTCCTTCAGGGCTGGCAGCACGTTGGCAACTCCCCTGGTGTTGCAAATGTTCATAGGCGACGGTGACCACTTTCCATCAAGTGGCCCGTCTGCTTGTCTGTCAACCTACAGACATAAAAAAAAACACGCACACCAAAACAAAAGATGAGTGAATGACACAATTTTATTTAGGAATTGAAATTAAAATAAGAATGCAGTCTTTATTTCTTTGTTAATTAGGTATTTAAGTCGAATATTATTAATCAAAATAAAAGAATTGAATACTATTAATCGTAATTAAAGTTAATTTATTTTAAACAGGGAGGTTAATTTTTATAAAAAAAATATTTGGACGCTGTTTCCCCAACAACCGGTTTTATAGCTCATCATATACCAATACAGCATTGCTAAAAAGTAATTTGCTGGTACATTTGATGGAAGAGAAGATAGGTATTGTAAAGATACAGTTCTGTAAAGCCCCGAATATTTAAATTTTTTAAGTTGAGTACGCGTATAAACAAAATAATGTATGTCAATAAAATTAAAACAAACAATCAAGGAACAGCGCCGGTGGTGGGTGTGAAGGTCTCGCTCGCCTGTTCGGCCTGGCACCGCGCTGCGGCGTGTGCGTTGCCATCGATACGCGACGCGCATGCGCAACAAAATTCTTCATAAATTCCTCTTAAATTTTGAGGAAGCGGTAGCGGAAGAGGATTTTTTTATTTTAATTTTTGAGGTTGCGGAAACGGTTGAGGAACCCAAAATATTGCGGAACTTCCTGATTATGAGGAGGAGGAATCCTCAGCAACCCTAATAGCCACTCAGCAAAAATTAAGAGTTTGGCTGGGAGGTGTTAATGCATCCGCCGTATAGTCCTGACCTTGCACCTTCAGATTTCCACCTGTTTCGGTCTCTTCAGAATTCTTGATGCAATGTTAGGTATAACATCACGAGAGGACTGCCAAATCCACTTGTCGCGGTATTTTGATGAGAAGTCCCAAAATTTTTATAGCAATGGGATCATGTCCCTACCTACAAGATGGCAAAAGGTTATCGAACAAAATGGTACATACATACTTTAGTTAAATTTAAATAAACTATATTAAAAAATGTTTTGAATTATCTTAAAAAATGCGAAGAAACTTTTTCCCCAACCTAATATGTTAAGTAAGAAATATTTAAAGTTGTTTCATAACATATTAACTTTACAGTTATACAGTATTTTTATTTTTATTTATCCATTTATTTATACAACTTATAGCTATATTAGTACACCTCACTTGCACTGTGTCATTGTGCGTTCGAGTGGCACTTGTCCCCGGAAGCGACGGAACACCACACCACACCATACCCATATCACGAATCTTGCAGTCGCGTCAGGGTATAACACCCATTACTTTACCGACTATGCGTGACAGACATAAAACACGATAAAATCACCTAATCACTAAATGGGGACAACGGTTGTCGCTGGCTTCACTCCATTGTATGCTAATGGTGAACCTCTCTGATAACTGGCTTGTATCCGGGGCTAGGACAATGTTGGTATCCTTACGAATCATCAGTAGATACAAGAAAAGTGAATTTCGTATGCAACTTAAGTTTTTAAAACTACTATGTAAGGTCAACCGAGAGGTACAAATGGAGGCAAGGCGTTGTGAATTGGGATCATCAATTACTACAGACTTTGTCCGTACTACGCGAGAAATGAAAAGTATTAAAAAAAAATTACTCGGATTTTGCAGGTAGAGGTGTACACAAATAAAATGACAATGATGTAGATCAAGGTATTACGAAAGCTGACTTACATAAGATTATAACAGACCATTGTTTATAATTCCAGACGAACGTACATGTCGTGGTGTACCTACTTGTATTTGTGCCAACAGAATTAGGTACCTATGTTTGTTGCATTATGTATTTTTTATAGGGCGTTTATGGTGTCGTCAGCCATGGATTACAGCTGTTGTGGCTCCCATTAGCACGACCACAAGCACAACCGACATGAGATCACTTAGTTTCCGTTTTTTTATAAAAACTGAATCAATTTAAATCATTGCCATAACATATTGTGTTTCCCATGATACTCGTTGTAAAGGATAGAATCAATAAGCGTCGTATTTCATTATGAAAATAAGTAAAGTCAGTAAAGCTCGCAATGACCGCTAGGTGTATGTTGGTTGTATGCAGCGGCAGTTTTTTAATTCGATATAACTCGTTAGGTTCTCATAGTAGGCATGTAATATTTGAGTATGATGATAAACGAATTGTTGTCTAGCGATTGCCATAGAAAATATTAAATTTGGAGGTGTAGGTATTTTCGGTTAGTCGAAAGGGTCGTCCACGGAGAGGTGACCGACAGAGCACCTGATCCACCTGCGGCGGCGGGGGTGAAGTGCGGGGAGGTGACGCGGAGGAAGCGTAAATACGCAGCGCACTTTTTTTTAGAGCTCAGTCAGTGGCATAGCTCGGCGTAGGAATGTCCAATAATGCATATTCACGACCAACCCCACGCATGGCATAGGCAGATCAGTAGTTATCGACTGGCAAAGTTCGCTGTAGTAGACACTACTATGAGATGAGTCTAGACAAAACTGTAATGTAAATTAGGTATTTCGCTGTATACTTATCACACACATACTGGCCCGGAGATGTGCACGGAGCTGCGACCACGTAGCGCGCGTAGAAAGTAAAGAAATTGAGAAATTATAACACAAATTGTACAAAATGTTCCGGTTAGAAATATCAATTTGTATGTAGGTAGATTCAATTAGTTTGTTCACAGCTGATGTTGAATTCAACATTTTGTATGGGGAAAGAGGTGAAAGGCGCTGTATTTTCGTAAATAGCAAAGATACTAGGCTGAAAGTTATGTACGAGATGTATTTTTGTTGCCCCCTCAGGGAGATATATGTATAAAGAGTGTAAGTAGACTCACAATACGGAAAAAACGAATGTACCTAATCTTACTTGTTAGATAAAATTGTCTCTCACGCTTAGAATAAAGGAGATAGGCAGATACCGTTTGCGGTTTTTAATTGTATTTAGGTTTGGCTAGCGATATACAATCGTGTCATAGGTGATAGAGCATGACAGAGCCCCTAAAAAATTATGTGTTTCTAATAAGTAAAAACTTTGAAAGTGTATTGAATTAGAATAAGAATCTAATAAGAATTGTATAAGACAATTTAATAGAATAAGAGATATTGCGTATGAAATGTATCAAGGCGGGGGCGGGTCAGCAGAGATGTATGACGGTGGTAGGAAATTAGACCGTATATGTAATGATTTAGAGTCCTATCTCTATTGACCCGGACCTTCGTGACGTTCGATTTTTGGGCGTGTCACGGCATTTTGACATGGAAGGAGACGGTTTGGAAGCGTATATAACTCGGTACATTTCGTTGCTAGTTTGTCCTCGTTCGATTCTCCGCAAGAAAAGTGCTTCCAGACCGTGAAGGTATTGCCAGTGAAAGTTTAGAATAGTACCAGACCCCCTGGTTCGCTAGTTAGTTATAGTATAGTGAAATAAGCTAGTGAATAAGTTAGAATAGTATGAAACATTGAAGAAACGGAAATAAAAACCCAGTTACAGTCCACTCATTGAAATCGATGCAGATTTGTGTTTGACTTTGGTGTAAAAGCCATTTGTCCCCCACAAAGTTCTGGTCCATCGACGCCGGATTAGTAGGCCACCAGCGGCCATCCGGGAAAGGATACAAGAGGGTACTGGTAACGACCGGCAAGGAAGAGCCGGAGTAGGATACCGGCGCGTTGATTAACGGATCGGAACGTGCATTCCAGGTCTCGCAGTCTGAGGGCGAGGCCAGGGAACGACGGGGAACAGGGTCGACGTGCAGCGAGACCGGGGCGCCAAGCAGGCGTCAGCAGCTGCACCTCGGGGTCAACGGGCATCGTGGCTTGGGCGCTATCCAGCGCCAGCGACCACACAAGCTCCAGGTCGACGGGCATCGCAGCTTCGGCGTTTTGAACGCCAGCACCGTCATCGCTCAGGCATTGTGGCCTTGAGCACGGGCGATACTCGGGCTTGACCGCCTTGAGCACGGGCCGTGCGGCTTGGGCGCTCTACCAGCGTCAGCGACCGCAGCGGGCCGGGTCGGCGAGCATCACAGCGCGGGCGTTTCGAACGCCAGCGTTTTCACCGCTTGGGCAGCCGCCTTGAGCAGGGGCGTACGGCGCGGCGTTTCGTACGCTAGCGCATACGCAACTCGGGCGGGACCGCCCTGAGCATCGCAGCTTGGGCGCCTTCATCGGAGCAGCCGGGACGTCGGGTCAACGGCGTCGGCGGCGGCGGCTTCGTGGCAGCGTCAGCGTCTGCACAGCTCAGCACAGCGGCATCGGGCGGGTGCGGCCGAGCATCGGGACGTCGGCGGCGCCTGCAACTTCGCGGATCGCGGATACGGACGGATATACAGTGAGTCGTAATCCGTGTATATTTTCAGGCCAGTGAATTTGTGTGTGTGTTAGGCCGTTAGGAATTTTTAAATTTTTTATTTTTGTTGAATTGTGTTACTGTGTAGGGACCATCTCAGTTAGGGAGGTAGGGACCTATTTCAGTGTAGTTGAGGTAGTTAAACAGTGATGATGCCAAGGAGTCCACCTACCACTAGGAAGCGCGCGGCGCTTAGGGTCATACCAGACTATCCAGAGTCTCCTTCCGAGGCTCCGCAGGACGTACCATTGCCAGGGACCAGTAGGACCGAGCAAGTAGTTACCGAACAGGAAACTTTAGGTACGCGGCCGCCATCGGTTTGTTCGCGACGGTCAACCGATAGTGCGCGCGCTAGGCGGGAGCAAATTAACACGGAAACAGACATGTTAAAGGCACGAATTAGGCAGTTAGAAATAGAAGCCGGTTTAGTGGATAAGCAGATAGCTAAGGATAGGGTAACGCCGCCGGAAGAAACTGATAGAGATAGTGTGAATGGGCAAATAGATGCAAACGAAAGGGTAGAACATTGGTTACAAGATAGTCATCCCCCGCGGGAATTTTTACGGGGGGAGGATAGGCTAGGGGATGGTAGGGCGCCGAATAACAGTAAACAAGACGAGCCCGCCAAAACCAATATCTCTAAAGACGAAGTCCTGGATCGTTTAGTGTACGCGTTAGAGAATATGTCGCGGGGTCGACCCCCACCACGACAGGCCCAGGAGTTGCCCTTATTTGATGGGGACCCTAGGGAGTGGTTGCCATTCAAAGCAGCGATGAGGGACTCTACGCAGAATTATAGACTCACGGACATAGAGAATTTGGCTAGGTTGAGGGCGTGCTTGCGGGGTCCGGCACGACAGGCGGTGTCGGCCCTTTTATATTCGGCGTCAGACCCAGATAGAATTATGAAGACCCTAGAACAATGTTTCGGTCGCCCAGGCACTATTATAGACCAGGCAGTAGGGGAGGTAATGCGACTACCTAATGTGGGGGCATCGGCAAATGAGTTAAATATTTTTGCGGTTAAAGTGCAAAACGTAGTCACTGTGATTGAAAGTGTGGATCCGGTAGGTAGAAATACGGATCCACGGCTACCTAGGATGTTAAGTGAGAAACTTAGTCCCCACCTTAAAAACAAGTGGTATGACTATGCTTTCGATAGGGCGGACGGGCCGGAATCCGAGTTAACTAGATTAGCGAACTTTCTCATGAAGGAGGCTGATAGGGCTATTCAGTTCTCATACGAGAAAAGCACAGTAGCAAGCGCGCGCGCAGTGCAGCCGCCGGCATCGCGGCCTACGTTTAAAAAGTTAGACCGCGCGCGCCGGCCGGTGTATAACACAACAGAGGCGGCTATTACATGTCTTTGTTGTGGTAGTGGGCACCGGACCGATGCGTGCGGTAAGGTTGTAGCGATGTCAGTACAGGAGCGCTGGAACTGGGCACGGGAGGCGCGAATTTGCTATCAATGTTTAAACGGGAAACATAGACGTTTTCAATGTAAGGCAAAGCGATGTGGTAAGGGTGATTGCACACGATCACACCACATGCTGTTGCATTCCGAGCCGCGGCCGGAAGTAAAAGAGGTACAAATAGAGTCAGTAATTACGGCATCAGCGCATACGCCAGTTGATAGCACGCAGGTACTTCTTAAGGTCTGCCCTGTCACAATAGGGGGTGGCAGGGGTAAGGGGGTACAGACCTACGCGTTATTAGATGAGGGGTCCACTATCACTTTGATCGACGAGCAGTTGGCAAAGTCGATGGGGGCCCGGGGGCCGGTTCGCGCCCTGAATATAATAGGCGCTAACTCTAGTAGGCAGGAATCCGGAAGCCGTCTAGTAAGTGTTAGCTTGGCCGGGCAGAGCGGACGCCCTTATAGAATTAAAGCGCGTACGGTACGAAACCTCACATTGGGTAGTCAGACCGTTAGTCAGGAACTATTAAAAATGTCGCATTTTAGAGCATTGTCACCGGATTCGGTTTGTTACGAGGGAGTGAGACCTCAAATTCTCATAGGTGCGGATAATTGGCACCTTATAGTGTCGCGGAAGTTGGTGACCGGTAGCCGTAGGCAACCGGCCGCGTCACTGACCCAGTTGGGATGGGTCATCCATGGGTCAATGCCTAAAAATAATGTAGTGAGAAACGCGTCAGTGTTACATGTACATACCAGCCGTTTAGTAGGTATTGAACGTAAAATGGATAGGTCTCAGGAGTTTAGGGAGGCTTATACGGCTCAAATAAATAGTTTAATAGAGAAAGGCTACAGGGAGCCCTTAGGGGAGGTGAATACCTACGAGTCAAGGGAACGGTATTTGCCTCATGTAGCTGTCACGAACCCAAGTAGGTCGGGGAAGGTTCGTCTGGTGTTCGACGCTGCGGCTAAGTCGAAGGGAAAAAGCCAGAACGAATTTTTATTAGAGGGCCCGGACTTAGTACAGTCATTAGATGAAATTTTGTATGGGTTTAAAGTAGGCAGAATGATTTTAACCGCGGACAGCCGCGATGTGTTTTTACCAGTAGAGCTTAGAAAGGAGGATAGCTTAGCTCAACAGTATCTGTGGCGGGGGGAGCATCGTGTGAGCTCCCCTGATGAATATGTAATGACGTCATTGAATTTTGGGGCGCATAGTTCGCCATTTGTGGCGCAAGATGAAAGCACAGTAATGTATAAAACCACAGACAATTTAGAGAAACATCCAGGGAAATATATAGGGATGTATTTTAGTAAAGATTCGACGACAGGTTTGCAACGGTTCGATAATAGTGCGTGTAGGTATGAACCGCACATAGCGCGTAGGCTAGTAGGTATAGCGGAGCTTTCTGAACATCGGAGGTGGGTTCCCACTGCATGGAATGCAGCGGTCGATGGAACATTGGTCAACCAATTGCGACCAGGCCCCTCCTCCAGATGGTGCACCGGCCCCTCGTTTCAAATAGGAAATGAGGAACCGGCGAGGTTCAGAAAGGTGTTGGTCGCACCGCTGGTGGAGGTTTCGGTTGCGCACAAGAGGTGCAACCCATGCCTGGTCACAGCGGAACGACCTTTACATGATCACCTTGCTCATGCTCACGATAACGCGTCACGGTCAATAGGAAATTGTAGTAACGTACCTACCCCGGATTGTATGAGGCGTAATGATAGTCGGAAAGCCGAACGGTTGCCAGTTAGGAAGGCACGGCGCGCTAGATTCGCCAGCGGAGTAGGTAGAAACGGAAGAAACATAGGTCGTTCGAATCATGATTACAAGTTAGGTAACATAAATAAAAGAAGCTGTGTGATTAAATTGAGAGGTAAATGTAGCACGGGCAATGTGCTTACCCAACGTAGGAACCCGCCTAGTATAGATGGCGTGATGTTAGTTACCAACAGTGAACATAAAAGGAATAATCACTGGATGGTAAAAAAGTTAATATCGCATTACTTGAAGTTGCGACTTCGGGCAGTGGTACAGTCGGTATTTAGGTATTTGGATAGGTATCGGGCAAGTCTAGGTAGGCCCCCAGACCTTAGTATGTACCGACGATGGCCCTTGAGTCGTTTGTGCACCTTTTTGGGTGTTACATTGCAATAAGAACTAAGTTAGAGGAGTTTGCAATGGTAGGCGTCAACAAGGAAATAACACAAACGCCTATCAGTTTGCAATAGCAATATCCGCGATGGAAGATAGCTTCCTTTTTTGTAAGTGTGTTTTTGTCCATACAACTTAAGGTTTGATGCACTTAGCGGAGAAGTTAATTAGAGATTTTAAATGTGGATATTAAGTTAGGTATTGAATAGTCCTACGTTTGTTTGAAACATGTCATGGGTATTTGAGACATGTAAGAGGTAGTAAAAAATCACTTAGTGGCGAATTTTGGTAAAATTGAGTGAGCGCCTGCCATACTAAGTGGATATTCTTAGAAAAAGGATATTTTGGGGCTTTTAGTGGAGTTTTTGGTAGCCCAATCGGATGGAATCATGTAGTGGAATTCCATAGCCGTTATTTTGTTGAGTTTTTTAAGTTGAAATAGTTATTTTGAGTTTGTAATTTTAATAATAATCAGAGGCAAGTAATGATGTGAATTGCTATGATAAATAATAAAGGATTTAAATGCAATGAATGTTAACAACTGTTGAATTTAATTGTAGGTATGTCACTGATGAGGAATAGGCACTTAGGCATAGCGGCAAAGTGTCTCATGTTTTTTTATTATCGAACTAACGTAGTATGGAAACGTAGTGAATACGATTGTCTCAAGTAGATATTATCGGATCGGCGGTCAGTTTGTATGTAGGTATTTGGAAACTGCAAACGGCAAGCGCGGTGCGCCGCGGTCGATCGGAGGTTAGGTAGTTACCCGATATGTTTAGGAGGCGGTAGTTGATTTGAATGCCTACCAGTTTTGTCTCCGAAAGGTGACAATCGTAGCGATAATAAATATTATGACATGTTAGAGTGACACAGTTGTTAAAACAGATAGTAGTTGTTGCCTCGTATTGTATGAACCCGTAGTTTGGTAGAACGGGTGTGTTCGGGACCTAGTGGCATGGTACGTGGTGCGGAGGCTCGGACTCAAAGTGAAATATTTAGACGCCCTGTATGTAAATTGATTATCCTTCCGATGGATGATGAGGCTCGAAGGTCTACGCCGGGGGGAGAGTTGTAAAGGATAGAATCAATAAGCGTCGTATTTCATTATGAAAATAAGTAAAGTCAGTAAAGCTCGCAATGACCGCTAGGTGTATGTTGGTTGTATGCAGCGGCAGTTTTTTAATTCGATATAACTCGTTAGGTTCTCATAGTAGGCATGTAATATTTGAGTATGATGATAAACGAATTGTTGTCTAGCGATTGCCATAGAAAATATTAAATTTGGAGGTGTAGGTATTTTCGGTTAGTCGAAAGGGTCGTCCACGGAGAGGTGACCGACAGAGCACCTGATCCACCTGCGGCGGCGGGGGTGAAGTGCGGGGAGGTGACGCGGAGGAAGCGTAAATACGCAGCGCACTTTTTTTTAGAGCTCAGTCAGTGGCATAGCTCGGCGTAGGAATGTCCAATAATGCATATTCACGACCAACCCCACGCATGGCATAGGCAGATCAGTAGTTATCGACTGGCAAAGTTCGCTGTAGTAGACACTACTATGAGATGAGTCTAGACAAAACTGTAATGTAAATTAGGTATTTCGCTGTATACTTATCACACACATACTGGCCCGGAGATGTGCACGGAGCTGCGACCACGTAGCGCGCGTAGAAAGTAAAGAAATTGAGAAATTATAACACAAATTGTACAAAATGTTCCGGTTAGAAATATCAATTTGTATGTAGGTAGATTCAATTAGTTTGTTCACAGCTGATGTTGAATTCAACATTTTGTATGGGGAAAGAGGTGAAAGGCGCTGTATTTTCGTAAATAGCAAAGATACTAGGCTGAAAGTTATGTACGAGATGTATTTTTGTTGCCCCCTCAGGGAGATATATGTATAAAGAGTGTAAGTAGACTCACAATACGGAAAAAACGAATGTACCTAATCTTACTTGTTAGATAAAATTGTCTCTCACGCTTAGAATAAAGGAGATAGGCAGATACCGTTTGCGGTTTTTAATTGTATTTAGGTTTGGCTAGCGATATACAATCGTGTCATAGGTGATAGAGCATGACAGAGCCCCTAAAAAATTATGTGTTTCTAATAAGTAAAAACTTTGAAAGTGTATTGAATTAGAATAAGAATCTAATAAGAATTGTATAAGACAATTTAATAGAATAAGAGATATTGCGTATGAAATGTATCAAGGCGGGGGCGGGTCAGCAGAGATGTATGACGGTGGTAGGAAATTAGACCGTATATGTAATGATTTAGAGTCCTATCTCTATTGACCCGGACCTTCGTGACGTTCGATTTTTGGGCGTGTCACGGCATTTTGACATGGAAGGAGACGGTTTGGAAGCGTATATAACTCGGTACATTTCGTTGCTAGTTTGTCCTCGTTCGATTCTCCGCAAGAAAAGTGCTTCCAGACCGTGAAGGTATTGCCAGTGAAAGTTTAGAATAGTACCAGACCCCCTGGTTCGCTAGTTAGTTATAGTATAGTGAAATAAGCTAGTGAATAAGTTAGAATAGTATGAAACATTGAAGAAACGGAAATAAAAACCCAGTTACAGTCCACTCATTGAAATCGATGCAGATTTGTGTTTGACTTTGGTGTAAAAGCCATTTGTCCCCCACACTCGTAGTTATTGCATTTTGAATACTGTACCACAGTCTAAAGAAAACGAACGTGTTAATTAATGTACTCTCAAAATTAGCGTGATGGCGCATAGGTAGGTACATTTTGGATACCTATTATTACCTATATTATTATAAATGATGGACACATTTTGATTGAGTGGTCATACAGCCAGCAGCGAGAACACTGAGTGACTGGATCAGTCTTTGATTAGTGTACCGATTACCTAAGCAGCCCTTAGCCCTAGTGTATTTTATGTGCAAAGAAAAGGGGGGAAAAGGTGAATCTTGAAAACATAAGTAGGTAGGTATTCCCACTGATTCGCTCAGCTCCCGGTGCCCTTCATTCGTATTTTTCCCTTTTAATCTTTTCACTTTTAAAGTGACGGTTTCTTTTGAGACCCCCGTCATAATTTCTTTATAAGTAAAAAGCCAATATTACCTATTTATTACTCAAGTATTTTATAGAATAACCTACCTACTACCAACAAGAAAATGAGTTAGTAAACGCGGAAGTTCAAAGCGTTTACGAAATAAAGGTAAAATGTATTAAAGTGTAAGACAATCAGATAATCGGCGCTGTATACGGTGTATTGTTATATGCCGTAACGTACTCGTAATAATTGCACACGCAACTCAATTTCTGCTTCACTTTCGGATTTATAAACAACAAACATCGGCTATCCTGAAACAGAGCAGCACCGGAGGGGAGTAGCCATACGCAGGCTTTCCCCTCTGTCAAAGTACAAGTCTAAATGGGCCTATACCTGTCGCCTAGATGTTTAAATGTGTGCGTGAAATTGTCTCTGTATTTTGTTAAAGTTAAGGTGTGAGTTTCGTAGTAATAGACGATTTTTGTAGTGTACGTGTGTGTCGCACGCATTTCCCCCCGCAATAAATGACAGACTGTTTTGCATCGGTAATAAACGCTATGGCCACAGTATAGATACAAATACATTTTGCTATGGCTACTCCCTCCCCCTCCAGTCCGCCGCGGCCGGTGGTCCGTGTTGCTTTATGTCCTGAAACATAGACGGTGAACCAACGTATGCGCCTCCGTCGGAGTAGGTATACGACAAAATGATTTGGAAAACATATTTATTATGGCATTTAGGTACCCATTAAATCACAAGTAGGTAGTAAAATTTTAATGTTATTCCAAATACATATTAAATTAAGATTCTATGCAGCGCCGGATTTGGGCTTCGGCGGTCCGTAGGCAGAGCATGTGGTGGAGGCCCTCAAATACATATTAAATTAAGATTCTATGCAGCGCCGGATTTGGGCTTCGGCGGTCCGTAGGCAGAGCATGTGGTGGAGGCCCTCAAATCGTTTGTAGGATTGAAGGCCGCTCCTGTTGAAGCGTACATATCAATAATATCGTCGAAAATAATTTCCCTAAAAAAAAAGTTTCTTGTGCAACAATTTCTAACAAAACTCAATATTTTTTTATTTCTACTGAGCCTTTACCGATTTAATTCGATTTTCTTTTTGTAGTGTGGTGGCGGCCCCCTTGTGGTGACGGCCCATATGCTTAAATCCGGCACTGATTCTATGTGCATGTCTAGTCTAAGCTAACAGAGCTCGATTTTCGCCGATTAGATTAATATTTTTTCGTTCAATATTAAAAGAACATTAACGCATTTTTTATGTAATGAAAGAAGCAATAGGGAAATACAAATATTGTGCATATTTAACACAACCAACAAAAAAATATTATGGTTTTTTTTTTATGTAATGGAAGTGGCAAACAAGCATGCAGTTCACATTGATGTTAAGTGATGACTGCAGCCTATAGACATCCACACAAAGACCAAGATCAAAATGCAGATGCGTTACCACTCTTGAGGCCTAAGGTGTTATGCCTCTGTGCCGGAAATTACAGGGCCGTACATTACCACCTGACCGGAACACGATAGTGCTGAACACTACCATTTAGCAGCAAGTATATTAGGTAATGCGGTGGTGCCTACGCCCGCGAGCTCCGTCACTGGAGCTCTACCACCAGTAAAAAGTAATATATTATGTGGTAATATATTAACATCCTAAAATGTTACAATACATGATGTGATACAGGATGTGGAGTCAATAGTCATCGTCTCATAACATTCGGTCCTGTTGACACGATGTCAACGTAACCAATCTCCATAAAATGGTCACATTATTACAGTCATGAATATGAATGGCGGACGGAAATGTTATTTAAATTTCTACAATATTATAAGCTTGAATGGTTGAGAAAAATAAAGTCTTTATTAACTACTGACCTAGTTTTATTAAGGTTGCATTTGGGTCAACCAAATGATGGTTCTGCTCTGTGGACGAACTTATTTAATTATTATGTTTCATAGAAATATCTAAGCTAATTTCAGGGGATTAGCTTAGAAGTTTCATTTTCACAGATCCAAGGGACAGTAGGTAGGTACGTACAGCTGAGTATTTGATATAAAGGCAGTGGCAGATTTACCAACAGGCTGAGTAGGCTGGAGTCTAGGGCGGCAAATTTTAAGGGGCGGCAGATTTAGTTCATATTTTTTTTCTATTTCAATTAACAAATTCAAAAAAAAAAAATTATACACACAAAATAAGAATTTCGAAAATTGAAAGGAAATTAAAATATTTAACTAAAATCGAATTATATCTTTACAATAATAATTGCTCTAAAGTTGAATCGCTTAAGTATACTTCAAAGATCATAACGATTCAATATTATTGTTGAAATTTAGTTATATTTACATATTTTCTTCTCTAATAATTGTTCTGTAATTGATATGATTGTGGACTACGATATCAAAATTTAGGGCGGCAAAAATTGGATAGCCTACAGGCGGCAAATTTGTAAATCCGTCACTGTATAAAGGAGAAGTTCCACGTCGGGCCCGCACCTTGTACACTGTATCAAAAGTTAGAGAAAAATACGTAGAATCATGGAAAAATACTCAAAAAATAATAAATGGTGCGGGCCCAAGCTCCATACATTTTGGAACGTCTCCTTTCAGTTTAATTCCGCCACGCGTTCCTGGGAAAAAGGGTCTTGACCAATGTCAAGACATACAGACGGTCGGACGGACGGACGGACAATAAAGTGATCCTATAAGGTTTCCGTTTATTCCTTTTTAGGTACGGAACCCTAAAAACGTGTTTGATAGTCAATTTATCATTTATTTTTGATAAGAAACGAAAAAGAAACCTTTTGGTAGCTTCTGTTGCGAAGTCGGGGCAGGTCACTAGTCATATAATACTTTGACTTTCCGCCTGACTTCTAACGGATACCATAACAATGCTCCATGCAGTGAACAAAATAAACTTTACTGGACGTGAGGTGACTCCAAACGTTCAGTTTTTCATGAATCCGATTACGGAACGCGGAGACGGGTAATAATCAGTCAATATACTTACATATATGTAAGTTTGTTATTTCTGGGGATCTTTAACCCTCTAGAATCATAGGCCAATTTTCATGAATAAGTTAGGTAATTGCTTTGTCTAAGCTGGCAACTGTCAACGAAGATGGCTGTCAACGAAGATAAGACAAAATAATGCTCAAAATCATTAGGTTACTCATGACATTTTAGAATTCAAATATATAATGATTTTTTGGTAATCAGCTTTGATATCCAACAACAGGTATGTATGCTTGTGTCGTCACTGTCGTTGGTAAAATCCATGAGTTGGGTTTTTTGGAAGCGCCCCCAATTTCATTCTTTCAAATACACAACCTTAGTCGGGGACTGAGACACCCAGCTAGAGAATTCCGACTAGGTTACGCTGATATTCGGAGGTCCATAGCGCTTTACCGTGTTCTCGCCTAGTCAGACCATGGCTGCGGGTCTACTGGGTTACGTGATAGTAAATTATTATAGGTACCTACTATGATAAACCGACCTAACAGAAAACTATCATAATTATAACATCTATTTCTTAAAGTATTATCATTATTATCACAGAATAGATACCGTGATTATTATCATCATTGGGGATTTACTACGCACAACAAAAAGTGCTGGTCACTAGCCATTGCTCTTTTCAGCAGACATTATTGATATTAACCGAAACATAACCACAACATAACCAACAAATCAGATTTTTAGCTTCCGATTAATAATATTAGCAGTTCGTTTCGCTTGTGTAATTTTGGCTGGTTGCCAACTGAACATCGCTAAAGTTCAAGTGTTTGTGACTTTCGAAACAACATTTGGTAGCGCTGCAACTTGGTCGTAGGAGCTGTTAGGTAAAGTTCAACACAAAAGAGGAAGAGATGACCGGTTAATCTGTGATTTAAACTTCTGATTTTAATTAATGTATAGTAAGATTTTCTTTATACACTGCACTATTTTTTATGTTATTCATATTCAGGTATGATGGTGGAAAACAAGCAGGCAGTCAGGGGCGGTTCTAGCTCGTATAGCGCCCGTGTGCAATGAAATCCTGGCGCCCCTAGGCCTGACCCCCCCTCGCGTCTATAACTATATTATACTACTTTGTTTGCCGTTGTAACAAGAAAGTTTTTACATATTCCACCAAGCTATTTTATAAGTAGGTACAGCTCACATACGTATTAGTTACAGCCTTTCTGCGTTTGATAACTGCCGCCACCGCGCTGGCTGGCCGCTTCTGTCATATCATTGTTATGCCATGATGGTTTAAGACGATGCTCATAGTTGTCTCAGGGGGCGCCGCGACGCTCTCTGAGACGGCGGCGCCCGTGTGCATTGCACACCCTGCACTATAGGTCGCTCCTGCAGGCAGTTGATGCAGTTCACACTGGCAGTAAGTGAATGCATATTTTCGCTACAGCATATAGACATCAACATAAAAACCGGTGATAGTTATTGCAGGGCCATATATTAAAAATCTAACCAAAACACGATAGTGCTGAACACTAGCATTTGGCGGCAGATAGATTAGGCAATGCGGTGGTGCCTACAGCCACTAATTATAACAGAGACATAACAACTGAGACATACTCAGGGGTTGCAACGTATCTGCATTTTGACCTCTAGTGTTTGTGTAGATGTCTATAGGCTGCAGTCATCAGTTAACATCCACGTGAGCTGCATGCTTGTTTGCCACCGTAGAGCAACACGGGCCACCGGCCGCGGCGGACCGGAGAGGAATAGCCATATGGCTTTCCCCAATATCAAAGTACAAGCGTAAGTGGTCCTATGCCTGTTGCCGAGATGTTTAAATGTGTGTGTGAAATTGTTTATGTATTTTGTTAAAGTCAAGGTGTGAGTTTCATACGATTATGTTGTGTGTGCAGGGCCGTCTTAAACTGTGCTGGGGCCCTTGGGCACACAAGAATTCGGGGCCCTTTTGGAATGTAAAAAACCGAACTATACCTTTTTTTAAATTGTGATCTACTTCATTACACACGCTACACACACTCACTCATACACACACACACACACACACACACACACACACACACACACACCCGTTATGGTCGAGGGTACTACACTCGAAGTTGTTGACGAATATGTATACCTGGGACAAACGGTCCAGTTAGGTAGGTCCAACTTCGAGAAAGAGGTCAAACGCCGAATCCAACTGGGATGGGCAGCGTTCGGGAAGCTACGATATATCATTTCGTAAGTTCCAATTTACCGCACTGTCTGAAGAAGAAGGTCTTTGAACAGTGTGTGTTGCCAGTGATAATATATGGAACCGAAACGTGGTCGCTCACTATGGGCTTCATAAGAAAGCTCAAGGTCACTCAGAGAGTAATGGAGAGGGCTATGCTCGGAGTTTCTCTGCAAGATCGAATCAGAAATGAGGAGATTCGCATGAGAACCAAAGTAATCAACATAGCCCACCGAATAGCGAAACTGAAGTGGCAGTGGGCAGGGCACACAGCTCGCAGAATTGACGGCCGTTGGGGCAGAAGAGTTCTGGAGTGGCGACCGCGTACCGGAAGATGAAGCGTAGGCAGGCCCCCCACGAGGTGGACCGACGACCTGGTGAAGGTCACGGGCAATCGCTGGAAGAGGGCGGCCCGGGACCGTTCGTTGTGGCATTCTTTGGGGGAGGCCTTTGTTCAGCAGTGGACGTCTTTTGGCTGAAATAATGATGATGATGATGACCTTACCGTCGTGACGTTTGTTGACCATTTTGTTCAAATTTTGACCAATACGTCGATATTAAACGCTATGGCTACTCCCCTCCGGTCCGGTCTCACGGGAAAAAAAGTAAAGGCTCGTTGGAAGTCCTGGATAATAAAAATATTTTTCTGAGTTCCATTATCATGTAACGTTACAAAGTTACAAGATAAAATATGTAACTAGCATTACGACAACTGTTTTTACATCTAAAAAAACTTAGCTGGATCACTTGATAAATTCTATAGCTTCAATACGTGTGCCAAGAAACTTTAATAGGCTATTAGGAACACAGGAGAACGCATAAATGAATACTACAGAGATAGAACTGGATGTTGATGTTTGTTTCACTTTATAATACAGGATTAGGTACAGGATATATTTTATCTACTATATTTCACGGATGATCGACATGATCGTGTCTTTCTTTGTACCCACTGATTAACTAGAAAATCCTGATTACCGTTTTATCATGTATGGAAGGTGACAAACAAGTATGCAGCTCACATTGATGTTAAATGATAATACAGTAATAATTTTCATTGCCACGGATTCACAGTAGCCAAATGTATCAACTCTCAGATTTTAATTAACACAGAGCAGTATACCTGAATGCAAGGGTCTTGTTTCAAAGCCATTCCAGTAAGATAAGTCCAGTTCAATTATGACAAAGTGTTTCAGTTTTAATCTTATCTCACAAACCCTGCAGACGTAAATTCTAGTTTAGTTCCGGGGTTCACAAATGAAAAATTCTGGATCGTGCGTCGCTGATAGGTCTATCAGTTTCAATTAGCTTAAGTTGTCGGAAACACTTAGTACCTACTTACAAGCGTTCCCTGTTTACACGGGTGGTAGTTTTTATAATGTGAATGCGCAGGCCGGCCAGGGTCGATCAACCTCGGTTAACGGGACGTCACGGCACGGGCCGCTTGCATCACCGTGTAATGAGTTGATGACTGTGGGACCGGAAGAAATGTGCGCGGGCCTTTACTTTTTCATATTTAACGGTTGCGCGTGATGCATTTGTTGTTGTGCGCGTATTGTTTTAGGGTTGCATGGGTTGCTCTTACCCAAGAGGATATTTTCGGTAATCGGAAAGAATGGTGTGCTAAAGTATTTTGTTTTTTTTATGTCTGAAGGTTGACATACAAGCAAACGGCCACCTGATGGAAAGTGGTCACCGTCGCCTATGAACATTACATTTACAACATCAGGGGAGTTGCCAACGCGCTGCCTGGCCTGAAGGACTCTTTTGACGCCATTTTTGAACAATCCCGTATTGAACACCGAGGGAACACCTCAGAGGGAAGTTCGTTCCACAATTTACGCGTTCTGAGCATTAACGAACGCGAAAATTGCACCGATGAGCACTACCAGGTGTCCAGGCAGTGAGAGTGGAATTTCTCACATCGGCCGGTAGTTCGATGTAAGAAATGAGATGGTGGCACCGTGTACATGTTATTTTTATTGTGGTCAGAGAGCCGCTTGCATCACCGTGTAATGCCTCGATGATTGTGGGACCAGTGCTGCTCTTGTGTTTTGTTGTGGGTTGCGTTGGTTGGAAAGTATTAGATAGGAATGAGTTTTATTTTAAGGCAAAAGGGTTTTTTTATTAAAAATTCGTTTCATTATTGGGCTCTTCAAAAATCGGAATGTATTTTTAAACTTACTATATCCTTAAGATTAGACACAGCTTGCCGTAGTCGCTATACTTCGCTCATCACGACTGTCAGTATCCTTCAATTTGAAGAAGAGGCGGTGTAGTCGATAACACGTAGTACTAGGTGTACTAGTGCTCCTTGTTTACACGGGTGATAGTTTTTATGTGAGCGCACAGGCCGATCAGGGTCGATCAACCTCGGTTAACGGGACGTCACGGCACGGGCCGTGTACCTAATGCCTTGACGATTGTGGGACCGGAAGAAATGTGCGCGGGCCTTTAGTTTTTTCAACATTAGGTAACGGTTGTGCGTGTAGGTAAACTGGCCTTGTATGTGTGTTGTTAAATGGTTGTGTATGGTTGCAGAGGCCTTGTCTTACCGTGACCAAATAAGTCAAGTACTATCCGAATGTGGCCACCTATACACGTACTAATTGTGCGCAAAATAATAATGATGGTACCTAGTTATATTATAACTGATTTGTGGGTCTTTGGTGGTCTGCCTATCCGGACCTTAATTCTCGTAACAATAGCAACGTAAATATAGCATCGCGACATTATACATCAGGGATTCATAACTAGAAGAGATAAGTATATGTACCTATTATTTTGAGTACTTTTATTTTTATTTTATTTCCGAATAAACAGTCTGTAATCTATATAGGTGTTGTACAAGTAGTTGTTAAATTATAAATATATCATTTATTTGCTCTCACAAAAGAAGTAACACTTTTTAGTTGTAAGGACAGTAGTAAGCACATTTTAGAAGTACTTACTTAATTTTGACTTTACGAATAAGTAATTCTGTAGAAGTGTAATTCTCACACAAAGCACGATAAAAAAGTACTGCTGGACTAACTAATAAGCATAGCGCAACACGGGCCACAGGCCGCGGTGGACCGGAGGGGAGTAGCCATATGCAGACTTTCCCCTCTGTCAAAATTCAAGACCAAATGGTCCTATGCCTGTCGGCCAGGTATTTAAATGTGTCCGCGAAATTGTATATGTATTTTGTTAAAGTCAAGGTGTGAGTTTCGTAGTAATAGACGGTTTTTTGTACTTTGTCACACGTATTTCCCCCCGCAAGAAATGACAGACTGTTTTGCATCGGTACTAAACGCTATGGCTACTCCCCTCCGGTCCGCCGCGACCGGTTGCTCTATGAATCTAAGCACCTATATTTTCAACATCAATAGCATGAATTGGTAATTCAACCGTACTAATGAAAAGATTCATCACAAAGTCAAGAAAGAGATAAAGAAAGGATGAATGTCTGCAATTTAATATAGAAACGGTAATCCTTGCTATGCATACTAATCTAGTAGCCATACAAAAAACTAATTTCGCGAAATCACGATAGCACCAAATCAGGGCGGGTTCCTAGTTAATAGTGTAATTCAAAACGCGCGCAGATCGTTGTACGATAATTCAATAGTCCCGTTACTTCAAATTGCGTGAGTACTGATTAGGGCATGCAAAGAGATTACCGATAATCGGTAATTTATCGGTTATCACACGATGCTTGGTGTAGTTGCGGTAATTCTTTGCAGTATTATAAACCTTATTTAAAATATACGAAGTCTGCAATAATTATAGTTATAAATGTCCATAATGTGTATAAAAACAATATCTTGCCGTTTGTAAAAGAGAGTATGGAACATTCTGTTGATACCTATTTTAATTATGAAATTTTTGGACCACTATTTACCTATTTTATTTTTGTTTACACTGACATATTAATCAACGTATCAGTTGTTATTCGTCTGTTATTAATTTTATATTTGTAATTTGACCACAAGCAAATTTAACCACAAGCAAATTTTAAACCTATTTCCAAGTAGGTAATTAAATAAAATTTTTGAGTTTGAGTTTTTTGAGGTATAAACTAGGGTTGTTGAGGAAGTGATAATGAGGAAGAGGAGGAGGAAGAGGAATTGTGATGCGCCAATTTAGAGGATGCGGATGAGGAAGAGGATATTTTTATGAGAAAGAGGATGAGGAAGAGGAAGAGAAAGAGGAAACAGATGACATAATAATAATAGCAACTCTTAAAACGTCCCACTGCTGGGCACTGGGCACGAGTCTCTCCCCTTCTTGAGGGGAGGTCTGGAGCTTACTCCACCACGCTGCTCCAATGCGGGTTGGTGGAGTTACTTGCAAGGGTTAGTGGCCAACCCGCTGTCGGATGTTATCAAACCGCCCATAAAGACTCCAACAAGGTTTAACGACTGCTATCTGTCGATAGCAACCGGGACCGTCGGCGTCCTGCTCTCCGAAGCACGAAATGCGCATTTTAATTTGCCACTAGTGGTCACCCGTCACACACCCGATCGCACCTGTATCGCCTAATCGAGTAGATCGCTTGCGTTCTACACCAGCCGGGAGGCCTTGCGCGCTACAGAAAGATGAGAAGAGGATGATACGAAGATATAAATACTAGCGGACCCAACCTAAACTCCGCTGTCCTGTCTCTATCTACTTAACTAAGTATATATAAAAAAATAATGAGAAGAGCATTTTGTTGTGGTTGGTCCACTACAAAATGCTCTTTTAATTATTTTTACTATGAATCTAAAATCTAAACCATTCTCAAAACACATACGATAAAGAATCATCAAAATCGGTCCAGCAGTTAAGGACGAGTTCAGTGACATATCTACACAACGACATTGCTAAGGCCTTTGACCGGGTCTGGAACAGGGCATTTTTCGCGAAACTTCCATCCTACGGTCTTCCCGAGAGGCTATGCAACTGGACAGCCAGCTTTCTGTCTGAGTGTTATATACAAGTCTTAGTTGACTGTCAGCGCTCAGACAGACTACCTATCAACGCTGGTGTGCCGCAAGGCTCTGTGCTATCTCCTACGCTTTTTCTTCTGCACATCAATGCAATGTGGAGCAAAACTCCAATTTTCATTGCTTGACCGATGATAGTACGGGATATGCACACTACACTAGCCGTGCAAATGCCTCTCGGACACTTATCGAGGAAAGAAGGACTAGACTTGTGTCTGAAATCGAGCACTCTCTGGAGCGGGTCTCGGATTGGGGTCGACTTAATTTAATGCAGTTCAACCCCTCGAGGACACAAGTCTGCACGTTCACCGCTAAAAAAACGCCATGCCCTGTAGCACCACAGTTCCAGGGCATTCCGATCGCCGTTGGTAAGAGTATCTGTATCCTGGGCGTTGACATATCGAACGAAGTGTAATTCGGGAGTCAGATTGAGTGTAAGACCAAGTTGGCATCCAAAAAGCTAGGGGTGCTTAACAAAGCCAGGCAGTATTCACTTTCACTTCGGGGCAGCTACTACTACTCATACTCATTTGTGGGCGGGAGCCCTCAAATACTAGCTTGGTCCACTTGACTCCCTACAAAAACGCGCCGTTCGTATTGTTAACGATTCAGGACTTACTGACAAGCTCGAACATCTGAGCCTACGCAGAGACATTGGGAGTATGTGCGTGTTGTACCGTCTCTACAATGGTGAGTGCTCTGCTGAACTGTTTGACATGGTGCTACCATCTATTTTCCTACACCGTACTACCCGCCGATGAGAGAAGTTCCACTTACACCGACTGGATACCTGGCAGTGCTCAACGGTGCGGTTTTCACGTTCGTTCTTGCCCAGAACGTGTAAATTGTGGAACGAACTTCCCTCTGAGGTGTTCCCTAGGTGCTACATTAAGAGGTTCTTCAAAAATGGCGTCAAAGGAGTCCTTCAGGGCTGGCAGCGCGTTGGCAACTCTCCTGGTGTTGCAAATATTCATAGGCGACGGTGACCACTTTCCATCAAGTGGCCCGTCTGTTTGTCTGTCAACCTACAGACATAAAAAAACACACGCACACCAAAAAAAAAGATGAGTGAATGACACAATTTCTTTTTTTTTATTTTTTTTTATGTAATTGAAGTGGCAAACAAGCATGCAGTTCACATTGATGTTAAGTGATGACTGCAGCCTATAGAGACCCACACAAAGACCAAGGTCAAAATGCAAATGCGTTACCACTCCTGAGGCCCAAGGTGTTATGCTTCTGTGCCGGAAATTACAGGGCCGTACATTACCAGCTGACCGGAACACGATAGTGCTGAACACTACCATTTAGCGGCAAGTAAATCAGGTAATGCGGTGGTGCCTACGCCCGCGAGCTCCGTCACTGGAGCTCTACCACCAGTAAAATCATCATCATCATTTAGGAATTGAAATGAAAATAAGAATGCAGTCTTTATTTCTTTGTTAATTAGGTATTTAAGTCGAATATTATTAATCAAAATAAAAGAATTGAATACTATTAATCGTAATTAAAGTTTATTTATTTTAAACAGGGAGGTTAATTTTTATAAAAAAAATATTTGGACGCTGTTTCCCCAACAACCGGTTTTATAGCTCATCATATACCAATACAGCATTGCTAAAAAGTCGTTTGCTGGTACATTTGATGGAAGAGAAGATAGGTATTGTAAAGATACAGTTCTATAAAGCCCCGAATATTTGATTTTTTAAGTTGAGTACGCGTATAAACAAAATAATGTATGTCAATAAAATTAAAACAAACAATCAAGGAACAGCGCCGGTGGCGGGTGGGAAGGTTTCGCTCGCCTGTTCGGCCTAGCACCGTGCTTCGGCGTGTGCGTTGCCATCGATACGCGACGCGCATGCGCAACAAAATTCCTCATAAATTCCTCTTAAATTTTGAGGAAGCGGTAGCGGAAGAGGATTTTTTTATTTTAATTTTTGAGGATGCGGAAACGGTTGATGATCCCAAAATATAACTTCCTCATTATGAGGAAGAGGAATCCTCAGCAACCCTAGTATAAACCATGTTCTGTGAATGTCTTTGTGGTTTCAATAGATCACGTATCGGGGAATCTTTTGAAAATTTGAGATACTTAGTAGTGAACTTTCATAATGAGATTACGTAGCAAAATCAGAAAGGCAATGTAGTTTTGGTCGTTAATTGTTTAAAGACTTTACGTGATCAGGTCAAAATCATTTACGTGATCTCCACAATTTTTAGATTTTTCTGATACCTATAATTCTTGATCACTTTCCAGAAGGCTTTCGTAGGCACCACCGTATTACCTAATCTATCGGCCGCCAAATGGTAGTGTTCAGCACTATCGTGTTCTGGTTAGATGGTAATGTAGGTATTACCCCGTAATAACTATCACAGAGACATGATAACTAAGGTCTCAAGGGTGGGAACTCATCCGCATTTTGACCTTTGGTCTATGTGTAAGTGTCTATTGGCCTGCAGTAATCACTTAACATCAATGTGAACTGCATGGTTGTGTGCCACCTTCATCGGACCCTTAAAAAAAGGAAAATGTTTGTGCCCTTCATTGGCGAGTCCGACTCGCACTAAGTTGCTTTTTTTCTTTATAATATTTCACTAGCATGGGTTATTGCGAAAAATCCAACAAAATATAATACCTCTATCACCATTAAAACTCTACATGGCTCTATGAGGCCTTTCTTTTATCACATAAAGCGTTATGAACGTGTACATTACATACTACACAATTCGCATAGTAATCTCCTGGGAAGATGTTACATAAACACTTATTATATTACCTTAATAAATTTGCTCTCGTCAAAAACTAATAAAAATTTAAGTTTGGTTATAGAATGAGAATATGATTATTTTAAATTGATTTACAATAATGTGTTCAGTGTCAATGAAATGTATTCGGAACGCACACGCTTTGTGAGGTATCATTATTAGCTAAATATTTTGAAGAAATCATTAGTTTCGTAATAATTACGTCATATCGATAGAAATTTAAATTTTGTTGTATCATTATTCGAATCATGTCAAAGTCAATTGTTTTATATGTCAGTTTTATATATTCACAAACTGCTGCCATTTGGTGTTTAAATTTTAATTAAAATTGTTTAGGCTAAAGGCTATAAAAGTTAATTATCACAGTTATTGCTCTGTGTTATTAAACAGAAAAAAAGTTCGACAGAAAAACTTGTTTATGCAACTGGTTTGATTTATTTTTTGTGTCTTTAGAATTATGTGTTAATTAATAATGTATACAGTTTAATAACAAAATTCCCTCCAACATTCTTGAACTTACAGATAATAAATTCAAGTCATGTATTAAACGAACACTATGTAAAAATGCGTACTATAGACTCGATGACTATCTAAAGGATAGAGATGCCTGGTCTAGCTCCACAAGACTAAACAATAATTTTGTGAAATGAATGTGCATTGTACTTGATATTGTAAAACATAGTTATAAGTGTCATATTGTGAAAATAGTTTTAAGGAACATATTTTGAAAAGACCCTACTGAGTTTTGTTTTGGCAGGTTTTTTCTCAGTAATGTGGGCTTTGGAACTCTGCCAGTGAATGACAAAGAATGTCCCATATTTTTTTGTTTAGTCTTATCTTGCCGTTTGTAAAAGAAAGTATGGAACATTCTGTTGATACCTATTTTTGTCATTAAGTATTTTTGGACTATTATTTATTTTATTTTGTTTACTTTGACATATTAATCAACGTATCAGTTGTTATTCGCTTTAATTTTTATATTTGTAATTTGACCTATCACAAGTAAATTATTTCCAAGTGATTAAATGATTTTTTTAGTTTGAGTTTGAGTTAATTGATTTGTAGGTGAGAATCAGATAATGGACAAAAAATGCAATAAAAAACAATAAGTTCTGACCGATGGAAGTTGATGAGAGTTATAAAATATCAATTCTCATTTTTTGTAAGTCTTATGCAAGAAAGATATAGTGTTTAAAATATATATTACAGTTTTAATAAAGAATCTGACGTCTAAACTGTGCCAATCGGCAAGTTTAAAAGCAAAAACTGGTGGAAATGAAAGTGTTTTGTACTTGTACTTTAGATCACGAATAAAGTTGCATAATAGTCTGGTGTTTTTATCTGTAATCGTAGGACAATAATCACAGAAATAGTAAAATACATCACTGGAAACATTGTCTTCAATAGACTGTTTTCGCATTTTCACGGTTGGGAACAATAATTTAAAAATGTGCATAGTTTTTTGTTTGTTTTTGTTTTATTCGTTTCATAAACTTAAACATAAACATAAACACATAAACTAGCAGAATGCGGAAGTCCCTACACCCAGCGACAGACTGGCCATATACAACGTGTAACAGGATTAAATGTACAACCCGAAACTAGTTTGTTCAGAATTGATAACAGAATCGATTTCAGACATTTTTGATGTAGGTAATATTTTGTCCCAAAAATTAATTACTATTAAGGAAATTATGGTCACCCATTTGGTTAACAGTGATTACAAACGAAAATGAGACTAACGTTTATTCATAATAAAATGCTAGTCTCAACAACTTTATTAGAACACGTTAAGACTGGCTTTTTATTATAAATTATAATTTAAGAAATAAAATAGCGGAAATTATTCTTATTACTAGATTGTGTTAAATAAGGGTACGCAGGTTAGGCTAGATCACATTGCAACAATGTGCGTGTGTGAGTAGGTTCGTGTTTTATGTGCGGCCGTAGGTAGAGGTAGGGTAAGTATGCATAGGGTGTGCATACTGTTCGTACAAATTGAGGACAACTTATTTCTCAAACAAGAAATTTTAAATACATAAACATGTAATTTCAGTTCATGTATTATGATTTTAACTCGATTTTCTAATGGCGGTGTTAGAGAGTGTGCATTATTCCCGTTACATGTTGTATAGTCAGTTTGCTAGTCGGGCTCTGGTTTATTCGGGCGCCTACGGGTCAGGCTTGCATCATCTCTCTTAGGACCCGGGCGTGTGAAGAGTCACCGGACGGCCAGAGGGCCCTGTCTACAGCTACGAGCTACGACACATTACTATTAGGACGATAAAAATGTTTTCTACCATCATAACTGAAAACAATCGCTACATATCGACCCGAGAACCTATCGATGTCCTCAAGAGTAACAGCTTACTACGACCACCCCGACGTCGTCGCAGTTTCTGATCATGATCCAAAAGCACCTAGTTATACAGTAATTAGTTAACTAAGTATGTTCGATTGTAGTTATCAATTTTTTCGTGCCCACAATAGAAGTGATACATGACATTCTCGTATGATGAAACGTATCGACTTTATAGTCGCAATATCCGTATTGAGAAAAATTATCGCAACCTCTCTTGCATCGACGAGAAATATTCACATGCAACACATACCTATGATTAAAAATATGGTTTCTGATCCATTGTCCGTATTAAATAGCGACAAAATAACGTGATCAAAATATAGCTCATAGATATTTATAAGTATGTTTTTCAAAAATATTTTTTGGATTGGTAGCTAAGGAGGGCTTGGTCCATGCTCCCGCTCCTTAAGTGTTTTTTAATATTCTCTCTCTCAACAGAACGTTTTTACGACCTTTTTTTTGGTCTAAATTTTGCGGACGTTCGGCCTTGCAGAACAAAAATAGTATGTGCGATACGGCAAGAAATTACTACATCCCTAGCCACGAGTTTGCCACCCCACTTTAGGTTCGTGTGGGAATTTCATACTTGGGAATAAATACAGTAGGTACTTTCCTCCCACGTGGTACAATGTGCTATTTCGTCATCTATTCATATAGCAATGTAATCTCTACCGTAATACCGCATATTCAGAAATACTGCAGCATAAAGATGTGGATGTCTTAATCAATGCAAAAGCGATGCTACTCATCAAGATTAAGCTGTTTTTCCCGTGCCAGTAAATACGGTGTCTTATGTTACAGAATTAGAGAATTAAAAAAATAAATCTTTATACATTTATAGGTACTCGTATACTTTTGTGAATGCGCTTAAAAGCATTAAAATTCACACCTCATATTATTATTTTTATAGTCGGGTTGAATACAGTCATTCTGAATTTGAACTTGAGTCCAAGAAATAAAACAAGAAATGAAACGGTGAATATAAAATTTTACCTCTAAATTCTAAGGCTGGGTTGCATCGTCTTACGTTAACTTTAACTAATTTGGGAAAGTACCGGCAAAAAAATTAGTTGCAGTTAAATGACGTCACAAACTCACTGTAACTTGCCGAGTAACACCCGAGTAGACACCGGGAGCAAACAGCCGGTTCCGTTTTTAAATTGATTTGACAGATATTTTGTATGCCGTGTGTGGAATGTCCAGTCTAGTACTTTAGAACATATAGGCCAATTTGTGCAACGCTTTCGGCAGTAACTGATCAAGTCAATACAACTGTTATTGTTATATTTGATAATAACCATAACTTTAACAAATATTTTGGTACAACTGAACCTTATTGTCATAGCACTTGCCTAAAAAAAGATGTTCAGGTAAATATTGGCTTCCTAATGAACACAATAAACAATATTTCGACAGAACGACTTTGTTTATTTTATAAAATACCACTGCTCTATTACGTATCTCAGGTAACTATAGCAATTTATAATTTCCTTGTTTGATTTAGGTATATTTTTTATACTAACAATTTTTTTTGGTAAATTATTTATTAAATTAAGCGATTGAAACCTTAAAAGTTCGCGAAAATTACCTAGTATTGTTTTTACACTTATCAGAATAATTTCTACAGGTATCTTCAAATAATTATGTCAATCGAAAAGTAACGATGTGATAATTATATTTACAATACTGATCCGTATTTGCACGCTTACTATTTTATGACACCCGGTACCTTCAACTTTGCGTTGATATTCAACGGTCTACAATAAAAAAAACGCTTACATTGCCGTCCCACACTAGATATAAACCAATCACGTAGCTCCGTTGTTTACATAAAATACATACACAATCATCCAGACCCGAAAGGTCAGGGCATGTAAATATTTGTCCCAGATCGAACCTGCGACCCTCGGATCAAGCGGTCGTCACTCACCGCTGGACCAGCTGAATCAACATTCATTGAAGTTTAGAAGTAGCAGTCTCAATTAAAATTATTAAAATGGTCTCTACATTATTTCTAACAATACTATAGGTACCAAGTTGATACAAAATCTTATCGATAGAAAGAAATAAGTACGTACAATTTGTTCATTTGCAATTATCTTTTACCATATTTTTTTACTACTTCCTTCAAATAACAAAATTGACAGCTCATGAAATCTAGAACGTCAAAAACGTGTCTCTACAATACATCAATTATCTCTACCACGTCTCTACATACTAAAAACGCAATGCCATAAGCGTGATAGCAATAGATATTTCTATCCAGATACTTAATAAGCTCTAGGGTCTACTTCCACTCAAAAGCTCAAAGCCCCCAGTACCCCAGTAGCGATCGCGACGCGGTACCACGTACACTACCACAGTACGGTCGCGGTCGGTAAAAGCACGCGCGTAAAATATTATAGGTAAACTCGTGAACATGTGCATATGAGTTATACTTTTTTAACTGGTATCTTATCATTATCGTTTTAAATTTCTAATTCAATGTGATAGTAAAAATATTATTTTGTGGTACTCAAGCGGCGCGGCGGATGGATTATAATAGGAAAATTATTTCTTCATTTTACAGTTCCTACAGATTATCTATAATTTAAAATACGTTAAAATAAATTGTTAAAATTTCGTTACAGTTCCTATATCTGATTATATAAATACCTGCTTTTATGTACTTTCATACCAAATTTTACACTACTTGAATATTACATAGGTACCATCCTGCTACCAATTTGTTTTTGCAAAACAATTTTTTTTTGTGATAGAGAGTTAGGTTACTTCTCATTACAAATCTTCTTACGAAATTTAACAAAACTTTACTAGATTCAGTAGTAATGTGTATATTTAATTGCTCATTAAAAACATAATTGCTCTCACTGCTACATATAATTGTATGTTTACCGGTGGGGCGATTACACAACAGATAACATAAACTTATAAGTAACTTTGCAACTTTATCACAGTTGAAAAATGTGTGTTATGTTTTTAATTTATATACCTACACCGGGATCCAACTCAAAACCTAGCAATTGGATTACAAATACTACCTGTTTTAAAACCAAAGCTTGTTATTAGTTGAAACGGATTTTAATTATTTTTTTGCCTGAAAGCACACTGTTTTCATTACCTAGGGTAATTTTAACTAATATTTTTATAATAATATGTATAGCAAGGATACAAGACGTCGTATATCATAAATAATACATGATAATACTTAACTTATATTTTACAACAGGTACCCACTCTAACGTTTTTATTTATATTCGTAGTAGGCAAATAGGTACATAATTATATGCGTGTAAAAATGTGTAAGTAGCAATAAATTCAAATTATGCTTTAACTAGCGACCCGCCCCGGCTTCGCACGGGTGCAATGCTGATATACTAAATACGCTACAGAAAAACTGTGAACGTTGTTTATAAAAAAACATAGCGGCCCGCTCCGGCTTTGCACGGGTTTAAAATATGTAACTCACTGAAAAAATGATGAAATCAATCCAGTAGATTTGATTTATTCATTTACTGCCCGTAGCCCGCACGCGTTTTTGGAGTACTTAAAACAATTCCCCTTTCCTTATCTTTGGAATATCTTTTATACACAATATTTTCACTTTTTTTTACATTTTTACTTTTTTTTTTACATTTTTACAATTTTGCTGCTAAATTCAATGTGCTATAAGGAAATCCGCGGCCTCCGACGCGCTATTTATAGGCACGCTGCCGCCGCGCCGCGTCGCCGTAAACGCTACGTTCCGCAATTTTTAAATCTGTACATCTTCAAAAATATTGATTTAAATCAGATGCTGTAAAAGGCCAAATAGATCTATATTAAATCAACAATGTATTTAAGGTATTTAATTGGATAAGGATTAATGCTGTATTGGTTAAAATCGCTTCGAATATTAGTCATTATTTGTCGTAAAAAGTAAATGACAAAAAAATGTTATTGTGGGATATCCATAAGAGATAGACATATACCATCGCGGAGTTTTCTGTAGACCTTTTCATTGTGTACAATACTTAGTACATTATTTTGATAAATCTCGTAGGATTCAGCCTGCGTTTGCAATGTAAGCGGAAAAAATGTAATTATTTGCGACATCACATTAGAAACCTCAAAAATAACAGTATTTGTCCACTATTTAAAGGATAATATTATACATAAAAACCTTCCTCATGAGTTACTCTATCTATTAAAAAAAACCGCATCAAAATCCGTTGCGTAGTTTTGAAGATTTGAGCGTTCATAGGGACATACAACATGACACATGACAGAAAAAGCGACTTTGTTTTATACTATGTAGTGATTAATGATTTGTAACTTCAAACACAAGAATTTCTGACAAGCAACGTGGGCCGTTCAAATTAACTACTGTTTACCTAAAAAACGGTACGTAAGTATATTTTTTGCAATTTGTGTAATTTCAGTTCCAATTGTATTTATTTCAAAAAAAAGATTTGTTGATGGATTTGAAAAAAATGTAACTTGAATTTTCAAAAGGTTACAGGATGCAAAAAGAAACAAAATGTAGTTACCTACTTACTTACTATTTCTTTTAGTCAAGGTATTATTAACTCTATACCTACTACTTACTAGTAACCATTTTTTTTATTATTTCACGTAAATGTATTTACGTAAAACGTTACTTCTAGCCTGTTATCCCCGAAGGGCTAGGCAGAGGTAAAATCATACATAACACCCACGATTCGCCGGTTACGTTTTGGCCCATGTAACAGAGGGCGAGCCTATTGACGACATCTCTGGGCACATTATCAAACTTCGAGGTACTGGGAAACTTCCAGAAAGAGGAATAATTCCCATAAAACCAGAGATAAAGGATTCTACACCGTTATCTATAATATCCCCCGGCCCGGGAATCGAACGTAGGTATTATTTTCTCTTTATGAATACAACAATGAAGTAGTTGCTAAAATAGGTATTTGTAACAACTTCGCCCACGTGGATGTCGGATGACGTGTAAATATTTTTTCTTGAATTTTCTTTGCTATAAACCTCACGGAGCCCGAGACCTTTCCAACGAATGCAAAACCGTGGAAATCGGTTCGTGCGTTCTGGAGTTATAGCGTCAGGAAGGAAAACCCGACATATTTTTATATTATAGATAGCTGGTGATAACACCCCAGTGACCTATGGGAAAATTCTACCTAGTCTTCATCACTTCAGTGTTCCGCGCTGTAAATACTATATTATTGTTTTTTTTTTTAATTCTCGGATAGTTTGCATTATAGGTACCTATTTTTAGACTATGGACATATGCTGTTTCAGTTCAGGTATCATCTAGTAGGGGTAGTACGGGTAGTAGAGCTAGTCAGGTAGTATCTATTAAAAAATATTTTTTTATTCAATTTTTATCGTCTCAAAATTTATATTCTTAACGCAGATTTACAAGTAATAATTTCTTAATTCCATCAAAAATCGGTCAAACTGCCAAATTCATCTCATAGATAAAAATTACAATAGATGTGAATTGTAATTACAATGGCTTATAATATATTAATTAGGTTACGAACCTCTTGTAATCACCACACAGAACCACTTTCATTTTACAAAACTATAAATTACGCAAAATCTGTGCAAACCATTGAAACCAAGGTATGAAATTCTTAAAGATGTTTGAGCACAGTATTGTTACATCATCTATATCATACTAACTGGAACATGATAGTGCTGAACACTACCATTTGACGGCAGATAAATTAAAAAAATGCAGTGGTGTCTGCACCCTTGAGATTTTACTCTGGAACTCTACTACCAGTACAATTTACACATTGAAGTATTTTGTTACTATTTCATGGGTTTCAAATGCGTATTTTTTACTTTTTTCATACTATTACGGTACCTATATAATTTTCGTGGTACTTAGATTTCTTTTCTCCATATAATTGTGAAGAGTTACATCGAAAGAACTGTGCTTTTCTTTTAGTTAAGTTACGCGGTCCAAATTACGAGTCATAGCGGTCACGCTGTTTTTGTTATAATACATTTTTTTTACTGGTGGTAGAGCTCCAGTAACGGAGCTCGCGGGTGCAGGCACCACCGCATTACCTAATATACCTACTTGCCGCTAAATGGTAGTGTTCAGCACTATCGTGTTCCGGTCAGGTGGTAATGTACGGCCCTGTAATTTCCGGCACAGGGGCATAACACCTTAAGCCTCAGGAGTGGTAACGCATCTGCATTTTGACCTTGGTCTTTGTGTGGGTGTCTATAGGCTGCAGTCATCACTTAACATCAATGTGAGCTTGTTTGCCACTTCCATAACATAAAAAAAAATTGATAATATGTTATTTTGAGAGTGGATCTTTTGATGAAAAAAGAGATGACAAACTTTAATATTTTATGTTGATTTTATCTCAAAATATTTAAGTTAGTATCTCGATATTGGTGCTATGGTCACTAGTGCTTGTAGAAGCTTGAGATTCGAGTTTGATATCGGTATAAGGGAACAAGTGATACTATTTTTTTATTGTACAGAATTTTAACAGTACTTCTGGATTAGCGTCATGACTCGTTTGTGTCTGACTGGGTGACTTTTTTTACCGTCTTGAAAAAAATAGGGCGTGATAAGCAAATGAAATAAAAGCCTATGGCATAGTTATTTATATTATTTTTTTATATTTTCTAACTTCATCTGAAATTAAAATTTCATTAAACATGCACGACCAAAAGTAAAAAACTTAACCTTAATAGATTTCTTTACCTACAAAACTTGCAAAAACAGGATCGTGTCAAGTTGCCGGCGTTTGTTTGTTGAAATTCAGTGTTCTAAAATTAAAAATAGAATAATGAATAGAAATGTTTAATGAAATTTTAATTTCAGATGAAGTTAGAAAATATAAAAAAATAATATAAATAACTATGCCATTTCATTTGCTTATCACGCCCTATTTTTTTCAAGACGGTAAAAAAAGTCATCCAGTATATAATTATATACGACTAAAATAACTACGTACATGTAAACAAGTAATTCTATTATTATAATACTTCTGTGTTTATAAAGATGAGAAAAGTTTAAATATGTTCCACATTTAACATGTAATCTGGGGTTTAATAAAAAGAAATTAATAAATACTTAGAGCCTCAATATTTCCGACACAGAAACATAACAGTATATAAAGTGACAACGCCATCAAAATCTAGAGTATTCGCTCACCAATTCAGTGGGACCTTGTTTACTATATTTTTATGTTGGCGATAAACGACGATCATTGACAAAATATATACTTTAATGAAAAATAAAAAATATTGTTAAAGAATTCGTCATTGATGAAATTACGTTTTTTTCCCCGTTAAAAATCTACGAAAATGTTTAAAAAATTGTCGCTTGTAACTTGGGCCCTACGTTGTAGAGTTAGTTGCACGTAATCTCAGTAAGAAGTAACTGGGTTAATAATTGTAGTCTATTTCGACACCTCGGCCCAGGCCGTGGGCGGACGGCAACGGTACGTACACCGTTACACGGGACTCGCCGCTTACTCGACCGTATAGCGTAATAAATGAAGATTGCTCTACGAGCCTTCGCTATTGTAAAGAGCATCGTCGTGAAAAAAAAAACTCGGTCAAGTGCGAGTCGGACTTGCGCAAGAAGGGTTCCGCACCATCATCTTTAAAAGAAAATAACGTTTGTACCTGTTTATTTAGATAGAGTCAAAATTTGCTTAAAAATTACGTTTGTTGTTTGCGAGCCCCTCTTTAATATTTGCTTTATTTTTATTTAATTGTTTCTTTAAAAGGTAATACACAACTAAATATTCTGTGAAAATTTTAAGCATCTTCTGCTACAGTTATTAATATTGAGCAAAAACGTCTCAATATAATTGCTAGATAACTTGTCGATCTTCGTCTTTGCTAAGTGAATTATATTATTATTGATTTTGACGAATATTTCTTTTTCTCCTTATCTAGTTTTTGGAAGGAAGGAATTGATAAATATTATATAATTTCCTTATTCTTATTATTCTTTTTTAATATCTATCTGTTTTACTTTTAGTAGTTAGATAATGTTTAATGAGTTTTCGAAAGTGTCTGTAAAGATATATACAAATATATTTAATAAAACGTTTTCTTTCTTTCTGGGATACTTTCATCCACGGTTACGATCCCTTGAGAAAAGTTATTTGCATTATGAACTCTCTCGCCATTTTAGAATCGATTATTTAACACCATGTTAAGTGGCTAATGGGAATGCATGCTCCTCCTACCGATTTAACTTTCTTATTAACAGTAGGTACCTTAGTAACTTTATTTGCATTCAGCAAAATTTGTGCTTCCTGTTTGAGGTTGCATTTGTGATTTGTCGTGGTTACATCACAAAACACGATACAAGATATTTTAGGCTGAGAGCTTCCTCTGCGCTCGCCGAATAGACTAAGGAGAAAAGAAAAACCGGTCAAGTGCGTGTCGGGCCACGCGCAGTATAGGGTTCCGTAGTTATTAGGTTTGAATAACGTAATGAAAAAAAAATTTTTTCTAGTTGTTTTATATTATTTCGCATTAACACATGCTTGTGAAATATGTGTTTTTTTGTTATTGTGCTTTTCTTTAAAATAAAATATTTTTCTAGTAGTTCGAAATTTTCGGGTAAAATACATTTGGTCGACTATTACTCACAAACTTGGAAGCCCAAGTCCAGTAAGCTAAATCGAAAAATGATGTTCGGACATTCATCATACTTTTGAAAGACCTATTCAACGATATACTATATCGAAATCAAAAATTAAAAAAAAATCCGTGCGTTACAAGTAGTAGGGCTCTAAATATTTTTTTGTATGTTTTTATTCTTTGTCGGCGTGATTATGGTGTATACTTGTGCCAAATTTCAAGTCTCTAGTATCAACAGTTTTAGCGCTAAACCGCGGACGGACAGAGAGACAGACAGACAGACAGACAGACAGACGGACATGGCGAAACTATAAGGGGTCCTTGTTTACTACGGAATCCTAAAAAATTAGACACGATACCGAAAGTAGGTATTCATAATAAAAAATAATGGGTTACCGATTTAAGACACGATTAATATTTTCTGCCCTTACAGAATTATGCTCGCCATAATATGTGACTTCTTACAATACAAGATGACTTATCTAATAGTAAATTAGAAGAAATAAAACTAGTAAAATGCTGAGAAAACGTCAATACCGGAAAAAACAGATCTAGTAATTGCATTGAATTAATAAGAAAACAAATGATGTGTTAAACGGAACGTGGACTGGGACTGAATCGCGTAAGAAGACATTGGGTTCAGAAATGTGATTTTCAAATTCGGAATTCAAAATGGCTGCTTGGGTATGGTTGGCAGCATTGCTGTGTGGAAGTCAGGCTGCAGTGTTGCCACCACCCTGGGCTGATGTGCGGAGGAACCCCTGCGCGGCGCATCCTCGAGGGTGGCTGATGCTGTACTGGCCATCGGATGGGAAATGCTATACAATTTATAAGGTAGGTGTTTAGAAACCTTACATTTGTATCTTATCTTGAAAAATACCGGACTGAATTAATCTTACACAATCGGTAACGGTACTTTCCTTAATATAAATTATCCTGTGTGCTAAGCTTGTTCGTGCACAAGAGCATACACCTATTTCATCCTTATATTTTGAGAAGGATCATGCCAAATTATACTAGGAAAGACAAGCGGTTGTATAATTTGGTGTCGAGCTGAAATGAACACTCAAAAGTACTTACATGGTGTTTTTTTTTTTTTTAATTTATGGCAACGCTTTTTATGCATATTGCCAGTGTCAAGTAAAACGATATTTTGTATTCGTAATAAACAACGTAAAAGTCAGAGTCAGTCAGTCAATTTATCAGTCCGTCAGTCAGAGTCACAGTCAATAATTCGAGTAAAGCGATGGCTACTTTACCAGAACATTGACAATGAAGTTTTGGAGGCAACCCGAAAGAACGTGTTTTCGCACTGTTATTCTATTTCACTATACACGAGCACAGTAATAAGCCTATATCAAACAAAATGGCACCAACTTTATTTAATATAACTCAAAAATACACCAAGAAAATGAAATAAAATGAGAGCACCACATATGCATCTTTCAAGCTTCCCGCCAAAACTCTCCATGGTGTACTTAAGTAGTGGTGAAGAAGTAGACGGAAATGATGAATAAGGAAATGACTTTGTTGTATAAGTTCCGCTATTATCTTGTGATTAGTATAGTTATATTAATACCTATTTAGTAAGTTAGATGAAAACAATTTTAAACTAAATATGTTTTTTTTAGTATACCTATATAGGTAATGTTTGGTAATGTTTAGTGCCAAAAGCATAAAAATGTGTGCTAAACTTTCTATTAGTATATAGGTATAACAACAATGAGAAATATAGTAGATAAAGGAGTTTATTTCAAAGTGACCTTTGCGGTTTGTCTACATTTGAACTCTACGTGTGTAACCGTGCATTGAGGCATTGCGACGTAATGTATCGAGAGGGAGTAGGTCAGTAATGTAAGCGTGTCATAACAATGTCGATCGGTCACGGTCTCACAAAAACCGGAATGGTTCAGTCGGAGTACGACATACAATTAATTTCTGAGCAATTTTGGCACAGAAGCAAAATATAAGACAAGGGGACCGACCGCCTAACTCAAATGCTTTCGTATAGGGCGTTATTTTGTCAGTTTGGTACCGCCTATTTAAACATTTTGCTCTTAAGTATATACCTGCGGACGAAAACACTTCCTGGAAAAAGTATAGCGGTTCAAAACTGACCAGATGATGTCATAATCGAAAGCTAAACGAAAGCATTTGAGTTAGGCGGTCGGTTCCCTGGAATAGGAAGGGCACCGCATTAGCAATGAGACCAATGCACAATGAGAGCTAAGAGAGTAAGCCACGGATGCAGTTTCTTTTAGTATCCTTTAGTATTCATTTAGTAAGTAGGTTATCATTCAGTTTGTTGGACACTTAAATTCTCTCAGAAAAAGTGTGAGAGCAGTGTTTTTGTAAATAATCTTAACATGCGAGCGAATAATACTCAATTGCAGAAAGAGAGAAAGTTGACTGGATTCTATATCTATTGAATACTGTGCAATTGAACTACCCCCACGAGATGTACCGATGATCTAATCAAGGTTGCGGGGAACCGTTGGATGCAGACCGCCCAGAATAGGTAATTGTGGAAGTCTCTGGGGGAGGCCTATGTTCAGCAGTGGACGTCTATAGGCTGATGATGATGATGATGAACTACCCCCGTAACATAATGTTGATTAGTGGAATATTTCTGTTCCAGTTGTCAACAATTGAAGAGTTAAGAAAGTATTCTGGAAAATTATCGACAATGCTATGCCTTGGTTTGGAACCCTGGTGTAATACGATGTGAATCAATTCGAAGTTGCTGATTCAAACCAAAACATCGCATGTCCCTACTTCCTACTTTGTACGACGACGTAAGGAACTAAGAAAGTGGTACTTTATGGGATAAACGACGCACATTAAATTTGATTATGTGTGAATAAAGTTACATAATGTCTCCGAAGGGGTAAATGAGACTTAAATATTTGCGATTCGCCTGGTATTTCTTTTTTGAGTCTAATGTAATGGGTTGCAAGTTTGACAAGTCTTTAGGTATATTACCAAACTGTGTTACAAATAGTCACAATGTTCTCTAATACCAAGTAACTAGAGACATGCTTAGCAGTGATGGTTTGACCACTAAGCGAAGGGAAATAAGTTACTGATTTTATTAGCCGTGTGATACATATTTATGAAATACTAGCAGTTGCCCGCAGCTTCGCCCGCGTGGATGTCGTTTTATAACTAACTAAGTAGCCGATGTTCTTTCTCAAACTCAGCTCTATTTCTGTACCAAATTTCATCAAAATCAGTTCAGTCGTTTGGACGTGAAAAGGTAACAGACAGACTCACAGACTGAGTTACTTTCGCATTTATAATATTAAATAGGGAAGTAGGGATTTTCTTGATACTCATTGCATTTCTTGGACGATATGCAAATTCCACCTGTTCCGCCAACATTCTGATGCGATCGCGAGAATAGGCGTTATTAATATAATTCTAACCGTGTACACAATAAAGCCTACAATGATATGATGGTGACGGCTCGTTACGTGGTCAGGTTCAAGGGTCGAGTTGTGTAACCGATTCTAACACGTTAGGCTGGTTGCACATAAGTCGCCGGTGGCGGAAGTAATACTAGACTGTTCCCGTGACCCCGTTGCTGACGGCGAATAAGACACCGCGGAGTTCAATTAGAAGTTTCACACTACCTAATGATTGTCTCCAAGACCGCGAGTGTACACGGTGGTTTTCCTTGCAAAAAACGGGTTGCAAATTACCGGCTTCTAGAAAGAAAGTAACCGATTGTAACACGTTAGGCTGATTGCACATTAGCTGCCGGTGGCGACTGTTGACTGTTGTGAAGGAGTTTAAACTAACTAACATCCGGTAGCGTAAGAAATACTAGGCTGTTCCCGTGACCCTGTCGCTGATGGCAAAAAGAAACGCTGCTGGGGTCAAGTGGGAGTCTCAAACTACCAGCCATCTAATCCGCTATACTGCGGGCGGATTTTCACCCTAAATAAAAACTGGTTGCATATTACTAGGTTCTAGAAAGGTAACCGATTGTGACATGTTAGGCTGTTTACACATTAGCTGCTGGTGGCGAAGTAATATAAGACTGTTGTCTGTTGTGAAAAAACACTATGGAGTTTAAGTAGGAGTCTCAAACTAAGCTGATTGCACATTAACTGCCGGTAGCGGAAGAAATACAAAGCTGATCCCGTGACTCCACCGAAGAAGAAAGAACGCTGCTGGGGTTAAGTAGGAGTCTCACATAACCCGCCGTGTGTTCCATATGATAAAGAATGTACAATAAATAAATAATGCTTTGGATGTATATGACGGATTTTCTCGCAAGATACAAACGGGTTGCAAAATTATTGGATTCTTAACGAACCAAAACCGCAGATTAGATGCACAGAATATTGGTTCACTATTTTGGCTCTCATACCTCTCGACAGAGAAACGCTGAACGTAGATCTTTCACTCTGTGTGACCTTGTGGCTTCACATGAGGTGCGTGATAATGATTTGGTTGATGAGCTGAAACATGATCACTCGTTATGCTTGAATTATGTTCAATTTGAAGTGATTTTCCAGTATTAGCATCCCTATTTTGAGATTAAGTAATCTCTAAAGTCCTTAGCTGCCCTGATAAGAAATAAGGATCTAAAGACGTTGCTTGAAGACGTCAAATTTTACTGTATTATCTTATTTATAATTTACGAATAAGTAAATAGGAAGAAGAGTAACTTTCATACAAAGTATGATATGAAAGTTTCTTCGCGGAATTGAGCTGATAACAGTTGTGTTGAGTGAAGCTGACAAGCAACGCGCTTAGCCAACAATTTTGACATTCAGCAATACCTAGTATCGTCAACTGTCAATATTTTGGAGATAATTTTTATTACATTAATCTTCCACACATTCCATATCTATTCGAAGATATTATTAAAGTGACATCAAACCAGGGTGACATGTTACCATCTACCCGCACACATGCTTGACAGCCCACATACGTGGACTGTATTGCACGGAGCAGACTGCCATCAATACCATACTCTGGCAAAATGTTCCACAGCTCCTTTCGTAATACCCTATCAAACGCTTTCTCCAAGTTTCTGTGTGTAAACCTTTAAAAAGCTTAATTTACCTATCTAGACATGAACTTGGTCATCATTAACTTGCACTTAAACTCCACTCTTGCTCGACTCCTCGCGTATCCTGTCAATGTGACACTATTGAAAGAACTAAAGAAATTAAATATCTCGGAGTTATCATAGACCAAAATTTAAAATGGAATAAACACATCCAGAGTATAGTAGGCAGGTTAAGAAAACTCATGTGGGTATTCAGAAGATTAAGACATGTTGCGGATGTTAAAATTCTTATTGCCACTTATAAAGCATTAGCCCAGTCAGTGTTGAGTTACTGCATCCCTGTTTGGGGCGGAGCTGCTAAGTCACACTTGATTATTCTTGAAAGAGCTCAGAGGGCACTACTAAAAGTAATATTCATTAAACCAATGTATTTTTCAACCTATGAACTACATTCTTCGTCAAAATTACTAACCATCCGTCAAACTTACATACTAAAATGCATTATAAGAACCCATAAACTCTTACCTTATGTTGCTCAGCAATCCCAAAGACGCAGAAATCCACCTGTTTGCCAACTCCCACAATGTAGTACTAAGTTTAGGAAAAGGCTTTTCTCCTATCAATCATGCCACCTTTACAACTTATTCAATAGCAGACTCAATATTTATCCTATGACATGCATCGAAATGCTCCGTGAGATGACACAAACTCTCTTAACATACAATTATGATGAAACTGAATGTTGTATGTCAAGATGACGTAACTTAAACAGTGCGCCCATGCACTCACAAACCACAACACACCCACACCCGCACACCCACACCCGCACACCCACACCAACACCTCCACACCCACACACACATACACACACACACACACACACACACACACACACACACACAAAACCTTATTTAAGTTATTTTGCTATTATGCTAATCAAAATGCTGTAATCCTTTTAGATAAATACAATATATGTATAGCTTTAATTGCCCTGGTGGATGAGCGGGGTACCCTGTAATACAGGTTTCTTAACCCAGTATGGGGGCCCTTGCGATGTTACTTGTAATACCGTTTAAAAATGAATAAAGCATTTTTGATTTTGATTTTTTTTTTTTTTGATTAACGAACGAGTGACCTTTGGAATATACTTTTAAATGAATGACTAACATCGAAATAAAATGTACACTTTCACATTATAGCATTTGGAGGATTTATTGTTAATTTACATTAAAATAAGCCAATGTTTTTCGTGTTGTTTATCCAACGGTTTGTGAAACCGAGATTGGTTTTGAAACACGACTGGAGCAAGCCGCGGTCCGCGCGTGATTTCCGGAATATTATACAAACGCCGACATCACGTTTGGAAATGTCGCTTTGGACTACAAATGTACCCTGTGAAATATATATGACCTGTGAAAACAAAAACATTTTTGCCGGAAATGAATTAGCGTGTACGGCCCTGTCATTTCCGACATAGAGGCATTATACCTTAGGCCTCCGCAGTGGCAACGCATCTACACTGAAATCTCTGGTTTCATGTAGATGTATATAGGCTACAGTATTACTTCCCATCAATGTGAACTGTGAGTTTGTTTGCCAACTTAAAAAAAAAAAAAAACATGGAGTGACAACAAGCATACATTTCACGGTACTTAAGTTATACATAGTTACTGACTGACGGAGCGTGACGAATCAACCGGTCACTAGCGAAAGAATTTTCTTCTACTGGAAGACAATTCTTCCACTACTGCATTCAATCAACCGAACAACTGTGTTCAAACCATTCCAATGGGGCGGTAGTAAGTGCAATAACGCAAGTTGGGTAGTAGCATCCTGCTCTAAAACTACCGCCACTGTGATCGCCAATCTGTATGCCAAGTGTGGTGTTTATGGCATAACTATGTCAAAAAATACGCTGGTGCAATGCATTTAATGCAATGCGTAAATGCGGCTAAACTGATTGTTAATGCCACTGTTAAAATTGACAAAAACGATAACTTTAACAAAATATATTGGTGCAACCGAACCTTAATGTATAATTCTAAATTTAATTTATCGAGACCAAGTTGTGATATTCATAACCCTGGAGTTACGCAGCCTTTGGATTTCTAGTAGATGCGTATACAAGCTCGCAGATAATTATTTACTAAAATTGACAAAAACGATAAATTTAACAAAATATATTGGTGCAACCGAACCTTAATATATTATTCTTAATTTAATTTATCGAGACCAAGTTGTGATATTCATAACCCTGGAGTTACGCAGCCTTTGGATTTCTAGAAGGTGCGTATACAAGCTGGCAGATAATTATTTACTAAAAATATAGTTTCATTTGTTGCTTTAATCTTTTTTATAAAGAATGTAATGTACCTAAGTATTTGATGTGCACTCGACTGTAATAATATGAAGTCCCAAACAATTTGCTATTTGCATTTTGCAAGGACCTCTGGTCCGATCACAATGACTATGAAAAAAGGCATTCAGAATCCGAATAAAAAGAAGACCGTGGGAATTCAATTAAAAATATATTGTATAGAACAATGCAAAATTCAGGTTTCAAAATGCTCATACAATTATGTAAATATGCCATTAGCAGTTAAGATTAATTGAGAATTTATGTTAAAATCAAGATTTATCAATTTTATGATCGTAACAATCAAGGGTTACGTATCGTTATTTATGGGGCTTGGGTATTTCCTGTCAACATGTATGACAAAAAACTGTGTCATCTGTGTCGGTAGCTGTGAATTGAATTCAAATGATGGACTTGACTTTCGTCGTTTCTCAATAGGTGTGTTTCCTTAGATCTATAGGGATTGATGGAGTGGGAAGGTCATTTTTAGGGTGTTGTAGCCGACAAGGACGACCGACCCTTATAGTTTCGCCATATCCGTCCGTCTATGTGTCCGCAGCCATATTCGTACACTATTGGTACTGGAAACTGCAATTTGGCACTAATATACATATTAGCTATGCAGAGAAAGCCGAGCAATAAAATCTTGAAAAATATTTTTTTGGATATTTCCCCTACACGTAAAGTGCGGCTGTATTTTTTTTTCATGGCCCCGTGTTGTGTGGGGTATCATTAGATCTGATATTGTGAGTTTGAGAAAATAATTCACTGGGTTTGTTTTTTAACGATGGTAGAGTTTATTGTCAGTGAAGGTACCAGCGCATGACCCAATCTATTCACCATCAAATGGTAATGTTCGGCACAATCGTATTCCGGTAGATCACTAGTTTACCTTTGATTTGTAAACTGCATGTTTATTTACCATTCGGTTGCATTGTCAAATGTGCAGGATAGAAAGGGACAAAGCAGAGATTAGCAACATTTTAGCTAAAAAAATTAAAACATTTATACAGTTACTACCTTATTCATAAAGTATGAATAAGGGGGTAACTGTATAAATGTATATTTTTACACCAGCATTTTTTTATGTTATGGAAGTGGCAAACAAGCAAGTAGTTCACATTGATGTTAAGTGATGACTGCAGCCTATAGACACCAACACAAAGACCAAGGTCAAAATGCAGATGTGTTACCACTGCTGAGGCCTAAGGTGTTATGCCTCTGTGCCGGAAATTACAGTCATATCAAAGTCATATATTTTCCAGAAAGGCCACCCATGTCCCGAAACTCAAGAGCTGAGTCCAGGGCGCTGGGGTGGCAGGACCATTGCGGAGTGCAAGTGCCCGCCCGGCACAGCCCAGCTGCCGCACACGACGACTTGTCACAAGCTGTTCGAGCGAGGGCCCTGTCGTCCGGGCGAATACTTTGCGCCTGTCGAGGAGTCGTTTAACAAGCGAGGGTAGGTAAGCATCACAATGTAGTTTGGAACACATTTTGTGACTGCATTATATCGTTTCGTAAAATTTCGTTTTCATATTTACAGAAGACACTAACTAATCTTTAAACATCACATCACATTCTGCCGTCGGGACGTGAGCCACCGGAAGAATGTTCTTCTACTGGAACCTCACTCATAAGAGGGATATACCATAATCGCCACTCTTGGCGTGCGGACTGGCGATCGCAGGGACGATGCTGCCCATCTTGCGTTATTGCACTTACTACCGCCCCATTGGAATGGTTTGACCGCCATTGTTCGGTTGACTGACTGCACTAGTGGAAAAAATCTCTGCTAGTAGAAAAAAATCTTCCGCTACTGGGCGGTAGGGTCGTCACGTCCCGACGCCAGAAAACAATAGATAATTAATATTGTTTCAAATACTACATACCTTTCAATATGCACAGGTCCGAAATTCACTTTTACCTTATCCGTAAAATTTTTTTTTACATATGTCGTTAACAAATTGGCTCCATTAACCATAATTGTGCAAATAACTGCGAACAAGAAATGTAATATGTCTCAATATGTACATTACAATGTGTGTGGAAAAACATGCATAACAATTCCCAATCAATGGGTAACGAAATAAGGTCATATTGCAACTGATTGACATATGGTTTCACAAGTAGGTATTTATTAGTGTTCAACCACTTCAACATAGACTTAGGTTTGCCTACGAAAGACAGCGAAATTATGCGTAACGAACTATTCAGTTATTGTGGTTGCGAAATATCATGCTGTTGTGTTTTTTTTTTAAATTGAAATTGAAAAAAAATTATTTGCACAGACTGAAGACACAATACATACAGACAGACATTAATTAAATAAGGGTTAAAGACACTAAATTGAAACAGAAAAGAAAACAAAAAAAAAAAAAACTGGACATACCAGAAATGCATGAGACTTAAAACTACCCGTAACACACTCTAATTAACGGTGTCTCTCGCCTGTACCAAAAAGGTTCGAATTCAGCTTTGTGTCAGGCCGGAGCCTGACGCTGGTTTTCAATTCGAACCCGTTCAGTGACACACGGATATCATATCTGAAGCTTAAGCACCGGACGCACAGGCGCACCAGTCGAGCTGCGACGGTCACGCAGCGCGGCCGCTGCGGCTGTGAGGCTGATATAGTGATTAAATTAGGAGCTAAATAACCAAAATAAAAACTTCTAATAAATTGCATACATATATATAACGTACAATATATTTATCTACACCAATAAAATTAAGCTGAATAGTTTATTTGTTTGAACACGTTAATCTCAAGAACTACTAGACCAATTTTAGAAAATTATTTTAGTGCAAGATAGTCCCTTTATCGATTAAGGCTAAGGAAGATTATAAATAATTTAAAGAAAATTGGATAAGATACATATTATACGAGCCCACGTCTTCATTAAATATTAATATATAATCCTATAGATATTCTATAAGATTAATACTGAACTAGATAAATCATCAAATAGTTGATATGTTTAAATGAATATTGGCATATTCCGTTTGAGCATCCAAAAGGAATAGGCGAAGTTGTTTTTTAAAAGTAATGATGGAATTAATTTGACGTAGTGGCGGTGGTATGTTTTTCCAAATTTTTGATGCTGCGTAACGGAATGTACCCTTAAGAAATGCCGATTTGTGGGGTTGTATGGAAAGCTGGCGAGCAGACGGTCTGCGTACGCACTCGCGAGTGCTGTACACCCAACTGAGCTTATCATACAGATATATAGGCTCTTTAAATTTAATAACTCCGAATAACATACTTGCCATGTGAAGTTTTCGCCTAGACTTCATTTTAAGTATAGAGTGTCTATTTAAAAAGGGAGTAATATGGCTTCTTGGTGGTATCGTGAAACAAAAGCGAGCACAGGCATTTTGGACGCTTTGGATAAGGTTCTCCGTTCTTGCTAACAATCTAGGACCGTATACTGTGTCCAAGTAATTTGGACAGGATTAGGGCCTCGACAAGTTGCATGCGCAGTGTCTCGGACAGGTAGGGACGTACTTTGTATAGCACTTTAAGCCTATAAAAACAGTTGCGCACCGTGTCCGTGATGTGTTTTTCGAAACGTAAAGCTACGTCCATATTGAGTCCAAGATTGCGAGATATACTCACCTGTTCAATACGCTTTCCCATTAATGTTAAGTTTAATATATCCGGTAATTTTTGTAATTTTTTCTTTGTACCGAATACCACAAATTTTGTTTTGTTAGGGTTTAGCGACAAACAAATTTTCTCTGACCATTCGATGAGACGATTCAGGTCTTCATTAAGGTTCTTTAAGGCTCGCTCATACTCACAAGGTTGAAAAGATATATAGATCTGCACGTCATCAGCATAAATGTGATATTTATTGCTTTTTATGCATTCACAGTAGAGGGCAAACATGGAAGGACTTAAATTTGAATCCTGTGGAACCCCCCTAGTAAGTGTTTAGTTTAAACTGCCTCAAGAGTCTATTGGTAGTGGCCAGTTACTTTTTTTTTTTTTTTTTATGTCATTAAGTTGACAGACAAGCAGACGGGCCATGACAAGTGGTCACCGTCGCCTATGAACATTTGCAACACCAGGGGAGTTGCCAACGCGCTGCCAACCCTGAAGGTCTCTTTTGACGCCATTTTTGAAGAACCCCATATTGTAGCACCGAGGGAACCCCTCAGAGGGAAGTTCGTTCCATAATTTACACGTTCTGGGCAGAAACGAAAGAGAAAACCGCACCGTTGAGCACTGCCAGGTGTCCAGTCGGTGAGGGTGAAACTTCTCTCTTCGGCGGGTAGTACGGTGTAGGAAAAGAGACGGTGGCACCATGTCGAACAGTTCGACAGAGCACTCACCATTGTAGAGACGGTATAACACGCACAGACTCCCAATGTCTCTGCGCAGGCTCAGATGTTCGAGTCTGTCTGTAAGTCGTTGTACTTGTAAGATCGTTAACAATACGAACTGCGCGTCTTTGTAGGGAGTCAAGTGGACCAAGCTGGTATTTGGGGGCTCACAAATGAGAGCAATTACTACTTCTACACTGGGGTCCTGGGTTCGATTCCCGGTTCGGGGGCTGTCAGAGATAACGGTGTGAAATCCTTTATCTCTGGTTCTATTGGGTTTATTAAATTTCTGGGAATTTTCGTACCTCGGAGTTTGGTAATATGCCCGGAAATGTCAGCGGGCTCACCACCTAGATGACCAAAATGTAGCCGGCGAATCAAGTGTGTTTGCATAAACGGAATAGATGTATGCTTGTATGCTTGCATTTACCTCTGCCTACACCTACGGGGATTACAGCCGTGAAATTACGTTGCGTTTAGAATTTTTGAGAATAACTTCTGTTTATGTAATGTTTGTTGGATTCTCTGTCCATCAAAGTAATAGGCACTTTACTTATATTTACTTTCATATCATTAAACTTCCGCTTTGAACTTAATTAGGCGTACGTGATTCTAATATCTTAATTTGAGTTAATTCTTGTAATGTTGGGGGTTACAACAGCCACGTGATAGGTACCTAAGTACTTTCAGTGCTCATCAAGAAATAAAGGCGCGGGCCAACCAAGACGCATGCTGTGCACGGACATGCGGCGCATTTTAGCTGCGTGTATTAATTTGTTTGACAACGTGGGTCAACGTTTCCACTGGAGTACATGAAGACCCACGAATACTATATAGAGTGGCGTGGTACGGCGTACGGAGGCTACGCACGTTCATAGCGTTGAGCTATGTAACCGCCTATTCGAGTTAGCCACGCATATGTCAATGACGTCAATTCATGTGTAGCCTCTTCGTGGGTTGCAGTGGACACTACTACATACAATTTGATATAAAGCGAAGCTTAATACATGTGCGCAGCCTCTCCGTGCGTTGCGGTGGGCCCGCGCCTTAATGCACATCGAGCCTATGAAAGTGACAATCGGCTAGTTTCAGCACAGTATGTAAACTACGTACAAAACGTTGAAACGGCGCAATCACACAAACATGCGCATCAACGAGGCCCCTAAGCGGTTCTCGCGGTGCTGCAGCTCCGAGTCACTCGCTACTCGAGCGTGGATGTGCAAGTTCTCGTGAGTGTGCCGTTTTGAACGTTTTGTACGTAGTTTCCATACTGTTCATATTTGTACTGTGTGTAGTTAGAGCGTTAGGCTGACCGGGCAACTTCGGTCGCCCTAATTAGGGCCCTAACTCCCTAAATGTTATTACACTACCCTGACCCTTACTATCGTACCCTGAATACCGTGCCGTATAATAAGTCCATAAGGGCGATGTTAATTATTTCTTGTTGGATGTACTTAGGTACTATATTCTTGTTTTACAATGTCCTGCATATTGAAATTGAAATTGAAAATATCTTTATTGGTACAGTCCCAAGACAACAGGTGTACATAAAAAAAAATAACGTAACTTCACGCCTGTAATCCCCGTAGGAGTAGGCAGAGGTAAATGCATGCATTCAATCATACATGCAAACACCCACGACTCGCCGGTTACGTTTTGGGCCATGTAAAGTTTTGTATTATTAATTAAAAAAAAATGTTTTTATAACGAAGATGACAAAGAATCATGCAATTTATATGGGTGGTAAGATGTTGCATTTTGTATACAAAAGCCGAAGGTCAATGCAGATACGTTGCCACCCCTAAGGCCTGAGTAGTTTAATCTTTGGCAGCAGATAGATTAGTTCAGTTATTCGCAATTATTTTTTAACCATCATAACATTATAAAACAAATACTGCCAAGTTCGAGAATAAATTAACATTTTTTTAATGTATGTAAGGAAGGTGGCAAACAGTCATGTAAGTCACATTGATGTTAAGTGACGTCTGCAGCCTATAGATATCTAAACAAAAACTGGAGGTCAAAATGCAGATGCATTGCCACCCCTGAGACCTAAGTTGTTGCGTCTCTGTGATAGTTATTACGAGGTCTTAGAATAGTTGTTCTCCCTGAATAACAAGTCCAATGGAAAACCATGCGTAATTTGACCCAATATTTGACTCTGACTAATCCAACTATTTAATATTCCAGCGAGCGGCAGGGTATGTGCGTGCGGCCTCAGCAGTGTGCGGACGAGACCTTGCTCTACTGGCCTCCCGATGGCCGCTGCTACTACCGCCTCAGCCAAGGCCCCTGCTACCCGGGATCCATATTGGACGTTGAGGAAGATGGGCTTGCAAATTGCTCTGTGAGTATTATGATTCTTTATTTACACAATTGGGAAGGCAAGGCCAAGGCGTCGGGACGTTACGACCCCATTACCCTCTAGTGGAGGAGAATTCTTCCAATCTGCGCTAGTGCAGTCAGTCAGCCGAACAATGGTGGTCAAATTATTCCAATGGGGCGTAGTAAGTGCAATAAAGCAAGATAGGCAGCAGCGTTCTGCGATAAAATTACTGTCTGCCAAACGATTATGGCATATTTCCCCTTAATGACGCTTAACTCAGTTGACGACGTCTTAAGGGAAGACTTTGTCCAGCTGTGGATGTGCTTCAGATGCAGTGGTGACGATGATAATTTACACTGCGGATCAGTATTTATAGTACTTCGCCAGAGTCGCTGCTATTGCCGCATGTCCGAATTCTCCTGCTATCCAATACTGGACGCCCACGAGAATGATTTTGCTCCGTGAGCTGAGGATGAGGATTTAGGTTATTGGTTTCTCAACGAACTATTTCTAACGCTTAAGCCAAGGCCTCTGCTACCCGAGATTCTTCCTCGATATTGAAGAAGACAGTCTACTTAACAAATTGCTCTGTGAAATATGGTGATCCTTGGGCTATTGATCTTACAACCGCCTGAGTCAAAGCCCCTCTTATCCGGGGTCCGGTAGCAGAGCACAACAGCAAACACCGCTACTGGTGAGTTAACAGAGCGTCTAATAAGACTCTCTAATCCTTTTAAATTCTAATGTTCGTCTTGTTCAAAGCATAACGTACGTTACGTAACTTCACGCCTGTAATCCCCGAAGGGGTAGGCAGAGGTAAATGCATGCATTCAAGCATACATGCAAACACCCACGATTCGCCGGTTACGTTTTGGCCCATGTAACAGGTGGCGAGCCTGTTGATATCTCCGGGCACATTACCAAACTTTGAGGTACTGGGAAATTTCCAGAAAATGGAAAAATCCCAATAGAACCAGAGATAAAGGCTTTTTCACCATTATCTCTGATAACCCCCTACCCGGGAATCGAACCCAGGACCTCAGCGTAGTAGTAGTGGCCTGCTACCACTAGGCTACCGAGGCAGTTGCCTCGGCAGTTCAAAGCATAATATCTTAATTACAGTGTTCGAAGGATGGGCCGCACTACTGGGCAAGCGACGGTGGTTGCTACGCGCACTACTCGCGCGGTCCCTGCGAGCGGGGACAGCTGTTCCTACCAGGAGCAAAGTGTGGCTGCCAGTCACATTTACCGCACTACCATAACGACACAGCTGCTTGCTTTGAACTAGGTAAGTTATGAGAAAACCCATCGTTATCTCTCAATTAAGTGCTCAAACATACGGCGGCAGTGCTTGTTAATCGATGTTGGTTGCAACACGTGTCTCTTCTACTGCATGTGGCACACCTTACACTTACTCAATGAGACCACTACTTGCTTGAAATTGGGTCCGTTGTCCGCCACACCGCCAATTGTTCAGTAAAACGTACTTGGCAAGCGAGGGTGCTGTGGTTGCAAGAAGTTAATCTTCCACTGCATTGTTAACCGGCTAGCCACGCCGAAATGCATGCGCATTATCAAAACGAAATGCCTGTTTACTCAGAACTGGGTACATTATGGGAGGAAACCATCAACAGATCTTTGAACTCCATGTCCGGTTAGTCACTACTGTCAGAATTTAGGAATTACTTTCGCGTACATCTGAGTCTAGAAGTGATTCTTTTATTCTGTTATTTTACAATTGAGAATATTGTATGCACTGGAATTTGGGGATGTGAATATAGCATTTAAATGTAGTTTTTTATTAAACGAATAATTAGACAAAAATACGCTCTGGGTTGACGGAGAGGAATGTGGCTCATATGAATTTGTTCATAATTCTGTGTTTTTGTTAAAAAATAGACCTGCAGCCGTACCGATGTAGAATATTAATGTTAGCAAACACTAACTGTTCCAATTTGATCTATTCCAGATAGTCTCGGTCCATGTCCCAAAGGCCACACATTCACAATAAGTGAGGTGTCTCCATCGGGATCTAGAGCAGAGTGCAAATGCAAGTCGTTCCACGCACGAGCGGCTGATGGAGCTTGCTATAGACTTTACACACGAGGGCCATGTGCCCACGATGAGATGATAGCTAGGGGGGGACGATGTACCAAGGTAAGTTGGTTGATTACGCCAAAAACAGACGTCCACGGCATGTCCTAAACGATCCCGACGTTACACCGCGATGACATATTCCACTACATACGACATACGACCCTAGCACGACCCGCGTGCTCGTTGTTCCGATTACCACCAACCAATGTCTAAAGCGAAAGTTGCACTGCCCCTAATTGCATGTGTTTTATGTGTGTCCCCACAATTCCCTAAACCGAGGATAGGACCTGAAATTTATTTGGGTTAAGATCTTAATTCTCACACCGATAGGATACACTAGATTTTTTTGTACGGCACTGGCTTTACGTATGTAGATCTATTGTATGGCAGAACGACGTCTGCCGGGTCAGCTAGTAACAATAATATTCTCCAGGTGCCATGCGGCCGCGGCCGGCTGTACGTGCCGGAGCGGCGGCGCTGCTACCGGCCCGGCGCCGCCGAGCCGTGTCCGGCGGGCGAGGTGGTCGCCTTCGACTTCGACGCGCGCCCCGCCCTCGACGGCCTCAGCCACAACGGCGTCTGCGCCTGTGGCAGTGGCGTTTGTGCTAGGCGAGAGGTAAGGTCTCTATAAGCGTAATCCAAAGATAAAAAAACATTTTTCGCTCGGTCTTGGGCATTCTAATCCACAAAATCATCTGCGGCTAAGACAGTGGCACTTTTTCTGGTTGAGAAGTAATGTAGGAACATGGAGACTCGTAGAAACCGTTTTCATTGGTCTCGCTTTTTGATACCGGTAACTTTACCGGTACCCGGCCTTCTACTGGTGTCTGCACCTGTGGCAATGGCGTTTGGGCTAGACGAGAGGTACGAGTAAGGTTTCTAAGAGTAAGTCGACCCGGCGTTACCGAGCGAGCCGTATCCTGCGGCCGAGGAGATCCTGTTCCATAATGTCAGATACAATAGCGTATGTGCTTGTGGCAGTGACGTTTGTGCCACGAGAGAGGTTCGTGACGCTTTGTGCATAGACTAAGGCTTTTGAGGTTAAGGCAAACAAAAGTCTTTGGGCGTGGATTTAACTTATACCAACTTTATTAATCGCTTGGTTCGGGACAGTCTCAGCCACAACAGCAGCAGGGCTTGCATTAGGAGAAAAGAGTGTAGGTAAATGCTTAATTGCAAAGGAAAATCTTCTTTGCCTAACAAACTTGGGATCTCATGTTTACTTAGGTTTAAAAAGGTCTTGTTTTGTAGGGATCAGGTTAGTTATATAGAGATTACTTACACTATTCTGGGGCTCGACGACGCTAAAACATCCGCAGACGAGATGGCCGTTAGTGACATTCGTCAGGCCTTCCATAGTCTCAATCATAACGGCGTTTGCGAGTTAGGCGAGAGATAAGGTTTCAAAATATAATTTCAGTTCTCAAATATGAGAATTTTAAAATAAAGAATATGAACCCTTCAGGCAGAAATTGAACCTTTGTCAACTATCCCTTGGACGATCTCAGCCGCAACGTCATCTGGGCATATGGCAATGACGCTTACGCTAGATGAAAAGTGATGAGTAAAAATAATGGACACGGGTAATAACCGATTACATTAGTCTATTTTTTTGACTCTGGTAACTGTGAAAATGCTTATGGGATAAGCAAAGGACTTAAAGAGCCAAAAGTTACTTTAAATCTGTCTTGGTATGTCGAGATCACGATAATTTCATTGTGTTTTGCTCACACTATCCTATCGGCCTGGCGCCGAGGAGGAGGTGCTCACTTTTGACTTCGATGGTCACCCGGCCTTTGCGGAAACGTTTATGCTAGAGGAGTAAACAGTTTGTGTGCTTCTAGGTACTACAGTTAAAGCACAGTCTAAGACTGCAGTACGTATGTGGAGTATAAAAGTCAAGTGATCCAAGTCAAGCGGCTTCATTTGCTTAATATCTTGACATTAGTATCTATGAATCTCTACATTGGTAGGCAGCTAAGTGCAAAGTTCTTAAAGCATCAAACTTTCCAAATTTTCCACGGAATTTATGTTTGGAGACACGTCATATTTTTAAGTTAAGCCAAATCTCAAGAAAGTCTTCGTCAAAAAATTTACAGGATAATATATAGCGTCAAAGATTTCTCCAATCTAGATATCTCGCACTCGTGCTAGGGGAGAGAAAATATAAAGGAAGTAAATATAATCCTAGCATCGAAAAATTAGATCAGTGTCTTCTAATGCGATACAAAAATCTAAGTGACTTTAATCCCTTCGTTTTTTAAACCACCAGGTAGCAGCGTGTTCTTCAAGACGAGGATCTGCAGTATACAGCGGTGCCTGCCACTTGCTCCACACCCAGGGTCCCTGCACCGAAGGTTTCTGGCTTTCAACGAATATGACCGGTCACGTCCACTGCCAGTGCAGGCCAGGCAGCTCGTGCAGTTGATACTGGTACTTATTAGATGAGGAATCTAGTACAAGAAACAAAAATTCTCTCCACATACGAACTTGGTCGTTAGAAAACAATGTTATGAAGGTTTGATGTAAATAATAGAATAGATGTACAGTACCCAGCTAGAAATATTGCGCATCGAGTCTATGAAAGAGACAATCTGCTAGTTTCGACTTCGTAGAGCGTTACGTAAGCACTAGCGAGCGTAAGCACTAATAGTCCGGTTGGTCAAAACTTGATCAAAATGGTCGACAAAAGTAATATGTGAAAGAGATAACGCTGTATAGACCCGAAATAAGCTGAAGTATGTAAGTATGTATGTATCTTCAACAACTAACGGAGTAGGCAGAGAGTGTAGAGCGCCAGATATCCCGGTCCTAACATACCTCTCGTGCCTCGTCTACCTTCATCATTTTCTTCATACATGCGCGCTGATTCCTAAGACTTTTGACCCCACCATCAGACAGAACTCGACCTATTTGGTCATTGTAGGTCAGTCTTCTTCTTCTTCTTCTAAGCTGAAGTATCCTTCGTAAGGTCGATGTACAATATATATTGCTGCGTACTGTACTCACACTCAAATTAAAGAGAAGTCATGTTAAATGTATGTTTACGAAAATTTCGTACATTCCCCGAATTAAATGACAAAAGATAAATCATTATTGACTGTCATGAAGAAAAGAGCAATGAATGCATCAGTTTCCTATTTTGCTAGATATTATATTAAAGGATAAGGAAGCTAGGAAAATTATAGTTAAAATTTGGTTGAAATTATATACTCATAGACAGTAATTTAGATAGATAAGTATTCAATCAGTGGAGTATCCGTCCATATTATCAGTTATTATCAGAAGAGCGGTCAACTGAGTTTCTGTAGTCATAGAGCATAAAAGTGTGTCTAGTAGCAGCATGTTCTTCAAGACTAGGTTCCACAGTATACTTCGGTGCTTCCCACCTGCTCCATACGGGTGCCTGAGTCGGAGGGTTGTGGCTGCTGTATGCCTGTGGTAGTCCGTTGCCAGGACCACCACAGGCCAGGTAGCTCGTGTAGTTGATACTAGCTCTTAGCAGATAGAGAATCCTCTTAGAGGACATTAAGGACTCTAGTAGGTACAAGAAATGAAAAGGCATAGACATATACAAACTTTAAAAATTCCATATTTAGGTCAAGAATAGATAGACAACAGATAGTAACATGTCTAGAAGTCCAATCGACGATTGATATGGAAATAGAGATCTTTAACGATTGTCTGTTTCATTACCATAAACTATTTTTTTATCTTTTTATGCATGGCAAATATTTTGGTTATTTTTTTTTTTTAGTTTGGGGAACCTACATAAAGATAATAATTTAGCTAGATATTCAATCGGTAGAGTGTCGCCCTTAATATTGACACCTGTTCCTAGAGTTTATTGCACTTAAAGAACATACATCTACAGATCGTGTATTTATTTAATTACAGTTTTGTGCATATTATACATACGGTGGACTTAATGCCACTGTGCATTATCTTGCAGTCAACCTCGGAGTTGTGAGAAATAAATTGTGAGATGCAAGATAAGATAAATATAGTAATAGACGATTAAAGAAATGAATGACTAAACTAACAATACAATCAATAAATTAATTAAATACATGACATTTAAAATTAAATAAAGGTACAGGCTCCTTATAGACTACGAAACCCTAAAAAGGATCAGAAGGATAATTAATATTTAAGCTTGTTCGTAAGTCTTAAATTACATTTAACAAACAAATATTTGTGATACGTTGGGATCAGTATTCAACATAATTAGGAAGGGTATCGAAAAAGAATAATCAATATGAAATAACAAAGAACAAACCTACTGTGTGTATTTTTCTTATCCCGCACATTTTGCCCGTAAATGTTTTTGTCTCGTAATGTTTATTTACATTCCCGGCAAATGTAAGCCTAGAGCCATGCGTTATCTATATTCGTCCTCAATTAGATGAGTTTCGGGAACAAAGTTGTGGGTGTTGAAATAAGGGAAAAGGTAGGGACAAGGATAAATGTTACAATGTTTCTGTGGGCATTTGAGTAGAAAGTTATTTATGTAGCTTAAAATCAAAGTAATGAAGCGAGTTCAAAAATAAACTCAGTCGCAAATAAGTAGTGTTTTTTACATACTTGAATTTGGAATGGATTATGTGATATTGATTGTTAATTCCAATATAACTGGAATAACTATTTGAATTTGATAGTTTTCATGTCATACTTGTGAGTGGTAAATGTTGGTGATTATTGATTTCGCGATAAAAAACAAAGTTACTAAATTTGGCAACAAGTCTCAAATAAATCAGACTTACAAAATATAATGAGAAAAGCCGGTAAAGCAATGACGAAGTAAGAATTTGTTGTGATTAAAAAATAACTACAACCTTAAGCATCACAAGTCCTGAGGCGATCAATGGCTCAAAGAAAACAGCTGCCAGATTCCGAGTGTTCAGGTCCGGTCATAGTAAATCAAATGATTGGAGCAGATAATCTAGTAGTGAATTCTAAATTTTCATCAGGTAGGTAGGTGATTGCGATTGATTTGGGGGGCGAACGCCTAATTAATGCTTTCGTGATGCTTTCGATTATGACGTCGTCTTGTCAGTTTCGTACTGCCTACTTTTGCCTGGAAGTGTTTTCGTCCGCAGGTACATACTTTAAAGCAAAAAACGTAACTTCTTAAATATTTTAATAGGCAGTACGAAACTAAAAAGATAACGTCATAATCGAAAGCATCACGAAAGCGTTAGAGTTAGTTGGTCGGTCCCCTGGGTCCGTACTGTCACATCTTATTACGATTCAGTTTAGGCGCTACCAAAATCTTGTTTCATTTAGTCTTATGTACCGGTGCGTATGAAGAAACGAGATAAAGCTAATAGCGTTTCAGTTTAGGTTGTCATGGTAAGGCCGCTGATCAGAAATTACGAGAAGAGAAGATAGAACAAAGAAATCGATAGTTTTTTGAGGGTTAGATAATTTATGAATACCCATAATTCAATACTCCACAGCGAAATATTTCAATAGTAGAAACATAAGTTAGAATATTATTCCAATATGTACTTACTTAAAATATGAAATGAAAATGTATAGTGATCTCATGCATGTTAATTTTAGATAGTCGTCAGATTTTATAATATTTGTATAGTATTATTAATTTAATATTGATCTAAGTGGGTACTATTAATATGATGATATGAAATAAATGTACCAATTTTAATAAAAGTCGTTTTATTTTTTGTATTTTAAATAATAACTTATAACTAGGTATGGTACAAAATTAGTCAAAAACTACAAACTAAATACGTGATGTTTGGCTTACTCTATATATCATACAATAGTCTTTGTTTGGCTTCATTTGTCCTTCAGCTTAGTCTGTGTTTTTCCTGAAATTAATAAAATAACACAATGAGAATTTATAACAATTACTTATGGAATACCTTTGATATGTATGTAAGGTTTTATTTCTACTGATTGTTTTTTTTTAATTTATTTATTGCCTTTGGTAGACAAAACAGATAACAATCATTTACACATACAATTACATTATAATTACAAAGAACTAGATTGAAATCCAAAATATGCGTACACATCATGGTAAACAGATAGGTATATAATCTGATTCACATTTATAAAAAAAAAAACTGATGGTAGAGTCCCAGTGTGGAGACTAGAAGGCGTAGGCACTATCGCATTAGGTACCTAATCTATCTGCCGCCAAATGGTAGTGTTCAGCACTAACGTGATCCGGTTAGATGGTAATGTATGGCCCCGTAATAACTATCACAGAGACAGAGAGAACTACCTTAGAGACACTAAGGTCTCAGGGGTGGCAACGCATCTGCATTTGCATAGAATAGAAATAAAACACTGTGATTTCGTGAATGACAGCTGTAGTCATAACTTAACATCCATGTGAATTACATTCTTGTTTGCCGCCCATTCAAAAATAGTAAATTACCAACGGTTCGCGTAAGGCGTTTTTGGCTCATATAAACTGGCGAGCTTATTGACATATCAGGGCACATTACCAAATGCCGAGGGTGGCACTGGGAAACTGCCCGAAAAATGAAAAAATCTCAATACCGCTTGACCCGGGGGTCGAACCCCAGCGTAGCAGTAATGATGTGCTACCACTTGCAGAAACCAATTACACAGGTAGGTAGTTTTAAAGTGAAAGAGAAAAAAAACATTCACTGGTGGTAGAGTTTCAGTGACGGCTCGCAGGCGTAGGCACCACCGCATTAGCTAATATACTTGTTGCTAAATGGTGTTCAGCACTATGGTGTTCCGGTCAGGTGGTAATGTACGGCCCTGTGATTTCCGGCACAGAGGCATAGCACCTTAGGCCTCAGGAGTGGCAACGCATCAGCATTTTGACCTCTGGTAATTGTGTGGGGGTCTATAAGACTGCAGTCATCACTTAACATGTAAACTGCATGCTTGTTAGCCACTTTTATAACATTAAAAAAACATTGTATAGCATGTATTCCATGCCACTTAAGTGCCTTAAAACGCAGATAGTGAATTGAAAAATCAAGTAAACTGCATGCTTGTTAGCCACTTTTATAACATTAAAAAAACATTGTATAGCATGTATTCCATGCCACTTAAGTGCCTTAAAACGCAGATAGTGAATTGAAAAATCAAGTAAACTGCATGCTTGTTAGCCACTTTTATAACATTAAAAAAACATTGTATAGCATGTATTCCATGCCACTTAAGTGCCTTAAAACGCAGATAGTGAATTGAAAAATCAGTGAATGCCGAGGACAAGGAATTGAGCCCAAAATCATGGGTTGTGGGTTCAATAATCAATAATCATCACCAGAAGTGGCTCTTGACGTTTTTTAGTAAGGGTTCTCAAAAATATACATATCTACTTCTTTTCTACTTTCATTTAATATAAATATTTATCTAAAAGAAAAACTGCAAAATATGTGTCGATGTTTCTCTTTCGCACTCATTGAATACAGAGCTAGGAATTTCGTTACATAAGAGGGCAATCGCTGGCGCTCCGCTCGTTACAACTTGACGCAAAATGTACGCGTAATAAAGATAATTTAATAGACTTATTTAGGTATTGAAGAACAGAAAGAGTGTAATGTAAGGATGGTATGATATAAAACGAAATAAAAATTGCAATATATTATTATTATGTAAGTATAGTAAGTTTAAAATTTTCGTAGGAGTGCACTCCACCAGCGCTCTTAAGGAAATGCCGCCTCTGATCATCACGTAAATACGGGTTATAATTTATTTAAATAGTAAGATGAAATATGATCGTTGACAGGAAATACTGTAGACGAAAGTCAAGGATCTCAATGCAGAGTTGCCTACTAATAGGCCATAAATTACTATTTGATAGGCCAATAGAGTTGTCAATATTCTAAGTTGATTGGCCACCATTTTCGAAAATGCCAGATAGCGCGGGTTATGCTATGACAACAGACATGTTATTACATATAGCTATGTGATTCGATTCCAAGAATTGAAATGAATGCAATTTAAAAAAATATATTTCCTAATAACAAAGCCTAAATTACTGGTGCTAGAGCTCCAGTGGCGTAACCCGAGTGCGTGAGCACCACCGCTTTTCCTAATTCATTTGCCGCTAAATGTTACCGTACGGCAGTTTCGCGTTTCGTTCAACTGGTAATGTACGGCACCTTAATTTCAGGCTGAGACCTTAGACTAGCTTAGGCCTTAGAGTTAGAAGTGACAATTCAATCTACATTGAAATCACTGGTGTTTATAGTAAGAGTGGTATAACGCGCAGTTTATTATGCCACTAGCGGTCACCCATCATACACCCGACCGCGCCCGTATCGCTTAACCGAGTAGATAGCTTCCGATCTTAACCAGCCGCGGGGCCATGCGCTCTTCTTTGTTTATAGAATTCGCTATCAATGTGAACTGTATGGGTACAATTACATTGTTAGCCACTTTAATGACGCAAAAAAAACTGGCTCAGGATAAATCATCTCAAGATGTGAAGTGGGACAGATCCAAGAGAAGACAAGAGGGCAATCAAATACAACACACAATCTGTCTTGTTTTGAACAATGACAAAATTTGACGTAGAAGCATACAAAGACTATTGTTTTAATAGTCAATAGTTAATACAGCCTACAATACTACATACCGCGGTGCATCAGAGAGCAAAACATACTACGGAGAGTCCTTGATAAACAAATAATCCAAACTTAACACCAATCATGACTATATACATTACTAGCTGTTGCCCGCGGGTTCGCCCGCGTGGATGTCGTTAAAAAGAAGCCTATGTTCTTTCTCTAATTTCAACTCTATCTCTGTACCAAATTTCATTAAAATCGGTTCAGTCGTTTGGACGTGAAAAAGTAACAGACAGACAGACAGACAGAGTAACTTTCGTATTTATAATATTAAGTATGGATAAGCACCGCAACTTACACAGTGACAAATCATATTTATATAACAGTGAAAACTTCACTCAAACTTAAGTGCAGCTGCTTAAAAATGTGAAATTTACTTAATGCATGCCGAAATGAAGGGTAACAAACTAAATTAGTTGTTTATTAACTTGGAATGACCTTGACTCACATTAAAACAAGCCAATGTCAAACATTATTAAACTTGTTTTAAAAAGTTGGCTCTTAATGATCATGCAATAATTGACCCCCTTTATTCAGGCCAACGATTAATTAAATTGTTTTGTAGTAACACAAAAGCTAAAAAAAAATTGATAGAGCTTATTGAAAAAATATATATATAATTGGTTCGTTAGTAATTCAAAAAAGGAAAAGTATAAGGAAAATGCTTCGAATGATTTTTAAGGTTCGTGGTGTAATGAACCTTTTAATGTTTGACACGAGTAAGGGCCGATTACACTGTCGTAATAAGACGCGTTTTACGTTCTTAAACGAGTTCAATAACACTATATGTATAGATTTCACCGACGAAAATTTTTCGTGATAAGGTTGAAATTGGATGAAAATTTTACGCTAAAACGCGTTTTATTAAACTCAGTTCTCAGAGCAAACGGTGAAATCCGCTCTTAGTCTACTAGTAAAGGTACTAGTAATGTTTCGTGAATTTCTGATAGTTTTAAATAATAATTAGCTCGAGGAGTCTTTATTATTAAACGGAGTACCTTCGACGAAGTAGATAGGAAACAGCAAAGCGCAGTTAACATTTCCGTTGCTTTTTTGTTATAGTGCAAACAACTACGTAGTTCACTTTGATGGTAAGTGAATACTGAAGTCTATAGACATACCTACATTAAAACTAGAGGTCAATATACAGATGCGTTGTCACATATGATACATTACTATTTAATTGGAACTATAGATAGGTTATCTGTAGATATCTGAACACTTCCGTTTGGCAGTAGATAGATTAGGAAATGCTGTAGTGCCTAAATAGGCTGGATATCCTCGAGTTTCGACATTGGAACATAATAAAATTAATCACTAATAAATTAAACATAATAAAACTTAATGAATTGCTTAAAATACATCTGCATAAATTCTCTCGGATAATATAAATTTGCATTTAAGTTGAAAAAGTGCAGATTTTAGCTTTCACATGTCTCCTTTTTCATTTTTTTGTAAGTTAACCTCTATCTATACGGTGTATTTTTTTCCCTAATGCAATTCATTACATTTTAAAGTAAGCTCTTCTAAGTTTTTATAAGTACCTGAAAGCATTGAAGATTGCTCAGTTTACGGAACAAAACAATTTTCCTCAATACGGGTCGGGAAACGCCGAAATTAATTTTGAACTCCCATACTCTATTTGAAGAACAACTTTCTAGGTCCAACTGTTTTGTTACTTCTCGACAAATGTTTCTTGAGAGTTGTTGAACTTCAGAGGTACGATCAAAATGTTTTCGGTTTATATTATGATACTTTGTATGATTAATACCGATGACATAATTTCATTTTACGATTGTTATAGCCTTCAACTATTAGATAATTATATGATTATGGGTGCTTTGACCAAGAAGATCATCATGCTGCGTACAATGTTAAGGCCATGGTTGCAACTGGCGCAAGTAAAGGTCTATGAAAAAGCACTTAGGCAATAAATTGATTGGTAATTTTAAATCTAAACTGGAACGGTTTATTTTTGTTAATACAGAAATCCTTAAATGTGGCAAAATGAAATAGGCATTTATATTATGCGAAAATAAGATTAATAATAATAACCACTGTGTAGAAGAATACCGCTTCTCTCAGACGTGTTCCCGGGTCAAGGAATAAGTGATGTTGGATGTTTTAGGAGATTATTCTAAGTAGCATCTTCGGCGTTAGGTAATATGCTCGACACCTGGCTTGCGGTCTCCGTATGTGTTCGGAATTAAATAACTCAGAAATAAAGAAACTTCACACCTTAAATCTCCGGGCACATAATTAAACTTCGAGAGTGGCATTAAGAAACTTCTAGAAAATGGGAAAGTCCCAATAATACTAGAGATAAACAATCCATCTTTATATCCTTGATAGCCCCCGACAGGGTCGGACTGAGCGGGCAAGGCCTGTGACTAGAAGTGAATATTAGTAGTGGCAGGGTGGATTCCCAGAGATAAATGGATTCTTACTTTCATACCATCATTATCGTCGAAAAGCACCGTCGTCTACTTACTAACCAAACGCGTTATATGTGAAAGCAAGAAAGCAAATCGATTCAGATGGAATTGCGTTTGTGGAATGTCACGAGAATCAGGCGTCTTGAAAAGTCGAGTCGAATTACAGCGAACCCAGAATGACGCCAATCCCCATTGTGAAATATAAGTACATGGGAAAATAGATTTTTGCACTTCTACAGCAACTAACAAGAGTGCAAAATGATGAATATATATTTCTTAGGGACTTTCTATCGATTTCTCTTTTTGACAAGTCGGAATTTTTGATATGTCTTAGAACTTAGATTATGATTTTTTAAGGTAAAATGTTCAAGGTTTATGAAATGCCTTGTTTGATTTAATACGATGTACTTGTAAGAATTTGATTTCGGTTTTTATATTCATTAGTTTGTGAATCACATTTCTCACCTGTTTTTGTCATAAAATTATTGCGTGAGAACAAATGCAAATACCTAGTTGCAACTTGACCTGATAGTGAAAATAGCCTTGATTTAGAAGTGGGGACACTGATTATAAGTTTTGCTGCTATAATTATGTCTATTTGATATCAAAGAGCTCCGTTTCAAAGCATAGTTTTCTTCACGACAGCGATTAGCAAAATGAATGATATATAGAAAGAGTTGTTCGAATTAACGCGCCGACGTTGGAAAGTAATATCAATACTTACTAGTTGAAGTTATCAAGCCAGTTATTTTTCTTTATTTGAAGGAATGGCAACAAACAACTTTTGGGTTATTCTGCCAACATCTGTTTTTTATTAGAGGCACAATGATAACATCAAGATTGTCCAGTGATTTGATGTCTGTCCGGTGAAAAAAGATTTCTATGTTCTTTTTAACTATTCGACGTCAGTTATTTTTATTTCAGAGGTAAGGACTATTACAAACATGTATGTCATATATGTATGTAATAGTACCTACCTCGGTTTATTTATATGTATGTTTCTTATTATGTTTCAAATAAATAAATTACAAAATTTCAAATTTCAAAGGAGAATGACCAAAGTCGCCCTGATTGGCGTCTTAACAACTTGTATGTAGAAAAATTTTTTTTGAATTTAGATTTCACTCACATTTTTGCACGTTAAAACGAATGGGGATTTACAAGATATTTTTTAAAAGTTAATAAATTATTTTGTAGTGAACTGCCAATCACAGACCAATAACCAAGCTGCCAATGTCAACACCATTACATTATTTACTTTTTTGCGTTGGACACTGGTCATTTTAGGACCTTTATAATTTCGTCGAAATAAAATCGATTTCAACGATCGATTGCTTTATTGTCGTTATTCAACGGAATAGATTATTCATTGTCTACTATTTGTCTTGTATAATCACTAGGTATCGAGTGGATATAATTTGAACAGTTCCTTAGTTTTGACTTAGCTCAAATTCATCATATAAATGTCTCACTTTTTATTATCATGAAGCGGCAAATAGAAAAACAGTTTACATTGATGGTAAGTGAATATATAGCATAAAAACACCCACATGAAAACCAGATATTTATTTATTAATTGTTAAGTATTTAACATTTGTCGGGTATTACTACCTGGAGAAGAATCATGACTACGCTATGCGGTTAAACTAGAATACCTACTTAATGTAAGTAAAACAGCTAAGATGCTACACAATACTTTAAAATAGTCTTCGCTTATTTTAGTAACCTCTGGCAGGTACAGCACACAAAATTTAACCTCAAAATAACCAAAAGTTCGTAATGCAGTTTTTTAAAAACTCCTATTGATACCTTTTTTATTTTTTGCGCACGCATTTCTTAAGATATTGCCTATATTTTGCGAGTAATCCCGTCGAGACGCAAGAAGGGCGAATTCCCATACCAAATTGATCATTCTCCTTTCAAAAAATTTCAAAAATTAAAAAACAGATCTTTTATGTTAAAAACGCAAGTAGGCAATGACCGGAAATAGTGATGCTCTTCATTGATATTGTCAATGCCAACATTTTATAAGATATCCATATTTATGTACATGGGAATAGAAACTCTTTTAATATGATAAAAAAAATCTATAAAGCAGCATTTTTAACGATTGGTCAGTATAGTCCGCGTAAAACTGAAATACCTACGTCGGTGAAGATAGTAACAAGTCCTTGCGAATATATGACGGTTTAAAAGGTATACGCGAGTGGAAAAATGTACTAATTATTTATTATGCACTTAATTTGCATTCGTTGTACATTGTAACTCGCTCTCTTTCTAGTCTGTGTCATCGTCGCAAGTAATAAGACAGGCGCAAAGTTTAAGCAGCAGGTAACATCACTCAGGGGCATTTAGCTCCGCGCGTGCCGTACCTTCTTGGTATTAAATTATTACCTTTTTACTGGTGGCAGAGCTCCAGTGACGGAGCTCGCGGGCGTGGGCACCACCGCATTACCTAATTTACTTGCCGCTGAATGGTAGTGTTCAGCACTATCGTGTTCCGGTCAGGTGGTAATGTACGGCCCTGTCATTTCCGGCACAGAGGCATAACACCTTGGACCTCAGGAGTGGTAACGCATCTGCCTTTTGACCTTGGTCTTCGTGTGTCTATAGGCTGCAGTCATCACTTAAAATCAATGTGAACTGCATGCTTGATTTCCACTTCCATTACATAAAAAAAATTACCTTACCCTTATTGGTATTTTGATAGTTGGTTCGTTGCATGAAGGGCAATGCTCACGTCGTAAAATCAATCTGTGCTATATTCAATTGCTTTGTTATATTCAAATAGAATACAACAAAGCAATGCAGTTTTTCTACAAAGTAAATTCAAGTTTTTGTTCTACGTCGCAGTTTCCAAATAGTTTGCATGTTCGAATCCAGAACATGTAAAAACGCGCCACGTAGATATTACCTTGGTATTATAATGTAGTTTTTTTAAATCAATAAATTATACGCACAGCCTGAAATTTGACACTACTGATCGTATAAATCTGAAATTTAGTTCCTTTGGGGGTGTTTTAAGCTTCTCTTAACCACCTTTCCAAAACACCTAAGGGAACGCGAGTTGAATCGTATGCAAAAGTGTATATTGTATAAAACTAGCATTTCCTGTAAATTTAGTTTTCTCCCAGTTCTCGTTATTTCCTTTTGAAGCGGAATTTTCAAATTGTTTTTTTTTTTAGGATATGCTCACATCAATAAAACTTTCTGCATGGTAGATATTTTTGAAACCGCTTTGTCGATTTAATTTTGTGCGCTGATCGGTCACATTTTCCTTCTATTTATGTACGACACTGTGACGTTTTTTAACAGCCATAAAACGTTTTGGTTCCATGCAGGATGCCAATTATAGAAGACACTGGGAAGAAAAAGCCGGTTCCCTTTTTAAATTGAATTGACAGATTGAGAGACTATTCCTGGAATTATATTGGTTAATCAGAGTGTATTACATGTTTTTTTAGTTAGTTTTTGGAGACGTTTCCACGTCAACTGTCGGTAGCTGACTGCGACCGTGCAACCATTTGGATTATCTTGCCTTTTTTTGTCTAATGTAGTATGCCTGCTTAGTGGCGTATGCGTTTCTATAGGCACGTCCACGTGAGATAAACGGGGGTCTAGGAATCATTCGCTTCCTCAGTTCAGAATATAAGGGTTTCCTTACATTCTGAACTGAGGAAACGAGTGGCACAGAAACTACGCCACGTAGGAAAGACAATAGAAATTGGTCGATAACTTTTCGCTCATAGTGACAACTCACCAAAGTATATCCTATAGACCTGATTGAATGGCATCTCGATGGCAACAGTGGTTAAGATCGATATCATCAGGATTGACACCATCTCTGGAACGTGAACCTGAAATTAAAAAGACAGAATTAATGTAATATATATAAATGTGAGTTATGAGACTCGTAACGGCGTCGGGTTTTGAAGATCCCATCGCCTACTAGCGGCAGAATTCTCTTCTAGTGTAAAGGTAACCATTTACGGACACTCCACTTGGATGCGCTCCACGTCAAAACTCCAAAATAATGCAATAACTTGTCGTGAGTGTTAAAAACCAATCGGATTTCGTAGCATTGCGTTGTTCCGCGTGTTGGATTTCCCAACGATCCAAAATCCGTCGCGGTAAGAAGTGGTCATGAGTGGTGTAAGAATTTGGATGTCGTCCACCGATGTGGAGCGCTTCCAAATGGAGTACCCGTGAATGGCTAACTTAAAGGGAATTCTGCCGCTATTGCAGCCAACTGAACGATGGTGGTCAAACCATTCCAATCAGAATCAGAATCAGAATCTCATTTATTCATTTAGGGTGACAGGCACCTCTTATGACACTTCAAAAAACAAACAAAATAAATTAAAGTGAACAACAATTGATATACATGTCAAACAAGATAAAAAATATATGTAAAGTCAAGAATATCACTAAGTTAGAACTAAATGTAATAAACTAATGTAAAAAGTATATCAGTAGAATGTCTCATTTCCCCTTTACAAACTGATAACAAAGAGTAAAAAGAAAAGAAAAGAAATAAAGAGCGTCATTATAGTTCGTAGAGTCATATTTCTCTACGCACAATACCTTCTATACTATAAAATATATCGTTTTTTTATGTTAAATGACGACTGTAGCTTAAAGGCACTCACACAAAGACCAGAGGTCAAAATGCAGAGCCACCCAGACCTTAGTTGTTTTGTCTCTGTGACAGTTATAACGAGGCCATACATTACCATCTAACCGAAACACGATAGTGTTGAACACTGCCATTTGGCGGCAGATAGATTAGGTAATGCGGTGGTGGCTATGTCCTCGAGCTTCTACACTGGATCTCTACCACCAGCATATTATTACATATTCTCTGCCACCAGTTAAAAGTCGTCTTCGCAACGACTTGTTACTAAAGTCACGGACGCATAAAGGAGATGTTGCAAAAATGTATGGACCTCCGGCCATGTATTGTACACAATATTATGAACAGACAAAATCAATAAAAAAACGTTTTTTACTGCATATTTTCACTTATTTAGCTTTGTTTGCAGTTACAAAATATTATTTGCAGTTAGAATTGCAACTCAAACCAACATGGCGAAAATAGCGGGCGATGTCATTTTGACATTTTCATTTTTTAAATTGTTTTTTGATTTTATAGAAATTGGAGAAAAAAGTAATATTTTCTGAATACTATTGAAATCGATTTCATGTGTTAATACTAAGAACTTAAACTAATCGATTTCCAATTAAAAGAAGCGTCGGCTGTGTCGCCGCCATGTTGAATATGATTGAAAATGATAAAATCGTTTAAATTAAATGTGGTAGTAACTCTAAAATATATACTTAAATAAATTAATTGCATTTTTTTCGGATTCTTCTTTAATTTACCCATTTTTTGACGACGTGTACGATCTAGAGCCGAGCTCGCAACATCTCCTTTTGTGCGTACTATAAGTACTTATTTACCCTTGTTACCTATAACAGTAGCGTTCAGCCTTGGGAAATACCTAATAGTTTATCTAAAATTCTTGTTTAACATAGTGGTTTCCAAAGCGAAATATAAAGGCACTAAAGGTGACGTGAAAAATAAAACAATGACGTAGGTAACTAAATGAGATAGACGCGGGCATGATTTTAAAAGACACATTTATCTTGCATACTGTCTGATAATCTATCATATTTAAATGAAAAGTGTATATGAAATTTAATTATAAAAGTCAATTAAAAATATATTAAGTAATCATAAATTAGAATAATGTATCTTCACGCCAAGTCCCTCAACTCCACCTTCGGACATTATTTGAATTATTTGATCAAGGTAGGTAAAATAAAAAAAATAAAGTGTTTCAATTAAGAACCTTTGTAGAGTTCTTATGTCAGAATTCTAGAGAGTAGACTTTATTACTTACTCGTGCTATCTGCCAGCAAATGTTAGTATTCAGTAATACCGGCTTCAGGTTAGATGATGCTAATAGATTCCAATACCGATATTACGATGTATTTCATGTATTACCAATACTCGTATTGGTTCTGACTGTAGTGCACCGATCTAGATGGTAATTTATGGCCTACGAGGCTATAAACCATAACTATCACAGAAGCATAACATATTGGACCTCAGACAACGTATCATCTACATTTTTTGACCGACTGTTTTTTGTTTGGACACTTCATTTAAAGCTAAATTCACAAACGTGTCCCTTAATTGAAAAGTGGTCTTCTAAACCCTGCAATAGTTTTTGAAGATTCATTCAGCAATGACCCACACGATGGGCAGTGTGTGAAAAACAAATTGCATGTCTACTTGGTGGTACCCTATTTTTTTTCAGATTTTATTACTCGAGCTCGAGGTTTTCTCCATAGTTAATATGTATATTTGTGTCAAATTACAACTTTCTTGTACTAAGAGTCTCCGAGCATAGCTACGGACGGACGGATATGGCGAAACTATAATAGGTTCCTTGTAGGCTACAGAACATTAAAAACAAAATAAATATACCCCAAAGATATAATCTCTCAGTGTAGGAACCACATAAGAATAAAAACAAATACTGACGAGTAACAACGGCGTGTAGAACTCAGCGTGCCTTTGAACACCCACGTTGTAGAAGAAAATGGGAAACTGAGTCAAGTACACGCCGTACGCGATCTTGTTGAAGTACTTGAACACTCGCGACTCCACGAACGCGGTGCCGATACCTGCAACATACATACATTTTACTTTGAATTCACATGGGAAATTAGAGTCGTAAGTATTATAGGATGTTATGTAGGAAGATGATGTATTGTAGGAAGTTTTGATAAAGGTTTGATTTTTACGTCAGATTAAATGGACCTTGGTGGATGAATGCATGTTGTGTATATTAACTTTTTAAGAAGAAAAATCTTTTATTTATAAAACAATGAGACTATAGACTAGTTCCAAAAAGGAATATAAATACATAAAATGATTTAGCATTGTTACTAACTCTGCGTTGTGCTGGTAGTATGACAATCAGCGCTGATCTTCCGTTGGGACAATTTTGGTTAAGTCATAATGCTATCGTGTAAGGCGTAGATAATAATAATAATAATAATGGCAACCCATTATATGTCCCACGGCTGGGCACGAGTCTCTCCCCTTTTTGGGGGGAGGCCTGGAGCTTACTCCACCACGCTGCTCCAATGCGGATTGGTGGAGGTGGGTGGGTTAGTGGCCAACCCGCTGTCGGATGTTTTTCAAACCGCCCATAAGTTTAACGACTGCTATCTATCGATAGCAACCGGGACCGACGGCTTAACGTGCCCTCCGAAGCACGGAAACGCGCATTTAATTTGCCACTAGCGGTCACCCATCACACTACCCGACCGCGCCCGTAGTGCTTAACCGAGCAGATCGCTTACGATCTACACCAGCCGCTGGGCCATGCGCGTTTCTAAGAGGCCTAGATAAATATTAGATTATAAGAATTGTTTATCAACTGTAGGTACCAACCAACTATTCAACAAAGGTTTTAAAAAAGGTAATAATGGTAATCAGGTTGAAGTTATAATAATCATGTTTGCAGTACTATACTTAGAATAACGGTTACTACAGTTAGATATTCCACAGACGATCTGCTTTTTTATGGAATGGAAGTGGCAAACAAGCAAGCAGTTCACATTGATGTTAAGTGATGCCTGCATTGCGGTTATTGTCAAGTGTGTCGGTACATGTTTAAACTTATGAAAAACGGGAAAAAAGCGTGACGAAAGGGGTGGTGGTAGGCTTACCACCTCTTAGCTGTCTAAATCCGGGAGAAAAAAAAAACTTATAACAAACAAATGAGGAACGAAAATGAGTGAGACAAAGACGACGCAATCTCTCGAGACAATAAAATAAAGTAGGTACCTTCACGCACGTAAATCAGTTTATACGAAACTAGGTAGCTACTGACTGGCGAGTAGTGGCATCAGTGGCGAGATAGTGGCGAGAAGGCTGCAAGAATGCTGCCGAGAATTTACGCCGCTCTTAGCCATTTCGACATCGCGTGTTATTACTATTGAACAACTTGTTATTCCGGGAGAATTAAGTATGTTTTAAATTCCTTCCGGGAGACGGGAGATTTTAATTTTCAGAGCTCGAATCTGGGAGACTCCTGGAATTCCGGGAGAGGTGGCAACCCTAGGTGGTGGTCGAAAATATCTAAATTTTGGCGCGACGTAATCTATCAACAGCTCCTTAAAGTCCTTCAACAAATCTTATATACGGTCAACTTACCAGCATAATTATTACAGATCGCCCAATGAGCGATGCACATGGACAGCCCCCAGAATATGGGCGAGAAAGCGGCAAACATGGCAGCTCCGAACGGATCGTACTTGTAACTCTCGAGCCCCATCTCGTACGGGCTGGCGATCGTGATGGCGGCGAGTGCGAAGAAGGTGGCCCACAGTAGACGTGATTGTTTCTGTAGAACACATATTCTTTACTTTTACGATAATAATAACGAGTTTACTGTCTTGTTCTATAAACTGCTTATTTCTGTGGATACAGTGTCCATTATTTTTATTTTTTCAAAATCCAAATGCGTTACCTCTCCTGAGGCCTAAGGTGTTATAGGGGCCGTTCAAGTATTACGTGAGCACTATGGGAGGGGGGGCGGGGGGGTCTTTGCTCTGCTTATTTTGGATGTCATGGAGGGGAGTCTAGATGATGATAACGTCATCGGTAGTTATTTACTTATTAGGTACATCAGTAAAATCTAATCTCTATCCTAAATCAATTTTCTTATTTTTAAAATTATAATTAAAAAAAAAACAATACATCAATTGAAAAATGTTTACGTAAGCATGGGGGGAGGGGGTAAGAGCTTTGCTTACTTTTGCTGACAAGGGGGATGGGGGGGGTAAAGAATTGTAATAAATCTGCTTACGTAATACTTGAACGGCCCCATACCTCCGTGTCGGAAATAACAGGGCCGTACATACGAGTACTGATGGTAAGTGATGCCGCAATACCATAGCCTATAAATATCAACAAAAAACCAGAGATTTCAAAGAAGATGCGTTGCCTCTCCTGAGATCTGAGTTGTAATACTTTTGTGCCTCAAATAATAGCGCCGCGCCGTACACTAAGACACCTGACTTAGGAACACGATAGCGTTGGATATCACCATTTAGTGGTGGTTAGGTAATGTGATAGTGTTTACGCCCGCGAGCTCCACCACTGGAGCTCTATCACTCGTCCAAAAAATCAACGATTATCATGTTGCCTCCGATTTACATTTTAGATAAACGTTTTGTTTGTTTGGTAGTCAATATAGCATGTAAAAAGTAGAATATTTTCGCATAAATTTTACATAACTTCATAAGTTAGTAGGAAGTAATTCTGTTATTATGAACAATGATCAATCTGCATTAGGTTGCGTGCAGCCTTAATAAAATTAAGGAGATCAACAAATGTTATCGCACGACCCAATTAATCTGTTCAACAATATCCTTTATTTGTTTTTGTACAACAACGATCATCTTTCAATCTTTTGTCTTGAGAAAACTTTGTTCAGCGTTGGCCTACAAAAGGTTTAGTTATTTAGTGAATATAACTTAGGCGTGTGAGAAGAATAACAAGGGCAAAATATTTATGGAGGTTTATGTCCAACGAAACATTCATGGTTAAAGTTATCATACTTCAATTATGCTACAAATTTGCTGATGCAAATTTCGCAGTCATTGTTAAAGTAAATATTATTGTATTGTTAATTTTCACCATAGAGCAACACGGGTCACCGGCAGCGGCGGGCGGCGGGCCGGAGGGGAGTAGCTATGCAGGCTCCTCTCTGTCAAAGTACAAGCACAAGTGTGCCTGTGCCTGTTGCCATGAAATGCTGATGTTTAAATGTATGCGTGAAATTGATTTATATTTTGTTAAGGTCAGGGTGTGAGTTTCGTATTAATAGACCATTTTTGTAGTGTGCATGTGTGTGTGTCACGCGTATTTCATCCCCGCAAAAAATGACAGACTGTTTGGAATCGGCAATAAACGCTATGGCTACTCCCCTCCGGTACGCCGCAGCCGGTGGCCCGTGTTTCCCTATCAATTTGAAAAAAAACCATAACTTTAACAAATACATTGGTGCAACTGAACCTTAATTACCTCATAAACAACATGAGCTTCGAGAAGACGATGCAAAAAATACTACATCGGAATTGTCAATTACTCCATCATGAATTTTACATTAAATAAAATACGAGTACATTGGGATTCATTATCTGTTTGATATTGATAGCTCTCATAGCGATCATCATTATAACAATATGCCATTTGTGTTAAGTGTTAAATTAGAACTATATTAACTTTACACGTTTTGAACGTTATAACTATCTTAAGGACTTTTTGTAATCTACAAAAAAAATAATTTATAAAGATAGATAGTAAGCTAGCTTTAACAGAACTCCGCCCCCGAGAAAATAAAAAAAACCAAATATATGTACATAGGTAAACAAATATATGTAATGGTAGTGTTTAGCACTGACGTGTTCCGGTTAATTGATATGTATGACCCCGTAATATCTATCATAAAGTGAAAACAACATGGACTCAGAGGTAGCAAAGCGTCTCCATTTTGACGCCTACACAAAAGATGTCTTTAGGCTGTAGCAGAGAATATGTAATAATACTATTTATAGAATGGACACTCGACGTCCCGCCCGATTTCCCCGCCTCACCCAACCTCCTCCTCTCTTATGGGCGATGTTTGGTATTTTCTACGTGCTACGCACACAGTTGCACGTGTAAATACACGTCACTGATTGATGTCTGTGTAATAGAGACCAAATTAAGCGTTTGTATGGAATTTTGGCAAAGTGTCCGCGGTGTGGTTGTAGTATTAACTTACCTATGATTATGAGAACTGCATGCCTGTTCACCCCCATTTCATTAATTGTGCGTTTAATTTATTTAAAAAAATCTATAATATGTTGGCAAGACATTTTATCATTATCGACCGCAGAATTGACGGAATACTAACAGTACATTGGTCCACTTCACTATCGAGACGGTTGTAGTATAACTGGTGAAATTCCAAATAATAATATTTTCAGCTATCTGCCACCAGATTGTGTTGTTCAGCATTATTGTGTTCCGGTTAGATGGTAATGAAGGACCTCGTAATATATATTACAGAGACATAACAACTAAAGTCTAAGGAGAAGCAACGCATTTGCATTTTGACCTCTGGTTTTTGTGTATGATGTTTATAGGCTGTAGTCATCACTTAACATCTATTTTTTATTTAATGTAATGGAAGTGGTAAACTAGCATGCAGTTCACATTGATGTTAAGTGATGACTGCAGCCTATAGACACCCACACAAAGACCAGAGATCATAATGCACATGCGTTACTACTTCTGAGGCCTAAGGTGTTATGCCTCTGTGCCGGAAATTACAGGACCGTACATTACCACCTGACCGGAACATGATAGTGCTGAAGACTACCATTTAGCTGCAACTAAATTAGGTAATGCGGTGGTGCCTCCGCCCGCGAGCTCCGTCACTGGAGCTCTACCACCAAGTTCTATACCAGTAAACTGCATGCTTGTTTACATAAAAAAATACCAATCCCGGTGGCGTCACAATAGGTATTATAGTAGCGATTACGTTGCTTATCAAATATTTGTATACTTACATCACTGAGATTGAAATGAAACTTGTTGGACCTCATGAAGTATGCCATCATCACACCAATGAGGTATATGGTGGCGCGGTGTGTGGGTAGGATGTAGGAAAATTTGGCCGCATCCAGCAGTTTTTGGACTCTGTAAACAAGACTTATTTGTTATGCCTCATTTACATACACGTTGGATTACCAAGTTTACCTAGTGAACGCTTAGAATCAGTGTCTGATATAAATAACCGTTCGTTATGTGGTTTTATGCACATAAATTTAAACATCTTCTTATTTATATTTCAGTGGTTTTTTATGACTGATGTTAACAATCGGTAAAGTTAAGAGTTGTGATAATTTTAAATAAGTGTAATGTTATTTTACTAGATTTATCTAATGGTGCACCCTTAGATATATATCACACATATATTCATTACATTAATATAATGGTATTTTAATTGATGTTTTTTATTAATTATAAAATTTAGCACGAAAAGGGTTTTTATTTTGCTTACATTTACCTAACTGCATCTTTTTTTAAAGAAAAATGGAAAAAAAAATTGGACTTCAGGCGGGACTTGAACCCGGGACCACTGGTCCCACTGGGATCTCTAGTCCAGCTGCTCTCTCAACTGATCTGCGGAAGTCCACACCTGATTGTCCAATTTTTCCTTTACATTTATTGCATTGTCTTGGAGTAGCGACACCTATTGCCAACAATGGCAGTAGACAACCTATACAAGAAACTTTTCAGTTTATTGAATAACGTAAAGAAGTCGCTTTTACAATTAATAATTACTATTTCTTTACCAGTAGAATTACGAAATAGCTATGAACACGAGAATCTCGCATTAATATAAGGCTAGTGAGAGCGGTTCTAATGGAGTTTTAACTAATGCACTGCTAATGCCAGCCACTAAGTGACCTAATTTATAAGTGCAAGGCGATGACATGGAGTTCATTATGAGGTTGCTCCTGGGTTTTTGTGAAGCATCGCTTGAAAACGTTTTAATTTTCTATTCAGGAAACATTGTTTAAAATAAAACTGTGCGACTGTATTAACTTTAAGCCTGGGTTGCACCACGATTTTTGTTAAAGTTAAAGTTAGTGTAACATTTGACATCCTTCTCTTACTTAAAGAAATCTGTAAAAGTTAGAGAAGGAACTTTAACAAATATCGTGTTGAAACCCAGGCTTAGTCTTCATATTTTTAATAGTGCTTAGATGAAACTTTGTTTATTTGATTGTTGATATTACATAAATCTATGAACAAATTTCGATTAAGTTCTTTATTGTGATTGTAATTTCAATTGTTAAGAATAATAAAATTAATATTTTGTTGGGAAATAGCGAAATATTAATTTTATTATTCTTAGATTCATATTTCATAGAATTATAAAGCCGTTGACAGCATGGAAGCCCTATATTCAGATTCAGCGAGCAAGCAAGGTCCTAATGGAGTAATATCTAATGCACTACTGATGCCACTGTGTGACCCTAATTTATAAGAGACACACGATCGAGACAGACTGGAGTTCATTATGAGATTAACCCAAGTTTATTGCAGTGGTTTTTGCCAGGCATCATTCGAGGACAATTGGAGACGTCTAACTTGATGTACGTTCAAGGTACCTACTTCAAAGTATAACTTCACGTTTCTATTTAATTTAAATGTTTTTGGGAATGAACTTTGTTTATAGTAGGTATAAACGTATGTAAAAGTTATATATATTTAATTTTATTTACTATACTTTTGATCTCGCCTAAATCGATTTCTAATTCATATTTATTACGAAGATCGTAATTTTAATGCTTAGAAGTAATATAGTTACTAGCTAGTAAAAACAAAGTCACGGGCAAAAGTAATCAACTACAGATCTAGAATTCTACAGATGATCTCACGTGTCAGTCCGAAAAAGCTTTTGGCTTCACAATTTTAAACATTTACAAACGGTATCTTTCGTAGAAATGCAAAATTGTCGACAGCATGAGAGCCCTAGATTTAGATACGGTGAGCGAGTGGAGTCATAATGGAGTTGTAACTAATGCACTGCTGATGCCAGCCACTGAGTGACCTAATTTAAAACTGACACACGATCACACAGAGTTCATTATGTCACTCTCGGGTTCATTTTAGTGTGGGGATTTCGTAAAGCGCCATATTGGGACTATTTAGTCATCTATTCTTGAAATATGGCTTTTAATAAAATTGCTCACCTGTATTTCAAAATGAGAATCCCAACGCTAACTTATGCAGAGGTATTCTTTGGCTAGTGTAGACATTCAACTGAATAATGGCAGTCAAATCATTCAAATAAAATGGCGGTGGTTCTAAATGAAATTTCTAACACGGATAGTAGTTTTATCGCGGGACGTTGATATGGTAATGATATAATATGAATGTTAAATTATTTCTTCAGTAATATTATATTGAATTAAAGATTTGAAGTAGAGAAAATTGGAACACTTAACTCCATTTTGCGTAATAGCCAAAATGACGTAGTTGCAAAAATATACTCACGATATCCCATAGTAGACGAACATGCTGATATTGTACCAGTATGTGGCGAGGTATCTTAGTGCGGTGGAGGCGACTGCCACTCCCGCGATGAGGGTCCAGCCCAGTGACCTGGACTTCCAAAGCACCAGCATGAGCGGTAACGTGGCCACGTACAGCTGCATGTCCATACCGATCTGGTGAGTGTGGGTGAGGCACTGAAACGAAAGGGAGAGCTAGACGTGGAGCTCAAAAAAGCTAAAAAAACAACTTTACAACAAGGAGAAGGTACAAAAAAATCTAATTCTTCAATTTAAATTGCAACTTCCTACGTAATCTAGTGGTAGAAGGTCACTACAACTGCGCTGGACTACTACTCGATGCGGTAGTTGGGTAGTAAGTGCTAATTGAAAACTGCCGTTTACTTTTCTTTTTCAAAACTTTCCTGGTGCCATCCTCGTAGTTTGGTAATTTGCCCGGAGATATCAATAGGCTGTAGTCGTAAGGCAAACATGTAACAGACAAATTTTAAACTTGGTTATTATAAAGAAAAAAATACCAGAACCAGAGCATAAACAATAATGCATAGATATAAGTACAGTCACTACGGCCTTAAAGTAACTTAGTAGACCTTAAAACTTTCCCCCGTACATTAGTTTAAATATTGAAGATGCAAATACGAAACAATCTGTCAAATAGTTACAGTAACCCTGGGTTGCACCAAGACATTTGTTGAAGTTAACGTAATTGTAGCATTTCACATCCTGCTCTAACTTTAAGAGATTTCTTTAAGTAAGAGAAGGATGTGAAATGTTATGATAATTTTAATTTTATCAAATATTGTGGTGCAACCCAGGCTAAGAGTGTTAGCCTTAAAAGAGATCAAAACGCTTCAAGGAGGTAAAACGGTTTAGATTTAGTGCACGAAAGAACTTTATTCTAAGCCTCCGTTGTCCGGATGTCTGTTTATCATGGGACGAAAATACAAAAATATTTGGCAAATATTACAGTCAGCCTTAAAAGAGCTACAAAAGCCTTTATATTCGTCAAATGTGAGATAATAAGGTAAAAAGTTTCTTCATTCTCCTTTGAAGATACTTAACATTTTTCAAAAATGGCATTAATTTTTCTCTCTATTTCAGAGTTCTTACGGATTTGTATTCATATCATAGGCTAGACACTAAACTTTATTCTTAGCCTCTGTTTTCCGTACGTTTTGCCTGCTTGATGAGATTGAAGACGCAAATACTAAAAACATTTGGCAAATATTTAAAGAGTCAACAGCAAGTGTGTCAACTTTAAAAGAGATCAAAAAGCTTCAAGGAGGCAAACTCGTTTAAATATAGTGCACAAAAGAAGATTTACAATGTGAAACTATTCAGAATGTTATCGGCGCGAACCTCAACAACAAATTCAAAGACTACGTGAATCCACCGACTCGCTTTGAATACGCGGTTAAAACTTCAAGAAGTATTTACATGGAAAGAAGATTTTAGTTGAATCCTAAATACCTCGTGAGCATTGAGTATTGAGATTTAAATTATAATTTAAGCTTGTGTTTGCACGAATGAGCTGTGTATATTTACATTTACGATGATGACTAATGTTTCTTTGGCAAATGTCATATAGTTAACTTATTATGCCCGTAAACTTAAAAAAAAATTACGTCAATTCAAAGGTCTTACGGATTTGAAAACTGAATTTTTGAATCGTCTGTTTGTCAGTGAAATGTTACTTTAGAATAGAAATAAACGTAACTTCACGACTGTAATGTCCGAAGAGGTAGAGGTAAACGCATACATTCAAGAATATGTGCAAACACCCACGATTCGCTGGTTATGTTTTGGCCCATGTAACAGGTGGCGAGTCTGTCGAAATATCACCAAACTTGAGGTAATGAGAAACTACCAGAAAATGGAAAATCCCGGTAGAACCAGACATAAAACATTTTTTAACCGTTATCTCTGGTAGTCCCTGACCCGGGAATCGAACCCAGATCCCTAATAGTAGTGGCCTGCCCTGACTAGGCTACTGAGGCAGTCATAATCGAAATATTATCCAGAATCATGGAATACAATGTTAGTATACAAGAAGCGTATTTTTCTGTTTTATCTTATATATATAAAAGTCAATTGCTGTTCGTTAGTCTCGCTAAAACTCGAGATTTGGCTAATTTTGGTTTTAAATGATTTTTGGAAGTCCAGGGAAGGTTTAAAAGGTATGAAAACATGAAGAAATTGAAGAGAAATAGTAAAAAACATAATTACATTTTCCCTTACAAATAGTCCGTATCTATCTAACCTTTGACACATTATTTCATTGTAAGGCAATACAAAGTTTGGCGGGTCAGCTAGTTTATTATATTTTTTTTGGTCTACGTACTAGGTACCTAACTAAATACCTAATTTTTTTATTTGTGTTCACATCTTGCGGAATTTAACAAAGCTTAATAACTTGGGCGTTTTTATGTAACACGAAATATATCGAAAAATGTCTTGTTCACTAAAGTAATGTTGAATGAAATACTTAGGGCCAAGGGTCCAGGTCAGCTGGATGCAGTAAAATACCCTTATAATGGCCCCGCACCGTGTTTCGGCAACTATTGTTGATTCTTGACGGCTGATCGGGTCAGTATTTAGCTACTTCATATGATAAGGGGCGAAAGGTATGCCCTTTATGAACAAAGGAATGTTTTAATATACATTTTTTCCCGAGCTTAATAAGTTATGTTTCATATAATGAAAGGAGTAATCAAAAAAATAAGTCTTGTAACTGAATTTCGAGTAGGGAAAAAATACATTGAAAAACACAAAATAAATGTGAACCTATTCTGAATTAGGGAGTCGGACCCTACTGACAATAAGTTTTTTGGCAGGTCTGAAGCCCAAGGTGTTATGCCTCTGTGCCGGAAATTAAAGGACTGTACATTACCACCTGACCGGAACACGATAGTGCTGAACACTACCATTTAGCGGCAAGTATATTAGGCAATGTGGTGGTGCCTACGCCCGCGAGCTCCGTCACTGGAGCTTTACCACCAGTCAAAATTAACACTGGTGACAAGATGCACTAGGAATGTGACTTTGAACAAAAACAATGTACCTAGTTCGTTATAATATCTATGAACCGGGTGACACAGTTGTTATATAAGAGCCATGGGAACCAGTGAATTACCGCAAGTAATCGCCATTGTTTCAACACGTGCAACTTATAACATAAAATATGTTCGTATAAGGTTGGGATGGGCATGAGTACGCAGCTTTATAAATAATGCTACAGGCCGGCAACGAGTATTTTTTTATCAAACCTTTGTTCTTTCGCTTACATACCGTTTAGTTATCATGAAACAAGGTCGTGGGTTTGCGAAGTTAAATATAAATTTGTCGAAACGAACGGCGAAAATGTTTTTTTTTTTTTTTATGTAATGGGCGTGGCAAACTAGCATGCAGTTCACATTGATGTGAAGTGATGACTGCAGCCTATAGACACCCACATGAAGACCAAGGTCAAAATGCAGATGCGTTACCACTCCTGAGGCCTAAGGTGTTATGCCTCTGTGCCGGAAATTACAGGGCCGTACATTACCACCTGACCGGAACACGATAGTGCTGAACACTACCATTTAGCGGCAAGTATATTAGGTAATGCGCGAGCTCCGTCACTGAAGCTCTACCACCAGTAAAAATTAGGTTTGCGACTTTTTACGTGAGAAGTATAAATCTGCGTCTAGGATGATACGCATCACTTTTTTTTTAATGTAACGAAGATGGTAAACAGGCATGCAGTACACATAAATGTTAAGTGATGTCTGCAGGCGATAGACTACACAATAACCAGAGGTGACAATGCAGATGCGTTGCCACCCCTGAGACCTTAGTTGTTATGTCTCTGTGATAGTTATTACGGGGCTATTGCCATCTAAGTAGCTTTCAGCATTATCGTGCTCCGGTCAGGTGGTAAAGTATGTCCTGTAATTTCCGGCACAAAGGCATAAGAGTTTAGACCTAGGAATGGCACGCAAAATATTCAAATTACAGGTTTTAATGTAGATGTTTCTAGGTTACAAAATTCACTTACCATCAATGTAAACTGTACGGCTTTTTGTCACATAAAAAAAATTAGAGCACCCAAAATCCTTTTTGATTTTCAATATTCTATCATGAGTATGGGCATACATTTATAAAACTAACCATATCTTCGAATCCGAAGTAATTGTGTATAAACAGGAAGCTTTTCCACATGTTTTTCTCGCACACTCTGCTGTGCTCTTCCACCACAAGGTTCCATTGGGGCCCGTTGTTGATATCTGGTAAGATGTACGTGCAGAATAACATCAGGCTCAGGAACAGGGGGAACAATCTGGAAGAGAGATACTTTTGAAACATTATGTTATGCCTGTGTTTTTTCCGAAAGGAGTAGACAGGATTGAAGACGAAAAATGTCATGCAGAGAAACAAGATTCCCTTATTCGAATTAGTTTTGAGTAACAGCTGGCATATTAATCTTAATCAGATACTCACACGGATTATTACACTTAACTTAATAGGAACCATCTCATACTTTCAGTAACAGTTTGCTCTATAAATATTTTTTTTTATGTAACGATAGTGGTAAGCAAGCATGGATGCTAAGTGATAACCGCAGCCTATAGACATCTACACAAAAACCAGAGGTCAAAATGCAGATGCGTTGTTATAATTGTTGTCTCTGTATTAGTTATTACGGTTCTATACCGGAACAAGATTGTGCTGAACACTTCCATTTGGCAGCAGATACATTGGGTGGCCTACGCCCTCGAGTCTCTACAATGGGACCCTACCACCAGTGTACTAGCCGTGCTTTTATAATATACCTGTATCATGTTTACTATTTAAGCACCCAAATTAATTATAAAATTTTGTACACAGATTAACTATGAGCTAGATTTGCACGTAACACTAAAATATTTATTATGGCAAGCCACCTACCATCTAACGAGATCTTGTAGATATTATAGTAAATTTAATAGAGGATACTATTTAAATTACCATAGTACAGTCCCCAGAAAGATTTTTTTATGTAATTTAAATGGTAGACAAGCATGCAGTTCACATTGATGTTAAGTGATGACTGCAGTCTATAGACACTTACACAAAAACCAAGGTCAAAATACAGATGCGTTACCACTCCTGAGGCCTAAGGTGTTATGCCTCTGTGCCGGAAATTAGAGGGCCGTACATAACCACCTGACCGGAACACGACAGTGCTGAACACTACCATTTAGCGGCAAGTATATTAGGTAATACGGCGGTGTCTACGCCCGCGAGCTCTGTCACTGGAGCTCTACCACCAGTGAAATATTGCACATCGACCTTAGCAAGGAGACTCCGGCTATTTTCGGCTCTGTTGAGAGTTATTTTTTTGCACACTACCTACATGAGGTTCGTCAATCATTTTGATCAAATTTTGACCAATGCCGCAATATCAGTGCTTACGTATTCAGTGTACAAGAGAGACAACGCTCTATAATACAAAGTCGAAATTAACCGATTGTCTCTATCTTATGTTCGATGTGCAATATTTCTTGGCGGGTACAGTAATCATTTCAACGTTCGAGACTATTCATAGCTAGGGTTACTATCTGTCAGAGTTTTCCCGAACATGTCCTATTTAATGAGAGAAAATATACGGAAGAAGCCTTCAAAATAAAAACGAAGTCTATTTATTGAAAAAGTCCGAGGTTTTTAAGTTTTGAACCACTGACAGCATTAAGATTACGGCAGCCCTATTCACAGCTAACTGAAAAGTGGTATGGCAGTGGTTTAAACAGTGCTGTTAGAGCTCTACATTTCTAAAGACACACGTTATCATCATCTTCATATGTCAATCCCTCGACGTGACATTCCGTCATTCCATACAAACTCGCATCATCGATCATAGAAGTCCTTATGTATATTCACTTCCTGCAACGCTTTATGAAAAACAATCACCGATAACAAACACGTGTTAACGAGATTACTTAATGATTAATTAATTGGTGAAACCATTTGAGAATAAACAATTAAGTCGGCTTAGTTTCAGCATTAATTAATTTTCTATTGAATAAACCATTTTGATATAATAGGTGCTCGATTTGGATTTATTTTTCATATATCCGGGTTGGTTTAATAAGGGTTACAGAACGTGTTGCTTTTATCCGTTTCAAGCTTATCTTAATGATTTGGGAAATCATATTCAAGATTAAAATCGTATTGAAAACCCTGTTACGGATTCTCCAAAAGTGGATGTTTAAATTTTCCGCTGGATAAGTATCGTTTGGTAATATTTCACTCCTTTACGTTATCTCAATCTTGGATAAAATATTAAATATTCAGTTTAAACGACCATTAAATATTTACTAGAAAATATTTTTCATTTTAAAGAGTTGATTAGTGAATTATATACCTTTATTTGTTTTGTGAACTCTTGTGTTCTAATCTCAGTGGAACCTTATCATGTAAAGGTTTATGAGAAGATCAATCCGATTTGGGTTCCAATCGTATTACGTCGTTTATAAATGGGAAATTTTGTATGTTTGTCTGTTACTCCTTCACGCAAAAACTGCTGCACCGATTTTCATGGATACACACATAGGATAGTTTTTATCCCGTAAAAATGTTTCTGTGGCATCCCACAGATGCCATGGGATGATTTGATGAGTTTCCACGGGTTACGCGAAAAGCGACATACACGTGGGCGGAGCCGCGGGCAACAGCTAGTATTATATATTTTTTGGTACGGTGCTTGAAGAAAATTTTTCCCTACATTTTATATTAAAGTCGTTAGAATGACGATGACGACATCAATTGAAGAGAACAGACATAAAGGGACACATACCTACCAAGTGTTAAAGCGGAAAAAAGGCTTTGATAAAGATTTCATGAGAATGAATTCTTTAAATTACGAGCTTAGGGAAATATAGTCTCCAAAAGATTGACTGACAAGCAGACGGGCCACCTGATGGAAAATAGTTACAATCACCTAAAAAACATTTGCAACATCAGGGAAGTAGCCAAAGCGCTGCCAGCTCAGAAGACCTCTTTTGACGCTAGTTTCGAAGAGCCCTATTTAGTAGCCCTGAGGGAACACCCGAGGGAAGTTCGTTCCACTTGCTATTCTGGTCAGAAACTTTGAAGGTCTCTCTGATGGACACTGTTACTGAGCAAGGTGAACTGTTAAGAAAGAAATGAAGTTTTTTTTTAATCTGTAGAGTTTTCGATTCACTATATCTCTCCTATTCACATAATACATTTCAACGTCTAAGTTTTTTTTAATTAAGTTCATTATTTACCTGAACCATCTTGCAAGGAGTTTGTTCTTGATGTCAATAGTGCCTTTCTTCTCGAGCTCTTGTAGAAGATTGTAAGCGTTCAGAAACCCGCTGAGATATAGGAAACTGTCTGTGTAGACGATTGCCGAGCGTCCAATTACTGCCCAAGGCATGCCGAATACCTTAAAAAAATATACTTTTACCATTTTTGCATTGTAAAAATGTTATAAACTTGAAAGAGGAATCGGCATTGGAAATGGGTTCGTTGAATGTTTAAGTGAATAAATCTCTGCTTACCCCTTCGGGCGTGTAGTTATGTTTATAATATAATAGTCCGCGCAATTACCTACGCGTATAATTCCAATTCCCGCAAGAATTCGGAAAATCCTCTCCTAGTACTCCTTAGGAACTTATTTATATGTTTATCCAGTTTTTAACCGAGTTCAAAAACGAGAAGGTTCTCAATTCGGCCGGTATTTTTTTTAAGGACCATGTCGGCTGTGCGTTTATTGTCAGTTCAGTGAGTAATATTTTATTTTATGTACACATTAAATATTATAGTAAAAGAATACGATACATGATTTGTCCATTTATCAATTTTACATAGAAACAAACTTCTAAATCACACTTTTAATTCACACTTTAAATTCCTATTATTTAAACACAAACGCTTGAAAAGTTGGAAAAGGACTTTAGTCGAGCCAAAAGCTAAGCGGCGGTTAGACAGGTCAAGTGGAGCATGCTCACTGGAACGGGGCTAATTACGGAGAATCAGGACTTGCACATGGAAATGCTAATAAACAGAAAATTTGTCGCTTGAATATTAGTATTAGAATACTTAAAATCACGACTATTTTCTCCTTTTTAGTAGTAAAGGAGGAACCCAAAACATTTATGAACAATAAAATATAGAGCATTTCTATGTTTTAAGCATCTAGCGATTAAGTAAGACTTTTATAAAATGAATTGGAAGAATTACCTCGATAGACTTTAACATTTTGAGGTAGAATATCGCCAAAAACCATTTCCCGATGTTTAATTATTTTACAATAAGTACATCTTTTATTTAAAAAAAAGATGTTTAATTATTTAAGTGAGGCATAATCATTTTTGTCATTATTATTCATATTTCACAATGCATGTCAATAAAACTAAATCTTACTTTATTTTTTATGTTTGTTACATATTTTATTATTACATTTCTTTAAATTCAAATTTCCCGAAAGCAAACGCTTGAAAACATGAAAAAGGACTTTAGCCGAGCCAAAAGCTAAGCGGTGGTTAGACAGGTCAAGTGGAGCATGCGCACTGGAATGGGGCTAATCATGAAGAATTTACGAGGACTTGCACTTTGGAATGTAATTATACAGAGAATTTGGCCCTTGAGGTAAAGGTAATTAATAATACAGGTATTTCATATCACATAACGCTTGTAAGTATGAAAAAGATTTTCAAGTAATATTTAGGTATTTGGTTCGTGGTGAAATTTGAATAAATGCTATAGTGTTCGTTTACTCGTGATACTGTTTCTGTTTATTACATAGGTCTTGTATTATTGGTTGGATCTAAATCAGAGATTACGGAGTCAAGAAGATAGCAACACACGAGTCATAAGACATACATCAACCTTTAACTGCACTTAATTCTTAGGTTCAGTTGCACCAAAATATTTGTCAAAGGTATGGTTTATATCAAATTTAACAATAGCGATAACATTTACTGTAGCAGTGACTACGAAATGCGTTGCACCAGGGGATTTATTTTAGCATAGCTAAACATATCAGAGTTGACAGATTCCCTCATCATCTGACAAATAATTGAGGTTAACTTTAACGTCAACCAAATGCAGCTCTGTCAGTTACGGTTAGCAGGTAAAGTCTTGACGTCATTTTTACAATTTTCGAAAGGTCCAATTCATATGTTATTTATCTAACTTTAACTTTTTTAAACTAAGATAATGCAACCCAGCCATAATCTTTTATTTTTTTACAATCAAGAAAATGTATCGGTACTTACTGCAGAATAGTTAGTTTTGTTGACGTACGGACTATGTGCCATCGCCATCGACTTGTGTGCGAGTAGTAGAGCCAGAGCATTGAGTCCTCTAAATGCATCCACTCCTTTCACTCTAGTTGGTGAATCAGAAAGGTCGAAGATCTTCTTGAAGTTGCGCTTCAAGGAGAAAGCGTTGAGAAGCTTCTCGAAGTTAGTTGTCGCTTCCTTTCCATCGTCCAGTATCGTTCCCACGGTTAGCAATAGCAACAATGCTAAGAAAAATGTTCTGAAAAAAATATGAATCATCAGCAATCATGTAATTTATTCTAAGTTGGCGTCGGGACGTGACCCCCTGCCCACTATTGGAAAAATTATCTTTAAATGGATTGCTTGAAGAATTATCTTTAATGCTCTGCTAGTGCAGTCAGTTTACCGAACAATGGCGGTCAAACCATTCCAAAAAGGCGGTAGTAAGTGCAATAATGCAAGATGGGTAGCAGCGTCCTGCGATAAAACTACCACTACTGCGATCGCTAATCCGCCTGCCAAGCGTGGCGATTGTGGCATATTTTTACCTGATGAGTGATGACAAACAACACTGTTGTGAACGTATTATCGAAAGCTTTGTCCAGCTGTGAACATCTTTCGGCTAGTGATGAAATTTTAAATGAATTGAAAGATTCTCAAGACTTACATAGAAAGTGCTTTCCCAAAAGAGTATGGTCTTGTGACGTTTTTCACAGTGCACATGGGGTTGTGGACTCGAACGCTGATGCCCAGACCGTGCAACCTTTGGGAGAGCTCCTCTTCCAGGTCGAAGCTGTTGCAGGAGCTGGGGATGCAGACTCCCCACAGCAAGCTGGAGTATCTCGGCACTCTGTGGCCCATCTAGAAAAGGGAGAAAAATATTTTTTGTTGATAAAGAACATTATGATATTTATTATTATCTTAAATTACAACAATTATTAAAAGTATATTAGAACAAAACAATCAACCGCGGTAAATTATATTTTGGTAAGTTTTAGTTAGAGTAGCTTTCAATTATATAAATCAATATTAATTTGTAATACAAAAATAATCTATAAAACAAATTAACATTGATTTCGTATGATTAATAATTATAATATATAATTAATATACGCTGCCAAATCATTGAACGTTTATACGAAATTTCAGATGTTATATACCTTTCCGATTTCAGACGATATGGCAGCTCTATATCAAATCGAAAGGACAAATAGAAATATAATATTATAATTCTTATTTTCAACAGCACAAAAATTTGGACACTTAATAAGGTTAATAATTGCTTTTAACAACAACTCGCAAAGTTTTGCTCATCCATTACGAGGAGCTTTTTAAATATTAGTGAAGAATTATATCATTCATGTTTGCTCTGGTGGTTCGCGTCACTATAACACACAATCTGCTAAAAATATGGACACTGTATTATGACTATTTGACAAACAGATTCTGAAGTACTAAGTTTAACAAGAATTCTACTACTTGTAGCGTAAACAGATAGAAGTTTTGTTTTATCAGAATACGATTTCAACTGAAGCTTCGATTATCCTGGATCCACCATCCACCACCATTTCGATCGTGCTCCGATTAGGGGGTAGGTAATAAAAGGACCCGTAACTTCTTGATGCGATTCAAAACCATTTAGTCCCCAGGAATGGGATCGTCACTTTCATGACTAATAATATCCACCTTTTTAAAGTACTTCCAAAAACAAGGAACGATTTTCATTGCATTTCAGTTTGCCGTAAACAAAAACTTATGTGCAGTAGACTGACCCCTTTCAACGCGAAACTCTTAAAATGCAAATTAATGCAAACAAGATTTCAACATTCAAGTTTCAACGTGGATGTTAGTTAAAGTAGTAACATTATCCATTATCCTACATTAAGGAACGCATAGCATAAGTTTCTTGTTCAAATAAACTTGGGCGGGAGGTTCCGACAGACACCGACATTAAACCTGTAAACGGAGCATATGTAGATGGTTATTTGTAGTTACACGTGGATTGTGAGCATGTTAGCGTAGCTAGCGTATGTTTATACTTTAGGTTTGTAATTGTGTTGAGGGATTATGTTTTTTTTTATAAATCGGAATTACATTTTTTGTGTACCTACAGAAGAAGAAAAGGGTGAGACTCTGATAAAGTTCATAAATGCACATAACGCCAGGCAAATTATAAAATCCACGATTCGTCAGATTAAGTAATATGTTTTTAAAATGCCGCGCCGATAAAGAAGGCACCCACGGGCATTGTTGGGTGAATATCTATTAAAAGGCTAGCGCAATAATATATGAACCTGAAAGAAATGCGACCGATTTCCTATTCCTAACCATTGTACTACTATTTAAACTTTCTATGAAAAAGAGTTATTTTAATGCTCTCAGAATATTCATGTTACATCATATTTTCTATTTTATTGAATGATAACATCATTTTCGGTGCTAGCTTGGGAAAATCTACTGTGTTTTATTTCTATTGTCGTACCATTATAATAGTTTCAAGCACTACAGTCGTCAATTTATCTACTACTTCGCTTTACACAGACGTCATTATTGAATGCACGACAACCGTTTGCGAATTCCCCTTTCACGATTTCAGAATTTTCTGCAAAATACAGACATTTGTATCCACAATAAGCGTAGCTGTCGTTTGGATGCTTTCAAAGCCAAAATAGGATGCTCAATAGCATTGTCTTTTCAAAGGGTGTCCGATAGCATTCTGCGCCTTTCAGCAAATGTTTCGCCCAGTCTTGGTCAAGGGCTATTGTGTTGCACAATAACAATTGTGATTCAAAATCAGCTTAGAGACCAAATAAGTTGACAAAGTGAGGATATACTCTCGGAATATTAACGAAGGACCTTGTGAATCTTCGTGTTTGCGATCTAGATGATAGTGTCATTTTTTAATATACATTATATGTGATTCATTGTTTTCGCTTACATGATATTTTGATGAGCATGGCTTGGTTTTGGAATGAGCTCTTTGTTTTCTGATGAGCAACGCAGATATGGGACTATGGTAATGACGAACAATTACAAAAATGTCGGCTCTTATGGTAATACAATTGAAACGACGCGATTATTTTTTGTAGATCTTTTAAATTCTTTAAATTGGTTCAAAGATATAATATATTTATAAGCAATTTTAACTTGAAGTCGAATATGTGTTTTGTCGATGGGTTTTGATGGCTTGCAAATGATCCAATATTTGAGTACGACAATCGACAGAATTCTTCTAGCTCAAAATAACGGTGCTTGCAGACGGCAACTACTGTTTCAACCTAAGCATTACGATTATGTGCATATGCAAATAGTTGCGATACTATCTCTAGTAGAAAAAAGTTCGTCCACATCAAGGGTGGGTGACCTCACCATCTTCACAGGACTCGTAATCGAGTAAAACGTGATCTGAGTATAAATAGACCGCAATGTAAGTACTTGTCGTATTTTCGTACGACTACAGTAATGTAATGAGCATGCATTTTTACGTTTTGCTTTTTTATTCGCAGTTTGTTCTGAGGTCGAGGGCACTTGCGCCATATAACGTCTGAATAAGAACCCCTATTTGTCTAACCCTACAAGCTACCCGAAAATTATGACAATTGATTTCTTATTGTTCTTGGACCCTATAGGGTCCATCTGCTGCTTTAGGGATCTAGCTATTAGCTATATGTTTATGCTTTAGCTATTCTTGGATCCCTGTGTTGTCTGGTACCTACTATTTTCATTTAGAAACCATTCATAAAAAAAACCGGCCGGTTGCGTACCATATATAAAATAAAAAATTTCAAATACTTAGGTAGATTTTATTGTAAATATTCAGATTTCTACCCGTTCATTAAGATCGAGTAAAAATTGCTTAAAAATTACGTTTGGTGTATGGGAGCCCTATTAAATATTTATTTTATTCTGTTTTTAGTATTTGGTGTTATAGCAGCGGCCAGGGTTCAGACAAGCTGATGGTCGGACAGTCAGATGGACAACAGTCTTATTAATAGGGTCCCGTTTTTACAATTTAAGTACGGAACCCTAAAAAAATACAAGTTCTGATGAACGTGAGCGAATGTATGCCAGTAAAATGTGATAAGCGGTAACGCAACGTTGCATGTGCAAGAAATTTGAAACTTACTGAACTAAGCTTTAATTTTACTGATTAAGGTAATAGGTCAATGCACTACGGCTTTGTATGTGTATGCAGATATTTATTTTAACTGAACTTTGTATCACACATATTTGATTCATAATACATATTATTATCTATACCTACATCATATAAACATTATAAAACAAAGTCCTCCGCCGCGTCTATGACAAAGAATGTCTCTATTATATTCTTTTCATTAGTCTTCTCTTGCCGTCTCTTGCAGTTCTCTTGCAGTCTTAATCTTGCCGTTTGTAAAAGAGAGTATGGAACATTCTGTTGATACCTAGTTATTTTAATTATTAAGTATTTTTGGACCATTTTTTTGTTCTTTTGAAGCTTTACTTTGACATACAGTTGTTTGTAATTTGACCCATCACAAGGAAATTGTATTATTTCCAAGTGATTAAATGAATTTTTGAGTTTGAGTTTATCCGTCTGTTCGGCCACAATAAGAAAGACTACTGCACGGATTTTCATGCGGTTTTCACCAACAGATAGCGATTCTTGGGGAGGATTTGTTTACATAATTTGTTGAAGTTGTGTGTAAATTGGTTGGAATATACAATAAATGTTGCAGGTGTCAAAAATAATATCAAGCTTCCTGGAGCTGAGCCTGGGAGCTTTCATCAAAGACGGAAGACGTAACAAAATAATGTATGGCAGAATATTTTCTGTTTGGTAGATCACCAAAAAAGTTCGCGATGGCATATATCTAGCTTAGGTACTTTACCCATTATTAGTTCCAAAAAAAATATCAACTATAATGCGGTAATTAGAAGGATATTTAGACTAATAGAGTATGAATCCTTATCAAATTAAATACTCATGTTATTTTAAGCAATTGACCTGCTCATTTTAATTAGCTTATAATCGCGCACCGTGGGTTTTCATTCAAAATGAAACAGATCTATATTTGAGACAGACCAGGGTAAACCTCTGTAAATAACAAAATAAATAATACTTGACGTAACAATATACCTACCTATATATATTTTTAAATCATTCAACTATCTAGGTATCTCTTTCAATGTATACTTTCTCCAGCTTTATAATATACCTACTAATATTATAAAGCTAAAGAGTTTGTTTGTTTGCTTGAACCCGCTAATCTCAAGAACTACGCCTCGATCTGAAAACTTATTTCAGTGTTAGAAAGCCCATTTATCGAGGAAGGCTATACCTATAACATCAAGCTAAGATGAATAGGAGAGGTTAGTTAACATTGCACCCATGTGAAGCCGGGCGGGCCGCTAGTGTTCAATAAATATTAATCGATTCAAAAGAATTCAATTGTGCATCATTAAAAATTAATTTTAATTCTTCCAGCTCAGTCTACATTGTTCTAGCACCGCGCGGTCAGAATTTTAAGAAGTGCCACACTTAAAATGGACCTTGAATTCTACATAGTTCCTTTAAAAGATTTTGTATGTATGGTGCATGTCGTCATAGGTAATACCAGGTATGTTTACAAAACAATTAGTGTACCATAAAGTCATTATTGACTGTCTGATTTAGTACAGGGAAGCTGTTTACATCTGCGACATATTAAGATGTTTGATAAATTACTCTTTGTAATGATTCATGTGATTCTAGTGAAAGGAACCCTGAATGTCTTTAAGTATTTAATTTATTTATTCGCTTTTCTTGGTATTTTGCTGTTGATCACAGATAATTATCTGTGCTGTTGATATATCACTAGGTACCTATTCGTAATGGTTTATGTCATGCTGTGGACATTTTGGAGGGATAGAAATATTGAATTATGAATACAATAAAGTGTTTAATTTATTCACTTACTAGATGACCCGGAAAACTTCGTTCAGCCATACAATAAATGTTAAAGCCATCGCCGCATAAGAAATGAAAAAAAAAGAAAGTTTCACTAAAATCCGTCCATAAAGTATAATTACTGAATTGCCAGTGGGAATGAATGATTTTCCCGCAGTCAAAAGTCAAAATGTTGGCCAGGCTTAGTATCTATACACCACAAAAAGTTTCATTCGAATCCGTCCAGTAGTTTCGGAGATTAGCCAGGACACACAGACAAACGGACAAACAGACACAAAAAAAATAAAAATCATCGAAAAGTGTTCTAATACTATTTTTACATCGCCCCAATTAGTTTTTCGTAAATATATTCTATGACCAGACACACGAATTTTACTGTTTTATTATAATGTATATATTTGTTTTTGCTTTAGGTGGTTGATAAGCCAGTTGATCCAACGGTGTGTGACGACTGTTTGAACCGAGGCTCACGGGTACGATCGCCGCACCGGGACAAATATTTGTATGGTCTACAGATCTGATATTTGTTCGGGTCTAGGTTTTGGTGTAGGTAGGTATGTATTGTATGTGTACAACTGCACCCACGATACAGGTATACCTAGTGTGAGGCTGTAAGTGGCGTATTTTTTTTTAGATATCATCGCAGTCCTATATCTATAGTCATTCATTATAGGTAGTTTATAACCCGACAATGCAAAAATGTAATGTTGTAGACCAATTTGAAATAAATGATTTGAATTTTGATTTTTTTAAATTAACCATTTGTATGTTTACTTATGTGTTTGTTTGATTATAGGGTGATCATCGGAAATACTGATCCGACCATGAAAATACTTAAACTAACAATAAGCTATAGTATTCAGAGGTGACATAGCCAATATTTTATAATGATTGAACTTAAAATTAAGTGAAAAATAATAGTAGATATAATAATATGTAAATCAAGTCGGAGAAAAGCGGGCGAGATGTGATTCTGTATAATCTGCGCTGACTAAACGGTTCGGTATTGACGGACATAATGTTCACAAAATGTCTTTATTAGTTTCACAAAAATATTTATGGTAATCTAACTTTTTTGTTTGAATAACTAGGTACAAAGTTTTTTTTGCTAAATTAACGAAAGAAAAAATATGTGAAGTTGAGATATCTTTTTCATGAACTAAACATTAATCTTTATTAAAATAAAGAATTTTGACATAAAGATAATTTTATGAAGATAAATTAGTCTAACAAATAAAAAATAAATACGCGCCATAATCTTTCTAACGTACCTACCGTCCTCCCGAACAAACATTATATTTTAGTATTACTAATATAATATTTATTGCACCCACGCGAAGGCTGGGGGATCCGTTAGTCACTACATATTAAAACGTCCCTCTATTTTCTCTGTCTGTATGTATGCGCTAATCTCGGAAAGTTGTGAACGGATTTTTTTCCTGTTTTAAATGTTGGAAACAGAGTTTCCTGAGGAAGGTTTATACGTAACTTCACGCCTGTAATCCCCGAAGGGGTAGGCAGAGGTAAATGCATGCATTCAATCATACATGCAAACACCCACGACTCGCCGGTTACGTTTTGGCCCATGTAACAGGTGGCGAACCTGTTGCCATCTCCGGGCACATTACCAAACTCCGGGGTACTGGGAAACTTCCAGAAAATGGAAAAATCCCAATAGAAGCAGAGATAAAGGATTTTAAACCGTTATCTCTGATAGTCCCCGACCCGGGAATCGAACCCAGGACCTCCAGCGTAATAGTAGTGGCCTGCTACCACTACGCTACTGAGGCAGTTTATAGGCAGGAAGGTTTATATTTATAATTTATCAATATCGTACTTATATTTACCGAGATATCATTTTTTTTGTCAAAATAGTCGTGCACGTCCACACAATATAATAAATGCTAACCGTGCGAAGCCGGGGCAGGTCGTTAGTAGTTTATATTTAAGGATGTCGTTCAATGGTAATGTTAATATCTAACATTAATAGCTACCACTGATTCAGGTTATTATAGATGTTCATTGTGCGGCTCTGCGAATCGCGCGAATTTCTGACACAGTGGCAAAACAGCTTTAACCTCAGGAATGCCAATAAAGTAAAGTGGAAGACGTATACCATATTTTGGTTGAATGTGTTCGAGGTGAGGCTCATCGCAGGGCTTCATTAGAAATAGGACATTGCAACAGTGTCCTGGCAGATCCTACTACGGATGACGCCAGAATACTGTTGCAACTATATCAATTGTCAATGAGCTAATGTTGTTTAATTATTTTTTTAAATGAAGAATGTAATTCATGTGAACGTATAGAGCGTCATGGTCTTTGACCAAGCTCTTTAAATGGAGATTAAAAAAAAAAAAAAAACAATGCCAATAACGCCTTTGCACAAAAAAATATTCCAATAAATTGATATGGATTATGACGCTTATGTCCCCAAGTTGGATACAGTACCGAAAATATGTAAGGACCTGTAGCAATGTAATCGACATGTTACATAATATTTGGTTTACATTGACCAAGGTCACGCCCTAAGTAAGGTCTTGTTCACATGTCGCATTGTTTATGAGATCGAAAGTGTTGCCCACTCAAAATGGATAGAAAAAATATGTTTATGGAAATAAAGATATGTTTATGTTTTGTTGTATGCTTGCTTAGCTTACGTAGGTACTGTAAGGTATATCGCTTTTATCTCTTTCTACCTGATTTTTTTTTTAATTAACTGAAGGAATGATCTTGAGAAGAATAGCTTCTTTTAGAATATTAAATTTATTTATACAAGGTGTAACGGCAAGGTCCAACAATATTAAAAGGTGATCATCAATATCAAGTTTCAAATCATTTAACGTAAACAATAACAATGAAATGACAACCATTTTTTTCATACAAAGTTTAAAAAAGAATTTTTTGTGATTTGTTTGACAACCCTAACACGTAGTATCCTAAAACGCTCAGCATTTCACACACATATGCCGTGCGTGGTGTGCGTGACGGTGAAGCGAACGGTACGTGTGTGTGCGTATGAAATGCAGCATTTCAGCAATTCATACTTACGCATTACTACGCACATACGAGTAGCGTTCGTGCGTAGTTATTTGACTGATTATGCTGTCAGCTGTTGTTGTCAGGGTTGAACGCATAAAAGAAGATGTTGCGAGCTCGGCTCTGGTTCGTACATGTCCTCAAAAAATAGGTAAATTATAGAATAATCCGAAAAAAATACAATTAATTTATTCAAGAATATATTTTATACAACCACATTTTATTCAAACGATTTTATAATTTTCAACCATGTTCAACATGGCGGCGATACAGCCGACGCTTGGGATAGTACCTATGTAGATAAAACAAAACTAATGCCATCTGTATCTTACTAGTGCATCACATATTAGGTTGGGGAAAAAGTTTCTTCGCATTTTTTTAAGATAATTCAAAACATTTTTTAATATAGTTTATTTAAATTTAACTAAAGTATGTATGTACCATTTTGTTCGATAACCTTTTGCCATCTTGTAGGTAGGGACATGATCCCATTGCTATAAACATTTTGGGACTTCTCATCAAAATACCGCGACAAGTGGATTTGGCAGTCCTCTCGTGATGTTAACCTAACATTGCATAAAGAATTCTGAGGAGACCGAAACAGGTGGAAATCTGAAGGTGCAAGGTCAGGACTATACGGCGGATGCATTAACACCTCCCAGCCAAACTCTCTTAATTTTTGCTGAGTGGCTATAGATGTGTGAGGTCTAGCGTTATCATGATGACTTCTGACCACACCCCTTCTGTTGATCAATTCTGGCCGCTTTCTCTCAACTTCTTGCTTTAATCTCATCAGTTGTTCGCAGTAGAGTTCAGAATCGATAGTCCTGCCTGGTGGTAATAGCTCATAATGAATAATGCCCTTCCAATCCCACCACACACACAACATCACCTTATTGTGAGTTAACCCGGGTTTCGCCACAGTCTGTGAAGCCTGACCGGCCTTTGACCACCACCTTTTTCGCACGTTCTTGTCGTACGCGATCCACTTTTCATCACCAGTTATCAGCTTCTTCAAAAATGATTCGGTTTCATTACGTCGTAATAAAAAATCACAAATGAGTACACGGTTCATTAGGTTTCTTTCAGTGAGCTCGTGAGGTACCCAAATATCGAGCTTTTTTTTGTACCCAGCTTTTTACAAATGCGCCAAAACTGTTTTGTGATCAATTCTCAGTTCTTTAGCTACGTCGTAACTACTGATATGTCGATCTTGCTCCACTTTTTCAAAAATGGCATCCATTTTGTCCGTAATAGGGCAACCAGAGCGAGGTGCATCTTTGACATCAAAATTTCCGGATTGAAAACGCTTAAACCAAATTTGTGCTACTCTCACAGACACTGCACTAGGTCCATTAACATCGCAAATTTTTTCGCGGCTTGCGTTGCATATTTACCTTTTTGTAGTAAAATTTTAAAATGTATCGAATTTCTTCATTAGATTCACTCATCTTGACAGTACAAAAAACAAATGAAAATCACACATTTGCCTAATTTGAATTTGGAATTATGTTCTTTAAAATGTTAACTTTCAATGATACCAAAACCAGCCAGATACAAATACTACAGCCAAAGAGATTTTATTACAAGTTCATACATACTATAATGCGAAAAGACTTTTTCCCCAACCTATTATTAAAAAAAAAACGTATCGAATCGATCAATTTGAAGAAGTTCAGTGATTTTTTTAAAACTTTTTTTTTTATGTAATGGGCGTGGCAAACAAGCATGCAGTTCACATTGATGTTAAGTGATGACTGCAGCCTATAGACACCCACATGAAGACCAAAGTCAAAATGCAGGTGCGTTACCACTCCTGAGGCCTAAGTGTGCCGGAAATTACAGGGCCGTACATTACCACCTGACCGGAACACGATAGTGCTGAACACTACCATTAAGCGGCAAGTATATTAGGTAATGCGGTGGTGCCTACGACCGCGAGCTCCGTCACTGAAGCTCTACCACCAGTAAAAAAATTGGAAATCGATTCGTATAGTTTTAAATATAAAATCGATTTTGTCGACTTCAAACCTATTAGTAAATAGCACATATAAGTAATAGGTAGTATATAATTACAATTAAATCTTTATTATTTTTTACTTTTCAGTTTTGAAGTCGGTTTTTCTTAACGTAGTTATATTTATGTTATAACAAGTTGTGTCTATTTAATTATTATTTTATTGAGTTGCCATTCCCACTTCAGCCAAAAGACATCCACAGCTGGACAAAGTTTTCCCTAAAGACACTTACAACAATGAAGTGTGATGTGATTATGATAGTGTGTCATGCGGCGTTAATGAACAATATCTATAAAAAAAAAAGCTACTCGAGCGTCGATGCGCATGTTTGTGTGAGTGTGCCGTTTCAACGTTTTGTACGTAGTTTCCATACTGTTCATATTTGTACTGTGTCATAAGCGATCTACTCGATTAAGCAATACGGATGCGGTCGGGTAGTGTGATGGGTGACCGCTAGTGGCAAATTAAATGCGCGTTTCCGTGCTTCGGAGGACACGTTAAGCCGTCGGTCCCGGTTGCTATCGATAGATAGCAGTCGTTAAACCTTGTCGGAGGCCTTATGGGGGCGGTTTGAAAACATCCGACATCGGGTTGGCCACTAACCCACCCACCTCCACCAATCCGCATTGGAGCAGCGTGGTGGAGTAAGCTTCAGGCCTCCCGCCCCCAAAAAAAAACGGGAGAGACTCGTGCCCAGCAGTGGAACGTATAATGGGTTGCCATTATCATGGCCCTTAATTTGTCGAATTCTTTACGCGATATACATTTACAAAAATTGAAATTTCATAATCATGACATCATCTCAATAAAGTAATACCTGAGTGCATGATGCGTAGGTCAGGGTCGCAGCTGAGTGATATTAAATAACTGCATTGCAAAATGTTTCGCAACAGATGTATTGGTGCATCAATACCTAAGAGAAGTCCCTTACTTTACATTAAATATTTTTTTCGATTCTCGTTGTCCAAAACACGTACCTAATAGGTTAAGATCCCACTGCAGAATCTTTTCGTTCATCCAGATATGCTGCAAACCTAATTTTTACACAACTTAGTATGAAATTAAAGCTATTTTTTTCTCATTATTATGGTATACGGGAGCCAAATTAAATCGGCCGCAAATAAAAGTTGCTGACTGCTAAAGATAAAATAATGTAATAAAAAAAAACTTGCGACTAAATTTTGATAGGCAACCTAGTAGGTATATATTCTCTAGATTATAAAAGCGTAAAAAATTGGTTTGCAGCATATCTGAATGAACGAAATGATTCTGCAGTGGGATCTAAACCTATAATATGTAAAAAATAAGCCAATCAAAATTATGAACTTTGCAACATTATGGTAACTGAAGTTTATAGCATAGGTAGTACCTTTATTAATTTCATTTTGCATAAAATGTCATACGTCCTAAGTATTAAATAAATAAACGCAGTAGGTACATAACCCGCCAACCTTCCCATGGCCCCACCAACCTTCCTGGTTATTTGGGCCGCCGAATCTCAATCGGCCCATCCGTTCGTGAATAGCTACTTCGAAGCGTTCCCAAGATACCCCACGATCCCGTAGCCTCATCGGCTCTTCCAGCGGCCCAGCGCACGGAGCAGATTGGCTTGCCACTGCGAATGTTATGAGCCGGTGGTAGCTGTCAATAACATTCTCGCACACTCTCCACTCTGTTACCAGAGTGCCTCTCGTCATGAGTGTTAGGTAGGTACAGTATTAGTAATGTAAAATGTAATGGCTACTGGTGCAGAAGGGTTCTAGAGTGGCGACCATAATACAGAAATACGAAGCATGGGTAGCCTCTCCGCGACGTGTACTGATGACCTGGTGAAGGTCGCGGGCCATCGATGAGGGAGAATCTTTGATGGAGTCCTCAGTTCAGCAGTAAACCTATTTCGGCTGAAATGATGATGAAGTAATGTATACTTACATCAGTGAGATTGCTCCGTATATAATGACCGCTATGGATCAAGTAGTCCAGCTGATCATATCCCTGATCCGCGACGTTGATTTGCAGGGAGGCGAGGCAGTACTTCCCGCGCACTGGACCGTCGACGCTCAGGCACTCGTCGAAATCTCCATACTGGTTTGCATTCCCGCTGAGTATGCCAGACGGTGGTTTGGCGGTGGCGTCAAACACTGCAACAAATTGTTAAAGTCAAGGAATTGTTTTAATCTTGGAGTGGGATTCACAGAAACTCTAACTTTTTTTTGATGTAATTGAAGTGGCAAACAAGCATGCAGTTTACATTGATGTTAAGCGATGACTGCAGCCTATAGACACTCACAAAGACCAAGATCAAAATACAGATGCGTTACCAGTTCTGAGGCCTAAGGTAATAATAATAAAAAAAATAAAATACGCTTACACTTACAGCCCCACATTAGGTATAATGCCGTTGTACACATACAACACATACACAAACACCAAGAACCGAAACAAATATTTGTAGGCCATACAAATATTTGTCCCGGTGCGGGGATCGAACCCGCGACCCTTCGAATCAAACGGTTATCTCACACCGCTGGACTAACCGGGTCGTCGTCAAGGTGTTATGCTTCTGTGCCGGAAATTACAGAGCCGTACATTATCACCTGACCGGAACACGATAGTGCTGAACACTACCATTTAACGGCAAGTATATTAGGTAATACGGTGGTGCCTACGCCCGCTAGCTCTGTCACTGGAGCTCTACCACCAGTAGAAAACTTATTAGACTTTGTTATAAGTTGAGTTTTTATCACATTCGGCATAAGTTTTCGTTTTTATTTGTGGGTTTATGCATTAGTATAAATGAGACCTGCTACGCCAATTCAAATAAATCCGTTTCAATATTCAAAGAAGAATCTGGGAGGATTGAACCTAAGCACGCTAAAGCACGACTTTACTTAACAGTGGCGAACGCTACGCCATCGAGGTAATAAAAAAACGTAATATTTTTTTCCTGTTTGTGTAAGACAACAGCAACACACTATGAAGTGTATTGTTGCTTCCACAAAGCATGTCTCTACCATCTAGGTAAAACCACCTATTGATGGAGTAAGCTAATTTCAATGTTCATGTAAAACTGACACTTTGCTAACTGGAGCTAACATTTTCCAAATACAGTAGCTAAATTTGCAATAATTCAATCTAGTATGTGGGCACTATTGCATACCTTAGACTATTATTGCATTATGTTGAGATCAGCAGCTGTAGGTACCATGATTTTTTCTTGACAGCCTTAACTGAACTGCTATATCTGTGCTCCTATTCGATAGAAAAGGTAAACAAGCGATCACGATAGATTACCGTTATTGCATTTAAAGGAGGTACAAATTGGCATCAATAACAATGTCGATATCAATTTCCATAAGTGGTCGCACCTCTGGTGCTATTCGCATTTTTCCGTTTTCTATAAGTTGGCCCTGTGTCATCCTCGGAGTTTGGTAATGAGCCCAGAGACACAATGCAAATATGAACAGTGTGGAAACTACGTACAAAACCTTGAAACGTCACCCACACACAAACATGCGCATCGACGAGGCCTCTAAGCGGTTCTCGCGGTGCTGCAGTACTGAGCCACTTGCTACATCGAGCGTTATCGTTTGTGTTAGTGTGCCATTTCGAACGTTTTGTACGTAGTTTCCATACTGTTCATATTTGTACTGTGCCAGAGATATCAATAGTTTTAGGTACATGGGCCTATGTATGCTATGTAGGTATGTATGGGTATGCTTGAGCTTGAATACTTTAATTCATTTACTTTTTCACATCTGAATAAACATGTACCTTACAACCAACGAAAATGGAGAAAGCGAAAGATAAATCCGCTATAAACCGTCCACGTATTGGTGCAGTAAGCTAATTTCAATGTACGTATCAAACATTGACGATTTGCTGACTGGAGTTAACATTTGCCAAACACAGTGGCTAACTTTCTCGCCAACTTTGCACCAATTTAATCCGAACTTTGCTTTGTTGTTTCGTTACATCAGATGACTCAACAAAAGCGCTTTCAGGAGATTAGAGAGCAATCTTGTTCGAACTACAAAATAACAATTTCATGTTTGAGTGAAAAGATTGAAGTGTTTTGACAATGGTTGGTCGTAAATAATGTTGCTACAGTAAAATAGCAAACTTAGGGAACGTAACAATTGTGAGAAGTGGCTTATTGAACGCCAGAGTTCAGGCATCGGACATATTAGCTTTATACATATCATGATAGGTATAAACTTTTTTTTTTTTTTTTTTTTTGTTATTATGGCATCGCTATTACGCATATTGCCAGTGTCAAGTAAAACGATATTTCGTATTTATTTAAGCAGCGTCAAAGTTAGTATAATATCAAGTATAATATGTAAGTATCAAGTATATAAGTTATCTAAGTCAAGTGAGTTACAGTCAAGTTAAGTCGAGTAAAGCGATGGCTACTTTACCAGAACATTTACAATTAAGTTTTGGAGGCAACCTGAAAGGTCGTGTTTTCGCACTGTTATTCTATTTCACTATACACGGGCACTGTAATAAACCTATATCAAACAAAATGCCACCAACTTCAATATAACTTAAAAATACACAAAGAAAATGAAATAAAATAAGAGCACCATACGCCTCTTTCAAGGTTCCCGCCAAACCTCTTTAAGTTCATTATTTCGATCTCAGGGTCGGAGCTGTACATTTTTAGGGTTCCGTAGTCCACAAGTAACCTGTGTAGTTTCGCTTTAGGTCCGTTCGTCCGACCGTTTATCCGCAGTTAAGCTCAGAGACATAAGCTTCGAACTAGTACTAGAAAGCTGTAATTACATTAGTTACGCAAACGAAGTGGTAAAATAAATTAAAAAAAAAAATGTGTACCTATATGTATCTTTATTTTGCATCCCATTATGTGTGGTATAGTTGGATAGGTCTTCCAAAATTGTGCGGTATGGGAAAACCATTTTTCTATTAGGTACGTAAGGGATCGGCTTGTGAAATATTAAGCTTTACAGTGTCAATTTTTGCCAGCTAAACGTGAAAAAATGAGACGTGTGAAAAAATTCACAGTAATAGCACAATACCTCTAAGAAAAACATGCTGCAGGTTATCGCCTTTGATGTTTTGCTAAAAGCCGTTGCATTCTTGTTTTTATTTACGTCGGTAATAATAACACGTTCATATTACACGTAAGTAAACTAACGTGAAAAACTATGAGCTGTCCAAAATACAGAAAATGTAAAGAAAATGTTCCATTTTAATAAATCCCAAGCGCAATACATGAATCCTATACATACAAATTTATAGTTTCTCTTTTAAAACAAGAATAAAGTTTAGTGTCCATACATATGTATAGGGACGCCGATGACGCATTTATATTCTTCACACCACTCCAGATAGGATTCGGGACGTTTTACGAATTTCATGAATTCTCTACAGAGATCGACACCCTAGTAGTTGGAATGGTTGCATTTAATCCAAAGTCAACAGTCAGTTTGATGACCATAGTAAAATATCTTTCGAAACAAGAGTAAACGTTTCAGTTTACAATCTAATTCAAATCGTTATATTGGGATGTGTGTAACATGAAGAAAAAAACGGCCAAGTGCGAGTCGGACGATCACAGGGTCACAGATAAAGTTGAAAAATTCTTTACGAATTTCATGTATTCAAATCTTCAGAGATCGCCACCCTGGTAGTTAGAATGTTTAATCGAAAGTCACCAGTCAGTTTGATAGCCATAATAAATGCCTTTCGACACATAAAACGTTAACAATCTCATTCAAATTCCAATTCATAAATTCTACACTCAAAAAAAAAAGGAAAAAAAAAAAAATGTTTATATTTATATTGATACACATTTATATTTTTCACGTCACCCCAAATACGATTGGGAATGTTTTACCAATTCCATGAATTACCAAAGTTCGCCACCCTAGTAGTTCATGGTTATTTTCACAAAGTCAACAGTCACCATTGAACCTTGTTATGTCAGATGGTGAAATGACGGTAAGTGGTGAATTCGAAATGCGGGATGACATTGGCGTGACCGGCGTCCAAAGTGAAGTGTGAGTGGAATAAAGTTTGAGATGGGCTGGTAATTAACGTGGTCGGTTCGCTTTAGCGGCGGTGGTGGATTTGTTCTGGAATATTCTGTATGTTTTTTTGATGAAGTACATAAATACTTTAAGGGTATCTTTTAGCGGTTTCTTACGTCATATCGAATTCCAAATGATCGAATATCAAAATATCGATCTACTGGTGGTAGAGCTCCAGTGACGGAGCTCGCAGGCGTAGGTACCACCGCATTACCTAATATGCTTTCCGCTAAATGGTAGTGTTCAGCACTATCGTGTTCCGGTCAGGTGGTAATGTACGGCCCTGTAATTTCCGGTACAGAGGCATAAAATGGTTAAAATATCGATCGCTTAAGTAATTATAATTAAATATTAATTTACAAATTGAAAAAGAACTGTCTGTGCTCAATCCTACAAAGAATATAGTGTTGTATCAGTACTTTAAAAACTTGGTTACTATTAGAAATCAATCCTAAAAGTGAAATATTTAAGATCGTTGATTAATGATATTTTACTCGACTCGTGTCTTTCTTTATTGATTGTTACAAAAAAAAAATAAATAATTTTTAAAAAATCGCTTCGGCGACCAATTTTTTTTGTGTTGATATGGACACGTCATAAACAATATGTCATCAAACGGCGCGATTTTTTTAACAAACGTTTGATACATAAATATAGGTTTCTTTTTTACATAAACGTGAAAACGGTAATGAATAATAAAAAATAAGATTATGATTTTTTTGATAATTTAAAAAAGTTATAATAAACAAAATGTTTTTTTTTTTAACTTTTAGGACGTGATTTTATCAAGTAGGTACATGCATAAAAAGAGGTCCATAAAGCGTTTTTTGGAAAATTTGTTTTTTTTTTTGGATTATTTACAAATTTTTTGCGGAACCTATTCAATGAACCCGCAAGTCACGTAAAATATTGTTCATATTTAAAAAAATCATGTTAACATTAATTTCTGCAAAGAACCAATTTTAATAGTACTGGTACATTACCATGTAAGTATGACATGTTACCACTGTATATAACTTTTAAGCTGATACCTAAAGTATTTTTTGTATTGCTTCGAGTACCTACGCGGTGTCTAAGGGTGAGATTCACAGACCGCACTACAACTTTACTTTGAGCAAAGTATGCTTAGAACTGTCAGTACAGTATGGGATTTGACAGTTCGAAGTGTACTTTGCTTGAAAGTAAAGTCGTAGTGCGGTCTGTGAATCTCGCTCTAAGAGTAACAAAAGTAACTAACGGATAGTAGGAAAAATAATGTTTTTCCTTCACATTTGCTTTTAACTATTTTGTACACAGCACATATGCGCTTCACCGCAAGAAATACCGAGAAGAATCCGCGTATTTTGTTGTGATATTTTTTATGTAAGGTAGCAAACAAGCATGTAGTTCACATGCATGTTAAGTGATGACTGCAGCCTAATAGACCTTCACAAAAACCAGAGTTTAAAATGCAGATGGATTGCCATCCCTGAGACCTTAATTGTTTTTTTTTGTTGTAATGGAAGTGGCAAACATGCATGCAGTTTATATTGATGTTAAGTGATGACTGCAGCCTATAGACACTTACACAAAGACCAGAGGTCAAAATGTAATTGCGTTACCACTCCTGAGGCCTAAGGTGTTATGGCTCTGTGCCAGAAATTATAGGGCCGTACATTACCAACTGACCGGAACACGATAGTGCTGTACACCATTTAGCGGCAAGTGTATTAGGTAATGCGGTGGTGCCTTATTGTGTCTCGTATGTTGTCCGAGAATGGATTAAGTTAGGCAGCTGGTGACTCGTTCACTTAGGGGATGCTTCTAAACAACCAACACGATGGTCGATGAGGGAGAACACTGGCTTAATAGATAAAGGGTGTGGAGAACTATCATTATTATTCAAATGATGTCACGTATATTAATACTTAGATTTAAATTTATTATAAACATATAACTTCCTTAACAATTATAATGACCATGGTACAATTAATCATTAGATATGATAATCAATCGCGATCGTGACACACAACATATGCTTTTGCGCATCCTCCCACACCAACAACATTATACACCATTATCTCATTAGAATCAATTTGCATACGCCCTGTTGTTTAAAAACAAAAGACTACATAGGTATTTTCAGGATTCCGTTCAAAGGCAAAAAAAGCCGAACCATTACAGGATCACTCGTGTGTCCGTCTGTTTGTCGATCACGGTGAATTTATTTCGAAATTATAGGATAGTTAGGTAATGCTGATATTTAGTACTCATAATTATGTAAGTCAGTGACCCATACACAGACATTAACGACAAATAAATACATTTTAAGTACCTATCACGGGTGTCCTGTAAAAATTATAAAACTGAAAAAAGATTTTTAGTTATATGAAAATTTCAAATGAAATAGATCTCACATAATTTGACAACCGCCTTTTTTAATTTCCGTAACCATGTATTATTTAAATTTAATGAGCTGAAATTGAAAAAAATGCAGAAAAATTAATTCTACATTCTATTCCCCTATAAATTACAGGAAAATCTGAAAAAAAAATCTATGGTATTTAAAAAATAAAAAAAAATGATTACTAACTTGCAATTATTCCTTTTAAGGGTTCCGTAAAATACAAGGAACCTAATTAATTTCGCCATGTCCGTTCGTCTGTCCGCAGGAAACGGAACCTTGCATTGCGCAGAACCGACACGTACTTGCCCGGTTTCTTAATCTTTATGTTGTGAAATGAATATGAAAACAAATGAACTCCACAGCCTATTGACATCTACTACGTTAGCATAAATGTCATGCATGTATGTATGTTTCATCACGCTTAGTCCCTGACGGGGTAGGTAGAGAGTATAGCCAATGACATCTATGGCCGCGTAATTTCTGCGTAGAGATAAAATATATATTTCAGGGAGCTTTAATGTCAACGCATTTGCATTTCGACGTAAACTTAGTTAAGATGTTTGCAGTATTCACTTACCATGAATGTGAATTGTAAGTCAAATTTCATATATTGTATATGTTTTTTCATGACAAAAAACTACATATGTATGGGTTCGCGTAACATCCTTTCTGATTATTTGACATTTTAGAGTAATGTTTCATCCCTATTTTGAAAGAATCAATTTTTTTCGAAAAGTGCACGGCATTAATATCATGGGTCAAGGATGCGTCATATAAAGCTCCTATCTACAATTCACAAATTACGGAAGCGAAGTTACATCGGTCATTTGAAAAGATTTAAGGGCTGCCACGTGGGAGCGTTCCTGTATTGGGAGCCATACACTTAAGATTTGGTTGAGGTACCAGGGTGCAAAGTATCTTCCATATCTTAATCTGATGCGCTCGAGTAAATCCAAACATAGCATTAGGGGCTCCCTTTTTTAACCAGTGGAAAATGCGTTACTCATCCCTTGCACCCTTGGAGGGGTGGGTTATGTGGGACTTCGGGAAAGGACATTCGTATAATAAATAATAATGGCAACCCATTATACGTCCCACTGCTGGGCACGAGTCTCTCCCCCTTTTTTTTGGAGGGGGGGGGGAGGTTTGGTGCTTACTCCACCACGCTGCTCCAATGCGGATTGGTGGAGATACGAGTAGCCGACAACGTTTAACGACTGCTATCTGTCGATAACAACCGGAACCGACGGCTTAACGTGCCCTCCGAAGCACGGAAACGTGCATTTTAATTTGCTACTAGCCATCACACACCCGACCGCGCCCGTAACGCTTAACCGAGTAGATCGCTTTCGATCTACACCAGCCGCCGGGCCATGCGCGCTTCATTCGTATACCCACTAAAAACTCTGTGTGTTTCAATTCGTCCGCCATCAGTGGTGGGGTCGCGGGCATGTATCGCACACACCAGCGACCCAACCGACGGCTGCTCGTTGCGTCATGGGCTCTCCTACTATAACCACAGTCATCTACGTAAACACATTAATTACTTGAGTTATTGTCTCGTCACATCACATAACTTTTTTTGCGACATTTTTAGCCAAGCGGTCGTAGTAGAGTAAACAAGGTCAACTTTTTGTAGCCACTTATACTTTACTCCTTCTTATCGATGCATACCGATAATGTGTTGTCATAGATTTAGCACATGTATCATTGAGTCAAAAAAAAAATAAAAAAATACTTGCGGCCAAATTTTGATAAGCAACCTGGTGGATATACTCGTATATTCTCTAGATTAAAAATATGCGTATAAATTAGGTTTGCAGCATATTCGGATGAACGAAATGATTCTACAGTGGGATCCTAACATATAATAAGAGATACTACTATTATGAGCCGGTAATTTACGTCCTCAAGCTTTGTCACTGGATTTTTACTCCCATACATTACCACTTGACCTAACGAGAAAACTATAACGGTAGACTTTTGCATTAAGCGGTGGGTAAATTGGGAAATAGACTGCTTCACCATTGAGCTCCATTACTGGACCAACACACTCATTACGATAGCCAAACTGGTACCATACTAGCAGTGGACGCTACCATTCATAATCAGAATCCCAAAAAAACACGAAATTGACACCCATACCTATAATATTAAAAAATATAATGTCTGCAATATTGAATTTGTAAAAAAATCGTCCAAGTGCGAATCGGAATTATGCAAGAACCTGTACCGTTTTCTATAAAAATCGCCAAAAAGTCACGTTTGTTGTATTGCGCGCCTTTTTTCTGTTAATCTTATTATTTATTTTAAAAGTGAATATATTATACATATCTAAGAATATATTGACAAATATTATTCGAATCTTTCAACCCTCATTTATTACAAGCAAAAAAAAAGGTGACTTAAAAATATTTTTTTTAAATCAGTCACGACACATAATATAATTTATATATTTTTTTTTATTATTATGGCATCGCTTTTACGCATATTGCCAGTGTCAAGTAAAACGATATTTCGTATTCTTAATAAGCAGCGTAAAAGTCAGAGTCGGTCAGTCAATTTATCAGTCCGTCAGTCAGTCACAGTCACTACAGTCAGAAATTCGAGTAAAGCGATGGCTACTTTACTAGAACATTTACAATGAAGTTTTGGAGGCAACCCGAAAGAACGTCTTTTCGCACTAATATTCTATTTCACTATACACGGGCACTGTAATAAGCCTATATCAAACAAAATGCCACCTACTTTATTTAATATAACTCAAAAATACACCAAGAAAATTAAATAAAATAAGAGCACCATACGCCTCTTTCAAGGTTGCCGCCAAAAATATTTATAATTTATGATAAAAATTACGCAATATTCCAGATAATTTATTTTTATATAGTTTTTATAACTAAATACAACTGATAAATTGCGTGGTGGAGTAAGCTCCAGGCCTCCCCCCCAAAAAAGACTCGTGCCCAGCAGTGGGACGTATAATGGGTTGCCATTATTATTATTATATTATAGCTAAATATTGTTCAAATTTAAATTGTGATGAATAAAACTGCTAAATTATATCTAGAACGAGGTGATGCACACCGTTCATTTCCTGTGTCTATGAATTAAAAAGAAACATGAACATTGTTGTAGCTTATGAACATTTCCGACTGATATAACTAACCACTCCAACCCACCACGATTATGACAGGTCGGATATTCGAGGTCTTTTTTTTATTAATATAATTAACGGGTCTGGGTCTGGATCTTTACCTTACAAGCAATTTTTTTTTCAAACTCTATAAACTGTGCGTATTGCAATAAAAATTTGTAAATGCAAACAAAAAATGCAGACATTACAAATGCTTATTTAAAAATCATTATATCTCTTCTAACGTGCCATTGATAAATTGGTTTGACGGATATTCATAGAAAATTATAGAATCATAGAAATATCGTTGGTATAGATTTATATTTCTTCAATAAGCTATCTATCAACAAAAAAAATATATATTTAAATTAATCGATCTCAGATCACCATCCTTACGTTCAATCGATTACCAACCCTAGGTCACATTATTATTCTTAGGGCTCCATGAAATTAAGCGTTATGCTGGCGATACAAATAGCGTAAATGTTGGTTTTTACAAATAAAACGTGGCGGTTTTTGCGCAGATACAACAGAAACAGATACAACAACTGTCAGTGTTGGCTTGTGAAAGCTTAAATTTGCACAAATGAAATGTACGATGTGTGGCCATTATTAGGTGTCAGCCTGTTGTGGTACCGAAGCGATGCGGTTGAACCAGGTCTTTAAAAAATATAGGGTGTTTGAGCAGACCATATTTTGATTAAACGATCCGTTAGTGAAATATTTAGCTTTGTGTTAAGGTTAAGTGTCCCTCCCCCTCTGCCAGCTAAACGGTGGTGTTTAGAAGTGTAAAAAAATCATCATCGTCATCATTTCAGCCAAAAGACGTTTACTGCTGGATAAAGGGCTCTCCCAACGAACGGTCCTGGGCCGCCTTCATCCAACGAATTCCCGCTACCTTCACTAGGTTCGTCGGTACGCGGTCGCCACTCCAGAACTCATCTGCCCCAACGGCCGTCAGTTCTACGAGCTATGTGCGCTGCCCACTGCCACTTGAGTTTCGCTATTCGGTGGGCTATGTCGGTTACTTTGTTTCTCATGCGAATCTCCTCATTTCTGATTCTCGCAGAGAAACTCCGAATATTGCCTTCTCTATTGCTCTTTGAGTGCCTTTGAGCCTTCTTATGAGGCCCATAGTGAGCGACCACGTTTCGGTTCCGTATGTCATCACTGGCAACACACACTGGTCAAAGAGCTACTTCTTCAGACACTGCGTTAAATAGAATGAGAAGATATATCGTAGCTTCCCGAACGCTGCCCATCCGAGTTGGATTCGGCGATTGACCTCTTTCTCGAAGTTGAACCTACCTAACTGGATCGTTTGTCCCAGGTATAATGAATCGGTAACAACTTCGAGGATAGTACCCTCGACCATAACTAGAGTAGGCGTAACGAGGACATTCGATATGATCTTCGTCTTGTCCATGTTCATTTTAAGGTCCACCATCCAGTTAGGAGACCCATATTACTATAACGAATTTAAAAGGAAAACTATCACTACTAAGAATACTCTACAAATTTTCGAGTCATTGTCGATCAACTTATATAATGTACGTGAAATAACGGAATCCTACATTGCGTACACCGACACGTACTTGGTCGGTTGTTCATGCTGATGTAAAATAATGTAAAATTCATTTTATGTATTCAATAATAAAGTGGTACGAAGCAAAACATGTCTTAAGCAAACAGGTTTACAGTGCATGTGCACTAGCCTCGACCTTGGCTGCAATAAAAGCTCTTTGAACTTACTACTGGGACCTTATTACTAGGAGACTATGCTTTACTTTAAAGCAGAAGTTTCCAAACTATTTTTTTATTGTAGACTCTTTTATTTTTATTCTGATTTCGGTGGACCTTGTTACATTTATATCACATCATATTTCCAATTTTTATTCACGCCTACGTAGACCCCGATCGAGTCTCCCATGGACCCCATGGGGAACCTGGACCACTTTGGGAATCACTGAAGAAACCAATCAAGAATCACTGCTCTATGAAATAATAAATAATAAAATCAATGAAAATTTGAAGCTCGCTGTCCGTTAGATCTGAATCGCGCTCACAAAGTCTTTAAAAAGTTTCTGCGACCCAACCCTTAACTAATGTGACCATACGTGTACCTTCATCGGGATTGTCCCGCTTTCAGGTTTTCTGCTTTGACAAACAAACTTTTTTATACCTGCGAGCAATGAAAGTGTCAGTCGGCTAGTTTCGACTTTTTCGATCTCTGCTAGACAATGACTACGTAAGCACTGGTAGTCCGGTATTGGTCAAAACTTGAACAAAATGGTGGACAAACGTCACGTATAAAGTGCGAAAGATAACGCTCTACAGATTCAGATAAGCCTAGTCCCCGCTTCCTAAGGTCGAAGTGCACTATTTCTTGTTGGATACTGACTACTTGTCTACATAAAGTGCATCTTTATGTCATTTATGTAATAAGCACCACAGGAAAGTACTAAAATGCTACCTATATCTTATTAATATTATATGAATGTATCTTCACGCCAGGTCCCTAACGGGGTAGGCAGAGAGTGTAGAGCGACATCCGGGTTCTGACAAACCTCTCGTGCCTCGTCTACCTTCATCATTCTCTTCATACTCGTACATGCACGCTGATTCCTAAGACTTTTGACCCCACCATCAGACAGAACTCGACCTATTTGGTCATGGTAATTATATTATAAAATAACTATGTGCATAATCTGGGAATGCAGATAACTGTTATCATCATTCCAAAAATCTCAAAATAGATAGGTACCCTTACCTAACCCACATATCATTACCATTAACCATTGATCGGCAGGTGAACTGACAAATAGGGTAGTGCTATCGCTTTTGAGTTCTTTCACTGGAGCTCTACCACCTTACATTGCCACCTAACGTGAACAATACCCCTCAACAGCAGGTAAAAAAAGTTATATGTTAAGAAACAGGGAAGTCAACATTGAACAGAACAACTCAAATGTCAACATTATCAATTAATTATTGTGATCGTTGTGATACCTGTAAATATACTTCTTAACCTTGTATGAGAATTGTACCTATGTTCTGCGTAACATATTTAAGGACCCAAAGCTTTTTATTCATTTGAAATAGATGTGTGATTTTAGGAGTGTTTTGATAATATTATGACTCTTCCCGGTGTTACTATGGGCGCTTGTCGGCCCCCTTTCTGCGAATGCCGAATTATTTTAAGCAAAACAGCAATGTACTGAAAAGTGGCTATCGGGACTATTTTGATTGAAGTTAAAAAACGCTGCTCTACAGTAAGGCCATTTGATGATCAGGTATTGAGGGCAGAGCCATAGGTATTACGAGGGATTAATGGACTTATTACACGGCACGGTATTCAGGGTACGATAGCAAAGGTCGGGGTAGTGTAATAACATTTAGGGAGTTAGAGCCCTAATTAGGGCGACCGGAGCGGCCCGGTCAGCTATTTAATATAATAATATATAGATGGTATTGTATGGCCTGTGATTTTCGGGACAGAGGCATAAAACACCTAGGCCTCAGAAGTGGCGTAACATGTACCCTTAATCTATACATATACTTATTATTAGGACCTCTTCTTATAAAAGATGGAGAGTTTAAATAAAAAAAAGATAATTTTACTAACACCATGAAAACACACGAAAACTGATAAAAACGCGAGTCCGACTTTTTTACATTGTAGGTGGTTAAGTACCTACTTTTCTGCAATATCTTTTAATTTGATTGTTGTGATATATACTCATTCAGTTCCAAGGGTTGATTCATAATATACTTAAAGAAATTAAATTTATAAATTGCTATGCCGCGTTGGATTAACTGCAAATGTTAATTCGACATCACAATACATCCCTTTAAAATTTTAGTCTATCTAATAAATTGAATCATAATGTTACAATTTGGTATATTATCGTGCGAGGAGTCAAAGACGAAAAAAATTAAACATGTTCGCCATTATCGCAATGCTTAAATAATTATCTTACAAATTCCTAATTAGAGATCATAGCAGATGAATTATACCGTAGGAATATTCTCCTCTTTAGAGTCTAAACCCAAACCTTCAACCACTTCAACCATTAAACTTTGTTGTTTTGTAAATTAAAGAAAGAACGGCAAGAAAAATTTGACTTCGGGCAGGAATCGAACCTGCGACCTCAGGATAACCAGTCTGGACTGGTTATCCTGAGGTCGCAGGTCTTTCTTTAATTTCTAAAGTTCACTCACATGTGTTATTGCGAAAAACAAATATTACAATTTGTTGTTTTGTGCGGACATTTCCATATTAGTTTCGACATTTACCGTATTTGTGCAGATTCAGATTTTTACAATCAAACTAGCAGAATTTTCAGTCTCTCGATCGAGCAACATAACAATTGCCGTAAGTAAGCGATAATGGGAACCAACGGCGTGATGCGGTTAAAATATCATGACCTCGCTTGACAAACTTGAGATTGATTGTAAACGAAAAAAGTTTATACAATATTGATCAAATAGATATATCAAATCTGACCATGATATTTAGTTTTGATCACCGGAAATGATTAGTTTCATATTGAACTGAGTAGCAGGTCCCTACACTAGAAATTAGACACCATAAAAATAGGCGTATAAGTGTATATTACTTCCTCATCTTACTCGAGCCCGCCTGCGGGTTCAAACACAAGGTCATTTATGTAAACAAGTTATTCCATATCCTATAAAGTCGAAGAGTTTGTTTTGGTTGAACGCGCTAAATTTATGGGAGTAGCTACTGGTTCCAATTTTAAAATTATCTTTGATAATGTTACTTTTTATCTCATAACTTCTGGATCATTGATTCATCACAACAAAAGTCTAAAAGTAATATCGCATAGGAAATCTACTCGTACAATGTGTGTGTTTACCATTGCAGATCAAGAAAGTGGTAAACTCACCTATAAGTGTATACACTAAATATGCTGCAAACCTAATTTTTACGCATATTTATAATCGACAGAATATATTAGTATATCCACTAGTAGCCTTACAAAAAATAGCCGCTAGTATTTTTTTTTCTTTTTCACTAAAATATAATTTACTTCACGGCAATATGTATAAAGACTCTGAAAAATCACGGCTGCCGTTGCGCACTTGGCCGCTCCTACATATTTTATAATAACCCCGATAACTTTTTACGTCCATAATGTACATGTATTATTTATATATCAAATTAAAGCTATTTTTTCTCATGATTATGATATACGGGGGCCAAATTAAATCGACCGCAAATCAGAGTTGCTGTAGGTTTGCAGGATATTTGGATGAACGAAATGATTCAGGGATCCTAACTTATATGGTCCCTAATCCAAATGTTCTCGATAAATTGACTATGTAAGTCAAAATGATTGACTATGCAAGAATTGCTCCCTTAGCCAAATATTCTCGATAAATTGACTATGTAAGTCAAGATGATTGACTACGCAAGAATTGCTTCCTTTGCCAAATATTCCCGATAAATTGACTAGGCAAGTCAAGATGATTGGCTACGCAAGAATTGCTCCCTTTGCCAAATATTCTCGATAAATTGACTAGGCAAGTCAAAATGATTGACTACCTATGCAAGAATAAATATTGTCGATAAATTGACTATGCAAGTCAATTTATTTGACTTAGGAAGCAACGCACACAAAGAAATTCACGCGTAGGTAGGTGAGTTTACCACTTTTTGATCTGCAATGGTAAACTCACACATTGTGAAACTAGTGTGTGTGAGAATAGGTATTACTTATAGACGATGATCTAGATTTAGAAGTTGTGATATAAACAGTAATATTATCAGATAGAAAACATAAATTATAGCTCATCACGCTTGCATCAATGAACATGTAGTAAAAACGAGATAAAATGTATTCTATACGGACGAAGTCGCGAACGCAGCTAGTTATGTTATAAAGACAGCATCAAAACTAATTCCGTTGTCGAAAATTCATGTTTGACTATTATTTTCATCAACTTAATGAGGGGTAATCTTGTTTAAATCTAGTGATTTAGGCGGTGCTTTTCTTTAGTTGCTAACCTAAGTCTAATAAGACCTAAGTGAAGACATACAATTAAAAACATCTCGCTTTAAAGTATAAGGGCTATCTGATATGTTTTTTTAAAGAAATCCCATCTGATATGTTCTTTTTCTCGATTCGATTATGTTATCAGTTATCATTAATCCAAGTAATTATTTTTTTAAGTAAGCGTATCGTAATAGTACTAATGTTCCTATTACGTGTAAATTTTGGACGTAAAATGCCTAATTTGTTAAAATAAATTCTAATAATGGATTTGATAAAGGGATAATTTCCTATAAGACTAATTAATGCAAATTTACTATATCAGTGAACGATCAATTGTGCAGGTGCAGTAAAGCATTAAAATTATGATTAATTTTTTTTTCAGTCAATGTCAGTGTATGGAAGGCAAGAACCTACACGTTAAAAGTCCTTGACTTTTATTATTATATTTTGTAGGCAAATAACTTTGTTATCAATTAAGTTTTTTTTTACATATTAATTAGGTATGCATCTTCTTCATGACTTATCATTTTACACTCTGTACATATTGTTTTTATGTAATGTAAAATATTATTTTCCAAAGGAAACCAAAAATATTAAGCGTATTTATAATTTTTTTCCTTTAATTTAAATTAAATCTTTCAACATTTCTACTTTGCATTTTGTTCGTCTAAATCGATCACATAGGTAGATAGGCTGTGTTGTTAACTCAGTGGTCAAAATTGGAAAATTCAATCTTTTATATTTTTCCAATAATTTATGTAATTAAATAGGTAACGTCCTGTAAGGATTTCCTAATAATCGCAAAAGTAAAAAGATACTTATAAAGAACTTGGAGTTATCTTGTAATTTATTAATAATGGCAACCCATTATACGTCTCACTGTTGGGCATGAGTCTCTCCCCTTTTTAGGGGGAGGCCTGGAGCTTACTCCACCACGCTGCTCCAATGCGGATTGGTGGAGATACGGGTTAGTGGCCAACCCGCAATGTTGTAATTTATTACCACCTAATAATTTTATTATTCTGATGTTTACAACCGGCATTGATATCAAAACTAGTTCATTATCATCAAAACAAACCGCAGGCGTTATAACCGATAAAATCAAGAATGCATACTTTTTAGCGCCCACAGCTCCAGCCGGTCTAAGCTGTCCAGGTACAGCTGGCTATCCCGTCGACACTGCTCGCTTGTTCCATTACTAGGGACCACTATCTTCGGGAATTTATCCCACAAGTCCAGAATGTTTAACTTGGCACTTTCATAAGTTTCATTGTTCGCCGCGATTTTTAGTATCGTCCCGTTGAGGAGGGTGTCTGTGAGGATGTTTTTGTCGGAGAGGGTGAGTTCGATGCACTCGCGGGCGGCGCAGGCGCCGATGAGAAACAGGAGCACGCAGGCGCGCGTCGCCATGATACCGCTCGCAATGATACAGCTCCGGCGCGCGCGCAACTTTAACTCGAGCGTACACAAACGAATCGAGCCTGCACTTGAACAATAACCTATGGCACTGACATGTATCGGCATCGGATTCGGTATTGCGAAATTCGCCTACGTCGCGCACCTTGATTTGTTCTGAAACATTTTATTTTTAAATTTTTATTGGTATTGCTTCATGTTTTGTATATTTTTTTCAATTGTTACACTTAATTTATTACATTATTTTACACTGTTTGCCCTAATCACACGACACGCATCCTTATGGCAAAAGATAAATGCATTAACTAAATTACTGTGAGGGTAATAAATGTAATAATGGCCTAGTGAAAGTATCAACCAATCACACGCTATTATGCTATTGATTGTTTAATACGATTGGTTGTGAACATTCCCATTGATAGCAGACAGTACACTACTACTACTTGCACTACTGGCTCCTGTAGCTTTTTTTCAATATAACGATTATTGATAAGAATGAGTAGAATGACACGATAGATGCACTAGATTTTTTCCTACAACTTAGTTAAAGAAATGTTTTAAGGTAAACTAATTTTATTTTATTAGACCAATTTAGAAAATGTCATAGATTTTTAACATTTATATAATTTGACGTTAAATCTATAGTTTGATGTAGATGTTTGAAGGCTATAACTACAATATTACTTACCATCAATGTGAACTCTACCCTTGTTTGCTACTTCATGACATTAAAAAATGTACTGTCAGAAACCGAATTTCTGACGTATGGAACAGAAAGGTTAAATGCTTTGCATATAATTGCAACAGTTCGCCATTCAATGAGTAGTTGATAGTTGAGAAGTTACTACTGTGTTTAAGCTACTACACATTTTGAAATTACCGGGTCATACCTACTTTACATCTATAAAAATAATTAAAATTGGAGTGTCTGTTTGTGATATAAAAGTAACCGCTTGTTCTAAATGCATATGTATGTAATATATACACGGTACATATACCAAAACATTTTTTACGATTTTTGTCTGACTGTCTCTTTGTTGGGGCTTATCTCAGGAACAGCTAGACCGATTTCGACAAAACTTTCACTGGCAGATAGTTTATGTAATAAGGAGTAACTTTGGCTACTTTTATACTGGCTGCGCCCACGACTTCGTCCGGGTAAATACTGAACAATCTTAAATTCTCACGCGGACGAAATCGCGGGCACAGCTAGTTAAGAAATAAATCTTAGTCGGAGTTAGGGTAGCCGTCAAAGACTACCAGATGGTGAGATTTTCTTTTAAAATATTTTGGGAATTATCACAGATTAATAACAAGACACAAAAGTAGACGGACTTTGTTTTACCCTATTTAGATAATACCTACACATTTTTTATCTGCACGTGCTTAAATCGAAAATTAATGATTTGTAGGAAAATACGTTAATTAATTTATGCTTCAATTTATTAATATCCTAATTACAATTGGTATTATGATGGTCTGATGATTATAGGTTTATTTATGACTAGCTGTCCCCGCGACTTCGTCCGCGTGAGAATTTATGATTGTTCAGTATCTACCCGGACGAAGTCGTGGGCGAAGCTAGCATAAAAATGGCCAAAGTTACTCCTTATTACATCAGCTATCTGCCAGTGAAAGTGCGGTCAAAATCGGTAAAGCCGTTCCCAAAATTAGCCCTGCCAAACAGACAGACAGATAGATAGACAGACAAAAATTGTAAAAAATGTTGTTTTGGTATATGTACCGTTGTGGAAGAGCGGCTGGACTAGATTCCCAGTAGGTCGCGAGTTCGAGCCTCGCCTGAAGCCAAATTTTTCTTTCCATTTTTCTTTAAAAATAAAATATATGTACCGTGTATACATATAGATAGATTTAGTAAGAAGCGGTTATTTTAAAATTATAAATAGACACTCCCATTTTATTTTTTTGTATAGATGTATAGATGTATTTTATTGAAGAATTCCTATTCAAATTAAGTGACATTAATATTTTTGACCTGATTTCTTCAAAGGAAAATCCAAACTCCGTTACAGTTCAGAAGTATGAGAGTACCAACGTCACCAAACCAATTTGTTTTTACGTCGAATAGTTTGGCTGATAAGCAGAACTAGCCACCAGATTCTATTGGTGGTTGAGCTCCAGTGACGGAGCTCGCGGGCGTAAGCATCACCGCATTACCTAATATACTTGCCGCTATATGTATAATGTTCAGCACTATCGTGTTCCAGTCAGGTGGTAATTTCCGGCACAGCGACATAACATCTTAGGCCTCAGGAGTAACGCATCTGCATTTTGACCTTGGTCTTTGTGTGGGTGTCTATAGGCTGCAGTCATCACTTAACATCAATGTGAACTGCATGCTTGTTTGCCACTTCCATTATATATAAAAAAAAAGATGGAAAGCGGTCGTTTTTGGTCATTTCACACAATGGTATGAATCTGTTCATCATCATTTTATGGCCACTGCTGGACAAAACCTTCACAAGAAAAAATAAACTACAGTAACTGCCTCGATTTTTGCGTCACGGCTGCAGCGACTACCTCGACTCACTGAGGATCTTCGCATCCGCCTTACTACTTGCGACTTGGGACTTTGACATTGGCACAGCTTCACGAGAAGCTCTGACAGCTGCTTCCATTATATCAACCTCCGGTCTTGGATAGTGATGTAGGCAGCGTCTGTCTACCTACTACATAAAATGCTACTTAGCGGAACACTGAAGAAACACAAAGTTCTTGTCAACTAGGTACGGAAGATGGCGTATGACCGAAATGCATCGTACATACGGAGTTTTCTCAAAACTTGCCCTATATACAACTTCCGAACGTGAATCCTCGCCAGGTTCTATCATCTCGCCTGGTCGGAGGATACTCCCTTTTTGTCGGAGGAACATTTCCACCCGTTCCTCCATAGTGCAGCCGTTTATAAGTCGTCACAACACAAATAGGTACCAATTTCAAAACATTTTGGAATATTTTGAAGTCGGGTCAGCTATAACGCCCATTAAAGATATTTGGCTTGACTTCTTCATTACTCTTGGGGCTTTAATGTATTTTCTGTTATTTTTTGAAGTCTGTATTTTTTCGTACCAAGGCGAGTGTCCTCGACTAACGCGCTGACGCATTCGTTTTCCAGTTATCACCAACCGATGGCTAGAACAAAAGTTGCACTGGCCCTAATCGCATGTCTTATGTATCCCTTCGCGACGCCCTAAGCAGGTTCGGACCTACAGGGGTCTTGCCCCCTTAGGTCGTTGCGCTGACTTTTACTTGGTTGAAGTGCCTTCTGCGCTCGCTGGTTATCCAGTGAAGTAGACCGTGCCGTGTCAAAACGTGCCGCCTACATAAGTTCATTAAAAAAAACTATTTCCTTATATTATTATCAGTAATGGTTTAAGTTAGTACTGGGTACGATGGGGTAGACATGTCGTGGCACAAAACCCCTTAAAAAAATTTGAAAAACAAAAACTTTAAGTACCCAATTCACTAAAATACATAAGGTCGATGAATCTAGCAGTAAACCAGTTATTATTATCAGTGTATAAGTAATTATGAATGTCTTTTCGCAATTTTATCAAGTTTAGGGGTCGTGTTTAACACCTTACAACCGGTTTTACACAATATAGCATAATGTTATGTAAAATATATTATATAATTATAACAAATGTTTATTTTTTATATTTTAGCTAGGTAAAAAATCACTTGCTGATATTATACAATATATTCAACATAATAATAGGTTATATTGTCAAAAGCATTACGCATTAATTTTTTTACCAACATAAGTATGTATGTACCTAAGAAATATATAGAAAAATTACATACTTTTTTTTTTTTTTATGTAATGGAAGTGGCAAACAAGCATGCAGTTCACATTGATGTTAAGTGATGACTGCAGCCTATAGACACCCACATGAAGACCAAGGCTAAAATGCAGATGCGTTACCACCCCTGAGGCCTAAGGTGTTATGCCTCTGTGCCGGAAATTACAGGGCCGTACATTACCACCTGACCGGAACACGATAGTGCTGAACACTACCATTTAGCGGCAAGTAAATTAGGTAATGCGGTGGTGCCTACGCCCGCGAGCTCCGTCACTGGAGCTCTACCACCAGTAGGTATATGTAGGTATATTAAAAAAAATGAAACATGTAATGTATTTGAATAAATAACTGGAATATAATTAGATAGGCGGCATGTGACATGTTGGTTCCGCGATTGTTGTTCCGATTAGTTGTTAGTTTTATTTATTCGTATGGCATATAATTACAGTCGTTCAAAATACAATTTATCATATTGTAATTAACATTCTGTTTATTTCCGATGTCTGTCGAACGACTATGATGCTGTGAGTTTCCAAAAATAGTTTGCAACAGGTTAATGTAATGAAGGTGGCAAACAAACATGCAGTTCACAATGATGTTAAGTGATGACTGCAGCCTATAGACACTCACACAGAGAACCAGAGGTCAAAATGCAGATGTGGACATCCCGGAGACCTTAGTTGTTATGTCTCTGGGATAGTTATTACGCGGCCATACAGGTAAATAGGGTTACCACCTCTTAGCTGTCTAAATCCGGGAGAAAAAAAAACATTGAATATAATAACTTTTTATTTTATAATGAATTAATAAACGTAACGTAACTTCACGCCTGTAATCCCCGAAGGGGTAGGCAGAGGTAAATTCAAGCATACATGCAAACACCCACGATTCGCCGGTTACGTTTTGGCCCATGTAACAGGTGGCGAGCCTGTTGACAAAATAATGAATTAATAACAACATAGAAATAATTTTATTTAATCAAAATACGGCACCGGTGCATGGATTGCTGTTAGATACAGACTAATAAGCGAACGAATGAAACTTGTAACAAACAAATGAGGAACGAAAATTTTTGAGACAAAGACGACGCAATCTTTCACGCGCGTGGCTCAGAAAGAGACAATTAAATAAAGTAGGTACCTACACGCACGCAAATCAGTTTATACGAAACTAGCTTGCTACCCACTGGCGAGTAGTGGCATCAGTGGCGAGACAGTGGCGAGAAGGTTGCAAGAATGCTGCCGAGAATTAACCCTAACCCTAGGTACAGCGTCTAATAGTTTGTTGTTCGTTTAGCGCCACCGTGCAGGGTACAAATACTCCTACGGACGTGAACAACCCCCCTTTTGTTCATCCCCTTGTGTTGTATAATCTCTGCAATAGTTATTACGGGGTCATACATAACTATCTATTTAACCGGAACACGATAGCGCTGAACACTACCATTTGGCGGCAGATGGATTGGATAATGCGGTGGTGCCTACGCCATCGAGTCCCTATACTACAGCTCTACCAGTAAAATATTTAATAATATGTATTGTTTGTACATAAATATGTTAAAAATTATTAAGTAAATATTATCAATGAACAAGTGGAATAATATTGTGCATTGTATAGGTAGATACTTATTTATGTCAGAACCTTGAAGTTTCATTGTTTGTTAAACAATGAAACACCGATTTTAAAGCCCTATTTTAAAGTCCTATTTCAAAAATTCTAATCTTAAAAAAGTTAAATGTTTAAATTATAATTTAAAAATATTTTTTAAAAATCTGACTGTGAGATAAGGAATATTTTATTTAATTAGTCGCATTCATCAAAATTACTATTAAATCTCTAGGAGCGGCACAATCACCATGCATAGTTTAAGCCCTATCGTGTTGAGTGTCAGGTGGTAATGTACGGCCCTGTTATTTCCGGCACAGTGGCATGACACCGTAGGCCTCAGGAGTGGTAAAGCATCTGCATTTTGACCTTAGTCTTTGTGTAAGTGTCTATAAGCTGACATGACTGCATGCTTGTTTGCCACTTCCATTACATAAAAAAAAGCAATGGAATTTTGACTTATAGCTCGCCAGCAGTTCCAGGCGTATTGACTAAACTTATATGTCCATAAGAAGAAGATCCTTTTTTTTCCGAAGATGCTGATGATCTATGAGGCACTTTAGATGTTTTGGTTTCATATTCAGATTTAAGACCTATTACATACAACGAGACCTATTTAAGAATGTAAGATAGGTATCGAAAATTCTCAAATATGTCTCGTATTTTATTACTTTGTATTTTATACGTATCGTATGAATGACAATTTTTTTAAATATATTTTCGATTTTGAAAAACGATTTTTCAAACAGTATTGTTGTTGATATACTGTTCACTACACCCACTGCTTCTCCGATTGTAATAAAATTTGAACATGGATATAGGTTAAATCCAAAAAAAAATGATATTTTCCAAGTGAAGTCGTAGATTATTTTCACCAATCTTCTTAATCTTAATATATATAAATCTCGTGTCACAATGTTTATCCTCAATGGACTCCTAAACCACTTAACCGATTATAATAAAATTCGCACACCATGTGCAATTCGATCCAACTTGAGAGATAGGATAGTTTAAATCTCAAATTATAGTCGCAATTTTAATTTATTGTTAATTATTTGTCTGTTATTATTTGACAGTCACAATTATCTGTTAACTCCAAATGATTCTAACAGATGTCGATACTTTTCGACTGGGTTGAGTAAGTAATCAATAGATGGCGCTGTTATGGTAAATCTACAAACGTGTCATATAAGCTACATTTTAACAGCATAATTACCACGTGTTGTTGACGCTATAAAATTAATTAAATTTATTTTGTAGTGAACGAAATACCGTATAATTCAATAATTTCCACTTTTTAAATTTTTGGTGTGAGCATAGCTGGCCACGTCTATATATATATAAAAATGCAACCCGTTTTCCTTGGTCACGGCTTCACCGATTTGGCTAATTTTGGTTTTAAATGATTTTTGGAAGTCTAGGGAAGGTTTAAAAGGTAAGAAAAATATGAAGAAATTGAAGGGAAACAGTAAAAACCACAATTTTATTTTTCCATACAAATAGTCCGTATCTATCAAACCTTTGACACCTTATTTCATTCTTAGGCAATACGAAGTTTGCCGGGTCAGCTAGTAATATATATAAATCTCGTGTCACAATGTTTGTCCTCAATGGACTCCTAAACCACTAAACCGATTATAATAAAATTCACACACCATGTGCAGTTCGATCCAACTTGAGAGATAGGATAGCTTACATTACGCTATGACTAATAGGAGCAGAGCAGCGCGGGCGAAGCCGGGGCGGGCCGCTAGTATATTATAATTACTAATTGGAGAAGGTGAACAACGCAAGTCACTTTAAGCTTGTGTGTCATAGCTAAAGCAGAACTTAAATGTGTAACCGGTACCAGAATAACAATTAATTATGCTCTTTTCGTTAAAAACAATCACCAAGTCTTTTGACGCACATGTTATCTTTATGTATCACAATTTTAATCAAATCCTTGCCTCCTTTAATATTTGCACTTTTCTTCATAATATAGTTTAAGCGATAAGATTGTAATTCATAATTGTTCTTCTTTCTGTAATTAATATGTTAATATGTCAAATGTCAAGATTGACAAGTCAATGGCATTAGAACTGTTCGCAACGGCAACTAACGTTACAACGGTACACTAGTTCTTATAACGCCTATTATTTTTATTTAGTTATCTTGATTTTAGTTAAAGCATGTATACATCGTTATAAAGTGTACCGTGTATCAAAAAATTTCTAACAAAATCGTCGATTGTAGGTAGACATTTAATCTGTAATTATTAGGATAAATTATTGTATATAAATAATAGAATAAGTATGTAACTTTGTATTTTTTATCAGTATAGCTTTATTATGTATAGGTATTTAATATATACGACAGACGCTTTGCTGGCGTGATTTAGGTCCTATGTCACAAAATCGGCCCCAATGGAAGACCAGCGCCGCTCGTAAGATCGGCTTTATGCTGAATTGGGGACCTTTTTGTAACAACTTTGATTTTGTGTTCTTAGTTTTAGTTTTTTTTTTATGTTGTTTGTTACAAATAAAGTTTCTATTCTATTCTATTAAAACAAGATGAAAAATAATAAATCACCTATATTTTTTAAATCTAAATATTACAAACAAGTAAATTGTATATTCTGGCAATTTTGCAATCAATTTATTTTTGTCTGTAAGTAGTTTTATTTAGTTGATTTTATGAAGTTATTATTAATTTGTTATCTCGTGTTTTTATACAAAACGATAAGGTATTTCTTATTTTTCCTTATTAATACTTATTTTTTAGGGTTCCGGAGTCGAATAGGAAAAAACGAAACCCTTTTAGATTCGTCATGTCTGTCTGTCTTTCCGTCCGTATGTTACTTCACTCTGAAACTATTAATTAATTATTAAGACTACATACTTGAAACTCATTAGGTAGGTGTACACTATAAACTGCTTCTTTTTAAAAATAAATATAAAATAATGAGAGTCTCCATACCTGGAACTGAAAAGAAAAAAAAATCTTTGAAAATCACATTGAAATTTTTAAAATATTTTCTCTGAAAGTCAATCGTTTTAAATAGACCCTCCCAAAGTGGTAAAACGTTAGACGAGGGGGGTCGTCTAACTTTTAAAATAAGATTTTGAGATGTGATATATTTTAAAAAACTGAATAGGTATGTTATTCTCGATAATAATATTTTACTGTTACGGAACCCTTGGTGATGGGTGAGTCAGACTCGCACTTGGCCGCTTTTTACATTGCTACGTTGAATTAAAGTCAATGATACTGTTTCCCCGTTTTCTATGGGTGTTTTCAAGTGTGAGACAGTGACTCTGTTGAAATTTTGTTTTTGTTTTTCACGACGATTCCAGTTGTTGTATTCTTAATTTTCTGTTCAAATCCCAAATTCTGTTATTCCTCATGGGTAGAAATCAATGATTTATTACGCCACTAATAAGTATTGTATTAGAAAAAGGAGAAGGATAAAAACGTTAGGCTATATGTACTATGTACCTACAGGGTTAATTGAAATTAGCGCATCACCTCTTGCAGGCAGCATCTCTAGGTACATTTATCTCAACAACATTTGTTCTAAGATTAGAAGGGGTAGGCAGAGGTAAATGCATGCATTCAATCATACATGGAAACACCCACGACTCGCCGGTTACGTTTTGGCCTATGTAACAGGTGGCGAACCTGTTGCCATCTCCGGGCACATCAACAAACTCAGGGGTACTGGGAAACTTCCAGAAAATGGAAAAATCCCAATAGAAGCAGAGATAAAGGATTTTAAACCGTTATCTCTGATAGTCCCCGACCCGGGAATCGAACCCAGGACCTCTAGCGTAATAGTAGTGGCTTGCTAAAACTACGCTACTGAGGCAGTTAAAATTATTAGTCTTTGAAATTTAAGTTGTTCCATCATTTATTTCCCTCTTAACTGGCATTTACTCTGAGCGTAAAGGTACGATTCCGAATTCGGTAGCACGCAGCAGGCTGCCGCTGCAGTGCAGATACCAGTAGTAAGTCTCCATATACTATCTATAAGTTTATACGAGATAACATTCCGAGCTACGCGACACTGTCGCGGCCGCAATGCAGTAGAAAATAGAGAAATATATGGTGCTGAGGCAGCATTGCAGCGCCAGCGTGATGCCGAGTTCGGAATCGTGCGCATCTTGCCTAGACAAACTATCGCCACGAGCTGCAAGGAGCGGGGTGACGAGGCGGCGGCTCTTGAAATGCTCTTTTTAACTTTTGAAAACATTTTTTTTGATTATTTTTTTTAAGGAGATTTATCAAGATTTGTAAAAAGTCGTAGAACAAATTAATGTTGTTGGGATTGATCTTTTTTTTATGTAATTGAAGTGGTAAACAAGCATGCAGTTCACATTGATGTTAAGTGATGACTGCAGCCTATAGACACCCACACAAAGACCAAGGTCAAAATGCAGATGCGTTATCACTCCTGAGGCCTAAGTTGTAATGCCTCTGTGCCGGAAATTACAGGGCCGTACATTACCACCTGACCGGAACACGATAGTGCTGAACACTACCATTTAGCGGCAAGTTTATAGGTAATGCGGTGGTGTCTCCGCCCGCGAGCTCCGTCACTGGAGCTTTACCACCAGTAAAAAATACTCATCATAAATCATACTCGTAGATTAATAGAAGTAGAAAGTTGTTTTTTGCTTCTACTCGTATTTATCAACATTTTAAGATTTAATTCAATATCAGAGAATGTTTTACACACTATTTTTAAGACGTGTGTTATTGAGTTCTCTATTTTAATTAAATCATTTGTGCAGTGATTTGTTGTTCTGACAAAAACTAGTGTCGTAAGCAGTGAATCGTATGAAGGTATGTGGTGACCCTGGGTAGCCACCATCGCCAAATAAAACGATGTCGGAAAATGACTATCTACTTCTAAATTCCTTGATATTTGGCTTTTATTCCTTGATATTTTATTTATAATATAAAATATCTTTTACAGGTTAGGTTAGGTAGCGGTCAAAGTATGCCAATGTGGCGGTAGTAAGTGCTATAACGCAAGAGGCAGCAGCGTCCTGCGATAAAGCCACTGCCTCGCCTATCCACTTGCTAAGTGTGGCGATTATGGGATTTTCCTTTATAGGGAGGCTTTGGTCAACCAGTCGACATATTTCGGCTGATATGACGATGATACGAACAACTATCGATAAAAATATCAGCCGGCTAAGACTTCTGTATTTGAAATGCTAGCTCCCGAACTAAATTTTATACAGATGGATAAAAAGCTCAGACTTAATAAGAGATACTAAATAAAAGTCGAAATTTATTATGTTAATGTTTGAATTACAATCTCAAAGTGCATTCTAAATGTGTTTAGTTAAATATATATTTTTGTTTTTTGTTTAGGATAAAAATAATTATTAACATATGATGCTAATAATACATTTAGGATTAGGTGCAGTCAACGTCAAAACTCGATAATTATATTCCACGTTTCAATACATATAATTCATGATGTGCTTGATTACATTGAAATGTCAGTTTTAAGTTATCAACTTAATAATCAGAAACAAGTAATCATTGTTTTAATGTTGACAAGATCTATCACAACCATGAGCTGCGTTGTGTCGTCGATGATCACAACAAACTTAAAAACGGCCAATCGCGTATCTGAAGGTTAGGAATGTACGGTTCTGCTTACATCGCCTATTACTTGCAAAGATGTTGAGTCATGATAGTTTACCTTTTAAATTTCTCATATATACAACTACCGTAAATATTCTTCACCAATCGAAGTACCACCATTTAGTTTGGAGAGGCGGTTTTGTTTGCAGTTAAAATCGAAATATTTGTCGCACACATTTTTAGATTAAACAAACAGATCATTTACATAATAGATTTAGCTGCGGATTGACGGACTGAAGTACGGACATGACTATATGGGTTCCTTGTAACCTACTAAATTAATTTTTATTTTTATGTACTTACATATAATTTTGAATTAATATTTTTGATGATGACTGTATTCTGTGTACTTTTGTAAAAATATAAATGATCAAGAGTATGATAATTCCTACATTTTATTACCTTATATCAAACATACAATCGAGATACTTAACTGACATGAAAAACTTTGACACCTAAATGAATTGGTCTTTTGAGATTGAGTTAACATAATTATATAAAGTTATAATACGAACATAATAATTTGACGACCCGGTTAGTCCAGCGGTGTGAGACGACCGTTTGATTCGAAGGGTCGCGAGTTTGATCCCCGCATCGTCTGGGTGTTTGTGTATGTTTTGCAACGGCACCCGGGACACAGTGTGGGGCTGTGAGTGTAAGCGTATTATAATAGCAACCCTTCATACGTCCCACGTTTTTTTTTAATGGATTATGTGTAGATTAACATTTGACCATCAACTCACCTGATGGAAAGTGAAGGTGTAGCCGAAGCCCACTGCTGGGCACGAGTCTCTCCCCTTCTTGGGAGGAAGTCTGGAGCTTCTCGTGCCCAGCAGTGGGACGTGTTAAGGGTTGCCATTATTTACTTCTAGTTCTGGGGCGAGAGCTGTGTGGTGTGAATTCACCGTTGCAGCCAAGGGCGTCGCCAGCCGATGATATAGAGAGGGGGCAGTTTGACTATATGGGAGGGCTGGTTGGCTCAAGGAGGACTACGTTGGTACTTATATTTAGGGCACACATCAGTCTTTGCTGTAAATTCCGCTATTTGTAATCTCTAGGAAGGAACAGTCCCTCCCCTGCTATCCCCTGGCACATGGTTACAGCATTGTCACTCCATCTTTCTCGCTTGATTACACGGAATAGATTACAAATAAGAACCAAAATCAAAATTTAAAAAAATATGTATTTCAAATTGGTAAAGAAGGACACTTTTGCATTGTTAGGTTATACAAGCTACCTACAGTGAATTACTAATAATAATAAAACGTTAAAAAAAATAATTCCTTAAAAAAAGAAAAACAAATTAAGTACCTCGATTTGTCTCACGAGATTGTCGCCATGTGGCATGTTGACTCAGCTGTAATTGTACCGATAGTCGTCACGGTAAACGGACTTATAGCGAAGAGCTTCGACCACCACCTAAGGAGGCTCTCGCTTGGAAGTTGGATCAAGGGCTGGGCTTGGTGCAGAAAGCGGTATTCCTCGACACGGCACGTATTGTGAGGGCTCAGAGAGAGGAACTCTCTGAGCCCCTAACCACCGACAGCTTGGACCCTGCTCCCGCTACCGGTGGCAACCTTTTTATATTTTGTTATATATGTTTTTGTTTTATTTATAATGTATATGTAAAAAAGTATAAAATGAGAATTTTAATAAATGAGTGGACTAATTATTCCTTAATAAAGTAATTATTACAGACTATCGATCTCTTACAATAATAATTCGAGCATCTTGTGGCGAGCTGTTGATGAGAGGTGATTACCCTAAATCGGTAAGTATCTACATGTTTTTCAGGCCAAAAGTAACATCCACGCGGGCTAAGTTGCGGGCAACAGCTCGTACATTATATGCCATTGACCCCGCTTATCGCTTAGTATGCAATATTTGCGTGTATTGCGGTATTAGTTTCGTATAGACAGAGCAGCTCGAGCAACCGGCGCGGGCCGGACCACATTGCTCTATGGCATAGAGTCTATGCGAATAGATGATGATTAAGTATTGGCCTTATTACACGACACGGTATTCAGGGTCCGGCAGAAAGGGTGGGCGTGGCCTTGCACCGGGTTGCCGCTTGTTACACTGTCCGGTCACAGTATGGAAACTACGTACAAAACGTTGAAACGGCACAATCACACAAACATGCGCATCAACGAGGCCCCTAAGCGGTTCTCGCGGCGCTGCAGCTCCGAGTCACTCGCTACTCGAGAGTCGATGCACATGTTTGTGCCATTTTGAACGTTTTGTATGTAGTTTCCATACTGTTCATATTTGTACTGTGTGTAGTTGGGGCGTTAGGCTGACCGGACGCTCCGGTGGCCGGTAACTACTCCCTAAATGTTATTATACTCCCCTTACCTTTGCTATCGGACCCTGAATACCGTGTCGTGTAATAACCTTTTTAACCGACTTCAAAAAAGGGGAAGGTTCTCAATTCGTCCAGATCTTTTTTTTATATCATATGAGTTACAAGAAATAAAGAACTGCTACTGAAATTAATACTCAAAAGTCTAAACCTTTTATTATTGTAACGAAAGCGACTATTTCTGTAAATAAGACACCGAAGCCAAATATGTCGTCGTGGCAATGAAAAAATATTTACATAAATAATCTAGTTTGTATTGGCATTAAATCATCTTTTAGCAGACATAAACTATGTGCTTAGGAAAACAAAATTACCGATTAGTGTAACTCGATCCTCAGTAAGCCTAACGATCGGAAATTGTAAATAGAAATAATATTTTAAAGAAATGTTGCAATCATTACAAGTGTTATGTGATAAACGAGTTTGGTTGGATTTATAAAATTGTCGTTTAAATAAGGTGAAGGTTCGACCGTGGCTGAATTAATATTTTGGGTGTGAGAGACTTGAAAAGGTAAAGTCGTAGTCGTGGTAGAGCTCCAGTGACGGAGCTCGCGGGCGTAGGCACCACCGCATTACCTAATATATTTGCCGCTAAATGTTCCGGTCAGGTGGTAATGTACGTCCCTGTGATTACCGGCACAGAGGCATAACACCTTATGCCTCAGGAGTGGTAACGCATCTGCATTTTGACCTTGGTCTTTGTGTGGGTGTCTATAGGCTGCAGTCATCACTTAACGTCAATGTGAACTGCATGCTTGTATGCCACTACCATTACATAAAAGAAAAATAATGTAACTTTGTACAGTAGATATAAGTCGGATTGTAAAGGGTTTTCCTTTGTCCGTTCGAGCGTTTCCTATGAACATTTGCAACACCAGGAGCGTACGTATGACCCTGGCTGCCTATTCGACAGCAAAGACAAGCACGGCATCTTGATCAACTTTTTTCCATTCTTACCGATCCTACATCTCCTTCTTAATTAAAATCTAAATTTTAAATATCGTCTTCTCATTCACTGCAATTGCGCTCTAATGACTCTAATATTCTTTCTATACTACTTGACCGCTCCTTTGTATCCAGTTCAGTGGTCATCTAAGCAGTCCATCTATGTATATATTATGCACGTACATTTTTATATTTATATATGTGTATGAAAGTAATTAAAGTGTATACAACATTTTTATTTCTTTATAAACATTTCTTAGTTATTTATTAATGTTGCTTACCATTTTTCTCTATACTACCAATGGTTGACTAGTAGCGAATGTTCTTAACGTTAATTCCGCCATTTGTTCCAGTATTTATATTGCGATAATAAATAATCTATACTTATAATAAATATGTAGAAGTGTACATTCTGTACATTAAAAATATTGAAAAAATAAATACCAGGGGATGTTATTAGATCGATACCGAACCCAAATATGTGATTAGAAAATTTTTTGTCTGTCTGTCTGTCTGTCTGTCTGTTTGTTCAAGCGTCACATAAAAACTACCGGTCCGATTACAATGAAACTTAGTATATTATACTTTAACCTTTGGCGCACAACACTGGGTACTTTTTATCCCGGAAAAATGTCTGTTTGTCTGTGTGTTTGTGCACGCTAATATCAGAAACGGCTAATTCGATTTGCGGTTTCCACTAATATATTGTGGTAAGTTTCACTTAAGATTTAGTGTTTTTAAAGTTATGTCAATTTAAAGAATCGTATCGAATATTATTAAGCTATTCTGTATCTTAGTTCTATCTTTTAGGGAGATTCGTACCTAATAGATAAAAACGGACCCTACGGATAACTTATCCTCCGCTGTCTGTCTGTCTGTCCGTCCGTCCGTCTGTCTGTCACCAGGATGTATCTCATAAATAGTTATAGCTAGAATGGTAACATTTTTACAAATTATGTTTTCCTGTTACCGCTATAATGTAGACGCTTAAAATTTTCACAGAATTTTTAGGTCTTATGTTGTATTGTAGCCTCTATAATAAATCTATATACATACAAATAAATAAAATTGTATTGTCATTGTAAAATAACCGCTTTTTACTAAACGCATATGTATGTATACACGGTACATATACCTTACAATTTTTGTCTGTCTGTCTGTCTGTTTGGCGGGGCTAATCTTAGGAACGGCTTGACCGATTTTGACGGGATATTCACTGGCAGATAGCTGATGTGGTTATGAGTAACTTAGGTTATTTTTATCTCCATACATCCATACACACATACATACCTACATACAAATAAGTAGAATTGGAGTGTATCCGACTTTGACGGGTCTTTCACTTTCGATAGCTGATGTGATAAGGAGTAACTTAGGCTACTTTTATCTCCATACAACCATACATAAACAGAATTTGAGTGTCTCCGATTTTGACGGGAATATCACTGGCAGATAGCTGACGTGATAAGGAGTAACTTGGGCTACTTTTATTAGCGCTGTTAGCTGCGCCCACGACTTCGTTCGGGTAGATACTGAACAATCATATTTTTTCTCACGTAGACGAAGTCGCGGGCACAGCTAGTAAATAATAATAATAATTGCAACCCATTATACGTCCCACTGCTGGGCACGAGTCTCTCCCCTTTTTGGGGGGAGGCCTGGAGCTTACTCCACCACGCTGCTGCAATGCGGGTTGGTGGAGATATGGATAAGTGGCCAACCCGCTGTCGGATGTTTTCAAACCACCCATAAGGCCTCCGACAAGGTTTGAACGACTGCTATCTATATAGCAACCGGGACCGACGGCTTAACGTGCCCTCCGAAGCACGGAAACGCGCATTTTAATTTGCGGTTTTTGCACTAGCGGTCACCCATCACACACCCGACCGCGCCCGTATCGATTAACCTTAAGTAGATCGTTTATGATCTACACCAGCCGCTGAGTCATGCGCGCTTCAAATTCGCGCAAAGAATAAATAAACAAGGATTATTTTGACGCTTTTTTTTTAAGAATCCCGTTTCGTAGTACCTAGACCTGGAGGGATCTAGACAGAAACGAACGCAAAAACCGCTCTGTTGAGAACTGCCAGATGTCCTGTCGGTGAGAGTGACACTTCTCTCTTTCGTTCGTAGCCTGGTCAGAGAATATGTAATAATACTACGTATAGAATGAACACTTCGACGTCCCGCCCTATTTCCCCGCCTCATCCAACTTCATACCGTGTCCACGGTGCACGTGTAAATACACGTCACTGATTGATGTCTGTGTAATAGAGAGCAAAATAAGCGTTTGTATGGAATTTTGGCGGAGTGTCTACGGTGTGGCCTGGTGTAGGAAATGAGACGGTGGCATAATATCGAGCAGTTTAAACATATCTCCTCTCGTCTCCTCTCCTCTCCGCTTTGGTGGATACCGGGCCTAAATCGGATCAGAAATCTCGTCATCATCGATGGTACACCGATGAAATCACGTCACAACGAGCACGACACAAAAGATCACGTCGGTGTTTTTTGGGTCGTATTTTTTTTTATGTATTCAAAGTGGCAAGGCAAGCATGCAGCTTATATTGATGTCAACTGCAGAGTATTATTACATATTCTCTGACTGCAGCCTATAGAAATCACATAAAAACCAGAGGCCAAAATGAGATGCGATGCCAATCCTGAGACCTAAGGTGTCGTGTCTCTGTGATAGTTATTACGAGGCCATGCATTACCGTCTAACCGGAACACGTTAGTACCGAACACTACCATTTAGCAGCAGATAGGTTAGGTAATGCGGTGGTGCCTACGCCCTCGAGCTCCTACTCTTGGAATTCTACCATCAGTAATAGTCTAAGTTTCCGGTGATCCGATAAAAAAATCTACGGAATTGAGAACCTCCTCCTATTTCTCCGTTAAAAGTTATTATTTAATTATTTACAGAAAATAAAACTAAATGAATGTTCTTTTTTACTTCTGTCTGAAAATAACAAACAAGTAATTGCACTTTAAATTCTGCACAAGTATATGTAGATGTGCAAATAAGATAATGTATACTTGTGTAGGTATCCGTTATCTGGAATTTAAACTTGATTTCACTAGGACTTAAATTTGTTTGTTTGTTTGCTTCCACGCGCTAATCTCAGGAATTACCGGTTGAAAAATTCTTTTTGAAAAATTTGAAAGATTCTTTCAGTGTTAGATTGCTTATTTATCGAAGAATATAGGAATGTAACATCACGCTAAGATGAATAGGAGAGGGTAGATAACATTGCAATCGCTCAAAGCCGGAGCGGGTCGCTAGTTTACTATAAATATGAATTATTTCTTTGTTTGATACTTCATGATATAAAAAATGCTAGATTTAAAAGAATTCCCATTTCTGAAAAATCTGATAATCATACAGTTCCTTTAACGTCACGAAGTGTGCAAAGAAACATAAAGTACACATTGATGGTAAGTAATATAGTAAACAAAAAAAAAAAATAAACATATACATGAAACCAGAAAATACAAAGTAGATGTTTTGCAACTTCTGAGGCCTAAGGTGTTTGCCTCTGTGCTTGAAATTACACACTACACCTGACCAGAACACGATAGTGCTGAACACTGCCATTAGCAACAAGTAGATTAAAATTTTAAAATATTAACATTGTTTCATTAATAAAAAATGCTACTTACTATTAATTTAATTATAGTAAAAGAATAATGTACCTAACACTACAAGGTAGGTCGCTACTCGTCCTTGTGCGTTTGTTTACAAGTCAGGTGTGACCTGTATGTAAATTATGGCTATGAAACAAGCGATTGAGAGAGAGTCTATTGAGCCTGTTTGTCGTAATTTAATTGTCGATGTATCGTAATTTAATCAGTCTGGCCTTAAACCAATGCGCGCGGTCTGTATCAGAGCGAGACAGCGGTTCGATTCAATTCGAATATTGAACAATTATAATCCAACGAGAATTAGGCCCATGATCGATGGATGCTTTCTTATCTTGAAGACTGACAATATGTATTCCTAAATCTTGGGTTGTTTAAACAGCTAAGCATTTGGTAAAATTTACAAATAATATTGGCCTTTGGAACTTTGCCGGTGAATGACAAAGAATGACTCTTTTTCTTTTCTTTTTACTCTTTGTTATCAGTTTGTAAAGGGGAAAAGAGACATTCTACTGATATACTTTTTACATTAGTTTATGACATTTAGTTTTATCTTAGTGATATTCTTGACTTTACATATATTTTTTATCTTGTTTGACATGTATATCAATTGTTATTCGCTTTAATTTATTTTGTTTGTTTTTGACGTGTCATAAGAGGTGCCTGTCACTCTAAATGAATAAATGAGTTTCTGATTCTGATTCTGATTCTGTTTTTTTTTTTTTATGTAATAAAAGTGGCAAACAAGCGTGCAGTTCACATTGATGTTAAGTGATGACTGCAGCCTATAGACACCCACACAATGACCAGAGGTCAAAATGCAAATGCGCTGCCACTCCTGAGGCATTAGGTGTTATGCCTCTGTGCCGGAAATTACAGAGTATTAGTATTGATTCTGTATATTCGTAAAAATATCTACGTTAATAAGTATTCTATACCGAGTTTGGGTCCGTATTGAAGAAAAATTGTGGGTATCTATTTATTTCAGATAAATTGTAAGAAAATAATTGAGGCTACGATTTGTTCAAGTTCAATAAGAAGTACATTGAAGTCGCTAATTTTAGAAAAAGAGTACTTTGATCAACTAAACGTAAGTTAACGCTTTTTTAGAGGCCCATATTTATAATGAATAAAACAAAAATAATTTGTGATAATGTCTTTTTTATGTATCACCACTTGCATATCTATATTATTTTCACATTCTTATAATATGTATTAAATCTTAGTGAAACCTGATTTAGTAGAGAAATAACTGGGGCAATAACATTATAATTATTACTTCACTTTTTACATATATTACACGCTTTGCACGTGTAGTAAGGCATTCCAAATTTACATTGACCTTAGACAATAGACCTTAACCTACTCGTAGGTTATCAATATTAATTAATATCTTAAAGATGTATGTAAATAAATAATTAAATAGGTATATCACGACTAGCAACTCCTAAAGGATCAAACCAGTAGATGATTCTACGAAGTCATTTGTCATAATCATTCGATTTTTAATGAGTAAATAAATAATTATTAAATAATTAATTAATTAATTCTAATTATGTTAATTGAAGCGCGCATGGCCCCGCGGCTGGTGTAGATCATAAGAGACTTACTCGGTTAAGCACTACGGGCGCGGTCGGGTAGAGTGATGGGTGATCGCTAGTGGCAAATTAAAATACGCGTTTCCGTGCTTCGGAGGCCACGTTAAGCCCTCGGCACGTCGGTCCCGGTTGCTATCGATAGCTAGCAGTCGTTAAACCTTGTCGGAGGCCTTATGGGCGGTTTGAAAACATCCGACAACGGGTTGGCCACTAACCCGTATCTCCACCAATCCGCATTGGAGCAGCGTGGTGGAGTAAGCTCTAGGCCTGCCCCCAAAAAGGGGAGAGAGTCGTGCCCAGCAGTGGGACGACGTATAATGGTTTTTTTAATGTAATGGGCGTGGCAAACAAGCATGCAGTTCACATTGATGTTAAGTGATGACTGCAGCCTATAGACACCCACATGAAGACCAAGGTCAAAATGCAGATGCGTTACCACTCCTGAGGCCTAAGGTGTTATGCCTCTGTGCCGGAAATTACAGGGCCGTACATTACCACCTGACCGGAACACGATAGTGCTTAACACTACCATTTAGCGGCAAGTATATTAGGTAATGCGGTGGTGCCTACGCCCGCGAGCTCCGTCACTGGAACTCTACCACCAGTAGAAAAAAAACTACCAACTGCCTTAAAAATGATAAATAAGTAATTAAAACAAAACAAATGAGGTTAATAAATAGAGAAGACACCAGAAAAAAACAGCCGGTTCCATTTTTAAATTGAATTGACAGATGATTTATGAACAGTGCTCATCACGAAATATTGCACGTCGAGGCTATGAAAAGGACAATCGGCTAGTTTCGACTTCGTAGAGCGTTGTCTCTGTTGCACACTGCCTACGTAAGCACTGATAGTCCGGTATTGGTCATTTGATCAAAATGGTGGACAAACGTCAAATTGGTAGGGTGCGAAAGAGATAACGCTCTACAGACCCGAAACATGCTGAGTCTTCTTCCTGAGGTCGATGAGCAATATTTTTTGTTGGATACTGTAAGATGTTTTCACGTCAGCTGTCATTTTTTTTTAAGTAATTGAAGTGGCAAACAAGCAGGCAGTTCACATTGATGTTATTATTATAGATCTATTTACATAGATCTATTTACATATTTTTATCTTTATTTCTTACAATCATTCTGTTCATACACGCCGATTCCTAAGACTTTTGACCCCACCATGATGAAGGTAGTCGAGGCACGATAGGTATGTCAGGACCGGGATACCTGGCGCTCTACACTCTCTGCCTACCCCGTTAGGGACCTGGCGTGAAGATACACATACATACATAATTTCTTACAATTCTAAGAAAGGTTTATATATCGCACATGTCATATCTATTTCTATATCATTATGTCTTATCTATTACAATTTAATTTGTCTTGTAAGTATTCATTTGTGGGATAATAGCATTTTAAGTGTAACAGCTGTTTAAGTTTTTGAATGAATTTGTTTTCGTTAGTTTCAGTAGTAAGACCTGTAGGCAAATGATTATATTTTTGATGGACATACTATATGGACTAGATTAATGTATTTTTAATCGCGATGTTGGTAAAATAAGTTTGTAGTATGTTAAGTGATGACTGCAGCCTATAGACACCCACACTTAGACAAAGGTCAAAACGCAGATGCGTTACCACTCCTGAGGCCTAAGGTGTTATGCCTATGTGCCGTAAATTACAGGGCCGTACCTTACCACCTGACCGGAACACGACAGTGCTGAACACTACCATTTAGCGGCAAGTATATTAGGTAATGCGGTGGTGCCTACGTCCACGAGCTCCGTCACTGGAGCTCTACCACCAGTCAAAAGTTGTGGGCATCTTTGGGAAAGGCTTTGTCCAACAAAGGTCTTTCGGGTGGAGTGATGATGGTCAGGGTACAAAGTCAAATAAAACCAATTTACTTGATCCTGATTTTCATCTCGCACCCTGTGTTCTGCAGAAATTAATCAGGCATATTTATTTTTTTTTTTTCAAAAACGACCGGCGATATTATGCGGAAATGAACATATTAAGGCTATGAACCTCATGATTTGACCTCTTAAAGAACATTTTCACACTAAAAATCAGTACCTACAGGGTAAGCAACTTGATTATCAATAATCAGGAAACCAGGTGTAGTAATGAGATTTCATGGATTCCCTTATTGCACCAAATTTCCTGATATCCTTGGGTGGTATTATGTAAAATTCTTATGTTAATTATATACTTATTTCCTATCTTCATTTGTTATCTTAATACGATTATGTTCTTAGGTTTTCGCGACTTACATTCATAGAAATAAAACTTTATTTGTAAAGAGGTCAGTGTTTCAATTGATACTGCCCAAAGATGAGTAGTGCGGTGCTGGTCTAAGCTGTATAAGCTGAGCGGGGCTGTGAATATATTTTAGTTACAGTCAGTGGGTGTCAGACAGTCTTCTTCAGCTTGACTTGAGTCCCTGCTCAGTCCCGCCCGTCCCCGCTTCATCTAGCACAACTCAGCATGACAAAACTCCGCTTTGCACAGCACGCTATACATTTTAATATAATTCTTCTCAACTAATCTAATACTCGCAGCTTAATTCGAAACGTAAAATAGGTAAAATATGTTTGTCAGTAGTTTGAAAAATTATATACATTATCCCCACCGATTTCGTAGCGACTACGAATAGGTCTGTGTTATAGCGATAATCCGAACTGTATAAAACCGGATATAGCGAATTATCCGCTATGTGTTCACAGTCTGTAGACTTCCCTGTTCTTCGGTTTTTGACATCAGCAATGTGCTTTTTAACGCAGGTGGATACAGCTCTCTTATTTTGACCAATAAATGAGAGTCCACAATCACAATCTCATTTATCTATCTAAAAAAATCTATAATTTCTGGCAATTTCTTTCCCCCCCTCAGGGGGAAGAAAGAAATCAGAATGTTCAGAAATCCCGGATGCCTACATCATAACTCCTAGCAAACCAAATTTCAGTTTCTTCTGTTCTATCTTTTGCGTTGTTGATAGCTCAGTCAGACATCTTTTTTATTAATTTAGAAAACATTAATAGATCTCTGCTTACACTTTCAATGAAATATAGTCGTGAAGTCATATTATTCCATGCTACAAATAACAAAGTATCACTGCAGATTTAACTGTGTCTCTGACTACATTTCTCTGTGTCCCTTGATACGATCTTGACAGCTTCAGTTTTAAAAATAGAACGCTCCGTGGACTAAATTACAGCTAGTGTTACTAGATAATGGTGTTGGCATCGTCACAATCAATTAACTGTTGTTTTATTTGCATTGCTGACCGAATGATTGATGACTAATCTGACTATGTAAAAAATAATGATGTCACATTTGAAAAAAGGTAATGTCATTAATTAATTTAAAAAATGTCATTATTATCTGATTTTACTATTCGATTGTGAGGCCTATAGGGTTATGGGCCTCATAAGAAGGCTCAAGGTCATTCAGAGAGAGCTATGATTGGAGTTTTTCGGCGAGATCGGATTTGAAAAAATAACGTTTCTTTTATTGTTCTAAAGTGTTTTGTTAGTTTGTAAAAGAGAAAATTAGATACTTATATACATAGATTATTGGTATACTAACATTTCACATCCTTCTTTAACTTAAAGAAATCTTTTAACATTAGAGAAGGATGTGTAATGTTACAATAACTTTAAGAAATATCTTGGTGCAACCCAGGCTAAATTATTCAAATATTTATTTTTTTATTCTACGATGATTGCAAAGAATCATGCAGTTCACGTTGATGGTTATGAATACGATAGTCCATAAAAATCTACCCATAATCGAAGGCCAATATGCAAATGGGTTCCCCCCTCTGATACTTAATTTGTTTTGTCTTTGCGGTAATTATAACAGATATATTATACGAGTTCTGTCTGATGGTGGGGTCAAAAGTCTTAGGAATCGGCGTGCATGTATGAAGAGAATGATGAAGGTAGACGAGGCACGAGAGGTTTGTCAGAACCGGGATGTCTGGCGCTCTACACTCTCTGCCTACCCCGTTAGGGACCTGGCGTGAAGATACATACATACATACATATTATACGATTAAATTAATTTTAGGTATAAAATTTGCATATTATCATTGTAAATCAAACTGCGGGTGGTAGAGCTCTACTGTAGCAGATCGAGGACTTTTACATAATGTACCGGAAATAACATAAAATGCTTCGTAATTACTAGTATAAAGGATACCTTTATACCTTACCTTAAAGGATACCTATAAAGATACCTTTAAAGTAGCGCGTCTTCATTCTGAGTAGAGCTTCAAATTACTCAGTCCCTCCAAAACTAAGGGGGTTTGTAAAACAACAAATTTAGGTGCTTATTATTATACAACATAAGAAACCCTAAAAAATCAAGTGCGTGTCGGGCCACGCGTAGTGTAGGGTTCTGTAGTTTTTAGGTTTGATTAATGTAATGAAAAAATTTAATAATAAATATTTTCTATGGAATTGTTGCAAACATTTGGAGTATTACATTTGGTCGACTATTACTCGCAAACTTGTAAAGCCAACTTAGGTGTAATAGTTTTCCTTTTAATTTAGTTATATTATAATGTAGCTACTATTGCCATAACGTTTTAATTTCTAACAAAAACCGTTTAGTTGGTAGAGAGGGGGGACACACTTGACTCTAACGAAAATTGGCGCTTTAAAGCTCAATAAGCCACGAAAAGTTAACTAAATCGAAATGAAGCACACCCCTAACATTTTTGAAAGACCTATCCAACGATATCAATACAATTTATCCGCGCGTTACATGTAGGGGAGTAACCCTAAATAATTTTATATTTCATGTTTTTATTCCACCACTTTGTCGGTGTGATAAAAGTGTATACCTGTGCCAAATTTCAAGTCTTTAGTACCTATAGTTTTTGCGCTATACCGCGGACGGACGGACAGACAGACAGACAGACGGACATGGCGAAACTATAAGGGTTCCTTGTTTACAACGGAACACGAAAAAGGTTGTTAAGTACACTTTAAATATCAATTTAGTATTGTAGTATGTTAAAAAATTTACTTCAAAGGACAAACCACTATAATTAAGTATACCTACACATACGACTTAGATCATTGACTATCGATTGCTTAAATCAGAATGATGAAAGCATTAGACCTACATACTACCTCGTAAGCACCAAGTAATTAGTAAAAGGACTACATCAGCGCAGCGGCTCCTTGTTGTTTATAGATCAGTTGCATCATTTTACTTTAACAAATTTGTTACAGTAGGTAAGACGATGTTTGTACCGGTTAAGCAAAAATGAGTTGTACCATTTGAAAATTGTTAAGTGACGATGACGTCACTTAAACGAAAAATGGAAACAACTTTTCTGACATCGGGCGAGTAAGTAAGTAAGTAACTCTTTATTGCGTCTCTACAATGGTGAGTGCTCTGTTAAACTGTTCGACATGGTGCCACCGTCTCTTTTCCTACACCGTACTACCCGCCGAAGAGAGAAGTTTCACCCTCACCCACTGGACACCTGGCAGTGCTCAACAGTGCGGTTTTCTCGTTCGTTTCTGCCCAGAACGTGTAAATTGTGGAACGAACTTCCCTTCGAGGTGTTTCCTCGGTGCTACAATATGGGGTTCCTCAAAAATGGCGTCAAACGAGTCAGGCTGGCAGCGCGTTGGCAATTCCTCTGGTGTTGCAAATGTTCAGAGGCGACGGTGAACACTTTCCTTCAGGTGGCCCGTCTGCTTGTCTGTCAACATAATGAAAAAAAAATGGCGTGATTAGAAAATTTAACCGTGAATTTTTACGATGCGCGCGCACACTGACAGATGAAAGCAACGTTCTGAATTTAGTTGCCAAACAGATAAAAGCAACAGCCTGAAGTTAGTTGCTTAACTTTTATGTCGTTTTGTTTTATTTCTAGTTTTTGGTGTATTGGATTGTTACGCTTAAGAAGTACGAGTAGATATAACTTCTTACGTGCGTAGAAAGAATTCACACACTTTTTTAGGGTTCCGTAGTAAACAAGGAACCCTCTGTCCAGTAATTCTGAAGCCAATTTACTGTTACATATCTATACCCAAGTGATCGTATAAGGTTATCTTACAAGGGTTCCGTCTTTTTCTTTAAAGTTTTTTCGATTAAGGCGCGCAACTCTAAAAAAGCAGACATGTGTGAGTTGAACTCACAGGGTTCCGTACAGTTAAAAGATTTTCTGTGTAATTATAAATAGAAATCTAGTTTACTGTAATCTGTAGGCGAAGAAATATTTTCTACATTTTCTCCTATGGACCTAGTTTCGGAAATTATCAATGATCAATTTTCGTCTATTCCTCGAACTGAATAGTCTGTCTGTGTTAAAATTATATGACAATATTTTTTAAGATCCGTATAATAACCTATTTTATGATATGTTGTGTGACATAAGCATAGTTTGTAAAACTTTTTTCTTAATTTAGCAATTTATTCTCCAAAAGTCTACTCTACGATTGAAATTCACTTATTTTTGTTCCACGTTCATGTTAGATTATGATACATTTCAACTCAATCGGTCCAGTACTTTCGCAGAATATCGACTGTGATAGACATACATACAGACAGACACACTAGTGACCTTAGGTATAAGGGTTCCGTTTTTCCTTTAGAGGTACGGAACTCCAAAAAATACCAGTGTTGAAAACAAACAAGTCAAGCATCAGAGTTCTGTCCGAAAAAAATAATGTATCCGAAAAAGTAAGTTAAGGTCATTGCATCGATAATGACACCTAAATATTGAACTGTTGGACAACTATCGCATGTCAAGTACATTTCTTTAACAAGGTTGTATCCAATCGGCCCTTTCGTGGGTTTGGTCTTTGAATGAAACTGTTTATATAAATGTCATGGATTTTGTCTGTGTGCAAGATTTGGTTTGGTAATTAATGATTTATGTTTTTTGTAATGATAAATACGGTTTTTATATGATAAATTTAATAGCGTCCTGGCGCCCAGCGTCCCGACGCCATGCGTCCGGCGCCATACGTCTCGACGGCAAGCTTCCCGACGCCCAGCTTCCCGACGCCTAGCGTCCCGACGCCATGCGTCTCGACGCCCAGCGTCCCGACGCCAAGCATCCCGACGGGACGCTGTGCGTCGGGACGCTAGGCGTCGGGAAGCTGGGCGTCGGGAAGCTTGCCGTCGAGCCGTATGGCGCCGGACGCATGGCGTCGGGACGCTGGGCGTCCCGACGCCGAGCGTCCCGACGCCGAGCGTCCCGACGCCGAGCGTCCCGACGCCGAGCGTCCCGACGCCGAGCGTCCCGACGCCGAGCGTCCCGACGCCGAGCGTCCGAGCGTCCCGACGCCGAGCGTCCCGACGCCGAGCGTCCCGACGCCGAGCGTCCCGACGCCGAGCGTCCCGACGCCGAGCGTCCCGACGCCGAGCGTCCCGACGCCGAGCGTCCCGACGCCGAGCGTCCCGACGCCGAGCGTCCCGAAGCCCAGCGTCCCGACGCACAGCGTCCCGACGCACAGCGTCCCGACGCACAGCGTCCCGACGCACAGCGTCCCGACGCACAGCGTCCCGACGCACAGCGTCCCGACGCACAGCGTCCCGACGCACAGCGTCCCGACGCACAGCGTCCCGACGCACAGCGTCCCGACGCACAGCGTCCCGACGCCACGCGTCCCGACGCCCAGCGTCCCGACGAACAGCGTCCCGACGCCCAGCAACCGACGCCCAGCGTCCCGACGCCCAGCGTCATGACGCCCAGCGTCATGACGCCCAGCGTCTCGACGCCCAGCGTCCCGACGCCCATCGTCTCGATGCCCAGTGTACCGACGTCTAGCGTCCCGACGCCACACGTTTCGACGCTCAGCGTCCCGACGCCCAGCGTCCCGACGCCCAGCGTCCCGACGCCGAGCGTCCCGACGCCCAGCGTCCCGATGCCCAGCGTCCCGACGTCCAGTGTCCCGACGCCCATCGTCCCGATGCCCAGCGTACCGACGTCTAGCGTCCCGACGCCACACGTTTCGACGCCACGCGTCTCGACGCCCAGCGTCTCGACGCCTAACGTCCCAACGCCACGCGTCCCGACGCAACGCGTCCCGACGCTCAGCTTACCGACGCCAAGCGTACCGACGCCACGCGTCCCGACGCCACGCGTCCCGGTGCCCAGCGTCCCGACGCTCGTTCAGCGTCCCGACGCCCAGCGTCCCGACGCCCAGTGTCCCGACGCCCATCGTCCCGATGCCCAGCATCCCGACGCCCAGCGTCCCGACGCCCAGCGTTCCGACGCCCAGCGCCCCGACGCCCAGCGTCGCGACGCCCAGCGTCCCGACGCCAAACGTCTCGACGCCAAACGTCTCGACGCCCAGCGTCCCGACGCCCAGCGTCCCGATGCCCAGCGTCCCGACGTCCAGTGTCCCGACGCACAGCGTCCCGACGCACAGCGTCCCGACGCACAGCGTCCCGACGCACAGCAACCGACGCCCAGCGTCCCGACGCCCAGCGTCATGACGCCCAGCGTCTCGACGCCCAGCGTCCCGACGCCCATCGTCCCGATGCCCAGTGTACCGACGTCTAGCGTCCCGACGCCACACGTTTCGACGCCCAGCGTCCCGACGCCCAGCGTCCCGACGCCCAGCGTCCCGACGCCGAGCGTCCCGACGCCCAGCGTCCCGATGCCCAGCGTCCCGACGTCCAGTGTCCCGACGCCCATCGTCCCGATGCCCAGCGTACCGACGTCTAGCGTCCCGACGCCACACGTTTCGACGCCACGCGTCTCGACGCCCAGCGTCTCGACGCCTAACGTCCCAACGCCACGCGTCCCGACGCTCAGCTTACCGACGCCAAGCGTACCGACGCCACGCGTCCCGACGCCACGCGTCCCGGCGCCCAGCGTCCCGACCCTCGTTCAGCGTCCCGACGCCCAGCGTCCCGACGCACAGCGTCCCGACGCACAGCGTCCCGACGCACAGCGTCCCGACGCACAGCGTCCCGACGCACAGCGTCCCGACGCACAGCGTCCCGACGCACAGCGTCCCGACGCACAGCGTCCCGACGCCACGCGTCCCGACGCCCAGCGTCCCGACGAACAGCGTCCCGACGCCCAGCAACCGACGCCCAGCGTCCCGACGCCTAGCGTCATGACGCCCAGCGTCATGACGCCCAGCGTCTCGACGCCCAGCGTCCCGACGCCCATCGTCTCGATGCCCAGTGTACCGACGTCTAGCGTCCCGACGCCACACGTTTCGACGCCCAGCGTCCCGACGCCCAGCGTCCCGACGCCCAGCGTCCCGATGCCCAGCGTCCCGACGCTCAGCGTCATGACGCCCAGCGTCTCGACGCCCAGCGTCCCGTAGACGCCCAGCGTCCCGACGCCCAGCGTCCCGACGCCCAGCGTCCCGACGCCCAGCGTCCCGACGCCACACGTCTCGACGCCCAGCGTACCGACGCCTAGCGTCCCCACGCCACGCGTCCCGACGCCAAGCGTCCCGACGCCCAGCGTCCCGACGCCCAGCGTCCCGACGTCCACCTACTCGACGCCCAGCGTCCCGACGCCCAGCGTCCCGACGCCCAGCGTCCCGACGCCCAGCGTCCCGACGCCCAGCGTCCCGACGCCCAGCGTTCCGACGCCCAGCGTCCCGACGCCCAGCGTCCCGATGCCCAGCGTACCGACGTCTAGCGTCCCGACGCCACGCGTCTCGACGTCCAGCGTCCCGACGCCCAGCGTCCCGACGCCCACCTACCCGACGGCCAGCGTCCCGGCGCCCGGCGTCCCGCTGCCAGAATTTAATAAATTTGTATAAATGTCCACTTAAAAAGTGCACTAGATTGTGTATGGCATAGAGGTGGGTGACAACCATGCAGTTCACATGGAAGATAGTTAAGGAACTCTGCAGCCTAGAGACATCTATAAGAAGATTAGAGGAATTAATGCAGAAGGGTTGACAAGCCATACAATGTTTTTTTTTTTTAAGAATAGTAAACTTATTAGCACATTTTTAGCAGCGAACAATGAGCTGCATTTACAATTAACATATATTGCGTACTTACAGAAATTACACATAAACATAAAATACCGACGAACGAATAAAACTGAATGAAGAATTCAGTAACAGCGAATTTATGCAACTATTTATAAGCTGAATGTACAAAAGTAATTTAAACAACCCGTTTATGTTCGGAATGTTCTGGCGATCATATTGAGACGATGACCCGAGTTTTTTTATCTGGCATGACCTCATTACTTTAATTTTATCATCCCATCTTCATATCCCATATTCAGGACCTATAATTGAATTATTAAAATATGTACGTTGTTATATCAAGATCGATCAATGTCTTCCATGCGGACGTAAAGAGACAAATTATTCTAAAGAGACAAATTATTCTTAATATGTGGAGGAACGGGTGGAAGTGTTCCTCCGACGAAAAGGGAGGATCCTCTGACCAGACGAGGTGATAGCGCTTGGTCGATCTTCACTGAGTAAGATAGGCTTTATTACTTCCTTACCCGTGTGAAGCCGGGGCGAGCCACTAGTGGGAAATAAAGTGGGTTAGGTTAAAAATTCAAGTGAACACCTAATATGGTGGCGAATTAAGAATAGTTGCTCAAACGACATCATTAAACATTTCATTGTCTGCATAACACATTAAAATATGTGAAATGAGACTTAATTGATATGAAAGCCAGAAAACATATTATTTTATATAATGAAGGTGGCAAACAAGCATGCAGTTCACATTCATGTGAAAGAATACAGCTATTTATAGTTTATGGGAGTGGTTCTCGAACTTTTTCGAAGACGGAATACTTTTAGAACATCAAACATGAGACGGAGCTCTAAGATAAAATGAAACCTAGCAAATCATAATAATAATAAATAAATACTCTTCCACTCACAGACCCGCCCGAGGTTTAAACCTGTGTCGTGGTTGCAAAAAACAACAAATATCTGTACGCCATGCAAATATTTGTCCCGGTGCGGGGATCAAACTCGCGACACTTCGAAACAAACGGTCATCTTACACCGCTGGGCTAACCGGGTTATCGAATCATGCATATGTGTAAACTGTTTGTTAATAATCAAATCATATGCATTGTCATCTCTACCTCTACCTACTCCTTCGGGGATTACAGGCATGAAGTAATGTACCTAGGTTTTGAAAATCTCCGATGGCGGTACGAAGCCGAGTCAGCTAGTTAAGAATAATAAAAATGTTAATTAAAACGTCTTGGCTGCATATCGTAAGTGTTAAATGCGATTCAGAATAATTATTAAATTCTTGTAAAAAATAGTTTACTGGCAGAGAAGAGAGGGAGGGGAAGGTCCACTTGATTTTATTAAAAACTAGCTGTACCCCATAGAGCAACACCGGAGGGTAGCCATATAGCAGGCTTTCCCCTCTGTCAAAGTACAAGCCCAAATGGACCTATACCTGGCGCCTAGATGCTTAAATGTGTGCGTGAAATTGTTTCCGTATTTTGTTAAAGTCAAGGTGTGAGTTTCGTAGTAATAGACGATTTTTGTAGTGTACGTGTGTGTCGCATGCATTTCCCCCCGCAAAAAATGACAGACTGTTTTGCATCGGTAATACACGATATGGCTACTCCCCTCCGGTTCGCCGCGACCGGTGGGCCGCGTTGCTCTATGCTGTAACCTGCGTGCGTTGCTATGCCAACAACTAAAATAAATTTAAGAAAAAGACTGCAGCGCCACCTGTTGGCGAGTTACATCTATGAACATGTCATTTTCGTTTCCTCTGTGTAAAAATACATGGTCATACTGATTTCATGACAATCGGTTAAAAGGGGCAGAAGTTGCTACTCTACAGATTGATTCCACTCGCCACCTGGGGGCGAGTGGAATCAATGAGCATATTATTCAAACCTTTGGTGAAGCCTCTCAATGTTGGTATTTCATTACTTTGCCCCTCTGGATTGAATGCCTAATGGCTGATGTGTATCGCTAGCACTAATTTGATTTGTCGGGCGTCCAAGGAGTTTTTACTTGGCCTAATAAGAATTAGCGCGGCCATGACTGGCCGAAGCAATGTTTAAAAGAAAAAAGTTTATTCAATTAATCGAAGACAAATAAACAAATGACGATTTATCATTACTCTCTTACCTTATCAACTGTGAACACACGATTTTATAATAACTGAAAATATGTGAATTTGCACTGAGATTTGTGCCCTTAACCTAATTCCGAAGTTGTTTTTATATTATTTCGCATTAACACATGCTTGTGAAATATATTTTATTTTAAAGAAAAAATGGAAAGAAAAAATTGACTTCAGGCGAGACTCGAACTCGCGGCCTACTGGGAATCTAGTCCAGCCGCTCTTCCAATTGAGCTACTGAAGTCCTGCCCGATTTGTCAAATCTTTCCTTCACATTTAGTGCCTTGCTTTATGGTAGCAGTAGCGCCATCTATTGCCAACCATGCTAGTTAGGCAACCGATATAATAGACTTTTCAGTTTATTGAATATCGTAAAGAAGTCGCTTTTACCCTTAATAATTGTTTTTATATTATTTCGCATTAACACATGCTTGTGAAATATATTTTATTTTAAAGAAAAATGGAAAGAAAAAGGAAAGATTTGACAAATCGGGCAGGACTTCGGTAGCTCAATTGGAAGAGCGGCTGGACTAAATTCCCAGTAGGCCGCGAGTTCGAGTCTCGCCTGAAGTCAAATTTTTCTTTCCATTTTTCTTTAAAATAAAATAATTCCGAAATTACCGGACCCTCCGAATAAGCTGGTGGGGATCAATTTATATGGTCGAAGAAGACGCCGGCGTCGAGAAGTAAACACCAAACCAGGAGTAATCATTTTACTATACCCAGGATTTATAATCTGCCTTGGTGTAAACTATTTACATGTCCCATAAAACCTTCTCTGTGAAAAAATACATAAAATACCAATTTAATAATAATCGGTGGAGTAGTTTTTGAGTTCGTCGATGACATACAGACAAACATTCATTTTTATATACAGAAGGTATATATTGACATTTTTGTATATGGAAGGTGTTTATATATGATGGGATATTAAAGCTTAATATTTCACAAACGGCGCTAAAACTACAATATTTTTCAAATATCTATCCAACGACGTGCGGAATTTAAAAAAGCACGAGGAAAGAAAATTATACCCTAATTTACGTGTAAGATGATTTTTTTTTTCAAGATTATATTTCACTACTTTGACGGCGTGACTAATGAAACGAAAAAAAATAAAATGCGCTTACACTCACAGCCCCACACTAGGTATAAACCAGTGACATAGGTTCCGTTGTACACACATTTCACATACAAACACCCAAACCCGAAACAAATATCTGTAGGCTACACAAATACTTGTTCCGGTGCGGGGATGGAACCCTTCGAATCAAACAGTCGTCTCACACTGCTGGACTAACCGGGTCGTCCCAAATATATATGGGGGGATTTTTTTTCTATTGCAAATTCTGTGGTAAAGCTCCAGTGACGGAGCTCGCGGGCGTAGGCACACCGCATTACCTAATATACTTGTCGCTAAATGGTAGTGTTCAGCACTATTGTGTTCCGGTCAGGTGGTAATGTACGGCCTTGTAATTTCCGGCACAGAGGCATAACACCTTAGGCCTCAGGAGAGGTAACGCATCTGCATTTTGACCTTGGTCTTTGTGTGGGTGTCTGTCTGATAGTCTGCAGTCATCACTTAACATCAATGTGAACTGCATGCTTGTTTACCACTTACAATATATTAAAAAAAAAATCACGTGAAGTCACGGGACGAAGCTCCGTATAAAATATATCGTCGATATTGGTTCATACAAAAATTAATAAATGCTAACATAATAATTACGAGTAATAGGTATCAATTATCACTATGTAAGCAGCAAGTATCAAATGTCATGATCACAACATCTAAACACTGAGGTCAATGACCTACAGCCGAGGCTATTAAAACTATTGTTTCTGTCGCCTTGTCTTTATTTATCGATTTCAGTGTCCTTTGAAAATGAAATCATGTAGGTATATAGATGTTATCAGGTTTTCGTGAACGACATTTATAAAATAAAAAGTATATATATAGATATAGTTAAGTTGATATCTGGCGCTTTACACTCTCTGCCTACCCCGTTAGGGACCTGGCGTGAAGATACATACATACTTATAAAAATGGGTTAGCCGTAGAAATATAATAGAAAATAATATAAAGGCATAATTGGTGATGTGATAATAAAATATCTTTAAAATCTATTGAAATAAAAATCAATTGCTGTTCGTTAGTCTCGCTAAAACTCGAGAATGGCTAGACTGATTTGGCTAATTTTGGTTTTGAAGGATTTCTGGAAGCCCAGGGAAGGTTTAAAAGGTAAGAAAGTATGAAGAAATTGAAGGGGAATAGTAAAAACCACAATTACATTTCCTACATACAAATAGTCAGTATCTATCAAACCTTTGACCCATTATTTTATTGTGTGAATACGAAGTTTGCTAGCTAGGGTCAGCGAGTTAACAATAATTTTGTGAAATGAATGTTCATTGTACTAGATATTGTATAACATACTAATAAAATTTATATATTATTATTGTAAAATTAGTTCTAGGTGAACTTATTTTGAAAATAGGTACCCTACTGAGTTTCTTGGGCTATTTTTTTCAGAAATGTAGGCTTTGGATCTCTGTCAGTGAATATTAAAGAAAGTCTCATACTTTTTTCGTTTAGACTTATCTTGTCCATTCGTGAAAGAGAAAATGGAACATTCCGTTGATGACTTATTTTGAATTCTTAGCTATGCATATATGGACGATAATTTATTTTATTTTCAAGCTTTAATTTGACATATCAATCAATTGTTATACCTACCACAAGAAATGTTTTTTATTTCAAAGTGATTAAATGAATTAAGAATCTTGAATTCAACTTCTGAGGCTCGATCCAAATTTTCGACAGTGGCTTGACTGAGCTGGCAGGCTTGAAATGAGGTAAAATCTAAAATGCAATAAGGCGATAGTAAAAATGACAACGCGGCATGGTCAGTGGTGTTCTGCTCTAACACCCATATTGTTAAACGTTACTCGAAACATTCCTGGACTCACACTCAGCTGAGGACACTTTAGGAAGACACCTCGAAATCCATATTCTTTGTTGTATTTAACAGTAACTCATGTGTACGGATTATCATTCACAAAGTCTTGAGAATCTATTTTTATAGAAAAATATGGTATTTAATTATATTGCCAGACAGTTTCGACACGAAAAACTGTGAAATGTAAATACTCCTCGAAACTTCAAGGTAGGTCATGAGGCACTTTGAAGTTTGACAGTTGCTTTCTTACCTCTAACGGAGGAGAATGTCGAGTTGACGTTATTAGTTACAACTAAGAATACCAATTCCCTTGAGTAAGGTTGAGTTAAGGTCGAGGTTACGACTTAGAATAAGGATGTAAAACTACCGGGACAGATCTCTTCATGTTTTCTTACCTTTTAAACCTTCCCTGGCCTTCCAAAAACATTCAAAACCAAAATAAGCCAAATTGGTCCAGCCGTTCTCAAGTTTTGGCGAGACTAACGAACAGCAATTGATTTTATATATATATAATCAGTTTATTTGCATCTATGCTATGGACGTTGACATTATTTGATTTCTCACGATAATCTATCTGTACTAGATTTAAGCTCTCATTTAAAAGAGCTCTTACTGAGTTTGTTGGGTAGCGGAGTTCTTCTCAGTAGTGACTGCACTTGGAACTCTGCTAAGTGAATAACATTGATCTTGACGAATAAGTTTTTCTTTTTCTTCATTTATTATCATTGAAGGAATTGAAAAATTTTATGATTATTATGTTTTAACCAAATAGTTTAAATTTTAATTTTTAATTTACTATTAATATATGATTTTGCTTTTACTATATGTAATGGTTATTCGCTCTAGGTAGTTTATGATTTATTGACGTTTTGAAAGTATCTGTAAAGATCTATTCGAAATAAAAATATTTTCTATTTCTATTTCTATTTCTATAGATGTATGTACTGAACTATGTATAAAATCTTAAGCAGACGATTGCAACACTTGGGTGACCAATAAAGGTTTGACATACGCATTGTATGGTAACATCGTCTGCCCTTGGCAGGGAGACTTGAGGTGGCGCAACCACGGTTCATTTACAATTGCTTACTAAGTGAATGAGTGAATTAATACGAGTAGTAATGTTATTTATGATTGTTTTTATATTATTTCGCATTAACACATGCTTGTGAAATATATTTTTATTTTTAAAGAAAAATGCCTAACTAGCATAGTTGGTAATAGATGGCGCTACTGCTACCATAAAGCAAGGCAATAAATGTGAAGGAAAGATTTGACAAATCGGGCAGGACTTCAGTAGCTCAATTGGGAGAGCGGCTGGACTAGATTCCCAGTAGGCCGCGAGTTCGAGTCTCGCCTGAAGTCAAATTTTTCTTTCCATTTGTGGAGGAACAGGTGGAAGCGTTCCTCCGGCGAAAAGGGAGGATCCTCCGACCAGGCGAGGTGGTAGCGCCTGGCGGGCCGCGGCCCAACGATTGATGTTGGGAAGTTGTATATATGCCAACTCTTGAGAAATCTTCACATGTGCGATGTAATTCGAATGCACGCCATCTACCGTACTAGACAAGTACTGTGAGGTTTTCATATGTGTTCCACTAGTTGGTGCCTTAATGTAGTGAACGCTACATCACTCTCCTCCAAGACCGGAGGTTGATATGTATCGGCAGCTGTCGATGTGCCAATGCCATAATCCCATGCCGCAAGTCCCAGTAAGTCGGGTGCGAAGGTCCTCAGTGAGTCGAGGTAGTCGCTGCTGCGGTGATGCGAAAGTTCCCTTGGAATCGAGGTAGTCGCTGCGTAGTAGCTACTGCGGGACGGCGCAGTGTGCTGACGCTGATGTGGCTGCAGGGTAGTCCAGGCATGCGTGGTCGCTGCAGGCGTATGGAGTATCTCTGATGAAGCCGAGGGTTCTGGCTGGCGTGACTTGGTTACCGCTCGATAGTGCTGGTGATGTGAGGGATGACGTCGTCGAAGGTGCTGCAGAGAGTGGCTGGTGAGAAGGTTGCTTCCAATCACGTCGGGGGTCACCACTGTGGAGGAACGGGTGGAAGCGTTCCTCCGGCGAAAAGGGAGGATCCTCCGACCAGGCGAGGTGGTAGCGCCTGGCGGCGGCCCAACGATTGATGTTGGGAAGTTGTATATATGCCAACTCTTGAGAAATCTTCGCATGTGCGATGTAATTCGAATGCACGCCATCTACCGTACTAGACAAGTACTGTGAGGTTTTCATATGTGTTCCACTAGTTGGTGCCTTAATGTAGTGAACGCTACACATTTTTCTTTAAAAATAAAAATAATGTTATTTATGACCTACCGAAACAAATATGCTTATTGGGTAGTGGACAATTTTTTTTTTTTATTATCAAATAATTATTTAAAAACTAGCTGTTGCCCGCGGCTCCGCTCACGTGTAGGTCGCTTTTCGCGTAACCTGTGTAAACTCAGGAACATTTTTTCGGGATAAAAAGTATCCTTTAATCTAAGTCAGCTAATTATCTGTATAACAAATTTCATCTGTCAAAATCCGTTCAGTAGTTTCGGCGCGATTGACGGACAAAAATCCAAACATCCAAACAAAGAAACTTTCACATTAATATGTCGCATATTAATGTGATATCTAAAAGGAAAATGTTAATGAGGTATATAATCAATAAATTAGGTAAACAAAGTAGGTATACGCGTAATACGTATATACGTAATAAACCTGTGTCGTGGGTGCCGTTGTACACATACAACACATACACAAACACCCAGACCCGAAACAAATATCTGTAGGCCATACAAATATTGGCCCCAGTGCGGGGATCGAACCCGGACCCTTCGAATCAAACGGTCATCTCACACCGCTGGACTAACCGGATCGTCACCGTGGGGCATACATTATATACAACGAAGTTATAGGGGGTCGAAAATTGCCTGAACTGCTTCGAGAAACGGATGGTACGGTGGTGCCGCTTTTTTGCTCGACTAGGCGAGGCCACTACAGTGCCCTCAGCTTAAAAAAACCGGCCAAGTGTGTATGGGTCTTCATGCAATACTTATAGAGTTCGAATTTTTGAAGTAAGTATAGTTTTACCATAGAGCAACACGGGCCACCGGCCGCGGCGGACTGGCGGGGAGTAGCCATAGCGTTTATTACCGATGCAAGGCAGTCTGTAATTTTTTGCAGGGGGAAATGCGTGCGACACACACGCACACTACAAAAATCGTCTAATACTACGAAACTCACACATTGACTTTAACAATATACAGAGACAACTTCACGCACACATTAAAACGTCTAGGCGACAAGTATAGGCCTATTTGGGCTTGTACGTTGACAGAGGGGAAAGCCTGCATATGGCTACTCCCCTCCGGTGTTGCTCTATGAGTTTTTCATTTTATTAGTTTGTCGATTATTATTCGTAAAGTTGTAACGCGTGCTTAGTCGTGACTGTTTTGTTTTTTTTTACTTTGTTACAGACTTAGTATGCCATTTTTTTCACAGATCCAAATACCACCGTTTAGCTGGCAGAAGGAGGAGGGAGGAGGAGATACTTGACTCGAACCAAACTAGAAACAGTTTACTCAAACCGTCAATACTTTAAAACACCAATCCAATGACACAACACAATCAATTGCGGGCGAAAAATAAATCAGAATCAGAATCAGAAACTCATTTATTCATTTAGGGTGACAGGCACCTCTTATGACACGTCAAAAACAAACAAAATAAATTAAAGCGAATAACAATTGATATACATGTCAAACAAGATAAAAAATATATGTAAAGTCAAGAATATCACTAAGATAAAACTAAATGTAATAAACTAATGTAAAAGTATATCAGTAGAATATCTCTTTTCCCCTTTACAAACTGATAACAAAGAGTAAAAACAAAAGAAAAAGAGTCATTCTTTGTCATTCACCGGCAAAGTTCCAAAGGCCAATATGATCTGAGAAAAACTTGCCGGAAAAAACTCAGTCGGCTCTTTTAAAAATATCTCTTAGGGATATTTTTACAATTTTCAAATAACATCCACACTTTACGTGTACAGGAGATCAAAAAGATATCTTTCAAAATTTTATTTTATCGCTTTTTTGGTGTAACTTATATGTATATTCATGCCACTCATAGTTGCAGGTTTTTACTACTCAGAGTACTTTAGTGGTAAAGGTAGTTCTTAATATTTCACAGGGAAGTAAACTGGACTTGTTTGTTCAATGAATCATATTGATATTCGTCTGGGATGCGTTCGGAATCTTCCGCTACAACACGACAGAATAATAATTATTGATGATCGATGCTAAAAGGAACTTATTATGAAGTGCAGTTGATTGTATCGTTTGCGTTGAAACCAATACCTGACATTCAGACTACCGCATCCATTAAAGGGACGATAAATCTCAGGATACTTTTAATTTTGTGAATTTCATCCAAAAGTAACATAATAATAATTTACATCTCCTTATTTTTATTTAATTCGATGACTTGGGTCATTGATTTGAAGGTGTAAAGTAAATAAATGGAAAATTGACAACTGCTGGTAGAGTTCCAGTCCAGGAGCTCGAAGGCGTAGGCACCACCATAACTAATCTAACTGTCGCCAAGGTAGTTTATTTATGATTAGCTGTGCCCGTGACTTCGTTTGGATATAACTTTTGGTAAAATTTGGTTTAGGTACATTAATACTTCTTTGTACACGATATTAAACTAACGCCACCAAAGCCACCAATGCTACCAACGCTACAAACACCACCAACGCTATCAACACCACCACCAATGACACCAACGCCACCATTGCCATCAACGCCACTAACGCCACCACCACCAACCCCAACGTCAGCAACGCCACCAATGTCACTATGCATCGCCACCAACGCCATCAATGCCACCAACGCCGCAAACACCAGCAACGCCACAAACGCCACTAACGCCAATGTAAACCGCATTCAACTCTGTAAAAAAATTTGATGCAGTGCTTGAAGTAAATTTTCAATTGACCATAACTTCTCTTTCCCTTAACCGATTTAGACGAAACAGTTTTGTCTACGATTCTTATTATTATATTACTATTATGTAATTCACCTGTGAAAACCGCATTCAAATCCGTTGAGTACATCCAAAGTTATAAAGTACCAGACCGACAGACAGCCAGACAAAAATCCAAATATTGATTTTTTTTTTGGTTATTGTTACTTTTCTTTAATCGCCCTCTATCAGTTTATTGGAAAAATATTTAATGTACAAACACTCGATTTCTACTGTCTTATTATATGTAGGTACAGATTAGTTAAAATGGAATCGAGAAATCTTAATAGAATTGAATTGAATACATGTAGTTAAGTAAATTGGTACCAATTGAATATTGGTAAGCAGCAGATAGAGCCTATAGGGTCCGAGAACAAGAAATCAATTATCATAATATATTTTTCTGGTAGCCTGAGGGCATAACTCACTTAGGAATACAGCATACGGTTTGAAGGAGTTTGGGTTCATAAACCGTGACATGATAATTTTTTATATGAGTTTTCTTACATGCTCCCATTTAAAATATCTTCGGTTTAAAAATACTAACGGATATAGGTTACGGGAAGGTTACAAATAAAATTGTGATATAAACATCACGTCGCTTATCATAAACAGACTCATAAAAACAAAATTCATTTCATCATATCAGTCATAGGACGTCAACTGCTGAACATAGGCCTTCCCCAATGACCTCCATGCCGACCGATCGGAAGCGACGTGCATCCAGCGGGTACCTGCAGCCTTAACTAGGTCGTCGATTCATCTTGCAGGTGGACGTCCTACGCTGCGCTTGCCGATACGTGGTCTCCACTCGAGAACCTTTCTGCCCTAGCGGCTATCGGTTCTCCGAGCTATGTGCCCTGCCCATTGCCACTTCAGCTTGGAAATCTGCTTGGCTATGTCAGCGACTTTAGCGAGCCAGTAAGGAAACGCCGAGCATAGCCCTTTCCATTGACCGCTGAGTGACTTGGAGCTTTCGTTCCAGACCCATAGTGAGAGACCACGTCTCGGCACCGTAGGTCATCACCGGTAAAACGCACTGGTTAAAGTCTTTCGTCTTCAAGGTCTGCGGGATGTTTGACGAGAAAACGCTCCTTAACTTCCCAAACGCTGCCCAGCCACGTTGGATTCGGCGAGTGACCTCTTTCTCAAAGTTCGACCTGCCTAGTTGTATGGTGTGTCCTAAATAGACATATTCGTCGACAACTTCGAGGATCGAGTTCCCAACGGATACTGGAGTGGGCAATACAAGGTTATTAAACATGACCTTGGTCTTATCCATGTTCTTTTTAAGGCCCACTCTTTGGGACACTCGATTGAGGTCTTCGAGCATTGTGCTGAGATCTTCCAGCGACTCTGCCATGACTATAATATCGTCGGCAAACCGAAGGTGAGTGATGTATTCGCCGTTGACATTGATGCCTAATCCTTGCCATTCCAGGAGCTTGAAGGCGTCTTCCATTGCATTGGTGAAGAGCAGGGGTGAAATGACATCTCCCTGTCTTACTCCCCTCTGCAAAGGAATCGCCCTCGTGCATTGGTCCTGTACTAGGACTGACATGGTGGCGTTTTTATACAGACACTTCAACACTTCGATGTACCGATAGTCAATGTGGCAACGCTGTAAAGACTGCAGCACAGTCCATGTTTCAACCGAATCAAAGGCTTTCTCATAGTCCACGAACGCTAAGCATAATGGCCGGTTATACTCCTCGGACTTCTGTATAACCTGCCGCAGCGTGTGTATGTGGTCACACATTTAAACATCTAGGCGACAGGCGTAAGATCATTTGGTCTTGTACTTTGACAGAGGGGAAAGCCTGCATATGGCTACTCCCCTCCGTGTTGCTCTATGATACGAGTATAATAGTTTTAAACAAAAACAAATTAAAATTAAAACTTTATAAAAAGGTAGGATTTGACTGTTTTCAGTCATTAGTAATTTCAATATCAGAAATTAGTCATAACATGTGTGAATGACAGACAAACAGTTTGAGGTGAATTGTGTCGCCCGTTGTGTATAAATCTGGATTTAGAACAACTGAATATTTGTACCATATGGGAATCGAACTCGTGACCTTCAGCGCGCTCCGCCAAACGGTTAGCCAATCCGTCAATCGAGTAGCATTGATGAGTTGTATGACTGTTTTAACTAATGAGACCGCCAGACCGACGTTTTATAATTTAAGTATTTTTTATGCTAGTTATAGTACCTACCTACTTACTTTTTAAAATGTTATAATAGTGGCAAACAAGCGTGCAGTTCACATTGATGTTAAGTGATGACTGCAGCCTATAGACACCCACACAATGACCAGAGGTCAAAATGCAGATGCGCTGCCACTGCTGAGGCATTAGGTGCTATGCCTCCGGAAATTACAGGGCCGTACCACAGTAAATAATTACATCGTGGCCGTACATTACCACCTGACCGGAACACGATAGTGCTGAACACTACCAATCTTTATCGTTTAGAAAAATTTAAAGGTAAGTCATAAACATTATTTCATTCGAAATACGAGTATGTCCACTGCTGGACCAAAGCCGCCACGTAAGGTGCCATTTAATACAGAAACGGGGATGAAAGCATCAGGCACGCCGCTTCATGTCAAGTCCATTAGACTCGTGCAGGTGATCTTTATTCAGAAAATCAAAACTTTAAACATTAGCATCCTTGTACATTTTAGAGGCGGGTTTATTTGTGAAGAAACATCCTGATATATTTGTGAAAGTCAAATAAAAATAAGAAACATTTGTCTAGAGATCCTACAAAATTGTGCCCAGGGGCGGATTTGATACGTTGGCTGCCCTAGGCCTATGAAAGATTACCGCTCCTCCCCTTGTGCTGTAAAGCATAAAAAATTAGATAAACTATAGAAATTAAATTAAAATGAAAAAAAAACGATATTCAGTAAGTGATTTAATTAATTCTTATAAAAATCATAATTGCCATATCACATGTATTTTTTTTTGCGAGATTTTATATGGACACATTTTTGAGATTTTCACGTATGCGCGTAGGCAACTACTTAAAAATTTTGCCGCCCTAGGCCCGGACCTACTCGGCCTTTAGGGAAATCCGCCCATGATTGTGCCTACCATTTCAATTTCAATCCATTCAAACACGAGCTTATAGCAAAGAAACTGCAGTTTTATGGTTGTTAAGCTATATAACACAAAATCAAAAGCAATTCGCGAGTTACCTGTGAATAGGTTTAAAATGAAATTAAATGATTTTTTATAATATCAATGAATTTATGACATAAATATAATCTGTATTAATTTAAACAATTCTAATTATCCTATTATTCTTAATTACACAATTTAGATTCAAATTGACTATTTATGTAAACATTATTACTTATATACATTTGCATGCTATTCTTATGGCTCATCAACTCGGCCCACCGGTCGCAGCGGACCGGAGGGATATAGCCATAGCGTTTATTATCGATGCAAAACAGTCTGTCTTTTTTTGCGGGGGGAAATATGTGCGACACACACTCACACTACAAAAATCGTCTATTACTACGAAACTCACACCTTGACTTTCACAAAATATGTATTTTGTTAAAGTCAAGGTAACAATTTCACGTACACATTTGAACATGTAGGCGACAGGCATAGGGCTTCTACTTTAACAGAGAGGAAAGCCTGAAAATGGCACAGCTACTCCTAGCTACTCCCCTTCGGTCTGCCGCGGCCGGTGGCCCGTGTTGCTCTATATTATGGCTAAATAGGATTGTGACTATTTGTGTTTTCCATCATTGTATACTCTATTTAATGCAAATAAAGGATTTTATATTTTTTTATTCTTCTGTATCATTCACGAATGTCGTCTTCGTATAATTTCTATGAAAAGGTTTTGAAGCGGTACACGCCTGCACCACAATATAGATACAAACAGTATGGAAACTAAGCCATTTTATAAAATATTTACCTACACTCCATTGAAGCAATAGGGATGTCACTATATTTTTAAATAATGGTGTTATTATTTAAGCATTTACTGACCTTTAATCAATCGTATCGTACAGAAGCGCACATGGCCCGGCGGCTGGTGTAGATCATAAGCGATCTACTCGGTTAAGCACTACGGGCGCGGTCGGGTAGTGAGATGGGTGACCGCTAGTGACAAATTAAATGCGCTTTTCCGTGCTTCGGAGGGCACGTTAAGCCGTCGGTCCCGGTTGCTATCGATAGATAGCAGTCGTTAAACATTGTCGGAGGCCTTATGGGCGGTTTGAAAACATCCGACAGCGGGTTGGCCACTAACCCCCAACACCTCCACCAATCCGCATTGGAGCAGCGTGGTGGAGTAAGCTCCAGGCCTCCCCCCAAAAAGGGGAGAGACTCGTGCCGTGGGACGTATAATGGGTTGCCATTATTATTCCTCTTATTTATTTTTTAACTTAATTAACTTATAAAATATTTTTTTACATATATAAGTATAAAAATAAACAAATATATATAAAAAAATAAAAAATAGTGTGCCGCCGACACCGGGAGCAGGGTCCAAGCTGCCGATGGTTAGGGACACAGAGACAGGAACCTCCTCACTATGCGTGCCGTGCCGAGGAGTACTGCTTTCTGTATCAAACCCTTGATCCATCCACCTAGCGAGAGCCTCTTGAGATGTTGGTCGACGCTCTCCGCTATCAGCCCGTTCACCGATACGACTATGGGCACAATGATGGCCGAATCCACATCCCACATGGCGACAACCTCGTGAGCCAGATCAAGATATTTAATTGCCTTGTCTTTTTCGGCCTTCACGAGATTCTCATCATGCGGGATGGTGATGTCGATCATCATTACGCGGCGCTCCGAGCGATCTATCACCACTATATCAGGCTTATTGGCAACAATAGTCCTGTCAGTGATGATAGATCGGTCCCAATACATCGTGACATGGTCATTTTCTAGAACTGGGTCGGGCACATACCTGTAGTACGGCTACAAGTCGTATTTCAAGGCAAGTAGCTGATGGATTATCCTGGCTACTTGGTTGTGTCTGTGCAAGTATTCGCCGTTGGCAAGACTCGAACAGCCGGAAACAATATGCCTGATTGATTCACCCGGCCGATGGCATGCCCGACATATGTCGACCGTTCCATCCTTCAGGATAAACTTCCAGTAGTTGTTGGTCATTACCACTTCGTCCATAATTGCACAAACAAAACCTTCGGTTTCCCCAAAGAGGTCACCGAATCGTAGCCAGGCCACAGAAGCTAAAAAATCTACATCGGGCCCATGGAGGGCCCGGTAAAAATGGCCGGGTAGCTCCTTGCCTTGCCATACAATCCTGCGGTCGCTAGTCGTGAGCACCTCAGGTTTGCGCCAGTTCTTTTTAGCCAAAGAGAGAGGGGTGAGTCCGCTGTCGACCGCCACCACATCCCGATGCATCTCCCCGTCGGCGGTCAGGAAGTATTCTCGTCCATTATTATTATTATTATTGGATAAATAAATACTATGTGTCTTTGAAACATATAGTCAATAAGTACTTAATTAAAAGTTGTTAAGATATAACGATTCAAAATGTTGCGAATAGTGAAATGACTCAAAACGGCCTATATAAAAATGCAGCACGTTATGACGTCATACCGCGGTACAACAGTTTACAAATAATAATAATATAATATATAAAAATCAATTGCTGTTCGTTAGTCTCGCTAAAACTCGAGAACGGCTAGACCTATTTGTCAAATTTTGATTTTAAATGATTTTTGGAAGTCCAGGGAAGGTTACCTTTTAGGTAAGAAAATATGAAGAAATTGAAGGGAAATAGTAAATACCACAATTTTATTTTCCCATACAAATAGTCCGTATATATCAAACTTTTGACACATTATTTCATTCTAAGGCAATACGAAGCTTGCTGACTCAGAAAAAAATATAAATGTCATAAAATTACCTAACACTAATATTTTAGAGAAAATAAAAACTATCTATGTAAACAAAAATAAACACGAGCAAAAAAATTGTAAATTCAGGTTTAATAAACAAGTTTCTGCGCTATGTATGATATGACGAAGGCTACATTATAATTATAGGTATCTTATATAAACATTATTTTAAAGAATTAAATTATTACAATCTTCCCTTTAAAAATATTATTGACGGATAATAAAGGTATCTAAAATATGGATTGCCGATACAATGTTTAAAGGGACTAATAATATGTGTTCTCGTATGTAAATTGGTAACTTCAGAACGTTAAGCACAAGCTAATTACAGCCATTAAATAATTACCTACGAATTGATCGAGCGTGAACCAATAAATAAAAATGTTTAAATTGCAATTGATCCTCGTCATCAATTCGACTCTTGGGCCGGACAATCGCCTCTGCAACACTATTTTTACCTTAATCTTGGAAGCATGCCATAACCGTGCCCTCGCGCTACTACACTCGAATTAACTCCGGCTGGGAAACGTACATTTCCCCACTAAACATATTCAGTTAATGTTAAATGTTAAGTTAAAATCTATCGCCATCAATGAAGTGTCCGTGTGTGTTCAATGAAGTTTTGTTGCGGACACAAATAGCCGTCGGGCGACGTAGCTGAAAATCGCTTCAGTCGAATGTACAATGACGCCGTGAGCGTCTCTCGCGTCGGCCATGGTGCGCCACAGATGGACGTTAGCTCTAATTTTAATCACTATTCCCATCCTTGCGACAGTGATAACCGCGTTCCGTGTCCGTGATCTTCCCAAAACCCCCCACGAATCAACGAAATTTGAGTTTAAAAAACATAAATGTGAAAATTGTGATGTGAATGAACTTAACCTTGACCAAGAGTCACATAGTTCTAAGATTGAAAGTGCGAAACGTTCATATGAAAATATAAAGAAAGCAGTTAGGGAAAAACAACAGGCGATTCATCAAAAAACAACTAAAGTGAAGAGTTCACGTGAAAAAGATAGTGATGATGACGACGAAGACGACGATGATGATTTGCCTTTTTTCAAAAAAGTCGATTCTAAACAAAAAGAGCAAACAAAAACAGTGAATCCGGAAAAAAAAGTTTTACCCAAAATAATTAAAATTAAGCCCTTGACCTTAACTCTAAGTGACGACGACGATGATGATGATGATGATGATGACGATGAAGACGATGACGACGACGACGACGACAGTGATGGCAGTGAAAGTGATAAGAATGTTGACTTAAGTAGTAAGAGTAAAAAAAACGAGAAAATCATTGACATTAAACCAAAAATTATTTCAACAAAGAAACCAGAAACAAAAGATATTAAACCTTCAACAATACTAAAAAGCACAAATGACCGAAAAAAACAAGTTAATGACGATACAGATGATGATGACGCTGACGATAGTGATAATGACGACAAAGATGATGATAGTGACGATGATGACGACGACGAGGAAAGTGATAAAAAGCGTGCTTCTGTTAAAGAAACAAAAAAGATTTCAAACACTTTAAAAGAAGATACAAGTCAAGAAAATTTGTCAATCAAAAAACCTTCTGCAAAAGCTCAAAAGAAAGACGATACTAATGATAAAATAAAAAGCAAACCTTTAAAGGAACAAGAACCAGAAAAGAAGAAGTCAGAAGCTAAAATAACAGACTCACAAAAGAAAGAATCTAAGCAACCACCAGTTAAATCTAGTGTCCCTGAAGAATCTAAAAAAAAACTTACTGAGCATACTATTGATAAAAAACCACAATTGAAAGAAGACAAACCACCAACGGATAATATAAAAGAAGAGAAGAAGCAGAAAAAGGATGACGAAAAGAAAGAAACCAAAAAAATTGAAGAGATAAAAGATAAAAAAGTAAAAACACGCGATGAAGCAGTCAAATTAGAATTAAAGTCTGTGCTTGAAACGAAAATTAAAGAAGAAGTATCAAAACCCGTGCTTAAATTAGAAAAAGTTGAAAAAGTCAAAGAAAGAAGAGAATTTGAGCACGTAAGGTTTGCAGATAGAGATTTCATAAAGAAGGATGTATCTTCAAAAGAAAAATATTCTTCAAGCCGAGAAAAAACTGAGAAAACAGATATTAAAGAAAGTCATATCCAACATGTATCGGATGCATTGCAAAGGCGAAACTTACTGAAGAGTGAATTTGAGGATTTCTATGCATTTTTACCGACTTTTGCACCAAATTTTTCGCGTATTCATAATCCTGAATGCAGACGTCACGGACAAATACTTCTGAGACAGTTGCGAGGAACAAAGTTATGGGCTTTGAACAGTAAGTATTCCAACTTCCTTCTTGTTTAAGCGAAAGCATATTTATAACTCAAGTTTACCCGAAAATATGTTTGCTGCTGTTTGTTTTATTTGTCTGAATTTATATGCAAACATTACTGAAATGAGTTTTCTTAGAAATTTTAACGTCATGCTATGATAAAAGTTAGTCTAGGCCAGGCGAACGTGTTTATTGTTTACAAAATGAATGAATATAGGTAATAAAGATATACCTGACTGTTTACGCATTTTGCTAACCATTTTAGTTAACATATTTCTTATCAAATTGACACGTTTAAGTTTAATGCTCAATGTTTATTAGTGCATAAATCAATGGTTACGTTTTTTATAGTATTAGCTTTTAAAATTTTAGGTGACTGATTCTACTTTTACTTGCATAATCGTTTTTCAATTTACATAAATAATTTATCTGCATGATTTTATATGAACAAATTAAACGCTTAATGTTTCAATTATTATTTGAACATTTAATGGAAACATGATCACAAAAAATGTCTGGTCTTTTTGCTATGAGCAATTTATATATTTTGCGTCGGTTAAAAATCAAAAAGGGAAATCAAAATTTGACACATCGGTGTGGGACTTCGGTAGCTTAGTGGTAAAGCGGCTGGACTGGTTATCCTGAGGTCGCAGGTTCGATTCCTGCCCGAAGTAAAATTTTTCTTTCCGATTTTTCTTTAATTTCTAAAGTTTACTCGCATGTGTTATTGCGAAAAATAAATAGTACAAGATAGATTTCGGTAAATTAATGCGATAGCGGCTACTCTCTGGAGACTGACACTAGAACTGTACCACCAGATTACTTAACTTGATTTCTTGGGCTATATATATAGTGCTTATTTTACAAAGTTTTTTTTTTCAAGTTGGTATTTCGTTGACTATTAGATAGGTATGTATATTATTAAACGCATAGAAATATAAATAATATTATTCATATTTCTGCGTTTTCGAAGAGCCACTCTACCATGAAATATGTATTCCGTTTATTTGTTTGTATCGTAGTTTATTGATATTCCTGGCTGTTCTTAGTTTTTTAACCGAGTTCAAAAAACGAGAAGGTTCTCAATTCGGGTGGTATATATATTTTTTTTATGTATGTACGCGAATTTCGCCGAGATTTCAAGACCGATTTACGTAATTCTTTTTTGTTTGATGCGGAATAGTTTCGAATTGGTCCCATAAAAATTTTATTCAGATAGGCCCATCAATTTTTATTTTATGAGCATTTTTTTACTTACTTTCACCTCAGACTAAAGAAGGAATAAGAAAAGACGGCGAGTTGTCATACAGTGCGTTGAATCCACTGACGTCCTAGATAGTCCTAATGCGCATGACAATAAGATGACAACAAGTGACAATGACACATTTACTCATCGACGACACAACACAGCTTATTTACTCCTTTCGGGGATAAAATTTTTTCATTGATTTCGTATAGTCGTGGAATAATTTTGTATCGACACACCTAAACAATTAAAATTAGGTATCTAATTATCACGAAGCTAAAAGAGTCAGATTTTGCAAATTTGACAGATGTGAACATTAATCTAATTGGCAATGCAGCAATAAACTAAAAAGTATTAAATAAATATAACTACGTTAAGATAAACCGACTTCAAAACTGAAAAGTAAAAAATAATACATGATATAATATAATATAATAGCACATTTAAATAATAGATAGTATATAATTAAAATTAAATCTGTATTATTTTTTACTTTTCAGTTTTGAAGTCGGTTTTTCTTAACGTAGTTATATTTATTTAACTGTCAATTATAAAATGGGATACTTATAAAGCATTTTCTTTGGGCTAAAGATCCGATATCACTACGGGAGCTGCTTTAATTTATGTAAAATAAAATAATAATAAGGAGTTACTGTCTGATAGAGGAAGTTGAAAGTGTCCAGTGTACATTGAAAAAATTTTTCTAGTATGTGCCACAGTAGCGCTGCTGGCGTATAAAAAACTACGACATGAATTTATAGCTGTTGTATAGTGAAGTATGCGGAGGATAGCAACTAGCAACCTTTTTAACCGACTTCGAAAAAAGGAGGAGGTTCTCAATTCGTCCGGATCTTTTCTTTTTTCTTTAATGTAATCACGTAAGTAGGCGTTATTAAAAAAGATTTTATTTCTCTGTATTATTCTAACTATGTGTGGAGTAAAGCTGTGCAGTGTTTTATAATTTTTATAAACTACCGGAGCGCCATCCTTATATTCCGTAACACTTTCTGATGCACACAGACGGTACTCCTTATCTCTACACTCCATAGTTATGACTGTAATTGGAAAAAGAATTGCATTTTTTTTCTCGTAAAGTGATGAGTATCTTGGAAGAAATAAAAATATGCAGATAAAAAATTAAAAATAATATTAATTAGTAAATTAAAATTCGCGGGCAGCCGCTGAATACATATAAATATTACTATAACATAATATGTTTACTATACACAGATGTAGTACATACTATCACGTTATGATTAAAGAAGTTTTTACTGTCTAAACTAACTATGTATATCTGGCATCGATTCAGCGATTTCAGCAACAGATGTTACGTGTAAAAAATATAAATAATCGCGTACTACCTCATTTCTTTTAATCAAGGATAAGGCTGATAATTAACGAATATGTAGTTTAAACTGAATTTTAATGTTATAAAATATGTAGGCAAAAATTTTTATTCTATATTATTATTATATTTTATATAATTTTAATATATTGACACAAATATAACGAAGAAAATTGGTAAATATATTCATAAGTAATATTTATACAGTTACCCCCTTATTCATAAACGTACATTAGTTACGTTTTAGCTATAGAATGCTTTGTCTTTGTCAGTTGCATTGTCAAATGTGCAGGATAGAAAAGGACAAAGGAGAGATTAGCAACACTTTAGCTAAAATACGTTTATGAATAAGGGGTTAGTGTTCTATAAAAATCTTTGAATATAGTTAACAAATAGAAGTGATAACGATATCATCCAATTTATAAAATCAACAGCAGACTCAATAATAGCAGCACGTACCGAGGTTCCTAGATAATGAAGACCATTCATAGTATTAGGTCGATGATCATAAGCATAGAAAACATCAAAAACAGGATAAAATTATGAATACACGCCTGGGCTAGTACATACCTAGTTGTTTTGAGTGCATTGTAATAAAAAAGTATGAATTTATGAACTATGATGAACTTTACCTTCTCATTATTTAGGATTCTGTGACACATCCACTGGTGGTAGAGCTCCAGTGGCATAGCTCGTGGGTGTAGGCTTGCAGTGATCCGCATTATCTCAACAAAAAATGATACATAGTGTTCAGCTCTATTGTAAATGGTCAGGTGTTGATGTACCTACGATCCTGTAATTTTTGGCACGGGCTTATATCAACTTAGACCTCAGGATTGGCAACGCATATACCTACATAAAAATATCTGGTTTTATTAGGTTGGGGAAAAAGTTTCTTCGCATTTTTTAATATAATTCAAAACATTTTTTAATATTGTTTATTTAAATTTAACTAAAGTTTGTATGTACCATTTTGTTCGATAACCTTTTGCCATCTTGTAGGTAGGGACATGATCCCATTGCTATAAAAATTTTGGGACTTCCCATCAAAATACCGCGACAAGTGGATTTGGCAGTCCTCTCGTGATGTTAACCTAACATTGCATAAAGAATTCTGAAGAGACCGAAACAGGTGGAAATCTTAAGGTGCAAGGTCAGGAATATACGGCGGATGCATTAACACCTCCCAGCCAAACTCTCTTAATTTTTGCTGAGTGGCTATAGATGTGTGAGGTCTAGCGTTATCATGATGAAACACCACACCCCTTCTGTTGATCAATTCCGGCCGCTTTCTCTCAATTTCTTGCTTTAATCTCATCAGTTGTTCGCAGTAGAGTTCAGAATCGATAGTCCTGCCTGGTGGTAATAGCTCATAATGAATAATGCCCTTCCAATCCCACCACACACACAACATCACCTTATTGCGAGTTAACCCGGGTTTCGCCACAGTCTGTGAAGCCTGACCGGCTTTTGACCACGACCTTTTTCGCACGTTCTTGTCGTACGTGATTCACTTTTCATCACCAGTTATCAGCTTCTTCAAAAATGATTCGGTTTCATTACGTCGTAATAAAGAATCACAAATGAGTACACGGTTCATTAGGTTTATTTTAATGAGCTCGTGAGGTACAAATATCGAGCTTTTTTTTGTACCCAGCTTTTTTCAAATGCGCCAAAACTGTTTGTGGTCAATTGTCAGTTCTTCAGCTACGTCGTAACTACTGATATGTCGATCTTGCTCCACTTTTTCAAAAATGGCATCCATTTTATCCGTAATAGGGCGACCAGAGCGAGGTGCATCTTTGACATCAAAAGGAGATGTTGCGAGCTCGGCTCTGGTTCGTACATGTCCTCAAAAAATGGGTAAATTAAAGGAGAATCCGAAAAAAATACTATTAATTTATTCAAGAATATATTTTAGAGTTACAATCACATTTAATTAAAACAATTTTATCATTTTCAACCATGTTCAACATGGCGGCGATACAGCCGACGCTTGGGATAGTACTATACTTACTATTATTTTTTTCTCCAAGTACTAAACAATCAAAAAACAATTTGAAAAATGAAAATGTCAAAATGACATCGCCCGCCATATTCGCCAGCCATGTTGGTTTTGAGTAGCAATTCTAACTTCAAATAATGTTTTGTAACTCCAAACAAAGCTAAATAAGTGAAAATATGCAGTAAAAAAACGTTTGTATATTGATTTTGCCTGTTAATGATATTGTGTACAATACATGGCCGGAGGTCCATACATTTTTGCAACATCTCCTTCCCGGATTGAAAACGCTTAAACCAAATTTGTGCTACTCTCACAGACACTGCACTAGGTCCATAAACATCGCAAAATTTTTTCGCGGCTTGCGTTGCATTTTTACCTTTTTTGTAGTAAAATTTTAAAATGTATCGAATTTCTTCATTAGATTCACTCATCTTGACAGTACGAAAAACAAATGAAAATCACACATTTGCCTTATTTGAATTTGGAATTATGTTCTTTAAAATTTTAACTTTCAATGATACCAAAACCAGCCAGATACAAATACTACAGCCAAAGAGATTTTATTACAAGTTCATATATACTATAATGCGAAAAGACTTTTTCTCCAACCTATTATATAGATGTTTGTAGGCTATACAATATTCGCTCACCATCAATGTGAACCGAAGATACACACTTTTTTTGCACACTTCGTGACATAAAAAAAAATCACACCGTAAGACGTTGAGTTTTCCTAAATTTGGTCCAAATTTTTAAATTCAGGTCACCTACGTTTATTAAGTTTTATTTGGTAGAAATTAATATGAAACTTTGATATAAAGTTGTTCATAAATCTTTAACAGTATAAAAACATTGAGTTTTAAAAAGTGGTTTTATAAACAAATGAACATATTTACTGTGGAACATTTAGTAAGTCGGTAGAACGTTCATAAATCTTCAATATTATCAACATAACTTCATACGCTTAAAAATATTCATTCTCGTACTTTACCCTGAATATTGTGGTTAGTGCACACGAATTATACAAATACGAGTATGACTAACAGTCCACTATTTAACTGAAACGTCTGTTTAAAGCATAGAGCAACGCCGGAGGGGAGAAGCCATATGCAGGCTTTCCTCTCTGTCAAAGTACAAGTCCAAATGGGCCTATACCTATCGCCTAGATGTTTAAATGTGTGCGTGAAATTGTTTCTGTATTTTTTTAAAGTCAAGGTGTGAGTTTCATAGTAAAAGACTATTTTTGTTTTTAAAAAAATTACAATTACAAAAAATTACAGACTATTTTTCATCGGTAATACACGCTATGGCTACTCCCCTCCGGTCCGCCGCGACCGGTGGGCCTCGTTGCTCTATGGTTGAAAGTTTAAAAGCGCACAGTGTAATACCCGGAATATTTTAATAGTACGCAAACATGAATTTGGCCCACCGTAAACACGCTCGCCTTTCAATAAATAATGACTTCAAAACACGGGAACAAACAATGGATAAAGCCCTTGAGTAGTCCATTTGCGATGTGAACTGACAAACAGTTCCCTAAGGGGTTTACAGCCTTCCATAGCTAAACGAAAGGAATTTTTCATTACAGTGCTCGACGCGACAGCGAAAATTCCCTCAGGGCTGCTTCAAGGCAATGGGATCCAACTGGGCGACTTCGACCAGTGCTTGGGGAGTCGGGCACGAGTTCAACTGGACACGGGCAGCGTGGTCAAAGTGCAGGGGAAGTACTGCTTAGCCAGGCTGGACGTGAAGGCTGAACACCCGGAACTGGAGCTGCCGGTTCATTTGGCGCAAGCCAAGAACTTGGTGAAGAGCCGTTTAGATGATGTGAGTTTTTCTTCTGTAAAATAAACGAATGTTATCATTCCAATATCTTTGATTCCACATTATTATAGTAGATACGCGCAAAACTTCAATGTGATGTTTCACTGCTGGTAATCTGCCGCCAAGAGATCAAAATGCAGATGCGTTTCCACCCCTGTTATGTATCTGTAATAAAATAGTTACAATGGAGCCATATATTGCCATCTAACTGGAACACGATAGTGCTGAACACTACTAATTAGCAGCAAGTATATTAGGTAATGCGGTGGTGCATACGCCCGCCGAGCTCCGTCACTGGAGCTCTAACACCAGTAAAAATTCTCATTGAAGGTATACCTGTTTTGTCTTTCGCTCATTCGACATTCTTCCTACATGCTCGAACCATCGGAGTGAGAAATGTTTTATGTGATACCTATTTATAATACGTTTGTAGGTTATTTTGTAATGCATAAACGGAAAACAAACATTATGCTTTACGTCTTTGTATATTTATAACTGTTTACCTACACGATGTATTGCTTGCAAATAATTTTAGGTATCTTAAATTTGTGGATAAGTATGTAATTTTTTTTTTATATAATGGAAGTGGCAAACTAGCATGCAGTTCACATTGATGTTAAGTGATGACTGCAGCCTATAGACACCAACACAAAGACCGAGGTCAAAATGCCGATGCGTTACCACTCCCGAGGCCTAAGGTGTTATGCCTCTGCGCCAGAAATTACAAGGCCATACATAATAAGAGTTTTTTTTTTGTTTCTGACTAATTAGGTACTGAATTCAATATGAACAGATGTAATTTTTCAATTACTGATTATGTTTGTCATTATATTACTGTGCTGTTGGTAACGAACCAGTTTCCTACAAAACACAGTACCTTCCTACTGCAAACTTACTAAAATTGATTAAAAGTATTCTATTGGATTTTATCTATTTTCTGGAAATTTCTCAGTATTTCGGAGTTTGGTAATGGGCGCGGAGATGTCAACAGGCTCGCCATCTGATACATGGGTCAAAAAACTTAACCGGCGAGTCGAGGGTTTTAACATGTATGCTTGTATACATGCATTTACCTCTGCTCTTCCATTCGTAAAGTTATGCTTTATTAGATTCTACACAAAATTCATTTACCAAACATTTATAATCTATCATTAATAATCAGTTCTTTTTATTTTTCTGCAACATTTCGTGATTTTTCTTGTACAATCTTATGGTTTACTGGCAGATAATGCCTAAGTCCACCTTATGTTCCTCATTTTTATAATGTGTGCATTAATGTTTAAATAAATAAATAAATAATCCATTCTTGGAATATGGTAATGTGCCCGGAGATGTCAGTAGGCTCGGCACCTATGGGACAAAACATAACCGGAGAATAGTGTGTGTTTGCATATACGCGTGAATGCATTCTTGGATTCATATTTTACTATCTACCGAGGAATACAGGCGTGAAGTGGCGATTCATTCTTGTAATTCATCCATTAAGTTCGTAGAGCAACACCGGAGGGGAGTAGCCATATGCAGGCTTGCCCCTCTGTCAAAGTACAAGCCCAAATGGACCTATACCTGTCGCCTAGACGTTAAAATGTGTGCGTGAAATTGTCTCTGTATTTTGTTAAAGTTAAGGTGTGAGTTTCGTAGTAATAGATGATTTTTGTAGTGTGCGTGTGTGTCGCACGCATTTCCCCCCGAAAAAAATGACAGACTGTTTTGCATCGGTAATAAACGCTATGGATACTCCCCACCAGTCCACCGCGGCCGGTGGCCCGTGTTGCTCTATGGTTAAGTTCGACAGTTTTTCACTTGAAAAATATTTAGCCGTATTTATTTGTTCAGCCAGGTCACTTCGTGCCGCGCTTTTCGACGCTTAGCTGGGGGGTCTGCGTGCCAACCCCCTGTGAACCTGAGGATGTCGAGCTGATGGTTAAAGATGCTATCAAACACTATCAGCATACCATCGGAGTTGCCATACGCGTGAAGATCGACGAGCATGATTGCTATACTCCGAGCGACGGAGAATGGTGGGAAGATTATGTGGGATTGCCAACGATTTTGACACTGTAAGTTATCTTCTAACAAATTTCTAATAAGATACTTTTTAAGATGATTTGTGAGACACTTTCAAAATTTTAAGGGGTCATTTTTTTGCAGTGGATTCATGTAGGCGGCACGTCTTAAGACGGCACTAGTCACCGGGCAATCGGCGAGCGTAGAAGGCGCTCTAGCCTAATCGTCATTTCGAGGAACTCTTACGTGCTTTGGAAAAAAGTAGCTGGTCGATATAAAATGTTCATTGCCACGCTGCTAAATATAAAGAGTAGCTGATTTTATTTCGCGGTTTAAAGAAGGCCCTTAAAAAAAATGTTTATCAATTGGGATGTTGATTAGTGTCGTCTATAGCCTCGTTAACTATATAACTGCAAAGGTCAAATGACAGGCACATGCCACCATTGGCGAATCGAGGTGCGAATCGAGCTGCATGTACGAATTTATGCATGCATGCAGTAACCAAACCACCCTGTACCTAATTACAATTTTTTAGTTAGGTACCACGCATTATCTCTTAATTCAACATAGTGTAAGAGTACAATAAGCTTTCACATTGATTGAATTAATACCGTAACTCAGTGGTTCTCAAACTTTTAAAATGACGGAACTCTTTTGGGAATCAAAATACTTGATGGAACCCTACAATAAAACAATTGTTTTTATAAGTGCATTTTTTATTAATCAGCATAATAAAAGTACAATGTAACAGTTACTAATTATTATTTACTTCACCACTTGGCAAGGACAATAATAGAAAACATTAAAAAAGAAAAAAATCTAACTAGTAGGAGGTATGAAAATGTTTTTTATTTTTCATCAATTGGTTGATATCAGGATTGATGGAAGAAAGTTGGAGTCTCATATCAGCTTCGGCGTCCAGTCTATTGCGATATTTTGTTTTCGTGGCTGCGTAGGTAGAGAATCCTGTTTCGCACAAATATGTAATTGGGAACGGGAGAAGAATATCCAGAGCCATTTGGCCAAGCATTGCATATTCATCTTGGATTCTGCTCCAAAAATCATTGACAGGCGTCGTTTTGAACAGTGACTCCATACTTGTGTCTGATGACATTTCTAAAAGAGATTCATATATCTCGTTTGACATGTTTTCAGGCTTTTCCAAGTTGGGTAACAAAGGATTATGAATCCATGAATTCAGTTTAATTTTTGTATTGTGTTCTTCGGGAAAATACTTTTCAAAAGATGCGCGTATCTGCTGAAAGAAACATTTGTAACTCGGCTCTAAGTTCAAATAGCCATGTTAAAGTTTTACCCCGAGACAGCCATCGCACTTCTGTATGGAGCAGCAGTGTTTTATGTGTGCTGCCATAATCCTCATACAATAATGAGAACAATCGGGATTGTAGTGGTCGTGATTTGATAAAATTAATTATTTTTACCGCTTCATCCATAACTAATTTTAGATTTGACGGCATTTGCTTCATCGCAAGTGCTTGTCTATGCAGAATACAATGACTGGAACTACAATTAGGCGCTTCACTTTTTATTCATGACACTGCTCCTGCTGTTTTACCTGTCACCTTGGCCCTATCTGTACAAATATCAATGCAATTGTTCCAACTGAGATTATTTTCTTCAAAAAATATATTTATTTTACTAAAAATTTCTTCCCCGGTAGTGTTTGTAAGCAGCGATGATCACATAAGCATGTCTTCTTCAAAAGAACTTTTATATAGATATCTCATATAATAATAATAATAAATAAAAACAGAAATTTAAAAATTGCGTTCTAAAGAATATCGACTTTATCCTTGAAGTTAGAGTCGAAAGTCGCTTGTTGACAACTATAGCGTCTAATTCGGCTTTTATCAAAGATTGCGACTGCGCGCTCACAAGTATACTACCCGCTCGTTTTAAGTTTGCCGTAAGCAAAACATAATATACAAATATTTTTTAATTTAATTGTAACAATAAAAATTGTGTACGTACATATTTGGGTGAAACTATAACACATTGTAAGTTTTGTAGTCACGTGGGGGAGTGTACGCGCATTCCACAGACCGGCAAACTTAGAGCGAACGGGTTGTACAAGTATAAAATTGTTGATACCAAACTTATAAGATATTGTACCAGCTATTGTAACACATGTTTCTACAAATACAAATAAATAAATAAATAACGTTCATAGCGTTTTGTGCGGCCGCGGAGCGACCAGGGAGAGGTGTTTTGATTTTATTTTCTAAATTCTTGCGGAACCCCGACAGAGGTATCACGGAACCCTAGGGTTCCGCGGAACACACTTAGAGTATAGCTGCCGTAACTTATACACATATAACACTAGTGTAAAGATATTAATGCAGATACGTTTGCATAGTTGAGACCTAAACTGTTACGCTTCTCTGCCGTTAATTGCAGGGACGTGGAATAAGGTAGCTCTGAAAACAACCATTTAGTGACAAGTAGATTATGTGGTATTTCCGCTCTCGAGCTCCATCATTGGAGCCCAATCACCAATAAATTTTATCATTGATATAATTTTTTCACCCTCACAAATATCACGACCCGGATTGATAAAGTATTTACGAGACATCAAAGTTTATCCAACGATCAATTTTAATAGGCTCAAATTATCGGCAATATAAAAGTTATGGAAATGCGGTGGGAGGTATAAAAATTGATGACGATAAGTGCTTTTATTACAGGTCGTTCTATGCGGTTATCGTTTTGCTGGTGCTGGTTGCTACCATCCAAGATTATTTCTCGAAAAAGAAATCTGAAGAAGGTGTTGATGAAAACGCGGAGTGCGATCAAAATGATGAAAAAGAGGATGCAGAAGCTAGCAAGAGTGCAGGTGAGACGGTTTTTTTTATAGCGGCGTTAAGAACTTTTGTGTTGGGTAAAAAATGTTAAACTTGCGTCAGGACACGTGACCTGATCGAAAATTCGTAAGACGGAGGGAGAGTAGACGTTCGGCGCGGCGTAGAAGTGGAAGTATCCCTCTATCTTTCTACCGCGCGGCGAAAATGTATGCCTGCGCCTGCTGTTTCATTGAAACTAATTTGGCATTCCTTCGTTTTGTTAGTGTAAAGTAATTAACTGTAATAGTTCTGAAATGTTAAATTTTAAATGTAATATTAATTCTCATGTTTGTGTAATAAAGCGAATTTTGTATTTTACCACATAAATGATAGTACTTTTATATTGATAAAGCAATTCGCGCAAAATTATTCCCTAACCATTCCAAAATATCAAAAATGCACAATGGTAATATTCCAGTTTTCACTTGTGCTGGCAGTCCCGGCACACCGCGGACACTCTGCCAAAATTCCATACAAACGCTTAATTTGGTCTCTATTACACAGACACCAATCAGTGACGTGTATTTACACGTGCACCTGTGTGCGTAGCACGTACAAAATACCAACCGTACCCTATAAGAGGGGAGGAGGTTGGGTGATGCGGGGAAATCGGGTGGGACGTCGAAGTGTCCATTCTGTACGTAGTATTATTAGATACATATTCTCTGCTCCCGGAGTGCAACCCGTTGTTTTTTTTCTATTTTTTTTCTATATGCATAGGCAATTATGTGTAAATGCGAATGGTTAAAATCTTATTTAGAATACAGAATACAATATATTCATATACTGTTATGACGAAAACGCAAATAAAGTAGAGAGCTTTATCAGAGCAAAAAATAAAAAAAAAAATGATTCCTCAAGGTATCGTTTAGGGATGAATCCTTTTTTAAAATATTAACCAACTAGCAAAAATCATTAACACGCATTGTGTGCTATTTATCGATGATATATCACTGCTACTTAAGTATGAAAAAACAACAGAATTTATAGAACACCTTTATGATAGTAATTGTCAGGTTTAAGGTTAACCAACTTAAGGTGAACTATGCGAAAACAAAACTCATAGAAATATTACCTTATCAAAAGCATCTTAAGACGTAAAGTTGAAAATAGATAATATCCAACTACAAATGTAAAATTTTGCACATTGTTAGGATTAAAAAATGACTTAAACCTGAAATTGAAAAGCCATAGAAAACAATAATTACTAACCAGATTTGTCTACGCTAGTACAAATATAAAAATGGCATAATATTATGCTTATGCCTATATTCATTGCTAAGTTATGGCATCATTCTCTCCGATAAAAACAATGGCCTATAATCTCGAGATCCATGACACTAGAAAGACAATCATTAAAAAATTGTGAAACATGTTTTTAAAATCAGAATTCGTCCATGCGAAGTTCAAGTCCAACAACTTACGCTAGTTTATGCTAACCATGTAATCGATATTGGGTATTGATTTGAATCACAATCGAGCAGGTCTCATTACTCGTCAATCGAATTGGGTTAAGGTCGCGTTTCGAACAATGCGTTGAGTGATAGTTCGGTGGCGGTCTGCACAGTTTAATTAAATAGACATCCTCGTTGTACTCGAGCATTATTTGAATTAGTTCTGTCTAGTATTATGACTACTATTAGTACGACAATAGAAATTTACGGTATCGATATATTGATATATCGATTAATTGCATCGCAAATGGCTGTGGCATACGGATAGACGGACAGACAGACGCATGATGAATCTATAAGGGTTCCGTTTTCTGCCGTTTGGCTACGGAGGAACTAAAACTGAGAGTACATAATGTTTTTTGGGGTTTCACCGAGTGAATATTGCGCACTCTACCCAAAGATTCCAATACATGTCCAATACATTTTTCAGCTGCCGATGGTGCAGATAACGTGGAATGTAAAGGAATTTTAATAATTACAAAAATAGCTTGTTCAACCAGTTTCGATAGTTAATTGTCCGAATTCAATGCACTATCGTTTTTAAGCCTCATATATCACGGGGTGATTGTAGTTGTCTTGCATTTTTATAATTTTTTGACTGCCTCAGTAGAATAGTGGTAGCAGGCCATTACTACAAGACTACAACGCTGGGATCCTCGGTTTGATTCTCGGGTCGGGGACTATCAGCGATAACGGTGTAAAATCCTTATCTCTGGTTCTATTGGGATTTTTCCATTTTTTGGAAGTTGCCTAGTACCTTGGCGTCTGGTATAATTATTGTGCCCGGCGATGTCAACAGACTCGCCACATGTTACATGGGCCAAAAAGTAACCGGCGAATAGTGGGTGTTTGCATGTATGCTTGAATGCATGCGTTTACCTTTGCCTACCCCTTCGGGGATTACAGGCGTAAAGTTAAATAACTGCTGATTTTAGTAAAAAGGAACATAATTAAAATATTATTATCAAATGTATTCTTTGATGATTCAATTAAACTGATATGAAATCAAAATCATAAAGCAATTATCTAAACTCTGCGTTGATCATAATCAAACATGGCAATTTATGTGTTTACTTAATTCAATTGATTTGCGGCCTCATTTATGAATATTTGGGGTAGTAACATCACGTTTTACATACTCGAACTTGGGTAATCAGAATGCAATCCGGTCGCGGTAGACCGGAGGGGAGTAGCCACAGCGTGTATTACCGATGCAAAAGAGTCTGTCATTTTTTGCGGGGGGAAATGCGTGCGACACACACGCACACTACAAAAATCGTCTATTACTAGGAAACTCACACCTTAACTTTAACAAAATACAGAAACAATTTCACGCACACATTTAAACATCTAGGCGACAGGTATAGACCCATTTGGGCTGGTACGTTGACAGAGAGGAAAGCCTGCATATAGCTACTCCCCTCCGGTGTTTCTCTATCCCGATGTCCCAGCTATCGCTTTAAACCATGAAGCGATTATTTAAACTGTGTATTGACAATCATGACTCTTAATTCCTAATTGCACGTAGAATCGTAATGTTAATCAATCAAGTGCCACGGACTACATTGCGATCGCAAGGGACAACAGTAATCATCTGGCCGCAGTACACTGATTTACGGCCACGGCGTGATTACGCTGCGTAAATGTCATTACACGTATTTATTGTGCGCCAGCGGACTTAATGAAATACGCTGATTGCCACGTATCGGAGTAGTAACTTGTATCACATAGTAATGGCCTATGTCAATTTCGTATGTTAATTTTTGGCTATGTTCGAAGCGAAGGATTAATATTTCTGTAGGTAACATTAAGTAGATGCTTTAGATCAGGTTTTTTCAAAGTTAGGCCTGGACGTTTAACTGACCCAATCTCATTAATATACCATATACCTGTAAACCCTTCTTTATGCCAAGGGAGATGGGGGAGAGGTAAATTAATTCTAATGAGGTCAATTAAATCGGTTTTTGGAACGATTATTTTATGTTTCTATCGGCCTCCTGTCGAATGTGCAAGGTCAAAATGCAGATGCGTTACCTGAGGCCTAAGGTGTTATGCCTCTGTGCCGGAAATTACAGGGCCGTACATTACCACCTGACCGGAACACGATAGTGGTGAACACTACCATTTAGCGACAAGTATATTAGGTAATGAGGTGGTGCCTAAGCTCGCGAGCTCCGTCACTGGAGCTACCATCAGTAAAAAACAATAACTGCTACAATTACGATCTTTTCTCCCAACTTATAATTTTATAAGGGACTCAAGGGTCAGTCCCTTTAAGCAATATTAAACATTTCCTTGCCGCCTGCAGAAGGTTTAAAAGTGATTACTTGGTATCTAATCCCATTTATTCGTAGTCTTTATCTTTATGCCCTTTATTAATCCTTCAAGGATCGAACGGCCACCGGCGGCGAGACACAATTGAATTTCAATTGTCATATTTTTCTCGTGTCTGGAGAGATTAACATAAAAACCTAACCCCCTTATTCATAAACGTATTTTAGCTAAAGTGTTGCTAATCTCTCTTTTGTCTTTTTCTATCCTGCAAATTTGACAATGCAACTGACAAAGACAAAGCATTCTATAGCTCAAACGTATGTAATGTACGTTTATGAATAAGGGGGTAAGAATATAGTATATTATTAGTCAGTAATTTCTAATTGATATGATACTTATTAATGTTCTTATATAGAGAAAAAAAGAAAAAAAAGATGGAATTTGAACCTGTATCTACTAGCATCACCAGTAGCGGCCCAGTTGCTTTACTCACTCGCCCAACTGAGCTACTGACTGCACTACTCATTTTTCCTTCACATCTTTTTCTTAGTATGGCAGAAGTAAAAACAACTGTTGTCAACAATGCTAGTTAAGCAACATATGCAACAAACTTTTTAGATTCTTAAATATTGTAAAGATGACGAAATATAAATAGAATAGAAGAAATGAAGATGTAATCCAGTAAAATAACGCAATTACTAAGAGCCTAGCTACATAATTATTATGAAGTTTGTTCTACTCGTAGTTAGACAACAAAATATCCATATAACATAAATTGTAGTTGAAGCCCAGTACGACATCGAAACAGCTTAAGTTAGCAACTTCCAATCAACGCAAATACGACTTCGAAGTAATATGGAATTGTCGAGTTGCAGGGTCCTAGTCGAAGTCAGAGCTATTACTGTTTTCCTATCCATAAGTTTGATATTACAAAGTTTTGGCTCGTTTATTCAACGTACTTAATAAGTTTGTCATAATATTTGTATCTTGAATGTTACTGTCTGAAATTCATGTTAGAAGGATAAAATTTAGAAAAATACATTAAATCATCAATTTCTATATTTGTTTTCTGTTCTATTAGTTTGAATTTGTTAATTCACTAATTAACCATACTTAGACAAAAAACTTCTATTAATTTTGATTTTGTTCCATTTTATTGATCGGAATGTAAATTTATAATTTCACAGTAATATATATCCGTAATATTTTTAATATTTTTTAACCAAGAGTGGATATTAAGACCTTTCTCTAAACCGATGGGAACCTATTTCAAAATTAATATTGGTTAGTAACAGCATTAGATACATGTACATACAATTCGCTAGATGTTTTTAAAAAATCTTATCTAATATTAACTTCAATCAAGCATAATTATAAGCTTCAGAGGTCCGATGAGTTATCCTCCTATTGGAAAAAAATCCATTAATTATGAAATCCATAAAGTATTGTGGATTCCATATAATGAATAACTTATCCAGCAATTTCCTTTCCGTATTTTGCTTGATTTGAGTCATTATTTTTCTAAATCAGCGAACGCAATAATTAATTATGTAAATAAGGAATGACGACAGTTCTGTCACATCGAATTTCACGCTCGTTTCATCCCGAATTCTTTATTTATTTCGTGAACGAAGATGGACTGTTTTTGATATTATTTTTCTTATTAATCTAAAAATGAATTTGGTGGCGTTTTCAAAATAACAACATCCAATGTAGGTACATTACAATTAGGTACTATCATTATTATCAATGAAAATCTATCTATAGGTATATATAAGAAAATCTATCTGTAGGTATATATACAAATCAATTGCTGTTGGTTAGTCTCGCTAAAACTCAAGAACGGCTGAACCGATTTGGCCAATTTTGATTTTGAATGATTTTTTGGAGGCCATGGAAGTTTTATAAGTAAGAAACGTAACTTCACGCCTGTAATCCCCGAAGGGGTAGGCAGAGGTAAATGCATGCATTCAAGCATACATGCAAACACCCACGATTCGCCGGTTACGTTTTGGCCCATGTAACAGGTGGCGAGCCTGTTGACATCTCCGGGCACATTACCAAACTTTGAGGTACTGGGAAATTTCCAGAAAATGGAAAAATCCCAATAGAACCAGAGATAAAGGCTTTTTCACCATTATCTCTGATAACCCCCTACCCGGGAATCGAACCCAGGACCTCAGCGTAGTAGTAGTGGCCTGCTACCACTATCCTACCGAGGCAGTTAATAAGTAAGAAAATATGAAGAAATTATAAGTAAGAAAATATGAAGAAATTGAAGGGAAATAGTAAAAACCACAATTTTATTTTCCCATACATATAGTATGTATCTATCAAACCTTTAACACATTATTTCATTCTCAGGCAATACGAAGTTTGCCGAGTTTGCTAGTTTAGAATAAAGATCGGGAGAAAAAAGGTTTAAATTCCTGATTTGATCCCTAGTCGGACAGTAGTATAGGTAAAGAATAATATACATAATAGTAGATAGAGGTCTCAATATAGATCTGTTGCCATTCTTAAAACCTTAGGTCATTGTCAACCTTTGGTCATATCTGAAGCTAAACACAAACATTTAGCGGATGATGTCTAACTTAATTTTTTGCTACAAACATACAATTCGGCAGGAAGGTAGTTTATAGACTTAAAAGACTTTGGGACTAATTTTACGACGAGGTCTAAGCACTCTCGTAAGTTTAGAGTTTATTAGTAGACGACACTAGCTAAGAAATAATTATGAAATGACTGCACTAATGAGTCTCGTTCATTTATATGAAGTTCCTGTCTTTTGTAACCGAAAATTGGAAGATAAATAGAATATGTATATCAAATAGGAACATATTATTATGTTACAATAGGGGGGCGACCGCCTAAGTCTAATGCTTGCGATTAGGACGTTATTTTGTCAGTTTCGTACCGCCTAACTTTTTCCTGGGTTGACAAGATGATGTCGTTATCGAAAGCTAAACTAAAGCAATTGAGTTAGACGGTCTGTCCGCTGGTACACCGCGGACACTCCGCCAAAATTCCATGCAAACGCTTAATTTGGTCTCTATTACACATACATCAATCAGTGACGTGTATTTACACGTGCACCTGTGTGCGTAGCACGTAGAAAATACCAACCGTCGCCCATAAGAGGGGAGGAGGTTGGGTGATGCGGGGAAATCGGGCGGACGTCGAAGTGTCCATTCTATACGTAGTATTATTACATATTCTCTGCCCCTGGACTAGTTTAAGGGAATGTAATCGGTTTCGTAACTCAATTCACTCAAGGAACATCTTTATTGAGGACTAATTTATGCCATAGGATATAATTCATAAGTAGACAGTGGGTGGAGCCTCTATAAAATATTGGTTAGTAACAGCGACTCATAAGACAGGTCCGAGATTTGGTGAGGTCGATGTGCCAAGTCCCGATGGAGGGTTTCGAGTGAGCAATCTCATGTAAAACCATTCGGTGGACATTAAACATTTTTCAAGTCACAAACGAAATCGAAGCGGGTGAAGCTGCGGGCAATAGTTACTATTCAATATACATAAGACAACATTTGTTTTTCTCTCTACAAAGCACAGCAGCATTCTATAGCTTTCCTTTTCTTTCCAGAAGACAGCTTCCTGTCAGCCTTCTCCCTCTACAACACGACGAGCAAGTTGGTCGAGCCAGCGAGGGGCAGCGAAATTCCCTGCATTCACGGCATCCGAGCAATTTCCACCATAGCCCTCATGATTTGTCACAAGTTTATAAGTGTGGGCAGCACGCCTTATACCAATCGACTGAAGATAGCTGAGGTGAGCTTTTTAGTATCCTCATAATAATTCTAAGCGATTAACGATTTTCAGATAGCTCTCGGGTTTGTCTAGCTTTACTAAAGCTGGGTTGCATCAACTTTAGCAATTGTAAAAAAGTGAAAGTACCGGTTAATAAAAAAGAGTCGTACTACTTGAAATTGTTAAATAACGTCATAACTTTTATCTGGTAATTGTAACCGTTTACACAGAGGCGCTGGTTAAAGTTACTGTTAATGTCAATTGTCAGTCAATTGTCAGACGTTGTTATTTGTTAGATGTTTGTTAAAGTTAAAGTTATTCTAACATTTCACATCCTTGTCTAATTTAAAGAAATCTGTTGGAGAAGAATGTGAAATGTTACAATATCTATAATTTTAACAAATATATCTTGGTGCAACCCAGCCTTATAGTCAATGTTAGTAATACCTTAACCTTAATCATTACTTTTGTGCCACCAAACCTTTTAAAGCATCTTCCTGTGAGATCTATACCTACTTAGGAATAATGAGTCAGAATTTCATTGACACTCAAGTCTGAGTGTGGTCTGTGAATCTCATTATAATTAGATTTTTTTTATTAGATTAGAGTTCTAAATGGCTCAAAAAAGTAAGGTACGCAAGTTATTTGTACTAAAAGTCACAGTTACGTAAAATGCTGTTTACTAAAAACACAACGATAGACAGACCGAATGCTTTGCAATAAAGCCCAATTCATTTAGCATCCTTTCCGTACAGAATAAATGTCTTTGTATGCCATATATAAATTTAATTTCTACATATACTGAAGTATATTTATTATTTAGTAGCCCGTTAGTATGAAAATGTGCTAAAAACATTTGAATTATATTGTTATTTACGAGCGCCTTAAAATAAAAACGTACTACAACGTTTAAGCGTCTTGCTATAACAAAATGAAAGGCGTTCTATCAGTTAGATATTACAAAAACAAACATAGTTGCAGAGAAAGGATCTAAATTACATCTCTACGATGTTTCTGATCCCGAACGGGCAATTCTCGATATCGCACTAAGATCGATTGATTGACAGTCAAGATTAAGTAGATCGAACTGTCTTCGATTTATTATCCCTGGCTCTCGTCCAAGAAGATATTGTTGATATTTGGCGGGTCATGTGTGTGCACCGGCCAAATAGATAGTCATAAAAAAGTTAAGGGCGTTTTGTTTTGAGAGGCAATGGGCAAACAAAATATCACGAAGCTCATATCCTGAACATACATTTTCTTTTCTAGAAATAGGTGTTTGTATTACAATCAAAGTAAATTGAATATTGGAGAATTTTGTCTATTTAATTTAAGCCGTCGATTGAGTTCGGTTCGACAGTGTTTAATGTTTTAGTTTTCGTTGTTTTTTTTTACCAAAATTGAAAAATGTTGAGATTTACTTACTAAAAGTAAAACTTGAATGTCATGTCGAACAATATTTGTTTCTGTGCTATGTAGTTTTGATAGGAGTTTTAAATTTAAGAACTTAACTTTGTATAACAAAAGCATTCTAGTTTTACTAATAGGTATGTACCTAATAAGCAAATAATGATTTTAACGAATGTTTTTTATTAAATTTACGGTGTGAGTTTCGTATTAAAATACGATTTGTGTTGTGTGTGTGTCACACAAATTTCCCTCCGCAAAAAAATACAGATTGTTTTGCATCGGTAATAAACGCTATGGCTACTCTCCTCTGGTCAGCTGGTGGCCCGTGTTGCTCTATAGTACATAATAAACTACTAAAAATTAACTCATAAAACAATAGAGGAAAACTTATTGCGAACGATAAAAATAATTAAAAATGGTGGTTCTCTTTTGGTTATTTTATTTGTATAAATTGGGTTTTGGTTCTTTATGAAGCGTCTTAATTTTGCATGAATGCAGTAATCGAGTGCAAAGTCGACATATATTATGAAAATAATGTAGGTACAGATCAATTATTGCGCTTATATAATTTCATAGCATATTTCAATACCAAATTGTGCGGCTCGATAATCCAGGCGTGATGGATAAAGCTGGCGGGCTTCGCGTGTTGTGGATGACACCTGCGTCGAATGTGACACACCATTGAGCTGGGGAAGGAAAATATTTACCACATACATATTTCGCTTTACTTACTAATGTTTTTATGATGTATAAACCACGAAATTTATGTTAACAGGGTTCGCACATTTGGATCTATAAAATATAATTCCTGCTCAGTTTATTTCAATGTTCAAAAGGACAAGTTCCACTTTGGGCTCGCACCTTGTACACTATATGAAAAGATAGAGAAAAATACGTAGAATCATGGAAAAATACTCAAAAAATAATTTGAATCGTTGTTTTTTTGTCGGAATATTCATTTTATGTAATTTTTGTATGACAACAATATGTTGACATATTGCTACTATGACATTCTTCATTTATTATGACATTTTGAAATATACTCACGACAATTAATTGAAGGAAGAACAGACAGAATTGCTTCTTCTCTCAATATAGTATACCAGGTGCGGGCCCAAGCTCGATAGATCTTGGACCGTCTCCTTTAAAGTTATTATCATGTCAATTGTTCAAGCCAATCGATTGGAACAAATGAGTAGTGAATCTAATAGTCTTTTTTTTTTTACAAACGCGTTTAATTATGTCAATCTTGTAATGTCTCGTATGTTTGGATAAATTATGATTATAATAATAATAATATACTTGATTGCACACCAAAAAGTACATAAGTAAAGAACACATTTATGAAATAAATATATGACAATGGGCGGCCTTATCGCTAGAAGAGCGATTTTTGTAATATATGGAGGCGGCACTAATTTTTGTTTATAGTCTTAGCACTGACAGAAGTTGCAGGTGATCTGACAGTTTAATTTTTATTTTCTTTGAACTAGCTAGTATTTAATTTTGTAATTTGTACCTACAATGATACGTAAGGCACCTGCGAACTAGGGGGAGTCGACAGTCAATTAATTTGCTAATCGAGTTTCGCAGGCGCTAACTTATGTCTGATAGTCATGTTTTGTGATAGTATAGAATTTCACTAGGAATTGAAACCTGAATACATAATAATTATATCAATTAACACTTAGGTAGGGTTGAATCACCTTCATCTCATCATCATACTTTAACTCCACTTTTTGTTATAGTAAAATAAACGTAATTTCACGCCTGTAACCCCCGAACGTGAAGGCAGAGGCAGGTAAATGCATACATTCAGACATACATGCAAACACCCACGATTCGGCGGTTACGTTTTGCCCCACGTAACAGGTGGCGAGTTTGTTGACTTCTCTAGGAATATTACCAAGCTCCGAAGTTCTGAGAAACTTCCAAAAAAAAGGAAAAATTTCAATAGAACCCGAGATAATGGATTTTACACCGTTATCTTTGATAGGCCCCGACCCGGGGATCGAACCCAGTAACCCAGCGTAGTAGTAGTGACCAGCTACCACTAGGCTACTGAGTCAGTTAAAGTACGTAGTATTTTTACAAATTCTCTGGTACCGGTTTAAAAAAATGAACCATTTGAAAATTGTTTAATGACGTCATAACTTTAACTGCTAACTGTAACTGGTCGAACTGCGCTGGTTAATGTTTAAGTTAACCTCAATTATCTGTCGTAAGCTGAGGGAATCTACTAGGGGAAATACTGACACTGATTGTTGCAACACATTTTACAATACGCATAACGCACATACCTACCCTTGATTCCCTATTTATACAGGTTTTGTTCCGGTTGCCTATTGAGATTTTCGGACACATTGCCAAACTCCGGGAGTGGCGCTAAGAAGCTTCCGCAAATTAAAATTCCGATCCGGGATTTGAACTCAGGATGCCAGTGTAGTAGCAGTGGCCTGTTTATATTAGACTAGTGCCACACCGCGGACACTCCCCCAACGTGTATTTACACGTGCACCTGTGTGCGTAGCACGTAGAAAATACCAAGCGTCGCCCTTAAGAGGGGAGGAGGTTGGGTGAGGCATGGCAATCGGGCGGGACGTCGAAGTGTCCATTCTATACGTAGTATTATTACATATTCTCTGCTAGTGCGCAGAGTTATTAACCAATAATCAGTAAGGTTTTCTTGCAGACAGTGACGTCACCGCTGTGGTCGTGGTGCCGCGCCGGCTGGATGTACACTGACTGCTTCCTGCTCTTCAGTGGGGTCCTCAATGCTCACAAGGTGTCTGAAAACAGCGCCCCGAAACGTCTACTGACGAGATATTTGAGGTATGTGATCCCAATACAACCAACAACATTTTCATGTTAAGTAAGCCAAAAGGAGTGGTTAGGTATTGCACTGTAAAAAGTCAGCTATCGTAAATAGCCAAGTTCTTTTTTAGGGTTCTATACTCAGAGGATAAAAACGGGACCCTATTACTAAGACTCTGCTGTCCGTTTGTCTGTCTGTCACCAGGCTGTGGCATCTTATGAACGGTTAGGTATTTCTTGCACTGTAAAAAGTCAGCTATCGTAAAGAGCCAAGTTCTTTTTTAGGGTTCTATACTCAGAGGATAAAAACGGGATCCTATTACTAAGACTCTGTTGTCCGTTTGTCTGTCTGTCACCAGGCTGTGGCATCTTATGAACGCTATAACAACAAATACTAAAACAGAACATAATAAATATTCAATCCGCCTTACAACAAACATGATTTTTTTTTTCGATATCAAAGGTAAACGTTTTATGCACAGAATAAATAGAATATGGAAATAGATAATTTAATTTAAATTAAATAAATATTTACAAGTGGCTCTCACAAGGAAAACAAACTTTTTACCGTTTTTTATAAATAGCCATCTGGTGCCCGCGACTTTGTCTGCGTACGATTAGTGTTACACACAATATCTTTATAAATTATATATAGCCTTTGTGTTATTCTGACGTATAAGCTATATATTATTGTAAAGTTTATTTAAAATCCATTCAGAAGTTTTTTCGTGGAAGAGGTGTGAAAGAGTAACAAACCTCCATCCATACACAAAAACTTTTTAATTTATAATACCTATTAGTATGCATGCTCCGATGGTTCGGGCATATAGAAAGAATGTCGAATGAGCGAATGACTAAACAGATATACAATGCGAATGTGGATGGTTGCAGAGGCCCACGAAGACCAAGACTGACCTACCATGACCAAATAGGTCGAGTTCTGTCTGATGGCGGGATCAAAAGTCTTAGGAATCGGCGTGCATGTATGAAGATAATGATGAAAGTAGACGAGGCACGAGAGGTTTGTCAGAACCGGGATATCTGGCGCTCTACACTCTCTGCCTACCCCGTTAGGGACCTGGCGTGAAGATACATACATACATACCTATAAGTAGGATAGTACGGAACCCTTTGTTTGCGACTTTGACTTGAGTAAACGAGTATAGTCACGTGGTTAGCTACAGTTTAGACTTACCAAAACTAAACCTTCATAAACGAATCACAGGTCTCAATGATGCATTGTAACTCTAAAAGTGCCCTCACTTTAAGAGTTACACTCTTGTGACTCGTTACCTATCTCCAAAAATTACGAGACCATTAATGAGAATACCTAATTAAATCAATATATTTCTCATAATAAGTGAATGATCACGTTTTAACACATAAAAATTTATTTCATTTCACGCGTATATTTTAAATAATTGAATTTTAAATATGATATCCATTGTTATTAGGCGTACTAAATATAACACAATCGTAAAACGACAATTAGCAAGGGGACAATTGTAAGGGTCGCCGCACACGAGCCACCGGCCAGAACCACAAAACGTCGCCACTGTTGTATTGCTTGTAGTTTTCATAAATTTTATATGGATTCGCCGCACACGGTTGACGCCGGTGGCCACCAAACGTTACAAATCGTCGTTGCTCGCTTCTTGTGGCCCGCACAGGCCATTAAGCGCCGATATAAAATGCCGCCACACGCCACTCATCGCTCGATTCCCCACCCCAGTTAACCTGTTCAAGTCAAAAAGCAACGCACGTACCTACTTACGTAGTCTGTTTGTTGTTGATTGAAATAAATATGGATATAGAAGTAATAGGTTGGGGAAAAAGTCTTTTCGCATTATAGTATGTATGAACTTGTAATAAAATCTCTTTGGCGGTAGTATTTGTATCTGGCTGGTTTTGGTATCGGTATCATTGAAAGATAACATTTTAAAGAACATAATACCAAATTCAAATTAGGCAAATGTGTGATTTTCATTTGTTTTTCGTATTGTCAAGATGAGTGAATCTAATGAATAAATTCGATACATTTTAAAATTTTACTACAAAAAAAGTAAAAATGCAACGCAAGCCGCGAAAAAATTTTGCGCTGTTTATGGACCTAGTGCAGTGTCTGTGAGGGTAGTACAAATTTGGTTTAAGCGTTTTCAATCCGGAAATTTTGATGTCAAATATGCACCTCGCTCTGGTCGCCCTATTACGGATAAAATGGATGCCATTTTTGAAAAAGTGGAGCAAGATCGACATATCAGTAGTTACGACGTAGCTGAAGAACTGAGAATTGATAACAAAACAGTTTTGGCGCATTTGAAAAAAGCTGGGTACAAAAAAAAGCTCGATATTTGGGTACCTCATGAGCTCACTGAAAGAAACCTAATGAACCGTGTACTCATTTGTGATTCTTTATTACGACGTAATGAAACCGAATCATTTTTGAAGAAGCTGATAACTGGTGATGAAAAGTAGATCACGTACGACAAGAACGTGCGAAAAAGGTCGTGGTCAAAGGCCGGTCAGGCTTCACAGACTGTGGCGAAACCCGGGTTAACTCGCAATAAGGTGATGTTGTGTGTGTGGTGGGATTGGAAGGGCATTATTCATTATGAGCTATTACCACCAGGCAGGACTATCGATTCTGAACTCTACTGCGAATAACTGATGAGATTAAAGCAAGAAGTTGAGAGAAAGCGGCCGGAATTGATCAACAGAAGGGGTGTGGTGTGTGGTGTTTCATCATGATAACGCTAGACCTCACACATCTATAGCCACTCAGCAAAAATTAAGAGAGTTTGGCTGGGAGATGTTAATGCATTCGCCGTATAGTCCTGACCTTGCACCTTCAGATTTCCACCTGTTTCGGTCTCTTCAGAATTCTTTATGCAATGTTAGGTTAACATCACGAGAGGACTGCCAAATCCACTTGTCGCGGTATTTTGATGAGAAGTCCCAAAATTTTTATAGCAATGGGATCATGTCCCTACCTACAAGATGGCAAAAGGTTATCGAACAAAATGGTACATACATACTTTAGTTAAATTTAAATAAACTATATTAAAAATGTTTTGAATTATCTTAAAAAATGCGAAGAAACTTTTTCCACAACCTAATATTTATATCAGAGATTCAATCCCAAAAAATATAGCCGGCGACGGCAAATGACGGCCACAAGTGGCTGTCGCGCGTCAGCAGCTACCTTTGTAGCCGCTTCGAATTTCTCGTGGCGGCGTTTGTGGCAATCGCGTGTGGCCCGTTTGCGGCGACCCTTAATGCCTATGAGTAGCGTTTGACTTTATAATTAACGTGTGTAGAACAGAATTTAAAGCAAATAAGAACCCGGATGGGTTGCATTAGTAATGGGTAATATCAATGTTGATTTGAAGTTAATTTGCTAGTTTGTTTTTACTTGTTATATGGGTTATATATGTAGGCAATACGTGTTACAATATTCGAGTAAGAAAATTAATTGGCGTAGGGACATGACGACCCCACCGCCCTTTTTCTTCTATTGGAAGAGAATTCTTCTACTAGCGCAGTCGGTCAAACAAACAATGGTGGTCAAACTAATCCAAAGGGGAGGTAGTAAGTGCAATTATTGCACTTGCAAGATGGCCGGTAGCGTCCTTATCCTAATCCCGATAAAACTAGCGCCACTGCGATCGCCAATTCGCATGCCAAGCGTGGCGATTATGGCATACCGCCCCTCGACAAAAAGATACTCCAAAGATGGCCATAACGATTTTCATGTGCCGCCTTCATCTAGCGATTGCTAGCACAGATAAAGCTGTTACAGATTAATTTACATCAGCATTGTTTTCAATTTTTTCCTGTTCTATGCTTTTGTTATTAATTATGAAATAACAAATGTTATATAAATACAATAGGCACACTTTATTTGGGCCAGTAAGAGACATAATATATACAGTACATGGACAAAAAGAAAAAAAATAGAGAAATAATTACACAAATTTAGTAAACACACAAAAAAAAAGATAAACCTATTCTCATGGTTTAAAGTGTGATAATAACAAATTGTCCCCCTAAGTGGAGCAAAAGTTATGAAAGTCATTAATTATGTACCTACATATAGCAGATTTTACCATGTTTCAGATGAGCTGATTACTCACTGTTAATAAGCCTGTTGATATTCAACGGGTAGGTAAATAAGAAAACACTTAAAAAATAATCACCATTTTCTTTCACAGGTTAACACCAGCATTTCTTGCAGTCGTACTGTTCTACGCGTTTATTTGGAATAACATATCAGAAGGGCCAATGTGGGGGAGTCTGGTGACGAAGAACGCGGAACTTTGCCAGGAGAGCTGGTGGTGGAATATGCTATACGTTCACAATTACTTGGGATTCGAGAATATGGTGAGTTGGCATTGTTATTTCGATGAAAATTTCCATTTCAAGTATTTTTTTAGAGTCCAGTGCAGTGGAAAATGTCTTTGGAGAATTCTTTTGTTAGTGTATTTTATCAGCGTGATCTCTTACAGTACTTGGATGGAATTTGAACTAAATTTGATACAGTTCACATTGGGGATAAATGCTTAATACTGCAGCCTATAAATTTAATATCTCCAAAGAAACCAAAGGTACTAAATGCGACGAAGTGACATCTCTTAGGTCTAAATTCTATTGTACTCGACATTGAAACGTTGCATTTTCTCAGTACCTATACGGTAGCGTTGAACCGCCTAGTGAATCTTTTCACTCCTAGAGAGTAATATAAGTAATCCAAGAGTGCAGACACTTGACCTCCATTGCTGGAGCTTTAAAACTGCTAAAGCACACCTCTATTGCCCGTCTAATTTCAGTGTGCACCACAAACACACCATATGGCGCTGGACATGCAGTTCTCTATCATCGGCAGCATCATCCTGTGGACGGCGCAGTCCGAGTCGGCGTTCTTTAGGGCCCTCCTCCCTTCCATCCACGTGCTCGCCACCTACTCCAGATACAGCGCTGTTCGCGATCATCGGCTCACCATGCTCTTCTATCATGGCGTCAGGTAAATATTTTTACTATGATGCCTTCGTTTTCAGTGTGAATAAGGAAACTTTTAAACATCTGCTGGCGCATTGTATCAGAGATCAAGAAACAACAATGAATATTTATAAAACTCTTCAGACTCCTACCGACTGAGTGACTGACAGATTGCGTTCAGCCGAAACTACTAGACATTGTAACAGAGATCAAGAAACAACAATGAATATTTATAAAACTCTTCAGACTCCTACCGACTGAGTGACTGATAGATTGCGTTCAGCCAAAACTACTAGACATTGTAACAGAGATCAAAAAACAACAATTAATATTTATAAAACTCTTCAGACTCCTACCGACAGAGTGACTGACATATTGCGTTCAGCCGAAACTACTAGACATTGTAACAGAGATCAAGAAACAACAATGAATATTTATAAAACTCTTCAGACTCCTACCGACTGAGTGACTGACAGATTGCGTTCAGCCGAAACTACTAGACATTGTAACAGAGATCAAGAAACAACAATGAATATTTATAAAACTCTTCAGACTCCTACCGACTGAGTGACTGACAGATTGCGTTCAGCCGAAACTACTAGACATTGTAACAGAGATCAAGAAACAACAATGAATATTTATAAAACTCTTCAGACTCCTACCGACTGAGTGACTGACAGATTGCGTTCAGCCGAAACTACTAGACATTGTAACAGAGATCAAGAAACAACAATTAATATTTATAAAACTCTTCAGACTCCTACCGACTGATTGACTGACAGATAGTGTTCAGCCGAAAGAAGTAGACTAACATAGTAACTGCGTCGCCATTTACACCCTTGTACACTAACATTCAAAAATTATTTCCTTCTTTGCTATCATAAGATCGTCCTGTAATAAGATCACACGTCTTTATAAATGTGGGGTAGATATTATGTAATTTTTCTTTTGATCTCAGATCCTTTATATTATATCCTCGATTTCTAAAATATTTTTGTATGCCGTTACACGCCAGTTTTATGTCTTACGAGGCCATAAAATTGTTATAAAATTTAAGTTAGATTTCGTTTTATCATGTTTTATGAATGATAATCCTTTAACTTGCAACGCGCTTCTGATTATGGTCTGATAAAGTCCAATTTTTGTCTATTTTGTATATTTCATAGGTCCGAGAGTCGAGTAGGTAATTTAAGACTTTTAATCCCTGAAAAGATCCAGGTAACGTCTCCTAGAGGGACTCCGGAATTTATAAATGTATTATAACTGCTCAACTAGAGGATTGGTTTCTTTAAGATCTTTTAGAGTAGAGATAAATAAGTTTAGATCCACGATTTTTTTTGTGAGACTACGCTTCACACTCACTTAAGCCTTACACTCACAGCTGCACATTAGGTATAAACCTGTATCGTGGGTGCCGTTGTACACATACAACACATACACAAACACCCAGACACGAAACAAATATCTGTAGGCCATACAAATATTTTTGCCGGTGCGGGGATCGAACCCGCGACCCTTCGAATCGAACGGTCAAGTGGACTAACCGGGTCGTCAAAGATTATAATTATTAGATATTAGATTGGTCACAATAACTCATTATCATGTAAGATAGTACTAACATGTAGGAGCGCGCATGGCCCAGCGGCTGGTGTAGATTGTAAACGATCTACTCGGTTAAGCACTACGGGCGCGGTCGGGTAGTATGATGGGTGACCGCCAGTGGCAAATTAAATGCGCGTTTCCGTGCTTCGGAGGGCACGTTAAGCCGTCGGTCCCGGTTGCTATCGATGGATAGCAGTCGTTAAACCTTGTCGGAGGCCTTATGGGCGGTTTGAAAACATCCGACAGCGGGTTGGCCACTAACCCACCCACCTCCACCACCAATCCGCATTGGAGCAGCGTGACGGAGTAAGCTCCAGGCCTCCCCCAAAAAGGGGAGAGATTCGTGCCCAGCGGTGGGACGTATAATGGGTTGCCATTATTATTATTTTATAATGTAAGATAGTTTGCCTCTTTATCGGATAGTTCAAAAGATGCACTTTCGATTCCAAGACCCATTTATTTACTTCCCTCTTAAGATAGACAGGGGATAGTGCGACTATGGTATTTTATATGCTGGGTATAACATATGTTTTAAAATGTCAATAAAACACTGCTAGGTCCCCTGCGGCTACGTTACCGTGCACTTTAACTAAATGACAGAATACGAAAAAAAGAGACTCAAAAGTCACGTTTTCCAATCTTTGATTTATTTGTTCGTGTTTTTTATTTTGCACTAAACACATTAGTAATAGTCTTCCTATTTTTGTCAAATTCTAAGTCTCGGATATATCATACATGTCTTCATTCTCTTCTGTACTCCGTTCCATTTCAAGTTCATATTAAACAACAAAAAATTTTAAACAAAGTAATTGTCTCGATGAAAAATACAAGAAAAATAATACTGCAAAAGGCAGCCGCAGCGCTCCAGAATGGTTTTCTAGAAAAAACTTTGCAGAAAGAAATTTAAAATGTTAACTAGCGATGCAATTAATTTTCCATGCAAGATTCATTCAATTCAATGCAAGTAATGTCGTCCAGTTTCTTAACAGTTGATATTGATAAGGTATCCGAGTTATATTCAAGTTTGTGTTCAAAGTGGAATTCAAAGGTTTCGGTGCAAGTTACAGGGTGGTTTTGATGGGCCCGGTTCTTCCTAAGCTATCGCCTGTTTAGTGAAACTTCCATTGACGAAGATGGAGGTCGTCATCCTTTCACTGACAGTGATACCGTCGAGGCCATATTTCATTTTCGTTTCATTGTTTCCATCAAAATCGTAGTACCTATATGTGGATAGGAAAAAGATTTTGCAAATAATGATGGCAAGTACCATACATTGATTTGTAAAGAATAAATGGAAAAAGTGCATAAAAAGCTACAGATAATTTTATACAAAGTACTTGTCGCGATAAAAAATACATGAAAAAGAATACTGCAAAAGGCAGCTGCAGCGTTCCAGAATGGTTTTCTAGAAAAAACTTTACAGAAAGAAACTTAAAATGTTAACTTAACTAGCGATGGAATTAATTTTCCATAATGTCACCCAGTTTCTTAACAGTTGATAAGGTATCCGAGTTATATTCAAGTTTGTGTTCAAAGTGGAATTCAAAGGTTTCGGTGCAAGTTGCTTTTGTTTTGATGGGCCCGGTTCTTCCTAAGCTATCGCCTGTTTAGTGAAACTTCCATTGACGAAGATGGAGGTCGTCATCCTTTCATTGTCAGCTGATACCGGTGAGGCCATTCGTTTCCTTGTTACCAGATATACATTTATGGTGTGGAGTTCATTAAAAAAAATCTAAAACTTTCAACAAAAGATTTCGCTATTTCGTCGTTCAGTTAAGGAATATTTGGTTCTTTTTTTATGTAATGTAAGTGGTGAACAAGCACGCGGTTCACATTGATGTTAAGTGATGACTGCAGCCTATAGACACTTACACAAAAACCAAGGTCAAAATGCAGATACGTTACCACTCCTGAGGCCTAAGGTGCTATGCCTCTGTGCCAGAAATTACAGGGCAGTACATTACCACCTGACCGGATCACGATAGTGCTGTAACGGTACCATTTAGCGGCAAGTAAATTAGGTAATGCGGGGGCGCCTACGCCCACTAGCTCCGTTATTGGAGCTCTACCACCAGTAGATGTAAGGCAGGTTTAACACGAATCCAAACGTTTATAAGATTTTTTGTGTATAGAAATTTTGAAAACGTATATTTTTTTATTTAATTGGAGGTGGAAAGGCGAGACGAAAACAGGTATCAAGCTTATTCCAGTTTTTGTTTTATTTGCCCGTATATTTTATAATGCAAGTAAACACATTAATGACTAGAAGTAAATACGACTACGACTAGCGCAAGAATTTTGTAATGGTAGTAAGTAACGTAAGATGAGCAGCAGCGCCCTGCTATAAAACTACCGCCACTGCGATCGCTAATCAGCATGCCAAGCGTGGCAATTATGACAAGTAAGAATTTAAATTATTTTTAAATCGTGGGGCCTATTATAAAAAAAAACATTTTAGTTTTATTCCAATACATGTAGCTCGAAAACTTAGGAATACAACATGTATAATTAAATGTGTTTATACTCATGAATATTGTATGTTCTTAGGTTTTCGCGAGCTGCACTCATTGAAATAAAACTAGTTTTCGGATTTATCTCGCGTATATTAAACTAAAATGATTATTTAAAATCGAACCCGACGTTTCGGTCGCTTTTCAGCTTCCGTGGTCTCGGGCAGACTGTGGTGGTAATCGTCTCACAGCTGTTTTTTTTTTTGATTTATTTTATTTCGATTGGTGACCAACTTGGGATCCAATACTCAGTAGAATAAAAGCCCAACCGCAACAGTCTGTAAGACCTCAAGATACAATTAGTAACTTTTGTGTTAATCCTGAACGCTACGCAATACGTTTGCGAAATAGATGGAGGTAGCTGCACATAATATTTTTTCAAACTGCTGTCAGACGATTACCACCTCAGTCTGCCCGAGACCACGGAAGCTGAAAAGCGACCGAAACGTCGGGTTCGATTTTAAATAATCATTTTAGTTTAATATACGCGAGATAAATCCGAAAACTAGTTTTATCTCATGAATATTACATACCAAATATTTATTTAATCGCCTATTTATCTGTAGGTACCTGTTTGCAACTCAACTTTTTTTATAAAAAATTTTGTTCAACAAAAAAAAACTGGCATTATATAGTTACAAATATTTTGACAGGACATTTTATCATAATTAAATATGTTAGAATAGCAATATTTGATAATTATGCATTTATTATAATTTTATTGAACTCGTTGAAGTTCAACTATGAATGTTTGACTTGTTGAATATCACGGTCGTGATAACAAATATCATAGCTGATAAATTTGTTTGGCATAAAAGACTTGCTTCTTTTTTTGTCTCTAAATATTTTGTTTCCTGGCGATATAGTTCCAGTACGGATCTCACTAATTACTAAATGGATGAAAATAAATATTTATTCTCTTGACATGCAAAAATACCAAAAAAAAAACGCAGTGCCATATGGCTAAAGATGTGCAACCAAGACCAAGAAAAATGGCATCCATCTCAGCATACGTATATTTATTTATGTAACTTAGAAGAATAAAAGAAAGAAAATGTACATAAGGCGGACTTAATGCAACTAAGGCATTGTCTACCAGTCAACCTTTGGGTAGTAAGGAAATTAACGAAATAGGTGCTGTAAATTGAATGCTACTTGTAAATATGATATTATTAATCTGTAAAAATAATGCAGGAAAGAGCATGAAAGTAAGTTGAACGCGGTCGAGATGAGATCATTGCGCAAGATCTGCGGTGTATCACTCACCGATCGCGTTCGTAATGAAGACGTAAGAAAGAGGCTTTGTGTGAATGATAGTATCGGTGTAAAAATGAAAAAGGCATGCTCCGATGGTTCGGGCATATAGAAAGAATGTCGAATGAGCGAATGACTAAACAGATATACAATGCGAATGTGGATGGTTGCAGAGGCCCAGGAAGACCAAGACTGACCTACCATGACCAAATAGGTCGAGTTCTGTCTGATGGTGGGATCAAAAGTCTTAGGAATCGGCGTGCATGTATGAAGAGAATGATGAATGTAGACGAGGCACGAGATGTTTGTCAGAACCGGGTTATCTGGCGCTCTACACTCTCTGCCTACCCCGTTTGGGACCTGGCGTGAAGATACATACATACATGCAATAATCTGTAAAAACTTTTCATAAAAAAAAAACTTAATAAAAGTGCAGACATACTTCCAACTTAGAAAACATATTGTTATGACGTCATTTAACATGTTTCAAATGGTGCGATTGATGTTTTGTTTAAAACTTTGGTTTTAGAAACCTCAATATGAGTTTTATGTACAACCAAAAGATGATAGATTTTTATTTAAGAAAAACCAGTCAAACGGTTCATAGAATACATTTGAGTACCAGGTTTCAAGTATGTAGTCTTAACAGTTTCGGAGTCAAGGGCCTGTGACATACGGACGGAGGGGCAGACATGATGTATTTAAGGATTTGTTTATTGCCATTTCGCTATGTCACTCTAAAAACACCTAATTCTAATCTATTTTCATGTTCGTATAGTAATTTCAGTGTACTTAGAACATTATAATTATGTCACCATGGGGTATAAGTTAATTTGGAGGGCCCCAGTTATAATTGAGCTAGAATAATACTATGGAAATACCGCATGAAATCATCTGCGCTGCGTGGGCCGCGTCCTTGAATAAGGTTTGGTTAGCATGTTGAAGAATTGAAGACAGTCTCTATTTATAGCAAGTTTTTTTGTTTTGTTAACCTGTTTTATTATTGAACACTGATGATTATAAATCATTATCATAGTTAAAACGAACGAACCACCTGTTCACAGTCAAGGAATAACATATTTGGAAAAAAAAATGTATGCTTTAGTATGAAATAACACACTGACAAGTTGCTTCCGACATACTACTAGATTTCAAAAAAGGAGATTGTTTTTGCAAAATTTATAATAGTTGCAAAATCTTAATCGAATAGAAATATATATTTTTTTGTAATGAGAAGAGTATATTTAGCCCTAGGTCTCATTTCAAAGAAAAATTGGGGATAACTGTGTATACTTTTATTTAATTGCTTTACTTATAAAGGACAAGTTCTATATTGAGCCGGCACCTTGTATATAGGTATACACTATATCAAAAGATAGAGGAAAATACGTAGAATGATGGAAAATTCTCAAAAACCAATTTGAATCGTTGCTTTTTTGTCGGAAATACCTATTTAATTCATATAATTTTTGTATGACAACAATAATAATATGTCACCAAATTACTACAATGACATACTTACTTGCTTTTTAAATATACTTACGACAGTTAAATGAAGGTATGATTTGAATAGCTGAAAATGATTTAGTATTTTATGCTTTTTCTCACAATATAATGTACAAGGTGTGGGCCCAAGCTCCATACATGTCTCCTTTAACCTCCGAATAAGGTGAGGGTAGAAAGTTAACAATAAGAGTAACATTGACTTTGGAGTTTTGGCGGGAACCTTGATAGAGGCGTGTGGTGCTCTTATTTTATTTAATTTTCTTGGTGTATTTTTGAGTTATATTAAATAAAGTTGGTGGCATTTTGTTTGATAAAGGCTTATTACAGTGCCCGTGTATAGTAAAATAGAATATTAGTGCGAAAACACGTCCTTTCGGGTTGCCTCCAAAACTTAATTGTAAATGTTCTGGTAAAGTAGCCATCGCTTTACTCGAATTACTGATTGTAGTGTCTGTGACTGACTGACGGACTGATAAATTGCCTGACTGACTCTGACTTTTACGCTGCTTATTAAGAGTACGAAGTATCGTTTTACTTGACACTGGCAAAATGCGTAATAGCGATGCCATAATATTAAAAAAAAAATTGACTTTGACAGTTACTGCGTGCCGCCGGATCCACACGTTAGCTCCAACGTTGACTGCTGAAACGCACTGGCCAATCACCAACGCGCAAAGCTCGCCCCAACGTTGGGGCCAATGCTATTTTAGATTCTCACGTTGGACGTGTAGCGTTGGCGCCAACGTTCGGGCCATCGTGTGGAGCCGGCCTAATGCGTTGCACCAGCGTATTGTCAGAGAATATGTATTACGTATAGAATAGACACTTCGACGTCCCGCCCGATTTCCACGCATCACCCAACCTCCTTCCCCACTTATCGGTTGGTATTTTGTACGTGCTACGCACACAGGTGCGCGTGTAGTTACACGTCACTGATTGATGTCTGTGTAATAGAGACCAAATTAAGCGTTTGTATGGAATTTTGGCGGAGTGTCCGCGGTGTGGTATTGTTTAACATTGTTAAGGTTACCAGGGTTGCGAAGGGAAGTAGCAATATGGGACAGTTTATTTATGTTATGAAGGTGGCAAACAAGCATGCAGTTCACACGGATGTTAAGTGATGACTGCAGCCTAGACAGCCACACAAAGACCAGAGGTCAAATTTACTGGTGGTAGAGCTCCAGTGACGGAGCTCGCGGGCATAGGCACCACCACATTACCTAATATACTTGTCGCTAAATGGTAGTGATCCGCAGTATCGTGTTGCGGTCAGGTGGTAATGTACGGCCCTGTATTTTCCGGTACAGAGGCATAACGTCTTAGGCCTCAAGAGTGGTAACGCATCTGCATTTTTACCTCATGTCTTTGTGTAAGTGTCTATAGGCTGCAGTCATCACTTAACATCAATGTGAACTGCATGCTTGTTTACAACTTTCATTACAAAAAATGCAGATGCGTTGCCACCCCTGAGTCCTTAGTTGTTTTGTCTCTGGGATAATTATTGCGAACCATAGCGAATAGTCTCGTCTGGTTCGTCAAAAGTGAAAAATCCATTAGGTATACCTATTTATTGCTAAAAATCAATCAATCAATCAATCATTTATGATAATCAAAAAAGAAGAAAATACATTCATAACAGACTTAAAACAGGGTGGTAAGGTAAAGCTAGTATTGGTTCGGTTTGGATTTGCCATCGAACCCCAAACTAGGCGGAGTCTGTATTTTGGGCGCTCTGCAGGCAGTTCAACAAATAAGATGCGCTTGTTCATGTACATATTCGCATAGATAAGTGAATATTTTAAATTTATTTACCTGGCTGTACTTTGTATGAGCGTGCGAGTTGACGACAGAAATATTAAGTAAATTCGAAAGGTGCCAACCCGCCCGATCGGGCGAAACTTTGTCGGGCGAGATGACGAATAACCCGAAAAGTCTATGTATTGTTAAAGTAAGTTAACTTAATTATAAAATACGGAGGTTTAAAAATGCATAGGTTTATGACCTTTCTTTTACACGCATGTAAGATCGACATCGCGAATAAGTGCTTTGCCATTTTGAGGGTCAACCGCATCGTATAAATCCTTAATGCAGATTAGATATTTACGCATGCTGACTTTTCAAATGCAGTGAACTTGACTTGTATTTGTTGTTAATTAATTAGAAGTAACACATAAACATTAAAAATATTTATGCATATCGTGACCGAACTGTTATTGGAATGTCAAGTTTCTGTTTTTATCTGTCATCAGTTGGCAAAAATAAATGCTTAGTGTCGAATTATAACAGTTAAATAAATTCAAGTCAATCAATCAAAGACATTAATAATTATTGACATAATTGGTATAAATTAGTATTTTTTACGATTTAATTAGCTGATACATTTAATCAACAGATTAAATATTCTTTTCGATTAGTTGTTAATTCATGTATCACATCATCGTTGGTTTATTTGGCACTTTCTTGCTGAACGATAAAAAGGTTTCAAATAAAAAAATATTTAAGTACGTTACAGGTCGCAACATCACTATGCAAGCATTAGGTACCTATCTTTATCTTATTTTCAAATTTCGACGAACCGGTTAGACCAGCGCGTGTAAGACGATCGTTTGATTCGAAGGGTCGCCGACAATCGCCCAAATACCTATTTGTGAAAAAAAACAAAAAAAGATGGTTAATTGCTAACTCGATCTTTCTTCTTTTATTTGAAATACCTACTCTACGGTCGATCCCAATATTGTATATTCGCTAAGGGACGCCTTTTTTAAATATTGTTGATAGAGGGCGCCTGGCGTAATATTGTTGGCAAATAATTCCGCTGTTACCCAAATTGAAAGCTACTACATTTTTTAAGTTTCTCAAAGGAGATGTTGCAAAAATGTATGGACCTCCGGCCATGTATTGTACACAATATCATTAAACAGGCAAAATCAATATAAAAACGTTTTTTACTGCATATTTTCACTTATTTAGCTTTCTTTGCAGTTACAAAACATTATTTGCAGTTAGAATTGCAACTCAAAACCAACATGGCGAATATGGCGGGCGATGTTATTTTGACATTTTCATTTTTTAAATTGTATTTTGATTATATAGTACTTTTTTTCTTTTAAGTAATATTTTTAAAATACTATCGAAATCGATTGATCTTAAGTGTCGGCTGTTTCGCAGCCATGTTTAACATAGTTGAAAATGATAACATCGTTTGAATTAAATGTGGTTGTAACTCTAAAATATATTCTTGAATTGAAATTAATTGTATTTTTTTCGGATTCTTCTTTAATTTACCCAATTTTTGAGGACGTGTACTAACCAGAGCCGAGCTCGCAACATCTCCTTTAATATATTCTTATTATTAAATATATAGTTACTTACTATCTACAGCATCTACCAAAAGTTAATACATGAAACAACCTGATATTTATCTTTATCAGATAAAATCAGATTCCCAAAAAAAATACGTACTATAATTTGATATCACAATATCAAACTATAATACCACAATATGATATCACAATATCAAATTATACCTATTAGGTATAATTGATGTCAGTGAAAAAGAATTGTAATAATCATAAATCGGTACAAGTGTCTCCCCTTTTTGCGGGGAGGCCTGGCCCTTATTCCACCACGCTGCTCCAATGCGGATTGGTGGAGATACGGGTTAGTGGCCAACCCGCCGACGGATGTTTTCAAACCGCCTATAAGGCTACCGACAAGGTTTAACGACTGCTATCTATCGATAGCAACCGAGACCGACGGCTTAACGTGCCCTCCGACGCACGGAAACGCGCATTTTAATTTGCCGCTAGCGGTCACCCATCACACATCCGACCGCGCCCGTAATGCTTAATCGAGCAGATCGCCTATGATCTACACCAGCCGCTAGGGCCATGCGCGCTTCGCTTACTTTATTTTCTCAAGATTTTCTATTCGAAGTCAATTGAATAAATTGTATGATGTATATTTCAGTGTAAGTCAACTATACCGGACAGCTCGATTGTCCTACACATCGATTCTTCACCGCTGTACTCCATACCTCATCGGGTTGAGCCTCGGCCTGCTCTTAAGAAATCCATCACACCGCGGCAAAGTAAGTTACTACGACAGTACAAATGTAACTGCATCCCTTTAGTCCCTTCGAACTTCAAATATTTATTTTTAATTGATCTACAATTACACTTTTGCATTGTCTGGTGACTAGCTACCTATGTAGTAGGAGATCCGAATCTAGAATCCTACACCTATGTGTTTACCGAATGAAGTATTGTTTTTATCGAATTTTATAAATGAAAAGACACGTCTTGCATGTATTGCCTATCAAAATATGTTCACAGTTATCGTTGTTTAAAAAAAAAACATAGTTTTAACAAGTTTCACCCATTTGTCAACCAATCAAATGTGATTGAAACTAAAAGTTTTAAACATATAAAATCGTTCATGGCTCTGTTCCGTTCTGACAAGCAGGTGTAAACAACCAGGTAAGTAAGCAAATATTTTATTTTATTTAACACAACTTAAGTCTATTTTTACAGGTGGCTACCACATGCGATAGACAAGCAATTAATAATTTCTTACACATTATTTAAAAATAATATTTTAATTAATAATTAACATTATACATTTTATTGATTTTTATTAAATATAATATAGATTGACTGCGCCGATCTGTTCACCAATAAAGCGCATAGACCTATTTAATATGTTTGAACTTTTAGTTTCAATCACAATTTATTGGTTAACAAAAAGAGTGAAACTTACTAAAAGTTTTTTTTTTAGTTCTATGAACATATTTTGATAGACAATACATGCAAGACGTTTATTTATGTATGAAATTGGATAACAACAATATTTCATTAGGTAAACAGATAGGCGAAGGTCGACCTAGGTTCGGATCTTAGACTAATAGTGAATTACTTATAACAATAATAATTCAATAGGTAGGTAGGTAGGACTAGTGCATGAAGTCGACACCGAGGTGGTTTTAGAGGAGAAAAAAGGGGCCTCTTTTTATGACACTTCTTTCCAATTATTTATTCGTAATTCGTACACTAAGGCACTTTTATATAACTGACATATTAGAAACAAGGTTTATTATATTATTATTCCGTCCGTTTGTTTGAATATAGAGACCTTTGTACTTTGTGCTCCAATGTGTCTCAAGGCTTTTGGAGATTTGTTGGCGTTTCATTTGAATGTTAGGTATAATGTTATGCTAATTTCGAACATATCATTTGTCTACCAAATTATCGAATAATTTTATTGAAATCATATTTAAAACACATGTTGCGTTTATTTACATAAAATTTATAAATGTTAAGTTCTCAAAAACAATTTTATATAAAAATGTTTTTGTATTTTTATTATTTATTTAAATATTATACAATATATTATTGTTATACAATATATTAGTTGAGTTCCTTAAGTCACTTTTACGATCTTTATAGAAACCACCGAATTCCGAAATACCTGGCGCGAAATAGAAGTGTTTAAAACTTTTGTTATTAATGTAGGTAGTTGGTTACAGGTGTTACCACTTCTATTTTTAAAATGTGTTTCTTTTAAGTAAAAGTAATACCTACTTATGTTTGACTTTTACTTTTCACAGCTCACCAGTATCTTCGGTTGGCTGTTGAGCGTTGTTCTATGGGGCTGGGTGTGGTGGTATGGCCACGACGCGGGTTCGACTCTGTACCGATATGACGTGACATCGGCCGCGCAGTACGCTGCGTTTGCGCCGATCGCGTCCGCCCTGCCCGTTGCGTGGGTTATTTATGCTGTGCATACTGGTGAAGACGGTAAGTTCCATATCTTAAAAGTGTGACCATGTCAAAAAGGCGATAAATAATCCCATTGGCAGCTAAGAAATTAAAAAGCATGTTCCTTTTGCTAACTCACCCACAATTCCCACCGCTTCATATAACTGCCCCAATAGTGGCCGATCTACCCGTTCCATCGACTATGGGAGCTGCGTTGTGTCGTCGATGACCTGTTCGCATGGACTTTATGAAATGGCATAATGAAAATCGCCAAAACGCTCCTTAATCCGTCTGAAAAAGACATAAAAAGGCCAATGATTGAAATGAGCGTCGCAAAAAGATGCTAAAAACCGCTATGACGTCACATCGGTCATGCAGCATGTACGCTGCGTTTGCGCCGAGCCCGTCTGAAATGCTTGTTTAGCATCTCAGGTAAGTGGTACCGACTGGACAGAGTAGTAAGATGTTTATCGCACGTTAATATACATTTTAGAAAGGAAATTTTAGTATAGTTAATATTGGTGTTGATTAATGGAGTGTTTCAGCAAAAGAGTGATAAGGTTACGATCTCGTAAAATCTCACTCTATTCTGTACATAATCCAATTCACACAGATTATTTTCGGTAAAAATACATCTATTTGAAGTGCCTAACGGTGAACGTGATTAAGCGTGGATAACGTAGATTGTCAGATTACGTAGAGCTCTCTGAATTTTGGATAATACGACGGTATTATGTAAACGGATCCTAACGTAGGTTTGTATGGAAAAATATAATTAAGAAAATTTGTAGGACTTAGAAAAAAATATTGTGAGAAATCGTCGATAAACCTTTAAATTATCTAAAACAGTTCATTTATTACAATAAATAAACAGAAACGATTGAACCGAGTGTAGAATTCCAAAGTCAAAGCAAATAAGAAATTCACTTTGTTTTGTTTTCTATTCTTGAATAACACTTAAGCATTCAGCCTTAAAACTAATAATTAATTGCATATACACAGCGAAAGACTATCGTAAACAAAAAAAAAAGACTGTTATGAAATTGCAACTCTTGTTTTCATAATGAATATATCTATTTCCAGGGTTCCTGTCCAGAGTTTTAAGCAGCACTCCGTTGATGTTGATCAGTCGACTGTCATACGCCATCTACCTAATACAGTTTATCGTCTACTTAACAAATGTGGCCACTCTTCGAACTTCCAGCGAATTCTCTGTGGTATCTGTGGTGAGTTTGCAATTTACATCATCAGTTTCATGGATTCCATCCATGTCTTTGCTATTGCGTTTAAAGTCTTATAGGTTATGACATCCATTATGATCTATCTGTAATAAGCTCGACTACTCTCTGAAAATGTATCTATTGTTGTTTGAAAATAAAGTTAAGCTTTTTCGGCAATTAGCTCAGAAAAATTGATTGAACCGATAACAACGTAAAACCACCCTTACTTAAGATAAAAAAAATACTTCTAGATTTTTTCCCATTTCTGCAACTTATTTCATTGATGTTCCGTTTTTTTTTTTCTACTAATAGCCTGTACTCTGTGCTTTTGTCTTTAAATTGACATAAAAAAAACGAACCACTAATCGTTCCTGAGATTAGTTCGTTCAAACTAACAAACTCCTTAGCTTTGTAACATTAGTGTAGATAACCAATTCTTTATTTTTCAGGTTGATCTTAAAGAAGTGTGCATCATTTTGTTCTCTGCAACAATCCTGACATTAACATTTGTCATACCCATGCAATCGATAAACAAGCTGTTCCCCTCATCTTCTAAATCGGAAAATGAAGAGGGAAATGAAGATAATGAGAAATCAAAAACCACAGAAGAAAGTCAAACAAGCGTTGAAAAAGAAGCAGAGACAAACGAAGTATCACCAGCTAGAAATCGACAAACTTTATTAGCGCACAGAGAAGTTCTAGAAGAAATACCTGAAGTAGAAATAGAATATGAAATTCAGAGGGAAACAAACGATGGATTGGATGAAATTTTAGAGGAAGAAGAAGGCGCAGAAGAGGAGCCTCTGGAAGACGAAGATATGGAAATAATAGAAGAAGAGGAAGGAGGTGAGGAATTCTGGGAAGAGAGGCAAACTCCTAGAACTTACTCAAGGCAAAGTGACCGAGAATTAGACGAGTGGGAGTGGACTACCAACGGGAATCGAAATGGTGCTCAATACTACCGCTACAGTAGGTAGCATTATTTACAAATTAAATATTGTTTTGAAATTTAATAACATATTTTATTTTGGGTGGCCCAAAACCAATATTTAGACTACAGACAATAAGTGCACAATTAAAATTTTCATCAAAATATACAAAGCTACAGATTTAATTTGGTGCATGTAACTAGTTGAATTAATTCAGCTTATGGACATCTACGAAATTACATGCTTGTGTGCACCTCATCCACACAGTAAAAATAAAACTCTTACCAGCAGCTACACGATGACAAACAGCATAACAATGCTCTGAGTCCATAAAAAATACACATGCGTTGAGAGCCTGGTTTACTGCATTTGATAGTCGCTTATCAAAAAGCGCTCCAATGTGTACCTACACTCCATGAGACCTCATGGATTTTCAAACATGCGTTTGTAATGTGTACACGGTAGGTCAAGAAGTGGCAAACAAGCCCGTAATAACTATCACAGAGACATAATAACTTAGGTCTCAGGTGTGGCAATGCATTTTGACCACTGGTCTTTGTATGGGTGTCTATAGGCTGCAGTAGTCACTTAATCAATAATCAATGTGAACTGCATGCTTGTTTGCCATCTTCATTAAATAAAAAAGCATATCTACATTTTACATTGATGGTAAGTAATAGGTACCTACTGTAGCTTATAAATTGACTGTATCCAGAGATTTTCATGTATATGCGTTGCCACGACTGAGGCCTAAGGTATTATGCCTCTCTGCCAGAAATTACAGAGCGCTTCCTTACCATCTGACCAGAACATGATAGTGCTGAACACTACCATTTAGCGGTAAGTAGATAAGGTGGTGCCTACATTTAGCGGTAGGTAGTAGGTACGGTTGTGCCTACACCGCGAGTTTTGTCACTGGAGCTCTACTATCAAATATTTTAAGGTTTGATTGTAGGAAAATATTCGTTAATGTTAAACTTTTCTTAAAATTTTATATCAGAAATTAAAGAAAAAATGGAAAAATAATGCGACCTCAGGCTAACACCAGTTCAGCCGCTTTACCACTAACCTGTCGAAGTCCCACACCGATGCAAATTATGTCTTTCTTTTTGATTTTTAACCGATTTAGGGCCGGTGAATCGTGAGTTCATAGGTTCGATTCCTGTTCAATGTCTTTTTTCTTTAATTTTTAAAGTTCAATCGCATGTGGTTTTGCGAAAAATTATTCTTTACAAATTTTGCCTCTCTAACTTTTACAAATTTGTTAGAGTTCGAGAAGAATGTAAAATTTTACATTAACAATAACTTTAACATATATTTTGGTGCAATCGAACCTAAGAGCACCTAATAATTCCCAGTCTTTTTCGTCACGATTTTTCCGTTTTATATAGCAATGTTCTTCATAGTATACCTAAACTTCGCTAACTGTTAGCACGTGTTTAATTTCATAATAAAAAATAACAATAAGGTGCAGTGGTGCACACGCGACTCTAGACAGCCGACCAAAACGTGTTTGGGTTTTTCTAACATTTGGCAACAGCAATCCGTATTAGGTATACAAATACCAAAAATATGTGCTCATATCCAATTTTATTAAACCCAGTTTACGAATACAAGGATTTTCCTCATTATATAAAACTACCAGATTAACTACCCTGTTAACTTAACAACCGATTTGCATATTGATGATTTGAACTTTGCACGTAGATTTAATTAATATGTATCGCTGGTGGTAAAGTTTCTGGGTTCCTCAAGGCGTGTGCTCTTTTATTAGGTAATGAAATTGGCAAACAAGCCTGCAGTTCACATTGATATTAAGTGTTGACTGTAGCCTATAGACACCCACACCAAGACCAAGGTCAAAATGCAGATGCTTTACCACTCCTGAGGCCTAAGGTGTTATGCCTCTGTGCCGGAAATTACAAGGCCATACATTACCACTAGACTGAAACACGATAGTGCTGAACACTACCATATAGCGGCAAGTAAGTATTTTAATGAGGTGGGTGGTGGTTTGCGGGCCTACGCCCGCGAACTCCGTCACTGAAGCTCTACCACCAGTAAAAAATTAGATAAGTATTAAAATTGTATGATGATTTTACTTACTTTTTCTTCTTTTGACCGTGATCGAGCCGCGAAGGTACTCCAGTTTTTTTTATTTAATCGTATGGCAGTCTGTAGTACTCGTTTCAGTCCAGAATGTCAAATTCCCAAATACATTCAGACATTGTAGCTTTTCTTACAGTAATGCCTATGTCGCCGATATTGTTGTCGATGGTGCGAACACCACCCAGGGGACATACAGCAACAGATTGCAACAGATTGCCCCTCAAAAGTACTCCACTACCCAAGCGTCATCAGCCATCTAATCCTCCCTGAAATTATTTGAGATGGATTATTTGAAATTATTTGAGATATAAAAAAAACCCTATAAGACCACCAGATTAACCCTATGTACTAAATGGTAGATAAATATGACAAAAAAATGTATGCAAAACGATATAGGCCAAAGAATAATAGGAACAACAACAATATGTAAAGCGATGGTATCCCGGTAGATACCTACAATCAGGTTTTAATATTTATGAACCAGCTAAAAGGTACCGGTGAATTTTTTTGCTGCCCTGACCATGAAATCTAGATCAATCACCTTTCGATACCGTTTTAAACATTTATTTGGTGGTACTTCGTTTGGCTTTTGAATATTTTTTCATAGCTGATCAATTTATCCTCTCGTTACTTTCGGATATAAAAAAAAAATTACCAGCTGTCTGTCATTAAAATAAATTGAAAAAAAAAAACCGAACTAACTAAAATAAGCTTGTAATTTATAAAACTGTTTTATAAAACCAACAGTGCCTGTTTGCTTGGTACCTAATTTTATGAAAAAAAATAATAATAGTGATCCCCTTGACGCCCCGGTTAGTCTAGTGGTGTGAGATGACGATGAGTATTCGCTACTAAACGTGGTTACGTCTCTGCTTAGAATTCTAAGCGATAATATTATGATAAAATACCCCTACTTACTAGAACACGTTATGTCCGAACAATGAAGTAATTATTATAGTACGCAGGACACTGGACAGCTAGTTTGATTCATTGATCGAACCTTGAAGGTTGTGCTTCAGTCTGTTTACTGTAGCGGCGCGCGCGCACGCCTCCGATATGATCGCGATCGGGTTTTTAATAGCGATCGCATGCGCGGCGAATGCCCAGATTAATATGAACGATACCAGCCTAGAGAAACTTGTTACCGACCGTCTATCCCCCATATTCAATGCAGATAAAGTTGATAATCGACAACTGTCTCTCTTAAACAGGACCGCACATAGTCTCGGGTTGGATAGGGAACTAGTGGTGAGATTGGCGAATAGTGTGAGGAACGGGTCTAGACCGGTTTTAAAGTTGGATACAGACTCGGGTTACAACGCGTACGAGGATGATGCCGGCAAAAATGATCAGCCTCGGGTTAGCCCTGTTGAAGAGTCTCCAGCTTACGCGTCGTCGGTGGTGCTGGCTAGTGATCTACTATCGTTGACAAGTGCTGTCGCCAATGTCGAGGAGAAGGTCTGCAGGGAGCAGGGTACTAAGTTCCTGGACGGTCTACTGCAGAACAAGAGATGGGCTTTGAAGAGTGAGTATATTTTAAATACGTGCTCAATACTAAAACAAATTGGTGACATAAATTATGACAGAAAACTCTGTATGCTCAACTATGTAAATATTTTAAAAATCTGATTAAAATTTACTTGGTAATCATCTCAAAGTGTTTGTTTCTTGAAAAGGATATGAATACAAAAATTATCATTATCTTTCATTCAATTAGCGGATCTCAAAATAAAATTGATGGCTTGACTTAAATGCAGACGCTGCAAACAAATATGTGCATAAAATCTGCATTGTATAAAATAACAAAATAAATAGAAGTCTACTGCGAGGTTTAACTGTGTTAAATATTTACTACTTTATGTTTATACTCGTTAATTTTAAGCAGTTTCTTTGAAATCTTTTCGTGATAAATTTTAGTTACTTGCAATTTTAAAGTTGGTATCTATTACCTATAATCTTTCATTATTAAGTTATAAAACTGGCAAAAAATTATCATACATAACTACGGCATTTTATTGAATAAATACTGGAACCAAACTAAATTAGATCATTTATTTCTATACCAATATCCGGACTTTACGTTAATATCTAAAATCCTCTGATGAATATTAATTTGTCTTAGAAGTCTTCAAAGATTTTAATGCTTCTGATTCAGTAAATAGTGACAAACATCTGACCTACTTAGTCACGATTTTTTCCTCAAACTCGGCTCCTTCGGCACTTAGAACTATCAATATTCACAATAGATATCTTTTTCAATAGTCACCATTGACTTCTTTATGACATGAAGTGGTAAATAAGCACACAGTTAAAATTGGCGGTAAGTACTAAAACTGTAGCCTAAATTTAACATACAATAAAATAAGAGATTTCAATGCCGATGCGTTGCTATTGAGACCTTAGCTCTTATGTCTGTGTCCCGGAAATAACGGGACCATGATTGGAATTGGCCACTAAATGATAGTGTTCAGCACTATCCTAGTGCTGAACGCTATCATTTAGCGGCTGCGTCACTGGCGCTCTGCCACCATTCGTTTGATGGTTGAGCCGCAATGATGATTTGATTTCCCTAGATCACCACACATACATAACAACTAAGGTCTCAGGGGTGGCAATGCATCTGCATTTTGAAATCTGGTTTATGTGTAGATGTCTAAGTCTTCACATCCTTCTCTAACTTATAGAAATCTGTTAAAGTTAGAGGGGGATGTGAAATGATACAATAACTTTAACCTTAGCAAATATCTTGATGTAATCCAGGCTAAGATTACCACAGACTAGACATGCGAGCCGGGTGCGATATAGTCGGCTACAGACATAACAACTACGGTCTCAAAGGTGGTAACGCATCTGCATTTTGACCTCTGATTTTTGTGTAGATGTCTATAGGCTGCAGTCATCACTTAACATCCATGTGAACTACATGCTTCTTTGCCACCTTCGTCACATAAAAACAAACATATATGGAATAAAAATAGCGGTACGTGCTTTTTTACAAATAGAACAACATGATCGTATTGATGAGATAGTTGCAACCAAATGACATACATAATTGAAGCGGAATTAAATGAAACACACCGTGAAAATGATAATTTGTTATTTAAAATTAAGTGTAATTACACTTAAGTTTTAATGGATGATATCATTGATAGCCTGTTTGGTTTGGTGAAATTGAGATGAAATTGGTTTGATCCGTTGCAGTTTTTTCTGATATATTTTACGTAACTTCACACCTGTAATCCTCGAAAAGGTAGGCTGAATAAGTTTTGGCCCATGTAACAAGTGGCGAACCGTTTGACATCTGTTGGCACATAACCAAACTTCGGGGTACTGGAAAACTTCCAAAAAATGGATAAATCTCAATAGAACCAGAGATAAAATAAATAAATACGCTTACACTCACAGCCCCACACTAGGTATAAACCTGTGTCGTGGGTGCCTTTGTACACAATACATACACAAACACCCAGACCCGAAACAAATATCTATAGGCTGTATAATATTTGTCCCGGTGCGGGGATCGAGCTCCCGATGCTTCGAATCAAACGGTCATCACACACCGCTGGACACACACAAGATTTTGCACCGCTATCTCTGGTAGCCCCCGACCTGGGATTCGATTCCAGACCCCATCCTAGTAGTAGCAGTTTACTGGTGGTAGAGCTCCAGTGACGGAGCTCGCAGGCGTAGGCACCACTGCATTACCTAATATACTTGCCGCTAAATGGTAGTATTCACCACTATCGTGTTCCGGTCAGGTGGTAATGTATGGCCTTGTAATTTCCGGCACAGAGGCACAACACCTTAGGCCTCAGGAGTGGTAACGCATCTGCATTTTGACCTTGGTCTTTGTGTAAGTATCTATAGGTTGCAGTCATCACTTAACATCAATGTGAACTACATGATTGTTTGCCACTTCCATTACATAAAAAAACAGCGTGCTACCACTAGACTACTGTTACTGCTGAGACAGTTACATTTACTTTTTTTCGCTGTGTTGAGTGATAATTTATTTAATAATTTTTGTGAAGTTAAGTTTGGTCACGTTACGATACCAGACCACAAAATATTTAATAGTAAGTACAACCAGACGGACAAACGGAAATTATACTTAAAATTTGAATATATTATGCCTATTGGTTTCGAATATAAATTAGCTAGTGTGTTCTATTTGACAAACCATAAACCGCTCATATGATTCCATAGCAGGTCCTAAAGACCGGAAATTCGTCAATACGTCATTCGGTAGTGGTACAGAAGCTGGTGGTAGAGTTCCAGTGTAGTTGCTCGAGGGCGTAGGCACTAACGCATCTATCATATATACATATATATATATATATATATATATATATATATATATATATATATATATAATCTGTGTAGGTATGTATGTATCTTTAGACGACCCGGTTAGTCCAGCGGTGTGAGATAACCGTTTGATTCGAAGGGTCGCGGGTTCGATCCCCGCTCCGGGACAAATATTTGTATGGCCTACAGATATTTGTTTCGGGTCTGGGTGTTTGTGTATGTGTACAACGGCACTCACGACACAGGTTTATACCTACTGTGGGGCTGTGAGTGTTAGCGTATTTTATTTTTTTACGCCAGGTGTGTATATTTTTTTGTTTTACTGCAGGGCTTCGACCGCCTATCGACATTGCTGTCAAATTTTCATGTCGTTTTATAGCTCCTTTAAAAGCCTTAGTGATAATCTGACTGATGTTTTTGCTTGCGTATGTGATGAACAAGCGCTAATGGTAGATTATTTCGATTATTGTTATTTAGTTAAAGCAAAAATCGACATGAAAATTTGACAGCAATGACAACGACAATGTCGATAGGCGGTCGCACCCCAGGTGTTCTAACGGGTGCGCAGAGAGTGTGGAGCGCCAGATATCCCGGTCTTGACACACTTCCCGTGCCTCGTACACGCACGCCGATTCCAAAGACTTTACCCACCATCAGACAGAACTCGACCTATTTGGTCATGGCACGTCAATCTTGGTCTTCCTAGGTCTCTGCAACCATCCACATTCGCATTATACTAATCCGCTATACCGCCAAATGCTAGTGCTGAACTATCGAGTTCCGGTTAGATGGTAATGTATGGCCCCATAGTAACTTATGTACATAGTAACATAAATCCATATGTAATGAACTACTATTGCCTGATTTTTGTTTAAATTTTAGGCTCAGTAGGTTGTTTCAGGGATAAAGGGAATGGCCATTTTTTTCCTATTTCTTAATAACTTCAAAACTTTTTATATCGAAATTATAAAAAAACTAGCTGTTCCGATGAACTTTGTATGTACTAAATCGCCTCAGAGGTATAAAATAATGTCCAAAATATCTAAAATAATATCTGGTGAGAATCATGCCCATCCATGCCATCATCACCTCACCATTTAGGGATATAATAAATTAGGAGTATAAAGTAATCTTAATATCGTCGGTTCAGTACTCTTGAAGAAAATTGGCCGTGACCATAGAGCAGCACCGGAGGGGAGCAGCCATATGCAGGCTTTCCCCTCTGTCAAAGTACAAGCCCAAATGGGCCTATTCCTGTCGCCTAGATTTTTAACTGTGTGCGTGAAATTGTTTCGGTATTTTGTTAAAGTCAAGGTGTGAGTTTCGTAGTAATAGACGATTTTTGTAGTGTGCGTGTGTGTCGCACGCATTTCCCCCCGCAAAAAATGACAGACTGTTTTGTAAAGTTGTTTGGTAATAAACGCTATGGCTACTCCCCTCCAGTCCGCCGCGGCCGGTGGCCCGTGTTGCTCTATGGCCGTGACACACAGACAAACAGCGAAACTAATAAAATCACCTGTGCGATTTTATAATAGTTTCGCTTTTTTCTTTTGAGTTATGGATCCCTAAAAACTTTATCGAAGACTGCTTCACTATGTAGATTAAACGTTACGACTTTAAGTCTGTCGTTTAAATCACAGATTTATATTCTTTACAAGCACGAACTACTTATCGATTTGCATTTTTATCATAGCTGTATCATAATAATATGTCAACTATTATATAAGTAAGAAACACATAAATTATTTAGAAACACCCGATTCCTAGGTACTGCGACTTAGATTCTTGTCTGAGGTCGGGTTTTTACAATAAAATATTCATACTTATATTAATAGATTTACTAAAAAAAACAGGCTATAAATATTACAAAAAATTAAACGAAATGATTTTGTTTAATCTATTTGGATCTCATTTGAATAAAAATGTTGTTATAAAACGATGTATAAATTGTTTTATTACATATAATCAAACGGGTATTTTAAAATCTGAACTCAAGAATAAACCTGTCTTTGTACGATTAGTGAAAATGATTACCAATGTTAAATAAAGGCTCCTCAAGCCCGCCAAAGGTAAAACCGTTGATTTTGCGACGAACAAAGAGGAAACAATACAGTAAAAGTAATTCAAGTGATATTGAAGGATCAATTACTGAGGTTAGGCCTCGAAACTCGGTCGCTGTATAAATTAAATGGAACAAATTGAAATATTCAATTGAGATTTAATTTGTAGTAAAATATATAAGAAGCGCGCATAGCCCAGCGGCTGGTGTAGATCGTAAGCGATCTGCTCGGTTAAGCACTACGGGCGCGGTCGGGTAGAGTGATGGGTGACCGCTAGTGGCAAATTAAATGCGCGTTTCCGTGCTTCGGAGGGCACGTTAAGCCGTCGGTCCCGGTTACTATCGATAGATAGCAGTCGTTAAACCTTGTCGGAGGCCTTATGGGCGGTTTGAAAACATCCGACATCGGGTTGACCACCAACCCGTATCTCCACCAATCCGCATTGGAGCAATGTGGCGGAGTAAGCTCCAGGCCTTCCCCCAAAGAGGGGAGAGACTCGTGCTCAGCAGTGGGACGTATAATGGGTTGCCATTATTATTATTATTATTAAAATATATAATTATTCAACCATTTTCGAATTAAATCAGTAGATTACCGCCCCTAATCGCATATGTCTTATGTGTTTCTCGGCAACGCCCTAAGCAGAGGTGGACCCACAGGGGAATTCTTATAAAAGGCTTTTACACGACACGGTATTCAGGGTCCGGCAGAAAGGGTGGGCGTGACCTCGCGCCGGGTTGCCGCTTATTACACTATCCTGTCGACAGGGTCCTAACTCAGTCACAGTACAAATATGAACAGTATGTAAACTACGTACTAAACGTTGAAACGGCGCGGAATATTAAGTTTCCATACTGTCATATTTGTACTGGGTATAGTTAGGGCGTTAGGCTGACCGGGCCGGCTCCGGTCACCCCAATTAGGGCCCTAACTCCCTAAACATTATTACACTACCCTGAACCCTGCTATCGTAACCTGAATACCGTGCCGTGTAATAAGGCCATTAGGTAGTTGCGTTAACTTTATCTATATTTTGTTTAATGTTAAGGAAGTGGCAAACAAGCATGCAGTTCACATTGATGTTAAGTGATGACTGCAGCCTATAGACACCCACACAAAAACCAGAGGTCAAAATGCAGATGCGTTACCACTCCTGAAGTGTAAGGAGATATGCCTCTGGGCCGGAAATTGAAGGGCCGTACATTACCACCGGACCGGAACACGATAGTGCTGAACATAACCATTTAGCGGCAAGTATATTAGGTAATGCTTTGGTGCTTACGCCCGCGAGCTCCGTCACTGAAGCTGTACCACTGAGTAATTTTTACTGGTGGTGGAGCTTCAATTATATAACCATGTTCTTACAATTAGGTCAGAGCAACCGCAACATTGCACAGTATCTAATTTATTGACTCTAAACGTCAACAGGTTTCATGAAAATGTTTCTAATAATAGAACAAATACAACATAATAAATATTAGTTTTTATAATTGTTTAGCAACGGAGTGTAAATATTGTTCTTGTATTATTTACCTATAATATGTACTGAGTCTTTCCTTGACTATTAGATATGCATTTGTTAAATTTTATGCTTCGTTTTAGAAACCCTATGAGAAATTTAAGAAATTTCAAAAATAATAACAGATAACAGAACGGAATAACGGATAACACAACAGAAAATAACAGTTGTTCTTTAAAGATAAAACGGATAGCAGACATGACCGCTTTATCATATCTATAGTGCAGACCGTAATTTAAAGATTTTATTTTTAACTAGCTGTGCCCGCGACTTCGTCCACGTGAGAAAAAATATGATTGTTCCGTATCTACCCGGACGAAGTCGTGGGCGCAGCTAGTATAAAAGTAGCCTAAGTTACTCCTTATTACATCAGCTATCTGCCAGTGAAAGTCCCGTCAAAATCGGAGACACTCGAATTCTATTTATTTGTATGTAGGTATCTGGTTATGTATGTATGTATGGTTGTATGGAGATAAAAGAAGCCTAAGTTACTTCTTATCACGTCAGCTATCTGCCAGTGAAAGTCCCGTCAAAATCGGAGACACTCAAATTCTATTTATTTGTATGTAGGTATGTATGTATGTAGGAGATAAAAGTAGCCTAAGTTATTCCTTATTACATCAGCTACCTACACGTGGAAGTCCCGTCAAAGTCGGATACACTCCAATTCTACTTATTTGTATGTATGTATGTATGTATGTATGTATGGAGATAAACCTGTACACCTGTGACAAACAATAAATGACAATAAATAAATAAAAATAAATAAATAAAAGTAGCCTAAGTTACTCCTTATCACATCAGCTATCTGCCAGTGAAAGTCCCGTCAAAATCGGTGAAGCCGTTCCCAAGATAAGCCTCGCCAAACAGACAGACAGACAGAACAAAAATTGTAAGAAATGTTGTTTTGGTATATGTACCGTGTATAAATATATATGCATTTAGTAAAAAGCGGTTATTTTAATATTACAAACAGCCACTCCAGTTTTATTTATTTGTATAGATTTATTATGGAAGGTAATATACCACTAAAGATCTAAAAAATCTGTGATTAAGCGTCTACTTGCTACCGTTATTATTATCGGGCAAAAATATACGAATAAAAAAAACACGTTTATTGTATGCCCTCTTGGACCCTTTAAAATTTTCATTTTCTTATTTTTAGTAATTTTTTTTTCTTTATAACGGTTCCAGAAATACATAATTTGTGAAAATGTTAGCTTTCTAGCTATCACTATTTATGAGATACAGGCTGGTGACAGACAGACGGACGGACAGACAGATAGACAGACAGCGAAGGATTAGTAATCCGTAGGGTTCGTTTTTACCTTTTAGGTACGAAACTCCCTAAAAGATAGAACTAAGATACAGAATAGCTTAAAAATATTCGATATGATTTAAATTGACCTAACTTTTTTATTTCTGAACCGATTCACATGAAACAAACACTAAATGTTAAGTGAAACTTACCATAATATATTAGTGAAAACCGCAAATCGAAAAAGCTGTTTCTGATATTAGCGTGCACAAACACACAGACAATCAGACATTTTTCCGGGATAAAAAGTACCCAGTGTTGTGCGCCAAAGGTTAAAATATAATCATACCAAGTTTCATTGTAATCGGAATGGTAGTTTTTCTGTGATGCTTGAACAAACAGACAGACAGACAGACAGACAGACAGACAAAAAAAAATTCTAATCACATATTTGGGTTCGGTATCGGTCTAGTAATATCCCCTGGTATTTATTTTTTCAATATTTTTAATGTACAGAATTTACACTTCTACAGTTTTATTATAAGTATAGATTATAGCTATATATTACTCTACTCTATCTTAATCTTAATATATATAAATCTCGTGTCACAATGTTTGTCCTCAATGGACTCCTAAACCACTCAACTGATTATAATAAAATTCGCACACCACGTGCAGTTCGATCCAACTTGAGAGATAGGATAGCTTACATTACGCTATGACTAATAGGAGCAGAGCAGCGCGGGCGAAGCCGGGGCGGGCCGCTAGTCTAATATATAAAATTTTCGTGTCACAGTGTTTGCTTTTTGTAAACTCCTTCGAAACGGCTTGACCGATTATCATGAAATTTTATGTGTATAGGTAATTGCTAGGTATCAGAATCGGTTGTAGAATATTTTTTTTTAACTCAAAATGGTGGGGTGGCCTTTCACAATTTTTTTCCTTGTTTTCTGGACAGATTGTTTTTGGTACTTATTTTTGATTTGTTAGGTTATAACGTTAAAAATACGTATAACCCTTAATTTTTCACATTTCTACCACCAACCCCCCTTTTTAAAGCGGTATTAGTATCTCCACCTTTAATTTATTAGGCGATATGAAGTTCATCGGGACAGCTAGTTTTATATAGATTTTTTTGCGTCTTGAAGTGTCTTGAAGTCTTGAAGTGGCAAATAAGCGTAAGCGTACGCTTATTTGCCACTTCAAGACGCAAAAAAATCAAAGTTCACACTGAGAGTATACCTGCGCCCACAAGCTCTAACACAAGGGTGAGCTATTTCAATATGTATTTTATTACTCTGTGGTGACCTATGAAAGTGGTGAGATTAAAATACAATAAAACATAATAGGTATGTAACTTGTTATGTGCATACGAATATACTTTTTCAATAATGAAGTGCTTCTTCGTGCTTGTTAATTATAAGATTAAACTGCTAAGATAAAACTTATTTATTTACATAACATATATGTTACTTGTGTGCTATTTTTAAATAAATGTTTCAATACGGATCCAATATGCAATTATTAAAAAATAAATTACTGTAGAATAAAAAAAATAATTACTACTTTTTTTTACTTGTATCATGATATAATAGTTTTGTTTTTATGACAATGTTATTCTTATCATAATAATAAATGAATGCACACGTAGGTACCTACACGAGAGAACCTCTCTTCTCGTCTTTGTCCGAATAATATCTTGATAAATTATTCAATTAAATTGTTATTGTATAACTATATTTATTTCTTTAAAATAATATTTGATAACTATTTTGGGTTCTGTTTTTAATTTAATATATTAAAAGTTCTTGTTTTTATATAACATTTTAAACGAAAATAAAACACCTTCTTTACAATTAAGAAAATCACTCAGCAAATTATTATAATGTTAATGAGTTGGTGTGATTTAACTGCTATTGGATTTGGGAAATACATAATGTGGTTAGGTGGCAGAGCTCGAGCACAAAGGTAACTAACTAGTAATTGATGGATAGGGACACCTTGATTCTATCGATTACTATTTGTCCAAAAGAGATGTTCTGTTTCAGTTTTGGTACCCTGTATTAAGATAAAAATATAAACATTTCATTAAAAATTAAATAAAATGTTATATCAAAACATGTACATTTGCAACTTGTAATTTTTTAAATGGCGCAGTGATTAAAGGTGAGTTTCCAAAATGTATGGAGCTTGAGCCCGTACCTTGTACACTATATTGAGAGAAGAAGTATAAAATACAAAATCGTTTTCAGCTAATCAAATTGTTTATTATAAATTCAATTGACTATCGCAAGTATATTTCAAAAAAAGAATGTCATAGTAGCTTTATGGTGACCATAGGACAAGGGCCACCGGCCGCGACGGACTGGAGCGGAGTAGCCATAGCGTTTATTACCGATGCAAAACAGTCTGACATTTTTTGCGAGGGGAAATGCGTGCGACACACACGCACACTACAAATATCGTCTATTACTACGAAACTCACACCTTGACTTTAAAGGGGCAATTCCGCGGGTCGCGATCGATCGCGACTATAGATGCAGTATGAAAATGTATGGAACCACTTCCGAGGTTCGCGACAGACGCGCGCGGCCGTGTTAGGTTAGGATCCCACTGCAAAATCATTTCGTTCATCCAGATATGCTGCAAACATATTTTTACGCATATTTATAATCTAGAGAATATATATCCACTAGGTTGCCTATAAAAAAATTGCCGCAAGTATTTTTTTTATATTTTTTTGGGAAAATTTTTTTTTGTTTTTTAATTAAAATGTTGTCCACCTCACGGCAATAAGTATAAAGACTGAAAAATCACGTCCGCCATTGCGCACTACGTATTTTCGTTACCCCCCGATTACTTTTTACGTCCATGATGTACATGTATTATTTACAAATCACATTAAGCTATTTTATTTTCTCATTATTTTGGTACACGGGAGCCAAATTAAATCGGCAGCAAATGAGCGCTGTTGACTGTTAAAGATAAAATAGTTTTATTAAAAATACCAAATTTTTGACTTGCAACCAAATTTTGATAGGCAACCTAGTAGATATATATTCTCTAGATTATAAAGTTGCGTAAAAATTAAGTTTGCAGCATATCTGGGTGAACAAAATGATTCTGCAGGGATCTTAACCTATGTCTTGAAAATTTCGTAATTAATCGGTGGTGTCTGTCAAAATGACAAACATATTACATGTGCTGTGTAACTAGCCAGTGGTAAAATGGTTTCAACATAGAGGTTCGTTATGTTTACACCATGAAATCCATGACGTTTCTGACGTCATCGGCCGCGCTCGGCTCCCGACCAGTATATAGTGATCTGTGCTCGCGACAGTCGTTGGCCGCGCGCGTCTTTCGCGAGCCGCGGAATCGGTTCCATACAATTTCATACTGCATCTTTAGTCGCGCGCGGCCGCGATCGATCGCGACCCGCGGAATTGCACCTTAACAAAATACAGAAACAATTTCACGGGTTTTTTGTATATCAATGCATCTGGGCGACAGGTGTAGGCCCATTTGGGATTGTACTTTGACAGGGGGAAAGCCTGCATATGGCTACTCCCCTCCGGTGTTGCTCTATGATGGTGACATATTGTTGTCATACAAAAATCCTAAAATAAATATTTCCGACAAAAAAAAACAATGATTCATATAATTTTTTGAGTATATTTTCATGATTCTACGTATTTTTCTCTATCTTTTGATATAGTGTACAAGGTGTGGGCGCAACGTGGAACTTATCCTTTGACTTATAAACAGATAACGTTAAAACAGCCTACCGCCATTTTGAATTTTACGTTCTTTGAAGAGTTTGAAAGAGTGACATTTTTCTAACGAAATAAAAAAGAAGTCGTGGATTTAAATAATTGAAAATGGTTTGATTTTTTTGCTACTGGTTCAAAACTACGACTAAGTTTCATAAAAAATTAGAACGTTCTAGTAATTTAGCTAACGCGGTCCTTACCAATCGATACTGGGACTTTAAAACGTTTTTATCATAATTTCAAACTTCCGGCTCAAAGCTTCAACTATCCCAATAATAGCAATTTATTTGTTCTGCAATTTTTTTTTTGTTCAATTTTATAAAGTTTTACATAGCCATTCGTTACTTCATCTCCAAAAAATGCGGCCTTTTTGGTGCGTGCATTTTTTATAACAATATTAATAAAAGGTCGTCAACACTGGCCATTCTGATTTCATCACAATGGATATAGTAGCTTATGACGTCACACTGTTAGCCTTTTAGCGGTGCGAATTCGTTAGATGTGTTGACGGTATATGTAGAGATTTATGTGTGTGCGACATTTGTTATACATCATAACATGTTGTGGACGCTTTTCATTGAAGATTTATATAAGATACTAATACTAAGTAGGTATCAAACCGAAACACTATGGAAATTGAAAAATACTATTCAATGGCTCTTTTTAAAGAATAATACTACACTCATAGTAAGTCGTTGAAGTGTTCTAGAGGGAGATTCTACAGATGTTTTTTTCTTTATTCATATTGTTCCTGCTCGACCTTACCAATGAGTCTGTTTTCAAATAATTTTTGAACATTTTTATTTTTTATTATTCGTAACTTGATTCGCTTTTATACGCAGCTTTTTTGGTTGGTGCATTTTTATGACAATATTCATGGAAGGGTATTAATACAGGCCAAAGTGATTTTGTCATACATAAAGCTCGTAGTACTTTATGACGTCATATTTTTAGCTCTGAGCGGTGCAAATACGTTTGATGTGTACATGTAGGCATGAATTGTGTAGATTTATGGTTATTTTTGCGATACGTTCTACGAATAACATTAATACTCGTAGGCTAAGATATAACAATGTCATGGACGCTTTTCTTTGCAGAGTGTAAATGCATCCTTATTTGGTTAATGTAGTATCATTAATTAATTGTACTATAATTAATTAACATAAATAAATAGCAGATATTATACATTCCGACTGAGATTTTTGATTAAATTTATAGTAGAAAAAAAATACTGTTCAATAAGTAGATGATGACGTTATGGTACATTGCTATTTTTATGTATGTATGTATGTATGTATGTATCTTCACGCCAGGTCCTTAACCGGGTAGGCAGAGAGTGTTGCTTACGTAGGTACCTTAATCGTTTCTTAGTTGATTTGTAATTTAACGTTAGTTACTTTTAAACATAATCGAAATTACTCTAAAATTGAAATCTTACTAAAAAACGTTATTGAAAAAATAATGATTGTGTCTTATGATTATAAAACAATAATTTTTATATCTTAATTGCGGCTAACGAGGAGCTTTATAACTACTATAAAATATATATATCCACGTTATATCATACGCAATTAGTTGATTTGCATATTACGCTGATTAGTTATTTACTACTTATACCGCCAATACATACTAATGATAAATTAAATAGTTTGATTTGAAGGGTACTACGTCTGAAGGGACCAGAATGAATGGACCGTAGTCCATTCGGCCGTAATCAAAAAACGTCTACGTCCCAACGGCCCAGTCATAAAATAATTTAAAAGTACAGTCGCATACAAGCGTAACAGTCGTATGGTTTATAAATTTTCACTATAAAATATCTACATATTTAACTAATATTTAATCTAATAGTTGTAATGTAAGTTCACAAAATCTTTAACATCTTCGTTTCTAGATGGCACGACTTCAGCTACCTAACTCAACAATTACCCTTTCTTATCAACCAATCACAAGCAGGCAGTTTATCTGTTACGTCAGAGGAGTGGCGAAAAGAAGGTTCATAATAATATGTAATCAGTGTTTTTTAGGCTTCCGTAGTAAACAAGTAACCCTTATAATTTCGCCATGTCCGTCTGTCTGTCTGTCTGTCCGTCTGCGGTTAAGCGCAAAAACTATAGGTACTAGAGACTTGAAATTTGACACAAGTGTACACTTTGATCACGCCGACAAAGTGGTAAATAAAATAAATGGTGGTAATAAAAACATGAAAAATAAAATTATTTAGGGTGCCTCCCCTACATGTAACGTGCGGATATTTTTTATATTTTTCGTTTTCTATATAGTGTGGAATATCGTTGGATAGGTCGTTCAAAAATGTAAGGGGTGTTCTTACATCAGTTTTGGATTTAGATAACTGTTCGTGACTTATTAAGCCTTAAAGTGTCAATTTTCGTTAGAGTCAAGTGTCCCCCCCCACCATCTATCAACTAAACGGTTGTTGTTAGAAATTCGAACGTTGCGGCAATAGTAGCTACATATAACGAAATGAAAAGGAAAATTATTACACATAAGTTGACTTAACAAGTTTGCGAGTAATAGTTCACCAAATATAATACTCGAAGTTTTAGAACAACTCCATAGAAAATATTTAAATATTTTTTCATTAGATACATTAATCAAACCTTAAAATTACGGAACACTACACTGCGCGTGGCTCAACACGCACTTGACCGGGTTTTTTTTGTCAATATGTTTGAGTGGTTGATTGTTTTGATATATGTAAATATATGTGTACCTTCACGCCAGGTCCCTAACGGGGTAGGCAGAGAGTGTAGAGCATTGTTTTTATAAAGAAAAAAATACAAATTTAAGAAAAAAATTAAGACTAAGTATTTCAATTTATAACTTTTGCACTCGAATGTACTCCCTGTATAAATTTGTTAACAATATTTTATGACCGGTCCGTTGAGACGTAGACGATTTTTGAATACGGCCGAAATTATTTTTGGTTCGTTCAGACGTAGTACCCGATTTGAATACACGTTGATTTTGATCATTATCTAAATACCTACGAAAACCTTGAACTTGTAGATTAACACTTACAGGGACAGTAGACGTTATAACAATAAAACTTTATTGTGTCTCGTATACTGTCCCGGAAACGGAATTAAGGTGCTAAAAATAGAAAATTTAAAAATAATAAATTTGTCTATTAATAGTGCCTACTATTAATAGACAAATCTCAAGCCCAGAACACGGTATTAAGATGCCATTTAGGACAGAAACGTGATCTTAAGACCGTCTCACGACGAGATCTGTCTATTGATGCCTGCGTAAGAGAACGAAAAAAAGAAAAGATTAATCGTCTTCGAAAAATGCCGAGTATGAATCGAACTTCATAATAAAAAATTGAATACTAGCTGACCCGACAAACTTCGCATTACCTCAGAATGAAATAATGTGTCAAAGGTTTGACATATACGGACTATTTGTATGCGAAAATGAAATTGTGATTTTTACTATTTCCCTTCAGTTTCTTCATATTTTCTTACCTTTTATACATTTCCTAGACTTCCAAAAATCATTCAAAACCAAAATTAGCCAAATCGGTAAAGCCGTTCTCGAGTTTTAGCGAGACTAACGAACAGCAATTGATATTTATATATTTTTATAAAATGATTAATTAAGTAACGTTACTCGCAAATGTTTGGACTACTTGGTACCAAATATCAACTCAATACATACTAATATTGCAGGTAAGATGTCGTTCAAAAATGACTTGCAAAATATCACTATTTTCGTTCCCACCTCTCCCTCTTCGTCACGCTTTTTCCTATCGTCTGATAGGAAAACTATTCCCCCTGATTGCGAACGTATCTTATGAATAGTCCCTAATCGGCTGTGATAGACAGACAGATATATACGGACGGAGGATAATGATGGTTTCGTGACGGTGCAAAGGAGGAAGCGCCGTCAGCGAACCAATAAGAACAGCTGCGGTAAGGCTCCCGTGGAGCCCAATATAGGTTTACACGCAGCTAAACCGAATACCCCGGTGTACATTTCTCGCCTCCACTACACCGCCGAGGCGGAGGACGTCGTGGAGTTTCTTCGTCGAAAGCTGAAGTACACGCTGAGAGTGCAGTTGCTGGAGTCGCGCCGCAACGTCAACTTCAAGTCGTTCGTGGTGCGTGTGCCGACATTCCTGCTGCACCTCGTCATGGAGGAAAGCTTTTGGCCGCAAGATGTGGTGTTCCGTCGCTTCCGGGGACAAGTGCCACTCGAACGCACAATGACACAGTGCAAGTGAAGTGTACTAACCTAGTATTAAGATTTATGTACTAACACTATAATATATATTAATATTTATGTTAGTTTATAAGGTATATATTTCTATGGGCCTGTTGTTTAATTTTAATCAATTATGTTGCCTGTAATAAATGGATAAATAAATAAAATATAGTACGAGTGATCCCTTAAGGCACACCGCGGACACTCCGCCAAAATTCTATACAAACGTTAATTTGGTCTCTATTACCCAAACATCAATCAGTGACGTGTATTTACACGTGCACCTGTGTGTGTAGCACGTAGAAAATACCAACCGTCGCCCATAAACATAAGAGGGGAGGAGGTTGGGTGAGGCGGGGAAATCGGGCGGGACGTCGAAGTCGAATTCTATACGTAGTATTTTTACATATTCCGTCCGCCTTAGTACGCCATATGTATAATGTGCATAAAAGTATAAATAAATAAATATTCTCTACTTAAGGGATCCGTCTTTCCTTTTGAAGTATGGAACCCTAAAACAGAACAAATTTGTTCTATTCAACAAACAGATTATACTGGTGGTAGAGCTCCAGTGACGGAACTCGCGGGCGTAGGCACCACCGCATTTTCTAATATACTTGCCGCTAAATGGTAGTGTTCAGCACGATCGTGGTCGGTGAGGTAATGTACGGCCCTGTAATTTCCGGCACAGGGGCATAACACCTTAGGCCTCAGGAGTGGCAACGCATCTGCATTTTGACTTTGGTCTTTGTGTGGGTGTCTATGGGCTGCAGTCATCACTTAACATCAATGTGAACTGCAGGCTTGTTTGCCACTTCCATTACATTAAAAAAAACAGATATGGCCCTTAAACCTGAACCGAAACTAGGCTACTGTAAAATAAAACAACAGGTAACTGACAAAAATAAATAAAATATTTAAACATGCAACACAAATCGGAGTTACCGACATTCATGTGCATAACAAACAATATTTTATAAGCGAACGTGACTATGTTATAAATATGACATTATTTGCCAACAGAAGCGTTTCGCTTTTTAAACTAACTTGATTTTCGGATTTATTTGTTTTGTTTTAGGTAGAATTGTTGTGTCTTGTATAATAATGTAACTTCACACCTATATTCCTCGCAGAGGTAAGCAGAGATGTAAATGCATGCATCCTAATATACGCCCATAATTCGCTGGCTAAGTATGTTTTAACTCATTGACGTCATCGGACACATTGCCAAACTCTCAGGATGGCTCTGGGAATCTTACGAAAATTGTGAAATGCCCTTTCACTATTTTCGTAAGATTCCAGGGTCGAGGGGTAGTATTACCCCTCGACCCTGTAATCGAAGCGAGGATACCATAGAATATTCGTAGCGGTAGTGGTCTGGGATCTATTTTTTAAGGAATTTGGTAAGTTTTACTGGTCTGGTGGTAGAGCTGCAGTGATGAAGTTCGCGGGCGTAGGCACGACTTCGTTACCTGAATACGTAATGTTAAAGATGGTAATGTATGGCCCCGTAATAACTTTCACAGAATTAACAACTTAGGTCGCAGGGGTGGCCCTGAGACCTAAGTTGTTAAGTCTGCGGTAGTAACACATCTACATTTTGACCTTTGGTTTTAGTGTAGATGTCCATAAGCTGCAATTATCGCTTACCATCTATGTGAATTGCGTGCTTGTTCGCCACTTCTTTTTTGTTAATGATAATGATTAAATTTTGTTTTGATAATGGTATTTTATATTCCATTTACTTTTGAACCTCATAACATGCGTCGACTGCCAACCGAGTCGATGACCCTAATTCTGGAACACAAACAATACACATATATGAAACGTGTATTACTGTGTTGGTAATGTATTTCGCGATAAATAAACAGTTCTTTTCTCACATGTTTTGAGAAAAGTACAGAAATTATACATTTAATCTCGAAGTGAATCATATGGGTTTTTCTGTTCTCTCCATCTTTTTAATCATTGTAGGTACTAAGTTCAACAAAAACATGTTGAAAAACAACAATTATAAAAATACTTTATAATTCGTAAATTCATACTACAAAGTAAAAATTGATAAACCCAATAAAATAATTCAAATATTAATTTACTCCCGAATTTTTATTATCAATCTAAGTAAATTTGCCGTTTTTAAATATTATTCGATTTTTTGAATTTATGTTACCATGGACATTGTATTGTAATCCTATTTTGTTTAGATAACCTTGCCGAATTGCTATCAATATTTCGATTAATTAAACAAATGTAATATGTTCTTAGGTTTTTGCGAGCTTCACTCAAATTCAACTATTTTTACGAATTTATTTGCGTATAAATTGATATGATTTATATAATATCAACCCGACGTTTCGGTCGCTTTTTAGCTTCCGTGGTTCCCGGTAGAATAAAATTCCATTAAAACAGTTTTCAAAGCATTTCAAAAAGATTCATAAGTAGGTATTTTAGACCATGAAAAGTTCTGTTCGATTTTAAAATTCTGGCATTTATAAATTAGATTGTGATTGTGGATTCTCATGTATTAATTAGTCAAACGAAGAGAGATGTATCCACCCGCGTTAAAGAGTACATTGCTTATGTCAAAAACCGAAGAACAGGGATGTCTGCAGTCTTTAAATGAACACATAGCGCAATAGCGGATAAGCCGAATCATTACATCCGGTTTGATAAAGTTCGAATACTTGCTAGAAAACTCTTCGTGAATGGTACGCAAGTCTATTAAAATTTTAAAAAAAGCCCCCAAATTTTTATACAGAAGATGGTAAGCGATAATCGACTTTATGGGATCCTATACTTTGTAAAGTTAAATCCCAGCCGCACCAGTCTGAGAGACCTCATGAAACCATAAGTCAATTAAAAACTCTTTTATAAAAAAGCATCACACTAGCAGATTGTTTAAAATATGCATATTTGCCGAAAATGATAAGATAAGGGAAATAACCTCTCATTTCAGCACCAATTTATAAGAACATAGCAAATTTTAAATTCTTAAAATAAAATACATATTTTATCGCTTATGTTGTTATATTTTGTTATTTACTTACTGTTGTATTTGTACGATCTCTCAGAGGTAGCAATTCATCTTTTTAAATAGAATGAAAGTGGCAAACAAGCATGCAGTTCATATTGATGTTAAGTGATGACTGCAGCCTATAGACACCCACCCAAAGACTAAGGTCAAAGTACAGATGCGTTACCTGAGGCCTAAGGTGTTATGCCTTTGTGCCGGAAATTACAGGGCCGTACATTACCACCTGACCGGAACACGATAGTGCTGAACACTACCATTTAGCGGCATTTTTTTCCACCCTTTCTTTTTGTGTATATATAGACTGCAGTTACTTATCGTTTGTGAGAACTGCATGGTAGTTACGACCTATACAAAAAAAACTAAAAAAATCTACTAGCGGACAGATTAATTATTTAAATAATTGTGTAACAATAAAATTAATTTAATTTAATCACTGTGATACATCACTGTACACAGTGTGACGAATGTCCTTCAGAATGCAATAAAACGGGATATGTCTCTACTGCAAAGTATTTTTTAACCGACTTAGAAAAAAGGAGGAGGTTGTCAATTCGTCCGGATCTTTTTTTTATGTATGTCCACCGATAATTTGAAAACGCCTGTACCGATTAGGATAATTTTGGTTTTGTTTGAAATGGTGTGCCTTACAGTTGGTCCCATTGTTACCAAGTCAATGTGTGATGATGGAATCCTAGAGAAATCGAGAGAACTCTTCGAATTTCATAGCACACTCTCGATATTTCTTATAATAATAATGTTCCGTGCCTTGTGGCCGTATACCTCACAGGTGGGCCCATTGCCACCATGTCAAGATGTGATGATGGGATCCTGGAGATATCGAGGGCACTCTTCAAATTTCATAGCACACTTGAAAAGTTTTCGATATTTTTAGTTCAAAGATTATCAATAAAGGGGACCAGTTAGGTATGGAGAGAATAGAGATGAATAAACTTATACAGATTAAAAGTATGCATTAAATTTTTTGGCTACAACAACCTTAGCTAATTTTATAGTATGGACAGAGAATATGTTATAATACTACGTAAAGAATGGACACTTCGACGTTGCGCCTGATTTCCCCTCTTGCAGCCCGCACCTTCCCTTGAGTCCCTTGCCGAAAGCCTCGTGGGCTGAGGTTGCGAGCGGGCAACTGTGTGTGTGCTTGTAAAACACGTCCCGATTGATGTCTGTGTAGTAAGTAACCAGGATAAGCGTTTGTATGGAATTTTAGCCGAGTGTTCGCGGTGTGGTATGGGCATTGTCACATTGTTGTCAGCAACAGTTTTCTTTGTTATTTTGAAAGCATTTTAAATTAAATCTGGCTCTCCACACTCTGCCTACCCTGTAAGGAACTTGACGTGAAGGTACACGCATACATTTTAATATATATACTGGTGGTAGACCCCCAGTGACGGAGCTCGCGGGCGTAGGCACCACAATCCAATTAAAAAAGTAGGTATGTAGTAGGTAGTAAGTAGGCATCTGCATTTTGACGTCTGGTCTTTGTGTGGGTGTCCATAGGCTGCAGTCATCACTTAACATCAATGTGAACTGGGTGCTTGTTTGCCATTTCATTACCTACATAAAAAATGTAGGTAAATAAATGCGTTGTCAGAATAAATAAACACTAATTAACGAAGCATTGTAATGACTGTTACGTAATAACGCGTAATAGGTATATACTCGAGTAATTTATACCTAGGTAGGTATACACGTCTTCTTTATAATCTGAGATAAAACACAGACAGAGAATATGATTTAACACAGGTCAAATAATATAATAAACACAGGTCAAAAAGAAGCCAATTCGATTGAGATAATTATTAAATCTGCTCTCTTATAAAACTAATATTCATTTTAAAGTAAGTGTCTTTTATTTAAAAAGATTATCCTTTGTTGCAGATATTCATATTTATCTTAAGTAGTTTTGTTTACCTATTTTTTTAGACGTCGATAGTATCTATCCAGTCTTAATTTTTTCGATGAAGTCTAAAGTGATTTCTCAAGAGAAATAACTACTGAGACTAATTTGATGCGACTTAGGTACCTGGTACCTGGTATGAGTATAACAACACAATACACTTTCATACTTTAATACTCAAAGAAATTAAAAGCATAACTGTATGTATATATTACGTAATTAACTGTATATTATGTCCCGTATAATAAATATTTCATTAAAATTAATTTAGACTCTAAAAAAATAATTGTTTAACAACTTAAATTGTATGATTGATTGATTTATTAAATTTAATCATTATAATCATACGCTCGCTTCTCACGTTGTAAACGCGCCATATAGGGTTCCGTTTCTTCAAGTATATTTTTGCAGTACGAGGTACTCGTAAACTTATGAAGCTTTAGCTATGATAGTTTTTTCTTTTAATTTAATATTATACTACTACCATTTTTTTTTACATCCCAATGATAACATTTTTCTGGTAAGTAAAGGAACCTTTTATAGAAGAATATTCAATATTTTCAAAGGCCTTCCAAAAATCCCTATGCGATGCACGGAGTGCCTTTGAAAAAAAAATGTTAAGCCACTCTACGTGTAGGGCAGATTACCTTACCTACCAAAATAAAAAAAATAAAAAAATTAACACTTTCTCCATATTAGCTAATATTCATTCCGAATTACAGTTCTTAGCTGAGGTGGACTCAAGTTAATAATAAATTAGTATTAACTTGAGATTTCGATATTAAGATCGTTGTTACTAAGCTAAATAGTTACCTATTTAGACATAATAAGAGCCTAAGAGCTTAGGTGCGTACAGATGGACGGACAGACATGGCGAAACTATTCCTTGTAGGCAATAGAACCTTAAAACAAACAGACAGACACACAAATTATAAGGTTTTCTTTTTCCTTCAGAGGCCCAGACCAGAACCCTAAAATGATTCAGTTTTTTGCAACATTATAATTAGGTATGTTACAAAAAATTGTACATATAAAATCTAATATCAATGAGTTCTCAGTTGTTTTATCCTAATCACACGAGATAAACGATCACTTCCTTAATTGTTGGATATAAATTGTTATGCGTACTGTTATACACATTATTAACATTTCTGCTTTATTGTTACATCATGCGTGCCATGACTAGTGATGTGACGTAGTTGTATAAGAACAATGAACTTTTATTTATTTTTCTTGCAAGGCTCCGAGGGTGAAGGCATCATTTATTTTTTAATTGGATTGTTTTGTACAAGTTCGTTATTTATGATATAAAGTCAAAATTTCGCATTTGCACTTGAATTTTTTGACGGATAAGGCAATATGAATTTACTATGAGAAACATTAAATGATTTTGACTTTGAATGAATATTTTGTTATACTATTCATTCATTTAAGGATTTGGACATAGGTATTTATTTAAAAAAAAGGTTTGAGTAAAGGTCTATTTTCAAGGGAATATCTAACTTGCTCGTACTTAGGCTTAAAACTATGTATAGTGCTATCATTTGAAGCTGTATTTACATATAAAATGGACGCACGGGGTCAACTTCTCTTCATATATCTGTTCTTCCAAGAAGAGGCAGACAGGTTTTTTGTATTTTTTTAGCACAAATTATATTGCCAACTTATTGAAATTTACATATACAAACGCCTGGGATGAAACTCCACGGTTAATAAATAATTTTCTTATAGAGAAATATGATAATTTTCCTAACTAAACATAAAAACCTGCTATTTATATACCACCCAGGCAAGTTAATTCATACAAATATGTATGTATGTATGTATCTTCACGCCAGGTCCCTAACGGGGTAGGCAGAGAGTGTAGAGCGCCAGATATCCCGGTTCAGACAAACCTCTCGTGCCTCGTCTACCTTCATCATTCTCTTCATACATGCACGCCGATTCCTAAGACTTTTGACCCCACCATCAGACAGAACTCGACCTATTTGGTTTCTTACAAATATACCTATTAAAATACTATATTTTATGCCATTTATTGTTACAAAGTTGCCAAAGTACTTTTACATTAAGTACTATGGGAACTTACTTAGTTTTACATTACTGAAGGGGAAATGAGACATTTTACTTATATACTCGTACTTTTTTTTTACATTAGTATATTATATTTAGTTTTATCTCAGTGATATTCTTGACTATACATATATTTTTTATATTGTTTGACATGTATATCAATTGTTATTCACTATAATTTATTTTGTTTCTTTTTGACGTGTCATAAGAGGTGCCTGTCACCCTAAATTAATAAATGAGTTTCTGATTCTGATTCTGATATGTAAGCTATAACTTATTGAGTACCTGCGTCATGTCTGATTCGCAAGTGTGAACATAGCTTTAGATTTTAACCAACATCACTTTATTGGAAACTATGCGGTAGTTTGACAACCAGTAGACATATTTGGTGCTAACTTTGGAATCTAGGTCTAAAATTGCTCAACCAGCTGGACTTGGGAGTAAGATAAACATTTATCACGTGTTGTTATTGCATAACGTCATATAGCACGACTTAATAGAAATTATTAACGAATTGAGATAAATTTATCACTATATTTCATTAGACCAGGGTTTGGTTGAATTTATTTAGTTCATAAAATATCGATTAATGGTAATTGATAAAGATTTATTCTAACTCATAATTTTTAAAGCCTTATTCAATGACCTGACATAATGAAGTATAAGAGAAAAAATATATCGGGAACTACCGTATTTTTGTTTTTTTTAAAATATTATCAAAAGGGTAATCCTTTGTCGCCATGAATATTAAGTTCTTATAAAGTTACATAATAATATTATGTCATATTTAGCTATTAGCTTTACAGCACCTTTTTCGTTGATTTTCTTTGTACCCAAAGGTTGACTGGTAGATAATGCCTTAGTTGCGTTAAGTCCGCCTTATGTTCAGTTCTTTCTTTTGTGAATTAAAGTTCCATAAATAAATAAATAATATTCATGCCAGAATTACGGTTTTTAAGATTAAAATTTTCTATATGGGTTCTTCCCGTAAGGGACCCGGCGTGAAGATACTTAAATAAAACTCTATTAAGAATAATTAATTCGAAGATGTTGCACATTTAGACGATTCCCGTATGTGTTAGACAATTATTTGCAAACTCTAGTACAGAGAATAACAACAATTAGTAAAACATGGAAGCCGCAAATATTTTCTAATTGTTGTTTGGTTATTTACGAGCACATTGCCACATAAATCGCGATTAAGCGAATATATCTCGTTCTCAGCCAGTACTGTGTACACAGAAGTGGTAGAATGGCAGACATACAGCTTTTCTGTTCAATTTTCACTACACAGAGTGGTCGTGGTGTTCAGACCAGTTTTTCTTATCGAGTAGATACTGTCCTCTTAGTGTTAAGCTTCTATTTGTGGCGTTAAGAAATGAATAAGTTGGTTTAAAAAAAAATAATTACGGCCCAGTTGATTGGTGAGCGACCACGTGTTCTTTTGCCTTTTTGGCTTTGATTAGTCCAGCGCAGCAGTGTGTGACGTCCGTTTAGTTCCGAAGGTCGCGGGTTCGATATATCGGGATAAATATTTGTATGATCTAAAGATACTTGTTATGGGTCTTGTGTTATTGTAATACGGTGTTTGTGTGTGTTGTGCGTGAACAACGGCACCCATGATATAGATTTGAAGCGATGCGCGATGCACTCGTTGCGCATGCACATAGACATTAGGTATTTATGATGTTGTTTAAATAATGTTTATGGACTGATAGGTACCTACACCTTTTCCCGTACCGCACTTCATAGTGTATGTGTAGCCTTTTCTTAGTGTTAAGTATATATTTTTAAGGTTCTGTAGATAACTAATTAGCTTATCCTTGTTAAATTTTATGTCGCTCTCGAGAATATTGTACCTAATTAGCTTTAAAGATATGTTTCAATAGTATTTAAATAGTATTAGAGCTTCGAATGTAAAGGTGCCAGGACAAACCCATTACCTAAGGGTTTTGTGGCATTTTTGTAGCTACATTTAAATTGTTTTTGTAACTTTTCTTAATAAATAAAAAAAATAAAAAAAAAATTATGCATGTGCTTGATAGGGTATTTCTTTAATGTTTTATTATTGGGGATGAAAATTTTACGTATGTTACGAATTCCTTATTTTGTACGCACCACCTACCTAATCTGGTACACTATAAAGCAGCATAGTCATGCTGATATTTAAAAAAAAACACTACGTAAGGCATTCGACCTCCGCCGTGGTCACAGTGACAGTAAAACGTGATCGACTTCCAAAGAAGCCTGTTGGTATAACGACCAAATTATGTAAAGGCATTTGCCAACTCCAAGGTCGGCGGGCTTCCGATATTTGGTTTTACTAATATGTCCGCCTTGTGGGCTGTTTGCCTATTAACACTTACTATGTATATTAGCTATTTTTGTTTAGTTACCGATATTCATTGTCTTGTTGTGTGTGTATTTTGGTATAGTTTAACGTGCAATAAATAAAAGTCTTAAGTAAATTCAAAAGTATTTTTGTCTTAAGTAAATTCAAAAGTATTTTTGACTTCTGGTTTTTGTGTAGATATCTATAGGTTGCAGTAATCACTTAACATCCATGTTAGGTGCATCTTTTGCAAAAGATTTTCCTAGTAAAAATTAACTTTAGTAAAAACAACAACGCGGGATGGGCAGCAACGAAAAAACAAAATTATTGCCTTAGTCTTGTAAAGTGATTTTAGAGAGCAAGTGTATAATAAAATAGAATTTATTAAAGACTAGCTGACCAGGCAAACTTCGTATTGCCTCAGAATGAAATGATGTGTCAAAGGTTTGACAGATACGGACTAAAATGAGATTGTAGTTTTTACTATTTCCCTTCAATTTCTTCATATTTTCTTCCCATTTAAACTTTCTCTGGACTTCCAAAGATCATTCAAAACCAAAATTATTTATATATAGATATTATTGTATATATAGATAGACTAGCTGACCCGGCAAACTTCGTATTGCCTCACAATGAAATAATGTGTCAAAGGTTTGATAGATACCGACCATTTGTATGGGAAAATAAAATTGTGGTTTTTACTGTTTCCCTTCAATTTTTTACCTTTTAAACCTTCCCTGGACTTCCAAAAATCATTCAAAACCAAAATTCGCCAAATCAGTCCAGACGTTCTCGAGTTTTAGCGAGACTAACGAACAGTTAGAGAACAGAACTATGTTATTTCTGGAACAGAAATATAACAACTTGAAACCCAGAAGTGAAATCTCTGGTTTTTATGTAGATATTTATAGGCCACTGTATTATTTTGCCACCAATGCGAACGATAAGCTTGTTTGCCACTTCATCACTTAAAGAAAATATTTAGTAACCGAACCGACCGGTTTTTGACAAAAATTACTAGACGTCTCTAACAGCTAGAAAATAGTTTCTATCGAAAATAACAGCGTTGTTTTTAATATTCTCCATCTTCACCACCTCCATCCTCCATTCTTCATCCACCATCCTCCATCCATCTAGGGCCGGACTGGGCTGAAAAGGCCCGGGAAGTCCGTGGCTCCTTACTTAAGCCTAAGATTGATACATAAGATGCTTACAACAAGTCTTCCAAGGCAGACCTGTAGGGGGCCTGAGTAGACTGGGGGGTTGGCAAATAGCATCTAGACTATAATGGCAAGTCTAAAGCAGCATCCATTTAGAGCGTTTCACGTACATAAGCGAACGTTTCAAAAACAACTGTGTGTAGCTTACTTTTAAATATTTACCACCTTATTCGTAAACGTATTTCAGCTAAAGTGTTGCTAGTCTCTGCTTTGTGTTTTTCTATCCTGCACATTTGACAATGCAACTGACAAAGACAAAGCATTCTATATCTAAAACGTATCTTATCGTTAGTATTTAGTGTTTTTTTTAAGTATTTCTTTATTGGCTATACTAAAATTGTATTCCTATTGTTTCATTTGTAACCATTTTCCTATCTCAATTTTTATCAAAACAATCTATAAATTTTACTAGAAATTTCTAAAAGCGTATTGACATTTCATGGTTTTTGTAGTATCCTACTGAAAAAATGCGATATTTTATTTTAAAATTAAACGTAACTTCACGCCTGTAATCCCCGAAGGGGTAGGCAGAGGCAAATGCATGCATTCAATCATACATGCAAACACCCACGACTCGCCGGTTACGTTTTTAAAATTAAATAAATAACATTAGTAGTTATTTAGTATTAGTTAAGTATGTTTAGTACGTATTCAGACAAAAACTACGGTACCGATTTAAGAAATTATTTCATAATAAAATCTTCATACAAATGGATCGTGTGTGCTGTTGGGCACATTAATCAGATAATAAAATTTGCTAACATCAAATTAATTAATATTTAAATGTATTGAAATACGCTGTAATTTATTATAATATTGTAATTAAATTAGTGTTTTCGTAGCGACCTTATCAATTTTAATTTAATACAATTAGGAGCATCGCAAAAAATATGTTTAAATGATTTTTTTGTTCCATTATTTTACATACTTGTAAGACTCATGTGTGATTGCTTAACAATAGGAACACCGGCTATGTCGTATTTACTGGAATAATTTGACCGGCATTATTCGGTTGATTGACTTCACTAGTGGAAGAATTTTCTTCCGTTACTGGAGGAGAATACGGTGGGGTCGTTATCGTCGTCGTTCGTCAGCCCTACGCCGTGACCAACTAGGTAGTCAACTGCGGGTACCTACATGCGAAAAAGAAAATTAACAATATTAGCACCAGACATATTATATCTGATTCCGCCAATAAGCAGAAGAAAAGAGTATGTAAAAGTGGTACATAATAGTTATATGATAGCCCTTTAAACTCTGTAAAGAAATAATAAATACGCTTACACTCACATCCTTACACTAAGTATAAACCAGGGTGCCGTTGCACACACACAACACATACACAAACACCCAGACCCGAAACAAATAGGTAGGTATCTGTAGGCCATACAAATATTTGTCCCGGTGCGGGGATCGAACCCGCGATCCTTCGAATCAAACGGTCGTCTCACACCGCTGAACTAACCGGGCCGTCGAGTGTCTACCATGAATTGTCAAGTACATGAATCGATTCGATATGTTATGTAAATGAAAACGGATCAATTAATTGAAAATTAAACGGATATCGAAAAAATTTAAAACATTTGAGGTCATGTTCACATTGCATGAAGAATGTACGACATTCTTCACATAAACTCAAACTCAAATATTTTATTTTATATTGGTCTACAAGGACACTTTTTCATTGTCAGTTTACAAGCTACCTATAGCGAATGACATACAATAATAATTATTATTCAATAGGTATAAATAATCAAATTAAAATATTCAAATTAAATTAAATTAAAATGGAACCGATTTTATACATCAAATCTTTCAATTCCTTCATAGATCAAGAAAAAGAAAAATCAATTCCTCATAAACATAGTCATTCACTTAGCAGAGTTCCAATTGCAGGCACTACTTAGAAGAACTCCGCTACCCAACAAACCCAGAGTGTTGCTCTTACTCATAGTAAACGGCAAAATTTGATTGAATTAACATTTTATGAACAATTGTACTATATTTTTCGCAATAACACATGCGAGTGAACTTAAGAAATTAAAGAAATAAATATAACTACGTTAAGAAAAACCGACTTTAAAACTGAAAAGTAAAAATAATAAAGATTTAATTGTAATTATATACTACCTATTATTTATATGTGCTATTTACTAATAGGTTTGAAGTCGGTGCCAAGCCAAAATCACTAAAGTAGGCATTTCATTGTATTAAGAATTAGAACAGGCGAAAATCGCGTACATACATAAAAAAAAAATATATATATATAGGCCGAATTGAGAACCTTCTCGTTTTTTGAACTCGTTTAAAAATGGAAAGACGGAACGAACGGAAGCGGCTGGACTGGTTATCCTGAGGTCGCAGGTTCGATTCCTGCCCGAAGTCAAATATTTCTTTCCGTTTTTTCAATAATTTCTTAAATTTTATGAACAAGTTTTCCTCCCACTTTGTTTAAAAAAATATATAAATATTACCCTACTTCAGTGAGGGTAAGAAATGTAAAATAACAGAATTGCTGAGTTATTTAATTTCATTATTTTATCAATTCGTACCCGTCGACGAAGACAAAGGATAGAACAATTACTAGATGGCTCATCGACAAATATTACCCTACTTCCAGACCTTTTGTCTGGAACAGGTTGGCCTCTAACTAATTGAAAATGACTTGCATTTTATTTACTACTATCGACTAGTCTGGTAAAAATATGTAAAAAGACATAATTCAAGTGGGCCGTTTTTTAAAATAATATAGGTACTTTCAATTATTATTTGCAGTAGTCTTATGAGATTTATCAAAATCTTTAAAATGAATTTTGATTTTGCACTGGCGTCAGTCAAGGTCAATTTATGTAGATTTTTGTCTAAAATATTTCCTGAGTTCATTTTGATGTTTGCTATATTCTGCCTAATAACATTAATGTCGTAAATCGAGTTGATATTGTTGTGCTGTGTACACAACGACGTATGTGGTAAAAAAACACTTCCTTTACCAACGTGTGTACGCACCTTTATTAGTTTAAGGCACGCGTGTCAATACAACTACAATAAAGTGTCCCTTATGTTCAACAAAGCGGGACGCCTATAAAATTATTATGCTAATTCCCAAAACAGATATAAAAAAATTGGATAAAAAAAAAGTTCGGGTGGCATCCAAACCTGCGAGCTCTGAATAACTAGTCTTCCTTTACCCAGTCTTAGATTTTTTCTTTAATTCCATTAAATTAACTCGCATGTGTTATTGCAAAAAAGAAATAGTACAGTAAAATTATCTTTGTTTGTAAAATTAATTGATGTTGATCAGGGAAATGGTTGCATGACTTGTTTGACATATGTAACGTTGTATTTTTTCTGGTTTTAAAAATGGTCACAACGCCATCTTGTTAATCACCGCCGTACTAGGTCAACATTATCAATAGTATCACGTATTCCATACGACGCATAGTTTGATTACATAATTTATCTAATACTTATAATTTGTCTTAAAAATACAATTTCGATATTTCCAAATTAAATATTAGATATAACGACAAGAACATAATTAAAATATTATTCGGTGAATTTAATTGGCATTGTGGCTGAAAGTCTAAAAAAAAGACACGAATCCAGGGCCGGTAAAGGGAAAGGTCTGAGAGGTTATTAGACGTCATCCGTCATTTGATTTTTCTCTGTCCAACTAGTTAGTGGTGACACACTCGAAATTATGTAAAAGGCAGGAAGCCTAGAATATTTTGGCCATCATGGCCTAAATGCCTATTCAATAGGTATTTTTATCACCAATTGAGGTAAGATCTTCAAGAATCTTTGGATATTTTCTCGTTCACATGTCGATTTGAGAAATGGCGTGATGACTTCATGTTGGGTTGTTTGTTGCAGCCAGTTTCCCTAATTTCGGGAGGAGTTGGGATGCAGAGGCTTTATTCAGTTATGAAATTATAGCGAAAAGTCCTCGTAAGTAATAATTTCCACTTCCACAAGTTTTGTATAGGGAGGCTGTTTGATTCATGTTGAGTTTGGTACTAGATTCTTCATGAACCAAACAGAGATAATGCAGATTGTAACCAGTGTGATTTTGTTTCAGATGCGGGTTTTTGTTCTTTATTTTTTATATAGAATTCGTTTATATAGAATTCGTTTACTATTTCATGCGTAAATTTGTTCATTGGTTAGGTCATAATTTAGCATAGGGAATCCTCAACTTACCTTTTAAGTACGGATCATTGTTAGAATATTTTTTTCCTTCCCCAATGATGGTGTTAAATCTGACTGACCTCTGGATGCGGGGTGTGACCGGTTACCCTGAAGCCTAGTGGAGTAGAGAATACTGGACTCCTCCGAAGCTGGCTACAAAGGTACCATCTCAAGGATTTGTAGAAAGGATTAGGGTTACCGGCATTACCATGCCCGGGGACAGGTAATAAAGTAAAGTAAATATATTAAATTAAATGAATAAAGGAGCAGTAATCGTCACCACTCGAACCATTTCATATTCACGACCCTGTTTTCTTGATAGTTTGTTACTGGATCACATTGGTAAAAGTATGTAATAGGAATTTGTAACTTACCATTTAAAAACATAGGTTAAATAAATAAATATCAGTGTACCAAACAAACAGCTTTGTATTCCTTCTTCATTAAAAGAATTGGGTTTTAGTCATAATAATACTCTGAGAGAGCTAGGCTTGCAGTAATGATAATACACTGAGAGCCAGCTTCTTTCAGTGGCGCCCAAATAAATATAAGGAAAGGTTTTCAATGGCCTTCCTTGGTGAGGAATATTGCTCCTTTTGATTTTGTGTGGTTTAATAGTGGAAAAATTAATTTTTTTAGTTATATCAATAACTTTCTACTGTTAAATTAATATTATTTTTTAATTTAGGGAAACTGCTCAATTGGATGTTTTTAAATGTGTTGTCACTTTTATTTATGTTAGATGTATGCCTCCTACCTACCAATATTTAAAACTGAATTTAATTTTCAGTTGTAGTACAAAAGTACTTATATACAACTTTTGTTTTTATTTAACTGTATTGGTTTTTTTTGAAAACATTTAAAAATAAACATAGTTTTTTATGGTTAATACCTACATAACCTTTTAAAATGCTTAGTAATGATAGGTATGTACTAAACATAATATTTTTTTTGATGCCTATTTAGTTATGGTTTAATGGATAACCATTTTTTTTTGTTGATACTTTTATAGTAATGCTTTTGTGCTAATTATAGCATATTGTTATATAACTAAACAATTTTATAAAATTGTTATATAGAACAAATATTGTGGTTAATTGGAATAACCGTATTACGATTACAATTATTGTAAGTTTGTGGTATTGTCGTTGTAGTTAAATTTTTTTTGTACCAAATAGGTAAATACTGTGTACTTAAAGGAAACAGGTTCTTGTTAAAATCTTTTTATTGAAGTGGTGATAGTTATTACTGCATTTCAAAATGGATACTAAAACAATTAATTTTCATTCCTTGTTGCGTGACGAGCTCATTTATGAGGTTACAATTAGGGCAGAGGTACCTGAAGACACAGTTGCTAAACTGAAAAAACAAATGAAATCATTAATCAAAGACTTCACACCAGATGAAATATTCGATGAGGATATGAGACCAAGTATGGAGTTACCTATTGTTGGTGAGAAGTTGAAAGAGCTGCAATCAAACTTGGACAACTATAAGAAGACTAGAGATCGATACCAACTTACTCGTTCTAAAGCATTATACTGTCATCTTTTATACAGGTTGGATAGGGTTACCTGTAAGGAGTCGGTAGATCTGGATTTCAAAGGTATGTTAAAGTCTAAGCTGGATGGGTGTTTTGCGTTATTGATTGGCTTTCTCACCAAGAAACAGGAAGGAGAACCCTCAGGGTCTATTGATGTTAGGGAATCTTCAAATAGTAGCGAGTGTGTTTCCAAAGTAAATATAAACAAATGGAACATTAAGTTTAATGGAATGAATAGTCCACACTCATTTTTGGAGTTGGTCAAGGAACGTGCGGTAGCATTTGGAGTGAGTGACACTTTACTTTTCAAGTCTGCCTTTTGTTTTTTCACTGACCAAGCTCTGTTGTGGTATAGGGGTGTGAAGGATCAAGTGTCTTCATGGACTGAACTTAGCAATTTGTTGTTAACTGAATTTTCCCCTGTTGATTATGAGTACAGGCTCTTGGGGGAGATTCGTGCTCGTACACAAGGCCAGGATGAACCTGTTCACATTTATTTTGCGGTTATGAATAGTTTATTTTCGAAATTAAAAAAATCATTGTCTGAGGAGGACAGGTTGGAAATTTTGATACATAACATTAGGCCCAGGTTTTCACAACAGCTAGCACTACACGATGTTACCTCACTAGAGGACCTGAAACAGAAATGTCGGAAACTGGAATCCACAAGTGAGCAAGCTAAGCTTTTTGTGGAACCGTCAAAACATTCTAGTCTTCATACAGAATATGTGTATAAAGGCAAACCATCTAAGCCTGGGGTTACAGCTGTAGTACAGTGTCCTACTACAAAACAACATTTTCCAAGGGACAACAAACCTAGTACAATAAAAAATAAGGAATTGTTTTGCTATCGCTGTAAAAATAATACACACAGTACAAAATTTTGTAAAGACAAGCGAATAATCTGTTTTAAGTGTGGTGATTTGGGGTTTACTTCCCGTTCTTGTCCTAAATGTAGAATTATCACAAAATCAAAAAACTAACTTGCACAGACCGTAGTAATTTAAATCCGGATATTGTGGTCGATTCGGATAAAACACAGTGGTTGAACATGGTAAATACCTATTTCAAATATAACACCATTACATCGGTTTTGTTTGAGCCTAATGACAATGATGTTAGACCATATTTAAATGTAAAAATGATGGACTTGACTATTTGTGGTTTGTTAGATTCAGGAGCAGCTGTATCTATTGTTGGAAACGGAGCACATACACATTTCATTAGTTTAGGTTATTCTCTGACCCAGACAGGAGAATCATATGTTACTGTTGCAGACGGATCATCTTGCGTTACAATAGGGTTTTTAACGTTACCTATCACTTTTAATAATGTTACAAATATAATCAAATTTCATGTAATACCTACAATAGTGTCAAATTTCATTTTAGGGGTAGACTTTTGGAAAAAATTTAATTTAATGCCAGAAATTTTTAAGAGTATTAATTATATTAGGCCACCTGTTTGTTTTATTAAAAGTTCAGGCACAGATAATCAAATTAATAATATTCAATCTTATAATAATTTGACATCTGAACAACAGGAATTAGCCGAGCTAATGATTAAAAGTTTTTTTAACATTTCTTTTGAATGTAAAGGCCTAGGTAGGACACCGTTAATAAAACATACAATAAATACAGGTGATTCCTATCCAATTAAGTGTAGACCATACCCTATGTCACCGGAGAAAACTAGGGAATTGCACAAGGAAGTAGATGAGATGCTGGAGCTCGATGTGATAACACCAAGTGAGAGTCCGTGGAATAATCCAGTCCTCATGGTACCAAAACCGGATGGAACTTGGCGTTTTTGTTTGGATTGTAGGAAGCTGAACGCAGTCTCCAAAGGAGATGCTTATGCAATTCCTTATATTCCCCAAATTTTAGACAGTTTAAGAAATGCTAGGTATATAAGCTCTGTAGATTTTAAATCCAGTTTCTGGCAGATCAGTTTAGATGAACCATCACAAGAAAAGACAAGCTTTACAGTTCCTGGTAGGGGTTTATTTAAATTTAAAGTCATGCCTTTTGGTTTGTGTGGAGCTCCCGCTCGCCAACAAAGATTAATGGACCAACTTTTTGGTACACCATTTTGTAGTGACATAACAAAAGGAATGGTATTCTGTTATGTCGACGATATTATAGTGGTATCAGAAGACTTCGATACACACTTATTACTACTTAAACGTTTGTGTCAGCGTATAGAAACCGCAAATTTAACTATAAATTTTGAGAAAAGTAAATTTTTCCGACAGTCACTCAAATATTTAGGTTATATTGTTGACGAATTTGGACTCCGGACAGATCCTGATAAGGTGAATGCTATTTTGGAATTTCCTGTACCAAAAACTTCAAAAGATGTTAAAATTTTCCTTGGAACATGTTCTTGGTACCGGAGGTTTATTAGAAATTTTTCGACCTTGGCAGCACCTTTAAATGCGCTCACCAGCACTAAGGTGAAGTTTTTATGGACACCGGAGGCTGATGAAGCGTTTGTGTCTTTGAAGAATTGTTTAGTTTCTGCTCCTGTTTTAGCTTGTCCGGATTTTGAAAAACCTTTTGCGGTACATTGTGACGCGTCCAGTTATGGTATAGGTGGTATGTTAACACAAAACGTAAACGGGGAGGATCATCCTATAGCATATATCAGTAGGTCTCTGAATAAGAACGAACGTAACTACAGTGCTACGGAAAGAGAGGCTCTGGCCGTTGTTTTTGCGGTTGAAAAGTTTGAACCGTATCTGGGCCCTAGGACTTTTACAGTAGTAACGGATCACGCTTCACTTAAGTGGTTCATGAATTTGGAGAACCCTACAGGCCGTTTAGCTCGTTGGGGATGTCGGTTGTCTCAATTTAATTTCAATATTGTACACCGAAAGGGGAAAGATAATGTTGTCCCAGATGCCCTCTCTCGTTTATTGAAAATAGAAGCCGTCGATACTCCAGTTTTATCGAACGGCGACGATGACTGGTATCGTAAGGTACTTAGTGGTTGTACGACACATCCCAAAAACTACCCAAATTACAGAGTAGAGAATGGTAAATTGTACCGGTACTGTAAGGGAAAGTATACATTGACACAGGAGTTTGACTGGAAAGAGGTGGTACCCAAGTCAGGTCGCATTCAGGTTATTTCGGATAATCACGAACCTCCCACCTCAGCACACCTTGGGATTTTCAAAACACACCGTAGGGTGAGTTTAAGATATTTCTGGCCAGGGATGTATCGTGATATTACAAAATTTATAAACAATTGTGCAACCTGCTCGGCTTATAAGCAGAAGACAACTTTGACACCAGGCAAGATGGGTCAACCCAAACAGTGTTATAGACCTTTCCAAGTCCTGTCAATGGATTTAGTCGGACCACTACCTAAATCTCGCTCGGGTTATGTTCATCTTTTAGTAGTAACATGCTGTTTTTCAAAATATACCTTATTATTTCCTTTGAGGCGAGCGACAAGCGCCGCAGTGGCTAAATGTTTTGAGAATTATGTTCTCTTGGCACATGGAATTCCGGAAACCGTAATTACCGATAATGGGGTTCAATTCACGGGATCTGAATTCTCATCGTTGCTCAAGAGATATAACGTCCCTCGAGTTCACTATGGACCGAGATATACACCACAGATTAATATGGTAGAAAGGTATAATAAAACAGTCATGACTGCTGTGTCTTCTTATGTGAAGGACGATCACAGAGCCTGGGATCAGAATTTGTTTAAGATTCAATTTGCATTGAACAGTTCGGTGAATGAAACTACAGGTTTCACACCATTTTTTTTGGTCCATGGTAGAGAACCTATAATTAACGGCTCATTTTACAAACAAGATGATGATTGTGAGTATGATGTAGCCATGCCGAGAGAGGAATACGCCGGCGAATTTGGAGTTTTAAAGGACATTTTTGAAAAGGTACGAGCAAATATTTTGAAAGCACACTGCACAAATACAAAATATTATAACTTGCGCAGACGTCATGTCACACTATCAGTGGGACAAGAAGTCTGGCGTAAGACATATGTACAAAGTGATGCTGACAAGTATAAAGCCTCTAAACTAGCTCCAAAATATGTGAAATGTATTGTTAAGAAAGTACTTTCGCCGCTTGTATACGAACTGGTAGGATATGATGGAAAACACCTCGGAACCTGGCACATTAAGGACATCAAAGTGTAGTTGTGATGATGATAAATGAGCCCAGAGGTCTCAAGCCGTAGGACGTGTGTTGATACATGTGTTGTTGGTACTATTGCTTACCAACAACGAAGCCAAGGCTGACCAACCTAGGTTAAGTTTGAATTTATTTATATATTGGGTAGGAGGATACAACTAAGTAAGAACGTTTAGGTTTAATGGTTATTCACACAAACTTACACGTAAGTGTGTGTGTGTGTTTATTATATAGGCTATAGTTTTGTTAGCTAAGTAGGAAAAATGTGTGCCTACATAGCATATCCTGTATAGGTTTTTTTTATGCTGTTACTGTTAGCAGCTATGGTATACCTAATGTTTTTTTATGTGTAGGTATGGTTTTTTTATGCTGTTACTGTTAGCAGCTATTGTATACCTAATGATTATGTGTAGGTATAGTTTTTTATGCTGTTACTGTTGTTAGCAGCTATTGTTTACCTAATGATTTTTATGTTGTAGGTATAGTTTTTTATGCTGTTACTGTTGTTAGCAGCTATTGTTTACCTAATGATTTTTATGTTGTAGGTATAGTTTTTTTATGCTGTTTACTGTTGTTAGCAGCTTTACTCGCGATGACGTTTTTTTATAACTAGCGATGTAGGTATGTTTGTATTGTTGTTACTGTTGTTAGCAGCTATCCTCGCGAAGATGTTTTTATAACTAGCGATGGATGTTTTTAATGCTGTTACTGCCGTTAGCAGCTATTCCCGCGATGACGTTTTTATAACTAGCGGAGAAGACTGGCAATATTTTTTCACCAGTTCTTTTTTTATGAGGGTTTATAGTTGTGAATATTTTAAACCACACTTCCCTTATTTTATATTGACTACTGTTATAGCTCTAGAGCTGGCAGTTAGTTAATTTATTTAGAGAAGATGATTCGACAACCTTTGGAAGTCAATCCTTCGTATTTTTAGAGTAGAGTTCTACATGAACTTCTACTTTCGTTTGGGAATTCGAGTTCCACTGTAAATCAGGCGGAACTCACTTATGGGTTTTGATTGTAGGTGACATTTGGCTTTGAATTTATATGCCAATGTTTACAAGTTTGAAAGAGAGGCATGACAGATGATTTTATGAAAGGATGGGGTTTATTTTGCTCGGACAGCAGGCGATTTATTATGTAGGTAGAACAACAGTCCTGGCACGTTGGCTGAAATCGGAAAGTGGAATAGGTACTATTGGTTAGTTAGTAGGTAAAGAGTAGGTGTCGATACTGGTAGGTCATTTTGCATGTTTTTTTTTAATACCTACCGGAGTTTTGTTTATCTATAGCTTTTCAAAAGCATAGTTTTTTTTTCCCAGATACTCCAGTGTTTAATTAAAGTGTTCTTGTTTTTTTTTTGCACTTTTGCACTTGTTGTTGTTGTAATGAGTGGGAACTTTTATGTACCAGTAGTTGTTTTTTTAACCTTTTAGGAGGTTCACTAGTGTTTGTTTTGTCTTTACAGGTACATTGGTTTTTTTTTAACTTATTAGAGGTTGATTTTTTTTGTTTTTTTTTTTAAATAGCAGTGTCTTTTCATGACCAAGAAGGATGGCAGTTAACTCTTGAGGCGCTGAGGGCAGCGCAGTTTCTCCCTTTGTTCGAAACTTTTGTAGGAAGGGGGGTATTGTAACGTTGTATTTTTTCTGGTTTTAAAAATGGTCACAACGCCATCTTGTTAATCACCGCCGTACTAGGTCAACATTATCAATAGTATCACGTATTCCATACGACGCATAGTTTGATTACATAATTTATCTAATACTTATAATTTGTCTTAAAAATACAATTTCGATATTTCCAAATTAAATATTAGATATAACGACAAGAACATAATTAAAATATTATTCGGTGAATTTAATTGGCATTGTGGCTGAAAGTCTAAAAAAAAGACACGAATCCAGGGCCGGTAAAGGGAAAGGTCTGAGAGGTTATTAGACGTCATCCGTCATTTGATTTTTCTCTGTCCAACTAGTTAGTGGTGACACACTCGAAATTATGTAAAAGGCAGGAAGCCTAGAATATTTTGGCCATCATGGCCTAAATGCCTATTCAATAGGTATTTTTATCACCAATTGAGGTAAGATCTTCAAGAATCTTTGGATATTTTCTCGTTCACATGTCGATTTGAGAAATGGCGTGATGACTTCATGTTGGGTTGTTTGTTGCAGCCAGTTTCCCTAATTTCGGGAGGAGTTGGGATGCAGAGGCTTTATTCAGTTATGAAATTATAGCGAAAAGTCCTCGTAAGTAATAATTTCCACTTCCACAAGTTTTGTATAGGGAGGCTGTTTGATTCATGTTGAGTTTGGTACTAGATTCTTCATGAACCAAACAGAGATAATGCAGATTGTAACCAGTGTGATTTTGTTTCAGATGCGGGTTTTTGTTCTTTATTTTTTATATAGAATTCGTTTATATAGAATTCGTTTACTATTTCATGCGTAAATTTGTTCATTGGTTAGGTCATAATTTAGCATAGGGAATCCTCAACTTACCTTTTAAGTACGGATCATTGTTAGAATATTTTTTTCCTTCCCCAATGATGGTGTTAAATCTGACTGACCTCTGGATGCGGGGTGTGACCGGTTACCCTGAAGCCTAGTGGAGTAGAGAATACTGGACTCCTCCGAAGCTGGCTACAAAGGTACCATCTCAAGGATTTGTAGAAAGGATTAGGGTTACCGGCATTACCATGCCCGGGGACAGGTAATAAAGTAAAGTAAATATATTAAATTAAATGAATAAAGGAGCAGTAATCGTCACCACTCGAACCATTTCATATTCACGACCCTGTTTTCTTGATAGTTTGTTACTGGATCACATTGGTAAAAGTATGTAATAGGAATTTGTAACTTACCATTTAAAAACATAGGTTAAATAAATAAATATCAGTGTACCAAACAAACAGCTTTTTATTCAACTCGTTCATTTACAGAACGGGGTTTCAGTCTTGATAATATTCTGAGAGTCCGGCTCGCAGCCATCTTTCACATAGCCATCTTAAGAGGTGGTAATAGATGCTATATTATATTGATTTTGGATAAGCGGGAAGTTCCCTGACTGTGTAAGTTTCAAATTAGTAAATTGAATCGTTTTAGACATAATGTAGATGAGGCACGGGAGGTGTGTCAGAACCGGGATATCTGACGCACCACACTCTCTGCCTACCCCGTTAGCGACCCGGCGTGAAGATACTTACACCCATAAGAGGTATCGAAATAGATTTGCATTAATTAATTTAGTTTTGTTTGATGTCTATACGTATAATTGTTAATTATACTTTATAATGTAGGTATGGCCTGGTAATTTCTATCACAGAGGCAAAACAACTAACGCCTCAAGGGTGATACCACATCTGCATTTTGACCTCCCATTTTCGCGTGATAGATAAGTTTATAGGCTGCAGTATTTACTTTCCATCTATATGAACTGTATCCTTGTTTGTCACCTTTTTTGCATAAAAATGCAAACTAGACTGGTTACTCTTGATTACTTGATTGATGAGGTATTAGTTCGATAATAAAAACATATAAAGTACTCGGGACCTTTTTGAGATCAGTGAGACAGACTCATAGTCAGAAAACCGGATTGTCCCGCCCAAAGCAGGTCGTATGGTCACGCTATCATCGTTCCTCCTCACCTCTCTACTTCTATCAATCGACACCCGCCTAAACTATGATGGATTTATAATAATTTCGTATTGCTAATTCAGTATGGTCAAGGCACAATTTCGTATATAGCCTTAACCAGCCATTCTTGGCATAAATTCACGACATACTAGATTTTATTTGTTTGTCTTTTGTCATCGCTTTTTAAAAGTATTTGTGTACTTTAATTACTCGAGAATGAAAAATATTGCACATATTGTTTTAATTATAGTCATTAAGAGTTGTTTTATTCCATAATAATTATTATTACATGGAACAGGTACATTTAGTCACGTCAGCGCTTGAATATATATTTTTTAAGCTTAAAAAATATTAGACAAGCAGATGGGCCATTTCATGGAAAGTAACGTCGTAGTAGAACTGCCTCGGTAGCCTAGTGGTAGCAGGCCACTACTTCTACGCTGAGGTCCTGGGTTCGATTCCCGGGTTATCAGTGATAATGGTGTAAAGTCCTTTATCTCTGGTTCTATTGGGATTTTTCAATTTTCTGGAAATTTCCCAGTACCTCGAAGTTTTAATGTGCCCGGAGATGTGAACAGGCTCGCCACCTGTTGCATGGGCCAAAACGTAACCGGCGAATCGTGGGTGTTTGCATGTATGCTTGAATGCATGGATTTACCTCTGCCTACCCCTTCGGGGATTACAGGCGTGAAGTTACAAATTCTGAAATGATTCTGCAGTGGGATTCTAACCTATTTGGACTACTAACCGCAACCGAATTACAAACTATGAAGGTCCCTTTTGCCGCCAGTTTTCACTGATACATTTTATGAATTTAATGAAAATAATGGCAACCCGTTATACGTCCCACTGCTGGGCACGAGTCGCTCCTCTTTTTGGGGGGAGGCCTGGAGTTTACTCCACCACGCTGCTCCAATGCGGGTTGGTGGAGTTACGGGTTAGTGGCCAGCTCGCTCTCGGATGTTTTCAAACCGCCCATAAGGCCTCCGACAAGTTTTAACGACTGATATTTATCGAAAGCAACCGGGCCGACGGCTTACGTGCGCTCCGAACCACGGACAGAGAATATGTAATAATGCTAGCACGGAAACGCGCATTTTAATTTGCTACTAGCGGTCGCCTATCACACACCCAACCGCTCCCGTAGCGCTTAACCGAGTAGATCGCCTACGATCTACAGTAATCTACCCCAACCGTGGGGCCATGCGCGCTTCGCTTTTATGGATTTAGCTTGCGGAAAAATATTGTGAGTGTATTTAAGGCGCGTACTCCTCGTACTTGAACGTGTAGGTATGTATCATATCTTTTATTACCTTGATTTTCCCTAAATTACACACAGCCCTGTTGTGGGCATCTTTAGGAAAGGCTTTTGTCCAGTAGTGGACGACTTTCAGCTGAAGTAATAACGATGAAATCTCATTTCAGGCATAACAGAAGTCTGTCACCATTATATAACTATGAAAACAGATAATGATTGTAACAGGTGGCGAGCCTGCTGACATCTCCGGGCACATTACCGAACTTCGAGGTACTGGGAAATTTCCAGAAAATGGAAAGATCCCAATAGAACCACAGATAAAAGACTTTACACCATTATCTCTGATAACCCCTACCCGGGAATCGAACCCAGGACCTCATTGTAGTAGTAGTGGCCTGCTACCACTAGGCTACCGAGCAGTTACATGGGCAAAAACGTAACCGGCGAATCGTGGGTGTTTGCATGTATGCTTGAATGCATGCTTTTACCTCTTCCTACCCCTTCGGGAACTACAGGCGTGAAGTTACGTTTTTAACGAATCTATGTTCTTCGTGCGCTGCGACAAATTAAATTGTACAACTTCTTTACTGGTAGAGCTCCAGTTACGGAGCTCGCGGGCGTAGGCACCACCGCATTACCAAATATACTTGCCGCTAAATGGTAGTGTTTAGCACTATCGTATCGTTTGTACGGCCCTGTAATTTCCGGCACAGAGGCATAACACCCTTAGGCCTCAGGAGTGGTAACGCATCTGCATTTTGACCTTGGTCTTTGTGTGGGTGTCTATAGGCTGCAGTCATCACTTAACATCAATGTGAACTGCATGCTTGTTTGCCACTTCCATTACATAAAAAAAAAAAAAAAAAAAAAAATCGTGTTCCGGTCAGGTGGTAATGTATGGCCCTGTAATTTCCGGCAAAGAGGCATAACACCTTAGGCCTCAGATGTGGTAACGCATCTGTATTTTGACCTCTGGTCCTATGGTGAGATTCACAGACCACACTACGACTTCACTTTCAAGCAAAGTACGAGTTCTAAGCATACTTTGCTCAAAGTAAAGTCGTAGTGCGGTCTGTGAATCTCGCCCTTAGTGTGGGTGTCTATAGGCTGCAGTCGTCACTTAACATCAACGTGAACTGCATGCTTGTTTGCCAATATCATTACATACAAAAAATGTACAACACAATTAACTACTTATAATAAATAATAATAATAATGGCAACCCATTATACGTCCCACTGCTGGGCACGAGTCTCTCCCCTTTTTGGGGGGAGGCCTGGAGCTTACTCCACCATGCTGCTCCAATGCGGATTGGTGGAGGTGGGTGGGTTAGTGGCCAACTCGCTGTCGGATGTTTTCAAACCGCTCATAAGGCCTCCGACAAGGTTTAACGACTGCTATCTATCGATAGCAACCGGGACCGACGGCTTAACGTGCCCTCCGAAGCACGGAAACGCGCATTTAATTTGCCACTAGCGGTCACCCATCACACTACCCGACCGCGCCCGTAGTCCTTAACCGAGATCTGCTCGGTTAAGGACTACGGGCGATCTACACCAGCCGCTGGGCCATGCGCGCTTCATTAACTACTTACAACACTATTATGTAATGAATACACTATACTCGTTCGCGCCAAACGGAATAATTGCATATTTAACTCAACGTGTTTGTTCTCCTTCCCAGTTAGATATCTTAGGGTAGCCCCACATAAGGTTTACTTAACGTCCTCGCTTGGAGGACTTCTGAGCGAGTTTTGTTTTAATTATAGATGTTTCAATGTTAAAAATCTCCGAACTGGAGCAAATTGTGGTATCAACCGTGAACAAGGTTTTTGGAAAGTATACAAAAATGCGTTAAGTATGCTGTTTTTTAATACACCCGTTTACATTTGTACTGGCGAAGAGAATATCCTGGATGACGTCATGTAGCCAGACTAGGTTTACACAGCTAATGTAGGTTTTTATAAATAGAAGGCGTTAAATTGCTGTTTACCGAATAAACAACTCCTTCTGATTATTGATGAATTATTATTACTTTATTGTAGTCATACTGATCAGTGGTCCATTGGATTAAATGAATAGGCTAGGTGAAGGGAAGAAATGCATATTTGTTTCGAATAATCCATACTTCCATACTATACATGTGAATGTATCTTTGTTTGTCTGTTTTGCTTTCGCGACCAAGTCTCGAAGATTGTTTTTTTTCAAATGTATCCCACTACCGTTTTTGGCGTTCGGTAACTATTTCCAGAGATATCAATACTTGATTATTAATAGTAAGTTATTACTAATAGGTTCGCTATCCATTAAATGAGACAAAACGTAACTAGCGAATCGTGGGTGTTTGCATGAACATACTCGTACATTTCTGCTACTCCTTAGAGATATACAGGGCGTGAAATTACTTTACGTTGCCTAATGTTCCAACATATACGGTAACGTATTCAAGTAAACACAAACATATGTTGAGAATAAGCAAGGCTTAATTGGAATATAACTAACATGGAGGATATTATGGAGATTGGACGGCTATACTCGAATCCAACTTACCCTGAATATCTGTGTTAGTTCGATATCCTAATGATCAATAATATGACGTATACATAGCATTAATTGTTTTGATTTAGTCCCTTCCTTTAATGTAGGCAAATAGTAACTGATAAAAGCTTCTATTCTTCTTACCTAATTAAGCACGCAGACCACGTCGATACTCGTAGACATCTAAAAAAGCAGACGTCTCAAATAGTGTCAACTCAATATAACTACGTGGTTACTGAGGTAAAAAATTTACGACTTCTATTATTCTCCTTAGTAGTACACTCTTGGCAGAGTGGTCGTGGTCATGTATCGGTCACTTTATCTGTCTCCGTCGTGATCGCGATGCGTCGCCATGTAGCTCGAAGTCTGGCAGAGTGAGCGCAGTCATTGATGCTGGAGTGCGTCACAGATTTGATGAGGTCTGTCCATCTGGTCGGTGAGCGTCCACGAGATCATTTGCCCTCAACTTTCTTTTTTCTATTATATTAAATGGATAAGCATGTGACAAGAACCACAATTTCATCTTGAAACTATTCAACGGACCTCAATATCAACTTAAAATTCCATAAAACAGTACCAATAGTCATTCATGTCACGTCTTTGAATGCCTTAAAGTATTATTTCCACAAAATAATATCTCATGTATACTTACACTAGTTTACCCAACTTGTTCAAGTATTCAGGCCCTTGGAGTGACCGTATTTTACATTAAACGTCACATTCTAGAACAATCCGTTGTGAAACAATGACGATGCTCTACGCGTTTTGCATATCAACAGCGTTGCACATACCAAAAATATTCAGTCTGCTAAAGACCATGCATAAACAGTGGGGCCGGCTACATAAAACCGTTCCACTTTTCTTTTCGAATGTACTCCAAGCTTTACACTTTTTACATTTTATGCTTTTACTGTCGGATTATATTAATTTTTTTTCACGAATGTACAATGAGTTTAAGGCAGAAAGCAAAAATGTTAGGATTAGTTACAACTACATTAATAAGTCTATTAAACTTATATGATAATATAAAAATACCTTTATATTAAAATGCTCATTGCGTTTGGATGCTCTTTTATTTTATTTGTATTCAATAAATACTTAAATAAATAAAACGTTAATAGTTTTATTTTGAACAAAAAAAATGGTTGTCTGTCAAGTCGGTATCCGGATGATAATTTTATGTGATAACGGTGTCACAAGCCGAACGCTTAGATCAATCGTGCCTCTCTATCGCTGGTTCTGTGCTCTCGAGCGTGCACGCTCGGTTTAGGCAGAACGTGACACTTTTTCATGCGTCCACCTGGCTTTTATCGATTTATTTGATACTAGCTGACCCAGCAAACTTCGTATTGGCTCAGAATGAAATAATGTGTCAAAGGTTTGATAGATACGGATTATTTGTACGGAAAAATAAAATTATGATTTTTACTATGTCCCTTCAATTTCTTCATATTTTCTTACCTTTTAAATTTTCCCTGGACTTCCAAAAATCATTCAAAATCAAAATTCGTCAAATCGGTCCAGCCGTTCTCGAGTTTTAGCGAGATTACCGAACAGCAATTGATTTTTATATATATTTGATATTATTGCGTCAAAAAATTAAATAATATACAATATTATTTAATTTTTTGATATATGGTAAATAATGAAGATTTTGTGAAGAATTCAAAACTTTTTATTAGTGATCAAAGACCAAAATGTTACATTGCTGGATTTTCCAAGATGATTTTAGTTTACTTCTATCTCTACTTCTGCTAAACAAAACTCACTCAAAATCACTCCCCTTTTCTACGCAAATGTACTTCAAGCTTTTACTGTCAAATTGCAAGCACATTTTTCGCGAATGTACGATGAGAGTTTTACTGGTGAGTACCCAGTTTTACTCATGTGGTTTTATGCAGTGTTGGTACAGTCACGAAAATCTACGCTCAGCTATTTTTAAGATCAACACCGTTTAAGTAAAACTTAAAATACTCGAGGGAAAGATTGGGGCTTTTCTGAAAATGTTCTCGTATATAAGTCTATCTTTCGCTCAGGATGTTGTATGCGTGAATGTACCAAGATATATGTTAACTAAATGAATCATATATAGTGATCTGGTGCTGTATTTTTGTACTGATATATTGTTGTATTTTATCAGCAGAACTGTTACAGAATTTACGTAAAGTGGCCCAGTAATAACTATCACAGAGAAATAACAACTTAGGTCTCAGGAGTCTCAGGGGTGGCAACGCATCTGCATTTTGACCGTAGTATTTGTGTAGATGTCTATAGGCTGCAGATATTTCTTAACATCAATGTGAGCTACATTACAAAAATTCAAATAGTCTAGATAGGTCTTTTATAGTGGACTAATTATCCTGGAAAACTTCCTACTGGCGTTTTTTTTTTTTAATTTAAAGGCATCGCTTGTTATGCATATTGCAAGTGTCAAGTAAAACGATATTTTGTATTCGTAATAAGCAAAGTAAAAGTCAGAGTCAGTCAGGCAATATATCAGTCCGTCAGTTCTGACTGACGGTAAGTAATACTAGTCAGTAATACTCAGTAATTCGAGTAAAGCGATGGCTACTTTATCAGAACATTTACATACAAGATTAGGCGGCAACCCGAAAGAACGTGTTTTCGCACTGTTTTCCTATTTCACTATACACGAGCACTGTAAGTACTAAGGATTTTTTGTATATCAATGCCTATATCAAACAAAATGCCACCAACTTTATTTAACATAACTTAAAAATACACCAAGAAAATGAAATAAAATAAGAGCACCACACGCATCTTTCAAGTTTCCCGCCAAAACTCCCCTAGTGGTGTTACTACCTACTAATAATGTTATTGTGTTGTTTTATGTTACCATAACGACGTAACTGCAACGGGCATTGAGCCCATAGCAACGAGCGGTGGTGCCACTTTTTTATCGCGCTTTGTATGAGAGTTATCTTGTATTATAATTATTTATTAGTTGGAGATATTTATTAAATGTAGCAATTCCCTATGAACGTCACATCGTTTACACATAACGTGACGATGACGGGACGTAATACGAGGTTTTTTCCACGCGAAGAATTATTATAGTTACACCGGAATGCAAATATGAAATAAAAATATGTTACGCTATGTTTACATTTTAATATCATTTATAATGTCGTACAAATGTTAATATTGTACGCTAGCTTAGAAACGTATTCGTCACTCGGCTTTGATTAATGGAGTGAGTTTTTTTGTGGTTTTTTTGGTTGCTAATAAATTCAAATTGTAATGGACATAAGTATATTTGTACTCATTTTAAATGCTATTTATTCACAGATACATCTATATGTATAAAACAAAGTCGGGTTTGTTACAACACTTATAACTCGAGATCTGCTGGACCAATTTCCATGGTTTTTGATTTGTTGGATTTGTCTACGCCCCGAATAGCAGAATACATCTTAGAAATAAAAAAAAAATGACAAATACTTGAAAAATGCGTTATTTTCCCTAAAAGTTCCTTAGTTTCGGAGCTGTCAATTTTTTTGTCAAAATCTGTAAGTAATGTTTGACATTTATGCATGCGTTCCTATTCTATTTAAAATGTATGAATAAACTATTATGTATATTGTTTTTTTTAAAAAGAGTGAAAAGTATTACGCGTGCGTTCAGAAATGTGTAATGAATACTTAATCATTTCAATAAATGCTCATTTGAAACTATTCTCTATCTTATATGGTTTTTAGGCCTCCTTTTTAGGTAACTAAAAGGTAAAAACGGACCCTATTAATCCTCCGCTGTCTGTCTGTCTATCTGTCTGTCTGTCCGTCCGTCCGTCCATCCGTCCGTCTGTCACCAGGCTGTATCTCATAAACAGTGATAGGTAGCTAGAAAGCTACAATTTTCACAAATGTATTGCTGCTACCGCTATAACGACAAAATTAAGTACAAAAAATAAGAAAATGAAAATATTGAGAGGTTCAAGGGCCATACAATAAACGTGTTTTTTTTTCATATATTTTTTGCTCGATAATAATAATGGTAGCAAGTAGACGCCTCAAATTTTCACAGAATTTTAAAGGTATGTGGTGGAGTTAGTGGGTGTTGGTGGCATTGGTGGTGTTCGTAGTGGTGGTGGTGGTGGCGTTGGTGGCGTTAGTTGCGTTAGTGGCTTTGGTGTCATTGGTGTCGTTGGTGGCGTAGGTATTGTTGGTGACTCTGGTGGCGGTGTTGATGGCGTTGGTGGTGGTGGTGGTGGTAGAGTCGCGATGGAGGCATTAGTGGCGTTGGTGACATTGGTGGTGTTGTTGGTAGTTTTGGAGGAATTGGTTGTGGTGGTAGTGATGGTGGTTTTGGTGGCATTGGTGGCATAGGTATTTGGTGATTTTGGTATTGGTGGTGTCGTTGATGGCGTTATTGACGTGTGGTCGTGGCGGTGGTAGAGGTGGTAGCGGTGACAGTGGTGGTGGTGATCGTGGTGGTGGTGACGATGGTGGTGATGGTGGTGGTAGTGTTGATGACATTAGTGGTTAAAAATGCACAACGTTAATTTGAATTTTTAACATCCATCGATAATTCGTGAAATAAAATCAATCCCTACTTAATATTATAAATGTGAAAGTAACTCTGTCTGTCTGTCTGTCTGTTACCTTTTCACGTCCAAGCGAGTGAACCGATTTTGATAAAATTTGGTACAGAGATAGAGTTGACTTTGAGAACGAACATAGGCTACTTTTTGTCTCCTTATATTATCCCCATCTCCCTAAAATAGGGGGTGGAAATTTGTATGGAGCATTCCACAATTTTCAAGATAGAAAGTTAAAACTCGGTATGTGAACTCTTTGAGTTTAACAAACAATACGTACATCATTTTTTTTGTAGAAATCTGCCTTCATCTCCTTAACACGGGGGGTTAAATTTGAAGGTATTGGTCTTAAGGCAGTGTTCCAGCTGGAAAGGCAAAAATAGGAATGCGGACTCTTTATTACTAAAAAAAACAACATTTGCTTATTATTAAATATTTTTTTTTAGAAATCTCCTACATCCCCTAAAATAGGGGATGGAAATTTGTATGGAGCATTCCACAATTTTCAAGATATAAAGTTTGAATTCGGTATGCGAACTCTATGAGCCTAACAAACAATAAGTACATATTTTTTTGTTTTATCTACCGCCATCCCCTTAAAATAGGGAGTGAAATTTGTATTGGGCTTTTCGCAGTGTTGAAGGTGGAAAGCCAAAAATTGATATGCGGCCTCTTTGTTACTAAAAAACAACGTTTAGTTGATATTTAATTTTTTTTGGTAATCTGCCCCACCCCCTATCATAGGGGGTGGCAATTTGTAGGGAGCATTTCACAATTTTCAAGGTAGAAAGTTGAAACTTGGTATGTGGACTCTTTGAGCCTAAGAAATAATTACGTACATATATTTTTTTGTAAATCTGCCCCACCCCCTATCATACGGGGGTGGCAATTTTCAAGGTAGAAAGTTGAAACTTGGTATGTGGACTCTTTTAGCCTAACAAATAATTTCGTACATATTTTTTTTTGGACATCTGCCCCCTTCCCCTAACAGAGGGGGTAAATTTTTTTATTGGACTTTAGCCAACAATTGGTATCCGGACTCTTTGTTACTAAAGAAAACAACGTCAAAGTTCTTAAAATATACACTTTTTGTTTAGAAATCTGCTCCAACCCCTTTAAGAGAGGAGTTGATAGTTTGTGCGTGTTTTGTCAGTTTTTAATGCCGTATTTTATGTCGTGAAAGTGGCAAACAAGCATGCAGTTCACATTGATGTTAAGTGACGACTGCAGCCTATAGACACTTACACAAAGATCAGAGGTCAAAATGCAGATGCGTTACCACTTCTGAGGCCTAAGGTGTTATGCTTCTGTGCCGGAAATTACAGGGCCGTACATTACCTCCTGACCGGAACACGATAGTGCTGAACACTACCATTTAGCGGCAAGAATATTAGGTAAGTCGGTGGTACCTACGCGGGCGAGCGTAAAATTGTTTTTTTGAAATTTGCCTGAAAATTGGTTAACGTGCTTCTTATGTTATGTACGAAAAGTAGTTGCATCAATATTTTTTTTGAAATGTTCCCCCACACCACTAAAAATGGGTAATGGAAATCGGTATGGGACTTAAAGCAATTTTCAATGTGGAATATTAGTGTCTTTGGTACAAAAAAAAAAGGTAAAGCAATAAAACAAATATTAATACTCTATGCAAAAGATAAGAAGTAGTGTTACTCATGGCCTCTGATGGATGGGGTCACAAGTTTTTTCAAACGCGCTAACGCTGTCTTCTTGATCTGCACTTAAGTCGGAGCAGCGGCCGCGCTACCTTTGCTCTGAGTTAGACGGTTAATTCTACATTGATTATTTATTTGCTTTTGATTTTGTTATTGTATACGAAAATGTTATAATAAACTACTGTTCTTAGAGACTTAAAATTTGGTACAAGGGTTCGTTTCAAGAAAGGATTTTTAGAAATAAATATAAAGGACTATATGACAACAGGTATAAACATTTTGGATTACAATAAAAATTGATCTGTGTAAACAAAATGGACAAATTCTGTCTTAAAGGGGGAAAATGAAGTGATAATTTTTTTTATGGAAAGTTTCTCATTTCTGAACTAAACAGTATAAAAATTGGTATACAGGCTCATGATTAGGAATTGTAAAAATGATCTGTTTAAGTGAAATGGATAAATTGACGAATATTTGAAAAACCTAAAAGTTCTCTAGTTTCGGAGCTGACAATTTTTTTTGTCAAAATCTGTAAGTAATGATTGACATTTATGCATGCGTTCATAAACTATTTAAAATGTATGAATAAACTATTACGTATTGAATTTTTTTTAAAATAGTTTTGCATCGCTATTACGCGTATTGCCAGTGTCAAGTAAAACGATATCTACTATAATTAACTAACTCTATTCGTAATAAGCAGCGCAAAAGTCAGAGTCAATTTATCAGTCCGTCAGTCAGTCACAGTCAGTAATTCGAGTAAAGCGATGGCTACTTTACCAGAACATTTAAAAATATTTTTTCTGAGTCGAGAACATGTATCCGCAAAATTCGTATCTTTTGATATATCGTGAAATAAAAACAATAATTTTATAAATTCAAATGTCAATCGCCCGCCATTATGACGTACACTTTTTATTTTGATGTATTACCGTGTGTATATTTGTTTTTTCGCTAAAACTGTAGTGTATTTTTTAATCTTTACTTTAAAGCGATACAAAGTTCGCCGGGCCAGCTAGTTACAATTTAATTATAATACTAACAAACTGTTTTTTTTATCTTTATTAAACGAAAAGGAATTTTTGAACACATGTTCAGTATGATCACCCGTTCCATGGTACATTAACCATTATTTTAACATTTCCGTATTTGTTATAATTTTAAATTTACCAAATTATAATAATATATCATATATATATATGCTTCTATTATATTACATGTCTGTATTATCACATCTCTTTGTGATTGATTTTTGACACACTCCAAGACTTTTTTGGTAAATTTCACAATTTAGTGAACTTAACTTTTTCATACAGAAACCAAAAGTCTTAAATGGCATGTGTACTAAACTGAATAAACTAATATTACAGACGTTTTAGCGAGTAAGAAATAGTATCACAGACCTTAAAAAATCTCATCGAATCTTGTAGACAATAAAGTTCTATTGTTTATTCCTTTGGCCTTGAAATGTTTAAAAAGACTTAAAAGAATACAATTTTCGTAAATCGCAGACACGATATGCGCATTAACATGTTTTTATGTTTATCTATCCTTTATATTATAAAGGAAACATTTGTGGTTTTGTATGCATGTTTGTAACGTTTTCACACAAACTACTAGACCGATTTCAACAATTTTTTCCTTATTTGATAACAGCATCTTCATTGAGTGACATAGGCTCTTTATTAAATTACACGTGCGACGCCAAGGTGAGTCACTAGAGTTCAATAAAGAAAAAGAAAAAATATCATAGACATCGTTTTCATTCTCGTTTGCTTGTTATTAGGTCTGAAGACTACTTAAGTTAGCTTCCAAGATAAAGACGCAAATATTTGAATCTAGTTCAACGGTTCAAAGTAGGTACTTCTTCTAGAAGTACCTACCTACCTAGTTCGGGCATATAGAAAGAATGTCGAATGAGCGAATGACTAAACAGATATACAATGCGAATGTGGATGGTTGCAGAGGCCCAGGAAGACCAAGGCTGACCTACCATGACCAAATAGGTCGAGTTTTGTCTGATGGTGGGGTCAAAAGTCTTAGGAATCGGCGTGCATGTATGAAGAGAATGATGAAGGTAGACGAGTCACGAGAGGTTTGTCAGAACCGGGATGTCTGGTGCTCTACACTCTCCGCCTACCTCGTTAGGGACCTGGCGTGAAGATACATACATACATACATACATACTTCTTCTAGCTAGTTCTACGTCGCATGTAATATAATGTTACTGCCCTTGTTCACCTTAACATACACTTGGTTAAGAACGATGACTGTGATATAATTACTCCAACTCGCTGGTTTTGCGTAAACGATAGTTTATTGTCAGATTTTATTTTTATTTCACTACCGTAAACAAATACCGGAATTGTGTGTTTTTATTTTAATTGACAATGGAACCAGTTTTGAATAGGCTTAAGCCGACTTTAATGCCACATTACAAATATGAACAGTATGGAAACTACGTACAAAACGTTGGAACGGCACACTCGCACAAATAAGCGCATTGACGAGGCCCCTAAGCCACGTTTGCATATTTTAATAATTCTATTAATTAACATCATATGGTGCTGCAGTAGCGATTGCACTCGCTACTCGAGCGTCGATGCGCATGTTTGTGTGAGTTTGCCGTTTCGAACGTTTTGTACGTAGTTTCCCTACTGTTCATTTTTTTACTGTGTTATAATTCTTCTATATTTCTTTAAACGTATCGATCTAGGCGATCGGATGATATCAGTAAGTTTTAATTGTCACGTCCCCCTTTTCCTCCTCCGTCCCTCACCCCGCATGCAAAACGCATACTCTTCAAAGATCGCGATCATTTTTTTTTATTGACTCATGCAGGCACGTCTTGAGACGGGACTAGTCTACTTCACCGGGCAATCGGCGAGAGCGCAAGCGGCGGGCGCTGTCAGTCTAAAGATCGCGATCAACTTGCGGTAAATGATAGTGTTCAGCACTATCGAGTTCCGGTCAGGTGGTAATGTACGGCCCTGTATTTGCCGTCACAGAGGCATAACACCTTAGGCCTCAGCTTGCATGCTTGTTTACCACTTAGGTACATTACATAAAAAAAACTGGGCCTGCTTTATACCTACTATAATTGCTTGCGATAGTGTGAACGCCGTGCTTTATAGTAGGTAGCATTAGGTCTTTCTTTGCTATAATTTAAAACACAATAGTGTAGCCTGAAATAAGTTTAAGACTTTTGACGCATATAATGATGAAAATAACATCATTCCGCATTTTGGTGAACAAAACAACATTATTTATCGTATCGTGTGAACACATTGTTTGAAAAAAAAAACAAGTAACTACCGATTCATATAATACAATGTGTTAAATACTTTAATTGGTTTATTTTTGTTATTGTATTCTTACGTTACCTCTGGAAACCCAGAAATTTATGGAAAATTTTCGATGTGAATTGATATTTGGACGATGAGATTCGGTTATTTATATTCCGGTTATGAGCCTGTGATTAATTTTAATGTATTTACAAAGCGGTTAGGATCCAGTGAGATTTAATTTCCGATAAATCTTAAAACTTAACAAAAAAAAACACCAGTTGATTCCCGACACGGGAAACGAACCCAGGATCGAAGGCTTAATCATCTTGGCAGCATCGATTCAGTAATGTTGATATATCTATATGCAAAATGTTGACAGAGGAGTAGCCCGAAACTGTTATTATATCCAGTGAACCCTTCGCTCCTAACCCTGAAAACGATGTTATAGATCTACCCCCTTAATCTCTCCTTTGTCTTTTTCTATCCTGCAAATTTGACAATGCAACTGACAAAGACAAAGCATTCTATAGCTAAAACGTATCTAATGTACGTTTATGAATAAGGGGGTTAGATTTTAGATGAAAAAATGAGATTCATGTTTGCATATTTTAATAATTCTATTGATTATCATCATATTGTGTACGGGTCGTTACGCGTGCAGCGGCCTTTTATCTAACTAAATGTTAGCTAATGCAATTTGGTTCACCTTTTTTTACACTTTTCGACATGATATATCTTTTTCATAGACTCATTTTAATTTTAATTTTTTACTTAACGGGTAAAAATGGCAACCTAACTGAGTCACTAAGACTGTGGTGTCCGTATGACACCAGACTGTGTCTCATGAAAAAAAAATTGAGCTACACATACGACAACTCAATATTTTTGCTCGATATTAATAACGACTCACTAGCCGTCAACTAAAAAGAATACAATTTTATTAATGTTGATATAAAATTAAACATTTATCTTACAAGTCGTTCACGTCACGTGCTCTGAACGCACAGTGTGATTGGCTTAAAATTAGTCAATTCTCCTAATTGATATTTTGACAACGAACCCGTTGATCGCGTATGGAATGATGCATTTGTAAATAGATTGATAAAATTAAAATGGTTGACTAATAATCAGACGTAAGTACTATTTGATTTCAATCAACTTTATACATTATTTAATGGCTGTGTTGATGTTGATAATTTTAATCGTATTATTAAATTGGTTTAGCTGGTTTATTGCGTATTTCACATAGGTTTAATATATCCTACAGCCACCTACGTAGTTTTTAATCTTTCATCAGTACACAATTCTTTAATTAGTAATAATATTAAAATTATTAATATAATATTATAAAAATTTATATATTTTTTGTAATATTAAAAATATATAAAATTGGAGTGTATGTTTGTAATATTAAAATAACCGCTTTTTACTAAATAAATATGCGGTACATATACCAAAACAATGTTTTTTACAATTTTTGTCTGTCTGTCTGTCTGTTTGGCGGGTCTAATCTTGGTAACGGCTGGACAGATATTGACGGGACTTTCACTGGCATATAGCTGATGTAATATGGAGTAACTTAGGCTACTTTTATACTAGCTGCGCCCACGACTTCGCCCGGGTAGATACTGAACAATCATAAAAACTCATGCGGGTGAAGTCGCGGGCACAGCTAGTTATTATAATAAAACTGTTCCATTCCATAATGCAATTAATACAGATGTAATATTATGTGAAAATTCTAATAAAATATCAATTAAGGTGATCGTGCACTTACACAATTTAGGTCAATAACACAATGGCGAGTGCGTTGCATGTTGAGTCATATGTGCTGGAGTAGCTCCCAAATGTCTACTTAGGCATTCGCAATGGGCGTCAAGGCCGATCAAGGACCGACTACTAAATACGCCGTGTGTATAGCTCCAGTAATGGAGCTCGCGGGCGTAAGCACCACCGCATTACCTAATATACTTGCCGCTAAATGGTAGTGTTCAGCACTATCGTGTTCCGGTCAGGTGGTAATGTAGGGCCCTGAAATTTCCGGCACAGAGGCATAACACCTTAGGCCTCAGGAGTGGATCAGATCAGATGCGTTAATCTGCATTTTGACCTTGGTCTTAGTGTGTGTGTCTATAGGCTGCAGTCATCACTTAACATCAATGTGAACTGCATGCTTGTTTGCCACTTACATTACATAATAAAAAAACTTACTATATTTTCGTAATAAAGATAGGATACATGATGATTCTTATATAAATATAATATAATTTCTTCATATATAAATATGAACGTAGGCATTTTCCTACTTACCTATAACAAAATAAAAAAAGTTGCGCTAGCTCATGCTCTTCTTTTTCCAATACTGGATTATGCTGACATAAGCTATCTTGATGTGACCCAGGAGCAATTTAATAAGCTTGAGCGTCTCCAAAAATTTTCATAAGGTTCATATTTGGTTTACGTAAGTATGATCATATCTCCGAATTTCGTAAAAAGCTTAAGTGGCTCCCAATTAACCATCGCCGGGATACACACATTCTTTCTCTTCTGTACAATGTGCTATTTAACCCTGCAACTCCACTATACCTGAGTGATCGCTTCAACTTTCTTAATAATAATCACTCCCTTTCACTTCGTTCTTCCAATAATCTTTCCCTTAGTACTCCTTTACACTCCTCTCTATTCTATCACAAATCTTTTTCAGTTAAAGCAGTTCAACTTTGGAATAATTTGCCTGTCGAGATTAGTAAAACTCAAACTATTGCTATCTTCAAGAAACAAGTTAAACATTTTTACCTTAGTCTCTAACTTTCTTAGTTCTACTTCTAATTTCCATCTTTCCTATCCCTATCTCTCTCATTCCCTTTATTTCTGTTATTCATCAATTGTGCGTTTTTTTTGTTTTTTTGCATTCCATGAAACTTGTTGATGTACTTATGACATTATATGTATATTGTATCTTACACAGTTGTTACATTAAGTATGTACACCCTACCGACTACTAAATTTGTGATCCTTTATGCAAGGTTGCCTGGCAGAAATCGCTACCTGAGCGATAAGGCCGCCTACTGTACCTGTTTTACTGTCGTCTATTTATGTTAATTGTTTCTGTTTGATGTACTACAAGAAATAAATAAATAAATAAACAAACAAAATATTCACACCAGCCTCGTTTCATAGGCGCTCTTACTTTGAAACCTTTAAGGGGCAACTTCAAACTACAAACATGATTTTGCTTATCTAACGGAAGGTGTTCATACTCAAACTCAAAAATTCATTTAATCACTTGGAAATAATAGAATTTGCTTGTGATAGGTCAAATTACAAATATAAAATTAAAGCGAATAACAACTGATACGTTGATTAATATGTCAAAGTTAACAAAATAAAATAAATAATAGTCCAAAACTACTTAATAATAAAAATAGGTATCAACAGAATGTTCCATACTCTCTTTTACAAACGGCAAGATAAGACTAAACAAAAAAATATGGGACATTCTTTGTCATTCACTGGCAGAGTTCCAAAGCCCACATTACTGAGAAAAAACCTGCCAAAACAAAACTCAGTAGGGTCTTTTCAAAATATGTTCCTTAAAAATATTTCATTCATACGCAATGCTCACACAAATATTACTAAGAAGTTACTAAGAATTTTCAGTTAATAATATAAAATAAAAATACTCATTCCATAATGGTGTACGAACTATGCCGTTTCATTTAAAATTTCAAGAAACTATGAAACATTCAATTTATGTATCTGATAGATCGCACTGAATGTCGTCAGTGAAAAGTCGATCTTGGGTCTAAACAAGTTGGCCACCCCTGCTTTATGGGATCGGTAAGGGTTTGAAAAAAGTATTTAATTACAATTAAGAACAATTTTCAGGTAATCCGATAGAAAATACCCATTTTAGAAAAAATCGCTAATTGTCCTTTTTGATACCCCCCTTTTAGGTTTAGTAGCCTAAAATTTGAAACAACAAAATCGAATGCAATCTAGGTTAATTTTAGGGTTACTAAGACAATTGTAATAACAATATTTGTATGATGTCAATGAAAGAGTGGTATAAAATTGGTGAATGATTTAAAATAATAAGGTATGTATAGGGATATATGTGTATATGTATATGGATAAGGAAAAGGAAATTATAAATAATGATAAAAAAAACAATAAACAAAATATTTAAGTGGTCAATTAAAATAACTGTTAATCATTAGCGTGATAATTATATAATACTTATATAAAATAAAATATTAAAAGCGACCGTGGCCTAATTTTTTGTCAGAATTAGGCATTGCTCATGTAATAATACAGAAAAGATAATGCGTTTCCTGTTGCTGGCTTTTATAAAAATATCTAATCTTGGACAATGAGGTTAATCTATCTAAAGAAGACACGGGAAACAGAAGGCCGGTTCCATTTTTAAATAATTTTGACAGATATGTCAATATGGTGTTGTGACGTAATTACCTACATAGAATAAAAAGCGAACATGCTATTTCTTCTATTTTTTTTTGTCTCTTTAATGTATTGGTGTACAATAAAGTATAAAATAATAATAACATGATACTTTTAAATTCTTGAGTATTTTACTTCATCCTGATTGGTCTGTGACTTCACCAGTCACTGTAATCACTGTAATGCTGAGCGTTCTTAGACGACTTGTTAGGCTTGTCAAATAAAAAAAAAATTAAAACTTTGTATGAAAATAAAAGTTGTGTTAACATTGTTATTGTTTACGTGAAATGATTTGAAACTTGATATAGATGAACACCCTTCAATATTGTTCGACCTTTTCGGCCTCACCTTGCATAATAACTTAATTTAAAATTGCTGTGTCCACGACTTCGTCCGCGTGAAAATGTATGATTGTTCAGTATTTATCCGGACGAAGCCGTGGGCACAGCTAGTATAAAAGTAGCCTAAGTTACTCCTTATTACGTCAGCTATCTGCCAGTGCAAGTCCCATTAAAATCAGTCAAGCCGTTCCCGAGATTAGCGGGTACAAACAGACAGACAGGCAGACGGACAGACAGACAGACAGACAAAAATTGTAAAAAATGTGGTTTTGGTATATGTACCGTGTACACATACATATGCATTTAGTAAAAAGCAGTTATTTTAATATTACAAACAGATACTCCAATTTTATTTATTTGTATAGGTTATTATCATTAATTTAATTTGTTCTCATCAGTTGTATTTAATAATAATTCCTTACATTAATTCCTTTTTCTTTGTTATTATTCGCGTGGAGAATCTTGTCATAATTAAAAAATAATTCCAATTTAATCCTTGTTTAAGATAGATAATTGTTCAAGTAACAATAATACAATGTTTAACCACAGTAAATAGATACAAACAGTATGGTAACTAAGCCCATTTTATAAAATATTTACCTACACTCCATTGAAGCAACAAAGGTGTCACTAAATATTTTAAACAATGGTGTTATTATTTTTGCATTTACTGACGTTTACTCAATCGTATTGGGATGTTGACTATTTTTTTATTGGTTACCCTGTAATAATATTGGATAAATTAATACTATTTGTCTTTGAAACATATAGTCAATGGGGTAGTCAATTGGGTACTCTTATTATGATAAAGAATTCAATCAATTCCAGGGAACGTAGGGACATAGTTGACTTATCAGTGGAACATGTTGCGGAAATATCTTGTGTTGAGCTGGAGAAGCATATAATAGTGTGCGTTTACAGACCACCAAATTACCAAAACATTAACGTATTTGACTCCACTATGGAGGATGTATTGAAAAAAGCTTGTTCTAGTAAAAAATCTGTTATTGTATGTGGAGATTTCAACATTAATATTTTGGAAAATAGCTCTAATAGTTGTAGACTATTGAATCTTTTTATGTCGTTCAATCTAAGTAATGTTTTTTTGGAACCCATTCGAGTGAGTCCAACCTCAGCAACTTGTATTGATAATATATTTTGTGATCTTAAATATTTAGATAAAAATATTGTTAACTGCATGCCTTCGGATCATAGCGGGCAAATAATGACTTTTGCCACTGCTAATAGTAAAAATGGGGGTGTAAGGGGTCTCAACCAACACCATCGAGACCCAAGCCAACCTCACCTGCACGTGGTGCACCCTGCTACATAACAAACGAGGCTCTGGCGACCTGCCAACACGCACTGGACCAGCGTGGCGGGTTATGGTCTAAACCCCCCCAAGATGGAAATGCAGACGAGGAAAAGGCCCCAAGTGCCCGGCGGCTCCAGGAGCAAAACCGGCGTAGACGGGCGCTGGTCGAGCTCTGGAGCCAGGGGTGCTAAGAATCTCCGGGTGAGTCGCTTCCGTCAAACGACTTCGGCATGCACAACGGAAAACCGACGTAGGTTATCACTGGTAACATACAATACACACACGTTAAGGACAGACGAGAAAATTGCTGAGCTGGAAGAAGAATTGAACAAGTTGCACTGGGACATCTTAGGTCTATCTGAAGTCCGTAGAGAGGGAGAGGACACGATAACCCTGAAGTCTGGCAACTTGTTCTACTACCGGGAGGGCGACCAGCAGTCCCAAGGTGGTGTCGGGTTTATCGTCCACAAGTCTCTCGTTAACAACATTGAATGCATCACGAGTGTGTCGAGTAGGGTCGCGTACCTGATACTCAGAATATCCAAGAGATATTCCTTGAAGGTCATCCAGGTCTACGCACCGACCTCGGCACACCCGGACGACGAGGTGGAAGCTATGTATGAGGACATAAGTAGGGCCATACATACTTCCAAAACGTATTTCACTGTTGTAATGGGAGACTTCAACGCAAAGCTGGGCAAGAGATGCGATAATGAGCTGAGAGTGGGGCAATTTGGATGTGAGAATCGGAACCCTAGGGGCCAGTGGCTGGCCAATTTTCTGGAGAAGGAGGAACTTTTTATGATGAACTCCTTTTTCAAGAAGCCGCCTCATAGGAAATGGACCTGGATGAGCCCAGACGGTTCCACAAAAAATGAGATAGACTTCATTATGACCAACAAGAAACACATATTCAATGATGTCTCCGTGATTCACAGGGTGAAAACCGGAAGTGATCACCGAATGGTTAGGGGCACATTGAATTTAAACATCAAGATCGAAAGATCTCGTCTAATGAAGTCTACGCTCCGACCTACTATTTCTCACATACAAAACCCTGAGAGCTTTCAGCTCGAATTGAAAAATCGCTTTGCTTGCCTGGAGGATTGCATCTCAGTGGACGATATGAATGACAGGTTGGTAGAAACTGTCCAGTCGGTGGAGTATAAATACTTTAAAACTCGCCGACAAAATAGACCTCAAAAACTAACCGATCGAACCCTCAACCTTATGGCAGAACGACGCTCAATGACACTGCAGACCTCTGATGAAGCTGAAAAATACCGGCAACTTAATAGACAGATCCAACAGTGCTTGCGGCACGATATCAGATCTTTCAACACAAAATGTGTTGAGGAAACGATAGAGCGAAACAAGGGCTCCAAAGTGTTTGCAAGGGATCTGTCTATTGGACAGAGCCGGATGATGCAGCTGAAGACAGAGGACGGCAGTTTAGCGTCGACTAAGCCTGAGGTATTGCGGGAGATCGAGAGGTTCTATGGGCAGTTATATACCTCGGTCGCACAACCTGCCTCTGATTTGGTCAGAGACCCGAGAGCCAAATTAACCCGACACTATACCGAAGATATCCCGGACATCAGCCTGTACGAGATTAGGATGGCCCTCAAACAGCTTAAGAACAACAAGGCGCCTGGAGAGGACGGAATCACTACAGAGCTTCTGCAAGCGGGTGGATCACCGTTACTGAAAGTCCTTCAGAAGCTCTTTAATTCCGTCCTATTCGAAGGTACTACGCCAGAAGCATGGAACAGAGGCGTGGTGGTGCTTTTCTTCAAAAAAGGTGATAAAGCCCTATTGAACAACTATAGACCCATCTCGCTTCTGAGCCATGTCTACAAGCTGTTTTCGAGGGTGATCACGAACCGTCTCGCTCGCAGGTTTGATGACTTCCAGCCTCCCGAACAAGCCGGTTTCCGAAAAGGCTATAGTACCATAGACCACATACACACGCTGCGGCAGGTTATACAGAAGTCCGAGGAGTATAACCGGCCATTATGCTTAGCGTTCGTGGACTATGAGAAAGCCTTTGATTCGGTTGAAACATGGGCTGTGCTGCAGTCTTTACAGCGTTGCCACATTGACTATCGGTATATCGAAGTGTTGAAGTGTCTGTATAAAAACGCCACCATGTCAGTCCGAGTACAGGACCAATGCACGAGGGCGATTCCTTTGCAGAGGGGAGTAAGACAGGGAGATGTCATCTCACCTCTGCTCTTCACCAATGCAATGGAAGACGCCTTCAAGCTCCTGGAATGGCAAGGACTAGGCATCAATATCAACGGCGAATACATCACTCACCTTCGGTTTGCCGACGATATTATAGTCATGGCAGAGTCGCTGGAAGATCTCAGCACAATGCTCGAAGACCTCAATCGAGTGTCCCAAAGAGTGGGCCTTAAAATGAACATGGATAAGACCAAGGTCATGTTCAATAACCTTGTATCGCCCACTCCAGTGTCAGTTGGGAACTCGATGCTCGAAGTTGTCGACGACTACGTCTATTTAGGACAAACCATACAACTAGGCAGGTCGAACTTCGAGAAAGAGGTCATTCGCCGAATCCAACTCGGCTGGGCAGCGTTCGGGAAGTTAAGGAGCGTTTTCTCGTCAAACATCCGGTGCGTTTTACCGGTGATGACCTACGGTGCCGAGACGTGGTCTCTCACTATGGGTCTCGTAAGAAAGCTCCAAGTCACTCAGCGGTCAATGGAAAGGGCTATGCTTGGCGTTTCCCTACTGGATCGAATCAGAAATGAGGAGATCCGTAGGCGAACGAAAGTCGCTGACATAGCCAAGCAGATTTCCAAGCTGAAGTGGCAATGGGCAGGGCACATAGCTCGGAGAACCGATAGCCGCTGGGGCAGAAAGGTTCTCGAGTGGAGACCACGTATCGGCAAACGCAGCGTAGGACGTCCACCTGCAAGATGGACCGACGACCTGATCAAGGCTGCAGGTACCCGCTGGATGCACGTCGCTTCCGATCGGTCGGCATGGAGGTCCTTGGGGGAGGCCTATGTTCAGCAGTGGACGTCTTATGGCTGATATGATGATGATGATGAATAGTAAAAATATAACACAAAAAACATACAGACAAATAACTTCTGCTAAATTAAACTATTTTAATGACATGTTAACTAAAGAGTTATATTCCCAAAAGTTTGATTTAAATAGTGCAAATAATTGTTATGAGCAAATTTTTAAGGTACTTAATACACAATTTAATAAAACATTTAAAATTAAAACTAAATCTACCAAATATAAATTTAGTTTCTGTGATTGGGCTACAACTGGCATTCGTAAAAGTAGGGAGAGATTATTCGAATTATATGGCCTTAAGAATTGTATGCAAAATGAAAAACTTAATAAATATATTGCTACATATTCAAAAATTTACAAAAATGTGTGTCAAAAGGCAAAGTCTATATATTTGAGTAGGAAAATAATAAATGCAGACGATAAGATGAAGGCTACGTGGAAAGTAATAAATAGTGAAGCAGGCAAAAATAAACGGAGTGATGGTCGCGTGATTTTGGAGACATCTCAGGGTACTGTGAGTTCGAATCCTGACATTGCGCAGCACTTTGTAGAATACTTTGCTAAGATTCCCTTTGAAATTACAAAACCCTTAAACTCATCCTCTTTATTATCCATTGATATTCTGAAAAATAACGTAGAAGCTTGTACTATTCAATTTAGGTTTAAACATGTTAGCCCACAGTCTGTAAGATCAGCTTTTCATCAAATTAAAATAAAAGCTACCGAAGATATTTATGGCATGTCTGTTATGGTGTGTAAGTCGATTATAGATACCTTAGCTCCTTACTTAGCATCAATTTTTAACTTATGTATTGATCAGGGAGTCTTTCCAGATTTATTAAAGTTTAGTAAAGTTATACCGCTATTTAAATCAGGTGACAATAAAAACCCTAATAATTATAGACCGGTATCTATTCTGCCCGTTCTCAGTAAAGTGTTCGAAAAACTGATGCTTACTCAATTGCTGCAACATTTCAATACAAATAACATCTTACACGAACAGCAATTTGGTTTTACAAAAGGACGTTGTACAACCGATGCCGGTGTTGCTTTATTAAAACATATTTTTGAAGCTTGGGAGGATTCACAAGATGCTATAGGTATATTTTGCGACCTTTCAAAGGCGTTTGACTGCGTGGACCACAATACATTAATTGGCAAACTTGATCATTATGGACTTGAAAATAAAGCTCTTCAACTTGTTCAATCATACCTTAAGGATCGGGAACAAGTAGTTCAAGTGAATGGAGTAAAATCTCAAGGTGCAAAGACAGGAATGGGTGTCCCACAGGGCTCAATATTAGGACCATTTCTGTTTTTAGTCTACGTTAATGATTTACTTCATTTGATGCCTAATAGTATGCCCAAAACAATTTTATTTGCAGACGATACTTCAATAGTTTTTAAAATGAACAGACGGAATCCAGATTACGATACTGTAAATAAGGTCATAGGAGAAGTACATAAATGGTTTACTGTCAATAATCTTGCACTGAATAGTAAAAAAACCAAATGTATCCGTTTTACCCTCCCTAATGTAAAAAGTAAAGAAGGAGACATTTTTATAAACAATGACAAAATTCAATTTGTTGATGACGCTACCTTCTTGGGAATAACGCTTGACTCGAAGTTACAATGGGGACCACATATTAGGCAGTTAGCGAAACGTCTGAGTGCCGCAGCTTATGCTGTTCGAAAAATTAGGCAATTAACTGATATAGACACTGCAAGACTTGTTTATTTTAGCTATTTTCACAGTGTCATGTCCTATGGTATTTTATTGTGGGGTCGAGCGGCTGACATACAATCAATTTTTGTATTACAAAAGAGGGCCATTAGAGCGATGTATAACTTACGTAGTCGTGATTCTTTGAAAGAACTATTTAAAGAAATAAATATAATGACAGTCCCTTGCCATTACATCTATGAAAATATACTTTTCGCGAGGAAAAATCTACATCTGTTTGATAAAATCTCCGATAGGCATAGTTATAATACGAGGAATAAGAACAAGTTGTCTCTGCCAAGTTTTCGACTGACGAAAACTAATACATCTTTCCTAAAATATAGTGTAGAATTTTATAACAAGATCCCAGCCGGGATTGCTGAACTCACCGATGGTAAATTCAAAGCATTAATTAAACGCACTCTATGTAAAAAGGCTTACTATAAACTCGAGGACTATCTCAAGGATAGAAATGTTTGGCTAAATGCTGATCTAGCTCCACAAAGGTGTTAAATGTAATAATCAAAGTGTAATGTTGATATTATATTGTTAATTTTAAGCTTGTTTAAATTATGGAAATTTGTAAAAATATGCCTAAGAGATATTTTTAAAAGAGCCGACTGAGTTTTTTCCGGCAAGTTTTTCTCAGATCATATTGGCCTTTGGAACTTTGCCGGTGAATGACAAAGAATGACTCTTTTTCTTTTCTTTTTACTCTTTGTTATCAGTTTGTAAAGGGGAAAAGAGACATTTTACTGATATACTTTTTACATTAGTTTATGACATTTAGTTTTATCTTAGTGATATTCTTGACTTTACATATATTTTTTATCTTGTTTGACATGTATATCAATTGTTATTCGCTTTAATTTATTTTGTTTGTTTTTGACGTGTCATAAGAGGTGCCTGTCACCCTAAATGAATAAATGAGTTTCTGATTCTGATTCTGATTCTGAATGAGTACTTAAAAGTTGTTAAGATATAACGATTCAAAATGTTGCGAATTGTGAACCACCGTTTGATTCGAAGGGTCGCGAGTTCGATCCCCGCACCGGAACTAATATTTGTATGGCCTACGGATATTTGTTTCGGGTCTGGGTGTTTGTGTATGTGTTGTATGTGTACAACGGCACCCACGACACAGGTTTAATATTTTTTACATACATAAGTAGTTATAAAAAAAACAAACATATACTATGAGAAATTAAAAAATAGTGCGCCGCCGGCAGCGGGAACAGGGTCCAAGCTATCGGTGGTTAGGGTCACGGAGACAGGAACCTCGTCGCTATACGTGCCGTGCCGAGGAGTATCGCCTTCTGTATTTGACCCATGATCCAACCTTGATCTTATTATTATTATAGTTTTAAGTACGGCAGACAGTTTAATTTTGATATAACTTGTAGATCTTTGTTTTTTGTTTTGTCTTAAAAATAACAAAACTGAGTGCTAATTACTTGGGTGTTTTTAATAGTTCCGACAACAGTACAATCTGTCGAATACTGCAACGAGTTGTCGAGGCCGGGCGAGTTTCTCTTCCCCTCACCCACTCGGCTAGGCAGGATAATAAATAGCTACCCCGACAAACTTCGTATCGCCTTAGAGGTATAAACAAATTAACTGTCCAAAAAATCGAAAAAAAAATGGTGAGTGAAAAAGAATCACCTTTACCATTTAGGGATATAAAAAAAGACTACAACCGATTCTCATACACACAAAATTTTATAATGATCGGTCTAGCCGCTGCGGAGGAGTATTGTTACAAACACTGTCACACGCGATTTTTTTAAATATGTTAGATTTTATAACAATACATCATTCTTGCCTTTCAAAATCACCAGGAAGTTTAAAAAATGATAGCTCCGGTTTTGATGATGCAGAGTTCAAACAGTCGTATACCACGCAATACGTTCGTGGCATCTTTAAAACACTTGGAAATAAAAACAAATCGCAACGTAACCGCTCGTCTCGACGCGACACTCGCTACTGTAGCACTGCGAGAACCGCTTAGAGGCCTCGTAGGTGCACATGTTTGTGTGAGTGTGCCATTTTGAACGCTTTGTATGCAGTTACTTTACTGTTTACAATCTATTTACTGTGGTTTAACTACCTCTGTAATGGATTAGGATAAATTATTTTTATCGAGTCCATAAGTAAATACCTACCTTACGTCGCCATAAAATGTCACTTTCAATTTTTATATATTCCTGTAATTATAGGTTAATATTCTATTATTCTATAGTATTTGAAATTGTGCATTTTATGATTTTTTTTTAAGTTTCTGTGAGACGTTTCCACGTGTTCTGTCAGTAAGCGATTATGTAAAAGTGGAGTAAATTGACTTAAGCTGACTGTGCAACCTGTGTAGATTGTCGTGTTTTAGTACAAACACGTCAATGATCTTTGAATAATATTTTTTTTTAGTTGATTCACAACAACAAAAATTGTAAATAAATATCATCCTTAAAGTCATGAGTATTACTAATCGTGCTTCAAAATCATTCAAAAGTTGCAAGTTTCTGTACCAGTGTATAATCCCTCAGGCCACGAGAAAAATATGACAATTGATTTCTTATTGACCCATTTGGGTCCATTGCGGCTTGAGGCATATGACTTGAAACGGATCATGCTCATAGAAACTCCAACTTCTTACTAACAAAGTAATAGTGATACTATTCTCTGATCAAAACATTTTGTTTTTTGTAAATTTTAACCCATGTATTTCTTCTCTTATATTAATACAATGGTATTAATAAGTTTTAGCATGTCTCTTTAAACAATTTATACCTGGTCATCTTACCCTATAATTTTCGTTGTAGAGTCCGACCAAGAGTAACCGGTAATGTTTGCATAACAGACACATATAAAATTGAAAAAAAAAATTCTGTAACAAATCCGTGACTATAAAATAGTTTTTTCAATGAATTAACGCAAAAACTAAGCGACTATGTTACTGCAGATCTGTATCAACAGAAACATTACATGTTTTTTCGACTAAAATTAAATGGACATACTGATAAACTTACAAATTTAACAAAAATACGTTATTATTCAAGTTTTTCATTTTATGGAGCTGCGTCAGTGTATTCTAATGTTTATTAAATAGGCAATAAAAGTTAGTAAAGCTACATTTCCTGGTACAGAAACTTGTGTCACATTATTTATGACTCTATCTATGTTTAACACGTTGATATGGTTATGTGTCTGTATAAATATAGATAAACTAAATAAATGAACATTCAAACACATTCTGTCCCATTCATAGTGACACTTTGTTAACTTTATTGATCAACTTTGTTGTGTAGTCAGTTTACTTATGGCCGAGTATTCAAACGTCGCTCACTTTTAAGCAACCCTCAAATGTGCGCGATCTCTATCGTTTGAATGTATTTTATAAAGACAGAAGATTTTTAAGTCCCACTTAGATTTAAGTGACGTTTGAGTATTTGGCCGTTAGAATGTTAATTGGAAATGATTACAGTACCTACTCAACAATTAATATTGTACATCGAGCCTGCGAAAGAGACGATCGGCTCGTTTCCACTTCATAGAGCGTTATCTCTGTTACGCACTGCCTACGTAAGCCTTGACAGTCCGGTATTGGTCAAAACTTGATCAAAATGGTCGACAAACTTCAAATAGGTACGGTGCGAAAGAGATCGCTCTACAGGCCCGAAATAAGCCGAAGTCTCCTTCCTAGTCTCGATGTGCAATATTTATTGTTGAGCACTATACTAAATAGGTATATTGACAGTACACCACCACATCTTTTTAGGGTTCCGTAGTAAACAAGAAACCCTTATAGTTTTGCCATGTCCGTCTGTCAGTCTATCTGTCCGTCAGCGGTTTAACGCAAAAACTATTGGTACTAGAGACTTGAAATTTGGCACAAGTATACACCTTAAATACGCCGACAAAGCGGTAGAATAAAAACATGAAAAATATAATTATTTAGGGTACCTTCCCTACATGTAACGCACGGATACTTTTTTTATTTTTCGTTTTCTATATAGTGTGGGGTATCGTTGGATAGGTCTTTCAAAAATGGGATATGCTTTCATCATTTTTGGATTTAGTTAACTCTTCGTGACTTACTATGCTTTAAAGTGCGAATTTTCGTACCTCCCATAGAGACTAAACGGTTGTTGTTAGAAATTCAAACGTTACGGCAATAGTAGCTACATATAACGAAATTAAAAGAAAAACTATCACACCTAAGTTGGCTTTTCAAGTTTGTGATAAATTGTGCCTAATAGTCGACGATGGCCCGACACGCACTTGACCGGTTTTTTGTATGTTATAATGAGAAGAAATAAGTTGCAGTTAACATTGGTGATAAGTAAACACTGTAGCCTATAGACTTCTACACGAAAACCAAAAGTCAAAATGCAGATGCAGTGCCACCTCTGAGGCCTAAGTGTTATGCTTCTGTGATACTTACTTAAAATAAGAACATGCGAGAAATCTAATATTAGGGTTGTCTGCTTCAAAAGGATAAAAATTCATCCTCATTGGCATCTCGGTTTTTTTGAACATGTATAATATAATATGTATGCAGTAGCCACCTAATGTGAGTTTGTGTGTGTGAGCGTCTCTCTCTCTCTCTCTCTCTCTCTCTCTATATCTCTCTCCCTCTCTCTCTCTGTGTGTGTGCGTGCGTGCGTGTTTGCGTGCGAGCGTGCGTGAGTGCGGGTGTCTGTGTGTGTGTCTGTATGTGCGTGAGTGTGTGTTTAATAAAAAGTTTAGCACATAGTTCACGCATATATCATGCGGGAACTATTTGCGAATAAGTAGGTGTGGTTACAGGGATATTAACATCTTGATGGAATAATGATTGAAGGTCAAGAGAATACACTCACAGGCATAAATTAATATAATAATGGATTCTTATTTACATAACTCTTCACATTTTTAATCAAATATAAATATTAAGTAAAATCAGTCAATATTAATCGGTCAATGACCGCAATTAAGGTTGAAGGTCAGAGGGCTTGGCAATATTTCATTAATTTTGCATATTTTCATGGGTTTTTTGGTATAATTTATAATTTAGCAAGAACAGTTTTATTTTTTAATATCAGGAAGACATTAGTATGAGTTATTAACGGAGATTAATATATAACAGTTATTACATTTGTTAGTTTTTAATGTTTAATGACAGTTTAATATAACATTGATTTATTGACTTGATATCGAAAAAAAAATATCTAATTAACTAGAACAGAGTCGTAGGCTTCATACGCATTATGCGGGTAGCCGCAATGCGGCTGACCGCAGGATGCGGTTGCAAATGCGGCCAGCCGGATCACGGGCAGCCGCATTCACAGCCGCAACGTGGGGTTGCGAGTACTGGGTGCATCCTCATTTGCAAACACGAGATGAGAGCAAACATTTTGCAATACCTATTTTTCGAAGAACTAAAAAAATATGAAGATAAGCTCAATGGCGAGCAGCCACAGACTTAGCCGCACAGTGCGTATAGCAACCGTCCGGGTGGCCGTCACTCGGGCAGCCCTTCGAGCGACTGGAGCGGTCTGCGGGTAGCCGCAACGCAGTGCGCATAGAAATGAATATTACGTACATAATTGTGCTTGCGGTCAGCCGGACGGCTAGCCGCATTGCGGGTAACCGCATAGTGCGTATAAGCGCTTATACAAATTGACTCAATTGTTTATAGAGATTAAAGCTATCACACGACAAGTAGGTATGTATAAAGACATCTGTTTTTTTGTAATAATTATATTTTTATCAAAACAAGTACCTAGCTCAGTTATATTTATACTTGGTTTAGCTGTTTCTATGCAAACAACATGGAAAGTTTCGGAGTCAGTTGTAACGTTAATAAAACTTATAATTTCGGAGAAAAGTGGATATGATTTACGTACGGACAGATATATATACAGACTTACAGACAAGACGAATTTATAAAGGTTCCGTTTTCGCTATTATTTTACTCTAAAAACAACTTCTGTAGTGCGCTAAATTAATAAATCTATTTTTCTAATACAAAACGTAACTTCACCCTTGTAATCCCCGAAGGGGTAGGCAGAGGTAACTGCATGCATTCAAGCATACATGCAAACACCCACGACTCGCCGGTTACGTTTTGGCCCATGTAACAGGTGGGGAACCTGTTGCCATCTCCGGGCACATTACCAAACTCCGAGGTACTGGGAAAATTCCAGAAAATAATTATTAATATTTTTTTCAAATAAATTTCATTATTTTCCATTCCAGACTTATTAAACAATGCCAGCCCCATTTCATACTAAATTATAAAATTAATTACCTCTATTATGTGGATTTAGGGAATTCAGGCACATTAAGCTTCTTAGTGGTTTGAGGAGCTTAGTAAAAACCTCTAGAGGCAACGTAGGAAAACAGGGTATATGAATAAATACAAAGTAGCAAATAAATTAATTATCCTTTAATAATTTATTTATTTATTATTTATTTATTTATACTTTCAAGCACAAAAATGTAACATGAGGCGGACTTAATGCTAAGTAGCATTCTCTGCCAGTCAACCTTTGAGTTGTATAGAAAACATTAAAAAGGTGCAGAACATTGCAAATAATCTAAACTAGTTATAACGACTAAAGATAAGTATAAATAACATTTTTAAAAGTAACAAACACAAGAATACCTATTGTTATATGGAATATATTACTTAAACCGAAATAATACACATATATATATATATATATATATATAAGCTAAATATATATTTTTATAAATACATATATATATATAACACATATACACATATATATCCAAATACATATACCTAAATACCTATAAAAATATTTAAATAAATGCAATGAAAAATAGTAAACTCAAAGCAGACATAGCGTGAAGAACATGTAGATAACTGTCACAAATGTACAAAAAACTCAAAGCATCCTCAAATAATGCTCACGTAGCTTTCGTTTAAACGATAATTTAGTCGTAGCTTTTCTGATGTCCACGGGGAGTGCGTTCCAAAGCTTTATTGCCGAAATGGTGAAAGAGTTAGACATGAAACCTGTTCGGTGAAAAGGAATGATAAGGGTGAGATAATTAGAAGAACGAAGACAGAGATCATGAGAGTTACCCAGGATTTGAAATTTGCTTTTGAGATAATCAGGAGAGTTTGGATCGTTAATGATAGAGTATAACAAGCATAATAATCTGATGGATCTACGCTGTCGAATAGGCAGCCATTTCAACTTACAGCGGTAGGAAGAGATATGATCAAATTTGCGTAAATTGAAAATAAAGCGTATACAATTATTATAAATACGATCCAGTTTATTTAGAAATTCTTGAGATAGATCAGGATAGCAAACATCAGCATAATCGAGTATGGGGAGCAAAAGTGATTGAACAAGAAGTGATTTGGTCTTAGATGGCAAAAAAAATTTAAACCGGTATAGAGACTACCGATAGAGAATAATTATGGTGTGTGCCATAATTGTCTCGGTTATTTGGTTAGCAGGACACTTTTTTATGTCTGCATGACATAAAAAACAGGTGAAAACATGACAGGTGTGTAAAAAGAAAGATTAAATTCACATAATAACAATAATTTATTGACAAAAATATTAACATCAATTCACTATATATTGATTTCATAGATTCCCGAATTAAAATTAATTGTATTTTGGGAATGAGTGACTTTGCCTGTTGGTAGTGAATTAAGGATATACAATATCCCTTTAAGCAATTATAATTAAAGATCTACATATTGTTTTCAAAACGAAATGATAGGTCAATGCGTATGTAAACATAATTCTTGAATATTTATGTCTCTGAACGTACTGATTTGATCGAAAGATGTGCGTACCAAATATGGAATTATTTAAAAGATTTTAATGTAAAAAATGGTAAGAAAAAAATTAATTTGTGGGACTTGAACTAGCAACCACTGGATCACTGTTAAAGTCGTTCTACCTGCAAAGCTACTGATTTCAGTACTCACATTTTTTTCCCCATTTTTTTTTATAAGTTATACTTACTTCTTTTGGCGTGATTGGAAAAAATGATGAGAGTGAATTTTTAAGACCTCGACCGACAAAAGCAACAGTCTGAAGTTTTTTTTTTATGTTATGGAAGTGGCAAACAAGCATGCAGCTCACATCGATGTTAAGTGATGACTGCAGCCTATAGACACTTACACAAAGACCAAGGTCAAAAAGCAGATGCGTTACCACTCCTGAGGCCTAAGGTGTTATGCCCCTGTGCCGGAAATTACAGGGCCGTACATTACCAACCTGATCGGAACACGATACCGTCACTGGAGCTCTACCACCAGTATAAAAAGTTAACTAAAAGTTACCTAGTTGTTAAACTTTTTTGGCGTTTTGTTTTATTTCTGGTGTATATAAATTTAAAACAAATAATAATTTGCTAAAGATACAAATTTCTGGTACAAATATTTACCCACGAACCGTGATAAAAATATTTTCTAACGCAAACTGGGCCAATGTAATATGAACTGCGGAAATCCTCAATATAATCATTTAACTTATCTGGTTCACTTTATTCATTAATGACTTAATCTAATAGACCAATAAAAGCAACTTAATCCGTGTTACATGAGAAAAAAATTGCACTGAACATTTTATAATTGCAAACCGTGACGTCCGACAATACAACTAAGCAGGTATTAGATAATTACTTTGGACAATGGTAGTACACTTTAGCTCTTATAATTATGAATAAGTAGATAATTTTCATACTTCTTGAAAATTTTTTCACGTTTTTGAAAATTATTTCAAGTTTTTGATATTTTTTTCAAGTTTTTGAATTTTTTTTTCCATATGTTGAAAGTTTTTCGAGTTTTTGAAAAATTTTAGGCAGCGCAACTAAACGTAACGCCTGTCATCCTCGAAGGTAAGGGTTAATGCATTCATTCAAGCATATATGCAAACACCTCGATCGGGATAGCAGGCAACTGACTACTACTCTGGCAGAGAATATGTAATAATACTACGTATAGAATGGACACTACGACGTCCTGCCCGATTTCCCCGCCTCACCCAACCTCCTCCCCTCTTATATGCGACGTTTGGTATTCTCTACGTGCTACGCAAACAGGTCCACGTGTAAATAAATACACGTCACTGATTGATGTCTGTGTAATAGACGTTAAGCGTCAAATTAAGCGTTTGTATGGAATTTTCACTGGTGGTAGAGCTCCAGTGACGGAGCTCGAGGGCGTAGGCACCAACGCATTACCTAATATACTTGCCGCTAAATAGTAGTGTTCAGCACTATCGTGTTCCGGTCAGGTGGTAATGTACGGCTCTGTAATTTCCGGCACAACAACTAGGTAACTTTTAGTTAACTTTTTATACTGGTGGTAGAGCTCCAGTGACGGTATCGTGTTCCGATCAGGTGGTAATGTACGGCCCTGTAATTTCCGGCACAGAGGCGTAACACCTTAGGCCTCAGGAGTGGTAACGCATCTGCATTTTGACCTTGGTCTTTGTGTGGGTGTCTATAGGCTGCAGTCATCATTTAACATCAATGTGAATTGCATTCTTATATGGATGTGGGATCCATTAAATAAAAAAGAGTAATTGGCGGATTGTCCGCGGTGTGAGTCTGGGGCCTGAGTTCGTTACCCGGGTCGGGAGATATCAGAGATAACGACGTAAAATCCTGTATCTCTGGTTCTCTTGGGATTTTTCCATTTTCTTAAAGATTCCCAGTAACACACTTATTATAGGTAGGTAGTATTTTTTTGTAAATGACGATCTAAAAGTGCTTTTCAGGAGCCTAGTTGTATGAAACATATGAATAATTAAACTCGGAGTTTGGAAATAATATGCCCGGAGATGTCAACAAGCTCGCCACCTGTTACGTGGGCCAAAACGTAACTGGCAAATCGTGGTTGTTTGCATGTGTGCTTGCATGCATGCGTTTACCTCTGCCTAACCCTTCGGGATAACAGTCGCGAAGTTACGTAAAATAAGCTTCCTTACTTGATATCCCTTAAGCTCAGGATCAATGCGGTTGAAACCGAGGTTGATAGTATATACATAACGTAGGTATGAAAAAAAAATACACAAAAAAGTGTAAAATTATATTATTGCAGTTATAAAACAACACTATTTCGCGTGGTGATAAAGGTCAAACTGATCTTGAAGGCGGTCAATAGAAAAGATGATTATAATTACCATTCATGAACTAAACCTTCTACTGACCTACCATACGTAACCTTGCATTACGCTTCTCATCAGTAAGAATGATCTCGATGAATCATAATGTGGTTTGAACACAAATTGACACCAACACTCTGTCCTGTCATTTTAATTATCATGAAAAATAGCAATATTTTCAGATTGCATACCGTTTCGTCCATTGACGTACATACCAAAAGTGCTAACGTGCGTCATCACTTTTGATGACAAAAGAAATACAAATTCAAATAATATTAATTTTAATAAAATTATCTTTTTATGCGCCAACGAAGGAAGAATATGATAACGTTAATAAATGTACATACATATAATTATATATTTACTGGTGGTAGAGCTCCAGTGACTGAGCTCGCGGGCGTAGGCACCACCGCATTACCTAATATACTTGCAGCTAAATGGTAGTGTTCAGCACCATCGTGTTCCAGTCAGGTGGTAATGTACGACCCTGTAATTTCCGGCACAGAGGCATAACACCTTAGGCCTCAGGAGTGGTAACGCATCTGCATTTTGACCTCGGTCTTTGTGTGGGTGTCTATAGGCTGCAGTCATCACTTAACATCAATGTGAACTGCATGCTTGTTTGCCACTAGTTTATTGTTGTAATAATTTCATGGCTCTTTGAATCCAATCACTTATATAATACAAAGTCGCAAAATGTGTTAGTTACAACATCTATCAAGATATTTTACCTAGTTAAGCTGAAACGCTTCTGACTTAACCTACTATGAGTGTAAGTAAATTTGTATTGTACTGGTGATAGAGTTTCAGTGATGGAGTCCCAGGGCGTGCGGTGGTGCCTACCACTGCATTACCTAATCTACCGCCAAATTGTATTATTCAGCACCATCGTGATATGAAAATGTATTGCCATGTAAAATCTATCATATGTTTGTATTTGTTCAACACGGTCAGGCAGTTGAGTCAGTTCTTTCAGGCATTCAAAGCAAAAGGCTGATTTATGCATATACGTGCCGTAACAGTTCCAGCGCAGTACCGCCATTTCACTGATATGTGTGAATCAGCCTTTATGTCTCACGCGTCGGCCGACAGCGTTCCAGACGGTCGGCGCCGACCACGGACGTAGCTTGTCGGGAGGGATGCGCTCACGATCAAGGCCATTGACTTCAACCAAAATTGGTCGAGTCAACCGATTTCTACACTGTAAATTTTTACATCAACCCGACCAAGGACACGATGGTCGGCGGTTGGATCCGACCGTGTAGAAGGGCTTTTACCATCAATTTGAACTGCATGCTTGTTTACCCTCCTATATTACATAAAATATAAGTAGGTACATCTGGCTGATTCCCAAAATACCCATTGATAATCTCTATAAATGAGGATTTGTGTCTCAATCGGCTTTTGAAGTCACGCTTTATAATATGCGTTTTTATATTTTGTGCAAAAATTAATCATTCAATTTTTTTTTATTATTTTCTGCACAACACCTACTCATTTTATATTAATGATTTACATTAAATATTGTAGCAGACATCCGTTAATTTTGGTCATCATGACATTAAAAGATTAATCAGAATTAAATATGTAATTTATTTTATAGAAGACTAGCGACCCGCCCCGGCTTCACACGTGAGTTTCAATTTCGGTTGCGTCGGAAACCGTCCTCGCGAGGCTACCTATATAGTCTTATGTGGTCCTACCTATGTCGCGGATATTGATGCGCCTTTTCCTCCACTTTTTTTCTTTAGTTTAAAAATTTTAAATTAGTTATATCTTTTGAATGGAATGTCCGATTTTGAAAATTTGAAAAATACTTTTCAGGTATTGAAAGGGTCTTTGATAAACTTTTTATTAGAGATCTCTATTGTTCTTGAAAATGTAATATAGCTTATGTTAGTCAGTGAAAACGCAGCTGTCTAATGGTGAAACGATTCTTGTAATCAGTGCAGTAAATTTTGTGTGGTTACAAACATACAAAAACACAAATATTTCCCCTTCATAATATTAAGTACCTATAGATTTATTAGATTCGAATTCTAAACGAACAGTTCGGTTAGCGGTAAACGTTCATGAAAATTAAACAGTTCGTATGTTTTTTGTCTCTTAAATATGCATACAGAATAATTAATATAATATTTTTTGCTGCACATGTTTTTTGACGATCCATAAAAATACAGATCTACAAAAAACTGTTAACTGTAACACGAGTGTACTTAGATAAAAAATATTAGGTGATTTATTTATTTTCTTTAGCACACCTGTAACTGATTGAGGAAACTGGCTTTTTATTAAAACGTGACTTTCAAGGAGACAAAGAGCTACCAAAGATTTAAAAATAGGTATTAATTCTACATTTATTACTTAAATGATTTTATATACTTATTTACATACAGTTTTATTTTGTGTGGTGATGGTAAACAAGTAGGCAATTGTGGTAAATCATAAGTGAATTGTAGTTTTTACAGGCTGGCATATGTTATTTTTTTTTAAACTGATGTGTGATCCCGTAATTTCTATGACACTAGGGATAATGGATATCGTGGTGTTTACTATCTTCATCTCCTCTTGTTGGAGGATGGGCATAGTAAGGGGAGGGGAGGGGAACCGGGTGGGCTGTGAGTGTGTTTTTAGGGTTCCGAAGTAAACAAGGAACCCTTATAGTTTCGCCATGTCCGTCTGTCTGTCCTTGGTTTAGCGCAAAAATTAGGTATTAGATTTGGTAGGTACTAGAGGCTTGAAATTTGGCACAAGTATACCTTAATCACGCCGACAAAGTGGTAGAATAAAACCATGAATTAAAAAATTACTAACCTAACCTAGATAGGGGTATCTAACGCGTAGATTTTTTTTTTTTTTCTGTTTTCCATATAGCATAAGATATCGTTGGATAGGTCTTTCAAAAATGTTCCGGGTGTGCTTAAATAATTTTGGATTTAGTAAGCTGTTCGGTACTCATTAAGCTTTAAAGTGCCAATTTTCGTTAAAGTCAAGTGTTTCCCCCTCTACCAAATAAACTGTTGTTGCTAGAAATTCAAACGTTTCGACTATAGTAGCTACATAATAATATAACGAAATTAAAAGGAAAACTATCACACTTAACTTGGTTTTACTAGTTTGCGAGTAATAGTCGACCAAATGTAATACTCGATTTTTTTTAATAACTCTATAAAAAATATTTTTTTTTCATTACATTAATCAAACCTAAAAACTACGGAACCCTGCACTGCGCGTGGCCCGACACGCACTTGACCGGTTTTTTATATTAAAACCATTTTAACGAATTTTGTTCACGTTTCTGAGATTTATTGTTATATAGGTAAATGTCGGATACCAAAACAAAATCAAGTAAATTTATTTTATTTAAAGAAAAATGGAAAGAAAATTTTGACTTCAGGCAAGACTCGAACTCGCGGCCTACTGGGAATCTAGTCCAGCCGCTCTTCCAATTGAGCTACTGAAGTCCTGCCCGATTTGTCAAATCTTTCCATCACATTTATTGCATTGCTATATGGTAGCAGCAGCGCCATCTATTGCCAACTATGCTAGTTAGGCAACCGATATAATAGACTTTGCAGTTTATTGAATATCGTAAAGAAGTCGCTTTTACCCTTAATAACTGTTTTTTATATTATTTCGCATTAACACATGCTTGCGAAATGTATTATATTTTAGAAAAATGGAAAGAAAAATTTGACTTCAGGCGAGACTCGAACTCGCGGCCTACTGGGAATTAGTCCAGCCGCTCTTCCAATTGAGCTACTGAAGTCCTGCCCGATTTGTCAAATCTTTCCTTCACATTTATTGCATTGCTTTATGGTAGCAGCAGCGCCATCTATTGCCAACTATGCTAGTTAGCCAACCGATATAATAGAAAATCAAGTAAATTTTCTATGGATTTTATTCATTTAAAAAATTGGCATAATGAGTACTCTAATTAATGCGTCACTCGTCATGCTTGTAAGAGGAAGTAAAGAGGTCATCATTTATTGTGATTCTGAAGCTGTGTCGAACGTCATTTATACCCATCGACGATTCAATTAAAGGTGTTTTACATTTTAATGTAATGAACACAGTAGTGGAGATACTTCTAGTGCTATACTTCCCAATACTGCCGCATCTTCAAAGATTTTCCAGTTGGGACGGTTACCGTTTTAAGTGGCACTTAATTACATATTTTATCAACGGATTCATTAACGGATCCATACACTTCCGTTTATAATATACAACATGTAAAATGATGAAGAAATCATATTTAAGTGTATTATTATATATCGTATCCACAATCAAATGGAAAATTATCGACATCCACAGCGCTATATTTATTTATCATACAATTTTTATTTATAAGTTTGTTGTGAAAAATGTACAACCCTAAACATAGACAGACTAGCGCAAAATCATACCGCCGGTGTCGCGTAGCCAGGCCAAGTGAAGTTTTTATACTGATATCAGTGGCGTCAAAACAGGTCTGTCACTTAATAACACTTTTGAGCAAAACTTTTACTTCGATATTCTCCGAAACTTTAACCTTATCAATTGCCTAATTACCACTACTATATAAAACAATGAAAATAATATAAGATTTATTTCTGCAATATTTTTTTTCACGTCGTGTAGACTGTAGTATTTACTTATGATCTTTGGGTATCGTGCGATTTTGAGCAATGTTTTAGGGTGACAATTATGTAGTCATTAATTAGCATTAAAATACCATACTAATAAAATTGTTGGATAGCGTCGGGCGGTGACTAGCAAATAAATTCTAACTAGGAAGAGAATTCTTCCACAAGTGCAATCAGTTCGCCGAACAATGTTTGTCAAACCATTCCAACGGGACGATAGTAAATGCCGCATTAGCGTTCTGCAATAAAACTACGGTCACCGCAATCGCCAATTTACATGTCAAGCGTGGCGATTATGGCATATCTCCTTTTTCGGAGGCTTTGGCCCAGCTGTGAACATCTTTTGGCTGAAATTATGACAATAGTTTTTATAGAACAAAGTAGCTGCCCCAACGAACTTCTATCGTCTTAGAGATATAAAAAAATTAAATGTCCAAAAAATATTAGGAGTGAATCACCCTTACCGTTTAGAGGAAAATAAAAACTGAACTACAACCGATTCTCATACTTACCAAACATACACAAAATTTCCTAATGATTGATGCAGTCGACCAGTCCTTTCGGAGGAATATTGTTACAAACACTGTGATACGACAATTTTATATATTATATTAGATGTATACTTAATTCCTATTTTCCATTACAACCGATCTTATACAATAGCAATTATAAACGTATATTTGAAATTCTAACCGAATGGCAAATGGCGGAAGTCTGATAGTAAGTGTGAAGGAACGGGTAGAAATGTTCCTCCGACGAAAATGAAGGATCCTCCGACCAGGCGAGGTGATAGCGCCTGGCGGGCCGCGGCCCAACGATTGACGCTGGGAAGTTGTTTTAACTCTTGAGAAATATTCGTATGTGCGATGTTATTCGATCGACACGCCATCTACCGTACTAGACAAGTACTGTGAGGTTTCGTCTGTATTCCACTAGTTGGCGCCTTAATGTAGTGCACGCTACATAAGTATACCCAACACCAGAGTGCCTAGTGCGAGATTTTATGCGATCTGAGTGAGTAGATCACCAAGTTCAAAGTACATTTTTACTGGTGGTAGAGCTTCAGTGACGGAGCTCGCGGGCGTAGGCACCACCGCATTACCTAATATACTTGCCGCTAAATGGTAGTGTTCAGCACTATCGTGTTCCGGTCAGGTAATAATGGATAAACAGGTTTAATTTCTGGCACAGAGGCATAACACCTTAGGCCTCAGGAATGGTAACGCATCTGCATTTTGACCTTGGTTTTGTGTGGGTGCAGCATAGGCTGCAGTCATCACTTAACATCAATGTGAACTGCATGCTTGTTTGCCACGCCCATTACATACATACAAAAGTACATAATTCAGTTTATCGAGCCATTGTTACGAGTATTCTAATCAAATGCTTTTATAATGACATAGTTTGAAATGCAAATCAGTTAAATAAATATCAGTTTTACCGGATCACTAATATGATTTGTGAATGTGTAATTCGTTTGTGTTCAATTTATTCCGCTTGTATTCGTCATTTCCAAATTTAGAACTTTATTGGTTTTATATTTGAACCTATTAATTAGCGTCAAATAGTGGAAATCTGTTTTTTTATATAAAAGACTAGCTGTGCCCATGATATCATCTGCGTAGAAAATATCAATAGTCCTTGAGATTAACAACAATTTTTTATACGTCACTGGACTCAAGACTGCCCTAAGATCTACGTCGTAGGGCAAGTGGTGAGCCCAAATCGTTCTCAGCCCAAACATTTAAGCAACTGCCTTTGGAACACTTCTGTGGGTCCAAACCTCAGGTTAAAGCATTGTTGGGTAAGACATATGTGATTAGGGATGTGCAAGTGATGCAACTGTAGCTCTAGTCACTTTAAACCATAACCTGAATAACGACTCGCGGGTATTGTGATCGGGGTGGTGGTAAGTGCGACGTGGTACGCGGTGGCGCATAGACTTGTCATGGGGAGCTTTGGATGGAAGTTACCCACGGTACTGTCTCTACAGTAGATGCATCACTAACCTTGGGATGGGCATCTACTTTTAGCATACATGCTAAGGCTTCGCAGACCGCTCCGCTACAAATAATTATATTCAGTTTAGTTTATTCAGTTTATTCATTTATTTCATATAATTAGGCTCCTGGAGAGCACTTTTGCATCGTCATTTTTTTTTTAAACTAACCTAGAGTGAATAACCACTAATAATAATCAAAAATACATAATAAATTAAATAGACACTGAACAATTTTGTATGATATGGAAAGCATCAATTATTTACAAATTCCTCCATTTCCCCATTTCAAAAGAAACTGAGAAAGAATGAATTTGGTCGTCATAATAAAGGTTATTCACTTGGCAGAATTCCAAGGGCAGTCAATACTGAGAAGAACTCCGCCACTGAAGAAACTCAGTACAGCTCTTTTGAATATAAACTTAAATCTAATACAGTCTGTAAATCCAAAGTACAGGTTTTCGAAATAGCCTGGGAGCGATCGCTTCAATCCCAGTGCAGTGTCATTACTTATTACATTCTCATAACTTTAAACTTTGCCTTAACCTCATTACAGCATAGTTTCATAGCACACCTAAGATGGACTTTGGCATAAACTCAACGAGTTCGCCTTTTTAATTAATTAATTTATTTATGTTACTTTGATGCAAAGAATTATAAGTAAAAAATGTAAATTGAAGCGCGCATGGCCCAGCGGCTGGTGTAGATCGTAAGCGATCTGCTCGGTTAAGCACTACGGGCGCGGTCGGGTAGTGTGATGGGTGACCGCTAGTGGCAAATTAAATGCGCGTTTCCGTGCTTCGGAGGGCACGTTAAGCCGTCGGTCCCGGTTGCTATCGATAGATAGCAGTCGTTAAACCTTGTCGGAGGCCTTATGGGCGTTTTGAAAACATCCGACAGCGGGTTGGCCACTAACCCACCCACCTCCACCAATCCGCATTGGAGCAGCGTGGTGGAGTAAGCTCCAGGCCTCCCCCCAAAAAGGGGAGAGACTCGTGTCCAGCAGTGGGACGTATAATGGGTTGCCATTATTATTATGTCTCTCGTCAGCACGGGGTCCAATTTGAACCCCGGACCTTTGTCAGGCTTTTTGATCTACTTTGTAATGGGTTATATTCGGCGGGACCTCTCTCTGGCTGCATCAATAGTTAATACAGACACAGACAGACCCCGCAGAATATAATGGGACTATTGTAATGAAAAGTGATTTGCCAAACTTTGGGCTATGTGGGTGAACTGGGGGGACTAGCTGGCTGGGCCTATGGAATGAGATCCGGCACCTGCCTATATTCAACATCTCACATTATCGAATCCTACTTTAGGCAGGTGGTGACTCGTCTCTCCTTGGTGGGCTCCCCAAACAGCCAACCCGATGGTCGACAGGGGGCAACACTGTTGAGAGAGGCTGGGGGTGTCGAGAGGTGTGGCCCCGGTTTCACCATCACGAGCGAGTAATCTCGAGCTCGGAGCGGGCTTCCCCGCTATTATGCCTTTAGACACTTCCACCCCCGAGTGTATGGCTCTTGCAGAAATTTAGACAACAGCCTATTATCCAAATTTCTGCAAATGCCATACCTCTAGCGCCCCACTCTGACCAGCCAATGAAGGCAAGCCAGAGGTGAGAGACCTGATGCTCTGTCCGGCCGTACCTCTGTGTGGCGGACGAGGCGGAGCCCAGTTCTCTCGGAGGAACTCGAGATGATGGTAGGAGGTGGTGTCGCTACTCACCAACAGCTCGCCACAAGCTGCTCTGCCCCCTTATTATTATTATTATTAAGTAAAAAATACGTACTTAAAAATGTATTTTAATTTTTGCGCCCGGATGTGCTCCGCGTATGGATTTGTAAATAATTTTTATGACCGGTCCATTGGGACATAGACGATTTTTGATTACGGCCGAATGGACTACGGTCCATTCTTTTTGGTCCGTTCAGACCAAGTACCCAAATATTCCTGTTATAATATTTTAGGTTTACATCGCAATTATGCAATTTTATTTTTATTGTTTTACGTATCGTGAGAAAACAATAAAATATTTTATTTGAAACATATTTGAATCATTGCAGGAATAAAAAATATATATACCTAGTCGTGATTTGCGACGACAATAATAAATCCAAATCACGAAAAATCGATAACCAAAGGAAATTAAATACAGTATGAGTCACTTTTAATTAACGAGTTTTCGCTTTTATTTCGAGAAAGAAACTAAAAATGCCGCCTCTGATCAAGACAAGAGGCTACACTATAGCAAAAGATATGTTATGTATTTCTATGCCTATTCTTTCCGAAGGAGTGACTAGACTACTAGTTTACTGGTGGTAGAGCTCCAGTGACGGAGCTCGCGGGCGTAGGTACCACCGCATTACCTAATATAATTGCCGCTAAATGGTAGTGTTCAGCACTATCGTGTTTCGGTCAGGTGGTTATGTACGGTCCTGTAATTTCCTGCACAGAGGCATAACACCTAATGCCTCAGGAGTGGCAGCGCATCTGCATTTTGACTTCTGGTCATTGTGTGGGTGCAGCATAGGCTGCAGTCATCACTTAACATCAATGTGAACTGCAAGCTTGTTTGCCACTTCCATCACATAAAAAAAGTCGTAAAATGCATTTGTGTTTATACCATAGAGCACAGATCACCTCCAATGATCTGTAAGTGAAACAGGCCCTTACTCACAAAAATCAATACGGAAGTATAGGTATAGGTGTACTTCTTGGCATCTCGACATTTTTTTATCTAATAAGATCAAGCAAAAAAATAATCTGCATACATAACAACAGACATGATAAACAGCTTTAAATCAATGACTTTGTTTGTAATAGAGAATTATTTGCACAGTGTATGGCTGTTTAAGTAGTGTGCCAATACACTTTAATTGACTATTATCTCGTCTAATTAAATAAAAAAAAAAATGTCTTACTAGTATGAGCATTTTGTAGTAGCGTAGTGGAGCCATGGTGTTTGATATGGTTATTGAGGTTAAGCACTGACTAGTGTGGTTAGCATTATGACGGGTGTATCTATACCTAATACTCAAGTGTTTTAGATTGATGTTTAAATAATAACTTTTATAATAAAGATACGACTTTAAGATTAAAAATATTGAATAGTTTTTACGTGGAAGCATTATGATTACTTTTTTAAACGATATCTCATTTTAACTCTACGGTGGTATTACGAAGTGTTAAACTGCTTCTACACGGTCGGATCCAACCGCCGACCGTCGTGTCCTTGGTCGGGTTGATATAAAAATGGACAGCGTAGAAATCGGTTGACCCGGCCAAATGGTTGAAGTCAACGGAATTGGTTGTGAGCGCATCCCTCCCGACAAGCTGAGTCCGTGATCGGCTTCGACCGTCTGGAACGGTCTCGGATTATGCGACAGACATAAAGCCTGATTCATTTACATCAGTGAAGTGGCGGTACGGTGACGGAACTGTTACAGCACGGATATGTGTGAATCAACCTTTTGCTTTGAATGCCTGAAAGAACTGACAAGTTGACTCAACTGCCCGATCGTGTGGAACAAATATAAACATCGGTTGACCCGACCACTGACATGATGGTCGGTGGTTGGTCCCGACCGTATAGAAGGGGTTTTTTTATTATGTCACGCAAGTCATTAAACAATTGTAGTTCTTATATGTAAATAACATGACTGCCTCAGTAGTCTAGTGGTAGCGGGCCACTACTGCTATGCTGGGATCGTGGGTTCGATTCCCGGGTCAAGGGCTACCAGCGATAAAAGTGTAATATCTCTTATCTCTGGTTCTATTGGGATTTTTCTTCTGGAAATTTCCCAGTACCCCGGAGTTTGGTAATGTACCCGGAGACGTCAACAGGCTCGCCACCTGTAACATGAGTCAAAACGTAACCAGCGAATCGTGGGTGTTGCATGCTTGAATGCAAGCATTTACCACTGCCTACCCCTTCGAGGATTACAGGCGTGAAGTTACGTAAATAAGATTGTTTACTGGACATTTAACCATAGATAATAATGTTACATGATATCGCATGGCCAGACACAACAGATAGTCTTAGATCTGGTTTGCATCAAGTCCAGTCTATTGTAGACATAATATAAACGAAGGTTCAAGCTTCAATAGATATTAGTGCAATCGATATGGGCTATGAAGTTAGCGAGATAGAACTAGAATAAAATATAAGCGATCTGTGAAAAATAGACATATTTAATACTAGCGGCTCGCCGCGGCTTTGCACGGGTGCAATGAATGTAGTATATGTCACTCAGTGAAGATGTAGTTTTTTAATGGTGAAGTAGTTATGAAATTGGTCTAGTAATTTTTGTGTGAAAACATTAAAAAGTTACATAAAAAACACTACTTTACTCTTTATAATATTAGTAGGTACATAGGTATTATAGAGAGGTTCCATCCTGGAGGTCTATCACAAATGAAAACGATTACAATATTTATAACTCTGTCTACGTCTTCACCGTCCTTTACAAAATCTTATGTGTCTTTAAGAAAAGCAAATTAATATACACTGTATTTTATACATAGTTGCGCAAAATTTTAATGAGTATATTTTTACTGGTGGTAGAGCTCCAGTGACGGAGCTCGCGCGCGTAGGCACCACCGCATTACCTAATGTACTTGCAGCTAAATGGTAGTGTTCAGTACTATCGTGTTCCAGTCAGGTGGTAATGAACTCTGTTCTGTGGTACGGCCCTGTGGTTTCTGGCACAGAGGCATAACACCTTAGGCCTCAGGAGTGGTATCGCATCTGCATTTTGACTTTGGTCTTTGTGTGGGTGTCTATAGGCTGCAGTCATCACGTAACATCAATGTAAACTGAATGCTTGTTTACCACTTTTATTACATAAAAAAAACGTTGTTGAGCAAAGTTTCAATGAGAATATTTCAACTTATATTCCTTTTCTTTCACCGTTTAATTTGCAATGGAGTCTCGATGGACTATTCAGATTTCCTAACAATAGACGTTTTGGATCTCCGGAGTTCTGTATAATATTTCTATATTCATTAATTTTAATAAGATTTTCTTTTGCTTAAATGAGTTCTCTTGGAGCTTCAATGATATTTAGGCTGGGAGTACACACATCGTACTATTTCTTTTAATTATATAAACATCTTCGTATGGAAGGCAAAGGTAAACACATGCATTCAAGCAGATTCAGGATTAGCAAGCTAGATTAGCTCGTTAGGATTTGTCTCTTGTATGACGATAGCGAGCCTATTTAAATCTCCGGACACGTCACCGAACTCCGAGTGGCAATAGGTATATAAAATGCCCAAAAAAATAAAATAAAAAAATAGCAACACTCAATCTACATTGTAGAAATTAAACTTGCGGATTTTCTCGCGTATACAACACTCCCAAACTTCTTCTTACACCCGACGTTTCGGTCGCTTTCCAGCTACCTACGAAAACGTTACTCAATCTACAACTCACACAGGATCTCAGTGTTCCTATTTTATTCAATGCCTGTAGTAATGGAGTTTTTTAGAGCGTAATTTGGCATAAATATAAATATGGCCCCGTAATAACTATCAAAGGGACATAAGAGCTAAAGTCTCAGGGGTGGCAACGCATCGTAACCTCTGGTTTTGTGTAGATGTCTTTAGTTTGCAGTCATCACTTAACAGCAATGTGAACTGCTCGCTTGTTTGTCACCACATTTACATAAAAAATATTACTTACGCTGATAACATGATTAAATAGAATCTCTGTAAATATTTATTGAAGGTATCTTCCTACACGTAAATAAGATACTTCTTTCTCGCGTATGCCATAGTGTAGTGATGGATGAATATTTTACGTTCTTTTTTAATTGTTTAAGCATTAAAGTTCCATTTTTGTTAGTGTCAAGGTTATAGTTTAACTAACAACGTTAAAAGGAAAACTGTAGTTTAGTAGGCTTTACAGGTCCAACACGCACTTCCTCAGTTTTATTTTTTATCCTGAATTTTCTCCTAGTGTAACCTCAGCCTTAACGGGCCGTTAGAACATTGACCGCTATAAAATCTCACACCGATGCCGATCTGTAGGTGACAGGTTGAAAATAAAAAGATGTTCCCTCGGTAATTTACGCTATTGTGAGTTATTTCACAATTAATAAAGCCTATTTCATTTTTTTTTTACTGGTGGTAGAGCTCCAGTGACGGATGGCTGCCTCTAATTCCATTAAATCTTCTATGTCACAATGCTAATGCGTTACCACTACAAAATCAATGTTATGCTGCTGTGCCAGATACTACAGGGCCACAGGTAAAAGCAGGTATAGCACTGAACACTACTCTTTTATCTATATTAAAAATATTTTATTAGCATATACAATTGTCAAATAAAATTAACAATACAGGTTTTTACGCAACAATCATATTTTATCAATAAATCGTATTAAGATTTAATTTTGTTGTACGAATTGGTTCAAACAGGATGTTTTTGATTAAAGTTATGTTTTAGATATTGCTTGGTATGCAATAAAAATGAAATATTATGTATGTAGATATTTTGAGCACAGTTTATGCAAATCAAGCTCAGGATCTATTTGCTATATGATTTAACGTCGAAAATTAAGTGGACACAGTTTCCTTGTTCATTTGCAATCTATACAATACAAATAAATAAAATTGGAGTGTTTGTTTGTAATGTAAAAATAACCGCTTTTTACTAAACGCATGTATTCACGGTACCTATACCAAAATAACATTTTTTACAATTTTTGTCTGTCTGTCTGTCTGTTTGTTCCGGCTAATCTCGGGAGCGGCTGGACCGATTTTGACGGGACTTTCACTGGCTTTCACAGCTTATGTAATAAGGAGTAACTTTGGCTACTTTTATACTAGCTGCGCCCACGACTTCGTCCGGGTAGATACTGAACAATCATAAAATCTCACGCGGACGAAGTCGCGGGTATAGCTAGTAGGTAATAAATTAATAACTTAACCACTAACAAAACACACCCATCTATGATTTACTAGCTGTTGCCCGCGGCTTCGCGCACGTGGATTTCGTTTTATAAATAATTCAAATTTTACGATCCCGCGGATATGTCCCAATCAAGTTCCAATTGTTATCCAAAACCTAATATACCTAACTATTTTCATATAGTCTAAAAATGAGAAAATTCTGTATAAACTTTTTAAACGTTTTCTTGTTTTTTTAGAGACAAATAGTCTGCATACCAATTTTTGGCAGTCCTTTATATCTGGTTCTATTGGGATTTTTCCAGTTTCTCAGTACCTCGAAGTTTGGTAATGTGTCCGGAGATGTGGATGTGAGCACATGGCCCCAAACGTAACCGGCATATAGTCGGTGTTTGCAAGCATTATGATTGCCTTTACTTCTGCCAAACCCTTCGGGATTACAGGCGTGAAGTTACGTTACATTTCAAAGAGTCAGTATGCCAAGTTTTAATTTTCTGCCTTGAAAATTGTGGAATGCTCCTACAAACCTCCACCCGCTATTTTAGGGAGGTAGGGAGATATCCAAAAAAAAATTTTTCTAATCACATATTTGTGTTCGGTATCGATCTAGGAACATCCCCTGGTATTTATTTGTTCAATATTTTCAATGTACAGAATTTACAATTCTACAGTTTTATTATAAGTATAGATTAAATACGAGGCTTTAAAAACTTAAGGAAAAATACTGTATTATCAATTTAGAACATTTGGGATCGATCAAATATATATTATCAATGATATGTTTTGTTAGTGTTTAAATTAATATGGTGACAAATATTTTTACTGGTGGTAGAGCTCCAGTGACGGGGCTCGCGGGAGTAGACACCACCGAATTACCTAATATACTTGCCGCTAAATGGTAGTGTTCAGCACTATCGTGTTCCGGTCAGGTGGTAATGTACGGCCCTGTAATTTCCGGCACAGGGGCATCACATAACATCTTAGGCCTCAGGAGTGGCAACGCATCTGCATTTTGACCTTGGTCTTTGTGTGGGTGTCTATAGGCTGCAGTCATCACTTGACGTCAATGTGAACTGCATATTTGTTTGCCACTTCCATCACATAAAAATATCGCCTTTTTGTTTTAAGGTTCCGTACATAATGAAAATTCGTTACCTCTTTAAGACGAGACTATAGAAATCTAACTTGTTATTTTCATTTTTATGGACGAAATGCACAGTTTGTCTGTCTTTCCGACCGAACATAACAGAAAATTGTGTCTGAAAGTAGTGATGAAGCATATAAATGTCAGTGTCTTAAAATATACGCAACCTCGTGAATACATCAGATTCATCCCATAAACATGGGCTGCACTTTTGGGGATAAATAAGACTCAAGGAAAATAACTGCGAAATATTTTGTGTAACGCATCGAATAAAAGATTGTATCTCAAATACACTTTTTTTACACAAAAAAATGGTTTTGTAATACTCCAATAAAATATAATTATATCTATAAAACTACCGAGCTTAACATATTTAAAAAAAATGCGCGTTTCCGTGCTTCGGAGGGCACGTTAAGCCGTCGGTCCCGGTTGCTATCGATAGATAGCAGTCGTTAAAACCTTGTCGGAGGCCTTATGGGCGGTTTGAAAACATCCGACAGCGGGTTGGCCACTAACCCACCCACCTCCACCAATCCGCATTGGAGCAGCTTGGTGGAGTAACTTCCAGGCGTGGGACGTATAATGGGTTGCCATTATTATTATATTATTATGTACATACGCGGTAGACGGCTCGTCGCAAGACTAGCCTCCGACACCGGTCAATCAGCGCAAAGGGGCCCTTAATAAATTTACATATCTGCCCAAGGGAGAGCCCTGCGGGTCTGATCCTTAGCTTGCGGCATTTTGGAGGGACACATAACACATATGCGATTAGGGGCGAGATACATTACCCACTTGTTTTACAAAAAAAATGGGTCTAATTCAGAAGCCAATTCCCCTAACAATTTACTCTTGCTTTAATTAAAACGTATGTAAAGACGTAAATGTTTATAATATTGTGCAAAACGGTGAAAATGATGCCAATAAGTGTCGAGTTACGTAAGCCGGGGCTTTGCTATCATTGCCAATTCGAACAATAGCACGTATAGTATTTCATTGTGCGGGTAAACCTCGTGTATAGTTCAGTTGATGAGATTGAAATAAAAATCCGGCCAAGTGCGTGTCGGGATTACCGTAATGTGGTTCGTTTTGGTCGAGTAAAAAATAGGTCTTCAACATATCTGGATGAACGTAAGGATTCTGCAGTGGGATCCTAATCTACGAGTATGACGTTAAACAATCGAGGTAAATTTTAGAGGTTCCATTATTAAGCTTTTATATTGGTTTCGATTATGACTATAGATAGGGTAAACTAATAGAGCATGAACACGCTGAGTTTGTTGGGTTGTGGAGTTCTTCTCAGTAGTGCCTGCAGTTGGAACTCTGCTAAGTGAATGACTAAGATTATGACGAACAGATTTTTCATTTTCTTCTATGAAGGAATTGAAAAATTTGATGATTCACGTATCGGTTAAATATTATTATTAAATTGGTATTTATTAATACCTATTGAATTATTATTATAAGTCATTTTCTCTAGGTAGCTTATAACCCGACAATGCAAAAGTGTCCTTGTAGACCAATTTGAAATAAATGATTTGAATTTGATTTTTTTGAATTTTTGCATCAGATGCTTGGGAAATCACTAATAGTCAAGGCTGAAAGATTTATAACGTACAAAAAGATTATACCTAGCGCATCAATGTCAGGAGGAAACCATTACAATGAGGACGGAGGAGGTTTTCCGCAATTGTTGGTTGGAAGTCTTTGTACCTTTGTTTTATAACAAAGAGCTGGAAGATCGATGGAGACGCTTTTTATCATGTGCCTTCGCGCTCGCTAAATAAAAGCGAGGGATCGGTTGGTCAGGCGATCAGTTGAATATAATAATGTTTCTTTGTAATGCTGAGCGTAAGCTCATATAAGTGGCAACATTTAAATAAAATATAAACACCGGTCAAATGCGTGTCGGGCCTCGCGCAACGTAGGGTTCCGTAGTTTTTAGGTTTGATTAATGTGTAGCGTCCACTACATTAGGGTGCCAACTAGTGGAATACAATGAAACCTTACAGTACTTGTCTAGTACGATAGATGGCGTGCAGTCAAATTACATCGCACATACGAAGATTTCTCAAGAGTTGGCATATATACAACTTCCCAACGTCAACCTTTGGGCCGCGGCCCGCCAGGCGCTACCACCTCGCCTGGTTGGAGGATCCTCCCTTTTCGCCGGAGGAACACTGCCACCCGTTCCTCCACAAATGCAATGAAAAAAAAAATATATATGGAATTGTTAAAAAAATTTAAGAATTACATTTGGTCGACTATTATTACTCGCAATCTAGTAAAGCCAACTTAAGTTTGATAGTTTTCCTTTAAATTTCGTTATATGTAGCTACTATTACCGTAATGTTTGAATTTCTAACAATAACCGTTTAGTTGGTAGAGGGGGAAGGACACTTGATTCTAACGACAATTGGCACTTTAAAGGTTAATAAGTCACGAACAGTTAATTAAATCGAAAAATCATTTTAGTACACTCCTAACATTTTATAACTTGAAAGACCTAACGAACGGTATCCCACACTACATAGAAAACGTTTAACGTTACATGTAGGGGAGATAGCCTAAATAATTTTATTTCTCATGGTTTTATTCTACCACTTTGTCGGCGTGATTAAGGTGTATACTTGTGCCAAATTTCAGGTCTTTAGAAGCAATAGTTTTTGCGCTACACCGCGGACAGACAGACAAACAGACATGGCGAAACTATAAGGGTTCCTTGTTTACTACGGAACCCCAAAAAGTATGATAATGATGGGTAAAAACGTAATTTAACTTCGCCCCTATATTTCACGAAGGGGTAGTATGCTCCACGTTGACACGCCTGAAGCCCAATCTGTTATGATTCCTGAAGCCCTGAAGCCCAAACACGTCTCTACGGTTCCCTACATTAACGCCTGAGTGGAGCGCGATAGTGCTGAACACTGTTATTTAGTGGCATAAAGAGCTATGCGGCGGTACCTTTGCCCTCGAGTTTCGTGACTGGAGCTATACCACCAGTAAAACTAAGTTAATAAGGGCTACGTTCTTTGTTGCTAATGGAAATATATATATATATAAAAGACTAGATAACCCTGTAAAGTTCGCATTGCCTTAAAATTAAAAACAATTTGTAAAGCGAAGCGCTTGGTCGACACTACCCGCGACTAGAGGACTGATTGGGCTCGCCAATATTTCATTCAGAGAATAAGCATTGCCATTCAATGTGACAATGCTGCCAGGCTCCTGGGAACTTTGCCGCAATACGACGGCGATGTGGTTTTTTTTATGTATGTCCATAACCGCTTTATTTATTAATTTTAAGATAGTTTGTTTAAGGTTTTATAAGAAAGATTTTTTTTTTTTTTTTTTTATTTATTTAAAAACATACAATAATTAGGTGAATACAATAACAGTAAGACGCAACATAAACTCGTTCGAGTTTTACCGCGCGTCAGTGTCATCAACATATTATTTATAACATTAATTACCTACCTACAAAATCAAATTAATTAATTTGTAATATATATTTGGTGAAATTTGTAATTAATCTATACATATAATAAAACTACAGTACGAAAAATTTAAAATCTTGCCTGGACTTCCATAAATAATTCAAAATCAAAATTAGCCAAATCGGTCTCGAGTTTTAGCGAACTAACGAACAACAATTGGTTTGGTATACAGATTTTGTACAAAGTCCCATCGTATACAGCGCCATAGGATTAACAATCACGTTGGGACTGACGTAAAGTATTGTTTTTCATTTGGTTGGTCAAGCAGAATCATACGAATGTATTTTTTTTTTTTTTTTTTTTTTTAGTTATGGAAGTGGCAAACAAGCATGCAGTTCACATTGATGTTAAGTGATGACTGCAGCCTATAGACACCCACACAAAGACCAAGGTCAAAAGGCAGATGCGTTGCCACTCCTGAGGCCTAAGGTGTTATGCCTCTGTGCCGGAAATTACAGGGCCGTACATTACCACCTGACCGGAACACGATAGTGCTGAACACTACCATTTAGCGGCAAGTATATTAGGTAATGCGGTGGTGCCTACGCCCGCGAGCTCCGTCACTGGAGCTCTACCACCAGTATTTCCATAACAACTACGGTATATTAAGTGATTATATTGTCATATTGTCAGATTAAGTCAGTAACGATCGACGAGTTCGAACAGTGACGTAAATCTTGTAATCTGATGAATTATGGACAGACACACCGTGACAATATTTATCTGTAGGATTATTGATCACCGATTAAACTTGTTATGATAAATCTTCCAAACTTACAAGTTTAATCATCATGAAAATCACCCGAACAAAGCTGCTTGTTTAAAAATATATTAAATAATGTGTGCCAGTGATAAATTATCATTTTTGGGATTCCATACCTCAAAAGGCTTTAACGGAACCATTTTAAGATCGCTCGTGCGTCTGTCTGTCTGTCAGAGATATTTTAGGTACAGAGATGAAATAGCTTGTTTTTATGTAGATATTTATAGGCTACAGTATCCAATCCACCATCAATTTTAACTGTATGCCTACGGATCTCCTCATTTCTGATTCGATCCAGTAGGAAAACGCCGAGCATAGCCCTTTCCATTGACCGCTGAGTGACTTGGAGCTTTCGTACGAGACCCATAGTGAGAGACCACGTCTCGGCACCGTAGGTCATCACCGGTAAAACGCACTGGTTAAAGACTTTCGTCTTCAAGGACTGCGGGATGTTTGACAAGAAAACGCTCCTTAACTTCCCGAACGCTGCCCAGCCGAGTTGGATTCGGCGAATGACCTCTTTCTCGAAGTTCGAAATGCCTAGTTGTATGGTTTGTCCTAAATAGACGTAGTCGTCGACAACTTCGAGCATCGAGTTCCCAACGGACACTGGAGTGGGCGATACAAGGTTATTGAACATGACCTTGGTCTTATCCATGTTCATTTTAAGGCCCACTCTTTGGGACACTCGATTGAGGTCTTCGAGCATTGTGCTGAGATCTTCCAGCGACTCTGCCATGACTATAATATCGTCGGCAAACCGAAGGTGAGTGATGTATTCGCCGTTGATATTGATGCCTAGTCCTTGCCATTCCAGGAGCTTGAAGGCGTCTTCCATTGCATTGGTGAAGAGCAGAGGTGAGATGACATCTCCCTGTCTTACTCCCCTCTGCAAAGGAATCGCCTTCGTGCATTGGTCCTGTACTCGGACTGACATGGTGGCCGTTTTATACAGACACTTCAACACTTCGATATACCGATAGTCAATGTGGCAACGCTGTAAAGACTGCAGCACAGCCCATGTTTCAACCGAATCAAAGGCTTTCTCATAGTCCACGAACGCTAAGCATAATGGCCGGTTATACTCCTCTGACTTCTGTATAACCTGCCGCAGCGTGTGTATGTGGTCTATGGTACAATAGCCTTTTCGGAAACCGGCTTGTTCGGGAGGCTGGAAGTCATCAAACCTGCGAGCGAGACGGTTCGTGATCACCCTCGAAAACAGCTTGTAGACATGGCTCAGAAGCGAGATGGGTCTATAGTTCTTCAATAGGGCTTTATCACCTTTTTTGAAGAAAAGCACCACCACGCCTGTATTCCATGCTTCTGGCGTAGTACCTTCGAATAGGACGGAATTAAAACTACCAGTAGAGTAACGTAAAAAAGTTAAAAGCATTAGTCTTACTTTCAAATCATTGGTTTCAGTGTTCGATGCCTCAGCCAAGTCGCCTCAAGGTCTTCTCTTCGGATCGTCTTACCACCTTGGGAACTTCGACGAATGTATGGACATCCGCGAGTCGGGCGACGGCATGGTGATGGAAGGCCAGTATTGCCTCGCCACTATTAAGTGGAGACATGGTGAAGAAGTTAAAAAGGTCAGTGAAGACATAAACGAAGTCAGTTAAGAAAATGCCAGATATAACAATTCTGTGAACTGCTATAGGACGGTTTAATTTTTTTTACTGTTGGGAGAGCTTCAGTGACGAATTTTGCGGGCGTAGGCTATAGAGCAACACGGGCCACCGGCCGCGGCGGACTGGAAGGGAGCAGCAACAGCGTTTATTATCTATGCAAAACAGTCTGTCATATTTTGCGGGGGAAAATGTGTGCGACACACACGCACACTACAAAAATCGTCTATTACTACGAAACTCACACCTTGACTTTAACAAAATACAGAAATAATTTCACGCACGCATTTAAACATCTAGGCGACAGGTATAGGCCCATTTGGGCTTGTACTTTGACAGGGGGAAAGTCTGCATATGGCTACTAACCTCCGGTGTTGCTCTATGGCGTAGGCACCACCGCATAACCTATTCTACTTGCCGCTAAATGGTAGTATTCAGCTATATCGTATACTTGGCCAAATTTTGATAGGCGACCGAGTGGATAAATTATATATTCTCTAGATTATAAATACGCGTAAAAATTAGGTTTGCAGCATATCTGGATGAACGTAATGATTCTGCAGTGGGATGCTAACCTATCATATTTAGTTTCTTTTCAAAAATTAATAATCTAAAAGAGATGATGTTATCTTCTTAAGTCAACATTTTTCTTAATATTTTATAACAAAACAACAGCATTTATGTGTAAATAAGATATTCAAAAGTAGAATATACTCATACGTCTTTGCTAAGGAAGCCCTCAATACAAATTTAATAATAGAGTAGGGTGAATATGCATAAACGTTACCAAAAGTGACTGCCATTGGATTTAAGCCAATCTTGGAACAGCGCCAACCTACGCCAAGCTTAACTTGGAGAATGACAGAAGTTGTACTGGGCGAGATTAAGGATTGTTTATCTGCGTGATATTTTAGCAAAATATATTACGATAATGTTCTTATTTGATAAAGAAATAGGGAGGAGAACATTGTTGTTTTTAGTGTATCTACCATTGATATATATTATTTAATTTAGTTTTTTACCCGTTTTTTTTTCTTCATGTATTCCGATAATTTTAAATTATCAAACCTCTTATGTATTGATGGTTTCGTTTTGTACTAGCGAATTTGCATGGGTGAAATGTTACCTGTATTACTAATACGGTACTAATCTACATTTTTCATATTCGAGAGAGATATGTGATATAGAATGTTTTATTTATTTTTCGCAATAACACATGCGAGTGAACTTTAGAAATTAAAAAAAAGGCAAGAAAAAATTGTCTTCGGGCAGAAATCGAACCTGAGACTTCGGTAGCCTAGTGGTAAAGCGGCTGGACTGGTTATCCTGAGGTCGCAGTTTCGATTCCTGCCCGAAGTCAAATTTTTCTCTCTTTTTTTCTTTAATTATATCATCATATCAGTCGAAAGATGACCACTGCTGGACCAAAGGCTCCTCCTATAAGGAGGATATGCCATAATTGCCAAGCTTGGCATGCGGATCACAGTGGCGATAGTTTTATCGCAGGACGCTGCTGCCCATATTGCGTTATTGTACTTACTACCCATAAGAATGGTTTGACCGCCATTGTTCGGTTGACTGATTGCACAAGTCAATTATTTTTTTCCGGCTAGTGGACGTTGGGGTCGTCACGTATCGATGCCAACGCAATAATGCGCGAGCAATAAATAAGTTGGTGTTACTAATGAAAGTACGTAAAGTTAATACGAAAGTACATACGTAAAGTTTGTATAAGTCTTACTGCTGGTAGAGCTCCAGTGACGGAGCTCGTGGGCGTAGGCACCACCGCATTACCTGATATACTTGCCGCTAAATGGTAGTGTTCAGCACTATCGTGTTCCAGTTAGGTGGTAATACGGCCCTGTAATTTGGGGCACAGATGCATAACACCTTGTATTTTGACTTTGGTCTTTGCGTGGGTGTCTATAGGCTGCAGTCATCATTTAACATAAATGTGAGCTGTATGCTTGTTTGCCACTTTCATAACATAAAAAAAAAACATATTAAGCACCGATTAGTAAGTATGGCCAGCGAGATATTAATTTAATTGCAATTTTAGCAATTACAAATTTTTATTTAAAATTGAATTTCTTTGAAAAGTATGTTTCCGTTATTGTTCAATTGCATTCTAATCTTCTCATTCTTATTCCGTAATCGATACTTATATTATAAAGCTGAAGAATTTGTTTGTTTGTTTGTTTGAACGCGCTTATCTCATTAATTACTGGTCCGATTTGAAAAAATCTTTCAGTGTTAGATAGCCTATTTATCGAGGAAGGCTTTAGGCTATTATAACACGACGAATGAGAGAGCTAAGACGACTAAGACGAAGGAGAGGGTAGGTAACAATGACCCGCGCGAAGCCGGGGCGGTCCGCTAGTTGTTTCATAAAGTGAAGTCCGATACTTCATAACATGTAGTTTCGTAGAGTTTGGCTATTTTTTTTTTAATTTTCTATCTCCTGTCAAATGGTAGTGTTCAGCACTATCGTGTTCATCTTAGGTAGTAATGTAGGGCCCTGTAATAAGCATCACAGAGAGATAACAACTAAGTGCCCAGGGGTGCCATTGATGTGCATTTTTACCTCTAGTTTTCTTGAAGATGTGTATAAGCTGCAGTCATCACTTAACACCAATGTGAACTGCAGGCTGGTTTGCCACCTAAGTCAGGATCCCACTGCAGAATCATTTCGTTCATCCAGATATACTGCAAACCTAATTGTAACGCATATTTATAATCTAGAGAACATATATCCATTAGGTTGCCTATCAAAATTTGGCCGCAAGTATTTTAAATGTTATTATTTTATCTTTTACAGCCAGGAGCTCTTATTTGCGGCCGGCTTAATTTGGCTCCCGTACATCATAATAATGAGAAAAAAATTGCTTTAATTTGATATACCTACTATACACGTACCTACGTTATGGTCGTAAAAAGCCAAGTGCGCAACGGCAGCCGCGATTTTTAGTCTTTATATACATACCTATTATAGCCGTGAAGTAGACGATATTTTTGACGATATTTATTGAAAAACAAGTATATTAAAAAAAAACAAAAATATATTTGCAGCCATTTTTGATAGACAACCTAGTGAATATATATTCTCTAGATCATAAATTTATATACTCAAACATTTTAAATAGTTTTGCAGCACATCTGGATGGATGAACGAAATGATTCTGCAATGGGATCCTAACCTAACCTATGATACAAAAAAAAATAAAATTTATGTTTTCTACTCAGTTCATGTAATACCCACGGATACCTAATCAAATATGAAAATATTTTTTTACAAGACTTAAACCATGTTCTAAGCTGCGTAGCAAAATATTTTGGGCGCCTAGTTCAAACTGAATGTTTAATGAGCTCCCCTGGGCTATAAGCTTAGCCTAGATTGCTTTAACCCGAAACAGGTTTATGAGGGCTGTTTAGTTCGGAAAGCCGATACAAGCGAGAAACACCAATATTGTGGATATCTGTGCATCCTACGTCGGGGTAAATCATTTTTTTATTACTGGTGGTAGAGCTTCAGTGATGGAGCTCGCGGGCGTGGGCACCACCGCATTACATAATGTACTTGCCGCTAAATGGTAGTGTTCAGCACTATCGTGTACCGGTCAGGTGGTAATGTACGGCCCTGTAATTGCCGGCACAGAGGCATAACACGTTAATAAGTAATTATTGTGTTAATCCTGAACGCTACGCAAGGCGTTTACGAAATCGATGGAGGTAGACATAATTATATAATTTTTTCAAACTTCTGTCAGGCAAAAGTCACCTCAGTATGCCCGGGACCACGGAAGCTGAAAAGCGACCGAAACGTCGGGTTGATTTTAAAAATCATTTTAGTTTAATAAACGTGAGATAAATCCTTAAGAATAGTTTTATTTCAATGAATACAGACAGACAAAAATACACCTTCGGTTAAAGGACTTTGTTCTGGTGCGATTGACGCATTAACTTACACTGAAGTATTTACTGTACTCTATAGACTCAATATAAACATTAAGATGCTGCTATTTCTAAGTATCGTGGTTTCCACGTGAGCATGTCACGTTTGTGGTTTTAAATGTAGTAAGTGTTATGTTGACTTGGTCATTTGTCATGTCAATTTCCCATGCACAATCGTCAAGGAGTTCAAGTGAAATCCTTAAATGATTCGGGTCATTGTAAATCAAATGCTTTTTGAAATTAACGTAAAGTTACTGTTTACCTTTACTGTATATCTATACTGATACATACCTGTTTCATTTTGAACTTTAATAATGTCCTCCAGACCGAATTTTGGTCACAGCGGCCAGTCTTAATGGAGACTAGCCAACTGCGCGGGAGATATTATAGTGCACAGGTGTATGCGGAAACACAGGTGCACTCTCCATTCCCTCACTCTCATAGTCCGATGCGACGGCAATCCGACACGACCGAAGAGAGATCGGACGCAGGACCAGGCTTTACGTCGTCTCCGAGGCACCGGTACCAGACGCCGGGCTATTACTAGGAATTCCCTCCCAGAAAAAAACCCAATAATAATTTTTTCCGGCCTGGGGTCCACTGAGCCAACGAGACAGTCACTAAGTATAGATAGTTATAGTCCAAAAGTGGACGTACTTCGCCTGAAATGATGTCGTCTCACCCGTGGATTTGACTCGGTACTTCTCAGTAGCAACCGAGGTCTACTACCACTACACTTTCAAAGCAGCTACAACGCAACCAGTCGTTTATTTTATCGCATGAATATAATAATACAGGTACACAGGTGGTTTCAAAAGACGTATAGCAACTTTGGGAAATATTCATTAAATACCATAACTACACTTGATAGTTTCTTGAGCTCACTTTGGAAGGAGGTTCAACTTGTTGGTCGTTTGTTGAATGTACTTAACAAAGTGTATAGAGCAAGTTGTTAGGTCGAGAATCGATGTTAAATTGAGGAAATTAGTCCATAACGTGTACCGAAATTGATAGAACTTACATAATATATCAAACTGGTTACCTGATATACCTAACCATTAATGAAATTAAATGTTGGTCTTGTGTTTTTAGGGATTAGTCCCTCAAAAGGGAAAACTTTTATAGGATGTCTCATGGGTGAGTCTGACTGTCTGTTTATCACAGCCAATTTGCTGCAAAACTACAGAGTCGATTCAGTTAAATCTGGTACGAGTATTAATAACAAAAACTAAAGTTCTGAGTATAAGGATGTCAAACTTATGCTTATTTTTATTTATTTCAAGGTATAAGTTTTGAAGGTGTTTAAGAAAATAGGTAGAAATAGACCATTACAATCTTCTTGAAAATTAGTTTGAACGAGATATACCTAGTCAACAGCTGCAAATTTAACTTTATTATTCATGCCTACAATATAATGAATAACAAGGTATTTTATTCAGGCGAAAAATTGTAGTGGTGATCAGTGAAAAATTTCTTGCCCACGGCCTTTATAGGCGAGTCTTTCTTCATTTAATTTCACTTAATATTTTCTTGTTTTAATGAAAGCCTATTGATTATATTCTTCAGGTCCGCACAGGTCGAGGTGAAACTCTACGCTGGGCTGTGTGCGTCCCCAGTGCGTGTGACGCCAGGGCCGTCGCTGGCTTTGTGGGCGACGTGCTGTCTCACAGCGTGGGCAACAGCACCGGTGTGGAGGTCACCGAGAGAGACTGTTACACACGACGACCTATTACAGTCAGCAAGCTAGATATTGGTTTCCTGTAAGTTTTAGACAAGCAAAATAAATAATGCTTACGCAGATTCTAGAGACTGCTACATACGACCCATCACTTTCAGCAAACTGGATATTGGATTGCTGTAACCTTCAAACGACGGAACTCTGATGAATCAAAATAAGTAAAATACGCTTACAATTACAGCCTCACACAAAGTGGCCAAGAAAAATGGGCTTTCATACAGCCACATGCCGTTTCGGTGCCATTTTGGATTTCGTTTAGTGATGTGTGTCTATGGACATGTTCACAAGGACGGGTTCACGTTCATATGAGCGAGGCACAAACTGTTGCGGTATTGCTGCACCACAATATTAATGGCAACCCATTATACGTCCCACTGCTGGGCACGAGTCTCTCCCCTTTTTCGGGGGAGGCCTGGAGCTTACTCCACCACGCTGCTCCAATGCGGATTGGTGGAGGTGGGGTGGGTTAGTGGCCAACCCGCTGTCGGATGTTTTCAAACCGCCCATAAGGCCTCCGACAAGGTTTAACGACTGCTATCTATCGATAGCAACCGGGAATGATGGCTTAACGTGCCCTCCGAAGCACGGAAACGCGCATTTAATTTTCCACTAGCGGTCACCCATCACACTACCCGACCGCGCCCGTAGTGCTTAACCGAGTAGATCGCTTGTAATCTACACCAGCCGCGGGGCCATGCGCGCTCCAATACAGCAAATAGCCATTACCGTAGGAAACTAAACGCGCAAGCATTTAAAAGTGCATAAAAGATTAGTTATATACATTTAAATTCTTATTTTATTTTTAAAGAAAAATGGAAAGAAAAATTTGACTTCAGGCGAGGCTCGAACTCGCGACCTACTGGGAATCTAGTCCAGCCGCTCTTCCAATTGAGCTACTGAAGCCCTGCCCGATTTGTCAAATCTTTCCTTCACATCTATTGCATTGCTTTATGGTAGCAGTAGCGCCATCTATTACCAACTATGCTAGTTAGGCATTTTTCTTTCCATTTTTCTTTAAAAATAAAATATATTTCACAAGCATGTGTTAATGCGAAATAATATCAAACAATTTAAATTCTTAGTTAAAGTCTAGTAAGTTAAATTCTAAATTTTTATTATTTATGCAATAAACTATCCTTTCAGAGCCGTCATGCTGTTCTTCGGCGTCTTGCTTCTTCTGACAACATCTTACGAAATCTACTCAATGCAATGTGGCCGAAATAAGGGCTCAGCCATCCACGACCTCATAGTGTCCTTCTCCTTAATCAACAACATCAAAAAGATAATATCGACCAAACAGAACAACAGCCTTGGGCTGGAATGCGTCAATGGGATAAAAGCTTTGGCTATGATATTCATTATAGCTGGTCACGCTTGCTTGTTCATTGGGAGTGGACCCGTCATGGACGCTGCGGCTTGGGATCGGGTAAGTTTTAATTGATATTTAACAGTTATAGACATATGACACTGGATATATGAGAACAATTAGCCTGAAGAAACTTGAGGAAATCGAATATCGCGTTACCTAACTTCATTCAAATTATAGTGTTCTGATTAAATAAGTAATATACTCGGTGACTGCTGAATCATGGGACATGTTAAAACATCATCTTAATATATATAAATCTCGTGTCACAATGTTTGTCCTCAATGGACTCCTAAACCACTTAACCGATTATAATAAAATTCACACACCATGTGCAGTTCGATCCAACTTGAGAGATAGGATAGCTTACATTACGCTATGACTAATAGGAGCAGAGCAGCGCGGGCGAAGCCGGGGCGGGCCGCTAGTTTATTATAAATTTAAAAAAGATATGTATAATTTTCATGAATACTGAATACATAGTAATCGTTAATTTCTTATCAGGTAACCGTAGCCCATATCCCACCGAAAACATTTTCATGTAAAATGATGCTAAAACGAGACCCTAAGGCTCTCATTGTCAAAGATTTGTTAAATCTCATGTAGATCCAAGTTTCTAATGCTACAACCTTAATCAAAATGCGTTGCTGTATTTCAATAAAAAAAAAACAATGTTTAATTGATAAAAACAAACTGGTGTGTGTATATTTTTATTTTTCGACTGTCCAGCCGCTTAGCACCACTAAGCTACCGAAGTGCTTATTCTGAACGTCGAATTTTTCTTACCCTTTCTTATTTTAATGTATGTCGTTTTTCGTCGTATTACTCTTTCATAGCCCTGGTCGTTGAACGCGTATTTTTTGTTCCGTCCGAGGCATCCTCATAAATTTTATTCTGTACAATATTTTACTATTCAAATAAAACCATCTATCATTATTTAGTCAGACGGATATACCATGAAAGTTAGTTTAAAACGAATTTATGAAAACATATTTCATCATATTTCAGTTCTAATGTTTTATTGAAAGCCTGATATTATTTAATTAAGGCTCGAATTGGGTTTAAACTGTTTTATTCACGCTCATTCAAAAGCAGGATTTGAAAATGAAATTATTACGGACCTAGATTTTATATAATGCCTAGTGGCATTAAGTCCGCTATATGTATAAATTAAATAGAAGTGTAAATCTATACATATAAATAAAATTGGAGTGTCTGTTTGTATTATAAAAATAACCGCTTTTTACTAAATGCTTAAGTATGTATACACTGTGCATAATTATATCAAAACAACATTTTTTACAATTTTTGTCTGTCTGTCTGTCTGTCTGTTTGGCGGGGCTCATCTTGGGAACGGCTGGACCGATTTTGACGGGACTTTCACTCGCAGATAGCTGATGTAATAAGGAGTAACTTAGGCCTACCTTACTTTTATACTAGCTGCGCCCACGACTTCGTCCGGGTAAGTACTGAACAATCATAAATTATCACGCGGGCGAAGTCGTGGGCACAGCTAGTAAATAAATAAAATAAATAATTCGTCACGAAATTTATTTTCAATGGTGTTTTAAACAAATTAAATGTTTTAGTAATTTCCTTTATACTGAAGAATACACAGTCATTACTTTAGAGTGTAACCGTAATATTTGGTACCCAACCTTAATATAATTAGCAATCGCATGGGCGAAGAAAAGTATGTATACATTGTTAATGTTTAAACATAACAAACAACCCTTATAAGGTCAACGTACTATGACCTTGTCTATTCTTGTTCATAAAGCTTCAGTGAGCATGTTCAAACAAGTTGGTTGGGAATATGAATTTATCGAATTAGTTAATAAACGTATCTAAGATTGATGATAGGGATTGAAGGGTAACAAATTAATTATCTTATTTAATTAAAATTAAATAGTTTGGTTCTCAAATATTTACTTATATTTTATTTAAATAAAAATGGAAAGAAAAAATTGACTTCAGGCGAGACTCGAACTGCAAAGTCTATTATATCGGTTGCCTAACTAGCATAGTTGGCAAATAGATGGCGCTGCTGCTAACATAAAGCAATGCAATAAATGTGAAGGAAAGATTTGACAAATCGGGCAGGACTTCAGTAGCTCAATTGGAAGAGCGGCTGGACTAGATTCCCAGTAGGCCGCGAGTTCGAGTCTCGCCTGAAGTCAAATTTTTCTTTCCATTTTTCTTTAAATAAAATATTTTCAAAATCATGTGTTAATGCGAAATTTACTTATATTGTTTGATATGTTAATTCAAATGTTAAGTAGTTAAATTTGTTGTTTCAAGTATTAGTATCAACAAAACCATATAAATCACAGTTGTATGTGGAAATTCTGATAAGAGTTAAAATTATTTTTGATGTTAATTTAAGAAATAAATTGTTAGTAAAACGACTGAAGATATCTTATCAATATTTATTTATTTATTTAATATTTCTCTGACACTAGAGAATGATGAGAATATATTTATAGATTCTTACTACATTCTTTTTACTGGTAGTAGAGCTCTAGTGACGGAGCTCGCGGGCGTAGGCACCACCGTATTACCTAATATACTTGCCGCTAAATGGTAGTGTTCATCACTATCGTGTTCCGGTGGAGGTGGTAATGTATGGCCCTGTAATTTCCGGCACAGAGGCATAACACCTTAGGCTTTAGGAGTGGTAATGCATCTGCATTTTGATCTTGGTCTTTCTGTGGGCGTCTATAGGCTGCAGTCATCACTTAACATCAATGTGAACTGCAAACTTGTTTGCCACTTCCATGATCTCAATTTTAGGCCTATCCTGTTTTAATGTATAAAATAATTGATTCACACAGTAAATAGTAGACTTAACTGAAAAAGATATGTAAGTGAGTGTGAGAGAGAAAGATCGGGTATCTAATATAATATATCTGTTTATACTCTTCGCTAACATGACGTATATTCCTTCCAGTTAATCAGCGACCCAATAAACGCCTTCATGTTAAGCAACACTCTTTTGGTGGACACGTTTCTGTTTCTAAGTGCGTTCCTCTTCAGTAGATTGTTGCTCATCGAGCTTGACAAGAGGCGTGGCAGGTTGAACGTTTTGCCCATCCTGATATTTCGGTACATCAGGTAAGAATATTCGTATATTTATTTTGATAACGCCAACAAGAAATTATTATACAAGATACGGATTCATTGATTACAATTTTTTAATACTAATGTAATACAGGGATCTCCATGAATACAAAAATTTGAAGAAAAGGAATACAAAATCGATCTTTGATTTATCTTGATCAAGGATCGATTTTGTATCTAAATACATTTACGAATGTAAATGTGTGTACATAAAAAATAAAAATGTAGGTTACTACGGTTTTGACTGAATTTAGGTACTGGTCGTAGAGCTCCAGTTTTGGGAGTAGGCAACATCGCAGTACCTAATCTACTTGACGCTAAATGGGTTCTGGTAGTGTTGTAATGGCATCGAACTACATTGAAAGCTCTGGCTTTATGTAGATGTTGTTAGGCAGCATTCATAACCATTTTAATGTGGATTGTATGCTAGTTTGCCACTTCAAACCCAAAAAAAAAAAAGTGTTGCTATAATTTCAAACTTCAAACTACCGGACCTATTTTAAAAGTTATTTCAATAATATGAAAATTTAAGATCGTTTCGTGACATTATGCTACTTCAATCCCACTCTACGGAATAGAAATCAACGCGGTATACTGCTAGTTAGTCAAAAAACAAAATAGTATACTTTTGTACATTGTAATCGATGTACGTATGTGCACTAAAATCTGCAAGATTGATACTAATGTGAGGACATCAAAGTACCGGGCACTGATTGATTTGGGTTGATTGGGAAATTAATGTGATTGCGTCCGCTACTGACCCGTGGCTTGGCTTTTGTAGACATCATGATGCTAATCGATCTTGTTCTTTTTACTTATAGACATGTTAATTGCTTATTATCAATTTAAATTGAATCTTACAAGAATGCGTGAAACCGATATTTTTGGTTTGTACAGAGAGATCTGGCTTAGTATTTGTAAATTAAGTAGATATAATGACGTTCTTAATACGTATAGATGGTGGCAAGTATGATAATTATAAAAATGGTGTGTTAGTTATTTTAGATGACGTAACTTCACGCCTGTGATCCCCGAAGGGGTAGGCAGAGGTAAATGCATTCATTCAAGCATACATGCATACACCCACGGTTCGCTGGTTACGTTTTTGACCCATGTATCAGGTGGCGAGCCTGTTGCCGTCTCCGGGCATATTACCAAAGGCCGAGGTACTGGAAAAATTGAAAAATTTCAATAAAACCAGAGATAAAGGATTTAAACCGTTATTACTGATAGCCCTCGATCCGGAAATCGAACCCAGGACCTCCAGAGTAGTAGGAGTGGATTTAGAACACGTACATTTTACATGGAAGCGAGACCTGAGTATGCAAGAAAGAGCATGAAAGTAAGTTGAACGCGGTCGAGATGAGATCTTTGCGCAAGATCTGCGGTGTATCACTCACCGATCGCTTTCGTAATGAAGATGTAAGAAAGAGACTTTGTGTGAATGATAGTATCGGTGTAAAAATGAAAAAAGGCATGCTCCGATGGTTCGGGCATATAGAAAGAATGTCGAATGAGCGAATGACTAAACAGATATACAATGCGAATGTGTATGGTTACAGAGGCCCAGGAAGACCAAGGCTGACCTACCATGACCAAATAGGTCGAGTTCTATCTGATGGTGGGGTCAAAAGTCTTAGGAATCGGCGTGCATGTATGAAGAGAATGATGAAGGTAGACGAGGCACGAGAGGTTTGTCTGAACCGGGATATCTGGCGCTCTACACTCTCTGCCTACCCCGTTAGGGACCTGGGGTGAAGATACATACATACATACATACATTTTAATTTTATTTTCACTCATTCAGGTAGTTAAACAGGAATACAAAAAAAAAATAGGATTATTGAAACACACCCATTATCGAATTACCTTGCTTCCTAAAAGCTCGAGTTGTTATGAAACGCTAATTCTCTTGATACATGCCTCCTGCCAGTTAACAGTTACAAACGGAATATGTTATTCGAAGTATATACACATCACATTTGAACAACGTAGCGCCTATTGGGGCTTTAGTATTTCGATGATGATTGAAGTTAAGCACAATATACGTGATCTCGGTCTATGTCCGGTGAGATATTTAGATAGTTACTACGAATAAACAATCACCTATATAGAAGCGCGATCAGGCGTAAAAAGTGGCACCACCACATATGACAAGTAACGATAGACAATTTAAATTTTCAGTTTTTTTTTATGTAATCAAAGTGGCAAACAAGCATGCAGTTTACATTGATGTTAAGTGATGACTGCAGCCTATAGACACTCACACAATGACCAGAGGTCAAAATGAAGATGGGCTGCCACTCCTGAGGCATTAAGTGTTATGCCTCTGTGCCGGAAATTACAGGCCCGTACATTAGTACGTATTATTACGATAGTGCTGAACACTACCATTTAGCGGCAAGTGTATTATGTAAGGTAATGCGGTGGTGCCTACGCCCGCGAGCTCCGTCACTGGAGCTCTACCACCAGTAAAAAAAATCTGTTCCAATCATAATATTTTTAGTTGTATTGTTTTATGTTGTCATGACAATGTAATTGTTAATGTCAAGACTATAGCTACGAGCCGTAGTGCCACTTCTTATCATGCTTATGAGAGAGAGTTTCTCTTTTATATAATTCATAGGAATTAATTTAGTCAAAGCGAGTTATAATACTTGGATCGCTTCTGGAAACATGTTAACCTTTGAAAATGTTGACGGTAGCTTAGGCAGTTAGCGGTCCCCTTTATCAACCCACGATATGAGAAGGCGTTGATTGCTATGCGTAACATAAGTAGGTATATTTGAAGCCAAAGTTTACACAACTATTTTCGTATATCAGCGGAGCTCGATTCCTGACTCCCTCGGCTGTTTAACATGTAATTTCTTTAAAAAATATATAATAGTTATCATAAAACATTTTTTTGAGCTGAGCAGATTAAAACCTGACTAAGTTTTCCTCTACAATATCTGTCGTTACCAGAATTATTTGTTTTTGTAGGGTAACACCAGCATATTTAGTCGTTATACTATTCTACATGACGTGGCTACCCAAGATGGGCGAGGGACCATTGTGGGAAGACAGACTATTGTTGGAACAAGAGCGTTGCACAGCCACTTGGTGGGCCAACATTTTGTACGTTAACAACTACGTGAATCCAGAGCAATTGGTAAGTTGAAATGGCACGTAAAATCAGTTTGAATTTGCAGTAAAATGGATACAGAATAGATATGGAAAATAATAAATTGAAACAGATTTAGTGGCCTTTAAATATCATGAAAATTACAAAGATAATTAATTAATAACTGCATCATTAAGATATCTATTAAGAAACTACAAATGTTAATGCATTTTTCAAGCCCGAGCTGTTTAGTCTCTATACCAAAATGTGGTACTATACTACTAACTGGGACTCTACCACCAGTTCAAATCAATGAACTGGTGGTAGAGTCCCAGTTTAGTGGCTTGATGGCATAGATACCACCGCATTACCGTATCTGACGATCTTGTGTTAGGTAGGATACTTATTTTCTTTACTTGAATTAAATTAACTCTTTAAAATACTGACTTACTGGTGAATTAGCTCCGAATCTCGCGAGCGTACGTACCACCGCATTATCTAATCAACTTACAGCGCTAAACACTGGTAGTGTTGAGAGCTATCGCGTCTCGGTCAGATAAATTACGGCACAGAGGCACAACAACTTGGTCCTCGGAAGTGGGAATCCATCTACACTGAAATTTCTGGTTTTTATGTAGATATTTATAGGCTACAATATCATTTACCATCAATGTGTACTCTATGCTTGCTTATATAAACTGTATCTGATTGTTTTTTGTTTCAGTGTATGTTCCAATCATGGTACCTAGCGGTGGACACGCAGATGTTTTTCATAGCACCAATATTCATTTACAGTCTATGGCACTGGAGAAGAGTAGGGCCATTGTTAACTGGTGTGGCTACATTTATATCGCTTTGCATTCCTGCTTTCATCACGTTCAAAGAACGATTGGATCCGACACTATTGTTTTATGCTAAGTAAGTTAATTTGAACTTCAAAGGCTGAAACATTTCGCAACAAACTATCATTCAGAACAAGTTTAATGAAATTAGTGATACTATGTATAAAAAATCGCCCTTAAAAGATAGGAAAATAATCGACTATAAACATTTAATTCGAACGTATTTTTTTTGTTTTAAACTTTCACGATTTGTATTCATATTTTTTTATTGTAAACGGGACTTAATCGTGTACTATTTTAATCGAAGTATTTACCTCGACACTCGACTTCGATTAAAATAGTACGCGATTCAGTCCCGTTTACAATATAATAATATGATTTTTTTTTTGTATATGAACATACTATATATATGAAGAAAGATATATGAACTATACATATATCTTTCGTATATAAACCTATGTATGATATTTCTGTTTCCAGGGAATTCACGGATTTCGCAACAAACTATTATTTTAGGGAAGCCTACATCAAAACCCATATGAAGATGACACCCTATTTCATGGGATTGTTAACAGGATATATTCTTCATCGGATCCAGACAGAGAAGTAAATAAAATAAATTTGTACTGTACTCTTTTATGTCATAAAAGTGGCAAACAAGCATGCAGTTTACATTGATGTTAAGTGATGATGCAGCCTATAGACACCCAGACAATGACCAGAGGTCAAAATGCAGATGCGTTGCCACTCCTGAGACCTAAGGTAGGCCTCAGGAGGCCCCAGAGGCATCACGCCTCTGGGCCGGAATTAACAGGGCCGTACATTACCATCTGACCGGAACACGATAGTGCTGAACACTACCATTTAGCGGCAAGTATATTAGGTAATGCGGTGGTGCCTACGCCCGCGAGCTCCGCCACTAAAGCTCTACCACCAGTAAAAAAAAAATCTCAAAGTAGCTTAGTGCTTATATAACTACATAATAATGTATGGCCCTGTAATGACTAGACACATAATTACTCAGCTTAGGTTTGACCTCTAGTTTTTGTGTACATGTCTATAAGCTGGAGTCTTCACTTAACATCAAAGTGAGCTGCATGCTTGTTTACCACCTTCTTTACAGAAAATAAACAATAATTTGGAATGCCTCGTTGGTCGTAATTTGGTTGGTAATTTCGAATTCCTAAGTCATTGAGCATTATCCGTGAGCAAATTCCCATAAGAAAGCCAGAGTGTGGTAGCTGTGCCTCGGATGAATTTTACAATGATTCGTTACGTAGTTTCGGAAAAAGGAGGGTACTGGATATCCACCTTTGTAACGAACACCTCCGATTCTTTCACGTTGACTCTGTGCTCATTACGTCATATTATTGCCATCTTTGGCGAAGTAGCTTTGTTCAGCGGTGGCGCTTTGTTTAGCTGAAGTGATGATGATGATGAAAAATACAAAGCTGTTTTTGGGTTTTACGTATTGCTCTAAAACGATTTTTCACTTACAGCTATGAATTCTCGCGACTCCTCAAAATATTTGGATGGACAACAAGTGTAATACTCGGCACAGTCACCACGTTCTCAGTCAGCCTATTCTACCAACAATGGTATACATACAGTGTTTTAGAGGCCGCCGCGTATATATCCTTGCACAAATTCGCCTGGAGTATAGCTAATGGATGGCTCATTATTGCCTGCGCCACCGGGAACGGAGGTCAGTATGAGCTATATTTGTATAATCACAATAACCAACTGATTGTGTCGGATATGTCTTTGCAAGAAATCAACATGTTGAATATCGTAAGCGATGAGTGTATTCGAGCAGCTAAAACTCTACGAACTACCTTCACTAAAAATGCACTGTACCTACTGTTACACTGTGAATTATTCACCTTCAACTGTCAATTATCGACTGTATCATATCGACTAATATCTCTGTTTTAATATGTGGAATAATTTGTTTACCTTGTGTATAAGTCTGCGGGTGAGCTCGCGTTAAATAACCCTTTAGTTCTTCCTCTCAAAAGTCCTTTTATATATAGTTCTTATTAACAATCCCCTCTGACCAAACTAAGCCGATAGTGGTGATACCTAGTATTTTTTGTAAGCAGTCTATCTCATAGAACTACAGTACTAAACAGTTAATATTGCACATCGAGCCTGCGAAAGAGACGATCGGCTCGTTTCGACTTCATGGAGCGTTATCTCTGTTGCACACTGCATACGTAAGCACTGACAGTCCGGTATTGGTCAAAACTTGATCAAAATGGTCGACAAATATCAAATAGGTATGGTACGAAAGAGATAACGCTCTACAGACCCGCAAAAACCAAAGTCTCCTTCCTAGGCTCGATGTCCAATATTTATTGTTGAGCACTGTATAGAACTAGTTACAATCAGCCAAAGATGGCGCTAATAGTCGCAATTTCTGTCAACATACAGTTGTATCAGATTAGAAGACCCCTTTCAGAATGTTTTCTCCATTGTAATATATCTCAATCATTGTATTTAATATATTAGTTGATATAATATCGTGTGTAGTTACTGTAGCTAACTTCCAAGTTGCTCCAGTAGCGTGTGATGACTATTCGATCTGAAGGTCGCGGGTTCCATCAACACAAATACAACCAGCTATATATTTGTATGCCTGTTGATATTTATTTTTACCCACGTATTTATTAGTCAGGGTTTGTGTGTAGGTGTTTCATTATAAATGTACAGTTCCAGATCATATCTGTCTAATCCAAATTGTTAATCTTATACAAGACCTTAATTACCGTCTGAACATTATCCACGAAAATTTTATCTAATTTTCGCTATTCGTTCAGAGTGTTAATGTTCTTAGTTTAACTTAACTAAGCGTAATTTCCACACAGTATAAACATTTAACATAGTTGTAACATTTTGCAGGTATCCTCGGTAAATTTCTAACATGGAAGGTGTTGGCACCCATCGCGCGGTTGACATTCTGTGCGTATTTGGTGAACGGCGTGGTAGAATTGTATTACGTCGGTCAGCTCAGACATCCACTTCACATCACATTCTTTACTATTGTGAGTTATTAATTTTGTAACAAATATTATTGAATTGATTAAGTTTGAGCCAGACTGTACGTATAAGCATTTGTGTAAACAACCATTGATAGCTATTCAGGGTAAGTCAATTGACATGTATCGGTGACATTGTCAAACTCAGAGTTGTAAATTTTTCCAACAGAAGAATGGATCTTCCTGTTGGGCAAAAATATCACTAACATCTGACCGCTGGCTTTATTGCTTTTGATCAGCCTTGTGTCTAATTTTGTGTTACCATTTTGTATTGCCTAGGAAAGCAATGGCAATAGACACAGTCAAATTGTCAACTAAAATGTTTCGCTAGTGGAGATTTAACCTCGCAAGGTATAAAAACAACTACGAGTACTGAATTGTCGAGATTTCGGTTCAAATTAGAATTTTAATGGGGAATGCCTTCTTCAAAGCCTAATAAATCTGTTTGTTTATTTCTGGATACACATTTTGTAAGAAAATAATATATATTAAACTAAAATATTTGAATTTTCAGATGGCGAACGCGATATCGCATTTGGTGCTGACTTTCTTCCTTGCCTTAATCTTGTGTATTATATTCGAATCGCCTCTTCATGGAATAGAAAAGATTCTTCTTAGGATGTTTGGTAAATGTTTGCCTTATATTTGTTTATTACGGATACTAAGTTCAGTTATTTTATAAAAAATACGTTTTAATTAAGTAACTGGCTCAGCAGTCTAGTGGTATCTGCTACTGCTACGCTGGAGTCCTGGGTTCGATTCCCGGGTCGGGAGCTACCAGAGAGACTAAAGGTGTAAATCCTGTATTTCTGATTCTGTTGGCATTTATCATTTTCCTGAAAGTTTCCCAGTAACTAGGAGTTTTTTCACCTCACATGGGACTAAACTAGCATGTATGCTGGAGTGCATGCATCTACCTCTGCCGACCCCTTCAGTGATTACAGTTACGTTTACAAAGTAACGTAATTAAGTAAATTGAAAGATTTTATTATAATCCTTTTTTTACGTGATAAAAACTCCACAGATAATGTTTTTATTCATTTGATTTGGCAATATAAAAGCTTTTTAAGTCTTAATTTTATTATTATGTAATAATGGTAGCAAACAGACATGCAGTTCACAAAGATGGTATGTAAAAACTGCAGTCTATCCACATTTGCACATAACTGAAGGTCAAAATGCAGATGTCTTCGTCATCCTGAGGCCTAAGTGGTTTTGCCTCTGTGATTATTACAGAGCCATATCCATGTCATATCTTATCGGCAGACGATAGTGTTTTGTTTTTATATTATGGAAGTGGCAAACAAGCATTGATACTGTTATGATATTGTTTGATAGTGCTGAAACGATTCCTTTGACAGCAGATAGATTAGGTCATGCGGTGGTGCCTACGCCCTCGAGTCCCTACACGGGAACTCTACTTACTAACTCTGGAGTAGCCCCGTAATAACTATTATTTATGGTGAGATTCACAGACCGCACTACGACTTTACTTTGAGCAAAGTATGCTTAGAACTGTCAGTACAGTATGGGATTTGACAGTTCGAAGCGTACTTTGCTTGTAAGTAAAGTCGTAGGGTGAGATTCACAGACCGCACTACGACTTTACTTCGAGCAAAGTATGCTTAGAACTGTCAGAAATGTATGGTTTTTGACAGTTCGAAGCGTACTTTGCTTGAAAGTAAAGTCGTAGTGCGGTCTGTGAATCTCTCCCTTAGATATAACAACTAAGGTATCAGGGCTTATAACAATTAAGGTATATATTGCTTTTTGACCTCCGGTTTTTGTGTAGATGTCTATAGGCTGCAGTCATAACTTAACATCCATATCATTTGCATGTTTGTTTGCCACCTTTACTGGTGGTAGAGCTTCAGTGACGGAGTTTGCGGGCGTAGGCACCACCGCATTACCTAATGTACTTGCCGCTAAATGGTGTTAATGGTGTGTAATGGTGTTCAGCACTATCGTGTTCCGGTCAGGTGATAACGTACGGCCCTGTAATTTCCGGTACAGAGACATAACACCTTAGGCCTCAGAAGTGGTAACGAATCTGCATTTTGACTTTGGTCTTTGTGTGGGTGTCTATAGGCTGCAGTCATCACTTAACATCAATGTTGAACTGCATGCTTCTTTGCCACTTCCATTACATAAAATAAATAGGCTGTAGTCATCACTTAACATCTATGCTATTTGCATGTTTGTTTGCCACCTTCGTGACATAATAGAATGCTGTCTGTTGTGTGTTTATAATCAATGTTCATGTTGTTTTTATAGCTCGACCGGTACTAAGCGACAACGCGACTAAAGAAGAAACAAGTGGAACCTCGAGAAACACTAGTCAATCTAAATTAGAAGCATAGCATTAGCCAAACAGTAGTATAGTTTTCAATTCTAGAATAGTTATTTAAAGCAAACGAATTTAAGTTCACAATTACAATGTAATTTGCCAAAACGACATGTGTTTGTAAATATGATTCCTTAGTAAATAAATTACACAATCAACATATTTTAACGGTATTAGGTAGAGCAATTCAGTTGTAATCTGGGATCGTATCATGGCGTTTTAGGGCATTATTTGTTCTTTACTATTTATCAGGAAGGGATAAATTAAGTAGATCGTTCTGTAAACTACCGGCTATTGAATGGCACACAATTATTTGTTTTACAATTATAATTCGATTGACATGCGAACGCACGGTACGGCAGTGAAGCAATTACTACTTTTGGAAATGATTGCTACTTTTATTTCATATTCATTCGCTGCGATCATTTTATTTTTTCATTGTTATGTGATTTCACTAATGAAATAAGGCAGTGGCAGTGATTTTTTGTGAACGATGTTACATAAACCAGTTCTGGTGACTGTTGCAAAATAGCTACCGAAATGAAATATCATAAAACTCACCTGTGAAAAAACCTTTTGTGTTAATATACTAAGCTAATTTTGGTGATGAGTAATTTCATTACAAATAAATATTAACTTTGATAATTTAAAATTTATTATACTGCCTACGCCCGCGAGCTCCAGTGACGGAGTTCGCGGGCGTAGGCACCACCGCATTACCTAATTTACTTGCCGCTAAATGGTAGTGTTCAGCACTATCGTGTTCCGGTCAGGTGGTAATGTACGGCCCTGTAATTTCCGGCACAGAGGCATAACACCTTAGGCATCAGGAGTGGTAACGCATCTGCATTTTGACCTTAGTCTTCGTGTGGGTGTCTATAGGCTGCAGTCATCACTTAACATCAATGTGAACTGCATGCTTGTTTCCACTTCCATTACATAAAAAAAAAACACGGTCGAAGATCATAGCTACTTCAGATACACGTGCCATTCGTGTTCAAGTGGCAACGTATCTTACAAAATAAAGTTTCTTCTGATTTATTTATACTTTCATGTGCACAAGAAAATTGTTATATGAGGCGGAGTTAAAGCTATATAGCATTCTCTGCTAGTCAACTTAGGTCTTATCGCCAACTGTCGTTCAGCGCTTAAAATCCATGCCGCGGATATAACGGAGATACGCCATAATCGCATATAGTAAGTCTGAATGTACTTTGTAAATACAATGAAAAACGACTCCGTATTTATAATGTGCTCAAATACAAATAAGAGAATGGTAAGTTATATATATATTACTTCTTTAAGTAGTATAGGGTTATTCTGTTGTTATGAAAGCTTTATGTAGTAATTTTGTTTGAGTAGGAGAGGATTTTTAAATATAGGGGGTACTTTGCTCCATTTTGTACCGGAGATTCGGTGGAGATAGTCCTCCTTTCTTGGTCTTTCCAATATTTTATTTACTTTAGTAATTTTGAAGAAGGTGTACCGTACCTACTATTCTTCGAGGTGAAATAAATATTTAAGTAAATAATAGAGTTAACATAATTTTGGGAATATAGAAAAGTTCTAGTGTCTTCAATACCATAAAATTAGCTTTAAGAAAATATGAATGTATTCAATTTCCAAAAATATGTTTTATTTATACTAGGAATTTTATGTAAGGTTTGTAAATATGTAGTGATATGACTTTTTTGTGTGTAGGGGAAAATATAAAAATTTTGTACTTGGAAATTTTATCTCATAAGTTTGTATACCTGGAATACCAATAGATGAAAATTATATTGTTATTTACAGAAGTGTAGTCTTTTTTTTGTGTTTTCTTCTATTTTTGACAACAAATTAATGTATCTTCACGCTAGGACAGAGAATGTGGAGCGCCAATTATCTCGATACTTACACAACTTCTGCGCTTCTTCTAAATTCATCATCCTACTACTATTATAAAGGCGAAAGTTTGTAAGTATGGATGTATGGATGTTTGTTACTCTTTCACGTAAAAACTACAGAATGGATTTGAATGAAACTTTACCACAATATAGCTTATACATCAGAATAACACATAGGCTATAGCTTATACATCAGAATAACACATAGGCTACAATTTTTGAGGTTTTTAATGTGAGGTCGTAGAAAAAACACATTTTTTGCGCTTACATTGCAAACGCTGACTGAATCCTACAAGATAGATCAAAACAATTTACTACAGTATTGTACAACTTAAAAAGGTCTACAAAAAAGTCCGTGATGGTATATGTTTATCTCTTAGGAATAACCCACAATAACCATTTTTTATCCTTTACTTTGTACGAGAAATAATGGCTTATTTACGAAGCGATTTTAAGCAATACAGTATTAATCTTTATCCAATTAGGTATCTTAAATACATTGTGCATTTAATAAGGATCAATATTGCTTTTTACAGCATGTAAATTAAATAAATATTTTCAAAGATATCACAGATTTAAAATGCAGAGTCATAGCAATTTCGGCGATAAATACCGTTTCGGTGATAAATACCGGCAGCGGCGCCAGGCGAACGGGGCGTGGGGGGAGCGGGGTAGGTGCGGTGGGGAAGAAGTGGCTCATCGCTGAGTGCGCGACCCGAACACGGGCAGACGCGTGAGGGCAGACGTCGTTGACGGTTGTGTCCGTTTTGCGAATTTTCAAGGCACTAGCGATTTGATAAAAACGTATGGTCGCCTCCGCGCATCCCAATCATACCCAACAACTTGCCATTCAATTTTAAACGCCTGCAGTTCCCATTAAAAGTCGCATTTTCAATGACGATCAACAAATCGCAGGGTCAAACCTTGAAGGTAGCAGGCCCACATTTGGGCACGCCATGTTTTTCTCACGGTCAGCTCTATGTGGCTTGCTCACGTGTTTCCAAAGCGAAGAATCTGCATGTTTATGCTGAAGGAAAAAGATCGTTAAATGTAGTTTATAGGAGCATACTGCAGTAGCTACCTATAGGCCTAAGATTAGGGCTCTGCAGTGTTTAGTTACCGTATTTCTTACTTATTACTAGACTAGACGGGACGAACCTGAAGTCCACGCGAACGAAGTCGCGGGCAAAAGCTAGTTATCTTTATATATGGACGCCGATTCCTAATACTCTTGGCTATATCTTCAGACAGTACTAACTTAGTTGATCAAGGCAGGTCAGCTTCGGTACTTTTTTAAGTATGGAATCAAGTAGAGCTCCGTAGTAATATATTTTTGAAATAATTTGTCACTTAAGGACAGCGTAAAGGAGATGTTGCAAAAATGTATGGACCTCCGGCCATGATGTATTGTACACAATATCATTAACAGGCAAAATCAATTAAAAAACGTTTTTTACTGCATATTTTCACTTATTTAACTTTGTTTGCAGTTACAAACATAATTTGTAGTTAGAATTGCAACTCAAAACCAACATGTCGAATATGGCGGGCGATGTCATTTTGACAAATTCCACCAATCATCGATACTAATCGATTTCCAATTTAAAGAAATTCATCGCAACTTCTTTAAGTTGATCGATTCAATACATCGTTTTTTTGCTAATAATAGTTAATATGTTATGCACTAGTAAGATACAGATAGCATTACTTTTGTTTTATCTACATAGGTACCTACTATCCCAAGCGTAGGCTGTATCGCCAGCATGTTATCGCCGCCATGTTGAACATGGTTGAAAATGACAAAATCGTTTGAATTAAATGTGGTTGTAACTCTAAAATATAATCTTGAATAAATAAATTGTATTTATTTCAGATTCTTCTTTAATTTACCCATTTTTTGAGGTAGTGTACGAACCAGTGCCGAGCTCGCAACATCTCCTTTGTGAAATAATATTGAATGCGCCCAATATGTTCTACTAGCGACCAGGTGAATTTTGTACCGTCATGTACATATCAATCGATTATTTATTACTTACAATAATGAAACAATAAGAAGAAACATTTAATTAAATATGTTACTTGATGCAGTCATTTGAAAGTAATGCACCTATAAACATTCCGGTGATTCATTTTTATTTATAAACTAGCCGTGCCTGCGACTTTATCCGCATGAGAATTTATGATTGCCCGGAATAAATTAAAAGCAAAACGATTCCCAGAATTCTACCCCGGAACTCAGTGTAGTAATAGTAGAATTAATACGATATAATAAATATTTACACACAACGTAGGTAGCGTTAGTCAAAGGTTTTAACATTTAATTACAACTTGCTGATCTATGTGATAAAGTAAGCAGTTCCGTTGTTTTATCATTTACATGAATCTGATTAGTTCTACGATAATTTCCTTGACATCTTTCTCGCTCCCTCCTTTCCGACATTAAACCTTGGATTATAACTTGGTGATCTTTTACTGTTATCTTTAATCGACACGCCATTGTTTGCTTATTTGGTTTTAATTATAACTTAACTAATTTCAGTTCTGTAAAATTTTTAGAAGGCAATGTGGCTATCATTTTTTTTGCCTTTCAATTATTTTCTTAAAATAACCTTTTTCTGAGACACTAAAACACTATGTATCTACTTTTTATCACTACAAAGATAGATTTATATTTATCAATTGTCAGTGCCTATGACCGCCTTTAACAGATTTGTTTTCAGTCCCTAAATAGACTCGTTGTGGTTACACTATCTAAATTTAAAATAACATAATTATGATTACGTCTTAATATGTTATATATGTCTTTTAAATCTTTCACTTGATTCCTTCTACTTTCTTAACTCGTAATAATTGCAATATCAAATGTATAGAATCAATTAGTAATGTTTATATAGTTAGTTATGCGCTCCATCCAATAATTACCGTGTAATTCTCGTCTTCAAACTCCTTCAACAAATTAATTCTAGTCTCTTAATATACTCGTTATGGATGTAGTATCAACGTGTAAAATAAATGTATTTCTTCAGCAAGTGATTTATATGATTAAACTTAACAGTTCCGTTGAGCCACAATTTACATGAAGCTGATTAGACATTGACATAGAGATTGACATCATTCTCGCTCCCTCTGTTCGGGCATTGTATATTTAATTACTTGAATATCTTTTGCTGTTCGATTATTTCTTTCGTTACTTCGATCAACATGCCGTTGTTTGATATTTGTTTTAATATGTAATAACTTAACTACTTTTATTTCACTCTTTTTTCTTTAGTAAAGTAGCTATTTGATGTTTTTAACCTTTTAATTGATTTTTATAGTTAAATAATTTTCTAGGTAAACAAAAAAAAATTATACAATTTTTAAAACATTGGAATAGTGTTATTAATTATTTTTTTCTTTTATTATTATATATATTTCTTTATTTTATATTTCTCTAATTATTTTTCTGAATAACATATATAAAAGTCAGATTTTATACTATGACGAAAGTAGATTTATAAATAATTAGACTGTGAGGGTGTCTGGCAAGGGGTTGTCACCGTCCAAAGTGTCCGCCGATAGACGAGGCGGTTTCTAATATGATTGTAAATTAAAATATATGAAAACTAAGTTTTATACTATCACAAATTTGAAACACAATTTTACTCACATTTACTACCTGTTACCTGCCAAAGCCACCGCGACCCACGTTATATTTTTGTTTTGCTTATACCTGTAGAAGGGACATATATAGAAGAATTTCCAGGTTTTAATAGGTTGGGGAAAAAGTCTTTTCGCATTATAGTATGTATGAACTTGTAATAAAATCTCTTTGGCTGTAGTATTTGTATCTGGCTGGTTTTGGTATCATTGAAAGTTAAAATTTTAAAGAACATAATTCCAAATTCCTAAAAACCTAATGAACCGTGTACTCATTTGTGATTCTTTATTACGACGTAATGAAACCGAATCATTTTTGAAGAAGCTGATAACTGGTAATGAAAAGTGGATCACGTACGACAAGAACGTGCGAAAAAGGTCGTGGTCAAACGCCGGTCAGGCTTCACAGACTGTGGCAAAACCCGGGTTTACTCGCAATAAGGTGATGTTATGTGTGTGGTGGGATTGGAAGGGCATTATTCATTATGAGCTATTACCACCAGGCAGGACTATCGATTCTGAACTCTACTGCGAACAACTGATTAAAGCAAGAAGTTGAGAGAAAGCGGCCGGAATTGATCAACAAAAGGGGTGTGGTGTTTCATCATGATAACGCTAGACCTCACACATCTATAGCCACTCAGCAAAAATTAAGAGAGTTTGGCTGGGAGGTGTTAATGCATCCGCCGTATAGTCCTGACCTTGCACCTTCAGATTTCCACCTGTTTCGGTCTCTTCAGAATTCTTTATGCAATGTTAGGTTAACATCACGAGAGGACTGCCAAATCCACTTGTCGCGGTATTTTGATGAGAAGTCCCAAAATTTTTATAGCAATGGGATCATGTCCCTACCTACAAGATGGCAAAAGGTTATCGAACAAAATGGTACATACATACTTTAGTTAAATTTAAATAAACTATATTAAAAAATGTTTTGAATTATCTTAAAAAATGCGAAGAAACTTTTTCCCCAACCTTATATTACAATTTAATTACTTACTTACTTACTTATAAATTCACCATTATAATTCATATGATTTCATTTGATTTACAACAGACGTGTTGACATTTTTTTCACATCCGTTCCGACATAAAAACTTTAATTATAACTTGACGACCTTCTACTTTTATCTTTCATCGGAACACCATTGTTTGCTGATTTATATTTATATATATATATATTGTACATATGTTTCACAACATATACTTTTTTTACGTAAATGTACCTCTTCTAATATACCCCTGAATACAACGTCAATGAGTATAATAAATTAAGCGGCGTATGTATCTGACAAAAATCTACACAGGTAGTCTTTAGATTTTTCTCTTGCTTAGAAACTTTCAGTCATCTCTTATCAATTTCTCAACTCATTTTGTTTGCTATATCAAAATTATAGAGTACCTACAGTAGCACCGCGTATCCAGTTTTAATTTACCATCACTATTTATTAATAATTAATTGACCCCGCTAACCTTTCAAACATTTACATTTTTTTTACATATAAACCTTCTTCTGACACTAAGAAACACATTGACATAATATTATTTATTAAAGGAGATGTTGCAAAAATTTATGGACCTCCGGCCATGTATTGTACACAATTTCATTAACAGGCAAATTCAATATAAAATCGTTTTTTTACTGCATATTTTCATTTATTTAGCTTTGTTTGCAGTTACAGAACATTATTTGCAGTTAGAATTGCAACTGAAAACCAACATGGCGAATATGGCGAGCGATGTCATTTTGACATTTTCATTTTTTAAAAGTAATATTTCCTAAATACTGTTGAAATCGAATTTATGTGTTCCAATTATACTAATCAATTTCCAATTAAAAAAAAACATCGGAACTTAATTAAATTGATCGATTCGATACATTGTTTTTTTTTAATAATATGTGATGCTGTTGAACATGGTTGAAAATGATAAAATCGTTTGAGTTAAATGTGGTTGTAACTCTAAAATATATTCTTTATTAAATTAATTGTATTTTTTTCGGATTCTTCTTTAATTTACTCAATTTTTGAGGACATGTACGAACCAGAGCCGAGCTCGCAACATCTCCTTTGCTGTATTTGTTTCAACAATTTAACACATAGATAATACATTGGAGGCTCTATAACTTCACCTTCCTTAACTAGGTCAATTGCAGTTGTTAATTAACTAGTTGTAAATGCAATATCAAAATTTAAAGTCTTTCTTAAAGAAATGATTTATGCGACAAAATAAACAGTTTCGCTGTTTGCCCACCATTTATACGAATCTGATTAGATCTATGATGATTGTCTTGACATCTTTCTCGCTCCCTCCGTTCCGACATTAAACCTATATACATACGCCGCTTAATTACAACGTCGCGATCTTTTTGCTGTTATCTTTCATCGGCACGCCATTGTTTACTTATTTTGTTTGAATTATATCCGAATTGTATTCTGAATTTAATTCTACATGTTTTTTCGGAAACAACATCGCTATTTATAATTACGACATTTATTTCCCTTTAGTTTTGATTATTTATTTTAAATATTTTTTTAATGTCTTTTTGGAAAAAACACACTTGAACTCAATTTTAATGATTAATGTTATTAAATATTATTAACTGTATCGGCCCCTAAATGTATTGTACATTTATCTTCATATTAATTGGAAATCGCGTTAATAATATTTGAAAATACCTTGACACCCATACATTCCAAAATCTTTAGCTCGATTCCTACTAGTTTCTGCATCTATGAACATGAATCTGATTAGATATATGACAATTGCCTTGACATATTTCTTGCTCCCACCCTTTCTATATTTAATTACAACTTGGCAATCTCTTATTGTTATCTCGCATCGACACGCCATGGTTTGCTTATTCGGTTTAAATAATACTGCTTGTGCTTTTATTTTGACCAAATTGTTAGTAACAACATTGTAATTTAAACTCGTTTACCGTTTGGTTTTAATTTACGATTAACTTACTAACTACTACTGTTTGCATGTATGATTGTATGCATGCATTTACCTCTGCCTACCCCATCGGGGATTACAGGCGTGAAGTTACATTTACTGACTAGCTTTATTGAACAAATCTTTGTTGAAAACAACATCATTAATATAGTTACTGTTAATTTTTGACTTATGTTTATAGATTTATTTTTATTAATTACTGCGTAAATGGCCTTTTTCTAAAACACAGTAACATTGTAATATAATCTACTTTTAATTTATCGCTTCATAATGCTTTTTCTTTAATGACGTCAGTGACATTAAATTTCCTTCCTTTTAGTCCCTTCATTAAAGTCCCTTAATAATCGTTATGGTTGCAGTATCGAAATTTTATTGAAATGTTAATCGAGTTTTAGAAAAAATCATCGTAATTATAATTCATTGTAATTTTCTTCTGACTTTGGTTCTATAATTAAGTTTTTTTTTATATTATAATTTATCTTACACAATGAATTTATTTCTAGAACTAGCTGTGTCCGCGACTTTGTCCGCGTGAGAATTTATGATTGTTCAGTATCTACCCGCCTATGTCACTCCTTATTACATAAGCTGCCAGTGAAAGTCACGTCAAAATCGGTCCACCCGTTCCTGAGATTCGCCGGAACAAACTCACAGATAGAGAGATAGACAAAAATTAAAAAATGTTGTTTTGGTATATGTACCGTGTATACGTACATATGCATTTAGTAAGTAGCGGTTATTTTAATATTACAAACAGACACTCCAATTCTATTTTTTTGTATATATATAGAAAAGGAAAAAAAAAATAAAAGAAAACATTTATTTGGACAGCACAGAGACATGACGATACAAATTGCCAGACGATTGGTACACAGGTACAATTGAACAAAAAGCAAAAACAATAACAATTAAAAAAGAAAAAAAAGAGATTAAGTCTCACGGCTGGTCCAAATGGGAGCCCAGATCAGCTTCATGTCAAGTCGATCACATCAATCGACTTGACGCTGATTTTCATCTGGGACCCTGGTGTTTCACGGATGTCAAGCAGATCAAACAAATTAAATTAATAATGGTTAACAATATATACTTACATTTTTTGTCAGGACAAATAATATAGCATATTTACGATAATCTATTATATAAAAATAAGTCGGGTTTTCCTTCCTGACGCTATCACTCCAGAACGCACGAACCGATTTCCACGGTTTTGCATTCGTTGGAAAGGCATCGGGCTCCGTGAGGTTTATAGCAAAAAAAAATCAGGATTATAAATCGACATCCACGCGAGCGAAGCCGCGGGCAACAGCTAGTTATACATATATTCTTATCATACCATACATACATACATATATATATGGCAGTGAGTACTTATTTTGAACGGACTTTAATAAAGGAGGAGGTTTAATATTCCATAATAATTCCCATTGTCTCTGAGTTGGGATATGATGATGGTGTCATCAGATTCCAACTCCGTCTGAAATCGAGGGAAGCCCTCAGAAATTTTATGAACATATAGGATTTTCGTTTTTTAGGGTTCCGTACCTTAAAAGGAAAAAAGTAACCCTTATAGGATCACTCGTGCGTCTGTCTGTCTGTCTGTCCGTCTATCACAGCCAATTTGCTCCGAAACTACTCGACCGATTGAGTTGAAATTTGATGAATATATGTAATTTGAAGTTATTTAAGAAAAACGACGAAAATTGACCATTCCCCCCCACCTATCCCCGAAACTAACTTAAAATTTTGAAAAAAATGTGGAAAATAGTTCTTTGCCTATAGATTACTGGAAAACCTATAAGAAGTTTGAGTATTCAAATTAAATCGAAAATTCTCGTAATGCAACCCCCCCTGCCGGTACCACCGCTATGTCCCTGCATTTTAAATCTGTAATATTTTCGAAAATATTTATTTAAATTACGGAACCCTCACCACGCGAGTCGAACTCGCACTTGTTTGGTTTCTTTCATTTATTACCGTATTTTCACCAAAGATGGAAACATTTTAAATCAGTTACACAGTTTACATCGATAGTAAGTGAATATTGTATCCTATACACACCTACATAAACCAGAGATTTCAATATACATAGATTGTCACCCCTAAGATTTTATTCTTAAGCTGTTAGAGGTATCTCTATACTTGAAATTAGGGAGCCGTACATTATTACCAACTGACCACAACGCTACACCGCTAAATACTTCCTTTTATCGACAATGCGGTAGCGTTTATGACCTCAAGTCTGTCACTGACGCTCTACCATCAAAATGTTAATGTCAATGTCAAATGTGTATCATAATTGTACCGCTTGTAATCATAATCATAATAATAATCATTTATTTACGAGATTTTTTTTTTGTACAGATTATGAGAGTACAGCTTAAGCAGATTATAATATTCTACCATGACAGTGGTGTGTAAAAACAAAGTAGAAATAAAGATATTTTTTCTATTGAATTTTAAATAGTTGATATTATCACAGTCTAAGAACGTATGTATATAAATTATAGTTCAGTTGGTACATTTAGAAGATAACACAGAAATTCATACAATTTACAATATTATTACTATTTTTTAGACATAACAATTAAATGTATTAATTTTTATATAAAATTGTAAATACCTGTAAAATGTCATGATTTTGCATTTAAGTTTGGATTTCAATTATTGAAGTCAATGCAGCATGTAGCAGAATGATCCGTTGTTCCAGCATAAGCTACGTAGCGTAGCGCTGTGACGTAGCGCTACGAGTCGTAGCTGTGTGCATGTATAATATTATAAGGATATGCCTATTATAAGGAGCCTGCAGTCTGGCTGGTCTATAGACATTGTTAATCTTGCTGTATTAATGTACCAACCGTGTCAACTACATGCTTATTTACCACATTTATTACACAAATAAAAAGTTCAGCCACTCTACACACGGGATGTCAGCGTAGAAGCAGTGGCTTGTTACGTTACACCAGAGCTACACAGCCACTCTATACCCGGGATGTCAGCGTAGAAGCAGTGGCCTGTTACGTTACACCAGAGCTACACAGCCACTCTATACCCGGGATGTCGGCGTAGAAGCAGTGGCTTGTTACGTTACACCAGAGCTACACAGCTACTCTATACCCGGGATGTCAGCGTAGAAGCAGTGGCTTGTTACGTTACACCAGAGCTACACAGCTACTCTATACCCAGGATGTCAGCGTAGAAGCAGTGGCTTGTTACGTTACACCAGAGCTACACAGCCACTCTATACCCGGGATGTCAGCGTAGAAGCAGTGGCCTGTTACGTTACACCAGAGCTACACAGCTACTCTTTACCCGGGATGTCAGCGTAGGAGTAGTGGCCTACTACGCCACACCAAAGCTACACAGCCACATTACACTCGGGATCTTGACGTAGCAGCAGTGGCTTCTTACGCTACACCAGAGCTACACAATGACACCACACACGTTACATACGTTTCGACATGGTGCCACCGTCTCTTTTCCTACACCGTACTACCCGCCGAAGAGAGAAGTTCCACCCTCACCGACTGGACAACTGGCAGTGTTCAACGGTGCGGTTCTCACGTTCGTTTTTGCCCAGAACGTATACATTGTGAAACTTCCCTCTGAGGTGTTCCCTCGGTGCTACAATATGGGGTTCTTCAAAAATGGCGTCAAAAAAGTCCTTTAGGGCTGGCAGCACGTTGGCGACTCCCCTGGTGTTGCAAATGTTTATAGGCGATGGTGACTTTCCATCAGGTGGCCCGTCTGCTTGTCTGTCAATCCATTGACCTATAAAAACTACACCTGGGATGTCAGCTTTTTATTTCACTAAAGTGGGAAACTATCCCTAACTTTTATGAAAAAAAAAGATAAAATACAAAGCGTGTAAAAGCAAATATTAGAGACATCTCTAGGAACGGATTAATGTTAGCCAAACTTCCATTTATAGTTGATGCTATGATATAAAAATAGATAAAAGTTTTAATATCGAAAGTTGTTCCAGAGTTAGACGGAAAGTGATATAACGATATGATAATAAAAAAAGTTTTCTATACTGCCAGATATAGGTTAGTAATCAATATATTAATTCACTTGGTCTTATCTGAGTTACTAAGTTCTGTCGTAAAAATGGTATAGCAATTACACAAGTGTTACCAACTCCGAAATCGATTGAGTGGTCAATCTTCTAAAATTACGGTAGATTTTCCAAAATTATGTAGTACCTATAGTTTGAAATACGGTAAAATTACCGTGTTTATTTCTTTCTTTGTGGCGTTTCATTACATTACTTTCGGCACTGAAACTATTGTCAATATTATGAAAATGCCTTAATTATATTACCTTTACAATGCCAGTCACAGTATTCTTTAATAAGCGTCCATTCCTCTCGGAACTTTAGCTTTGTAACCGACTTCGAAAAAAGGAGGAGGTTCTCAATTGGTCCGGATTTTTTTTATAACTTTTTCTTTTAGCTGGTATTTGACTATTTTCTCGTTTAGATGCGCTGTCATTATCACCAAGGGTGTTGCCAGCCAATGATTTAGCATTTAGGGCAGTTTGACTATAGGGAAGGGCAGATTGGCTGTAGAGGAGCCAGGTTGGTACCTATTCTTATGGCACATATTATTGACTAGCCGTACATAATGCTGTACTTACTCCAACGCTTTTATATGGAAGCGAGAGCTGGGTATGCAGAAAAGAGCATGAAAGTAAGTTGAACGCGGTCGAGATGAGATCATTGCGCAAGATCTGCGGTGTATCACTCACCGATCGCGTTCGTAATGAAGATGTAAGAAAGAGGCTTTGTGTGAATGATAGTATCGGTGTAAAAATGAAAAAAGGCATGCTTCGATGGTTTGGGCATATAGAAAGAATGTCGAATGAGCGAATGACTAAACAGATCTACAATGCGAATGTGGATGGGTGCAGAGGCCCAGGAAGACCAAGACTGACCTACCATGACCAAATACGTCCAGTTCTGTCTGATGGTGGGGTCAAAAGTCACGCTCTACACTCTCTGCCTACCCCGTTAGGGACCTGGCGTGAAGATACATACATACATACATACATGTTATTGTCAGTCTTTGCTGCCCTCCCTCGGCCACCCCCCGGTGACGGGCGTCCGAGATTATCACTGTCCATTTTTTAAACTAAAAACTTCAGATAACACAAGAGATGACAAAATAAAGTATCTACTATCAAGTGAAATAAAATTGAAATTAACACAGCGAATTATAAAGTTCCGAGTAATCATCTATATTAAAATACATACACACTACTTCTACCAAACTTGTTCGTATAATATCTCTCATCTCCCATCAAGAACTCCCTACGTTATTTATTGGTGGGGAATACAGTTTTCCGCTAGATTATTGAGCATACCCTATTGTAATACCACAAATACACCTAAAACATGTATGTCGTTTTGTTAATATCGTTTATCCAAATGTTTATTAATTGATCTCATACCCATTACGGATTACGGTGTTTTTTGCTACCGTAGTTGTAAACGTACGGTAGGTGGTAGATCTTTGCTAATTACGGTATTTTTATAGTAATTACGGTGCAGTTGGCAACACTGATTACACGTTACATAAGGAAAAAAACGTAATATCACTTACTTGTCAACTCGAAAATCGAACCTGGGACGTCAATATTAAACATAAAGTAAAGAAAATCACAATCAATAAAAAAGTAAGAACTGAACAATAACATTTGGGTAATAAAATCAACGATTCTTGCGTTTTTAAATAGCCAGTCATAAATAAGCACAATTGAGTTCTAAAGTGCCCGTAGCGCCCATTTAGCGGGGCCCGGAACGATTTCATTCGATTTTACCTTCTTTTGTTTCTACACGGTACTTTATTGTTCGCTGTTAAGAGACCGAATGAGTTTTTGTTTCGTCAACTAAATGTAAGTAACTTCAGACGTGAAGTTACTTACATTTAGTCCATTCCCGAAAGGGTAGGTAAATACATGCATGCATGCAAACAGCCTCGATTTGCCTGTTACGTTTTGGCCTATGTGGTAGGTAGTGAGCCTGTTGACATTACCGGATACATCACCAAACTCCTAATTACTGGAAAACTTCCAGAAATTGAAAAAAATCTCATTAAAACCAGAGATAAAGGATTTCACACCATTATCTCTGAGAGCCCCATCCGGGAATCTAACCCAGTAACCCAGCGAAGTTGTAAGTCACGAAGTAGGACTACTCCTACGCATAGGTAGAGTGCGAACGAGACAACGCTTTACAGACCCGAAATAATCCGAAATCCTTCCTAATGTCGATGTACAAAATTTCTTGTTGAATACCATAATATGGATTTTTTTTAATGTAATGGAAGTGACAAATAAGCATGCAGTTCACATTGATGTTAAGTGATGACTGCAGCCTATAGACACCCCACATAAAGACCAAGGTCAAAATGCAGATGCGTTGCTACTCCTGGGGCCTAAGCTCTTATGCCTCTGTGCAGGAAATTACAGGGCCGTACATTACCACCTGACCGGAACACGATAGTGCTGAACACTATCATTTATCGGCAAGAATATAAGGTAATTCGGTGACGCCCGCGAGCTCCGTCACTGGAGCTCTACCACCAGTGAATAATAATATATTATATGGGCGTATATTCATATAAGTAATACAGATAACGAACTCTAAACAAGCATAAGCGAGACTTAAAACCAATACATATATAATAAGGGGCGAAGAATGGGCCCTAGAATCCCATTTTCATTACTCTCAAACCCATTTTCAGATAAGGGTTCGGTTTGAGTTCGATTCCATCGGAACATTGACGAGTCAGCGCTCTACGAATTTTTGTGTTAGGTTAGATAACTTGGTGATATTAGACTGGAATAGCTTTTGTAATCTCTGAGGAATACATTTTGTCTTCAGTAAAGAGTGGATTTTTTGTGATATTTCTTTTAATCTATCTCTTGATAGCTTTCGTGAATATTGCGATATTTTTTAAATAGAATAGAATTAAACTATCTTGAAGCGCGCATGACTCCGTGGCTGGTGTAGATCGCAAGCGATCTACTCGGTTAAGCGATACGGTCGGGTCGGTGCCTGATGGATGATCGCTAGTGGCAAATTAAAATGCGCGTTTCCGTGCTTCGGAGGTCCCGTTAAGCCGGCGGTGCTATCGATAGATAGCAGTCGTTAAACCTTGTCGCAGGCCTTATGGGCGGTTTGAAAACATCCGACAGTGGGTTGGCCACTAAACCGTATGTCCACCAACCCGCATTGCAGCAGCGTGGTGGAGTAAGCACCAGGCCTCCCCACAAAACGAGGAGAGACTCGTGACCAGCCGTGGGACGTATCAAGGGTTACCATTATAAACTACCTCAGCAGTCTAGTGGTAGCAGGCCACTATTAGTACGCTGGGATCCCGAGTTCGATTCCCATCAGAGATAACGGTTAGAAATCCTTTAGCACTGGTTCTTAGGCTCAACTTCAACAAGCTCGCCACCTGTTACATGGCCCAAAATGTAACTGACGAATCGTGGGTATAGGCATGTATGCTTGAATACATGCATTTACTTCGTCCTTTCTGGGATTACAGGCGTAAAGCAACGTTATGAAATAAATTAATTTAAATACCTTTGCACCATTAAAAGCCGTATAGCATAATAAGTATTTCAAAAGCTGTTTGATAAGTTTGTCTAAAACATAACAAAGGAGATGTTGCGAGCTCGGCTCTGGTTCGTACACGTCCTCAAAAAATGGGTAAATTAAAGAAGAATCCGAAAAAAATACAATTAATTTATTCAACAATATATTTTAGAGTTACAACCACATTTAATTCAACCGATTTTATCATTTTCAACTATGTTAAACATGGCGGCGATACAGCCGACACTTGGGATCAATCGATTTCATAGTATTTAGAAAATATTACTTTTTTCTCCAAGTACTTTATAATCGAAATACTATTTTAAAAATGAAAATGTCAAAATGACATCACCTGCCATATTTGCCATGTTGGTTTTGAGTTGCAATTCTAACTGCAAATAATGTTTTGTAACTGCAAACAAAGCTAAACAAGTGAAAATATGCAGTAAAAAACATTTTTATATTAATTTTGCATGTTTAATAATATTGTGTACAATACATGGCCGGAGGTCCATACATTTTTGCAACATCTCCTTTGGATACTTTACATAGTACAAATGGGTAATGTGATCAGAAATTGAAATCACACCTATAAATATGCTATGTGTAACAATGTAATTTGTTTACGCAGGGATGAAAAATATTCCCGAAAAATTCCGCCCGCATTTTATCTTGCTTGTGTTACACATAACATTAATAATTTGGTTCCATACATAAATCCACTCAATTTGAAATCGGTGTAAGCATTGGCAAAGTGAAATTTAAAAATGCTTCTTGGGTTCTATTAGGTCCTCACAGATTCATTTGGAACACGTATTCTGATGTTATTTGTAGCTTGTTTCATGTAAAGAAAGTGGTGAATAAGCATCTAGTTAATATAGGTAGTAAGTAAATACATACTACACAAAAACCAGAAGTCAAAATGCAAATGCCACCATTGACAATTAAATTCTTTTAAGCAATTAAACAGCAATACCGTACCATCTAATCACAACTGTACAGTGCTCAACAACAAATATTGCACATCGAGCCTTGGAAGGAGATTTCGGGTCTGTAGAGCGCTATCTTTTCGCACCGTACTTATTTCACGTTTGTCGACCATTTTGATCAAGTTTTGACCAATACCGGACTATCAGTGCTTACGTAGGTAGTGTGCAACAGAGATAACGCTCTACGAAGTCGAAACGAGCCGGTCGAGCCGCAGGCTCGATGAGCAATATTAATTGTTGAGTACTGTATCTTGTTGTATAATGTCAGGCGAACAAAACACATCAATACAATAAGTTAACATTGCATATAATAATAAAATATTTTTACACATAGCTAAAACAAAAACAAAAAACCTTTGATTTTGCATAAGTCGAACCACATTCTGGTTTAACTATTCCGCGAAAGCCATCGCGCGCTTTCACAACCCTTCAAATGAGAGTTCATATTGACAAGTGGGAAAACAATGTCCTTCCTTTGACCACCATGTCGGAAAAGTTTAATGGAAGCGTAGTATACTATGCATAATGCGTATTATAGATGTAAGTTTGAAGATAAAAGTAATGTAGGTATTATACGCGACAAGCAATGACATTGTAATATTACAGAACGAGAACGTTTCACGTTCTCGTCCTGTATTATTATATGTGTGTATTCAAACACATCACGTCCTTTTTACCGAACACGATAGTGCTGAACACTACCATTTAGCGGAAAGTATATTAGGTAATGCGGTGGTGCCTACGTCCGCGGGCTCCGTTACTGGAGCTCTACAAACAGTATAAAATATAAATAGTAATCGATCCAGTATTTAATCTAAGATAAGCTGCAGAATCTCAGAAGCGTCACATAGCAGCGCAGTTTCGTCATAGAACACATAGTCAATGGCAATATTTAGTTTCGTATGTTCAGACCAAGTCCAGGCCGGAGTTAGACAGTTTTCAATTACTCCAAACTTAGTTAGGAGCTTAAGTGCAGCCGTCAACTATTTGCGAACTTGCATAATCTTTGTGTTGGCTCGTGTGTAAGCAGCAGGCATTGTTGGCGGCAGGGATGACATTTTGTGCAACTTGCGGGTTATCTGCTCGTGTATATATTGCGCGGCATGCTGCAGACTAATTTTGTGATAATATTAGGCTTTTCATTCAACAAAGACGATATTTAGAATTTTACTGGTAGTAGAGCTCTAGTGATGGAGCTCGCGGGCATAGGCACCACCGCATTACCTAATATACTTGCCGCTAAATGGTAGTGTTCAGCACTATCGTGTTCCGGTCAGGTGGTAATGTACGGCCCTGTAATTTCCGGCTCAGAGGCATTACACCTTAAGCCTCAGGAGTGGCAACGCATCTGCATTTGGACCTCTGGTCATTGTGTGGGTGTCTATAGGCTGCAGTCATCACTTAACATCAATGTGATCTGCAATCTTTGCTTACCACTTCCATTACATAAAAAAAACATGTCTTAAATAGATTATAGATAGATTTTTTGTATCATGTACCTACAATGGTCAAATCTGCACGGCATAGGTCGTAAACAGTGTAAAGAACAATAGGAGAACTTAATAAAAATGTTTAAATATCTCAACGGTGAAAAAAAAATATCATGCTGTTTTAATTTCTAAATAACTTGAAATTCATCTCACGTCTCACGTCTCAGATATACAACACTCCGTCTACATAACTAGCTTGCATTTAATTAAAAGTTTGTTTTAATAATTATAAGATTAAAAGCAGGTGTAGTAAACATGTTTCTAGGTTGCCTTAGTTGTTAAATATAAAGCACACAATTTACCACCAAATTGTAAGCAGGATCCTCGGGCGTTTACTCTACTTTAGTTACTGTAAATATTGCTGTATTTAGTTAATCCAAAGAACCTAGACAAACAAGTGCTAGTTTACCAACATTTATGCTTGTCATACGTAGGGTCAGAGTTAACATCCTTGGCACAAAGGGTGGTGCAGTTTCATTCGTAGGGGTAAACAGTGAAATAAGGTATTAGTTTGTCGTACGATAAATTATCGTATGGTTTATACATGAAACGCGTAGGTTGGTACCTAGTCATTATTATATCGTTTACATTTGATGGATATGGTAATTATCTTGGGTATTTTTTATTTTTTTTATTGAGCTGTTCTAGATTATTATTTTCTGCGAATAGCAATGCAAAAAATATAAATAATTCATAATACCATGTGCAAAATAATAAATCTGTCCGTTCATTCTTCAACAGAGCCTCAAATCAAATATTGTTCAAAGGCGCAATTCTTTAATTGTGTTTTTAAATAAAAATAAAGAGAAAAAGAAAGAAGAAATCTACTCAGCCTCTGAGGCCAATTTGATTTGCCTCTGTGATTGAAATATCATCAAATTCTAAAACGTACTTTATAGTAATTTATAGTAATTTAAACTATAATTTGGCAGCATCTGCAAAATATATGGTATTGTACAGTGCTATTTTCTAGAAAGACAGATCTTGATAACATTTAATCCACCTACATCAGACAGATAACTGTGTTAAACCCTTAAGGTCCATCACTAGACCTCTACAACTAATAAAAGAGGCACTCGTAAAACTCCAACCTTTTTAAACATCATCTCTCAATCATTTAAAAAGAAATGGCTAAACATTAAAGACGAGTTCAATAAACTCACGTAAAAATAATGAAATAACGACCGATTGCAGAATATCACACCAAGATAGGGCAGGCAACTTATATTGGGCAAGAGGAGGCGCCGCGTAAAATGTTATCGCGGCAAAACAACCGGCTTACAAGTTTCCCTTGATATCTTTTATCTAAACAACGTTCTGTTCTTGTTTATTCGCATTTGCCCGTCTCGAGATACAGAGGGCGCTGACATTTATATAGCTTATCGCGCTCTCGTTTTAATGTACCTCTGTTTTGTATAGAGAACGTTATTGAAAGAGGAGAGGCCAATAATTGTGGGTCGTCTTCAAAAGTATGTCAGCAATAAATTAAGATTGTTGTGTTTTGAGTGTTACTTTAGTGCTTAGTAATATTAAATTGATTAGTATTTTTAACGCGTGCTAGAAGCGCGCATGGCCCCGCGACTGGTGTAGATTGGAAGCGATCTACTCGGTTAAGCGATACGGGCGCGGTCATGTGTGTGATGGGGGACGGCTATAGGCAAATTAAAATGCGCGTTTCCGTGCTTCGGAGGGCACGTTAAACCGTCGGTCCCGGTTGCTATCGATAGATAGCAGTCGTTAAACCTTATGGGCGGTTTGAAAACATCCGACAACGGGTTGGCCACCATCCCTTATCTCCACTATCCCGCATTGGAGCAGCGTGGCGGAGTAAACTCCAGGCCTCCTCCCAAGAAGGGGAAAGACTCGTGCCCAGCAGTGGGACGTATCAATCATTATAATACTGGTGCTAGAGCTCGGGGGCGAAGGCATCACCGCATCACTTATCTGTTTGTCGGTAAATGGTAGTGTTCAGCGATATCGTGTTTCGGTAAGATGGTAATGTGTGGCCCTATAATTTACCACGAAGGGGCATAACAGCTTAGACTTCAGGAATAGCAACGCAACTACATTGAAATCACTGATTTCATATGCCTATATATGCTTGTTTGCCACTTCATGATACTCGTACAAAAAGAAACGTGACAAGCACCCCTTATGAAACATCTCAAATTGTTTATCTATCTTAATATATATAAATCTCGTGTCACAATGTTTGTCCTCAATGGACTCCTAAACCACTTAACCGATTATAATAAAATTCGCACACCATGTGCAGTTCGATCCAACTTGAGAGATAGGATAGTTTAAATCTCAATTCATAGTCGTAATATTATGTAAGTACCTAAATTGCAACCGTGCGAAGCCGGTACGGGCCGCTAGTATGTATATAAAACAAAGTCGGGTTTGTTACAACACTTATCGAGATCTGCTGGACCAATTTTCATGGTTTTTGATTTGTTGGATTTGTCTCCGCCCCGAATAGCAGAATACATCTTAAAAATAAGAAAAATTGACGAATACGTGAAAAACTTATTTTCCCTAAAAGTTCTTTAATTTCGGAGCTGTCATTTTTTTTTTTTGTCAAAATCTGTAAGTAATGATTGACATTTATGCATGCGTTCATGAACTATATAAAATATATGAATAAACTATTATGTGTATTGTTTTTTATTAAAGGATTGAAAAGTAATACGCGTGCGTTCAGAAATGTGTAATAATATATATACTATATATATGTAATAATATGTATACTTAATCATTTCAATAAATGCTCATTTGAAACTATTATCTATCTTCTATCTTTTTTAGGCTTCCGTAACTAAAAGGTAAAAACGGACCCTATGACTAATCCTCCGCTGTCTGTCTGTCTGTCCGTCCGTCCGTCTGTCAGTCCCCAGGCTGTATCTCATATACAGTGATAGGTAGCTAGAAAGTTACAATTTTCACAAATTATGTATTTCTGCTACCGCTATAACGACAAAATTAAGTACGAAAAATAAGAAAATGGAAATATTAAGGGGTTCAATAAACGTATTTTTTTTCTCGATAATAATAATGGTAGCAAGTAGACGCCTCAAATTTTCACACAATTTTTAGGTATTTGGTGGAGTTAGTGGGTGTTGGTGGCATTGGTGGTGTTGGTTGTGGTGGTGGTGGTGGCGTTGGTGGCGTTAGTTGCGTTACTGGCGTTAGTGGCTTTGGTGTCATTGGTGTCGTTGGTGGCGTAGGTATTGCTGGTGACTCTGGTGGCGGTGTTGATGGCGTTGGTGGTGGTGGTGACATTGGTGGTGTTGTTGGTAGTTTTGGAGGAATTGGTTGTGGTGGTAGTGATGGTGGTTTTGGTGATGTTGGTGTTGGTGGTGGCGTTGATGGCGTTGGTGACGTTTGTGATGGTGGCGGTGGTGGAGGTGGTAGCGGTGACAGTGGTGGTGGTGATCGTGGTGGTGGTGATCGTGGTGGTGGTGATCGTGGTGGTGGTGATCGTGGTGGTGGTGATCGTGGTGGTGGTTACGATGGTGGTGATGGTGGAGGTAGTGTTGAGGACATTAGTTGTTAAAAATGCACAATGTTAATAATATTCAATTTTTAACATCCGCCATTATGAACCTAAGCACAGACATTACATGTCATTTTTTCCGCCACAAATCTACGGTAGACTCGATCGAAACCTATTTACAATTAAAGATCGTATAAAAAATATTATTTTTAGTCGAGAACATGTATCCGCAAAGTTCGTATCTTTTGATGATTCGTGAAATAAGATCAATAATTTTATAAATTCAAATGCCCGCCATTATGACGTACACTTTTTATTTTGATGTATTACCGAAACTGGACAGGCCATGCAATTTTCTAAAATCAATTGCTGTTTGTTACTTTCGCTAAAACTGTAGTGTATTTTTAATCCTTACTTTAAAGCGATACAAAGTTCGCCGGGCCCGCTAGTGTATGTATACACGGTACATATACCAAAACAATATTTTTTACCATTTTTGTCTGTCTGTCTGTCTGTCTGTTTGGTGGGGCTAATCTTGGGAACGACTTTACCGATTTTGACGGGACTTTCACTGGCAGATAGCTGATGTAATAAGGAGTAACTTAGGCTACTTTTATCTCCGTACATACATACATATCTACATACAAATAAATAGAATTTGAGTGTCTCCGATTTTGACAGGACTTTCACTGGCAGATAGCTGATGTAATAAGGAGTAGCTTAGGCTACTTTTATACTAGCTGCGCCCACGACTTCGTCCGGGTAGATACTGAACAATCATATTTTTTCTCACGTGGACGAAGTCGCGGGCACAGCTAGTTTGAAATAAATTAAAGCGAAAAACATTTTGATATATAAATCAATTTACAAACTAAATCAATTGAATCAAGAATATCCCTAGATTAAAAGTGTCGTCAATTTTCTCAAATCTAAATTTCGGAAGAATAAAGATCTTTTATGAATATCTACTACTGCTTGAAATGACGCTCACATTACATTTCCACTTTTTCATCAAACGTATTTTTTTGTTCTGTCATAAACGTAACTTCACGCCTGTAATCCGCGAAGTGGTAGGCAGAGGTATTTTGGATAAATCCATGCATTCAATCATACATGCAAACACCCACGATTTTCCGGTTACGTTTTGGCCCATGTAACAGGTGGCGAGCCTATTGATATCTATGGGCACATTACCAAGCTTCGAGGTACCTACTGGAAAAATTCCAGAAAATGGCAAAATCCCAATTGAACCAGAGATAAAGGATTTTACGTTCTGTCATCATTATGTTAAAGTGAAATGGTAAGGCTCTATTAGGTATGCACTGTAAAAATAACCTTATAGACATAATATAACACCTTAAAATAAACCGCATATCTGTTCTCATTAATACAACACAATACATCATACAGACAGTTTCCATAAGACAAAGTCTCGCCGCATTACTGCGTCATTGAATGACGCTTTTATTCAGTTTAATGAAATATGATGCGCATATGGCCCTGATAGTTCACTTAAAACTTCCAAACCTCACCAAGTTTTCCATGTTTTTGCCTCGGCACTCTGCGCGTCATTAATCAATTCACCCCTGAATAGCAATATGTTGCCACTTAGACGCTTTATTTTGGCACTGTAAAGGAAAAGTATTTATTAACTGAAAAGAAACTTGGGGTTGATTTTAAATAATCATTTTAGTTTAATAATTTTTGACGGACCGTTTGGTCTAGCGGTGTGAAACGACCGTTAAAACCGAGGCTCTCGGGTTCGATTTCCGTACAGGGACAAATATTTCTACGGCATACAGATATTTGTTTCGGGATCTGAGTCTTTGTGTATATGTTGTGTGTGTACAACAGCACCCACGACACAGGTTTATGCCTAGTGTGGGGCTGTGAGTGTAAGCGTATTTTAATATGCGCGAGATAAATCGTAAGACTGTTTTTATTTCAATGAGTATTTATTTATTTAAGATTTTTTCTATATAACTTTTAATGTTATGACGGGTGGCAAATAAGCATGTAGGTAAATGAAACATCGCAGCCTTCGGACATTTGTAACACGAAAACTAAAAAAAACAAAATACAGATACGTGTTAATAATAATGTCACTCGCTAGTGATGAATGATGATGATAACGATGGCGAATCCGACTGAACTCGACACCCCCAGCCTCTCACGCCAGTGATGCCCCCCGTCGACCATTGGGTTGGCTGTTTGGGGGGGCCACCAAAGAGAGGCTAGTCACGACTTGCCTTTTTAAAACGTATTTTAAAAAGGATTCAATAATGTTAGATATTGAATATAGGTGCCGGATTTCACTCCAAAGGCCCAGTCTGCCAGTTCGCCCACATAACCCAAAGTTTTGCACGTCAATTCTCATTACAATAGTCCCATGTATTCTGAGGGGCCTGTCTGTGTATCAACTATAGATGAAATCAGACAGAGGTCCCGACCTATTACAAATTAGATTAAAATTGTCGAAAATCTATGTGTTGTACCCGTGCAAGCCTAACAAAAGTCCGGGGTTCAAATTGTACCCCGTGCTGACGAGACATGTTATAATGTACGTATAATACAAAATTGCTGCGCATAAAACTTTAATTCATACGTCTCTACATATCTTTCCTCATTCATGACATTCCAACGTTAAACTTATTTCCCCACAAAATATCTTATTGTAATATATGCGAACAACAGTTTCAGCCAGTATTTTAAGCTTTTTGCCTTCAATATTGTCTCCCGTACGGAAATGCCATCCGAAAAGAATTCAGCGTTCACAGTTAATATTGCGGTGTCTACCTACATACGTGCTTTATTATAAACACGGATTCCTATTTTATTTGACTGCACACGGGGAATTTAATTCAGCTGTTATAGACGATAGTTCGTTCTGTTCCGTTTCAAGTTAGATTGACTGGCGTTCGCGACGCTGGAATGTGAATGAAATGGATGTCATAAAACTTTCCTTTTTTATTTGTCTGGGTGCAGCTGAAAACAATTTTATGCCTAGCGTTTAGGCAGCTCTCTGAGTTTTGAACTATTGAAAGGCGTAGCTTTTATGTATCAAGCTATATATATAGTTTTTGTTTACTTGCTTCAGCAACAATTTTTTCGCATCAAATAATTGGTTTCGATACTTGTGGAATATATTATTGAAGCTATTTTTTATTTTTAAAACTGATGTACAAAATGAAAGAAAACTTCAAGTGCAGTATGTTATATTAACTGTGATCAACGATGCGATGCTCTGGCTTGATGGTGAGTTAAACGACGTCATAATGTCTAATGGCCAAATACTCAAACGTCACTCAATTTTAAGCAACTCTCAAATGTGCGCTATCTCTATCGTTTGAACGTGTTTTATAAAGACTGCTGTCAATTGTTTCCCATAAAAATAATAAATGTAATAATGATACCTAATACAAATTTCTGAGACCATATTAAACGAGACAAATTGGTGACGATTTCGTCAACAGGGGCTGGTCGCGGCGCTCAAATTGAAATCTAAATTGAATTCCTTGTTTTATTATTTCATATCTCATTTCTGATTCCTCGTGTAAAAATGTTTACTGAAAATGTTTAGGAGAATTTATTATAATTATAGCCAATTCTCTATTGCTTCCTGTACTATCTGTATGAACGATATTTTACTTGATATGACATATATCTACGAATGATGAATTTAGGAGGTTTCTTTTGTTAATAATAATGGTAACCCTTGAGATGTTCCACGGCTGGGCACGAGTCTCTCCCCTTTTTAGGGGCAGGCCTGGAGATTAGTCCACGCTGCCGCCATAAGGCCTCCGACTAGGTTTAACGACTGCTATAGAATCTATCGAGAGCAATAGGAACCGAAGGCTTTAACGTGCCCTCCGAAGCACGGAAACGCGCAATTTAATTTGTTACTAGCCGTCACCCATCACACACCCGGCCGCGCACACATCGCACAGCGATCTACACATCTTTAGTTAATAATTATTGGTGAATAAGTAGCGGCTTTAATTTAATAAATATACTTCTTCGTAATCGTACACTCTTGGCAGAGTGGTCGTGGTAAGAAAGGGAAGTGTATGGGTTCAGCTGCGCCCTGGCTCCATACACTTCTGAAAGATCTGCTATATTTGCGTTCTAAATAATGCTGGACGCCTTTGTCCATCCGAGGCCTGAAGGGTAAGGGTTTAAACAATGTATAACAAATTATTATTCTTAAGCTGGGTTGCATCACTTTATTTTAGCAAGTTGAAGTACCGATTATGTAAAACTTGACAAATATTTTGGTGCAACCAAAGTTTAAATTTGGTGCTTACTGGTCTGTTACTGGTCCTTACTTTTACTTTTCTGGTGGTAGAGCTCCAGTGACGGAGCTCGCGAGCGTAGGCACCACCGCATTACCTAATATACTTGCCGCTAAATGGTAGTGTTCAGCACTATCGTGTTCCGGTCAGGTGGTAATGTACGGCCCTGTAATTTCCGGCACAGAGGCATAACACCTTAGGCCTCAGGAGTGGTAACGCATCTGCATTTTTACCTCTGGCCATTGTGTGGGTGTCTATAGGCTGCAGTCATCACTTAACATCAATGTGAACTGTATGCTTGTTTGCCACTTTTAAAACATAGAAAAAAAAAAAACATGACCATTCTGTATTTGGTGCTTAACTATTACTGGCCCTTACATGACCATTGTGTGTGCCTGAAAATGTGCTCCGGCCGGATATATGATTATTTATGCGACTGAACTGACAACCCCTTTAACGTGTCTGACGTGTTCGCAAGTATAGGTATTGTTTGTATTTTTGTGGCTAAGAGGTTTTGTTTTAAGAATATTCATATATCAAAGGTTAAACTTCAAATAAAATTTAGATAATGTGTTTTCTACAAAAAAGGATCCCTATATTGCGCATTTCCTGACGCAACGACTCAAACGCACATAGCTGTTTTTTTACTATGTCACAATAACGATTAATTTCTACTGGTGGTAGAGCTCCAGTGACGGCGCTCGCGGGCGTAGGTACCACCGTATTACCTAATATACTTGCCGCTAAATGGTAGTGTTCGGCACTATCGTGTTCCGGTCAGGTGGTAATGTACGGACCTGTAATTTCCGGCACAGAGGCATAACACCTTAGGCCTCAGGAGTGGTATCGCATCTGCATTTTGACCTTGGTCTCTGTGTAAGTGTCTATAGGCTGCAGTCATCACTTAACATCAATGTGAACTGCATGCTTGTTTGCCACTACCAATACGTAAAAATAATTGACAACAGACAGCATGCGGGTGGAGCCTTATGCCACGGTGGGTCGTTTTTCCACGGACTTTACCTTTCTAGAGTATCATATCTCATTGCCTTTAACCCATTAGGCTGATATTCCAAAGACCGCCACCCGGCAAGTAGACGAACGTGTGTTAACATCTCCCTTTGTTCGGGTGCTCGGTCTAGCCGCCGAGATTATTGCCCGAACGAGCTGGTGTTGTGGCGTGCCGGCACGTCGCGACTCGTCGTGGCCCCAGGATCCTGCTGCACGTCGTGATTTTCCACAAAATGCCACGGGACGACATTCGGGCTTGTGAGACGCACATATGTATGTACTATTTTGTTTTAAGAAAAATGTATATTTGTAATAAGGTTGAATCTACCTTGTTCGGGACCAGAAGATGATTTGGTGTGACAGAGCTTACAATCCCGTGTCGCGTTACTGAAACACAATAGCGCTGAATACAACTATTTATCACTAATATTACGCCTTCAGGTTTCCTCACCAGAGTTCTAACAATAAACATAATTATGGATCGAAAACTTATACGTGATGTAATTTTCAGTTGCGAAAAATAGTAACGTTAATAGTGAAATAGATCACTCAGAATCAGGATAAGAATTCATATCATGATACGTAGACAAACGATACGTAGACGGTTTTTACCTACGTGACAAAGACCGTGGAGATTTGTTTTTCGGTTACTGCGAAAATTGGTCCTCGATTTTGTTCGCTTATGGCAGCCTTTTGATTTTCTATTGAGTGTAAACCTACAGATATACTCATTCGACGATTGAAATCTGATATTGTTATAACAAGTGTATGTATTCGGTGAAAAAGAAATATTTTTGTAATTGACTTGTGTCAGATCTTTATTTGCTAGGTTGCCAATTTATTTGAGGTCTAAGGAATTAGCTATGTCTGGATTACAATATTGTTGAACACTTAAGCAATAAAATCTACACCTCAAACTGTGCTAGTAAGTTTCACCATTTATTTGACGAGCCGGTTAGTCCAGCGGTGTGAGACGACCGTCTGGGACAAATATTTGTATAGCCTACAGATATTTGTTTCGGTTTTGGGTGTTTGTGTATGTGTGATGTGAGTACAATGACACCCACGACACAGGTTTATACCTAATGTGAGGCTGTGAGTGTAAGCGTATTTTATTTATCTAATGTAAATATAAAATTCATACTTGACGCAAATGTCGGCTAAGACAAGAAATAAAAAAATAACGTGATATCACTAACATTTCACAAGTAGTGAAATAGATTACTAAGCATCAGGTTCAGAATTCAGATCATGCGCGAGTGTTTGCAGACGCGTCATGATTCGTGAAAACAGTGACAAACGATACGCAGACGGTTTATACGTGACAAAGGCCGTAGAGATTTGTTTTTCTGTTACTGCAAGAATTGGTTCTCGATGTTGTTCGCTTATAGCAGCCTTTTGTTTTTATGTAAGTGTAAACTTACAAATAGTTCAACTAAAATCTGTTATAGTTGTAACATGCGTATTATTTTCGTAGAAAATAAATATATTTTTGTAACCGGCTTGTGCCAGAGTTTTATTTGCTAGGTTGCCAATATATTTGGGGGTCTTGCAAGAAGTCAAATATAAAAATCAGCATCAGGCATACAATTCAAATCATGTGTGGTGCTCGCAGGCATGTCATAATTTTCGCAAACAGTGGCAAACAATACGTAGACGGTTTAATAATATGGCAGTGGCGGTGGAGATTTGTTTTTCTGTTACCGCGGAAGTTGGCCTTCAACTTTATTTGCTTACGGTACCAATCCTTTAGCATTTCGATTGAATGTGAAGTCACAGATATTTGACAATTTAAATGTGTTGTTGTACAATAAAAAACACGTAGTTAGAATCTTGGTTCTACATCAGATCCGATGTCTTTTTGGCAAAATATTACATGAATACAATATTCGCCAATCGACACATTATTATGAGTTGTTATTGAAACAGTAATGAAAAATTTTACATGAATGCCAAATGTGTCCTCCGAATATTATTATTTCATAACATTATAAACTGTGATTGAAAAATAACGTAACGTACGTAACTTCACGCCTGTAATCCCCGAAGGGGTAAGCAGAGGTAAATGCATGCATTCAAGCATACATGTAAACACCCACGATTCGCCGTTTACGATTTTGGCCCTTCTAACAGGTGGCGAGCCTGTTGACATATCTGGGCACTTTACCAAACTTTGAGGTACTGGGATATTTCCAGAAAATGGAAACATCCCAATAGAACCAGAGATAAAGACTTTACACCTACCCGGGAATCGAATCCAGGACCTCAGCGTAGTAGTAGTGGCCTGCTACCACTAGGCTACCGAGGCAGGTTAAAATAATATACATACTATTTCCTTCAATTATTTTCGTCATTCATCTCGTCAAATATGGAGAGAAAAAAGGGTAAAATATAAAAATAACAAATAGAGCCGTCATGTTTTCTGTATGGATTTAATAAGCATTATTCATTTCAAAAATTGTTTCTTCTATACATCATTCAATTATATAAGTTGTTATGGACGACGACAATAGCAATGGCCGTTCACGCATTGTACAAATATTTCTCCACGTTCTGCGCAAAACTGACTACAAACACGGGTATCGCAGACAACTTGTTCTAGCTGCTCAATAATTGGTAAAATCATGAACATCGGGTTACGATTGGTCACGGTCGGTGTGTGTTCATCTTCTGTAAAATAAAAATAGATGAGTTTAACTGGATCAATAAGCATTTGTAATATTTTTTTTATGTAATGGAAGTGACATACAAGCATGCAGTTCACATCGATGTCAAATGATGACTGCAGCTTATAGACACCCACACAGAGGCCAACGTCAAAATGCAGATGCGTTACCCTTCCTGAGGCCTAAGGTTTTATGCCCTTGTGCCGGAAATTACCGGGCCGTACATTACTACCTATCCGGAACACGATAGTGCTGAACACTACCATTTAGCGGCAAGTATATTAGGTAATGCGGTGATGCCTAGGCCCGCGAGCTTCGTCACTGGAGCTCTACAAATTAAATTACTGCTGGTAGAGTTTGATTGTAGGGCGTAGCCACCACCGCATTACCTGATCTATCTGCCGCCAAATAGTAGTGTTCAGCACTATCGTGTTACGGTTAGATGGTAATGTCATTATTATTGAGGTACAATAACAATAGATCTGAACTTGGATCTCAAGACACTTGTTAACGCCGTTCTCCTGGTTCATCAGCCCACCGTCGGACTTTTTGCCGCTTGACACTTTTTTTAATGTAATGAAGGTGAAAAACAAGCATGCAATTAACATTGATGTTAAACGACGACTGCAGCCTATAGATACCCACACAAAGACCAGAGGTCAACATGCAGATGCGGTGGCAACCCTGAGACCTTAGTTGTTGTCTCTGTGATTGTTAATATTATCTTCTTTGTTTTGTCTTGTCTCTTGTTTTAAGAAGAATTCTTTCGCAGTCAGCCAACCGAACAGCGGTTCTATCTGCCGCAAAATTCTATTGGTGGTAGAGCTCCAGTGACGGAGCTCGCGGGCGTAGGCACCACCGCATTACCTTATATACTTGCCGCTAAATGGTAGTGTTCAGCACTATCGTGTTCCGGTCAGGTGGTAATGTACGGCCCTGTAATTTCCGGCACAGAGGCATAACACCTTAGGCCTCAGGAGTGGTAACGCATATGCATTTTGACCTTAGTCTTTGTGTGGGTGCCTATCACTTAACATCAATGTGAACTGCATGCTTGTTTGCCACTTCCATTGCATAAAAAAGATACCAAAAACAAAACAATACAGTAATATGTCACTTGAGTCTACCTTCGATCACTGGCTTTGCAGCCACTACAGCTACGAGGACAGCAAGGATCAAAATGGTCTTCATATTGAAATAGCACGTCTAACACTTCAATAGGACTGATTAGTTCTTACTCTAAGGAATATCCAACACTTTATATAGGTGGTGGCTGTGGTTATCTTTAGCGATAAAAAAATCTAATAAAGGTCATCTACTTTCCTGTTGTTTTGAGGATTTGCTCGTTTTGCCTTGTTAAGTCTTAATAGAATGCAGATGAAGAAGGAATTAAAAAAAATATGCATCACGTCAAGTCCCTTACGAGGTAGTCAGAGTGTGTAAAGCGCTAGATATCCTGGTCCTGACACACCTTGTTTTTTTTTTTTTATGTAATGGAAGTGGTAAACAAGCATGCAGTTCACATTGATGTTAAGTGATGACTGCAGCCTATAGACACCCACACAAAGACCAAGGTCAAGATGCGTTACCACTCCTGAGGCCTAAGGTCTTATGCCTCTGTGCCGGAAATTACAGGGCCGTACATTACCACCTGACCGAAACACGATAGTGTTGAACACTACCATTTAGCGGCAAGTATATTAGGTAATGCGGTGGTGCCTACGCCCGCGAGCTCCGTCACTGGAGCTCTACCACCTCTCGTGCTACTTCTATATTCATAATTCTCTTCATAAATGCACGATTCCTAAGACTTTCGACCCTACCCTCAGACAGTAAGAGACTTATTTGGTCATGGTAGGTCAGTCTTGGTCTTCCTGGGTCTTTGCAACCATCCACATTCTCATTGTTTATCTTCATTACGAACGCGATCGGTGAGCGATACACCGCAGAATTTATCTCGACCGCGTTTAATTTACTTTCATGTTCTCTCCTGCTTTTTTTTTAAGTCAAAGTATTGACAGACAAGCATACGGGCCACCTGATGGAAAGTGGTGACCGTCGCCTATGAAAATTTGCAAGATCATGGGAGTTGCCAACGCGCTGCCAGCCCTGATGGACTCTTTTGACGCCTGCTTTGAAGAACCCCATATTGTAGCGCCGGGGGAACACCTCAGATGGAGGTTCGTTCCCACCCAGCTCTCGCTTCCATATAACTAATCGCGTTGAAGAAATACCTTTATGTTTATAATTTATATTTTAAGGACCGCCAACTATTATTATTTATTATTTGATTATAAGGCAGGCAGTTGGAAACAACTGATTTAGCCTATATCTTGTTCCTGTTTTGTTTACTATTAGGAGTTTGCTAAATGTCTATCGAGTTCATTTTTGAAATGGTTAACAGTTTAAGCTGATATTACATAATCGGGCAGCTCCTTCCAAGCTTTAACTACACGGTTGCTGATAAAGTGTCTATGTGGGTTGTTATTGACCGCGAACAGGACAGCTTTTGTCCATGACCTCTTAAATGGATATTTTTATTGATGTTAAACATTTCTTTTAAATCTGGAACATCATAATGTCCATTTAAGATCTTATAAGCGAAAGTTTTCTTCTACTGGAAGAGAATTCTTCCACTGGCGCAGTCAATCAACCGAACAATGGCGGCCAAACCATTCCACTGGGTTGTTTTTTTTTTTTTTTTTATAGTAACAATCTTTATTTCCTGAAACTTAGTACAGTATTCCAAAAATATAGTGGGCTACAGTGTTACCATAACTAAAATAATCAGTCATCTGTAGCCGAACTAGGCAAAGCCTGTATCTCGTTGTTGTAAGTGCAATAACGCGTTGCTAACCCAAATTAAGATCTCAGTTCTTTTTGTGATAGTAATTACGGGACTCATACATACAGACTGTCTGTGAAGTTTTTATATTAATCATACCGAGTAGCAACATGATGTCCTAATTCCTAATTTTATTATGTTCTATTTTATTGAAATACCGTTTCCATAGATAAGAACATAAATATGACATGCTTTTGTAAAATATGGAATTTGTTGGGGTATGTTTTATTAACATGCTTTGAATAATAATATTATTATGCACTAGATGTTGCTCGCGGCATGCCTCTGTACCGGAAATTACAGGGCCGTACATTACCACCTGACTGGAACAGGATATTGCTGAACACTACCATTTAGCGGCAAGTAGGTTTATAATGTATTGCGGTGGTGCCTAGGCTCGGAGAAAAAAAAATTAAATACGTCCACAAACGCCGGAGAATTCGCGTAACGAACAAAAAAACCAACATACAGGCGAATTGAAAACCTCTTTTTTGAAGTCGGTTAAAAATGTTTTGTTCTTGATTTTTTGATTTAAGATTCTTTAACTGTAATTCCGTGGGTCGCGATCGATCGAGGCCGCGTGAGGTCTTCCTCGAGGTCGTCATCGGCCGCGTAAAAAAAATCACTGATTATCTTTTATTCATTCTACTTAAACAAGTGATTACAATAACGATGGAACGTTAAACCCGATGGTATTTTTTTTATGGGCACAATTTTTTTTACTGAATTATCTCTATAATGAATAATACTCCTCGAGGGAAAGCATTTGTTTGTTATTCGCTTTGTTACCAAAGGTTATGGTCGGGTTGAATGACATATTTTATTTTCTCTATTCTGGATTCTTAATGCGAGAATGCACGAAAAAAAAATCTGTTGAGTTTTGTGTTACCATGAAATGTTTCTGATTCTAAGAACCACTGAATACTATTTTTACTTACAAATTAACTTGCGCATGGCCCGGCGGCTGGTGTAGATCGTAAACGATCTACTCGGTTAAGCACTATGGGCGCGGTCGGGTAGTGTGATGGGTGACCGCTAGTAGCAAATTAAATGCGCGTTTCCGTGCTTCGGAGGGCACGTTAAGCCGTCGGTCCCGGTTGCTATCGATGGATAGCAGTCGTTAAACCTTGTCGGAGGCCTTATGGGCGGTTTGAAAACATCCGACAGTGGGTTGGCCACTAACCCACCCACCTCCACCAATCCGCATTGGAGCAGCGTGGTGGAGTAAGCTCCAGGCCTCCCCCCAAAAAGGGGATAGACTCGTGCCCAGCAGTGGGACGTATAATGGGTTGCCATTACTATATTATTATAACTTACGCATATTAAAACTGAAACATTTTTATTAATAATTCTGTGCCCTCATGTTACTATGTAGGCACGTTTTAATAAAGATGAAACGATCGTTCAGAAAATAGATGGATAAAAAATAATAGAACTGCACGCTTGTAGGCCCCGAAGGTGTAGGCAGAGATAAATAGGTACATGCATTCAAGTGATACATGCAAACACCCACGAATCGCCGGTTACGTCTTGGCATTCTTGGCGAGCCTGTTGACATCTCCGAGCACATTACCAAACTCCGAGGTAGGAAAACTTCCAGAAAATGGAAAAATCTTAATAGAACCACATATAATAGGAATAAGATCCCACTGCAGAATCGTTTATCGTTTGCAGATATGCTTCAAACATATTTTTTACGCAACTTTATAATCTATAGAATATATTTCCACTAGGTTGCCTATCAAAATTTGGCCGCAAGTATTTTTAATTCAATTATTTTATCTTTAACAGCCAGCAACTCTTATTTGCGGCCGATTTAATGTGGCTCCCGTATACCATAATGATGAGATATTTTTAGCTTTAATTTGATATATAAATGGTAGACAATATAAGTGGACAATATTTTATTGAAAAAAACAAATTAAAAATAATTCTGTAACAAAAAAAAAATAAGAAAAATTTCGCGGCCATTTTTTGATAGGCAACCTAGTAGATTATATTCTCTAGATTATAATTATGCGTAAAAAAAAAGGTTTGCAGCATATCTGGATGAACGAAATGATACTGCAGTGGGATCCAACCTATAAGGGATTTGACACCGTTTTTTTTGTTAGCTGCCTGCTATAAGTAGGCTACTGACTTAGTTTTGTATATAATAATAAATACATCGCTAGTACCTACATATAATTGTCCAATCCAATGAAATGGTGTGAGAAAAAAATAGGTTAGAATCAGAATCAGGAATTTATTTATTATTATTATTTACTACAAGAGGTTTATTGATATTAGAAGTTATCGCAGTCACATTTCTTCCCAATGCATGCCCCGGATGGAAATCCAAGTCTCTTGCAAAGGCGGTGGCATGAGTTGAAATCACATGATTCACGACGTATGCGTAGTGGTATTGGCAGACTCTCGGTTAGTTTCGGTTCTTTTTCTTCTGTGGACAAGATAAGTAGATAAAATTCTGTAAATAAATGACTGTTTTCTGTTGATATTTAGGAGGTCTAAGCTGTTATACCTCTGTGCCGAAAATTACAGCCCCGTACAATGATATATCCGACCGGGGGTGCGACCGCCTACCGACATAGCTATTGTCGTTGTCATTGCTGTCAAATTTTCATGTCGATTTTTGCTATAGCTAAATAACAATAATCGAAATAATCTATTATTATCGCTTGCTTCTCACCTGTGAAAGCTAGAAAAACAATCAAATTATCACTACTGCTTTTAAAGGAGCGTCAAATCGACATGAAAATTTGACAGCAATGACAACGACAATAGCAATGTCGATAGGCGGTCGCACCCCGGAACATGATAGCGCTGAACATTAGGTACCATCTGACGGGAATTACTTTTAAAAAATGTACGGAACCCTGTGTACGCCAGTTCGATTCGCACTTGGCCGATTTATTTCTTTGGTGTAAGTATCGAACCCTAAAAAATAGACAGACAGACAACAAAGTGATCCTGTAAAGGTTTTTCAAGAGTATGGCTCCGTAATAAATATCACTCAGACATAACAACATAGGTCTCAGGGGTGGCAACGCATCTGCATTTTGACCTCTAGTTTTCATGTAGATGTCTATAGGCTGCAGTTATCACTTAACATCAATGTGAACTGCATGCTTGTTTGCCACTTCCATTACATTAAAAAAAAGCATGCAGTTAATATTGATGTTAAGTGATGACTACAGCCACACAAAGACCAAGGTCAAAATGCAGATGCGTTTCTACTCCTGAAGCGTAAGGTGTTATGCCTCTGTGCCGGAAATTACAGGGCCGTACATTACCACCTGACCGGAACACGGTAGTGCTGAACACTACCATTTAGCGGCAAGTATGTTAGGTAATGCGGCCTACGCCCGCGAGCTCCGTCACTGGAGCTCTACCACCTGTGCTTGTAACCTTCCTTACATAAAAAAGTATGGACCCCTAAAATTGTATTACAAACAATAATACTGCCGTGGCATAACTAAAATGCCGTTAACTGACATTCAATTGAATGTCAGTTAACGGCATTTTAGTTATGCCACGGCAGAATACCTTTTATTGCAGTTGCCATGGAAACCACCGCTACGAACACAATAAGAACGAATACAGTGTTCATGTTGATATAAGGTCGATTTTGATATGTTACCGGAACACACTGAGATTCAATACGACTAATAATTTTGACGCAAACTAAACTGTTTATATATTGGTCGTGCGAGCAAATGTTTATATTGATTATGTTATATCGCGCGATAAAATGATATCTCTTATTTTCCTGTTCTAAGGGGATTCACTCAGACTTTTTAAGAGATTAGGGAATCCCCCTGCTTCTCTTGTATAAGTGCACTGACCTCACGTGAATCTGCAGTCACTGTATTTAATGCGCTTGTAATAGAGGCTATAATACTAGCGGGCCGCTCCGGCTTCGCGCGGTTGCAATGTTACCTACCCTCTCCTATTAATCTTAGCGTGATGTTATATAGCCTCCTAAAGCCTTCCTCGATAAATGGGCTATCTAACACTGAAAGAATTTTTCAAATCGGACTAGTAGTTCCTGAGATTAAGCAAGCGTTCAAGTAAACAAACAAACTCTTAAGCTTTATAATATTAGTATAGATCAGTGATTACCATAGTGGTCCATATAGACCCTTTGGAGTCCATGGGACTCGATGGGGGTCTACGAAGGCGTGAATAAAATTTGGAAATATGGGAATGTGATATAAATGTAGCAAGGTCCACGGAAACCAGCAAAAAATTGAAAGGGGTCTACAAGAAAAAATAGTTTGGGAACCTCTGGTATATATAAATCGTATTTAAAGTAAACGCACGATCGAATTTGAAGCGATTACTAGTTTAGGAGAAATATTAATGTTCATATTACAACAAAACGATTTCTTGAAGGTCACTGCTCATTTTTATTTGGCTATGGCGGTCAAAACATTTGAATAGGGCTATACCAAATTAATGCAATTACGTGGGATGGGTAGCAGTGTCCCGTGATGTAACTACCGCCACTGTGATCACTCATGCGCACGCCAGGCGTGGCGATTATACCCTCTTTTTGAGAAGGCTTTTTATCCAGCAGTGCACGCTTTTCGGCTTAAATGATAAAAAAACCTAACTTCACGGCTGTAATTCCCGAAGGGGTAGGCAGAGGTAAATGCATGCATTCAAGCATACATGCAAAGACCCACGATTTGCCGGTTACGTTTTTGGCCCATGAAACAGGTGGTGAGTCTGTTGATATATCCGGGTACATTACCAAACTTCGAGGTACTGGAAAATTTCGAGAAAACGGAAAAATCCCAATAGAACCAGAGATAAAGGACTTCACACCATTATCTCTTATAACTCCCTACCCGGGAATCGAACCCAGGACCTCAGCGTAGTAGTAGTGGCCTGCTACCACTAGGCTACCGATGCAGTTACATTCTTAATTGATTTAGAGGGACTCGTCTCACGACGGCACTAGTCCACTTCACCTGGCAATCGGTGATCGTAAGGGCGCTCTCAGCCTATTGCCACATATTGCCGCTCATAGAAACAAGAATACCAATAGGTTTTAGTGAGTACAAGCCTAACATAGTTTGTGCAGTCTGTTCATCTTGTTCTAGGCGGTGAATAGGCAGCTAAGAATCGATTTGTGACTATTAGGCCTCGAGTAGGTACCTCTAGTGTTAAGGATTAGAGTTCTCTCAGTCCATTGGGTATATGGACGGATAGCTGGCAAACGAATAAAGGAGGGACTTCAAATTGATGCTGCAGTGTGTGGTACCCATTACGCGCATAAAGTGTGTTTTGGTCTTCTGAAAATCCTAACAAATTATTTTTTTGATAACTTTTTAATAATGCCAACCCATTATACGTCCCACGGCTGGGCACGAGTCTCTCCCCTTTTTGGGGGGAGGCCTGGAGCTTACTCCACCACGCTGCTCCAATGCGGATTGGTGGAGGTTAGTGGCCAACCCACTGTCGGATGTTTTCAAACCGCCCATAAGGCCTCCGACAAGGTTAGCAGTCGTCAACGACTCGGATAGTCCAGCGGTGTGAGATGACCGTTTGATTCGAAGGGTCCAAACAAATGGGACCGGGACAAATATTTGTATGGCCTACAAATATTTGTTTCGGGTCTGGGTGTTTGTGTATGTGTTGTATGTGTACAACGGCACCCACGACACAGGTTTATACCTACTGTGGGGCTGTGAGTGTAAGCGTATTTTATTTTATTTTTTTATTTTATAGCAACCGTGACCGACGGCTTCACGTGCCCTCCGAAGCACGGAAACGAGCATTTAATTTGCCATTAGCGGTCACCCATCACACTACCCGACCGTGCCCGTAGTGCTTAACCGAGCAGATCGCTTACGATCTACACCAGCCGCTGGGCCGCTTGGGCGCTTCATAACACACGCGCGCGCGATAACTTTTTAGTAATAGATAATAAATAGTTTGGTACGCGGAGATAGCTAACAATGTTTTTATATATGGAAATGACTCATGTGTCATATTTCTAGCCTAAGAATTTATTGCAATATGATAAACAAATAACAAGATAACTTATATGACCTACATACAGTGGATGTGATTGAAGTAATCAAAATAAATAATTACTTTATGAAAGTGCTGCTTGAGTAGTGTAAGGTTTTTCCCGGGTCTTGGGGCGTTTCGGTCCGCTCGTGTTTCGTCCCGCAGACCGAAACGCCTATAATCATTTTATTCATTGGGATATTCGGCCCACAAATGGAAAGTGGACCGAATCGCCCAAGAGTTCTTCTTAAATGGGTAGATTCGGTCCAATTACATTGTAATGTACAGCCGAATACAAAAAAAAATACTTTCGTTTACCAATTATTTGAGTTTTTTTAAGTGATTGATAATATTCTACATATTATGATTAATGTTCTCTCTCTCTCTGTGTGTGTATGTGTGTGTTTGTGTGTGTAATATATTTAATTTCATTTATGTGATTTATTTGTTAAAGTTTATTTTTGTGTAGGTAATTATAAATAAATATAAATTTTATCATAATACATTGCATTTTATTTATTTATCAATGTTTTGTAACCAACATGTGTTATTGTGGTGATAAATAAATAAATAAACAGTATCTACTTAAATCTTTCAAATCAGGTATTCATATCGGGACGAATCGCCCTATAATAATAAAAATACGGGGTGATTCGTCCCGCGGACCGAATCGAACCATTCAGAAGGCATTGTTAGGCGTTTCGGTCTGCGGGACGAAACACGAGCGGACCGAAACGCCCCAAGACTTCTCTGGGTCGATAGTAACGTCTTGTTGAGTAATGTGTTATGGAAGTGGCAAACAAGCATGCAGTTCACATTGATGTTAAGTGATGACTGCAGCCTATAAACACATGCGTTACCACTCCTGAGGCCTAAGGCAGGGAATATGTAATAATACTACGTATAGAATGGATAGTTCGACGTCCCGCCCGATTTCCCCGCCTCACCCAACCTCCCCTCTTATGGGCAACGTTTGGTGTTCCCTACGTACTACGCACACAGGTACACGTGTAAATAAACGTCACTAATTGATGTCTGTGTAATAGAGACCAAAATTAAGCGTTTGTATGGAATTTTGGCGGAGTATCCGCGGTGTGCCTAAGGTGTTTCGGATATTATAAAGCTGAAGAGTTTGTTTGTTTGTATTGAATAGGCTCAAAAACTACTGGACCGATTTTAAAAATTCTTTCACTATTCGAAATCTACATTATCCACGGGTATTTTATTTTAGAAAAAATAGGGCTCCGTTAGATATTTGGGTTTTTCGGACACAAGATGTTAAAAAATCAACCGGAAAAGTTACTTATTTTGCGTACGCTGCCTAAATTATAAAAGATCGAGGAAGGCTTTAGGCTATATCTATAATCATCACGCTAAGACGAATAGGAGAGGGTAGGTAACATTGCACCCGCGCGAAGCCGGGGCGGGCCGCTAGTTATATGGATAATAGATAGGTATTAAGGAAATTGATTCGTACCGGCGACAGTATCAAGACCTTAAGATTTCTTTAAAAAAAAAACACATTCTTTAAAACTAAGAAGTCGAATAAGTTATCCTTAAAAACCAAGCATACATTCGAAGAAACAAATTTGAAGTAAAAAAAAAACCTTCGATCAAATAAGCATCGACGAATCAAGGTATCGGTGAATCGTTTTTGATCAAACGTACATCGAGCAATGAAGCTTCGGCGAAATAAAGCATCGCTCAATGAAGTCTTCGATGTATAGTTGTCGGCCAATGATTTTTCGATGAAACGTATTTCCATTATCATATTATCTTTGGGAACGGTATTGCAATGATAGACGTACACTACTAATATTAGGTATTTAAAAACAATCTTGTTGCTGCTCGGTATAAATTATATAAAAATATCAAAAATTGTCTGTCTGTCTGACGTCTCACTTTTGTATTCAAATGATTATGTCTTGTAGCTAATGAAAAAAGAATACATGCTGTGGTACAAAGTGACTTGTTTAACTACCTCAGTAGCCTAGTGGTAGCAGGCCAATACTACTACGCTGGGTTCCTGGGTTCGATTGCCGAGTCGAAGGGCAATCAATAATAATGGTGTAGTATTTATGATAAATGCTTTTGCCTATCTCTGGTTCTATTGGAATTTTTCCATTCAGAATCAGAATCAGAAACTCATTTATTCATTTAGGGTGACAGGCACCTCTTATGACACGTCAAAAACAAACAAAATAAATTAAAGTGAATAACAATTGATATACATGTCAAACAAGACATTTGAGGTGCTGGGAATTTGGTAATGTGCCCGGAGTTGTCAATAAACTCACCTTCTGTGACATGACCCAAAACCTAACCGTAAATCGTCGAAACCGGTGTTTGCATGTTTTTTTAGGTAATCGAAGTAGCAAACAAGCATGCAGTTCATATTGGTGTTAAGTTATGACTGCAGCCTATAGACACCCATACAAAGACCAAGGTCAAAATGCAGATGCGTTACCACTCCTGAGGCCTAAGGTGTTATGCTGGCAATTACCATTACCACCTGACCGGAACACGATAGTGCTGAACAGTACCATTTAGCGGCAAGAATATTATTATAGGTAATTCGCTGGTGCCTACGCCCGCGAGCTCTGTCACTGAAGCTCCACCAACAGTATTTTTTTTTTAAGTCGTATCTTCATGTGAATTCTTTAAAAATTAAACAAACAAGCAAATCCTGGAAACTTCAAGAAGATAAATGTCGCCTTAAAGAATTTAATTTAATAGCAAACAAATATGCAACTTCTAACTATATAAAGTGTTGAACACTTCTGACATACTACCAATTGAAGTGTTAAACGTGTTATTTCATTATGAAGACCATTCTCATCCTCGCTGTACTAGTGGCTGTAGTGGCTGCAACACCAGTGATGAAAGGTTTTTTTTTTTATGTAATGGAAGTGGTAAACAAGCATGCAGTTCACATTGATGTTCAGTGATGACTGCAGCCTATAGACACTTGCACAAAGACCAAGGTTAAGATGTAGATGCGTTACCACCCCTGAGCCCTAAGGTGTTATGCCTCTGTGCCGGCAATTACAGGGCCGTACGATAGTGCTAAACACTACCATTTAGCGGCAAGTGTATTAGGTGATGCGGTGGTGCCGGTGGTAGTTGTATTGTTTTGTTTTTTTTTTATTGAATCGAAGTACCTGTCTGTTAGACTTAATAAACTTACAGTTAATTGTCATATTTTCTTTGTAAAAAATGCCTCGGCAAGTTATTGATAAAGTTGCTTAACTTGGTTATCCTGAGGTCGCAAGTTCAAATTCTTGCACGAAATATTTTTTTTTTTTTCAAAATTTTGACCGGACTACGGGTGTTTGCGTAGGCAGTGTGCAACAGAGACAACGCTCTATAAGGCCGAAACTAGCCGATTGTCTTTTTTCTTTTTTTGTTGACTTTCATAGGTTCGATGTGCATTATTTCTTGATGAGCACTGTACCTATTTTTATTAGGTACTCAATAACAATTGCAGGTAAGCAAGCTGCTAAAGCTGGTATTAATATTAGGTTGGGGAAAAAGTTTCTTAGCATTTTTTAAGATAATTCAAAACATTTTTTAATATAGTTTATTTAAATTTAACTAAAGTATGTATGTACCATTTTGTTCGATAACCTTTTGCCATCTTGTAGGTAGGGACATGATCCCATTTCTAAAAAAATTTTGGGACTTCTCATCAAAATACCGCGACAAGTGGATCTGGCAGTCCTCTCGTGATGTTAACCTTACATTGCATAAAGAATCCTGAAGAGACCAAACAGGTGGAAATCTGAAGTTGCAAGGTCAGGACTATACGGCGGATGCATAAACACCTCCCAGCCAAACTCTCTTAATTTTTGCTGAGTGGCTATAGATGTGTGAGGTCTAGCGTTATCATGATGAAACACCACACCCCTTCTGTTGATCAATTCCGGCCGCTTTCTCTCAACTTCTTGCTTTAATCTCATCAGTTGTTCGCAGTAGAGTTCAAAATCGATAGTCCTGCCTGGTGGTAATAGCTCATAATGAATAATGCCCTTCCAATCCCACCACACACACATCATCACCTTATATGTATCGAAATTCTTCATTAGATTCACTCATCTTGATAGTACGAAAAACAAATGAAAATCACACATTTGCCTAATTTGAATTTGGAATTATGTTCTTTAAAATTTTAACTTTCAATGATACCAAAACCAGCCAGATACAAATACTGCAGCCAAAGAGATTTTATTACAAGTTCATACATACTAGTCATCTTGTATTCCTATAAAAACCGGTCAAGTGCGTGTCGGGCCACGCGCAGTGTAGGGTTCCGTAGTTTTATAGTAAGAGATGTAATGAAAAAAATAAATAAATATTTTCTATGGGGTAGTTCGAAATTTTGAAATAAAATACATTTGGTCGACTATTACTCGCAAACTTGTAAAGCCAACTTAGATGTGATAGTTTTCCTTTTAATTTTATTATATATGGGTACTATTGCCGTATCGTTTGAATTTGAAACGTAACTTCACGCCTGTAATCCCCGAAGGGGTAGGCAGAGGCAAATGCATGCATTCAATCATACATGCAAACACCCACGACTCGCCGGTTACGTTTTGGCCCATGTAACAGGTGGCGAACCTGTTGCCATCTCCGGGCACATTACCAAACTCCGGGGTACTGGGAAACTTCCAGAAAATGGAAAAATCCCAATAGAAGCAGAGATTAAGGATTTTAAACCGTTATCTCTAATATCCCCCGACCCGGGAATCGAACCCAGGACCTCCAGCGTAATAGTAGTGGCCTGCTACCACTACGCTACTGAGGCAGTTGAATTGAATTTGAATTGGCCCTTTAAAGCTTAATAAGTCACGAACCGTGTTTACTACGGAACCCTAAAATGGGAGCACCTTAATACAGCAATGTAATATTTGCATGTCTTTCCCCCACTGCTTCTTCAAGTAATTTTGTTTATGTACTGTAACATTTTACCTACTCTGATTTCGAATGCTTATTGATCCTGTTTTAACTCATCCATTTTAATTTCCAGAAGATAAACAAACACCGGAGCGTAACCCGATGAACATAGTGACACCAATTATTGAGCAAATAGATCACGATACCTGCGATACCCATGCGTGTACGCAGGCTTGCGAAGCACTTGGATATAAATTTGAAAAATGTGAGAACGGCAAATGTTATTGTCGTCGTCCATAACAAAATATGTAATTTGCGTTTTGATTAAACAATTTGTGCAATGTGCAAGTTTAAGTCCATGTGAAAAAAGTCACTTTTCTTTTTTTCTTCATCTTCCATTTTACCCTTTTTTCCTCTCGCCATGTTTCTGTCTTTATAAAAACGTTATAAAAGCAATTGAAGGGCGTGATTTGCAGCAAGTTATTTCTAAAATACTATTTATAAGGATATGAAATAACAATGGAGTAGAATTACGGGAGGTGAGACAAGATCGGGAGATCTGGCGTTCCACAGTTTTTGACTATCCCATAAGGGACTTGGCGTGAAGATACAAACAGACATACTTGAAATAACAGTACTTAGCAGATATATTGGATATTTATGTAATAATTTCGATTATTTCAACAAAAAAATCAGTCGATTTTAGAATGTAATATTTTATTTAGTAAGATTATTTTTTTCCGACGGCTGGTTGTAGTTTTTTAATTAGGTACCATATGGTTTCAGCAATATCGTTAGATGTTTGTAGGTAATAGGCTACTGCCTATTAACTACAAACATTGTAAATTGAAACTTTTCTTCCTAGGGGTTTCCATTAGGAAGGTGCCGCAACTGTATTTTCTTGGTCTAATTGACTAGAGGCATATCAATCGACGGCAAATGTTAATGAAAATATCGATGTCAGGAGCTCAAGGGTGTAGGCCACCCCATTACCTAATCTTTTTGCGCCAAATAGTGTTCAGCACTATCGTGTTCCGGTTAGGTGGTAATGTATGGCCCCGTAATAACTATCACAGAGACGTAACAATTAAGGTCTCAGGGGTGGCAAAAGAAATGGATCCCATAAAAATTTAAATAATAACCCATAAAATTAATATTTTTCCGCGGGCGTAATAAACTTTCTTATTAATATTCATTTAAAACAAATCACAATCACATTTGCTTGGGATGATTGGGTTGCATTCGCCAAACGGGAAGCCATGTCGCCTGCACCAGCGATCGCACACGACGGGATCGCAGAGAGACCAGAGATGTCCGAGTTTCGGCAAGTTAAACTGGGGACGAAGTTGATTTTCTCCTGCAAAAACAATGCATTTATTTATATTATCTACCAGGTGGTTTTCGTCCTGGAAGTAACAAATCATACACTTTCCATTGACACACATCAATGGAAAGTGTAGGATTTGTTGGGAAGTGAATAAGAACTCAGACTGAACTTGGTCTGAAACCGCAACCTATAGGCATGCCCATAAAAATAAAAAGCAGATGCTCTGGCACTGAGACCCACGGTTTATTTTACGTAACGTAACTTCACGCTTGTAATCCTTGAAGGGGTAGGCAGATGCATGCATTCAAGCATACATGCAAACACTCACGATCCGCCGGTTACGTTTTACGATCTATTTTATTTCGATTCGAATAGACATCTAAAAAGTAAGAAATTAATGAACAATCCACATTTGTATGATACATACTGTAGTTTTTGTCATCTGCACATTAAAATTAGAGGTCTTTAATCGTATGCGTTGCTGCTACGGGACAGAATCCGGAACGAAGATATTCGTAGAAGAACCAAAGTAACCGACATAGCCCGACGTATTAGTACGTTGATGTGGCAATAGGCAGGCCACATTGCTCGACGAACTGATAACCGATGGGTAGGAAAGGGTCTCGAGTGGCGACCACGTGTAGGAAGACGCAGTACCTACAGGACGGCCCCCCACGAGATGGACCGACGACCTAATCAAGGTTGCGGGGAGCCGTTGGATGCAGACCGCCCAGAATAGGTCATTGTGGAAGTCTCTGGGGGAGGCCTATGTTCAGCAGTGGACGTCTATAGGATGATGATGATGATGTTGCTGCTATCAGAGAATATGTAATAATACTACGAATAGAATGGACACTTTGACGTCCCGCCCGATTTACCCGCCTCACCCATCACCCCGTCCTCGAGAGGCAGTTGCCACACTACATATAAAACGAAAAATAAAATAAAAATCTGCGCGTTACATGTAGGGGAGGTACCCTAAACAATTTTATTTTTCATGTTTTTATTCTACCAATTTGTCGGCGTGATTTAGGTGTATACTTGTGCCAAATTCCAAGTCTCTGGTACCAACAGTTTTTGCGCTAAACTGCGGACGGACAGACAGACAGACAGACAGACGGACATGGCGAATATAATAAAAGTTGTTTACTACGGAACCCTAAAAAGTAGCAAATACATATACCTTCTGCTGCTGTTACAGCTGATAGAAACACAAATAAAAATAATAAAAAAACGGTTTTCATTTTGTAATCACTTGTCCAAACAGTCCGAGAGGTTTTGTATGACAAATTTTATGTCAAATCAACTATTTATACCTTATGTAGGTACTGTAATTATATTACACAATCATTTCGTTTCACGATAAAAAACACATACTAAAATAATGTGTTTCTTCTTTGCCGTTGCTTCAAGGTTTTGCTCAAATATTAACGTATTTTAAAACATTATTTTTCATAACAACATCAATCGAGCCGACTTCGGAGGATTAACATCAGGGGCGATAATCGAACAAAATTCCTTAAAAATGTGTTTGTTGTTAAAAGTTAATTGATATGTTGACAACAATTAAACAACAGTACAGTAGTACGAGAAATATTGCACATCGAGCCTACGAAAGAGATAATCGGCTAGTTTCGACTTCGTAGATCGTTTTATCTCTGCTGCACACTGCCTACGCAAGCACTGATACTCCGTATTGAGGCGATTTTCACCATTCGCCTTCAAACTGTTCAGTTGCTTTTTTTTTAATCTCAATAAATACAAAGACTGTTTAAAATATTCTATATATATAAATATTGAAGGATGATTTATTATGGCACAAAACTATCCCAAGAATTCAAAACAATGGTCTATTGCAACATCGTTCACAAAAATATGTTAGAAATGTGGCAAATGTATACAAAATTGTAAAAATGCAATATAAAGTCAAAGTACATAATATGGAATACTTATGCATGCCATGTTTTGTACGTTTTCTTATCTTTACAGAGCTTGGGTTGCATCAAAATATTAGTTTAAACAAAATAATTAAATTTGACAAAGACCATAACTTTAGTAATGGTTTTTGTCAAAAAATATTTATCGGCAGGAGGCCTCTCCGGTCAAGACATCTAGGTAGAATTGTGGGCGTGTCTTTCCATAAGCTGATATGTTAATCGCATTTGTAAGCATCTGTAGGTGGGTACTCGAGCGGGTGATGAAATAAAGCACATGGTTTGGCAGAAGATGAAGCAAAAGTCGTTTATTGCCAATGATCCGCCCATTCGATTACGCCGGCAGAGAAGAACGGACAAGAAACTCTTACGACCGGGAGATACAATTACCGGGATACTAATGTTCATTGCACAATTTAAATCTCTTCTGCCAATCAATTCAGTCCTACGCGAATCGTTACTACATCTCGTTTACCACTACTACAAACTGTACCACATGAATCTAGATTATCATATCGAGTTACAGAATTATATCAAGGAAACGGCGCGGACGCCGCCTTCTAAATTAGTGTAGAAGCATTCAAATCTATAAACAGCCACGCAGTAATAGTTTGCGAATTAAAAACTCCAAAAAAGGCTTTAAACCATATTTGATAAAATATAGACCCCTGAAACATATTTGTCATGATAAATTCGACCAGGACTTATCTAATTTAAATTTTAGCCCATTGTCAAACAATATCAATGATCTGACATTGGAATTCAATAGGAAAATAATATCTTTGTTTGATTCTCACGCACCTATTAAAACGTGTCTAATCAAAGAAATTCAATATCCTTGGATTACAGATACGGTTAAATTAATGATGAGGCTCAGGGATGAAGCACTTAACAAATATCGACATACAAAAACACTCACATTAAAAAAAAGCTACAAAGACCTAAAATCTTTGGTCACGAACGCCCTTTATACCGAAAAGAGTGCTTATTTCAAGTTCAATATTAACAATAAAATAAAAAACCCAAAATTATTATGGAAAAACTTAAAATGCACATTAATACCCGACAACAAGAATTGCCATGAATTACCACTTCATTTCTCCGACCCTAACCTGATAAATAAGCATTTCCTTAACGTACCTGGCAGTACTGTATGTAATATTTCATATATGAACTATTTTCAATTTCACAAATTTTCTGATTGTACTTTTTCTCTTGTTTCTGTAAATCAGAATACAGTCGCACGATGCATAAGTAACTTAAAATCCAATGCTGAGGGATACGATGGTATATCATTGAACATGGTATTATTAACACTACCCCATACACTAGAATTCATAACATATCTAATTAATCAGTCAATTCAGTCATCAACTGTTCCAGACGTGTGGAAGATGGCCATAGTAAGACCCTTAGCCAAAAAAACCAATGCCATTACCGTAAGTGATCTACGTCCTATCAGTATTTTACCATGTCTCTCTAAGATATTGGAGAAAGTTGTACATGACCAGTTAACACACTATTTGGAGCAAAATAAAATTCTACCTATGTTACAGTCGGGGTTTAGGAAGGGACGCAGTACTTCCACAGCCTTATTAGATGTCACAGATAACATCCTATCTGCGCAGGATAAGGGAATGTGCACCCTGCTTGTTCTACTTGACTACTCACGCGCGTTTGATGCAATAAATTTAAATTTGCTTTTTTCTAAACTTTCGTATTACGGATTTGACCGAAAGACAGTGCTTTGGTTCTGTAGCTATTTGTCAGACCGGCAACAACTGGTTGAAATTAAATTAAGCGATGGAACTTGTGCTCTTTCTACACCGGCATCAGTCAAGAGAGGAGTTCCCCAAGGCTCAATTCTTGGCCCTACTCTCTTTTCTTTAAATTGTGCGGATCTGGTTAAATGCATTAAAGAAAGTCAATACCACATATATGCCGATGATGTGCAAATATACCTCTCTTTTGAGCCGAAGCACTACAAAGATGCTATAAGGGATATAAATGACGATTTGAGTAGACTATTCGAGTGGTCCAATAATAATACGCTAGTCTTGAACCCTACCAAAACCAAGTACATCTTGTTAGGAACTAAAAAACAAATTAGTAAAATTCCAAATACGTTAAATCTTAAATTAATGGGAACACCAATAGAACGCGTTGAAGAAGCTCGTAATTTAGGGCTAAACATGGATAGCGGTCTTAGATTTGAGAATCACATAGCAGAATCGGTACGTAACTGCTTTTATAGGTTAAAGGTACTGTACAAAATAAGACCATATTTAAGTAAAGAATTACGCAAGCAACTGGTTGAATCATTAGTACTGTCTAAACTTAACTACGCTGACACGGTGTTTGGGCCCCGGTTGTTGGGTCGAACTGAACGCCTCATTCAACGAGTGCAAAATGCCTGTGCACGCTTCTGTTTTACAATACCAGCCAGGGATCACATCACCTCGTATATAAATGACCATTCGATACTAAAAACGAAATCTAAACGTAAGCTTCACTTGGCATGCCTACTATTTGGTGTAACGAAATTTAAGAAACCTCTTTACTTGTACAATAAATTAAAATGGGTAGGTCAAACGCGAGAATGTTCTCTTAGACAATGCTCACGACCTTTGTCTATACAACCTCATAAGACGGCTTCTTTCAGAGGCAGTTTCCGCTATGCGGCTTCTAAAATATGGAACAATATCCCGCCACCGATAAGACAAGTCAGCTCTTTATGTACGTTTAAGAAATATCTCAAACAATACCTACTAGAAGAGCAGCGGAAGCTCGCTTCTTTCGTGACCAATAATACGTCACTTTTATGAGTTACGCATAGAAAAAGAAAAATAGGTAGGTAGGTTGATGATCGATAGTACGTAACGTGATAAGTGAATAGTAAAGTTAATTAAATAAAAAAACGTACAAAAAAGAATATGGGTAAGGAAACTTGCTTCATTTCATGTAGGTAGTACCCGAATCCTAAGTTTGCGACGGCGAGCTAGGTGCTGACTCGCCAACTCTGATTGGCGGACTGCCCATAAGCAGGGAGAACCTTCACCCATCGTCGGTTATCACTGCATAACATCCTGGAGACCTGGAAAGTTATATAAACGATCGTCAAATATGACTACATCGTCGACAGCAGTTGATGTATTTTTTAACGTTAATACCTACCTACCTCCCAACAGCAATGGTATTACAATTTTCTTTAGGCTGTGGTATTCATTTTTTGCATTGGCAAATTATTTTATATATTATTTTTCCTCTTATACAATATTAAATTATATCATTATAAAAAAAATATAAATATAGTAAATTTCTAATTAACCATTAGCAGTTTTTAATTTTTAAAAAAAGTTACCTTGTATTTGCGGCCTTCAAACATATAATGCAGTAGTAGGTATATAACAAGGACGTTCTCCATTTTGTTTATATCTTAGTTTATTTTTCTTTCACTGTGCACCGCCCTTTCCTTATGAATATCATTAACTGCCATAGCGTTCCTCTGTAAATTATATAATAAGGATAAATGTATAGGTACATAGTGATCATAAGGAGAATTGTTCTCATAAATAATTCATACAAGATGAGTCCACAAACCTTTTTAACGTTGTATACACGTACTACGCCGTATCACTTGTATGGATTGGTACCATGAGTGAAGTATTAAATACTTAATATGCCCACAAATATCGGACGTAAGTTACCTTAACGCGGTTTCACGTACGCGACACCGGCGCATCGGCATCGCAATAAGGCCTGCTGCGCTCGGCCGGTCGTTGTCGCGCTGTGGTGCTTGAGGTGGGGATGACGCACCACTCCCGGTGACTCCCGGCTCCCGGCGATCGACGCGCCACCGCACAATTGCGTTATAATTCTTTGATTGCATATTATTATTATGATATTTAATAAGATGTTTTTTATCTACTTATATTTTATTTACTTTGGTATTAATCTATTTATTGTTGTTTGTACCTACTAGTATGTATTACATTTATCGTTTAATTAAGTATGTTATTTTAATGGCTTATTATCTGTTTTATATCCGTATGTATGTACCTTGTATAAGTATTAGTACAATTATCCTTTATTATAAATTTGACATCCGTGGTTCACTCACTAAGGGTCCTGTTGAAAACCAGCGTCAGGTACCTTTTATATGAAGGTACCTGACATTTGCTGAACAGGACACCTTTTTGGCAGCCGTGAGACACATATTACGTGTATAGGTATGTATTAATTTTTAGAAAATGTGTTGTCTTTTCTCTGTTACCTGTTACGTTTTATGTCTGTTTTATGTGTCTCGTTGTGTGTCAAATAAATGTTTCTTATCTTATCTTATCTTATCTTATCTAAAGTTCTACTGTCAAGTATCATTGATGACACTTGTCAATCAAGCTACTGGGTATGTTTAGTACTTTGATTAGGAATTTCTATGATCATTGGTTAAATCAGCTCAGTACGTTTGTGTTCTTTATCCCGGCTATATTTATAAATATCTAAATATTATGTCGAAGCGAGCATGGCCCAGCGGCTGGTGTAGATCGTAAGCAATCTACTCGGTTAAAGTACACGAGGGCACGTTAAACCGTCGGTCCCGGTTGCTATCGATAGATAGCAGTCGTTAAACCTTTTTGGAGGCCTTATGGGCGGTTTGAAAACATCCGAAAGCGGGTTGGCCACTAACCCACCCACTTCCACCAATCCGCATTGGAGCAGCGTGGTGGGGCAGGCCTTCCCCCAAAAAGGAGAGAGACTCGTGCCCAGCAGTGGGACGTATAATAGGTTGCCATTATTAAATATTATGTCTGTATACAATAAATATTTATGTATCTACAGAAATGTTCTAAAAAATATATGTAGATCAAATAAATTTAAAAAATTGGCACCCATAAAACACCCTTAAAATTGACTTTAACATCACAATATTCCCTGTGGGTAATATTGAAGACATATTTCTTGATACCGTCAAGAATTTCTCAGTTGAAATCTCAATAAACATGCTATACCTCAAACGGAATTTCAATCTCGAGCGATAGTAGTCCGGACGGCACTTTATAAGGAACTTTATGGCTGCCGATATTTCTGTTGCGGTGTAAAAATTTCTGGCGTCATGTCGTCCATTTTACAATTCATTTTTAGATTGAAAGACTGGAATTGGTACACTTTGAAAATGCAGAAAGAATTTCAAATAACATTGTAGCCAATGTAGCTTTTTACTGGTTTTTACAAGATGGGTATCATTAGATTGTGTAATGTGACCGTATAGTTTCGCCATGTCCGTCTGTCCGTCTGCCTGTCCGCGGTTTAGCGCAAAAACTATTGGTACTAGATATTTGAAATTTAGCACAAGTATACACCTTAATCACACCGACAAAGTGGTAGAATAAAAATATTAAAAATTAAATTATTTAGGGTACCTCCCCTATATAGTCTGGGATATCGTTGGATAGGTCTTTCTAAAATGTTTGGGGTGCGCTAAAATCATTTTCCGATTTAGTTGACTGTTCGTGACCTATTAAGCTTTAAAGTGTTCCAATTTTCGTTAAGTGTCACCCCCACCTCTACCAACTAAACGGTTGTTGTTAGAAATTCAAACGTTACGGCAATAGTAGCCTCATAATTATAATTAAAAAGAGTTTTCCTTTAGTTTCATACTTAAGTTGGTTTTACAAGCTTGCGAGTAATAGTCGGCCAAATGTAAAACTCGAAATTTTTGAACAACTCCATAGAAAATATTTGTTTATTTTTTTCATTACATTAATCAAACCTAAAAACTACGGAACCTTACATTGCACGTGGCCCGACACGCACTTGACCGGTTTTTGTGGTCACCGTGGGGTGGAACGGCAAGATACATTTCTACTGGTGGTAAAGTTCCAGTGCAGGAGCTCGAGGGAATAGGCACCACCACATTACCTAAATGAAAAAAGGCATGCTCCGATGGTTCGGGCATATAGAAAGAATGTCGAATGAGCGAATGACTAAACAGATATACAATGCGAATGTGGATAGTTGCAGAGGCCCAGGAAGACCAAGGCTGACCTACCATGACCAAATAGGTCGAGTTCTGTCTGATGGTGGGGTCAAAAGTCTTAAGAATCGGCGTGCATGTATGAAGAGAATGATGAAGGTAGACGAGGCACGAGAGGTTTGTCAGAACCGGGATGTCTGGCGCTCTACACTCTCTGCCTACCCCGTTAGGGACCTGGCGTGAAGATACATACATACACATTACCTAATCTATCTGACAAATGGTAGTGTTCAGCACTATCGTGTTGCGGTTAAATGGCAATGTATGGCCCCGTAATAGCTATCACAGAGACATAACAACTAAGGTCTCAGGGGTGGCAACGCGTCTGTGTGTGGTTCTTTGTGTGGGTGTGTACAGGCTGCAGTCATCACTTAATATTAATGTGAACTGCATGCTACGAGTAGTTTGCCACCTTCATTACAATATATTTTTTTTGTTTTATGTCTGGTTTTTATTTTCCATGATAAAATTTAACGCATACCTACTCTGTGATAGTTTTTTTTATGTAATGGAAGTGGCAAACAAGCATGCAGTTCACATTGATGTTAAGTGATGACTGCAGCTTATAGACACCCACACAAAGACCAAGGTCAAGATGCAGATGCGTTACCACTCCTGAGGCCTAAGGTGTTATGCCTCTGTGCCGGAAATTACAAGGCCATACATTACCACCTGACCGGGACACGATAGTGCTGAACACTACCATTTAGCGGCAAGTATATTAGGTAATGCGGTGGTGACTATGCCCGCGAGCTTTGTCATTGGAGCTCTACTACCTGTGAGATTTTTTGTGAAGATTTTTTATCTTCAAAAAGATCTGTCTCTTTTGTTATTATAGCTTCAATCTAGCAACATACCTAGTAGAATCAATTGATAACATTTCCACATTTTCTGTGAAATAATATGAAACACATGTCATATTTCGTATAATATCGTCGAGAATATTGGAAATTTCATCAAACGGAACATAAGAATGGAATTTGAGTCTAACGAAAAAGTGATTCGTATCGCACTTTATTAGAAACTAGTATTTTAATAATGTATAGGTCAATGGTAGCTTCACAAAAACATAAAAAATCGTAAATCGTAATATTTATTTTTCGCAATGACAGCATGACGCATGCGAGTGAACCTTAGAAATTAAAATTCCTGCCCGAAGTCAAATTTCTCTTTCCGTTTATTATTTAATTTCTAAAGTTCACTCGTATATGTGTCATTGCAAAAAATAAATATTACAATTATTAAGGGCACAGCGACATCTTAACGATATAGTATAAACTGCAAAGTCTATCATATCGGTTGTATAGCTATTAATTAGAAATATTATTTATCTATTTATTATCAATTAATTTAATTATATATCCATTGATAGCTATTAGTTATCAATGGATGTCGTTCACCGATCCTAAATCGGTTCAAAATAAAAAAAGGGGAAAGCTTTGACCCATCCGTGTGGGACTTCGGTAGCTTTGAGGTAATGCGACTGGACTGGTTATCCTGAGGCCGCAGGTTCGATTCCTACCCGAAGTCAAATAAAAAAATCGGTCAAATCATTACTAACTTGATTACAAGCACTGTGACTAAATAATTCCGAAATATTAGATTATATGTACTTCCATGGCCTGTATAATCTAATATTATTGATCATTTATCTGGTAATTTATTTGCGTTCTTTTCACATGATCAAATTCTACAATCGACGTGTTTTTCCTTCTCTGAAAACTCGCCTAAATTATTCTACGACAACTATCCCTTATAAAGACAAAACGTACCTTCATCAGAATATTTCTATTCTGTAACAGCTAAATAGCCCGGTATTGTAACGGGGTACTCTATAACAATTTGCATAAACCTTTTCCCACTGATACCACTGTTCACTAGATGAGCTCTTAATAAATAATTGAGCTACAATGTTTGTGATGTCGCACAAATCTGTTGGTTATCTTTTGGGAGGCTTTTGTTCAGCACTGGATATCTGCCGGCTGAAGTGATAATGATGATGATACATTGATGATACATATGCACTCAAAAACTCAAAATAAAAAAAAAATATTTCAAATTCGTATACAAAGACAGAATCAGAATCAGAAACTCATTTATTCATTTAGGGTGACAGGCACCTCTTATGACACGTCAAAAACAAACAAAATAAATTAAAGCGAATAACAATTGATATACATGTCAAACAAGATAAAAAATATATGTAAAGTCAAGAATATCACTAAGATAAAACTAAATGTCATAAACTAATGTAAAAAGTATCAGTAAAATGTCTCTTTTCCCCTTTACAAACTGATAACAAAGAGTAAAAAGAAAAGAAAAAGAGTCATTCTTTGTCATTCACCGGCACTTTTGCATTGTCAGTTTGTAAGCTACCTATAGTGAATGACTCATAATATATTACTATTATTCAATAAGTAATAATCAATCTACAAATAAATAAAATTGGAGTGCCTGTTTGTGATTTAAAAACAACCGCTTTTTACTAAATGCATATGTAAGTATACACGGTACATATACCAAAATAATTTTTACGATTTTTGTCTGTCTATCTGTTTGTTCCCGCTTATCTCGGGAACGGCTGAACCGATTTTGACGGGACTTACACTGGCAGATAGCTTATGTAATAAGGAGTGACTTAGGCTACTTTTATGCTAGCGCCCATGCCTTCGTCTGGGTAGATACTGAACAATCATAAATTCTCACGCGGGCGAAATCGCGGGCACAGCTAGTTTATAAATATTATTTAACCGATAAATCATTAAATCTTTCAATTCCTTCATAGAAGAAAAAGAAAAATCAATTCGTCCTAAACATAGTCATTCACTTAGCAAAGTTCCAAGTGCAAGCACTACTGAGAAGAACGCCGCTACTGAACAAACTCAGAGTGTCGCTCTTTTAGTCAAAATTCTTAGATCTAATACAAACATGAATTAAAGTAGAATAAAGATAATATGAACGTCCATGGCATATGCATACACAAATACACACATGCGTATAATCACATCTTACACCCAGTGGTGATGTAAGATGTGGGCGATGTATGCCACTGTACTCGGTCTCGCTGTGCAAAAGAAATTCTGTGGTAATTGCCGTTAATAACTATCACTAAGTCGTAACAACTAAGGTCTTAAAAGGGTGGCAACGCATCTGCATTTTCACCTCTTGTCTTTATATGGGTGTCCATAGGCTGCAGTCATCACTTAACATCAATGTAAACTGCATGTTTGTTTTTTACCTTCATAATAAATATGTAAGAACATGACTTATTTATTCCCAAAACTAACTTTTACCAAACGTCACTGGTAAAACCTAGCATGTACTAAATTCTATAAAAGCCCGAAAAAGTTGTTCCCTATGTAGAAGCTCTACTCGCCCGCAGCACCCTTTGATATAAATTAATTAATAATACTACTTGATACCTATATAACGTAATATAGTTAACTTGACGCCGTCATTTGAAGTAACGTTGTTAATAAATTCTCATGAAACATGTTATAGAATAATTCACTTAATGTAGAATGCCCTTATGTCCTTAACATAATAATATTACTTTATGTCAACGAAAATTAGGAGATTTAAATTGAGATAGTATACATTAGATAGGCCGCAGTTGGACCGGTGTCGGTACACGAACATTTAGAAATGAAATTGTAACATTTTTCTCGCGGCCTGACAGTTTATAATTGTATACAGGTATGTTAAAAATAATTATGTAAAATAATATTTTGAACTATTGAACTTCATGGTTATTCAAGATAATCAAATGTGTCAACAAATTGATAATAATTTTCGGACTCACAATTTTATGTGAAGTAAAGGACTCCTCTGTGTTTAAATGTATATCTATGATCTCTCTCTAAAAACTCTATACAAAAATATTAGTCCATAATGTAACAAAAATATCAATTTAAAGGGTTCCAAATTCACATTTCTTGAAAGAGCTAACGAAATTCAACAAACGAAATAAATCATTGTGTCTTCCAGATATCTTATTTCTGGGTTAGCTCACGGGCAGAGATAATAAATTCGCGTCCCACCTGCCTGCAAGGGTCTCTTTTCTTTTAAAGAACAAAAGTCGTTGGGAAACGCACCATTGTATTTTTATTCGAAATGTATATACCTCTTTTCGTCTTGATAGCCACCATCAACAGATAACGCTGGGAAATACACTGATGCTACGTTATGGAGTCCATGTCGGTGTTGTGAAATTAGATATTGTATTTTGTGTTGATACTTATATTGAGTGGTCACTGGTGATACTTATATTGAGATATGTTTGTAAAACACACATCTTCTTTCTACCGTTTAGATACCAACAGGTATATTGATTGCTCAAAAAGAACGTATTTACCTGTCTTTCTTATGTAATGAAATGGTAAGCGACCATACAGTTCAAATTAATGGTAAGTGTAGTACACAAACACCAGATATTTCAATGTAGATGCGTTACCACTCCAGTCAATGGTGTAAAGTAGGTCGAAGGTGTTATTCCTCTATGTCGGCAATTACAGGGTCGTACATTATCACCTGACCGGAAAACGATAACGTTGAACGCTACCATTAAGCGTAGGTAAATTATTAAATAATGCGGTGGTGAATCAAGTGAACAAAGCTCCGTCAATGGAGCTCTACCACCAGTTAATGTCAATATATTACCATTTTACTTAAATGCGGTGGGGCGAAAACCATAATTTGGTGGAAAAGGAGATTACCTTACTCATTTTCGTTTTGTTTATACACTTCTGATCAAAAAAATCCAAACTCCTTACAAGTTTATGTTTTGTAAGAATATTAACGAAATGTGTATATTTAAAAATAAAATATTTAATGCCGTTTTGTAGTATGAGGTTTAAGAGAGAGGTTTTTCTTATGAGAATGTAATTTGTATTTAGAACATCAACATTAGGATTTTAAAACCTCACACTATGCACTATGAAACGATATTAAATATTTTATTTTTATTTCTTAAAATTCTTACAAAACATAAACTTGCAAGTTCTGATTTTTTTGATGAGAAGTGTATTTTTTTTTTTTTTTTATGTTATTGAAGTGGTAAACAAGCATGCAGTTCACATTGATGTTAAGTGATGACTGCAGCCTATAGACACCCACACAAAGATCAAGGTCAAAATGCAGATGCGTTACCACTCCTGAGGCCTAAGGTCTTATGCCTCTGTGCCGGAAATTACAGGGCCGTACATTACCACCTGACCGGAACACGATAGTGTTGAACACTACCATTTAGCGGCAAGTATATTAGGTAATGCGGTGGTGCCTACGCCCGCGAGCTCCGACACTGGAGCTCTACCACCAGTAAAAAAATTGTTGCTTTTATTTTTTTTTTATTATGGGCATGTCTTAGGACTGCTTCAATAAAGTCATTTCATTTCATATATTTCATTTCATTACGTAATGTAAGCACCAGTGTGGGTAACCAGTCTACGCAATCAGATTTTTGACACTTGAACTCTACCGTCAATGAATGTTCTCATTATTTTTCTAAATTCTTTATCAACTCATTATAGGTTAGGATTCCACTGCAGAATCATTTCGTTCATCTAAGATATGCCGCAAACCTATATTTTTATGCATCTTTTTAATCTAGAGAATATAATATATATCCACTAGGTTGCTTATCAAAAAATGGCTGCAAGTTTTTTTTTTATATTTTTTTATTGGGAAAGATTTTTTTTTATTTATTTTTACAATAAAATATCGTCCACCTCACGGCAATATATATAAAGACTCTGAAAAATGGCCGCTCTTACGTATTTTCGTTGCGCCTTGATAACTTTTTGCGTCCATGACGTAGGTACGTGTATTATTTACATATATCAAATTCAAGCTATTTTTTTCTCATTATTATGATAGACGAGAGCCAAATTCAATCGGTCGCAAATAAGAATTGCTGACTGTTCAAAATAAAATTTTAAAGGCAATCTAATGGTACATTCTCTGTCTTGTGACGACCCAGTTGGTCCAGCGGTGTGAGACGACCGCTTGATTCGAAGGGTCGCGGGTTCGATCTCCGCACCGGGACAAATATTTGTATGGCCTACAAATATTTGTTTCGGGTCTGGGTGTTTGTGTATGTATTGTATGTGTACAACGGCACCCACGACACAGGTTCATATCTAATGTGGTGCTGTGAGTGTAAGCGTATTTTCTAGATTATAAATATTCGTAAAAATTAGGTTTGCAGCTATCAGAATGAACGAAATGATTCTGCAGTGGGATCCAAACCTATTAGGCTAAACCTTCTGTCACTCAAAGAGGAACTAACATGATTGCCGTCTTCAGGGCATATCATAAATTATTCAAACCGAGGGCGGGAATAATGACATCACGGTGAGCGGTTAAGTTAGAGCTAAAACAATACACCTAACCACTTTAATTACATTTTATATTTTAAACCAATGCGTAATCTAATCTTATATTGAAATCTTAAAATATTGTAATCTCTATCCAGTTTTTAGGGTTCCATAGTAAATAAGGAACTCTTACAGTTTCACCCGCGAGGCCCGACACGCACTTGACTGGTTTTTACCTAAACATAAATAATTCAAATGCCTTTAAATTGTAAAGGACATGAATCATTTCAAAATATACAGCTTTCTACGGTACGTCGATAATAGCCGACAAGGCTTTGTAATAAAACATGAAGATCGCTTGGATCATTGCCGGCATTAAAATTATCTGCTAGTATCCCGGAATGAAGTGATGCATAATGCACAATATTAAAATATTAAAGAATCATGTAACGGTAGCATTGGGCGTTGAGCCAACTGCTAGCGACCCTTGCTTTTAAGGTTGGTCAAAGATAACATTGTTTTATTTTGAAATGTCTTTGTTTATACCTTTGTGATGTCTCTGAGAGACATTTGACGCTGAGTTCTATCGAGTCATGTATTATATGTTATTAATATGTGGCCAGTAATTATACAGTTTATAGATAACTCTCATAAAACGAATAGTGTTAATTTTTCGATGCCTCATGTTTTTTACCCAATAAAGTATTATACAGCATACATACTTCATTATTTCGATGGAACATTGAAGTATAATTGTACTTCAATTTTTTGACCAACAGATTTTTTTTTAAATTCAGTCTACTAGGTTTCTTTAAAATGTGCTGCTGGAATAGCATTGTAGAATTTATAAAATTGTTTTGAAACAGTTTGTAATACGCAAATATAATTCACGAGAATACCCGAATTTGGGTATTTCTCGGGTAGTCATCCATCTGGTTGTTGTTTAATCTTTGTCAACATATATATTTTTTTGACAAATGTATAAAAATGTAGATGTACTCGTAGCTCCACATTAATTTAACTGAGTGCTCGTAATTACGAGCTCGTAATATGGCGTCTAGTTCAAATTTCGTCTGTCATTATTATTTTCATAAGGTGGTGGTCACTTGACGCAGCATTTTATATTGGAACTCCTATCGACAGTTTATCTGACAGTTTATGAGGTGAAGAATCATGACGGGGTATTACGGATAATGGTGCTTCACGCCTATATTTCCTTTTAGTTGCAGATAAGGATTTATGCGTGGATGCATGTCTACCTTTTTATGACAAGAAGTGGCAAAATAATACATCTGAATTGAAAATAACCTCTTTATAAAGTAGCTTAAAAACAAAGGTAGGTATTTTGTATGATAAAAGTCAATAAAAATGTACCCGAATTCGGGTATTTTCTGCCAAGTTGCCCATCTAGTCGTTGTTTAGTCTTTGTCAACATATACATTTTTAGGACAAATGTATAAAAATGTAGATGTACTCGTAGCTCCACATTAATTTAACTGAGTGCTCGTAATACTATATGGCGTCTAGTTCAAATTTCGTCTGTCATTATGATTTTCATAAGGTATATTCACGTAGATCACATGACTCACATGACGCAGCGTTTTATATTGGAACCCCTATCGACAGTTTATCTGACAGTTTATGAGGTGAAGAATCATGACGGGGTATTACGGATAATGGTGCTTCATGCCTATATTTCCTTGTAGTGGTAGATAAAGGTTTATTCGTGTTTGGATAGACATGCATTGGTAGGTAGTAGGTCGACACGTACCTGTGTATTGTATAACTGTTTACATATATCGTTAGAATTTTTCTTAAATTTCCTTCTTCAACTAAAAACCGGGAATAGACTTTTTATAGTTTACCTGTAATTTATATATTATTTATAGGTAGCTGTAAAGATCTGTTTAAGATCAGACAGACGAATAAAAAGAAAATCGATATAAAAGTAAAGTCGAAAATCGTTTCAGTTCCAGTAATTAATGTACTTGATAACAAACAAATGTATTTGATAACAGTTCAGCAAGGTATTAAGTCCGCCCTCCCCGAGGGTTTTCGCCTTGTTGTGGCGAGGGGGCTCAGTACCCGGTGGTCATCCTCACACCGGCTAAGCCAAGAGGAACCCAGAGAGGGGGCGGCGTTTGGCGTGGCTCAGCCCGCCACTCGCTGCTGTGGAGAGGAAACGGCTGGGGAGGAGGTGTACGGGTATTTCGTTGGCCTTGCATCCTATCCCCAGCCGCCTGACGGTGGTCCCGCCACTCGATAGGGACGTGGTGGGGCCGTGGGGGGGCGGACGAGGGAACCAAAATTTCTTCGACGCTCCCCCAGTGCCAAACTGTGTGCCCCTGGACCCCTCCACCCGGGCGTCTTGGGACGCCTGGTGTTGTGAGTGGTCGGGGCAGGGACCTTCGCGCGACGGACTAGGGAAGTTCATTGCCCGACTTGAGAGGTCCCGGGCTGGCTGGCGTGCAGGTGTTCCGCACGCCACTAGTGGTGGTTGGAGCCGAAAGGCTCCGAGGAGGGCTCGACATCGAGCAGCCGCCGGTGGGGTCGCGGATGTGTGCGATAGCGTTTTTTTTTTTTTTGTGGTCACCGTCGCCTATGAACATTTGCAACACCAGGGGAGTTGCCAACGCGCTGCCAGCCCTGAAGGACTCTTTTGACGCCATTTTTGAAGAACCCCATATTGTTGCACCTACGGAACACCTCAGAGGGAAGTTCGTTCCACAATTTACACGTTCTGGGCAGGAACGAACGTGAAAACCGCACCGTTGAGCACTGCCAGGTGTCCAGTCGGTGTGGGTGGAACTTCTCTCTTCGGCGGGTAGTACGGTGTAGGAAAAGAGACGGTGGCACTATGTCAAACAGTTCAGCAGAGCACTCACCATTGTAGGGACGGTACAACACGCACAGACTCCCAATACCTCTGCGCAGGCTCAGATGTTCGAGCCTGTCAGTAAGTCCTGGATCGTTAACAATACGAACGGGGCGTTTTTGTAGGGAGTCAAGTGGACCAAGCTGGTATTTGGGGGCTCCCGCCCACAAATGAGAGCAGTATTCCAAATGGGGCCGCACTTGGACCTTATAAAGCTGTAGTAGCTGCCCCGATGTGAAATACTGCCTCGCTTTGTTAAGCACCCCCAACTTTTTTGAAGCCAACTTGGTCTTACACTCAATGTGTCTCCCGAATTGCACTTCGTTCGATATGTCAAAGCGTTCCCGTGACCCCGCCACTGATGGCGGACGAGTCGGAACACCCAGGGGTTTTTAGTGGGTAGACGGATGTCCTTTCCCGGAGTCCCACATAACCCACCCCTCTCCCCAAGGTTGGGTATGCGTAACGCATTTTCCCCCCGTAAAAAAAAAAGGTATTAAGTCCGCATTGCGGTGGGTATATGTTAAACTCCATTTACACTCTCGCAAAACGCGAATTCTACTTCGGTGTTATGTTATATTTGGTTAAGATTCGATGTTCGGAAAACACACTTTTTTATTATACGATACCAATTAAATACGGAACAAATTAAATACGATAAAGGCGTGAAAGAAATCTAATAATAATAATAAAAAATAAAAATATGTTTATTTGGGAACATTACAACCGTTGTGTAAAATTTTTATAAAAACGATGAATATCTGCAAAAGTTGGAAACTATATATAATGCGGGTTTTCTTTGCTGGAGTTCCGTAACTTACAAGGAACTCTAAACGTTTCACTGTCAGTTCCATCCGTCCGTCAGGCTGTAGGAGTAGGCCACGCCCGCGAACAATTATTTGTTACAGAAAATACAGAGATAATATTACATTTAATACAATTAAATTAAAATAATATTTTGACGAGACATTTGATCCAGCGGTGTGTGACGAATGTTTTAGTCAAGGTTCACGAGTTCGATTACCCTAACGGTACAAATATTTGTATGGCCTACAGATAATTGTTAAGGGTGTTTGTGTATGTTTTGTGTGTGTATAACGTTACGGTACCCACGATACTGGTTTATTTCTAGTGATGGGGCTGTGAGTGAAAGCGTTTTTTTTTTGTATTTTATTATTATTAAATAAGATGACCTACGATGACAGATTGACACAAAATTTTTACTGGCCGTTGCGTTGTTAACAACCATTCAGTACCCGGTCCTAAGTATGAATTTGGCTTTACTGGTGTACTCTAATGCTAAAAAATGTCGTTGAATATTTAAATGGCACTTACTGTTAGGGATTTTCTTTTAAAAATTTTAAAGTTTAACGTGTTATTTCTAAATATATCCGGCATGCATCGATTGTGCATTTGTGAACTAGGCCTCGTTTTTATCATAAAGGCATTTTTTAATTAAAAGGAATTACAGGGTCCGTACATTACCACTTGACCGGAACACTACGACAAGTAGAATTTTTCAAATCGGACCAGTAGATCCTGGTATAAGCGCGTTCAAGAAAACAAACAAATAAAAAAACTCATCAGCATTATAATATTAGTAGGTATAGATTAATTGTTTTATATTATTTCGCATTAACACATGCTTGTGAAGTATATTTTATTTTTAAAGAAAAATGGAAAGAAAATTTGACTTCAGGCGAGACTCGAACTCGCGACCTACTGGGAATCTAGTCCAGCCGCTCTTCCAATTGAGCTACTGAAGCCCTGCCCGATTTGTCAAATCTTTCCTTCACATCTATTGCATTGCTTTGTGGTAGCAGCAGCGCCATCTATTACCAACTATGCTAGTTAGGTTAGTTAGTTTTTTCTTTCCATTTTTCTTTAAAAATAAAATATATTTCACAAGCATGTGTTAATGCAAAATAATATAAAACAATTATTAAGGGTAAAAGCGACTTCTTTACGATATTCAATAAACTGAAAAGTCTATTATATTGGTTGCCTAACTAGCATAGTTGGTAATAGATGGCGCTGCTGCTACCATAAAGCAATGCAATAGATGTGAAGGAAAGATTTGACAAATCGGGCAGGGCTTCAGTAGCTCAATTGGAAGAGCGGCTGGACTAGATTCCCAGTAGGTCGCGAGTTCAAGTCTCGCCTGAAGTCAAATTTTTCTTTCCATTTTTCTTTAAAAATAAAATAAGGTATAGATTACTTTGCTGACTGTACACCATTCTAGGAGATATGATCTGCGGCGAAGGTCAAATAGATCGAATATAAGCCGTACAATCATATTTTACGGCCTGACCGGCATATTTAGATGTATCCCTTCAAAAATATTCAGAACATGAACATACAGCTGATTTACAAGTAAGATATGGTTTGACGTATTTCAATGACGAATATTCTCAAGAATAGGTGGCAGAGTACCAGTGTAAGAGCTCGAGGGCGTAGGCACTACCGCATCACATAATTTATCTGTCGCCAAATGGTAGTGTTCAGCACTATCGTGTTCCGGTTAGATGGTAATTATGGCTCTGTAATAAATATGACCTCTGGTTCCTATGTGGGTATCTATAGGCTGCAGTCATCACTTAACATCAATGTGAACTTCATGCTTGTTTTCCACCTTTATTACATAAAAAAGAGACAGTGCTATAACATTTACTGGGGTGAAAAGAGAAGGGGAGTTAAATCGGCGCGTGCGGCTTGTCACTCTATTATGCATATCACCCAGGAAGCCTTTTGCCATTCCGCTATTCAGTTTATCCCCGTGTATAACAATAATCGTAAATTTTCTGTTGTTTTTCCTTAAATATATTATAATGGCCACATAACTGCTCATATTGTCCACCTGAACCTTTTTTGTTAAGCATTTAGTGCCAAGAATGGCCCGTTTATTCGTTCTTAGAAATGTTGAGGCTGAAAATCTTTGAATAGATGACAAAAGACCTAACTTTGAGCTTGGAAACTTATACATTTGTAAAAGAAATAAATCTGTATGAATAAAATATATTAGGATGAATCTTAAAAATATTTTCTCGTACAATTTCAGAGTTTAACAACTTGGAATATTTTTTTCAGCAACGAAACAATATTATTAAAAAATACAGGTTAAATTTCAATTACAGAGCTTGAGGGGTTCGGCACCAGCACTCTAGGTAACCAAATGTGATGTACTAATTGGATGGTAATGCATGGCTCCCTAATTAGAGACAAATCAATTAAGGCCTTAAAGTTAGAAAAGCACGATACATTGTAAAGACTTATTTATAGTTCTATGTTGACTGAATAATCGTCATCCCTCGCTCCGCACGTGAGGCGCAACAGAGGGGGGGGAGGTTCAGGGTTCGAGGATTACCTCATCTCCCGGGCCTGTCTACTCCCATTTCGGGGGCGTGAACCTACTAATAGATGCTGAAACGCAGAAAAACTTGCTGAGGGAGGTCATACGCATTTTTTAAAATTACATATATTTTTTTTTTAATTCTATTGTTAGTTTGAGTTTTTTTTTGCGCACAGTATGTTTCGGTTAAGTGGTAATGTATGATAGTATATATAGTAAATTATGGGCGCTACTACGTAGTAGAAAGCATCTACATTACAATTTCTGGTTTTCATACCAATATTTATAAGCTACACTATTACTTACCATCAATGTAAACTTTATGCTTGTTTGCCACTTTATTATATAAAGAATAGTGAGAATAGAACGTGCAATCTCTCGTTTGCTCCAAGTCCACTTTTACAAGTCCTCAACTGAATGCATTCCTACCAACGAAATTACATGCAGTTAGCATTAGTTTAATGAATTACATATTAGACTACTGACTTAGTTATCTTTTAGTTAGTCTCTCAAAACTTTTCCGAAATTGCTTGATATGCTTAAAGTTTAATCCAGGTGATATTTATTACGGGGGTAATTAATTAATGTAAACTAATGTATGGGACATTGCCGCATAATCGGAATAGATAGTGCTGATCACTACCAGACGCCACTTGGTGGCAGATAGATTAGGTGATACAATGATGCCTACGCCATCGAGCTCTCTGGAACCAGACAAAATAAAAAATAAGGTGAAATATAAATTCACTCGAAACGCCGAAATTCTTTGACATTTTCCAAATTTAGTCCAAACGATCTGAGTTTGAATCTGTTAAAATGGAACGAAAATAATTACTTGACAAAATTCAAACTAATCCGCTTCAATGAACATTATCACATGAATACTTAATTACAGTCAGATCCAATTGGAAGTTCACGAACCGTCGGCAGGTGATTGGCGGACTTAATTGACAGTGACTTCCCGTAAGGTTTCAATCTAGAATATAGATGAACAAGTTTGTTACTGGTAGGATAAGTTCATTAAAAATCGATTTTAATCCACAAAATATTTCTGCTAGTATATTAAAGTTAGTAAGTTTATTAATGTTTTACTGCCTCGGTAGCCTAGTGGTAGCAGGCCACTATTACTACGCTGAGGTCTTGGGTTCGATGCCCGGGTAGGAGGTTATCAAAGATAATGGTGTACAGTCCTTTATCTTTTTTTTTTTTTTTTTTTTTTTTATGTAATAAAAGTGGCAAACAAGCATGCAGTTCACATTGATGTTAAGTGATGACTGCAGCCTATAGACAACCACACAATGACCAGATGTCAAAATGCAGATGCGCTGCCACTCTTGAGACATTAGGTGTTATGCCTCTGTGCCGGAAATTACAGGGCCGTACATTACCACCTGACCGGAACACGATAGTGATGAACACTACCATTTAGCGGCAAGTATATTAGGTAATGCGGTGGTGCCTACGCCCGCGAGCTCCGTCACTGGAGCTCTACCACCAGTAAAAATATCTCTAAGTAGTAATATTATCTCTGGTTCTATTGGGATTTTCCCATTTTCTTAAAATTTCCCAGTACCTCGAAGTTTGGTAATGTGCCCGGAGATGTCAACAGGCTCGTCACCTGTTACATGGGCCAAAACGTAACCGGCGAATTGCATGTATGCTTAAATGCATGCACTTACCTCTGCCTACCTCGGCCTGTTTTTTCTATTAAAATGAAGAGTCCTAGTGAAATCGTTAGAGAATTAGGTAATTTATCTATGATATGATACTCAAAAATCCTAACTGGCAATTGGGCATACATGTGTCTACATTTTCGTGGAATAAAGGCGTACATAAATACATCTTTTTTGATATTGAAACAATGCAACGTTCTCCATTAATGTTCAACTTAGTAGACCCCGCGCCGCGCCCTAAGTAAAAGGATTATATTTTTATTGACAATGTTTATCGCCATTTTATTACTTTGTTCCGGAGCTGGACTCGCAACTTTACGAGGTCTAAGTTATAAACGAACTTGAACAACCTCGATTATGGCAGTTAAAAAGTATTTCGAAACAAAATTAAACGGTAATGGTGTTTTTTAAATTTAATACTTTGTATGATTGAGTTTTTGGGGTGTTTTCTTAATTAATTATAGGGCAGTTAATGTTAAGTAACTCACCCTTTTAACGATTACGGGTGATGTTTTAAAAATAACACTGTTGAATTGACAAAACTAAATGACGTGAGTTATACCTAATACATTAGACCATACAAAGTTGACGACAGTAATCCGATTGTAATCGAAATACAATTAAATCGATATCGAGTGTATACATTTTATAATCATTTTGTTTTATTTGAGAAACAATCTACGACTTAATGGTTCCTAATTTAAATATTTATATATTACTAGCTGTTGCCCGCGGTTTCGCCCACTTGAAGGTCGTTTTATAAATAACTAAGTAGCTTATATTCTTTCTCAAAGTCAGTTCTATCTCTGTACCAAATTTCGATAAAATCGGTTCAGTCGTTTGGAGGTGAAAAGGTAACATACAGACAGAGTTACTTTCGCATTTATAATATAAGTAGGGATAGGGATTATATCAATGAATTAACTTAAATACTTATAATTCTTAGATATAAGGTTGGGGAAAAAGTTTCTTCGCATTTTTTAAGATAATTCAAAACATTTTTTAATATAGTTTATTTAAATTTAACTAAAGTATGTATGTGCCATTTTGTTCGATAACCTTTTGCCACCTTGTAGGTAGGGACATGATCCCATTGCGATAAAATTTTTGGGACTTCTCATCAAAATACCGCGACAAGTGGATTTGGCAGTCCTCTCGTGATGTAATAAAATCTCTTTGGCTGTAGTATTTGTATCTGGCTGGTTTTGGTATCATTGAAAGTTAAAACTTTAAAGAACATAATTCCAAATTCTCATAATTTCAAATTCCAAAAGCTCGATATTTGGGTACCTCACGAGGTCACTGAAAGAAACCTAATGAACCGTGTACTCATTTGTGATTCTTTATTACGACGTAATGAAACCGAATCATTTTTTAAGAAGCTGATAACTGGTGATGAAAAATGGATCACGTACGACATGAACGTGCGAAAAAGGTCGTGGTCAAAGGCCGGTCAGGGTTCACAGACTATGGCGAAACCCGGGTTAACTCGTAATAAGGTGATGTTGTGTGTGTGGTGGGATTAGAAGGGCATTATTCATTATGAGTTATTACCACCAGGCAGGACTATCGATTCTGAAATCTACTGCGAACAACTGATGAGATTAAAGCAAGAAGTTGAGAGATAGCGGCCGGAATTGATCAACTGAAGGGGTGTGGTGTTTCATCATGATAACGCTAGACCTCACACATCTATAGCCACTCAGCAAAAATTAAGAGAGTTTGGCTGGGAGGTGTTTATGCATCCGCCGTATATTCCTGACCTTGCACCTTCAGATTTCCACCTGTTTCGGACTCTTCAGAATTCTTTATGCAATGTTAAGTTAACATCACGAGAGGACTGCCAAATCCACTTGTCGCAGTATTTTGATGAGAAGTCCCAAAATTTTTATAGCAATGGGATCATGTCCCTACCTACAAAATGGCAAAAAGTTATCGAACAAAATGGTACATACATACTTTAGTTAAATTTAAGTAAACTATATTAAAAAAATGTTTTATATTATTTTAAAAAATGCGAAGAAACTTTTTTCCCAACCTAATATGAGTATAATGCGAAAAGACTTTTCCCCAACCTATATACACACACACATAGACAGACGCACGAGTGATCTTGTGATGGTTTGTTTTTTTTTCTTTTGAAGTATGAAACCCTACAAAATATGGAAATACTTCTACATTTCTTAATTTTGTTCTTCAATACTAATTTAAGTGCATTGCAGACGCCGAACGGCTTAATACATAAATCTCATGAATAAAACCCAGAGCTCATGTGGGATTACGTTCATTATGCATACTAGAATGTAGAATACAGTTGTATTCGAAGCACAACTTTGATAATATTATCATAATTTATTGCACTGATTAATATAATAACGGAGTCAGGTACGCTGGACTTCACAAATGTTACTAATACAATAGACGCTCGGATATCAGTTTTCTATAACTATTATTGTACTAAATAATGAATTACCTAGTTGGAGCAAAACTATTTATATGGATTTATCTCGGGTATATTAATTATTAAATATCTTTTTAATCACCAAGTTTAGACAAAATCAGTAATATTCTAACAAAATCATCTATAAGAACGAATTTTTTAACTCTCTTAAAAGTTAATCAGTTTTTAAGAGTCACAAAAAGTATAATTCTAAATAGTGGAATATTTACAAACTAGATAGTGATTGCTCTGCCTCAGTAGCGTAGTGGTAGCAGGCCACTACTACTACGCTGGGGGTCCTGGGTTCGATTCCCGGGTCGGGGACTATCAGAGATAACGGTTTAAAATCCTTTATCTCTGGTTCTATTGGGATTTTTCCATTTTCTGGAAGTTTCCCAGTACCTCGGAGTTTGGTAATGTGCCCGGAGATGGCAACAGGTTCGCCACCTGTTACATGGGCCAAAACGTAACCAGCGAGTCGTGTGTGTTTGCATGTATGCTTGAATGCATGCACTTACCTCTGCCTACCCCTTCGGGGATTACAGGCGTGAAGTTACGTTTTAGATAGTGATTGTAGACTCCAGCGGAAATTAAAAAACAAATTGTTGATGTCAAAAACCTGAATGATGGAACCCAAAAATTCAAAATCGTAATAAACTTGTCTAATTTCATTAAGAATTGGAATTTGTTTTTCAATAATTATAGTTTCAGTAGTTAAGTAACAGAAGTTTTACGACGACGACCCTGTTAGTCCGGTGTGAGATGACCGTTTGATTCGAAGGGTCGCGGGTTCGATCCCCGCACCGGGACAAATATTTGTATGGCCTACAGATATTTGTTTCGAGTCTGGGTGCTTGTGTATGTGTTGTATGTGTACAACGGTACCCACGACACAGGCTTATACCTACTGTGGGGCTGTGAGTGTAAGCGTATTTTATTTTATTTTTATTATTTATTTTCAACTCGTAAAACAGCCAAGTAGAGTATCCTATTTTAGGCTGTTACAAGAAGGGAAGACGACCTATGTTGGATTGAATGTATCGTCGCGTAATTACAGAGGCAAAATAACTTGAGACTCAGGGGTGACAATGCATCTGCTTCAGTCATCACTTAACATCTATGTGAACTGTATGCTTGTTTGCCACATGTTTTTTTTGTGTTATGGAAGTGGCAAAAAAGCATGAAGTTCACATTGATGTTAAGTGATGACTGCAGCCTATAGACACGCACACAAAGACCGAGGTCAAAATGCAGATGCGTTACCTCCTGAGGCCTGAGGTGTTATGCCTCTGTTCCGGAAATTACAGGGCTGTACATTACCACCTGACCGGAACACGATAGTGCTGAACACTACGATTTAGCGGCAAGGATATAAGGTAATGCAGTGGTGCCTTCGCCCGCGAGCTCCGCCACTGCAGCTCTACCACCAGTAAAATCAATGTGCAATCTAAACCGAGCATGAATCTTCAAAGCATACACTAAACATTGTCTTGGTTAAATACGAGAACACTTTTAACACCACTTAAGCCCGTACAATAAGTTAAGGGTATATTATTCCACTCTAATGTCAGTTTCATAGTTCGGGAGTTTAACTACACGGTACACACACTGAACACATAGGGCAAGTTGGCTGTTGGACCGCTGACGTCTGGAAGTTGGTGAACCTGTTGTTGAGACAAATTTGAAACTTCCAATATATTGTCGGAGCCATTGTTTTGAGATTAGTTTATAGATATAGAGACTTATCTTGTTAATCGATCATGATTTAAACGAGTTCAGATTATGTATGTTTTGGTTTTTAATAATCGTCTTCAGGTTAAAGAAACATCCAAATTATTGTCACAGATTATATTTGAGCCTAGCTGTGCCCGCGAACTCGCCAGCGTGAGGATTTATGATAGTTCAGTATCTACCCGGACGAAGTCGTGGCGCAGCTAGTATAAAAGTAGCCTCAGTTACTCCTTATTACATCAGCTATCTGCCAGTGAAAGTCCCGTCAAAATCGGTCCAGCCGTTCCCATGATTAGCCCCGCAAAACAGACAGACAGACAGGCTAACAGAGACAGACGGGAAAAATTGTAAAAAAAATTGTTTTGGTATATGTACCGTGTATGAAACAATGCATATGTTTGTACATATTATTATGCATTTAGTAAAAAGCGGCTATTTTTATATTACAAACAGACACTAAAATTATATTTATTTGTATAGATTGTTAGGATAAAGGTACGATCCCGAACTCCGCTGCACGCAACAGTGCTGTCGCAGCACCAAATTTCTCGATTTTCTTTTGCGTTGCTGACACTATCGCGTGGTTCGGAATGTAATCTTATATAAACTTATAGAGAACTAACTTATATGGAAACTGCCTCGGTAGCCCAGTGGTAGCAGGCCAGTACTATTACGCCGAGGTCCTGGGTTCGACTCCCGGGTAGAGGGTTATTAGAGATATTGGTGTGAGGTCCTTTATATCTGGTTCTATTGGGATTTTTCCATTCCATTAACTGGAAATTCCCAATACCTCGAAGTTTGATAATGTGCCCGGAGATGTCAACAGGCTCGCTACCTGTTAGATGGGCCAAAAAGTAACCGGCGCATCGTGGATGTTTGCAAATATGCTCGAATGCATGCATTTACCTCTGCCTACCCCTTCGGTGATTACAGGCGTGAAGTTACGTTTTTTTAATGGTATATAACAAAGTACAAGCCTAAGTGGCCTATGCCTGTCGCCTTGATGTTTAAATGTGTGCGTGAAATTGTTTATGTATTTTGTTAAAGTCAAGGTGTGAGTTTCATAGTAATAAACGATTTTAGTAGTGTGTGTGTGTGTCACACGCATTTTCCCCCGCATAAAATGATAGACTGTGTTGCATCGGTAATAAACGGCTACTCCCCTCCGGTCCGCCGCGGCCGGTGATCCGAGTTGCTCTATGGAGATATAGTATTAAACCGTAGATGTATAATCTCGTGAATCCTATTCCAATTTCAAGTTTAACCAACTGGACATACGTGTGTCCGGTCGTCCGTGTCGAGTTGACGAATAACCCTATTCAAAACGTATTTTAGCTAAAGTGTTCCTATTCTCTCCTTTGTTTTTTTCTATCCTGCACATTTGACAATGCAACTGATAAAGACAAAGCATACTATAGCTAAAACGTATCTAATGTACGTTTATGGATAAGGGGGTAAGGCTTCGAAAAATAAAAAAATCCAAACAAAAAATTGTCAAAAATTAGAAAAGCCTAGTTAAATGCAAGGCAATTACACGGGACAACATAAAGCCTGAACAAAAAATACCTGTTAAAAGTTCCAACTACAACTGCAGCATAAAAATTACGAAACTTTTTCCACAATCCCATTTTTGTCCCGCAAACGAATGGCGATTTGCATTCAAATGTAATTTACCAAGGGTTCATTAAGCAGGGCATAAATCACGAGCTAATATTGTATTTCATTACCTTTCCTACCTTAGTTAGGTTCCTCTTTGGACAATTGGCCAGTTTGGGGAAGAAATAGTTTTTATTAATGTAATAATTGTGTGATAAATAGACATGCAGTTCAAAATGCGACGGATTTTGTATTTCCATAATAACTCTTTTAGACAGTTGACCAACAAGAAGTTTTATAAAATTCTCATGAAAGAGTTTTTTTGTGTAATGAAGATGGTAAACAAGGTTAAATTTCACATGGATACTGCAGCATAGAAACATCTCAACAAAACCAGAGGTTAGAATACAGATACAATTCCACCTCAAGACTTACCTAATTGTGTGTGTGTTTAACCTCCGTGACAGAAATTGCGAAATCATCTAACTAGAATACATAGAATAGTTCTGAATACTACCATTTGGCGGGTTCGATCCCCGCACCGGGACAAATATTTGTATGACTAACAGATTTTGTTTCGGGTCTGGGTGTTTCTGTATGTGTTGTACAACGGCACCCACGACACAGGTTTATAATTAGTTTAAGGCTGTGAGTGTAAGCGTATAAAGTGAATTCATAAGTTGAATTTTGAATGTTTTTTTATATAAATTTACCGTTAATGTGAGCTGCATGCTTGTTTACCATAATATATCTTAACGTTTTCTCAGGTTTTCGCGAGCTTCATACTTTGTAGAAATAATATGTATTTTTTTATCTAATGGAAGTGGCAAACAAGTTTGCAGTTCACATTGATGTTAAGTGATGACTGCAGCCTATAGACACCCACACAAAGACCAAGGTCAAAATGCAGATGCCTTACCACCCCTGAGGCCTAAGGTGTTATGCCTCTGTGCCGGTAATTACATGGCCGTACATTACCACCTGACCGGAACACGATAGTGCTGAACACTACCATTTAGCGGCAAGTATATTAGATAATGCGATGGTGCCTACGCCCGCGAGCTTCGTCACTGGAGCTCTACCACCAGTAGAAATGCGGAGTTGCGGATTTTCTCGCGTTTACTACTCCCAACTTCGCATTCCTACCCCGCGACGTTTCGTCGCTCGAAGTACTCGTAGTATACGCGAGAAAATTCGCAAATATGATTTCTATAATATATCTTGACAAAAAAAATTGCATAGTGAACTGTATGTCAATAAGGTACAATTATTTATTCCGAGTTCCATTGAAATGCGTAACAGGTGCCTTTTGGGACCTAATTTAGTGTTCGTGCGATGTATTTATAGCACAAAATTCTAGATAATAAGCATTCAGAACGTTGCCCTGAACCTAGTCAATGGTTGGGGTTGAAATACGATTACATAGATATGCAACTTTTAATATAAATTAGCTGTGTTTACACATAAAAAAAATTGATAACATCTGCTACGTTATCAAATTTTTTAACCATGAATTCTTAAAAATGTAAAGGAAATGGAAATAAAAAAATTGTTTTCAAGTAGGGGATCATGCAATCTCTGTCATAGATTCGATCCTGAACTTTTTCCATTATTTTATCTTTAAATTAACTCGTATGTGCTATAGCGATAAAAATATGGACAGCGTATAAATAAATGTATTTATTATTCTAAATAAACATAAATACAGGTGTATTTTTTGACTACAGGAAACGGGCATCACACTGGTGGTAGAGCTCCAGTGACAAAACTCGCGGGCGTAGGCACCACCGCATTATCCAATAATCAATTATAAATAATATAATAATCTAATAAATACTTGCCTCTAAATGGTAGTGACTTCAGCACTATCGTGTTCCGGTCAGGTGGTAATGTACGGCCCTGTAATTTCCGGCACAGAGGCATATAAGTGATCTTTGATATGTATGTAAAAGATTTTACGCCTCAGGAGTACCAACGCATCTTTGACTCTCATTGACACCTCTTGTAGATTTCTATAGGCTGTAGAGTTGTTTTATCATTCTTTTGTATTATAAATTAAAAAAAAACATGTATGGCTGGAAAGTGTTCTACAAATTAGTGTTCCATTTCGTCGTTCTCTGCCCACAACTAAAAGAGCACTTTATTTTATACTGAAACTAAATGAAAGCGGTACACTAAAACAACCCCACAACCGCAATAAAACAATCGAAATATCAACAAAACATTTACTAACCGGATTTTGGGCCACTTCATCATCATGAGCACCCGCCATTTTGTTCCCCAGTTTTCACTGCATAATACAATGGATTTCAATATATTAATATTTATAAATTCACTCTGTTATTGAACGTGGACGACGGGCTGTGGTGAAAAACCGTTCCATTCTTAAATCGTTAGGTACGTCATTATTTACAAGTTTGTTTCGGTTAGATGTTGTCAATGTTTCGTGACTCATGAAATCTGTATTTCAACTAGAAAAAGTATTCTTCAAACGTGAAAATGAAAGAATTACCTACTATGAATAATTCGCTCTTCAATCGATGAAAAACTAGAGTCGTGTAAGTACCTACATTATAGTTCATCACCAAAATCACCAAACATATATTAGTACAGGCAAAGTAGAATGCCCATTTCGTTTGTAGCTTTGGCCCACTCATAAAACGCAATTTATGAAGTTAACACTTTATTAAATTTTAAATAAATATTTAAGAAATACAAAATAATCTCTTATATTCAACTTTTTTTAAACAAATAATATCAAACAGTTTCATAGCAAGTACTGGACCGATTTAAAATCTTCTTACATTATTGAAAAGTAAAATTTGAGCTACTTAAATTTTCTTTATCTTTCACGAGATTTGGAAAAACGCTGTCGAACACGCGTTAAACTGGTGGTAGCTTTTACAGAGTCACTGGAGCTCTACCAACAGTAAAGTAGTTGCATAGTGAAAGCTGTTGGGATTTGAACAAGGATCTAATACTGTTATTTTTTTTTCAATCTCAATCAATTTTTTTTTTATTTTTCACTTTTTTATTTTTTTAACTCTTCTATATTAATGCACTGATTTTAATATTTTTTATGTTCTTTGCATTTCCATGTTACTCTCAGACTATGAAATTAAAAAAAATATATATATAACACATTATCAAATACCCTATTGTGATTACTAAAGCAAGTTCATACTTACATCAGAAACTACGAAAACAGATCTTGCTTAGAATCGTTGCCGAGTAATCCTGTTAATTTTCTCATACGATATTGTTAATGGTCTCGTGTAATATCGCTGAGATGAGTGATATCATCTCATGTGTCGAGGTTGTGTTGGCAGTAGCCTGTCTGAATATTGCTCATTATAAAGATATATTGCAAACGTCTGTGTTAATATCCAAGAACATATTATTTAATTTGATATCACTTGCAAATATTTTACACGATTGTGAGCATAGTCTAAGCATAATGATACATAATATATGGTTTTTATATTATTTTTCGCAATTTATTTTTTTTATGTAATGGAAGTGGCAAACAAGCTTGCAGTTCACATTGATGTTAAGTGATGACTGCAGCCTATAGACACCCACATGAAGACCAAGGTCAAAATGCAGGTGCGTTACGACTCCTGAGGCCTAAGGTGTTATGCATGCCTCTGTGTCGGAAATAACAGGGCCCCGTACATGCTAGTTAAATATATATATATTTTTTAATTTGACTTCAGGCGAGACTTGAACTCGCGGCTACTGGGAATCTAGTCCAGCTCCTCTTCCAACTGAGCTACCGAAGTCTATCATGCATTATGCTTATCTATTATATCCTCCCTCCCTATGCTTATCTATTATCTGCATCCCCTGCTGGAGAGGTGCTGCTAAAACTATACTAAAACCATTAGAAACAGCACACAGAACCATTTTAAAGGTATCTACGTTTAAGAAACACCTTTATCCTACCACTCAGCTGTATAAAGACTGGAATGTTCTCAATGTGCGACAACATATTCTCACTAGGATCAACGATAATTTTGACATTGAAAAAAAAATCACAAAATCAAGGTTCAACCAAGAACAAAATCGTGAAAACAAATAAATGTAATATAATACTTTAACTTTAACTGATGCCGCTCGGGGCGTATCTGAGTTGCCATCATGTGCAGGATTTGTGAACAGTCCGACTTTTGATGAGCTGTCAGCGTGTCGCTATCATGCGGGCCGGAAATTAATGACATCCGACTAGCAACAGTCACAATATTTTTCATTTATCAAATAAAAGAATTTTTATGTTATGAAACTGGCAGACAAGCATGTAATGTATGTACAGGTACAGGGACAGGCCAGCGATTACCAGGTAGTAAATTGCCATCTGATCGAAATATCACAGCGCTCAACACCTTTAGTAGTAATACACGACGCCGGATTCGGTCCGGCGGACTAAACCCGCCCGAGCGGTATGGGTCTGTCGGATCAAACTCGCCTGAGTGGACCGCGTCGTTGATTAATATTTTTTTATGTAATGGAAGTGGTAAACAAGCATGCAGTTCACATTGATGTTAAGTAATGACTGCAGCCTATAGACACCCACACAAACACCAAGGTCAAAAAGCAGATGCGTTACCATTCCTGAGTCCTGAGGTGTTATGCCTCTGTGCCGGCAATTACAGAGCCGTACATTACCACCTGACCGGAACACGATAGTGCCGAACACTAACATTTAGCGGCAAGTATATTAGGTAATGCGGTGGTGCCTACGCCAGCAAACTCCGTCACTGGAGCTCTACCGCCAGTAAAAAATGTTGATCTTATAATGTACAAAAGTAAACTTTTCAAAGGTGCATGACATGTATATCCTATTATCGTCTACAATAAGCAGAGAGACAAACAGAAAAATAATCACGTAAATATTTCGCAGTTTTCCTCTCGGGATTACATAAAAAGAATATTAATAATCAAGTCCGACGCGGTCCGCCCGAGCTGACTCGGTCCCGCGGACCAAACCCGCCCGAGCGGACCGCGTCGGACTTGGTTAATAACATATATTTTATGTAATGGAAGTGGTAAACAAGCATGCAGTTCACATTGATGTTAAGTAATGACTGCAGCCTATAGACACCCACACAAACACCAAGGTCAAAAAGCAGATGCGTTACCATTCCTGAGTCCTGAGGTGTTATGCCTCTGTGCCGGCAATTACAGAGCCGTACATTACCACCTGACCGGAACACGATAGTGCCGAACACTAACATTTAGCGGCAAGTATATTAGGTAATGCGGTGGTGCCTACGCCAGCAAACTCCGTCACTGGAGCTCTACCGCCAGTAAAAAATGTTGATCTTATAATGTACAAAAGTAAACTTTTCAAAGGTGCATGACATGTATATCCTATTATCGTCTACAATAAGCAGAGAGACAAACAGAAAAATAATCACGTAAATATTTCGCAGTTTTCCTCTCGGGATTACATAAAAAGAATATTAATAATCAAGTCCGACGCGGTCCGCCCGAGCTGACTCGGTCCCGCGGACCAAACCCGCCCGAGCGGACCGCGTCGGACTTGGTTAATAACATATATTTTATGTAATGGAAGTGGTAAATAAGCGTGCAGTTAACATTGATGTTAAGTAATGACTGCAGCACATTACCCGGCGCTGTGATGTCACACTGCAATAAACACATTGTGCACGACTCATAATACGCCGTAATGGAAAAGTTGGGGAAAAGTTGTCGATCATCGACTAAGAGCGATCGAATTGCTTTTAATCGCGGAATAGATAAATAAAGATAGAATGATAAAGTGGCCGTGGCAAGCGCGCCACAACTATGTATGAACAAACATAGTTCGGCCGAACCATTCGTTCTCCACTCGTAGTGTCGTGTAGACTGCTTCGAACGATGCATCTCTTGGTAAAATACCAAGTAGTGCCAATTATAACATGTAATATAAAATGTCAGACCTCAAGTATAAAGCGAGGAGGTATATCTTTTCATCGGTATGTGACAAATAACATTTATTGTTATAATATTTGTAAAAAACATAAAAATATACAAAGGAATATGAATATTCGAAGTTAAACTGCATTATTTAAACGAAACTGCTAACTGCGAATACATTGCTCGTTACGCACTCTCTCAATTAACGCTATTACTGTTTCCACTTGCAATGTACAGAATGTAATGCGTCCGCTACACTTCAACTAAGCTCCTTGTAAGTATATTGTTGTGTGCATGCGAGTGTTTATCCTATATTATAAGTATTACATTGTGCTACGGGCGTTGTCTTAGTATGCAAACTTACGCAAACGAATAGCTGCCCTGAGGATTTATGTGTGGGTGATTGTCGAGATGGTGTTGCATTTGTGTAAGAAATTGCATGGTGGGAGAAAAGCGGCGACACTGGTTCTAATACTAAAATGAAGCAATGGCCTTTCCATCCTTATTTATCTATTCCGTGCTTTTAATAATGAATGTAAAAACACCAAACGGATTGTTTTATTTTATTATTTCGCATTAACACATGTTTGTGAAATATATTTTTAAAGAAAAATGGAAAGAAAAATTTGACCCCCAGATTCCCAATGGCCGCGAGTTCGAGTCTCGCCTGAAGTCAAATTTTTCTTTCTATTTTTCTTTAAAAATATATTTCACCAAACGGATTCTCAAAAATTACTATAAAAGACTTTATAGTATGCAGAAGTCAACTATTAAAGAATGCCGGTATATTACCTATGATCCCGTGAAAGTAAGCAAAGGGACAAGAGAAATAATTAAAAACGAAATATTTTGCAGTATTTCTCTCGGGACACCGCATTATATCTCGGCACATTACGCGGAGCCATGACGTCACGCTGCAATGAACGCATTGTTCGCGTTCCACAATACGCCGTAATGGATTACAAGTTGGGCCGAGGTGTCGGTTTTCTGTACATCCGATACAATATTGTAAATATGTTGTAATACTTTTGGAAATGCTATGTCACTGGAAATGTGAGGAATTATATTAATTTTAGATTGCCAATGAAAAAAATTGACACTATATAAAGATAACTTGATTCAGAACAAATATTTTTTTTTTATTAGCAGGCTTAAACCAAGTCTTCCATACAACGACATCATTATATGTACATCATACGAATCCAGTTTATGAATCAAAATTTTTCACTTTTTAAAATTAATTATTTCACATTTAATTAATATAGTTCATATTAATTAAATGTGAAATAATTAATTTTCACTTGTTTAATATTTACACGACGTAAAAATTATAATTATTTGCAAGTTACCAAAGCAAGGAAAGTCAGATTCCAGTAGTCAATCTTGTTGGATGCTAAATAGAAAGTTATACGGAGTAACAAACCAGATTCCTTGCCTCTGCTTTCCAGTTCCAATGTGGCAATTTATGTATTATTCATGAGACGAATCAGAACCGGGCAGCAGGTGGCTGCGTCCGGTCCGGCAGGTGATCCGGACTGCTTCCTTTCTACGTGACTCCGGATGTGTAATGCACATAACGTTGTACAACAAAGCGTGGTCAGCTCAAGTTTCGTATTGATTTCGAATATTCCAAATATTTTCAATAAAATTTAAATTTCAATGAAAATACAAATTCATTCTTTTTTTTAATTCTTATCTATGAGCGCTTTTTCGAGATTTATTCGGCGGAATCAAATGAAAGGATTAGTCGGATTGAAAAGACAAATGAGGCGGAAAACCGTGTTTCAGAAATTAGTTTATTGTTTAAGAATGTGAGAAATTTGTAAAATCTAAATTTAATGCTGATTCACAAACTAGATCTAGTCTTAAGGTGAGATTCACAGACTGCACTACAACTTTACTTTGAGCAAAGTACGCTTTGAACTGTCAAAACTCATACTGTACTGACAGCTCTAAGTATACTTTGCTCAAAGTATAGTTGTAGTGCGGTCTGTTAATCTCACCCTTAGTGATGTCGTTGCATGGATGAGTTGGTTTCAAAGCATGGACATAGCATTTTGAAGTTACGGACTAGATTTATATTATGGGAAAAGTTTATATTTTAATAATCTAAAATTAACAGGAATCGTTATCGTTCATTCAATCAATTGATAAGACTTTAATGAGGAATTCAATTAATAAGTAAGTAGTGTAAATAAAGCTATCAAAAACTTTGTGTTACAAATAATCACAAATGTATATAATGTTGGTACCTACTCTCTATCTGAAATACTACACAAAACATTTGTTTAATTGCTTTTCATGGAACAAACCTATATAAACAAAAGTAATTAAAAATCATTCAACAAAGGAGGCAAGCGAAAGCGGAAGACCCGCAAAACCCAGGCCGAGGAGCCCTCCGTGTCCGCCAAAGATTCGAGAGTCACAGCCTCTCCCACCGCCCCCACGACCACCTCTCAAGGTAGCGCATCTCCCGCGCACCTCTCCCAAGCCAGCGCGCCCTCAGCGAGCTCGCAGGCTAGCGCCCCAGGAGCGCCAAAAGCCAAACGCCCCCCCCCCCCCCCCTCTCAAACTCCTTGGGTCCGATAAATTCACCTGGACCGACCTCTCAGCATCGCTGAAGGTCAAAGGGTCCCCCTCCACACCAGGTGGAACCCGAACGAAGGATGTCATCACATCCAACTCGAGACATCCGCCTACAACCGTACGACCACTGCGCTCTTTGACGCAAGGGGCCTACAGTACTTCAGGTACGCCCTCCCCGAGGAGAAGCGTCGTCGCGTAGTAATACGCAACATCCCCATTTTCCTCTCTCCCGAGGAAATTATGGCCGACCTCAAAGAGGTCAAAGCCCTCCCAGTTTTGCAGGTGCACAGGATGCACCGAGGGCATAAGGGTCAAAACGGCCACCTAAACATGGTGTTAGTCGTGCTCGAGCACACCAAAGAGGCCAACGGCGTCTTTAACATTAAAGAAGTCGCGGGCCTCAGCGCCATACGTGTCGAGCCTCCCATCAAGAAGGGACACATAGGGCAGTGCCATAACTGTCAGAGATACGGCCATGCCTCTGGTCGGTGCAGGATGCGCCCCAGGTGCGTCAAGTGCTTGGAAGACCATGCAACGGCCGAATGCTCGCGCCCAAAAGACAGGGCTGCATGCACGGAACCCCCGAGCTGCATTCTCTGTGGGCAGGCAGGTCACCCCGCCAACTACAGGGGGTGCAAAGAAGCACCCAAGGCGGCACGAATCCCATCCAGGGGTCGTCGCCCAATCCCACCCAGAGCGGCCCCTCAATTCGAGAGGACCCCCAACCCCATCCTGGCCCCCGCATGGAGGACCGGTCCTCCGCCCTCTCTAATGAGTACCACTCATTACCCCCCTCTTAAGGGAACAATCCCGCCGCCCACGACCTTCCCGGTCGCGCAGGCACCCGCGGTGGCCCCTCAGGCCGCCCCTACACCGGCCCCAGCCCCGGTTGCACGCCTCTCCCCTCCCCCGACGACCTGGAGAACATTGAAGTCTCCGTTTGTCTATTAACGATGACCAGTCATCAGCCGATCACTATAGTGTCGGCGTATCTATCCCCCCAACGCAATCTCTTAGTAGGCGACCTAGATCGTCTATTCAAGCTTGGCGACTCCGTCATAGTGGCAGGAGATCTCAACGCCAAACACATAATGTGGAGCTGTAACTCGTCTAACGCACGAGGGACAGTTCTAGAACGTTATCTTGACAGAGCACCTATAGACATTTTAGTGCCACTCGAACCCACCCACTATTGTTATGACGACAGCATGGGACGACCCGACATACTCGATCTAGCACTTGTAAATAATTTAAACCTGCGTCTACACTCTATACGAGTGCTACACGAGTTAGACTCTGACCATAGACCTGTTATCATAGAATTTATCCCCCATAGCGGTCCCACTGATACAGGTCGTAGCGACATCCCGATGAGAGTGGTGACCGACTGGTCTCAAGTGAGATCCAAGTTGGCCGCCACCACATCCGCAGACTTAGATTCGATCCCCACCCTGATAGAGACCACTGACGAAGTCAATAGTGCGATCCTTACTCTCACTAATCACGTACAATCTGTCGTAGACGGATGTTTAGAGGAAAAACCCGCGACTGTACCCAGTCACGCCGTTATCCCTGAACACGTACGGGAGATAGTGAGGGAAAGGAATGCAACTACCAGAGCTTACTACTCTGCCCCAACGGCCGATAGAAAATAAAAAAGACCTCGATCCCTCTCATACAAAGTACTGGAGGCTTTTCAAATGCTTCAAATCTCCCAACGAGGCATCCATGCCTCCCCTCATTCGTCCCAACCAACCGCCAGCCTTCGATGACTTCGAAAAGTCCGAATGCCTGGCGAGCGAACTCGAGACTCAATGCTCTCCAAGTACGATGCCGATAGCTGCCGATCATTTAGATAAGATTAACTCTGAAGTCGAAAGTAGGAACGCGAGACCGCCAACCCCTCCGCGCGAAACCGGTCCCATTCCCGACACGCAAGTCGATGAAAACGCTAACGGTAATAGCGAAAATAATGATGATCCTCCCAGACCTGTGACAGTCGCAGAGGTGTCAGACCTGATTAAGCATCTAAAATTGCGGAAAGCGCCGGGTGCGGACGGCATTTCCAATCGCACAGTTAGAAACTTTCCCCCTTTGCTCATTGCCCTTTTGGCTGCGAAACGCACCGTTTAAAAATAGTATGTTTCCACCCGCGTGGAAAGAGGCCACAGTTATTGGGTTTAAAAATCCCGGTAAGCCGAGCAACCAGGCCTCGTCATACAGGCCGATAAGTCTGCTCAGTTCTCTAAGTAAACTTTACGAGCGCGTCGTGTACGCTCGACTCTTAGATTTCACCCGAGTGCGGCACTTGATCCCGGACGAACAGTTCGGGTTCCGTGCTTGCCACTCCTGTGTCCATCAAGTACATCGAATCACTGAGCATATACTCAGTAAATTCGATAGAAAGATTATGACGGGAGCCCTCTTCTTCGATATCGCTAAAGCGTTCGACCGCATGTGGCACAACGGCTTATTATATAAGCTGTACACTCTCAGAGTGCCCACCCAAATCGTGCACATCATTCGCGATTTTCTGTCGGACGAACCGCCACTCCGTACTCTCCCCCCTCCTATTCACGCTATACACTAGCGATATCCCTGTCCGCCACGGCGTTCAGGTGGCAATGTACGCTGACGACACTGCTATTTACGTCTCTGGCAGAAAGCCAGAGATCATAAGGAAAGCCCTGCAAGCGGCGGCCAAAGACCTTGAGTCTTGGTTCCGCCGCTGGCGTATAGAGGTAAATCCTAGCAAGAGCGCTGCCATTCTCTTTGTACGGGACCGCGCTCCCAGACCTAACGTAGCCCCAGTCCAAATGTTTGACGAGCCCATCCCCTGGATGGACAAAATCAAATACTTAGGAGTGACGCTTGATCGGCATCTGACCTTCGCTGCACATGTAAAAGCAGCACGCGCAAAGGCTGCATTCGTGTTATCCCAATTACATTGTTTATTAAACAAAAAGAGCAAGCTATCGGCCCGGAACAAAATCCGCGCCTATACGTCCTGCATAAGGCCCATACTATGTTACGCGTCTCCGGTATTCGCCCACGCGAAAAACACAACATTACGCAAGCTTCAAACTTTGCAAAATTTTTACGTAGAGCCTTGGTACGTACGTAATAAAAACTTGCACATTGACGCAAACCTGCCTAAAATCCGGCAGTTTATGAAGCGAGCTTCAGCTCGCTATTTCGATCGGGCGAGTCACTACCCGAATCCGCTGATCAGAGCGGCCGCGATTTACACTCCTTTTGATCGCGCCAAAAGGAGACGTCCAAGGCACGTCTTAAAAGATCCGGACGATGAGACCACGTTGGCCATCGCCGCTATGCAAAATCACATGGAGTAGAGCGAAAGTTGCACCGCCCATAATCGCATATGTCTCATATGTCCCTCCGCAACGCCTTAAGCCGAGGCACGGACGGTCACCCTTAGGCAGTTGCGCTAACTTTTTTGCTAGGCTGGAGCGCCTTCTGCGCTCGCCGATTGCCCGGTGAAGTAGACTAGTGCCGACTCGAGAGAGGCCGACTAACCCGACCTAAAAAAAAAAAAAAAAAATTCTACAAAAAGCTCCAGATTTTCCGACACGGTTTAGAACTTGAAAAGAAAAAAGTACTTCCTTAACGTATGTTAGCTCCGGCCATTTTTCAGTACCTTTTGCATCTTCAAAATAAAAGAGATCGTTTGGCCCCGTGCCCTGGGTGGAGTAAAGGAGAGAAATACAGCCGACATTCCTCTTTAAAAAATTGAACGTGATAGCGCGTCGTACTTCAGTGTATCCGGGTACACATAGGACTTTTTATTTACATTAGCAGTATTATTTTCTTCCATAGTTTAAATGTAAATTCATCGACTTGAGCTTCGTCTCCCTTATTTGTTTTCTTATTTTATCTTCACGCCAAGTGCCTTAGGGTAGGCAGAGATTGTGGAGCGCCAGATATCCCGGTCCTGACACACCTCACGTGCTCCTTCTACATTTATCATTCTCTTCAAACATGCACGGCGATTCCAAAGACTTGAACCTGCTCTTGACCTTTTTGATCAAGGCATTCTTGGTCTTCCTGGCCTCTGCAACTATTTACATTTGTATTGTATATTTGTTTAGACGTTCGTTCATTAGACATTATTTTCTACATGCTTGAACCATCGGTGACGACGATACGTACGAGATTAGTATCATACGATACCATACGAATTGGCTTACACTACAGTCTAAAGTGCGTAGCGTATTTAAATTTAATAACAGCTCCATTAATTCATGAAAGATGAAATCATTATTTAGGAGTACAATTTTTTTTTGTAATGGAAGTGACAAACAAGCATGCAGTTCACATTGATGTTAAGTGATGACTGCAGCCTATAGACACTAACACAAAGACCGAGGTCAAAATGCAGATGCGTTACCACTCCTGAGGCCTAAGGTGTTATGCCTTTGTGCCGAAAATTACAGAGCCGTACACGTATTTCAGAATACAAAATAATTGCACTATTTTAATCGGCCATTTTGAAAAGGTTTCACTTATCGATACCTTATTACATGTGAATATTTAAACAATAAAAAAATACTAAGAATTTGTTATCTATTAAATAAATAAATTAAAGTGTCTGTAATACAACAATAACCGAGAATACGCAAGTCCAGCTAGTCTTTGATACACTACCTAATATTAATGTTAACATTAGCAATTTTTATACGTATCTCAATGCCAGGTCTCTATATAACAAATTAAATACCAATAGAAAATAAACCGGTCGACACCCTAGTCCACTTTCATAGGATTAGACTGGCATAATTGATAATACGCGCGCAATTACCATAATCGGGTTAATGTCGCTAGTTTGACCACGACTTTGCTCAGAATCGATGCATAGCATAATCCTTACATATAATTAATAATGTTTATAATGTAGGTCATAGATTAATCTCTATAAGGCTTTATCTGCCATTTTTTATTTGGAAATACGAATATACATAATAAAGTTTTGTGAGATTTCCATTGGCAACGCAAAGTTGCAAATTGTCTTGTGCTAACATTTAAAGTCAGTTTAAAGGTATTAAACGATTAAAAATACCTGCAAGTATATTACTATTATGTCAACATACGGATATTCTGAAAATGGTGTTGCTGAGGTTCCAAATATGAATTGATATTTTTTTTTATAACAATTTACAACATTCGTCTGTCTTCTGTGGTTTTTGATTTACGGTTTACGTATTTAGTAGGTACTCAAAGCGTTTTTTCGTTTTATCTATATATATAAAAATACAACCCGTTTTCCTTGGTCACGGCATCACGCGTGAATGGCTGGACCGATTTGGCTAATATTGATTTTGAATGATTTTTGGAAGTCCAGGGAATGTTTGGAAGCTAAGAAAATATGAAGAAATTGAAGGGAAATAGTAAAAACCACCATTTCATTTTCCCATACAAATAGTCCGTATCTATCAAACCTTTGACACATGTCATATTTTCATTCTGAGGCAATACGAAGTTTGCCGGGTCAGCTAGTAAATAATAATATGTAATAAACATTACACAGGCAAAGGCAATAACATAAAATATATTTTATAATGTCATCCAATATATTTCATTCGTACATAGAAATAAAAAACTCAAGGAGATGGCAAATTAAAGGCTGTATAGATATTTTATTATACATAAGTTCACGCCAATGCCTCTCAACCGCAAGCATTATTACAAAATCATTTTTTATGAGAGATCTCAGTAGCGGTAAGGTGTAATGGCTTTAACTGTAGGGGACAGTACCAAAAAGCGTCAATGAAAAGCAGTCTACGTCGTAATGTGGAAACGGGTGGGGTAGGTAGATATATCACTCGGCGTTGCGTTGAGAGCGCGTTGGTCTATAGTAGATACATTTATTCTATCTGTCACTAGCCAACATCGACGATAGAACTATTGGATTTATTACACGGCACGGCATTCAGGGTACGATAGCAAGGGTCAGGGTAGTGTAATAACATTAAGGGAGTTAGGGCTCTAATTAGGGCGACCGGATACAGTTCACATTTGTACTGTGACTGAGTTAGGGCCCTGTCGACCGGATAGTGTAATAAGGGGCACCCGGCGCGAGGCCACGCCCACCCTTTCTGCCGGACCCTGAATACCGTGTCGTGTAATAGCCTTTAATGCGTTGTGTCATCGATGCTAGCCAAAAATTACATAGTCCAATGTGTACCTTTACAAGAGAGCTCACAGATCTTCAAATGCGCTTTTAGTAAGGGAGCCGAATCTAGGTCGAACTTTATCTATCTGTTTACTGAATGAAACTTTTTATCAAATTTCACTGGTGGTAAAGTTCCTAAGAAAATAGAAAAAAAACAAAGTGAAAGTACAATCAGGCGGTCTTATCGCTAAAAGCGATCTCTTCCAGACAACCTGTCGGTGGAAAGAGAAATGTTAAATTACAGAGGCAGGGTGTACATCAAATTAAGGACAAACATTGTGAATAAATAAATAAATAAATAAATAGAACATTTCATAAATATATAACCCTAATTAAAACACAAAACTGAATAATATTGCAATAGGAATGATGATATTAAGTTAAAGAAGCAAAGTAGTAGTCAAAGAGTCGTTTTTTAAACGACTCAAGAGTCTGTGCTTGCCTTATGTTTAAGGGCAAGGAATTCCACAGTCGTACAGCAGTTACTGTAAAAGAATTTGCAACGAAGGAAGAAGAGTGACGAGGAATTTGAAGAAGTAGATTTTCTGAGCATCGTAGATAGAGAGGATTTGATTGGCAAAGGTAACTGAAATGATTTTTAAGATAGTCAGGAGATTGTGGAACGAATAGAAGACAGTAAAGAAGAGAGAGAATATGAGTATTCCTGCGAAGACGTATAGGAAGCCACTTGAGCTCAACACGAAATTGAGAAATGTAATGTATGGCCCTGTAATTTCAGGCACAGAGGCATAACACCTTAGGCCTTAGGAGTGGTAACGCATCTGCATTTCGACCTCTGGTCTTTGTGTGGGTGTCTATAGGCTGCAGTCATCACTTAACATCAAGTTTTAATTTTAGTCACCACTGTCTTTACTCAAAAAAAACATAAACAAACACGTCTTGCTTGTATTACCTATTAACTGATCTTAGACTATTTAGCAAAAGAGCGCGCTGAAGCGATTGCCATCTGAAGTCAATCTTACTTTCCATTTTTTTCTTTGAAATATTTCACTCGCTTTTTACGTTTATTGCGAAATATTCTATAGAACTAAAAAAAAAAAAATCTTTTGTTTTTATTGTGTATAGAATACAGTACTCACTTGCCATAAATGTGAACTGTAGAGTACTCAACAATTAATATTGCACATCGAGCCTGCGAAAGAGACGATCGGCTCGTTTCGACTTCGTAGAGCGTTGTCTCTCATGCACATTGCCTACGTAAGCACTGACAGTCCGGTATTGGTCAAAACTTAATCAAAATGGTCGACAATTGTCAATTAAGTACGGTGCGAAAGCGATAACGCTCTACAGACACGAAATAATCCGAAGTCTCCTTCCTAGGCTCGATGTGCAATATTTATTGTTGAACACTGTACAATTGTTTGCTTACACTTCATGTTACACTTCATGAAGTAAAAAAAAAACATCAGATAAAGAAACACAAAAGAGTGCATAGCAGCACTAGCTAAGATACGTTTATAAATAAGAGGGTAAAATTTGCCGGAAATGTGGATGAGCTTCGAGCAAAAATGGCCGACCACAAAAGGATTTTTTTTGTTGCGTAACAATCATCGTTAGAAACTATTTACAATGCTCTGTTATCTTCATAATTACTTAATCCTTCTGTCCATAAAACGAGTACATTTTATTTGCACGGAACAAAGGAAAGAAAGATGTTTTAGAGCGGAAATGTCCATTGTTTCTGTAAAATGTGGGCTTAATTATAATTACTATCTCAGTTCACGGGATCCAAAGCTTTTATGGAGACCGCTTTCATTATTGACATAAAAATATATTTCTGTTTTGACTGTCGACTGTAGTTAAGAAGTAGTTAAGAGAAGTTTTTATAATTAGAAATGGAATAAACGGCGGCTTGCAGTCTTCACCACGCCATTTCTGTGGCTCAGTTTTGATGACGAACATAACTTACGAACATAAACATAACAAACATAACGAAAAATATTGTACGGCTTTGTAATTTCCGGCACACAGGCATAACACCTTAGTCCTCAGGAGTGGTAACGCATCTGCATTTTGATCTTGGTCTTTGTGTGGGTCTCTATAGGCTGCAGTCATCACTTAACATCGATGTGTACTGCATGATTATTTGCCACTTCCATTACATTGAACAAAATATGTATAAACATATTTATGATCAGCATCAATAATAAATTTGCCCACGAATTCGTCGGCAAATTTATTATTCGCCTGAATACCGATATTTGGTTGCCATTACGGTTCTTTCCATACTGTTCATATTTGTACTGTGACAGAGTTCACAGCTGACTTTGTGCGCATGTTGACCGCTTGTTAATCAGAACTCTCCATTAGTTACAGCCGCCGTAGATGCGTCGCTCATAAATTTGCCTTCGACTGTAGTACACATGGCGTCGTATTTGGTGCCAGCCATTGTTTCAAGCAATATGAATTACGTTTAAGAGATTGTAGTTTTGTTTCTTTAATGCACAACGGGTTTTATTTATTTATTTATTTATAAAAAAACATATAGTTTTACCGTGCATCAGTGTCGTCGGTTACATTGTGAATTGATGAGAACAAAAAGTAATTAGAAAATAAAAAATAAGTTTCATTACATACATCAATTAACAAATTGTAGCAATAATAAAGTGACTATACATACCTAGATGGCTAATTAAGCTGGCCATTTAAGTTTTTCTTATGTACCGAAGGTGGCAGACAAGCATGCAGCTCACATTGATATTAAGTGATGACTGCAGCTTATAGACATCTACACGAAAACCAAAGGTCAAAATGCAGATGTGTTGCCACCCCTAAGACCTAAGTTTTCATGTCTCTGTGATTAGTTATTAGCGGCAAACAAATTAGGTAATGTGGTGGTACCTACGCCTAAATGCATTGATGTCGCATCAACAGCGATAAAGCTTCCATATTGACCACTCGCTAATCAGTGTTCGCCATGAGTTGTAGCTGCAAGCTAGACGCGCTCATAAATTTGCCTTCGACGATCGACCGAACAACGATTCGGTGCCAGGAATTGTTCCAAGCGATGCAGTTCACGTTTCACGGTTTTCTGTAGTTTTGGTAAAGTGTGGTGTTTTTTTATTGCTTAGTTTCGATACTGGTGTATGTTTATGTGACAGAGTTTCAAAGCAACTTAACAAAATTATATTTTTGTGCATTAATAAAAACAAAACTGCTTTTCAGATTTTAATTATCGCGTATATTAAACTAAAATGATTATTTAAGACTAGCTGTACCCGAGACTTCGTTCCCGTGAGAATTCATAATTGTTCAGTACCTACCCCGACGAAGTCGTGGGCGCAGCTAGTATAAAAGATAGCTTATATAGTAATTTACGCCTTATTACATAAGCTATCTGCCAGTGTAAGTAGCCGGAACAAACAGACATACAGACAGACAGACAAAATTTGTAAAAAATGTTGTTTTGGTATCTGTACCGTGTATACTACATACATTTGCATTTAGTAAAAAGCGGTTATTTTTATATTACAAACAGACACTTCATTTTTTTTGTATAGATGTATAGATGTGAAAATAACTTGTTGTCGTTAATAAATGACTTTGTGTTTGAGTCCGGGTGGGCTAAGATAATTAATATCAGCGATTTTTCGGTCGCTGTTAAGTAAATGATGTTTATAGAATAGAATAGAAAATATTTTTATTTCGAATAGATCTTTACAGATACTTTCAAAACGTCAATAAATCATAAACTACCTAGAGCGAATAACCATTACATATAGTAAAGAAAAATCATATATTAATAGTAAATTAAAAATTAAAAATTAAAATTTAAACTATATAGGCTGCAGTCATCACTTAACATCAATGTGAGCTGCATGCTTCTTTGCTACCTTCCTTAAATAAAAAGAAAATGCTTTTATTTTCAAAATAAATTTACCGTACAAAGCTTTATAGTAAAAAAAAAATAACTTATCATGTTGACGGAACTGTGTCCAAAATCATAAATAAATCTTCAGTAGCTAGAATCTTGATAATATCAAAAGTCCATAGTAAACAAGTACATCTGTTCAATATTTTCTATTTAATTCACTAGATAAAAGTGAACTATATTCGTCTTTCTGCTATCTACAGAATAAATCTGGCGCTTTGAAAATGGAGTCGAGTGAAAATCCTCCATCGACTTTACAGAGTAAGTGACTATCCACTTAAAGCGAGTGGCGAGTGATCTTACACGTTTGAAAGGACATGAATGCTTGCTAGAAAGGAGATTTTGGAAAATGACCGATGCATGAATGCACTTCGAGTATTTGTTTTGTTGTACGAATCCATAGCCGGTAAATATATTTTATGACATTAAAACACTTTACGTAATGAACCACCCACTGAGTTATATTATTATAATATTTTTTTTTTATGTTATGGAAGTGACAAACAAGCATGCAGTTCACATAGATGTTAAGTGATGACTGCAGCCTATAGACACTTACACAAAGACCAAGGTTAAAATGCAGATGCGTTGCCACTCCTGAGGCCTAAGATGTTATGCCTCTGTACCGGAAATGACATGGCCGTACATTACCACCTGACCGGAACACGATAGTGCTGAACACTACTATTTAGTGGCGAGTCTATAAGGTGATGCGGTGGTGCCTACGCCCGTGGCTCCGTCACCGGAGCTCTACCACCTGTAAAATTATAGTATGTCATTGATATTAACTCAAATAAAAAAAATATTTTTCGTCATTTAAAAAATTAAAGTTTTGATTTGTTATTGTGCTATTGTGTTATGGTTTTATATACTAAATCACTTCGTTACATAATTCTGTAAACGTAGGCACCGATATTATACATTAGGTAGTTTTGTCATTACCTACCTACACACGACTTCTATGAAGCTACTTATCAAAGCTTGTTTTGGTGTAATTACAGTTAGTAACCTTAAAAAGAGAAGCGCGCATGGCCCAGCGGCTGGTGTAGATCGGAAGCGATCTGCTCGGTTAAGCACTACGGGCGCGGTCGGGTAGTGTGATGGGTGACCGCTAAATTAAATGCGCGTTTCCGTGCTTCGGAGGACACGTTAAGCCGTCGGTCTCGGTTGCTATCGATGGATAGCAGTCGTTAAACCTTGTCGGAGGCCTTATGGGCGGTTTGAAAACATCCGACAGTGGGTTGGCCACTAACCCACCCACCTCCACCAATCCGCATTGGAGCAGCATGGTGGAGTAAGCTCCAGGCCTCCCCCAAACAGGGGAGAGACTCGTGCCCAGCAGTGGGACGTATAATGGGTTGCCATTATTAACCTTAAAAAGGTTGTCAGATATACTGCTCAATACTTTCTATTTCACTAAATAAAAATGAACTGTATTCGTCTTGCCGATATCTACAGAATAAGCTAGACGCTTTGAAAACGGAATCAAGTGAAATACAGCTTCGAATTTACAGAGTAAGTGACTATCCGCTTAAAGCGAGTGGCGAGTGATCTTACACGTTTGAAAGGACATGAATGCTATTGCTAGGAAGGAGATCCCGGACAATGACCGATGCATGGGTACACCTTGAGCATTCGTCCTATTATACAAGTTCGAAATCGGTGTAGATTTTACGAAATAAACTGAGGAAATAAAACAAAAAATCACTGACGTGTGTACATAACTTAAAGCACCCATTGAGCTTAGCAAAGTAAATATATACAAAACATTTCGATCGATATTTCCTATTTCATCGGATAAAGGTGAACCGTATTCTTTCCGCTATCTATAGCATAAGCCTAGCGCTTTGAAAATGGAGTCGAGTGTATATTCAGCTTCAAAAAAGAAGCTTTGGTAGAAGATTTGGGAGAATGAACAATGCACGAATGCACCTTGAACATTTGGTGTGTTAGAATCGAAGTCGATCGGTCTTTTACGAATTATACTTAATTAAAAAAATACTTAAGTACATGTTTCGTTTTTTTTTCAGTAAATAATACAGAAAAATTTAATTCTATGGCTTGGAAGCAGATTTAGGAACAACACCAATGTATGGATGCATGTTACGAATTCGTTTTGTTTGACGAATCCAAAGTCGCTAAATATATATTTTTTGAATGAAAACTAATATCTTTAAATCAGAAGTTTAGTGGCAGCAGGCCACTACTACGCTGAGAACCAAAGTTTGATCCTCGGCTCGAAGGAATGGTGTTATTGGGATAGTTTCATTCTTCAGACGTTTCCCAGTACCATAATACTTGGAGATTAGCAATGCGTCCAGAGATGTCAAAAGGCTCGTCACCTATTGGACAATATAAACTAGCAAATTGTTATGTATGCTTACATGCAGTATAATTTGGATACTACAACATATTACTTGTCTAAAAGACAATAAGTTCACTATACATTGTATTAATAAATATCTATTTAGATTATGTGGTAATGTCATGTTAAAAGCGTGTGCAGCTTTAGTAAAGGTTGATGACTCATTATAATTTTGGTGTTGCTATTAAATTATTCTCTCATTTATATGATAAATTTTGTAGCCAAATTTCACGTTGCACCCACGTTTTAGTACCTGAAAATGTTTGAAGAGTTTTAGAGGATATGTCAAGAGGTCACAACTGGGTACAGGGATTTACTGGCAAACACTAATTGGTGGGTGTCTACTGTAAAAGCTGCACACCTACGCAGCCATAAGAGAATATGCGCACTGTTGGACATATGTATTTTAATCCAGTTTTTATTCGAGTTTGTTGTTACAGGTTATGATTCCAATTTCGTACCTTTTTGGCCTGCTTTTTAAATTCTTATGTGAAATAAGTATAACGCAACAGCTCGTTTCCGGTGTGTCCATGGCAGTCTGGACCTCAACCGCCGTTTTGCAACCGCCCATCTTGCAACGTCTCCGCCCGAACGCAACCGCGGCGGCAGCGTAACCGCGCCGCGCAAATAACCGGTCTTGTGAGTATATATTATAAATAAAACCACAGCTTCCTCCCAAAAAGGGGAGAGACTTGTGCCCAGCAGTCGGACGTATAATGGGTTGCCATTATTATTATTAAAACCACAGCTCCACCACCGCGGCGGGCACGGGAAAAAAACGCTCCGTGAGTTCTCAGCGAAACGAGGGGTGGCAAGGGGTAAGATTAAAAGTATGAAAATGTTTAATACACACCACGACACCGCCGCTCGTCTCGCGACCACGAAACGTGGAAACATCACCAACGCCGCTCCGCCCTCCGCACCGCTTGTCGCTAAGACCAAAGTCATGAACCAGCCGTTAAACAAACTATAGGCAGCCAAAGATAATGGGCCAGTATTCATCTGCCCAACTAAATAATGACGCTGAATATAAAGTATTGCTTAGCCGAAGCTGAAGAAAATCGGCTATACGATTAATGTTTCATGGAGGCCTATGAAAATCTTGATTAAAAAATCGTAAAGAGATTTTATAAATTGCTAATTTAAGGGTCTTTGTAATTAGTTGTTTTGACTTAAGGTTAAATTAGAAGTTAAGACGTTACAAATTTTGTTGTGCCTGTCATTAATACTTCTTAAATGATTTCCTTTCTTAATAATTAAATATGATAGGTATGTAAAATGTCACAAAATCGCTTAAAGTAAAAACATCGTTAAAATTTTGTTATTATTTAAAGAACAACAGCATCCAAAATAGAGATTTAAAAATAACTTTACACAAGCATATTTGAATAACGTCCAAACAAAAACAATACAGTATTGCGCACAGGCTCCACCCTTAGCCGCTATCAGACCCATAAACAGGCCGCGTTAGACAAGCTATCGTACCGAGCCAAAGATTTAAAGCCAGTGTTAATCTGCCCCGGCTAAATAATAACGCTGAGTAAATAATGTTGTTTAGCCAAGCCGTAGAAAGCGGGTTAACTGAATTGATTTTCATTCCTGGCTATGAAAATCTTGATTAAAAACATTTAAAAAGTCAAGAGTTTTTATAAATTGCTCTTTTTAAGTCGTTTTGCTGAGGTTTGATTTGTGGACGTTATAGGCTTTGTTGCGTCTGTAATTGATTGTTCATAAATAAGTAATTTGAAATGCTAATCTTATATTTATGTAGTGAAAGTGCCAATCTTTGCGTGTTTACTTGCAAAACTGACGAAAACGAAAAAGCCGACTGAGTTTTTTTGGGCAGGTTTTTCTCAGATTATATTGGCCTTTGGAATTCCGCCGGTGAATGACAAAGAATGACTCTTTTTCTTTTCTCTTTAATTTTTATTATCAGTTTGTAAAAGGTGAAATGAGACATTCTACTGACATACTTATTATATGAAAATGAAATGAAATGAAAAGTATTTATTCATCTTGTTAAGTTGTATAATACCATTTGTTAAATATTTTAATCTATTATAAGTTACAACAATTTGTAGTTATTGCGTTTTGAGAAAACTGATATTTCATCCATACTAATAAACCTCTGCCATCTATTTATTATTAAAACCAATACCACAATTGAAATCTTTCTAAATTCAATTACAATCATACGCCAATTTAACCGAGCCTTCAAACAGAACCGTTGACCGCGAATATCCCTTTAAAGATCCGAAATCCTAGTTACAAAGTTAAAAGGGGAAAATTTATCTAATTTGAAAATGTCTGATCAATTTTGTGCGATCCTATCGTATTAGCCTCAGTTGGGCACCGGCCGATAACTTTTCTATTCGCCTAACTTTCCCCGACCAAAAAGTTACGGTGGCGTACCGCTGTATCCCTAGAAATACATTAATAAAGGTCAGCTGCAATTTTATTATTTACGGCTTCCGCAACAGTTGTAAAATTACGAATTGGGATTATAAAAGTGTGAAACTTTTTTTTACAGAACGTAGATAAAACTTTAACGAGAAGATAATAAAAAAAGTAACTTCACGCCTGTAATCCCCGTAAGGGTAGGCAGAGGTAAATACATGTATTCAAGCATACATGCAAACACCCACGATAATGTTAGATAATAATAAAGACGAAACTGCCTCAGCAGCAGAAACGCAGGTACATTGTGTTAATTCTTCATTCTGATAGATTTCTACAGGCTGCGGGATTCTGTAAATAACATCACGTCACGATAATCTATCTGTACTAGATTTAAGCTCTCATTTAAAAGAGCTCTTACTGAGTTTGTTGGGTAGCGGAGTTCTTCTCAGTAGTGACTGCACTTGGAACTCTGCTAAGTGAATAACATTGATCTATATCACGTATCACTTGTATGGATTGGTACCATGAGTGAAGTATTAAATACTTAATATGCCCACAAATATCGGACGTAAGTTACCTTAACGCGGTTTCACGTACGCGACACCGGCGCATCGGCATCGCAATAAAGCCTGCTGCGCTCGGCCGGTCGTTATCGCGCTGTGGTGCCTGAGGTGGGGATGACGCATCACTCCCGGTGACTCCCAGCTCCCGGCGATCGACGCGCCACCGCACAATTGCGTTATAATTCTTTGATTGCATATTATTATTATGATATTTAATAAGATGTTTTTTATCTTCTTATATTTTATTTACTTTGGTATTAATCTATTTATTATTGTTTGTACCTACTAGTATGTATTACATTTATCGTTTAATTAAGTATGTTATTTTAATGGCTTATTTTCTGTTTTATATCCGTATGTATGTACCTTGTATAAGTATTAGTACAATTATACTTTATTATAAATTTCCGTGGTTCACTCACTTAGGGTCCTGTTGAAAACCAGCGTCAGGTACCTTTTACATGAAGGTACCTGACATTTGCTGAACAGGACACCTTTTTGGCAGCCGTGAGACACATATTACGTGTATAGGTATGTATTAATTTTTAGAAAATGTGTTGTCTATTCTCTGTTACCTGTTACGTTTTATGTCTGTTTTATGTGTCTCGCTGTGTGTCAAATAAATGTTTCTTATCTTATCTTATCTTATCTTATCTTATCTTATCTTATCTTATCTTATCTTATCTTATCTAGACGAATAAGTTTTTCTTTTTCTTCATTTATTATCATTGAAGGAATTGAAAAATTTTATGATTATTATGTTTTAACCAAATAGTTTAAATTTAAATTTTTAATTTACTATTAATATATGATTTTGCTTTTACTATATGTAATGGTTATTCGCTCTAGGTAGTTTATGATTTATTGACGTTTTGAAAGTATCTGTAAAGATCTATTCGAAATAAAAATATTTTCTATTTCTATTTTCTATTCTATTTACATTATGACTTTTAAGCTTATTTGACTTTTTTACGAAATGAAAAACTTGTGTCACACTTTTACAAACCCAATTCGTATCTTTACAACCGTAGCAGAAGCGATAAGTTACATTGCAGCAGATTTTTACTAATTATGTTTCTGAAGATAAAGCGGTGTGCCACCGTATCTTTTTGGTCGGGTTAAGTTAGGCGAGTAGAAAAGTTATCGGCGGGTGCCCAACTGAGGCTAATACGATAAGATCGCACAAAGTTAGGTGATACGACATTTTCAAATTAGATAAATTTTCCCCTTTTAACTTCTTAACTAGGATTTCGGATCTTTAAAGAGATATTCGCGGTCAACGGTTCCCGATTGAATGTTCGGTAAAATTGGCGTATGATTTTAATTGAATTTAGGGTGGTTTGAATTAAAGTTTTTATTCGTTATAAATTCTATGTAAATGGGATTTATTATGAATCATATTCCTGGTAAAGGATTATTAGGGTTCCGTAGTAAACAAGCAACCCTTATAGTTTTGCCATGTCCGTCTGTCTGTCTGTCTGTCAGTCCGTCCGCGGTTTAGCGGAAAAACTATTGGTACTAGAGACTTGAAATTTGGCACACACAAAGTGTTAGAATAAGAATATTACACTTAAGTTGGCTTTACAAATTTGCGAGTAATAGTCGACCAAATGAATTTTACTCGAAAATTTTGAACGACTCCATAGAATATATTTATATATTTTTAATGTCTTATATTATTCAACCCTAAACACTACGAAACCCTACACTGCGCGTGGCTCGACACGTACTTGACCGGTTTTTTTTTAGAAATATTTCCGAATATTGTGTGAGTGTTGAATTGCCTACTTTTACAGACTGGAGGAAAACAAAAGGCTTTAGGAACGGTAACTATATCTTATTCTCAACGTTTTATGTTCAACGTATACGTTATTTGTCGGTTTCACGAAATAAAAACCTGTCTTCGACACCTCCAATCCCAATTTATAGATTAACAACTTTAGTTTAAGCCTTGAATAATAAAATTGTAGCTGACCTTTATTAATTGCATTTCTCGGGATACAGCGGTACGCCACCGTAACTTTTTGGTCGGGGAAAGTTAGGCGAATAGAAAAGTTATCGGCCGGTGCCCAACTGAGGCTAATACGATAGGATCACAGAAAGTTAGATGATCCGACATTTTCAAATTAAATAATTTTCCCCTTTTTGTTTCTTAACTAGGATTTCGGATCTTTAAAGGGATATTCGCGGTCAACGGTTTTAGATTGAATATTCGGTTTAATTGGCGTATAATTTTAATTGAATTCAGGGCGATTTGTTTTAAAATATTATGGGTTATATTCGAAATAGACAGTAAGAAAGAAAGAAAGAAAAAAGAAAGAAAAATATTTATTTTTTTGGCACACACACAACAACAATAATAAAAATTAAAAACAAGTAAAAATACTATTATATATTTGGTTGTGGGAAGCCAAAAAAAACGGCACCCACCTCAGCTGATTGCTGCAACAGTGGCTGCAGCGCTGATATTCTGGTGGGTCCTAGTGGCATCACGAACCTCAAGCCGCCAGGCAATGCCTGTACGACGAGTAAAACAATAAATAGCCAAAATGCTAGACTACATATATACATAATATTCAATTTTAGCTAAGTGAACCAACATCAATACATATACATATATAATATACATACCTACAATATGACAGTAAAATAATAAATATAAGTACCATAAGTACCTACCTAAGAAATAATAATAAGTTATAAGTATAATGCATAGAAATAAAATTACGTACATAGCCAATAGAGGAAATTGAAAAGCATACATAAAATACTCAAACCAAAACACAAATAAAATTTAATTAAAAAAAAAAAAAGTAAGGTTACTCAGATTACTGTCACTGTCTTGAGTGACGTGTCAAGGTGTCAAGTGTCATTATGTCCGAAAGAAAACAAATAAATACCTGAAAATAAATTATAAAATTAAAAATAAATGTTCCACGTGGCACGCAACGTGGTTGTTGGTAACTATCGCGTCGTACCAGGGAATCCATTTATAACAAGTATATGTGTGAGTCCCGTGAAATTAAATTGATCGGATAAATGGAAGTGCCGGCAACACAACGCCTTCGTGAGGTGTCCTTACGAGAGTGAGTAACATTACATTATTTCAGACTTCTGTTCATTCAACAATATATTCTTCAATCTAAGTTTAAATGTGCTCTGTGTTTTCAGAGCTCGCAAGGGGGGCGGGAGATCATTCCAGCAACGGGTGGCGGCAAACTTGAAACTACCCCGGAAAGCTGCTGTTCTATGTTTCGGCATGATCAGAGGTTTGGTTATGGCTCTGAGACATTGTCGGTCGCGATCCCGTGCCCAAGATAGTTTCTTAAAGAGATAATCGGGTCTACCAGTTTGCACAATGCCGAAGAGTAAAGTGGCTAAATGTAATTTCCTACGATTGTCCATTTTCAAAAGATTACCTTTGTTAAGGAAAGGAGTTATATGCGTTTTAGGTGGTATGTTGTAGCAGAATCGAGCGCATGCATTTTGTACCCGTTGTATTAACCTCTTGGTTCTGCCAAGTATACACATACCATATACAGTATCAGCATAGTTCAGCTTGGATAGAATGAGGGATTCACATAGCATTATACGCAATTCAACTGACAGGAAAGGACGAATTCTATATAGCAATTTAAGGCGATAAAAGCAGTTTCTCACAGCCTGAAGAATGTGAGTCTCAAAGTGCAGTTGCCCATCCATAACCACACCAAGGTTGCGAGCTTCGTCAACCCTTTCTACAGGGCAACCATTAATGGTGATTAAGGGATTAAAAGAGCATATTTTTTGTATTAAATCCCTCGAGCCTAATATTAGGTGTTTAGATTTGCTGGGATTCAGTGAGAGACAATTTCTTTTTGCCCAATCTGCAATCCTATCCAAGTCCTCATTAATTTTAATTACAGCTTCTTGGCAGTTTTGTGGATCAAAAGAGTAGTATATTTGCAGATCATCCGCATAAAGATGATACTTGGTGTGGGTTATGTGATTAGTGATATCAGCACTATAAAGTATAAAAAGCAGAGGTCCCAGAATAGATCCCTGTGGGACGCCTCTGGAAACCTGACGTGAGGAAGACCTAGTTTTATTGCCAGCATTATCACTAATCACTTGAACTCTTTGAGATCTGTTTGATAAGTAACTATGGAACCATTTTACAGTTGCAGAGTCACACCCATAGTAAGAAAGCTTGGAAAAAAGAAGCGGTATATTTATGGATTCGAATGCCCGTGAAAAATCAAGCAGAGTAAGAATAGTGCCCATTCTTTGATCCCGAGCCCTCAGGATATCATCAACCACATCAAGAAGGGCCAAGGTAGTACTGTGACCTCGGCGAAACCCAGACTGAGAAGCAGGTAGAATATTATGCTGCTCAAGGTACTTTCTCAATTGATCAGCCACCACCCTCTCCAAGATTTTCGACATACAAGGCAATAAACTGATAGGCCGGAGTTCCTTGGCAGAAGATGGATTAGAAGTTTTAGGGATGGGTATAACAATGGCTCTTTTCCATATATCTGGGTATTTGGATGAAGTAATTGAGTTGTTGATTATTGCTGTTATTGAAGATAAGCTATGTGGCAGTGTCATGGTAAGCATCTCCAAGGAAATATCATCAGACCCAATAGCATTCGATTTAAGACTGCGGATAATATGCAATACAGTGCTCTCAGTAACTGCAACAAGTTGAAAAGTGTGGGAGTGATACTTGTGAAACTCAAAATAAGTCAGGTCTGAAATAGAAACCATTTCTTCGCCAGGCACATCCAGAAAATGGCTATTCAGCTCATTGGCATTAATGCTTAATTGAAGTAAGTCATGTCTTTTTTTTGTTTGTATTGTAAATTTTAGATTGCTCCATAATTTCTTAGGGTTTTTAATGTATTTGTAAATAGAAGTTTTGAAATACACCCGCTTTTCACAGTCAATTGCAGCTATGACAATATTTTTCAACTGTTTATAAGTTAATTTATGTGTATAAGATTTGTTCTTTTTATACTTATTATGATACCTGTCTCTCAACATTATCATATCCTTCACTGTGTCTGTAATCCACGGATGTGATCTTTCCCTTATTAAAATGTTATGAAGAGGTGCATGTAGATCAAACAAAGTGATAATTAACAAATTCAAAGTTGTTAACATAGAGTTCACATCCCCATTGCAGTTCAATACAGAATGCCAGTTGAGGTTAGATAGATCTGACTCAAATTGTTCAAAAACAATGTTATTTAATGGTCTATAGCTTATCCATTGAGGGGTTAACTTATTAATTGTAAAATTGAACTGGACAGATAACATTGCATGTTGACCTAGCTCAGGCTGGTGGTGAACTACAATATTATGAACCTGGGCATTTGTACAGACAAGGTCAATCAATGTTTCACTATGATCTGTGAAATGTGTAGGTTTATTTATTGCCTGTACCAGATTTGAATATTGGAGGAAGTTATTGAATAATATAGTTTTGTTGTCATTCTTATGTAAGAGATTGATATTGAAGTCTCCGAGGAGGATAATTTTATCAGCCTTGGAGAATAAGTTTAAGGAGTCTGTAATGGCATCTAAAAAAGTATTGACATCAAGCCATGGAGGCCTGTAAGCAGAACCTATGATTATTGAATGTGAGTTAATGTTAAGACTTAACCACATTTGTTCAACAGCAGGGACAGGGGGGTGAGGCTGCACACGTACCCGGAGATCTCGGCGCACAAAAAAGCCCACACCTCCCCCTCGACCACCCCGGATGGTTGCAGAGCGAGGAATGTGGATCAGGCGGTAGTCCGGAACAGAAGGAGCACGGCCCTCCTCCCCGTCTCTGAGCCAGGTTTCATTTATTGCCATTATATCCACCCCGAGAGTACCCATAGCCAATACGAATTCCTCATGCCGTGATCCAAGTGAGCCTGCATTAAATAGTCCAATCTTGAGGTTTTTTATTTTGCCCGCAGCGGTTTAAAATGAGTAACATAATATATAACTTCAGTTAACACAAATGCAGGCAGAGTAAAGGAATCATAAGTTGGCAATAACAGTGTAAAAATTAAGAGGAAAGCATTCAAATCTATAGTTATAAAAACTATTGATAATTATTACGCAGTTGGAAGCACATACAAAAATGAAAGATTTATCCAGTATGTGCAATACGTTCTGAGTATAAATTGTATAATAGTTTGATTGTAGACTATAGAAATTGTTTGGTACTTTAAATAATTTTATAATAACTATCTTTCTATGTACAATATGTAAATTATTAAGTAGATGGTGTATATAATTTATAAGATCAAGTATAAACGTTATAAAGTGTGTGTCTATGTAAACTGCATATAAATAATAATAAGTAAATTGAATATACATAATAATTATAAACTTTCGTTTGAGGAATGCTAGCTTCCCACAACCAAAACAATGTGTAATTAACACCATAAACACAAAACAAAGTTGATATATTACAGTTGTATAGGATCTAAAACAAACAGTAAAAAAAAAAAAATAGTGAAGAAACTTAAAAAGAGATGTTTACTAGTTAGAGTTATCATGATCGTGTTCAGGGCAAAAAACACGTTCGACATCATTATCTGAGCGGATCCAGTGGGTTTTACTACCATCTTTCTTTTTACTTAGTATTCGTCCCTGCTTGGCCCACGTATACCTCCAACCGTACTTACTGGCTGCTTCACGGACGCGGAATAACAAAAATTTGTTGGTCTTAGTAAGCCGTTCATTTAAATAAAAGCGCCGTGGAGGTCCATGATGTCCAAGTCCTTCCGAGGTGGCATCACGACGCAGACGCGCACTCCTCAAGAGCTCGTCTCTCAGCCCACGTCTCACTAGGCGTACGACGATGCGCCGCTCCCTCGCCGGAAGAGTGTCGCCCGAGCGCTCGGTGTAGGGCCCTATGCGTTCTGCAAAAACAATGTCTTGCGGTTGCAAGGTCACTCCGAGCTTTGCCGCTATGAGGCCAACAGTGTGCAAGGTGTTCTCCCCCTTCTCCTCAGGCAAATTTGCAATTTCTAAGTCAGAACAGAGTGCCTCTTGCTCGCGATCATTCAGTTCAAGCTTGAGCTGCGCCACTGTGCTTTCAAGCTTGACTACTTCGTTCTCCGTGGAGCTACGTTCCGGTCGGCTCTCAAGCACCTGCAGTCTGCCCTCCAGTCCCTCAACGCGTTTATTGCATACCTCCAATGCTGAGCGTAGCTCTAATACTTCCCGGCGATATTCGCGAATCTCATCCCGGACTTCACGCATCTGGTTCCTGAGGTATCTAATTTCCCTGACCAAATCGACTACGGCAGGCTGTACCGATGGAGATGGAGGACTGACTAGAGGTTTAATAATATCGATGCCTTTGAATACGAAGTCCATGCTTTCTATATTATCTGTTATATTGACGACCCGGTTAGTCCAGCGGTGTGAGATGACCGTTTGATTCCAAGGATCGCGGGTTCGATCCCCGCACGGGGTCAAATATTTGTATGCCCTACAGATATTTGTTTCGGGTCTGGGTGTTTGTGTATGTGTTGTATGTGTACAACGGCACCCACGACACAGGTTTATACCAACTGTGGGGCTGTGAGTGTTACCGTATTTTATTTTATTTTTTATTTTTATCTGTACCGAATATATTCAAAACTTAATACCTAACGATAAATAATTTTATCTGTCACCAATTGACAATGTTCAGAACGATCGTGTTCCAGTTATATAGTAAAGTATAGCCCCGTAATAACTGTCACAGAGATATAAGAACTCAGATCTCAGGGGTGGCAACGTATTTTCATTTTGACCTCTGGTCTATGGGCTGCACTCATCACTTAACGTCCTTGTAACATGCATGCTTGTTTGCCACCTTAGCAACTTCAAAAACCATGGAGTAGACGTACTAAACCAATTAAATGTTAACACTGAATACCTACTACTAATAAATTTAATGATTTAGTGTTTTATATTGTTTATAAATATATTGTGTAAACCTAAACCTACAAAGAAAATGAAAAATTTAACACCACTTGAGACAATATTATCAAACTACAAAATGTGATGTCGAGCCATAATGCAACCCAGTTTGCAGAAAATTATTAGCGTTTCTCTTTTTGAGGTTATTGTGCTACTAGAAATCATTTTGTTAAAATTACTTTTGACATCAAAGAGGCTGTCGTTTCGTTTACACTTACACTGGGGCTTATTTGATTTTATACACACGGGTAGCAAGAATAACTTGCTAACAATTTTTCCTGCAAACATTTATCGACATTGTCAATTAAAATAATAATTGAAAAACAAAATAATGAGAAAGTTTAAACTTATTAACGAAGTTTATTTATGTAGGTTCAGGCCCATCAAAGAGAGGCGCATTTTGGGATTAAGAAAAGTTCTTCTTGGTTGAAAAATCTTTAGCGTCTAATGATTCGGTTCTTTTTAGTCGTATTATATTCTAACTATTTTCATTTAACATTCGTATATTTTTCGTATGTTTTTTGAAACGACAATTTGTTATTGAAACGATTACCTCGTAATAAAAAGAAAACAACCGAAAATAGTCCATACACGAGTAATAAAATATTCGGTCTTTGATAAAATTGCTCTTCAACAATATGAGCTTGAGATGAAAATAAAATATAAAATAGTTCAGTCATGCAATTATAAAAATATGTAATTAAACCCTTACTCCATATTTATACTCAGTTTGCAAAAAAATAAAATTGCAATTTTAATAGGCATTAATAATTTTATAAGTGTCAAAACATTCAATCACAAATTCAAAAAAATCAAAACGTTATACTGCAAAATTTAATTGCTAAACATTATTTGGCATGTCTGTCACAGCAGTGTCGAATGTCGAATAGTTTTGAGGATCCTGAAACTATTATATAAATTACTTTCATACTCTAATTTCATTATGATTGATATCTATCTATCTAACTGAAGTTGTCAAGAGCTTCACATATTTGGGTTCCACTATCAGCAACTCTGGAAGTTGCGAGGATGAGATTCGTAGACGTTGCGCCGTGACAAGATCCTCAGTGGAAAAACTCACAAAGATTTGGAAAGACCGCAGAATAACAAAAAACACGAAGGTTCGGTTAATGCGATGCTTGGTCTTTCCGATCTTTCCATATGGAGCTGAGACGTGCATGCTGAGGATACAGGATCGTCGGCAAATCGACGCACTGGAAATGTGGTGCTGGAGACGCCTGCTCAGAATACCGTGGACCGCGTACCGTACCAATATCTCTATTTTGAATGAGCTGAAGATCAGATGAGCTGAGCAGATACGAATCTTAAAGTTCTTCGGACACATCACCCGTAACGAGGATTCCATGGAACGACTGGTAGTGCAAGGGAAAGTTGAGGGCAAACGATCTCGTGGGCGCTCACCGATGGACAGACCTCATCAAATCTGTGACGCACTCCAGCATCAATGACTGCTCTAACTCTGCCAGACATCGAGCTACATGGCGACGTATCGCGATCACGACGGAGACAGAAAAAGTGACCGATACATGACCACGACCACTCTGCCAAGAGTGCACGACTAAGAAGTGGAGTCTAACTTAAAATTTATATTTTACAATGGTTCATCAGTTCATCATCCTAGTCAACCGTGTGTATCCTTGGTCTAAAAGCTTAAATTTCGCGCTTTACGACAACATCGGCACTGTTAGAATGTTATATAAAATTCTTGTAGGGCAAAATTGCCAGTACACGTAAATTTTTTACAGCATCCCTGAGATCTTGAGAATAGGTACTTAATAAAAATTCTACGATGTCGACACACAATTGGCGTTCTATATTTTGATAGCTTCGCGTTTACGCTTATGTGGTGTGCTGGAGGTTGTATGTTTTAAACGTTTATTTTATATTTATTTTACATGTAATGATGGTATGTATGTATCTTCACGCCAGGTCCCTAACGGGGTAGGCAGAGAGTGTAGAGCGCCAGATATCCCGGTTCTGACAAACCTCTCGTGCCTCGTCTACCTTCATCATTCTCTTCATACATGCACGCCGATTCCTAAGACTGTAATGATGGTAACTTACAACATATATTTTTATCTATCTACTAGCTGTGCCCGCGACTTCGTCCACGTGAGAAAAAATATGAAGTATCTACCCGGACGAAGTCGTGGGCGCAGCTAGTATAAAAGTTGCCTAAGTTACTTCTTATTACATCAGCTATCTGCCAGTGAAAGACCCGTCAAAATCGGAGACATTCAAATTCTATTTATTTGTATGTAGGTATGTATGTATGTATGGATGTATGGAGATAAAAGTAGCCTAAGTTACTCCTTGTCACATCAGCTATCTGCCAGTGAATATCCCATCAAAATCGGTCCAGCCATTCCCAAGATTAGCCCTGCCAAACAGACAGACTGACAGACAGACAAAAATTGAAATAAATGTTGTTTTGGTAAATGTACCGTGTATATATACATATGCATTTAGTAAAAAGCGGTTATTTTAACAGACTTACAAACATTTAGAGAATTACAAACAGACACTCCAATTTTATTTATTTGTATTTTTTATCTATTGCAATATAACTGAATCATTATTTGTATTTTTTTTATATTTTTCGCAAAAACACATGCTACTGTAATTAGAAATTAAAGACAAAATGGAACGAAAAAATTGACTTCGGGTAAGTTGACCAGTGACCTCGGTTATCTTAGGGTTCGATCGCAGGTTCAATTCCTGCCCGAAGTCAAATTTTTCTTTCCATATTTTTTCAATATCTGAATCCGTAGTCCAATGGTAGCAGATTACTAATGCTACGCTGTGGTCCTGGAAGGAACCGATTCCTTTGTATAGGTAAGTGCTGTTGAGATGTTTCGATTCTCTAATATCTCTTATCAGTCATCTTTGAAGTTTTAGAATGATGTGCTTAGACTCGCAATTTATGTAAATCGTGAATATCTGCGTGTTTGCTTGAATGCATGCAGAATAATCTATGCTGATCCCTTCGGGGAATACAGGCGTGAAGTAACTATTCATATTTCTATGCCAACTTATTATTTAAATTAAATTTAAACAAGTAATAAATATGACACCCCTATTTTTGCAGCTAGCTTTAAACTAATTATAATCGGAACTTAAAAATGGAGCAGAGTTCATAATCCCTATAATTTTGCACAAAATTTCGAAACAAGTTTACAACTTTGTCTGTCAAGAAATATAGCGGGATCTTTTAAGAGAATTTAATTACGGCAATTTATGACAAGAAAATGTTAGATACAAGCTTGATATAATAATTATTCTGTGTGAAAGTTTTCCGTCTAATTAAAACGGAATACTTGCGTCTAAGATGTACCTTCTCGCTGAATACTAAAATATTTTTTATTGAGTTGTTTATTTGTACGCGTTTATTTTTTATGTTATTGCACAAGTGAACTTCAGAAATTAAGGAAAATACGGAAAGGCAGGAATCGATCCTGCGACCTCAGGATAACCAGTCCAGCCGCTTTACCACTAAGCTACCGAAGTCCTACCACCACGTTTCACTAAGGTCAGCTTAGTGCTTAATTTTTCTTTCCAAATTTTTCTTTCCGTTTTTTCTTTAATTTCTGAAGTTCACTCGCATGTGTTATTGTGAAAAATAAATACTACAATTATTGCACAAGTACGTACTGGTGGTAGAGTTTCAGTGTAGGAACTCGAGAGTGTAGGCACCACCGCATTACCTAATCTATCTGCCGCCAAATGGTAGTGTTTAGCACTATCGTGTTCCGGTTAGATAGTAATGTATAGCATTAACGTTTTCGTAGGTTTTCGCGAGCTTCATACATTGTAGAAATTAAACTTGCGGATTTTCTCGCATTTTTAATTTCTACAATTTTTTTTTTGTTATACTCGTAACTATTACAGAAACATGACCATTAAGATCTCAGAGGTGGCAAAACATCTGCATTAAGACCTCTGGTTTTTGTGAAGATGTCTATCGGCTGCATTGCATACTTGCACAAAAAAATATACAGGCGAATTAGGAACCTCCTCCTTTTTGAAATCGGTTAACAAAATGATAACCATTGATGACTAATGATAAAGCCAAGCCGAACTACGGAGCGCGTATTTTAAAACATAAAATGTGTCAATAGAAAATTGAACTTGCTTCCTTGGCACCAACTCGCACAGTGACGAGCCAAACGGCCATTACAGTTAACACAAATCCTAATATCTTACCAATATCAAAAAGTTTCCAAACTTACTCGGATCAAAATTGACTTCGCAGTTTAACCATACATCTTTATTGGTTTAGTTTAACGGAACTATCATTCTGTTTTATTGCGAGATTGACATGGGGGAATGCATCCGAAACTTTAATATCTTTTGTTTTGTTAGTAATAAGATAATTGTTCATGGCATAAAAATTGTGAATTGCTAACAATACAATTATTTATTTATTGATTTATGCTTCTATGCACCTTGTACATATGGCGGACTTAATGCCACTAGGCATTCTCTGACAGTCAATCATGGGTTCATGAGAAAGCTTTGTGTAGGGTGCGGAAAATAATACATAAATGAAAATAATTACTTAGAGAAAAAAAAACGTTCATACGTTTTTTACAGTACATAAATACTTTATCGAATAATATTTAACGCTGTACTAAATATAACAATAGATACATGGATAATAAAATACATATTATTATGTATCTTCACGCCAGGTCCCTAACGGGGTAGGCAGAGAGTGTAGAGCGCCAGACATCCCGGTTCTGACAAACCTCTCGTGCCTCGTCTACCTTCATCATTCTCTTCATACATGCACGCCGATTCCTAAGACTTTTGACCCCACCATCAGACAGAACTCGACCTATTTGGTCATGGTAGGTCAGCCTTGGTCTTCCTGGGCCTCTGCAACCATCCACATTCGCATTGTATATCTGTTTAGTCATTCGCTCATTCGACATTCTTTCTATATGCCCGAACCATCGGAGCATGCCTTTTTTCATTTTTACACCGATACTATCATTCACACAAAGTCTCTTTCTTACATCTTCATTACGAACGCGATCGGTGAGTGATACACCGCAGATCTTGCGCAAAGATCTCATCTCGACCGCGTTCAACTTACTTTCATGCTCTTTCCTGCATACCCAGCTCTCGCTTCCATATAAAAGCGTTGGAGTAAGTACAGCATTATGTACGGCTAGTCGAGCCCGCTGGCTGAGATGTTTAGATTCTAGCAGCTTACCCAACGCTCCATTCACGCAATTCCCAGCAAGCACTCTTCTTTCTATGTCAGTGGTGTACCTACCATCCTTGCTAAAAGCACATCCATACATATTATATAACTATATAATAATAATTAAGTATGTTCACAGACAACAATTCAGCAGATGTAACTCGTAAGTTTTTTTTATGTTACGGAAGTAAGTGGCAAACAAGCAAGCAGTTCACATTGATGTTAAGTGATGACTGCAGCCTATAGACACCCACACAAAGACCGAGGTCATAATGCAGATGCGTTACCACTCCTGAAGCCTAAAGTGGCATAACACCTTAGGCCTCAGGAGTGGTAACGCATGTCTATGCTGGAAATTACAGGGCCGTAGGTACATTACCACCTGATCGGAACACGATAGTGCTGAACACTACCATTTAGCGGCAAGTATATTAGGTAATGCGGTGGTGCCTACGCCCGCGAGCTCCGTCACTGAAGCTCTACCACCAGTAAAGTGAATAATCATCACTTCAGCCGACAGACCTTCACAGCTGGACAAAAGCCTCCCAGAAAAATGCTCACTGTAGGTTTGTGTGCGTCATTCGGCGAGAATATGCAATTATCGCTACACTTATCAAGCGGATTGGTATCGCAGTGCCGGTTGTTATATTCTTTTTTTTTTAATGTAATGGAAATGGCAAACAAGCGTGCAGTTCACGTTGGTGTTAAGTGATAACTGCAGCCTATAAACACCCACACAAAGACCAAGGTCAAAATGCAGATGCGTTACCACTCCTGAGGCCTAAGATGTTATGCCTCTATGCCGGAAATTACAGGGCCGTACATTACCACCTGACCGGAACACGATAGTGCTGAACACTACCATTTAGAGGCAAGTATATTAGATAATGCGGTGGTGCCTACGCCCGCGAGCTCCGTCACTGGAGCTCTACCACCAGTAAAATAAATAATATAGTAAATAAATATGCTGCTGCTCATCCTATATTACTGTACTTACCGCTTATTGGAATGGTTTTACCGACCTTGTTGGTTGACTGGCTGCACTAACGGAAGAATTCTATTTACTAATGGGTGATGGGAATGTCACGTGCGAACACCTAAATGCAGAAAGAAAGATTGATCTCTCTTCTGAGGTCAAAAATATGTGGCTCTGACCATTTATGAACGCCGAGTGTGGCATTGGAAAACTTTTGAAAAACAAAAAAAAACTGCTCTTATCCCTTTACTTGAGGACGAAACTAGTAAGTCAGCGGAGCTAAACTAACTCAGAAGCGGCCACATACACTTGGAATTTCGATTTAAAATTGTATTTTTTGTTTATTTATTCGGGATTCCGTACATACACATCAAACACATACGTTAATTTCCAAACGCAGTGGTCACCACGCGGAATTTTGAATAGGAGAAAAACTGCGTAAGGAAAACGACTTTTTGTGTATGGTAGGCACATATACGAGTATTTGTATGAATTTTATTGCGTTCAAACAGAGAATATATAATAATACTTCGTATAGAATGGACACTTAGAAGTCCCGCCTAATTTCCCTTCCTGCAGCCCGCACCTCCCCCTGAGTACCATGCCGACAACCTCGTGCACTGAGGTTATGAGCGAGCAACTATGTGTGTGTGTGTAAAATACGTCCTGATTGATGTCTGTGTAGTAACCAAAACAAGCGTTTGTATGTATTGTTATGGTTTGTACTCGTTTGTCAAGAATATTCCAGTAAATGCTATCATCCATCAAGATATACTATTCCACGACTACTGATACTTATCCTAAACACCCATAACGAACTTCAAGGTTGAACTTGACTACGAAAGCTTGTAAGCTTCCTACATAAAGATCTTTTCGTATAAAGTGTTCATCCAAAGCTAGTTAAATATATATAAACTTAAAGCCTTCCTCAACAAACTACCATCCACTAAAGTTTTAGTATAATTTTGTGAGCCATAACTCCCTCAAGTTTGTGGTCCCATAACACTTCAGTCTAAACTGTCGAGCTGTAGAAAATAAATGCCATCACAAACTACTTCAATATCCTTCAAGAATATTGACCTCTTAAAACAATAGGTCCTAAATACTTAGACGCCTCCCTTAAAACTCATGCGTACGTGTTGGATAATAATGATCGTTTAAAAGCGGCCAAGTGCGAGTCGGACTCGGGCACAAAGGGTTCCGTACCATCATCTATAAAAGAAAATCACGTTTGGTATATTCATGTTTCTACCTTTACATTAACATAGAGTAAAAAATTGCTTAAAAATTAAATTATTGGACTGTTGTATGGGCTTTAATATTCACCTTATTTTTAATTTATTATTTATTTTCAAAAGTAATATACAACAAATATTCTGTGAAAATTGTAAACTTCTACCTGCTACCATTATTTTAATATTGATACGAAATACGAATAAATACGAAAAAAACACGTTCAGTGTATAAGGACCCCTCTATATATTTTCATTTATTAATTTTTAGTATTTAATAAAATACATTTCAGCTTTCTAGCTATAACGGTTCATGAGATACAGCGTGGCGACATACAGACAGACAGACAGCGGAGGTTTAGTAATAGGTTCCGGTTTTTACCTTTTAGGTACAGAACCCGAAAAAACGTATGAGCGTTTTATTCTTTCAGCGAGTTAGGAATTGGAAACTAGTAATGTCGTTTGTATTTCATTTGTATAAATATTCTGAATGTAGTCGTGACTTGTTTTGCTAATGCCACACAATTTCCGATTGTAACGGATGGTTTCGCAAGTGAAATATAGGCTTTGTAAGTGATGTAACGAAAACGAATACATCCTTCCTAAGATATACTGTAGAATTTTGTAATAAAATTCCATTAAATATTACCTAATATCATCATCATTTCAGCCAAAAGACGTCCACTGCTGAACAAAGGACTCCCCCAAAGAATATCACAACGAACGGTCCCGGGCCGCCCTCATCCAGCGATTGCCCGCTACCTTCACCAGGTCGTCGGTCCACCTCGTGGGGGGCCTGCCTACACATCGTTTTCCGGTACGTGGTCGCCACTCTAGAACTCTTCTGCCCCAACGGCTGACAGTTCTGCGAGCTATGTGCCCTGCCCACTGCCACTTCAGTTTCGCTATTCGGTGGGCTATGTCGGTTACTTTGGTTCTCATGCGGATCTCCTCATTTCTGATCCGATCTCGCAGAGAAACTCCGAGCATAGCCCTCTCCATTGCTCAGAGAGCAGTGACCTTGAGCCTTCTTATGAGGCGCATAGTGACCTAACTTACCGAATATACTTACCGCTAAATGGTAGTGTTTAGCACTATCGTGTTCCGGTCAGGTGGTAATGTACGGCCCTGTAATTTCCGGCACAGAGGCATAACACCTTTGCCCTCAGGAGTAGTAAAGCATCTGCATTTTGACCATGGTCTTTGTGTGGGTGTCTATAGGCTGCAGTCATCACTTAACATGTGAACTGCATGCTTGTTTACAACTACCATAACATAAAAAAAAAGATATCACTATACTTACCGAGAGTAAGTTCAAAACATATATAAAACGGACACTTTGTAAAAATGCTTACAATAAACTGACTGACTATCTAAAGGATAGAGATGCTTGGCATTTGGCTGATCTAGCTCCACAAGAATCATAGGGTTATTGGATAATTGTAAAATTATTCTTAAGATATTATTTTCAGACATTCGCTTAACCTGTGGAAACTCATCAAATTATCCTATGGCATCCCACACGATCATTTTTTCGGGATAAAACTATCCTATATGTTAATCCAAGTTACCATCTATGTGTGTGTATAATTTCATGGAAATCGGTTCCGCAGTTTTTGCGTGTAGGAGTAACAAACAAACTTTCGCATTTATAATATTAATAGGATATGATTGACGTTACATGTGCGTCTATTGTCACCTATTCACCATTTTATTTTTAAAGAAAAAATGGAAAGAAAAATTTGACTTCAGGCGAGACTCGAACTCGCGACCTACTGGGAATCTAGTCCAGCCGCTCTTCCAATTGAGCTACTGAAGCCCTGCCCGATTTGTCAAATCTTTCCTTCACATCCATTGCATTGCTTTATGGTAGCAGCAGCGCCATCTATTACCAACTATGCTAGTTAGGCAAATATGCTAGTTTAAAAATAAAATATATTTCACAAGCATGTGTTAATTGCGAAATAATATAAAAACAATTATTAAGGGTAAAAGAGACTTCTTTACGATATTCATTAAACTGAAAAGTCTATTATATCGGTTGCCTAACTAGCATAGTTGGTAATAGATGGCGCTGCTGCTACCATAAAGCAATGCAATAGATGTGAAGGAAAGATTTGTTAAATCGGGCAGCGCTTCAGTAGCTCAATTGGAAGAGCGGCTGGACTAGATTCCCAGTAGGTCGCGAGTTCGAGTCTCGCCTGAAGTCAAATTTTTCTTTCCATTTTTTCTTTAAAAATAAAATATATTTCACAAGCATGTGTTAATGCGAAATAATATAAAAACAATTATTCACCATTGTTTACATAGTTATTAATGCCGTAACATAACGGACTCATGTAATCCCAAATGATAAATAAACTAAACAAACAAAAAAACGAAATAATATACTGCTTAAAACTTCAGATATCTTAAGTCCTTATTCCAAAAAATTATAGGATTGCATTACGAAATGTAGTTCCACAAAAGAAGCAACGCGCAGTCATCAAATAATGCCCACGAGCTGTGTTAGAGTTCTTCAATAAATTGAAATAAAATGCTAAAGATTTCTCATCATCCATCGACATATGTTTATAATAAATTATCCTACTGATTTGACGCGTATCAGAATGTATGGAAGTTAATATGTATTACGTTAAACTCATATCATGCTAATTTTGAAAGCGTTCTGTAAAGACGCGGGTGATGTTGCTGGGACGTGATTCTGAATTAATTTTAATAAAACACCATCAGGTGTTTTCTGTAATCTATACAGCTAATATAAAAAAGAGGAAATAGTGCATCAGGCTTATGCAAGGAGCATCATTTTTGACTAAGAGGAAAAACAGCTCAAGACTCAAGTGTAGCACTTATTTACGTCTATAACAGTACCAAATACTCAAACGTCACTCAAATCTAAGTGGGACTTATAAGTCTTCTGTCTTTATAAAACACGTTCAAATGATAGAGATTTGAGGGTGGCTTAAAATTGAGTGACGTTTAAGTATTCGGCCATAAGCTTTTTTTATGTAACGGAAGTGGCCAACAAGTATGCAGTTCACATTGATGTTAAGTGATCACTGCAGCCTATACACACACAAAGACGAAGGTCAAAATGCAGATGCGTTATTACTCCTCAGGCCTAAGGTGTTATGCCTCTATGCCGGCAATTACAGGGCCGTACATTACCACCTAACCGGAACACTATAGTGCTGAACACTACCATTTAGCGGCAAGTACATTAGGTAATGGGGTGATGCCTGTGTGTGGGTGCGCTCTGTCACTGGAGCTCTACCAATATAAGTATATTTTTATGTAATAATGGTGGAAAGCTGGAATCGGGACGTGATGACCCACCATCCATTAGCAGGAGAATTTTATTCTTCTGGAATAGAATTCTTCCACTGGTGCAGTCAGTCGAACGAACAACGGCGGTCAAACCATTCCAATAGGTAGAAGGTAAATGCAGTAACGCAAAATGAGCAGCAGAGTCCTGTAATAAAACTAATACCACTACGATCACCAATTTACATGCCAAGAGTGGCGATTATGGCATATCCCCTTTATGGGGAGGCTTTGGTCTATTTCGTCCAGAAGCAGAGCAGACATCTTTCGGTTATCATAGTGAATGGTGGTAAACAAGTATGCAGATCACATGAAAGATAAGTGAATGCTACAACTTCTATAAATCTTAACAAAAACGGGAGTTTTAAATACAGATACGTTGCCACCCCTGAGGCACAAGTTCCTCCGTGATAGTTATTACGGAGCCCTATAGATTATTACTATCTAACCGGAACAAGATGGCGCTGATCACTTCCATTTCGAGGCAGATAGATTATGGAATGTGGTGGTGCCTACGTCCTACAACTCTAATATTGGAAAATATTGGAAATTATAGTAAAAAAAGATGAACAAAAGAGAAAAAAAAAACCAAAAAAAGATACAAAATGTTCTAAATGCGCCATAAAAACAGGCAAATAAAAATAAGAAATATTAATAAAACAAAAAAAATGTGTGTATTTTACCTCTTTCAGCGAGTTTCCCCGCGTACCAGAATTTCCATTTAGGATTACACCCCCCACGCTTCGGGGGCTGAGAGGCCCAGGGTACGAGGATTCGCCTCATTTTCCGAACCATCCCCCCATCATTTGCATCATCCCTCTCTCCGCGCGAAGCGCAAAAGAGGGAGGGATGATGAAGATGATGGGGGGATGGTTCGGGGTATTAGTATGTGGAAAATATTGCAGTTGTAGGATAATGTTAGATTCTATGGCTACATTAAATTCGTCTCTTTTATTTAATAGTAAAGTTAAAAATTAATATTCAAGGACTATGGCGATAGAAAAGAAACAAATATGAAATTGATGTACATCTACCTATAGTTTTCAATGTGTCACAAATGTACCGAGCCTAAATAAACAGACACCCCACATGTACCCATAAGCAATCAATCCCCGATCAGCGACCGTAATTAAAATAATGACGTCACAAATTAAGATTAGATTAAAGGATCCGCAGCGCTTTGAACAAACTTTGTCCGAATGAAGTTTGTCCGAACAATTATCGAATTTATGTTAGTCTCCCTCGTAACTGTCGAGCAAAACTAAATCTAACTGAACCGGGAAACTTTATCAATATTTACTTATCCGACTAAATTGGACAGCAAAGATGGAGCATAAATTTTGTCTTGTCGAATGTTCCAGACTTAAATGGGATGTTGTTTTTTTTGAAGCAAAATAGGTTTATTCTGTAGAACAGTTTTGTCGTAACCTTTAAGCGAGAACTTAACTGTTCAATTTAGTTTCAGTGTTAAGTTGTTATAAAGGTTAAGAATCGAGATAAATTCGTGTTTTTTTTTTCAAATAACATTGTTTTTTATGCCTTTAGCACATTGCAGGTATAAATATTAGATAAACTGTTGACATGAAAAGAAGATCGAGTGCAAATTATTATGTAAGTACAGCAAAGTGTGTGGTAATCTTTTAGAGTGTGAAATTTTAAGCTCGCTTCATAAACTGCCGGATGGTAGGCAGGTTTGCGTCAATGTGCAAGTTTTTATTACGTACGTACCAAGGCGCGCCTACGGCTCTACGTAAGAATCGATTCTGCAAAGTTTGAAGCTTGTTGTAAGAGCGTGATAAATATCAAGAACACACATGCAATGCATCCGCAGCTGAATTTTAGTTATCAATCATAGGAAATCCTCCCAAATGGAAAAGTGATTGATTTGTTAACCCGGATATTCGACAATGACGTAGTTTGTGACCTGCATTGTTTTGCTTTAGTTTATAGCCTGGGTTCTGAGTGGTGAGTGATAGCGTGGACTAAAGCATCAAATTTACTTTATGAGTAAAACTGCAAACGGGCTTGTAAATACTGGGCAGACGCGGTTAGTATTAAAAATATGTATAGGGGTCTACGTGTAGGGTTTATTAAAATGACCTAGAAGTTTTAATAATATTATTTTCCTAATCTCAATCGTTAGAAAGATAAATTAAATTATTTTAATTTATTATATAAACCTGTTTCAATTATTTTAATGTTAAGATCTATTTCGAAACTCTATATGGGACCTCTTGACAAGATAAATACATTTGTGTTACAGCTATATACAGTCTACTTGTGTAAAAAATTCCTAGTCACTAGCCGCTTCAGCGCGATTTAGCAACAAACAAAAAAAACAAACAAACATCCATACTTTCACATTTTTTTTTTATGTAATTGAAGTGGCAAACAAGCATGCAGTTCACATTGATGTTAAGTGATGACTGCAGCCTATAGACACCCACACAAAGACCAAGGTCAAAATGCAAATGCGTTACCACTCCTGAGGCCTAAGGTGTTATGCCTCTGTGCCGGAAATTACAGGGCCGTACATTACCACCTGACATGAACAGGATAGTGCTGAACACTACCATTTAGCGGCAAGTAAATCAGGTAATGCGGTGGTGCCTACGCCCGCGAGCTCCGTCACTGGAGCTCTACCACCAGTAAAATAAAAAGTATAGTAGCAGTAATATACAGCGAATGACTAAACAGATATACAATGCGAATGTGGATGGTTGCAGAGGCCCAGGAAGACCGAGACTGACCTACCATGACCAAATAGGTCGAGTTCTGTCTGATGGTGGGGTCAAAAGTCTTAGGAATCGGCGTGCATGTATGAAGAGAATGATGAAGGTAGACGAGGCACGAGAGGAATGTCAGGACCGGGATATCTGGCGCTCTACACTCTCTGCCTACCCTTTAGGGACCTGGCGTGGAAATACATACATACATAGTAATATACAGTCTTTATATCCGCAGAAGTAATATACGCTTTCACACAAGTTACATGACCTCTCGAACAATATAACTTGTATTGTGATTTGACTTAGATATGGAACAGCTCTAGTCTCCAGTGGCAATTTCGAATTTGAATTGTTGCTGTCGACTGCTTGAAAAGTTTTCCATGGACAAGGCAATAGAAAAGAATAATATTTATTGACATACCTTTGTTTTGATATTTTAGAAGGCAGTTCAGTGAGTCGCTTGATTGCTTCATATCGTTCGAGGTTCGTTTTCCAAATGAGCCCAACTCATTAAACACAAATGCAAAGTTCGTATTTAAAAGGTTTGGTGGGACATTGAGTCTAGTATTTCCAAAAGGTTATTATTCCACCCACTCTACCACCCCACCCCACTTTACTCGAAGTTGTTGACGATATGTATACCTGGGACAAACGGTCCAGATAGGTCAGTCCAACTTCGAAAAAGAGGTCAATCGCCGAATTTAACCCTGTTGGGCAGCGTTCGGGAAGCTATATATTTTCGTCTGACTTAGCGCAGTGTCTCAAGAAAAAGGTTTTTGACCAGTGTGTGTTGCCAGTGATGACATATGGAACAGAAAAGCGGTCGCTCACTATGGGCCTCATTAGAAGGCTCAAGGGCACTCAAAGAACAATGGAATGAGCTATGCTTGAAGTTTCTCTGCGAGATCGAGGAGGGTCGTATGAGAATCAAAGTTACCGACATAACTCACCGAATAGCGAGACTCAAGTGGCAGTGGGCAGGGCACACAGTTCAAAAAACTGACGGCTGTTGTAGCATAAAAGTTTTAGAATGGCGACCACGAAGACGAAGCGTAGGCAGCCCTCCACAAGATCTTTGAGTTCATCGTGAACATACAGACGCCGCCCAGGGCTTTGTTTTATAATATGTATAGACAGAGAATAGTATAACTACAAAAACAACCGTACCTTTTACCCCTTAATAAAATTAATCTACATCCTAAAAATAGGAAACATTAAAATATACCACCGTATTCTTCATCCGCGATTTCAAAGCGTATAACGAATTAATTAAAGTAATATAAACTTTTAACTTAGCAACATCAATACAAAGTTTGTCAATATTTCGGTTGTGCCCCAGTATCCGACACTCATTGATTGGGCTACCCGTTCAAGCGAGAAATAAAGTTGGGCGACAATCCACGTCCCCAAGGGATCAAACTAGGGTTGCCAACTTTCCCAGCCGCCATAACCGGACAACAAATTTAATTGGATCATACCTACTTGGTCAAAATCGAAAAAAAAGCGGTAAATATTAATGAAAAAGGTTTTCTTTGAAGTTGGTTTGTTCGCCAGGTTTTGGGTTACTACTTTGTACAGTAGCAACATTTTTCCTAATCTACCCTCTGTTTTGAAACTTTTTGTAACGAGTTTTAGCACTAAGATATTTGTAAAAGTTTTTTTATTTTTTTTTTATTTATGTTATGGAAGTGGCAAACAAGCATGCAGTTCACATTGATGTTAAGTGATGACTGCAGCCTATAGACACCCACACAAAGACCAAGGTCAAAATGCAGATGCGTTGCCACTCTTGAGGCCTAAGGTGTTATGCCTCTGTGCCGGAAATTACAGGGCCGTACATTACCACCTGACCGGAACACGACAGTGCTGAACACTACCATTTAGCGGCAAGTATATTAGGTAATGCGGTGGTGCCTACGCCCGCGAGCTCCGTCACTGGAGCTCTACCACCAGTGAGTTATTGTAACTTTTCACATCCTTCTCTAACTTAAAAAAACTGAAGTTAGAGAAGGATGCGAAATGTTACAATAACTTTAACCTTAGCATATATTTATATTATCTTGGTGCAAACAAGCCTAAGTGTTTAAAAGGTTGGTTTACTATCAACAAACCCCTGAAGAGGATCGTGTGATCGAAACCGGTTGGGTAAATAAATAATAAATAGTAGTAATAATTAATAAATTAATTCTAGTGGAACCCAATGTATGCCCCGCCCCACCTGCCCGCCTGCCGCGCTTTTCACGTTGTGCAGCTTCAGTCACTAAAGTTCAGTCTGCGCTGCGGCAGTCGTGCTATGGTAGGTACTTCACGCCGCGCGTCACGTTCTTACTATAATACTTGCTGACCGGACAAATTGAGTCCGGTCGAACGTAAGCGACCTGACCCCAACAATTCCTTCTAAAACCCAACAGTCCGGTCGAAAACCGGATGGTTGGCAACCCTGGATCGAACCGATACACAATATTAGCGGAGAAAGTTCTAAAAAGTAATACAGAGCATTCATTGAATATGTTTTTAAGGTGCTTTATGTACGTAATTTATATACATTACTCACTTGCTCACTTCCCTATAAAATGGCTGAGGCAGCCATTGCCCTAATGGCTGCCACATGCGTTATACTTGTGAACGGGTGCTGATGATGATCTGTTCTGGTTTGCAGATATTTGTTAATGTTAAAGTTATTGTAACATTTCACGTCCTTCTCTAACTTTAAAGATTTTAGATTAGAGAAGGATGTGAAATGTAACAATAACTTTAACTCATAGAGCAACACGGGCCACCAGCCGCGGCGGACTGGAGTGGACAGTAGCCATAGCGTTTATTACCGATGCAAAACAGTCTGACATTTTTGACACCCACGCACACTACAAAAATCGTCTTTTACTACGAAACTCACACCTTGACTTAAACAAAATACAGAAACAACTTCACGCACACATTTAAACATTTAGGCGACAGGTATAGGCCCATTTGGGCCTATACTTTGACAGAGGGGAAAGCCTGCATATGGCTACTCTCCTCCGGTGTGGCTCTATGCTTTAACTTAACAAATATTTTGGCGCAACCCAGGCTAACTTTATTGTTTCAATTTTAGTTTACTAATCGACTATTCATGTATCATGACTATTATTAATTTTTATGCAATTATAAACTTTGAACTGCAGCCATGCCATTTATTGTCAACCTATACTGAAACGCTACTAACTTTGTTTCGTTTCCTCATACGCGCTGTCATATAAGACAAATGAAACAGAGTTTTGGCCGCGCCTAAATTGAATCGCAGTACGATATCATGGTACGGGCCCTGAACTTTGAATACAACCCAAAATTACATACCTACACATTGCAGTTTAATTGTTTTATGTCTGAAGGTTGACAGACAAGCAAACGGGCCACCTGATGGAAAGTGATCACCGTCGCCTACGAACATTTGCAACACCAGGGGAGTTGCCAACGCGCTGCCAGCCCTGAAGGACTCTTTTAACGCCATTTTTGAAAAACCCCATATTGTAGCACCTAGGGAACACCTGGGAGGGAAGTTCGTTCCACAATTTACACGTAGTGAGTGTTATTTTCCAATACTTGTGCAATAATACAAAGACTCACTGATAAAAGTCGTTTTGTAAACATAGGTGATAATACTAAGACTCATAGACAACAAAGCCGTTTTGAAAGAACCTCAGGCACAGCCGCATTACCTAATCTATTCGATATTACGTGAACTGAATGCACCATTGATGCTTTCGCATAAAAGTATATTGTTCGAGCATCTTGAGTTTTATTATCGAACAAATTCCATGTTACTGAATCACAGCAATCGCCTTTCAGTGGCACGCTGAAGACGTTTCAATAACGATTTAAAATTTCAATAGCTACCGTTCTCGGTTCTGTTACATTGCAACCGGTTGAATGGAATATTTAAAGGCGCATACTTTATTAATATATATTTTTTTGAATGAATAAAAGAAATGGTAATGCGGTTAATGCGATGAATAAAGAAGGTTAGCGGATCGCTTATTCCGTTTTGCAATTTTTTTTGTGCTGAGCGATTGTAAGATGTTTTCCTACAAATCTCACTGTTTCAACTTTCACACTTTTACATATACCTAAACTTTTCTATATGATAATATCTCTTAATAATAACATATATTTTATTGAGAATTAAAATAATAATTATATATTGTATGTAACGACTAAGCTTGCAGTTCACAGTGATTTTAAGTGATAACTGCAGCCTATGGACACCCACACAAAGACCAGATTTCAAAATGCAGATGCGTTGCCTCCCATGAGATTTAAGTTGTTGTGTCTCTGTGATAGTGATTGCGGTGCCATACATTACCATCTAACTAGAACACGATAGTGCTGAACACTACCATTTGGCGGCAGATAGATTGGGTAACGCGGTGGTGACTACCCCCTCAAGAACCTGCACTGGAACTCTACTATCAGTAACTAGTAGTAGGAACTTAAACTTCTTCGATGGAATGTGTCCAGATCGAGTTTTGGGTGCTCATTCGATGTCTACTGCATTTATCATAATAAACAAAGGTATTCGAGCAGGCTGACATTGAATGGTTTCATACCTCAATTACAGAGGGATTATAGTCTTAATATTCGATACAAACCCTCAGACAGATAAGCATTGCTAAGAGCCAGAGGAGATAAAATGGTTAATTCGCAGAGCGATTGTAGTCTTACCCCCTTATTCATAAACGTATTTTAGCTAAAGTGTTGCTAATCTCTGCTTTGTCTTTTTCTATCCTGCACATTTGACAATGCAACTGACAAAGACAAAACATTTTATAGCTAAAACGTATCTAATGTACGTTTATGAATAAGGGGGTACATGTTCAATACAGACCCGCAGACAATTAAGCCTTGCTAAGAGCCAGAGGAGATATAATGGTTAGGTCACAGAGCGCTTATAGTTTGAATGTTCAATACAGACCCGCAGACAATTAAGCGTTGCTAAGAGCCAGAGGAGATAAAATGGTTAGGTCACAGAGCGCTTATAGTCTGAATGTTCAATACAGACCCGCAGAAAATCAGTGGCATTGCTAAGAGCCAGAGGAGATAAAATGGTTAGGTCACAGAGCGCTTATAGTCTGAATGTTCAATACAGACCCGCAGAAAATCAGTGGCATTGCTAAGAGCCAGAGGAGATAAAATGGTTAGGTCACAGAGCGCTTATAGTCTGAATGTTCAATACAGACACGCAGAAAATCAGTGGCATTGCTAAGAGCCAGAGGAGATAAAATGGTTAGTTAGCATGGTTAGTTCCAGTGATGGGGCTCACCGGCGTAGTGTTATTTGTGAAACCGTAAACCTGGTTTAGTATCTCAGATTTTTTTAACTCAAATCCCAAAAAATCGCATATTTAGCAGCAACAACATTATATATTAAAAGCCACTGCAAGAGTCACCTAAAAAAAACAATTCATTTAAGCTGCATTCACATAGTATTGTGGAAACACACCGAAGTCCATAACCTCCTTGATTATATTATGGCCTTATCGACGTCGTGTATACGTTTTAGTGAACATTATTGTAAATTGTATTTTAGTATTGAGACAGTAGGGTTTAGTTTCCATGATGAGTGATGTATCGAAGTGTCAGCTAGCGGAGTAAGTTTGATGGGGCTCGCGTGTCGGTGGCCGAGACAGCTGACTTTAGTTGGCTAGTGGAGCAGATGGTGTGGTGCAAGGTAAAGGAGAAGTAGAATAATACTGTCACACAAATATAATAATTTTCTCTGATTATTTATGGTAAATTATTGGAGCTTATAAAGGCATAGGCATCACCGCATTATCTAATCTATCAGATGCCAAATGATAATATTCAGCATTATCGTAATCCAGTTAGGTAGTAGTGTATGCAAAAATATCAAAGGAGCAAACAACTTAGTCCTCAGGGTTGGCAACACATATGCATTTTGACTGTCGGATTTTTTATAGATATCTATAGGCTGCAGTATTTTCAAATACCATCAAGCACCGCGTCCTTATTTGCAACCCGCAGCACATAAAAAACGCGTTTTGCACGTCAAAATGAAGTAATGTGTCAAAGGTTTGATAGATACGGACTATTTACATGGGAAAATGAAATTGTGAGTTACTATTTCCCTTCAATTTCTTCATATTTTCTTACCTTTTAAACCTTTCCTGGACTTCTAAAAATCATTCAAAATGAAAATTAGCCAAATCGGTCTAGCCGTTCTCGAGTTTTAGCGAGACTAACGAACAGCAATTGATTTTATACATATAGATAGTATACATTATGTATATGTAGTAAGTAGTAAATGATGATGATCATTATTTCAGCCGGAAGATGTCCACAGCTGGACAAAAGTGACCCTATATAATCGCCACGCTTGGCATGTGATTTGGTAATCGCAGTGGCGTTCATCGCAAAACCCTATGGCCCACCTCGCGTGTAAAACTAAGAAGAGTTGTACTAAAAAAATCATCATCATCATATCAGCCATTAGACGTCCACTGCTGAACATAGGCCTCCCCCAAGGACCTCCATGCCGACCGATCGGAAGCGACGTGCATCCAGCGGGTACCTGCAGCCTTGATCAGGTCGTCGGTCCATCTTGCAGGTGGACGTCCTACGCTGCGTTTGCCGATACGTGGTCTCCACTCGAGAACCTTTCTGACCCAGCGGCTATCGGTTCTCCGAGCTATGTGCCCTGCCCATTGCCACTTCAGTTTGGAAATCTGCTTGGCTATGTCAGCGACTTTCGTTCGCCTACGGATCTCCTCATTTCTGATTCGATCCAGTAGGGAAACGCCGAGCATAGCCCTTTCCATTGACCGCTGAGTGACTTGGAGCTTTCGCACGAGACCCATAGTGAGAGACCACGTCTCGGCACCGTAGGTCATCACCGGTAGAACGCACTGGTTAAAGACTTTCGTCTTCAAGGACTGCGGGATGTTTGACGAGAAAACGCTCCTTAACTTCCCGAACGCTGCCCAGCCGAGTTGGATTCGGCGAATGACCTCTTTCTCGAAGTTCGACCTGCCTAGTTGTATGGTATGTCCTAAATAGACGTAGTCGTCGACAACTTCGAGCATCGAGTTCCCAACGGACACTGGAGTGGGCGATACAAGGTTATTGAACATGACCTTGGTCTTATCCATGTTCATTTTAAGGCCCACTCTTTGGGACACTCGATTGAGGTCTTCGAGCATTGTGCTGAGATCTTCCAGCGACTCTGCCATGACTATAATATCGTCGGCAAACCGAAGGTGAGTGATGTATTCGCCGTTGATATTGATGCCTAGTCCTTGCCATTCCAGGAGCTTGAAGGCGTCTTCCATTGCATTGGTGAAGAGCAGAGGTGAGATGACATCTCCCTGTCTTACTCCCCTCTGCAAAGGAATCGCCTTCGTGCATTGGTCCTGTACTCGGACTGACATGGTGGCGTTTTTATACAGACACTTCAACACTTCGATATACCGATAGTCAATGTGGCAACGCTGTAAAGACTGCAGCACAGCCCATGTTTCAACCGAATCAAAGGCTTTCTCATAGTCCACGAACGATAAGCATAATGGCCGGTTATACTCCTCGGCTTCTGTATAACCTGCCGCAGCGTGTGTATGTGGTCTATGGTACTATAGCCTTTTCGGAAACCGGCTTGTTCGGGAGGCTGGAAGTCATCAAACCTGCGAGCGAGACGGTTCGTGATCACCCTCGAAAACAGCTTGTAGACATGGCTCAGAAGCGAGATGGGTCTATAGTTCTTCAATAGGGCTTTATCACCTTTTTTGAAGAAAAGCACCACCACGCCTCTGTTCCATGCTTCTGGCGTAGTACCTTCGAATAGGACGGAATTAAAGAGCTTCTGAAGGACTTTCAGTAACGGTGATCCACCCGCTTGCAGAAGCTCTGTAGTGATTCCGTCCTCTCCAGGCGCCTTGTTGTTCTTAAGCTGTTTGAGGGCCATCCTAATCTCGTACAGGCTGATGTCCGGGATATCTTCGGTATAGTGTCGGGTTAATTTGGCTCTCGGGTCTCTAACCAAATCAGAGGCAGGTTGTGCGACCGAGGTATATAACTGCCCATAGAACCTCTCGATCTCCCGCAATACCTCAGGCTTAGTCGACGCTAAACTGCCGTCCTCTGTCTTCAGCTGCATCAGCCGGCTCTGTCCAATAGACAGATCCCTTGCAAACACTTTGGAGCCCTTGTTTCTCTCTATCGTTTCCTCAACACATTTTGTGTTGAAGGATCTGATATCGTGCCGCAAGGACTGTTGGATCTGTCTATTAAGTTGCCGGTATTTTTCAGCTTCATCAGAGGTCTGCAGTGTCATTGAGCGTCGTTCTGCCATAAGGTTGAGGGTTTGATCGGTTAGTTTGTGAGGTCTATTTTGTCGGCGAGTTTTAAAGTATTTATACCCCACCGACTGGACAGTTTCTACCAACCTGTCATTCATATCGTCCACTGAGATGCAATCCTCCAGGCAAGCAAAGCGATTTTTCAATTCGAGCTGAAAGCTCTCGGGGTTTTGTATGTGAGAAATAGTAGGTCGGAGCGTAGACTTCATTAGACGAGATCTTTCGATCTTGATGTTTAAATTCAATGTACCCCTAACCATTCGGTGATCACTTCCGGTTTTCACCCTGTGAATCACGGAGACATCATTGAATATGTGTTTCTTGTTGGTCATAATGAAGTCTATCTCATTTTTTGTGGAACCGTCTGGGCTCATCCAGGTCCATTTCCTATGAGGCGGCTTCTTGAAAAAGGAGTTCATCATAAAAAGTTCCTCCTTCTCCAGAAAATTGGCCAGCCTCTGGCCCCTAGGGTTCCGATTCCCACATCCAAATTGCCCCACTCTCAGCTCATTATCGCATCCCTTGCCCAGCTTTGCGTTGAAGTCTCCCATTACAACAGTGAAATACGTTTTGGAAGTATGTATGGCCCTACTTATGTCCTCATACATAGCTTCCACCTCGTCGTCCGGGTGTGCCGAGGTCGGTGCGTAGACCTGGATAACCTTCAAGGAATATCTCTTGGATATTCTGAGTATCAGGTACGCGACCCTACTCGACACACTCGTGATGCATTCAATGTTGTTAACGAGAGACTTGTGAACGATAAACCCGACACCACCTTGGGACTGCTGGTCGCCCTCCCGGTAGTAGAACAAGTTGCCAGACTTCAGGGTTATCGTGTCCTCTCCCTCTCTACGGACTTCAGATAGACCTAAGATGTCCCAGTGCAACTTGTTCAATTCTTCTTCCAGCTCAGCAATTTTCTCGTCTGTCCTTAACGTGCGTGTATTGTAGGTTACCAGTGATAACCTACGTCGGTTTTCCGTTGTGCATGCCGAAGTCGTTTGACGGAAGCGACTCACCCGGAGATTCTTAGCACCCCTGGCTCCAGAGCTCGACCAGCGCCCGTCTACGCCGGTTTTGCTCCTGGAGCCGCCGGGCACTTGGGGCCTTTTCCTCGTCTGCATTTCCATCTTGGGGGGGTTTAGACCATAACCCGCCACGCTGGTCCAGTGCGTGTTGGCAGGTCGCCAGAGCCTCGTTTGTTATGTAGCAGGGTGCACCACGTGCAGGTGAGGTTGGCTTGGGTCTCGATGGTGTTGGTTGAGACCCCTTACACCCCTACTAAAAAAATAGTAGGTAGTAAAAATATTACACCCGATATTTGCACCCTTCCATTTGGACCGGTCTGTATATTATTATGTATAAATGAAATATGTTTTATCTATACTTCTATACTAATATTATAAAGCTGAAGAGTTTCTTTGTTTGTTTGCTTGTTTGCATGAACGCGCTAATCTCAGGAACTACTGCTCCGATTTAAATTCTTTCAGTGTTAGATAGCCCATTTATCGAGGAAGGCTTTAGGCTTATAACATCACGCTAAGATGAATAGGAGAGGGGTAACATTGCAACCGCGTGAAGCCGGGGGCGGTCCGCTAGTTTATTAATAAAATAATAATAATCTTATGTCAATCGGAATTATTATGAAAATACCGAAAAAACCCTAGTCACAGAAATAAAAGTAAATTTAAAGATTACAATAGGCGATACAAATTAATTATTAAACTAACTCAAAAATCACAAAATATTTACTACATTAACAGTTCTACAAATCGAGCAAAGGCAACTTGGGCAATAATCAACAAATCAAAGCAAAAAGTACCTTCTAATACCACACCATCGTTAAATATTAATGGAGTGGCCGGCCATCAGTGATCCGAAAGAAATTGCAACATTATTTAAAGATTATTTTATTGACTTACCAACAATCCAAAATAGTGTCAAAGATGTTAACTATTATTATAATTCATTATCTAGTCATCTTAATTCAATTTTTTTTTCTCCTACTATACCTCTTGACATTTATAAAATAATTAAATCTCTAAAAAATTCAGAAAGTTCGGGCTATGACGGTTTGTTTACTAAAATATTTTTTTTTATTTCCCCGATCATCTCATATGTTATAAATCTGTGCATTGAACATGGATTCTATCCACATCAGTTAAAGAAGGCTGTTATAAAACCACTGCATAAAAAGAAAGATAAATCAATAATCAACAATTATAGACCAATAGCACTACTTCCAATATTTTCAAAGGTCTTTGAAAAAGTTATTTTTAACGCTTTTTACTCTTTTTTGGACTCTAACAATATTTTAGCTGCAGAATTCAGAAAAAATAAATCAATGAATATGGCAATTTATAATCTGCTTTCTGCGATAATGCCCAAAATTGATAACAGAACTCCAGTTGCAGCTTTGTATCTCGACCTTACTAAAGCTTTCGACCACGTGGACTACGATATACTTTTACAAAAACTATATAAATATGGTATTAGAGGTAATGCTTATAATTTAATTAAATCTTATTTATCAGACAGAAAGCAATATACTGTAGTCTCAATATTGTCTTTAGTAGATAAAAGTATTGTCCATTATGAATCTAACGGTCAAATACTCAAACGTCACTTAAATCTAAGTGGGACTTAAAAGTCTTCTGTCTTTATAAAACACGTTCAAACGATAGAGATAGCGCCACATTTGGGCGTCGCTTAAAATTGAGTGACGTTTGAGTATTCGGCCATAAGTGTAGGAAAATAATAACGGGAGTGCCCCAAGGCAGCGTCTTAGGCCCTCTACTTTTCAACATATATGTTAATCACCTTCCCAAAGTAATTGATAGTCATATTACGATGTTTGCAGATGATACGACTATTTTATTTACAAATAAAAATCTAGTTGACTTAAAAAGTGACATAATTTCCACACTGCCATCTTTGGTTGACTGGTTTAAATTGAACAACCTACAATTAGATTGAAATAAAACAAAAATTATGACATTTAGGCAAAGAAAACGTGACAGTCCAAATATTAATATCAATTACGAAGACAGTACCATCTATGAAATAGACTTACCAAATTTTTAGGACTATATTTCGATCAGGACATGAAGTGGAAATCCCGTGTTGACTACATTTGCAAAAAATTAAGTAAACTTAGTTACGCGATCCGCATGCTTAGAAGAGTGGTCGATCAGAAAGAAAGCTTTACTTACTGCATATCACGGTTGTGTCTCCTCGACTCTTCGATATGGTGTAATTTTTTGGGGCAACTCTATTAACTGAGAATCTGCTTTCAAAGCACAAAAGCGGTGCTTGCGATCAATTTGCAATATCACACAAAGAGAGTCGTGCAAACCATATTTTAAAAAACTTAAAATTTTAACGTTACCATGCCTGTACATTCTCGAATGTGGACTATTTATAAAAAACAATTTTCATATGTTTGAAACTTCCAGTAGCGCTCATAGAAATGGCATGTTGTGCGCTGTACCTTGTAAGACTCACTTGTATAAGCAAAGTATCTTTGGTAGAGCTCATGACATCTACAATAAATTTCCAAAGACATTTCGATCTATTACAAATATCGAAATATTTAAAAAGAAGCTTCATAATTTACTTTTAGACAAGAGTTATTACACGTTGCATTAATTTTTAGATGATAAAATTGACAGTGAAATCCTATTATTATAATGAATTTTTATAACGTAACTTAATAATAATATAAATATTGTACGCCCATCTGTGGCAGGAATGCGGCATGATCATTGTATCTTAACTAACATCTTTAATGTACCCTTATTCCACAATAAATGAATTCTGATTCTGATTCTGATCGCTTCATGCAATACATTACACCACGGCTAAGCGCATCAAGTGTCATGAAAGAAATAACCGGGACGTAGCTGGAAGCTTGGTTTCTTAAAAGAGGACGTTGCAAAGTTTATGTATCGATAGAGAGGACTATACTTTTTATATTTTGCGGATGGACGTTGTATTTCAATTAGTTTCAGTTCTGTGTTGTGTATTTGCTTACGTAGGTACTTCATAGGGTTTAATCTAGGAATGACTGATTCGCGAAATGACTACATAGTATAAATAAGTTGCTTATCATTTAAAAGTTTAATTTAATTTTAATGAGCACGTTATTATATAATTAAAATATAATTATTTGTATACTTAAATTAAAATTAAAATATATTTAGAAAGTCACAATATTTAATTTAATTGAGATGATATATTATTATTATGCATAATTGTTAAATATACAGTGTAGGTATACAAGTATTGTGAAGGTTTTTTAGACTTTTCTTAACTTTTACACAAATTCATTCAATGATCACAGAATCGCATATTTTTTATACCTAAAAGATAACTAGTAGATTTTGTAGAAAATAAAAATTTTTGCAAATTGTCTGTCTAATGTTTGTCTAATTAGATTTACCTAATGATGGTTCAGTAGTTTTCTAAAGGTTTTTGTTAGCTAAACTAGGTGAATTTAAATTAATTTTCGGATTTATCTCACGTATATTAAACTAAAACGATTAGGTATTTAAATTCAACCTGACGTTTCGGTCGCTTTTCAACTTATGTCCACCTCAATCAACTTATCTCAGATCTCAATTTATTTCACAAACGTCTTTGTTGCGTAGCTGCACATGTAGTATAATTCTTCAAACTGCTGTCAGACAAATGTCACCTCAATCTGCTCGAGACCAAGCTGAAAGGCGACCGAAACGACGGGTTGATTTTATATAGTAATTTTACTTTTATACGTGAGACTTTTTTAAATTTTTTTGAAGGGCTTTGTCGCTGAGCGACCACATCGCCCTATTGAGACAAATCAACATACAAAAAAATATACACATTAATCTAAACCTAACAAGTCAATTATATGAGATGAATCCGAAAACTAATTTTATCGCAATCTTTAGTTAATCTACGTACGATTTCATATAATTAAATTTGTATTCTAAAAGCATTACAAAATTGCATAAAACGAAACTCATAATTCGATTGTCTATCTATTAATCTACATAATATTTTATCTGTGGTTAGTATTCACAACATTGAGCTTAAAATATTTTAACTATTTATTACAGCAAAGCACTGTACACTGCAGACTATAAATTCTTAGATAATGCTCATTATATTCATTCGCAAAGCGTTATGAAGATCCAGGTTTATTGTAATCCCGGATTAAGATCTGCAAAGTTAATTAACCCGTACAAAAGGTGTAGAAATAATAGGTTGAGTTATTAAACAAAATATCTTGTTGCTAATAATACCTGCATGTTGGGGTGGATTACAGAGTAATTTAAATTGATTTATAGGTGAGTTCCCCGGTGAAGGATCATCCCTTCCGAATGGGATGGTATTAATGAACAGAACAATGTATGGATGGCCCTGTAATTTCTTGTATACATAATTTTAGCCGAAAGACGTCCACTGATAAACTACGTTTTGCGTTATTTTAGGAAGAAATTGCCATAATCGCCATCTCATCGCTCTCATCTCATCTCTCACGGGGTAGCCAGAGAATGTGAAGCGCCATATATTCTGGTCCTGTCACACCTACCGTGCTTCATCCACACTTATAATTATCTTCATACATACACGCCGATTTCTAAGACTCTTGATGACACCTTCAGACAGTACTCGACCTATTGGGTCAAGGTCAGTCTTGGTCTCTGCAGCCATCTACATATCCACATTCACATTGTATATCTGTTTAGTCACAGACTCTTGATGACACCTTCAGACAGTACTCGACCTATTGGGTCAAGGTCAGTCTTGGTCTCTGCAGCCATCTACATATCCACATTCACATTGTATATCTGTTTAGTCACTCGTAGGTGAGTTCCCCGGTGAAGGATCATCCCTTCCGAATGGGATGGTATTAATGAACAGAACAATGTATGGATGGCCCTGTAATTTCTTGTATACATAATTTTAGCCGAAAGACGTCCACTGATAAACTACGTTTTGCGTTATTTTAGGAAGAAATTGCCATAATCGCCATCTCATCGCTCTCATCTCATCTCTCACGGGGTAGCCAGAGAATGTGAAGCGCCATATATTCTGGTCCTGTCACACCTACCGTGCTTCATCCACACTTATAATTATCTTCATACATACACGCCGATTTCTAAGACTCTTGATGACACCTTCAGACAGTACTCGACCTATTGGGTCAAGGTCAGTCTTGGTCTCTGCAGCCATCTACATATCCACATTCACATTGTATATCTGTTTAGTCACTCGTAAGAAGTATACTATGTACTATAGTATACAGTCATCTTCATAAGTATTTCAACTCTATCTTCTAACATTGTAATAAAATAAAAAATAGATACTTTTACAAATTTACGTTTTGAAGCGGTACAGCCTGCCCTTTAACGATTCAGATAAATAATTCGTTCCCAAACTCCAAGTGGGTATGTTTATCTGAGCTTCTAAACTATAAAGTCTCAGGAAAACTTTTCTATCTAGCAAAGTATTATATTTCGCAGCAGACATCGATTCCGACACCCGAACTGACTCTTCGAGAACATTCCCGAAGTACAATTACAAGGTCGTACTCCGATATCCCGATATCACTTTAAATATTGCTGAAGTTTCATTCATTACGGACTTTTCACTCCTGTTTGGATTGAAAAATCTGTCTGCAAAAAAGTTTGAACCTTCGGTTGGTGTCTGGTTAAGGGGTTTGTTTCACGATTTTATATTTCGCCTCTTGTCTTTTTCTGATGGAATATTTTCAACGTTTTATTTTTTATGCGTTGAAATTTTTTTTATCTAGTTTTTACATGAAAAAGCAAGCTTTATGATGAAAGTTTGTAAGTTTTAATAACAATAAATTATCTACATGGATAACTCTCTCTTATAATGTAATGAAATACCGTATATACTACAGATATAGTTTGAAGATTTGAATTAATTTTTATTTTGCTAAAATTGGGACGTGATAAAGTACACAGAAAACTTCGACTACTCCGTTACTTTCTTACACCTTAGTTCCTCCCTATACCTAAAAAGAACCACAAGTAGACATATTTAAAAAACAATTGTGCAGGTACAGACAAGAAAATCGAGAAATGCCTAATAGGTTAGGTTATGTTAGATTATCCCACTGCATAATCATTTCGTTCATCCAGATATGCTTCAAACCTATTTTTTAAGCATAATTATAATCTAGAGAATATATATTTTAAATTTTTACTGGTGGTAGAGCTCCAGTGACGGAGCTCGCGGGCGTAGGCACCACCGCATTACCTGATTTACTTGCCGCTAAATGGTAGTGTTCAGCACTATCGTGTTCCGGTCAGGTGGTAATGTACGGCCCTGTAATTTCCGGCACAGAGACATAACACCTTGGGCCTCAGGAGTGGTAACGCATTTGCATTTTGACCTCGGTCTTTGTGTGGGTGTCTATAGGCTGCAGTCATCACTTAATATCAATGTGAACTGCATGCTTGTTTGCCACTTCAATTACATAAAAAATATATATATTATATCCACTAGGTTGCCTATCAGAAAATGGCCGAAAGGATTTTTTTATATTTTTTTTTAGGTAAAGAATTTTTTTTTATTAGTTTTATCAATAAAATATCGTCCACCTCACGGCAATATGTATAAAGACTCTGAAAAATCACGTCTGCCCTTGCGCACTTGGACTTCCCTACGTATTTTCGTTCCGCCCCTATAACTTTTTACGTCCAGGACGAATATGTATTATTTATATATCAAATTACAGCTATTTTTTTCATTATTATGGTATACGGGAGCCAAATTAAATTGGCCGCAAATAAGAGGTGCTTGCTGGCTGTTAAAGATAAAAAATGACAAATTAAAAATACTTGCGGTCAAAGTTTGATAGGCAACCTAGTGAATATAATAATATATGTTCTAGATTATAAAGTTGCGTAAAAATTTGGTTTGCAGCTTATCTGGATGAACGAAATGATTCTGCAGTGGGATCTTAACCTATAAGTCTCAGTGTGATATTTGAACTGCTAACTGTTCCAAAGCTACAATTATACTAACGATTCAAGTTTAAATGCACCTGTGCACAAGTTATAGCTCGCTATGGCATTGTTAACTTAAAGATCCTTAGATACTGGTGAATCCTTTTTACTAGTGGTAGAGCTCCAGTGACGGAGCACGCGGGCGCAGACACCACCGCATTACCCAATATACTTAGCGCTAAATGGTAGTGTTCAGCACTATCTGGTTCCGGTCAGGTAGTAATATACGGCCTGTAATTTCCGGCACAGAGGAACACCTTAGGCGATAACGCTAAAGTGGTAATGCATCTGAATTTTGACCTCTGGTCTTTGTGTGGGTGTCTATAGGCTGCAGTCATCACTTAACATCAATGTGAATTGCATGCTTATTTGCCACTATCATAACATAAAAAAGATATGGAATAGTATAGATAATATTTCGTCTATCTCCGAAATTAATAATTTTGATTTTTAAGAGGTTTTCCTTGTTTTTTATAATAAAGGTGGCAACTTAGCATGCAGTCCACATGGATGTTATATGGTGACTACAACCTGTAGATGTCTACAAAGAACCGAAGGTAAAAAAAATGGCGTACTTAATGCAACACTCAAAATTGAGGTTGTGAAAAAGAGGGTGAAAGAATGAAAATAAATTGATTGTAATAAAATAAATGTCAATGTCCATAAAATACGTAACGAAATAAATATAAAATGATATAGTGAATATTACCAACAAATTAAAGTTGAATATGTACTTAAATTATATAATAAAAATGTACCTTTTTACCTTTTTCCGTTGTTACACAAGCATTTAAATTCATTTAAATTCAGACCTTTGGTTTTGTTAAGATCCCTCTCTATTGAGCCTATAGGCTTAACAACATAAAACTGTACAATGCCATAATCATGTTCTTTTTTATATCAGGAAGGTGGCAAACAAGCATGCAGCTCACATTTTTTTACTGGTGGTAGAGCTCCAGTGACGGAGCTCGCGGGCGTAGGCACTAATTTACTAATTTACTTGCCGCTAAATGGTAGTGTTCAGCACTATCGTGTTCCGGTCAGGTGGTAATGTACGGCCCTGTAATTTCCGGCACAGAGGCATAACACCTTAGGCCTCAGGAGTGGTGACGCATCTGCATTTTGGCCTTGGTCTTCATGTGGGTGTCTATAGGCTGCAGTCACCACTTAACATCAATCTGAACTGCATGCTTGTTTGCCACTTCCATTACATAAAAAAAACGTTGATGATAAGTGATGACTTCAGCCTAAAGATATCTAGGTACGTAAAAACCAGAGGTCAAATGCAGATGCGTTGCCACCCCTGCCCTGAGACCTAGGTGTCATGTCTCTCTGATAGTTTCCGTTAAACCGGAACTCTATAATATCGAACACTACCTACCATTTAGCGGCCCATAGGTTAGGTAATACAATGGTGTATACGACCTCGAGCTCCTACACTTGGAACTCTACCAGCAGTAAAAAAAAAACTTCTGTTTTACTTTTATCACACAAATACGAAATATATTTTTTTATTTACATAGGCAGGTTCTGTTGCCAGAATTAGCATTAGGTAAAACAAAGGTTATGTTTTTTTCGTCATATAGCTATTCTCACCTAATAATGGCTGTTATATCCGCCAATAAACGTGCTGAAAGCTGTTTTAAACCCACAAGCATGAGAGGTAATGTCGGTAACTCTGGTTAAATTACCCGTTAACATTGTACTAACGTTCAGTCCAGCGTAATTTCAGAATGTGGGAGATGCATGCGATTCGCCTTTGCTATCGTGTTGTCTAATTATATATTATTATGTAACTAGCTGGTAGCTGCCCGCGACTTCGCCCGCATTGATGTCGTTTTATAAATTATTTAAATTTTACGATCCCGTGGAAATCATGTTGCCCGTCGCGTACCTCTTTCATCATTTCAGCCAAAAGACGTCTACTGCAGAACAAAGGCCTCCCCCAAAGAATGCCACAACGAACGGTCCTGGGCAGCCCTCATCCAGCGATTGCCCGCGACCTTCACCAGGTCGTCGGTCCACCTCGTGGGGGGCCTGCCTACGCTTCCACTCCAGAACTCTTCTGCGCCAACGGCCGTCAGTTCTGCGAACTATGTGCCCTGCCCACTGCCACTTCAGTTTCGCTATTCGGTGGGCTATGACGGTTACTTTGGTTGGTTACTTAAGGTGTTATGCCTCTGTGCCGGCAATTACAGGGCCATACAAAATGCATGCACTTACCTCTGCCCACCCCTCCGGGCATTACAGGCGTGAAGTTATGTTGATTATAAAAGTGACACATTACCGAAGTCCATCATCACTGCTTATTATAAAGTAAAGTCCCCCTATTTTGTCTCTTTGAATGTATGCGCTAATCTCTGAAAGTTGTGAACGGGTTTTGTTCCTGTTTAAAATGTTGGAAAGAAGGTTTTCTGAGGAAGGTGTATGTCTATAATACGATATTTATCAATAATAATAATAAATAATGGCAACCCATTATACGTCCCACTGCTGGGCACGAGTCTCTCCCCTTTATTGGAGGGAGGCCTGGAGCTTACTCCACCACGCTGTTCCAATGCGGATTGGTGGAGGTGGGTGGGTAAGTGGCCAACCCGCTCTCAGATGTTTTCAAACCACCCATAAGGCCTCCGACAAGGTTTAACGACTGCTATCTATCGATAGCAACCGGGACCGACGGCTTAACGTGCCCTCCGAAGCACGGAAACGCGCATTTAATTTGCCACTAGCGGTCACCCATCACACTACCCTACCGTGCCCGTAGTGCATAACCGAGTAGATCGCTTATGATCTACACCAGCCGCCGGGCCATGCGCGCTTCTGTGTATCGATATCAATATCGTATTATATTTATATTTATCAATATCGTACTCATATTTACCGAGATATCAAATGTCGTCGAAGCCGTCAATGCTATCCGTGCGAAGCCGGGGCGGGTCGTTAGTGAATATATAAACGTTAAAAGATAATATAATTTCTATCTCAGTGGAAGAAGTGTGTACTTAAATTCCGTAGTGGCGTGGTTCCTGAATGCTTCCCGTTTGAAAACTGACTCGGTCACACTGGGTTAGGTTACCTATTTTCAATAGAAAGAGGGGCTTTTATCGATGTCTGATGAACTGGGTCAACAGTACAGTCTCCTAACTTGTGACCTAACCCGATAGGCATAACGTCGCATTTAGGAGAATGATTGCATAATTCCTAACATATTATGGAGCCTTTGAATTCTTGTTCTGATGGTTTGACGCGGTTCGTATACAAATTTTATTGCTGGTATATTCCTTTTGGAGATGTGTTACACGTTTTACAGAAATTGTTATTTTTAGACTTTAATCACTGAATATGATATTATATACGAGTATGTTACCTCTACGACACCGCGGACACACCGCCAAAATTCCATACAAACGCTTAATTTGGTCTCTATTACGCAGACATTAATCAGTGACGTGTATTTACATGTGCACCTGTATGCGTATCACGTAGAGAATACCAAACGTCGCCTATAAAAGTGGAGGAGGTTGGGTGATGCGGGCGGACGGGACGTCGAAGTGTCCATTCTATACGTAGTATTATTACATATTCTCTGCCTCTACTATTTTGTTCACTACTATTTAAATTTCTAAGTTAAAATATGCTTCACTATTTGAATTTTTAACGTGGCTTAATCTAGACCAAGTATTGTATTAAGTGTCAACAACGACATTCCAAAATCAAATAAGGACACTAATCTCGATCATTTTGAAAAATATATTGCAAAAGTAACATATTAACTAAAGCCATAAAGACATGAATGTTAAAAGATAAAATCATTTCTATGTAACAGGAAGTCTGTACTTAAAATCTGTAGTGGCGTGATTCCCGAATGTTTTCCTTTTGAAAACTGACTCAGCCATACTGAGTTTGGCCTGAGGTTACCTATTTTCAATAGAACGAGAAGCTTTATCGATGTCTGGCGAACTGGGTCAACATTACATTCTCCTAACTTGTGACCTAACCCGATAGGCATAACGTGGCATTTAATATAATGATTGCGTAATTCCTAACGTATTATGGCGCTTTTGAATTCTTGTCCTGATGCTTTTTGCTGGTATAAAATAATTTCTTTCTGAGATGTATGACACATTTAGTAATGAGATGACAGTAAGATTTTGTATGAAAAACTGTTTTATATTAGTTTTGTACTACTGTTATGCTGAGGTCCTGGATTTGATACCCGCGTCGGAGGGGTTAGAGCTATTGAGTTTTTTTTTCATTTTTCAGGTTCCTAGTATCTCCCTTGGAGTGGTGTAATGTACCCGGAGATGGCAATAGGGTCTTGATTTAAATTGTTTTTTTTTCTACTTCTTCAGAGGATAGAGGCGTGAAGTTACGTTATAATATACATATAGCAATTTAAAACAAATAGATGACAGGTACCATAAGGTATGATTCAGAGAACCAATATAAACCAACACAGCCATATGGAGGTTCAATATATAATCGCTTCATACTTCAATGACATTTCTATTAAGATCGCCTTATGTCATATGAGAGCCTTGAGAACTCTTCAGCGACGAAAGCAATTCTAGATAATTGTGAGTGGTCTTATCTTTTTCAGTTTGAAGTGAACTGCGCTAGAATATGGTGTCTTATTCTGTGGTATTTTATTCTGAGGTAATCTGAAGGCACGGTTATGACCCGCCAAGACTAACCGCATAGGCACTTCCTATTATTCTCGAATGGTCCTTCGTTTTTATTGAACCCCCTTAACATGGGTTTGGATAGGCAACATTTGCGTGATATGACGTCATATTGTAAATTATTATGACCCCGGTTTCGTCACTCACTCACACATAATCATCGGAATTCTTAAGGCAATTCTTCAAGTTGAAATGTTTTTGTTTTTGAGTCAAAATAGCGGCCTCTGACAGATGAGTAAAGTGATCCCGCGAGATATGAAAACACGACGTCATGGACCAGCGTGTGAGGAGCGTCTTGACAAAATTTTATATGAAAAAGTTTTTGGTGATGTGTTGTAAATTATTTTATTGATGAGAGAAGTATGTCATGAGCAACATAAAAAATATCATATAAGTACGCTTACATTACCCGAGTATATCCGTAGCTTGAATACGTTAAGTAAATCGGAAGGAAGAATACCCTGAACCATTATTGCGTGAAGCCGACCATAAACAAAGACAAATATTGACTGGAAGTAGTGAGCAAATAGACCTGTAATATGACGCTTAAACGCCTCCGTGTTGATATCGGGAATTGGATTCTATTTGTTTATTTGTAATTGTGGGTCACAATTTGTTTTTCTTCTATTTAGTCGCGAATGTGCATGCATGCACTGATCATCGCATCAAGTCCAAGTGTTTTTTAATGTAATGGAAATGGCAAACAAGCATGCAGTTCACTTTGATATTTAGTGATGACTGCAGCCTATAGACACCCACACAAAGACCAAGTTCAACTCCTGAGGCCTAAGGTGTTATGCCTTTGTGCCGGCAATTACAGGGCCGTTCATTATCACCTGACTGGAACACGATAGTGCTGAACACTACCATTTAGCAGCAAGTATATTAGGTAATGCAGGGGTGCCTACGCCCGCGAGCTCCGTCACTGGAGCTCCAGCACTAGTAGAAAAAAGTGACATGTACAAAAAGATTAACGTGGACTTGCAGTCATTTTTTATTTCTGTACTGATAATACAGGATTAATGGTAATTTTGAAAGTAACCAAAACAAAGATTTTTATAGGATACTTTTAGGATAATACAAAATTAAAAAAATATTTCAACGTTCAAACTTACGTCACATGTTCAATCATTTGAACTTCTAACACACACCGTGTTAGATAGATAGATAGAAGTGATAGAACAAAATAATTCTGTTATTTTTATTAGTGTGATGTTTGCGGAAATATTAAAGGTACGTAGGGCAAAGTACAAAAAAATATACGCAAATACGTGCAGATAAGCTTGAATATCAATCGAAAATACCTACGAATATCCTGAACCATTATTGCAAGAAACCAACCATATAAAACGACAAATATTGACTAGAAAGAGTGCGCAAATAAATCTGTAACATGACGCTTATACATCTGGGTGTTGATACCGGGGATTGGATTCTATGTGTGTTTTAGTACGGCATAGATTATTGTGGGCCACAGTTTGTTTTGCTTTTAACTATCTGGTAGCAAATACGCATGTATTCTTCATAAATAAAGTGACTAAAAAGACTGTGACTGAAGATTTGAAATTACAATGAGGTACATTACATTATTTTTTCAAAAACTGTGGTAATTATCACTTTATCTAAAAGCTACAAACTACTATATGGGGCCTATAAAATCGACATAAACCGTGATGTATAATAATATGTATTCTCTCTTTTACTTGCAAAAGAGCAAATAAAACAAGGCTTTTGATATCGAATCGTGAAAATTGAAATCTGTTTCCATACGTCAATATTTTTTTTAAAGCTTTCATTTAATTTACACTTTTTTTTAATTTTTAGCTTAACACAGAAATTTAATATAAAAAAATATATAAATAAATTAGCTGACCCGACGAACTTCGTATTGCCTCAGAATGAAATAATGTGTCAAAGGTTTGATAGATACGGACTATTTGTATGGAAAAATGAAATAGTGGTTTTTACTATTTCCCTTCAATTTTTTTACCTTTTAAACCTTTCCTCGGCTTCCAAAAATCATTCAAAACCAAAATTAGCCAATACGGTACAGCTGTTCTCGAGTTTCAGCCAGACTAACGAACAGCAATTGATTTTTATACATATGTATAGATAGATATGGATAAATAATAAATTATGTTACTACGTGATGGGTGACAAAAAGGAGGTGCTACACCACAAATAACAGGATCATAAAATCGGAAGAAGAAATATCCTAAACCATTATTGCGTGAAGCCGACCATATAATACGACAAATATTGGCTAGAAAGAGTGCACAAATAGATCTGTAATATGACGCTTATAAGCCTGCGTGTTGATACCGGGGATTGGATTCTATGTGTATTTAGTATGGCGTAGGGTATTGGTTATTGTGGGTCACAGTTTCCTTTTATTTAGTAAAATAGGTATTCAGTTCTCATTGATATGGGACATGTTTAAAAAGGCTGACGGTTTATAATATGAAAATAGTGGATGTAAATGTTGTTTTTTCATCGACTGTCACGACACGCCGAATACGCCGATTCGTCCGCGGTTCTTGAAATCCTGAACGTGCTTCGGAATAAATCGTAGTCGCTCGTGATCCGCATAACGTAAAGAAATGTGTTTGGCTACATATTCTATTGTATTTTATTACGAACGTGAGATTTTTGGTACGTTTATTTTATGAACTTTATTTTTATTATTGGATCAGAAGCTTAAGACGAATCTAAGGGCGAGATTCAGAGACCGCACTACGACCAACGACTTTACTTTCGAGAAAAGTACGCTTCGAGCTGTCAAAACCCATACTGTACTGACAGTTCTAAGCATACTTTGCTCAAAGTAAAGTCGTAGTGCGGTCTGTGAATCTCGCACTCAGTGTGAAAGATTTATTTCTGTCTTTCAGGTCTTTCCTATCAAAAGTAAAAGCCATAACTATAATTTTAAACTTTTTCCCGGAGAGGTGAAATATTAAAAAAAAAACAGAAAATGTTCTTTGAGATCTCAAAATAATATTTAAAGAATATCAAAAAAAAAAATTCATTGAGTAGGTAAATATGTTTTTGAAGTTGTTATTTTTTAAAAGATTATGATTATATATTTATTTATTTATTTTACATACGCGTAATGTATCTACTTACATTGATTTACATAGCTATTTGATCCTTCACACTTAACAAGATAAACATGTTTTGGACATAATTATTAGAGTCCAGGTTATGGTGTGAACATTTTTCATTGGCTGCCACGACAAGCCGATTCGCTCACGGCTCTTGATAAGTCCTGAACGTGCTTCGGAATAAATCGTAGTCGCTCGTGATCCGCATTATGTGAAGAAATATCTTACGTAGAAATGGCTACGTATTCTATTACGAAAGAAGATTTTTAGTTTCTTCTGTTTTTTTAAAATTGAACCCAGAGTTAACGCCTTATTTTCCAAGTTAACGAATACTATTTTAATGTTTTTAGGGATCCGTACCTCGAAAGAAGAAATCGGAACCTTTATAAGATCTTTTGGTTGTCCGTCCGTCCGTCTGATGAAGACCCTTTTTCAGGAAGACGTTGGCCTCAACGTCTTCTTGAAAAATTATACTGAAATTTATATCAAATACTCAATTCTGCTGTCTTGGAGCTGTTCAAAATTAAACTTCTACGCCAATGTATTCAAAAGATAGATACAACCGTTTATGCCGCAAATTTCCACAAATTTTCGAAACACTCAAGGGAAATCAAATCCTACTGGGTACTTCTAGTGGACTAAAATTTTGCAATTTGGCATGAAGTAAGTTAGAATAGACCTCTCGGCGTGCGAGTTCGACTCACACTTGGCCGGTATTTTTACTTCTTCACTCTCAGGTCACGGAATTAATCGGTACTAAATGGCGGATATTATATGCTAGATTCGTCATATGCATTGAGAGAAACCCCTTGTCTATGAGATGTCTAGAGGAAGCTATATGGTTGATGTATATTTTTTTATGTAATGAAAGTGGCAAGCAAGCATGCAGTTCACATTGATGTTTAGTGATGACTGCAGACTTACCATCCACACAAAGACCAGAGGTCAAAATGCAGATGCGTTACCGCTTCTGAGACTATTATTATTATATTATTACCTTACCACCTGACCAGAACACGATAGTGCTAAACACAACCATTTAGCTTTAGCGGCAAGTATATTAGGTAATGCGGTGGTGCCTAAACCCGCGAGCTCCGTCACTGGAGCTCTACCACCAGTAAAGATTGACATATACCTAGGTGCCTCAATAATATCTAATGGTAAAGGGGGTTGACCATCTCTACCAATCCGCATTGGAACAGCGTGGTGGAGTAAGCTCCAGGTCTCCCCCCAAAAAGAGTAGAGACTCGTGCCCACCAGTGGCACGTATAATGGGTTGCCATTATTTTATTATGACACTCATTTATTAAAATTCACATTTTATATTTTTTTACATATACATTAAAAAATAAAAACAAAACATATATTTAAAAAAATATAAAAAGGTTGCCACCGGTAGCGGGAGCAGGGTCCAAGCTGTCGGTGGTTAGGGGCTCAGAGAGAGGAACCTCCTCACAATACGTGCCGTGTCGAGGAGTACCGCTTTCTGCACCAAGCCCTTGATCCAACTTCCCAGCGAGAGCCTCTTAAGGTGGTGGTCGAGGCTCTTCGCCATGAGTCCGTTTACCGTAACGACTATCGGTACAATTACAGCAGAGTCCACATCCCACATGGCGACAATCTCGTGAGACAAGTTGAGATACTTAATTTGTTTTTCTTTTTCCGCTTTCACGAGATTCTCATCATGAGGGATGGTGACATCGACTATAATTGCGCGGCGTTCCAAGCGATCTATCACCACTATATCAGGCTTATTGGCGACAATAGTCCTGTCAGTGATGATAGATCGATCCCAATACATCGTGACATGGTCATTTTCGAGTACTGGGTCGGGTGCATACCTGTAGTACGGCACCTCCGTGGCTACAAGGTTGTATTTCAAGGCAAGGTGCTGGTGAATTATCCTGGCTACTTGGTTGTGCCTGTGCAAGTATTCGCCGTTGGCAAGGCTCGAACAGCCGGACACAATATGCCTGATGGATTCCCCCGGTCGGTGGCATGCCCGACATATGTCGACCGTGCCATCCTTCAGGATAAACTTCCGGTAGTTCTTGGTCATTACCACTTCGTCCATAATTGCACATACAAAACCTTCGGTTTCCCCAAAGAGGTCCCCGAATCGTAGCCAGCCTACAGACGCAAGAAAGTCTACATCGGGCCCATGAAGGGCCCGGTAAAATCGTCCATGCAGCTCCTTGCCCTGCCATACACTCATGCGGTCACTGGTCGTGAGCACCACAGGTTTGCGCCAGTTCTCTTTAGCCAGTGAGAGAGGTGTGAGTCCGCTGTCAACTGCCACCATATCCCGGTGCATACCCCTATTGGTGGTCCGAAAGTATTCTCTAAGATTGCACACCTCACGGTTGTGGAGGGTTTTAGCACTAAGAAAGCCTCGGCCCCCACACTTCCGTGGGATGTACAATCTCATCACCGATGAGCGTGGGTGGTGCATCCGGTATGATGTCAGCAGAGAGCGGACTCCCCTATCTAGGGCATCCAGGTCGGTCTGAGTCCACTTGAGTATGCCAAAGGAGTACATCAAGACTGGCATGACCCAACCGTTGAAAGCACGAACCCTATTACCGCCTGACAGGAAACTTTTAAGAACTTTTTTCAGGCGGCCAAAGAATCGTACTCGCAACGATTGTCTCATGTCAGCCTCGCATATACCTAAGGCCTCTGACATACCCAAGTACTTGTAGGTTTCGGTTGCGGAGAGTGATCGAAGTTGAATGGAATCCGTGAGTTGTACTCTCTCGGATTCCATTATCTCTCCTCGGGTTACATGCATAACCGCACATTTTTCAATTCCAAATTCCATCCTGATAGATTTACTAAAGTTTTCAGTCACCTTCAATAACTCCATCAGTTGCGAATTATTAGAACCGAACAATTTCAGATCATCCATGTAAAGTAGGTGAGATATCACCCGACCACCTCTTCGCAACCGGTAGTCGAGTCCTGAAGCCTCCAGTAGCGTACTCAGATGGTTCAGGGCTAGGCAAAACCATAAAGGGCTCAGACTGTCGCCCTGGAATATACCTCTTGCAATTCTTACAGGTTCGCCAACCGCCAGGGGCTGCCGAGATCCTGGATAGCGAAGCACCGTGCTCCATTGCGACATACATGACATGAGGAAGGTGCGTAGTGTTGTGTTGATTTTATACAACTCCATCACCCTCATCAGCCATGTATGCGGTACGGAATCATAGGCCTTCTTATAATCTATCCAGCAAGTCGAAAGACTCTTTCGGTTACGTCGAACCTGCTGGCTAATGGTCATGTCAATTAGCAGTAGCTCCTTAGCACCGCGGGACCCGCCCCTACAACCATTCTGAGAGTTAGACATGATGGAGTTGTCTTCAATATGCTTAGTAATTTATTTTATTTTATTATATTACTCATTTATTAATAATCCATATTAATTATTTTTTTACATATATAAGTAACTTAATTAAATATAACAAAAAATAATATTAACAAAGCACAAATATATATAAAAAAATAAAAAATAGTGTGCCACCGGCAGCGGGAACAGGGTCCAAGCCGTCGATGATTAGGGTCACAGAGACAGGAACCTCCTCACTATACGTGCCGTGCCGAGGAGTACCGCCTTCTGCATCAGACCCTTGACCCAACTTCCTAGTTTGAGCCTCTTGAGGTGTTGGTCGAGGCTCTTTGCTATAAGTCCGTTGACCGTAACGACTATTGGCACAATGATGGCCGAATCTACGTCCCACATGGCGACAATCTCGTGAGCCAGATCAAGATATTTAAGTTCCTTGTCTTTCTCGGCCTTCACGAGATTCCCATCATGAGGGACGGTGACATCGATAATCATTGCGCGGCGCTCCGAGCGGTCTATCACCACTATATCAGGCTTATTTTATTTATTATTAAGGGGGTTGTACCATTCTTCTTGCTATTTATTTCCAATAGTCTGTGATAAGAAGACGAGTACCACCCATTTTATAAGTAGGTACCTGGATACATAAAATTCTGAGAACAGTTCATATTTTTAAGTTAAGTTAAGGTTATTATTGAAAATTAGTTCTTACAAACTCATTTCGATAATATTGAAATTACTTTTATTTTTAATACAAGTAAAGACAGGACAGAATGGGAAAATAAGGAGTGTCAGTAAATGTTTATCTGGAAAACATCTTTTTGGCCGGCAAAGTCGTTTCAGTGATTATCCTTATTAAAAAACATCTGGGATAATTATTGTCTATAGGTCGCACCAGGTAAAAAGAACGCTGGCGGTCAAGCTGCGCGTCATATGTTTTTATTTCATTTTATGTTATTCTATGTAATATAGTTTTCAATCTGCCTACCAATACACGAAACCGCAAGCGAAAGCTAGATCAAAAATAAACCACTAGGGCTCTAGTACTTTCGTGCGCGAGTGTACCGATGCGCGAACACATCCCTTCTACTTTCTTCCAGCGTTCTTTTCGACCTATATCAATATTTTGATATTTATTTATGTGCAATGTTTGATAGTACTTACTTGTAGAATAATGCATTAAATATTATATTTTTCAGGTAATACCTACCTCCATATATTGTGTCATCTTCATATTAATACTTGAAGAAAAAACTTTGTATCCCTTTTTATGATAATTGTGCGGACGTTAGAATATACGAGTAAAATTTGCCATCGTCACTTATCTTCGCGCGCACTTTTCGCGCGACGTGGATGCAGTTCACATTGATGTTAAGTGATGACTGCAGCCTAGAGACAAGGTCAAAATGCAGATGCGTTACCACTCCTGAGGCCGAAGGTGTTATGCCTCAGTGCCGGAACACTACCATTTAGCGTCAAGTATATAAGGTATGCGGTGGTGCCTACGCCCGCAAGCTCCGTCACTGCTCTACCATCAGTAAAAACTATACCATACTACTAAAAATATTGAAAAGCAGTAAATAATGAAAATTCTGTCGGACAACTTGTCACTCATCGTATCGGTAATGATACGTATCAGTAAACTGATGTGTAAAAAATCATATTATTATGTTGTAATGTAAATAAAGTCAAAGTGATATAATCTTTAATTCAGATGTCTTACTTATAAACTAGTTTAATGTCCCTAAAGTCTTCATAGACTCTTGGAACAAAATCAAAGACTTTAAACGTGTTTCTATTGGAAAAAAAAACCGGACAAGTGCGAGTTCGACTCGCGTGGTGAGGGTTCCGTAATTCAAATAAATATTTTCGAAAATATTACAGATTTAAAATGCAGGGACATAGCAGTTACGGTGGTAATGGCAGGGGGGGTTATATTATTAAGAATTATCGATTTAATTTGAATACTCAAACTTTTTATAGGTTTTCCAGTAATCTATAGGCAAAGAACTATTTTGTACATTTTTTTCAAAATTTTAAGTTCATTCGTTTCGGAGATAGGTGGGGGGGAATAGTCAATTTTCGTCGTTTTTCTTAAAAAACTTCAAATTTTATAATGCAAAAATTATAAAAAAATATATCTGAGATGCTGACAACAACCTCTTTTATTTGATATGTCACACGACACAGTTTACGAATATTTTATTTTAATTTTCTGATTTACCCCCCGAAAGTGGCCCCCCTGTTTAAAATTTATTATTTTACTTGACGTGTTCATCTTTGGGTCACCAATTTACATATATTCATCAAATTTCAACTCAATCGGTCGAGTAGTTTCGGAGCAAATTGGCTGTGACAGACGGACAGACAGACAGACAGACGCACGAGTGATCCTATAAGGGTTCCTTTTTTCCTTTTAAGGTACGGAACCCTAAAAATCACCTTTTTGTTACATACTCACTCCAGAAAGTGCATTATTAGAACAGAAGTAGTAATGCAGCATTAATACTCAAATAGAGGCAATAGAATTTCATAAAGTTAACCTGAAGGTTGTCTGTAGGTGCAGTCGATAAATCATTCGTCCGGTGAAGGGATAAAGGTTATTTGGGCATACCATTCGATGCTCGATCTTAATTCAGTTATTTTTATTGCACGCTAGACAAACTCGCCCACGTTTTGTTGTGTTCGAGAAGAAATGTTTCGAGAATGATATTCGATTTCGAAAATCACAATCGATATAATATACGGGATCAATGCGGGATTCTGTTGGTAGAGTTCCAGTGTTGGAGCTAAAGGGCGAAGGCACCACCATATTACCCAATCTATTTGCCGCCAAATGATGATCTTCAGCACTATCCTGTTTCGGTCGAGGGTAAATATGGAATTATAACAATTTAGACCTAAGGGGTGGGAACGCATCGACATTGAAATCTCTGGTTTTTATGTTGATTTTGCCCGCGACACTGTCCGCGTGTACTATTAATCATAACAAATATCTATATGTTATTCCAATGTATAGCCTATATTACTGAAATGTTTAATCAAAATCCGTTAAGCAGTTTTATTGTGAAAGAGTAACAAACATCCATACCCATAAACTTTCGTATTTATAACATTAGTAGGATTTATAAGCTACAGTTTTAACTTATCATCGATGTGAGTGTGATTGACATAATAAATGTGTCCACATGTAATCACCCCCCCCCCCAAAAGGTGGACCGACGACCTGATGAAGTTAGCAGGTATTCACTGGATGAGGATGGCCGTTTACTGTCGCAATCTTTGGAAGAGGCTTTCGTTCAACAAGGTCGTTTATCAGTTGAAATAATGATGATGTGATTATGGATGTTTTTTTCTTTTAAGCATAACATTAAAATATTGTCAGTAGATAGTCTATATATCTATACAAATAAATAAAATTTGATTGTATGTTTGTAATATAAAAATAACCGCTTTTTACTAAATGCATATGTATGTATCATCGACTATGGAACCAAAGGAAGGCTGATTGGTCTGTGGTATGTATACACGGTACATATACCAAAACAATTTTTTTTACTATTTTTGTCTGTCTGTCTGTCTCTCCGTTTGTTCCCGCTAATCTCAGGAACGGCTGCACCGATTTTGACGGGACTTTCACTGGCAGAAAGTTTATGTAATAAGGAGTAACTTAGGCTACTATTATACTAGCTGCGCCCACGGCTTCGTCTAAGTAGATACTGAACAATCATAAATTCTCACGCAAACGAAGTCGCGGGCACAGCTAGTTTCCAATATTTTCCTACGTTGACCTTCAAGCGTCAAGGATGAAATTCGAATTTGTTTTCTGGCGTGCAAGAGCGACACTATGTTACATTTATTTTTAAGGTCGCCAATAATAAATAAAAAATGAGAACCGGAATGGCACATGAATGAATAAGTGGGTAATCTCCGAGAAACATTATGTGATGTTGTTTTAAATGAAACATCACTTAAAGCGAGAGTACGGAGTACTTCGAAAGACTTAAGAACGGTTAATTTGGTTTTTGAATATTTAAAGTTCCATACCTCAAAAGGAAAAACGGAACTGTCTCTCTGTCCATCTATAACAGTAAATTTTGTCCAGAAGTACTGGACCGATTGAGTTGAAATATGGTACATACATGTAAATCAGCAACCCAAACGAACGTGTTACAGCATACAAATCAGTATTCAATGACCTTGAGTCAACTTCAACTCAATACTATCTCTTTCACTATCATGTTTTTATTATTTTCTCTTACTTTTTTAGTGAATAACAAACTGTATGTTATCACCGTTCATGAATTTTTCGCAGGTTTTCGCGAGCTTCATACATTGCAGAGATATACATTTGCGGCTTTTCCCCCGTATACAACACTCCCAAACTTCTTATACCCGACGTTTCGGTCGCTTTCCAGCTACCGTGGTCACAGGTAGGTATAAGAAGAAGTTTGGGATAGCCGTTTATGCGAGTAAATCCGCAAATTTAATTTCTGCAACAGTTCATGAGGTTGACCGACGACCTCATGAAGTAGCGAGCAATCGATGGATTAGAGCAGCCTAGGACCATTCGTTGTGGTATCTTTGGGAAAACCTCTTGTCCAGCAAAGGATTTCAATTTCAATTTCAATTTATTTTGCTTGTTACATGGTAAATTATGAGGTCTTAAAATTAAATTTTATGAGCTAAATACATGTAACACCCCGTAGGGGTATCGCAAAAAATATAACAGCATTTAATATAAGTATATTATTGTTATGTGTCTATTTATGTGTAAATCTTTATTATTATTATTATGTATTTACTGTTCTATATTTTGATCTGTACACCCCTAACCTACTCTTTTACATCTTTTCCTCTACCCAAAGGTTGTCTGGTAGAGATCGCTCATCTAGCGATAAGGCCGCCTCTTGTATACTTTGTAACTCTATTGTGTATTTCTTTGTATTCTTTACTGGTGTACAATAAAGTGTATTGTTGTTGTTGTTGTTGTTATATGTACGTCCTTATATAATAAGTACTTATATAAAATTATAGTTAATTAATACGATGTCTATTGGCTGAAATAATGATGATGATTTTGTGTTCACATATCATTTCTTTAAGGAATAGTATGAACATGTTGTCAGTAAGTAAGTTTTGAGCATACAATTAGTTCCTACATTGACCGTCAAATGGTAAGAATTAAATTCGTTTTTTTTTCCCTACCAGCGCAGCATTCTGTTACATTTATTTATAAGGTCCCCAGTAACACAAAATGAGAATTGGAATGGCTCATGAATGAATAAGCGAGTAATCTCCGAGAAACATTATGTGATATTGTTTTAGACAAAACATCGCTTACAGCGAGTGAACCGAGTCCTTGGAAAACATTAAGAATCGTTAAAGTACATATACCACTTTCACTACATGAAAAAAAATTGAGGGTAAGTACTGCAAACAAGCAATCAGATGACATGGGTGTTAAATCAGCAGTGCTGCTGAGGAGAATAAAAATCTACAAAATTAAAAAAAATACACAGTGTCAATTTTTTTAATGTACCTAATGAAAGTGGCAAACAAGCATGTAGTTCACATCGATGTTAAGTGATGACTGCAGCCTATAGACACTCACAAAAAGACCAAGGTCAAAATGCAGATGCGTCACCACTCCTGAGGTCTAAGGTGTTATGCATCTGTGCCGGAAATTACAGAGGCGTACATTACCACCTGACCGGAACACGATAATGCTGAACACTACCATTTAGCGGCAAGTATATTAGGTAACATGAAGCGCGCCTGGCCCGGTGCCTGGTGTAGATCGTAAGTGATCTACTCGGTTAAGCACTACGGGCGCGGTCGGGTAGAGTGATGGGTGACCGCTAGTGGCAAATTAAATGCGCGTTTACGTGCTTCGGAGGGCCCGTTAAGCCGTCGGTCCCGGTTGCTATAGATAGATAGCAGTCGTTAAACCTTGTCGGAGACCTTATGGGCGGTTTGAAAACATCCGGCAGCGGGTTGGCCACTAACCCACCCACCTCCACCAATCCGCATTGGAGCAGTGTGGTGGAGTAAGTTGGCATCCCCCCATAAAGGGGAGAGACTCGTGCCTAGCAGTGGGACGTATAATGGGTTGCCATTATTATTTTTATTACGTAATGCGGTGGTGCCAACGCCCGCAAGCTCCGTCACTGTAGCTCTACCATCAGTAAATACAATATAAAAAAATATTTTACGCCTAAAATTGGATAGCGTTACCACAGCGATCCTCTCAAACCTATCCACTGAAGTACACTTCAACAGAGCCTGCGATAATATTGATATTGTACTGAATAATTTTCTTTGTCTTTATCCTAAAAGGCGTAGTTTTATTACAAAAATATATTGCTAAGTCTTTTATCTGAAATTGTTTTATGAAACACTAGTTTAAACATGGGTATACGAAATTTCATTCTCTTTTTGGCTGTAGTTTCTTGTTCAAATATTGTTTATGAATATTAAGAGACTAGCTGACCCGGCAAACTTCATAATTATTGCCTCAGAATTCAACGTGTCAAAGGTTTGATAGGATAGGACTTTTTCTATGGGAAAATGAAATTGTTGTTTTTACTATTTCCCTTGCAATGTATGCAATATTTATATTATTTCATCACCTTTTAAACTTTTTCTTGGACTTCCAAAATCATTCAAAACCAAAATTATCCAAATCGGTAAAGCCGTTCTCGAGTTTTAGCGAGACTAACGAACAGCCATTGATTGTTATATATATAGATGATAAGTTTCATTATATTTTATACTTATTTAGACTACAACATAGTCACTAGGACTTGAATAAAAATAATATGATCCATCATATTATATATCTGTAGTAAAGTAATCCCCAGAAAAGCACTTGAATGCCGACCGCGTACCGGAAGACGAAGCGTAGACAGGCCCCCCACAAGATGTATCAACGGCCTGGTGAAGGTCGCGGGCAAACGCTGGTTTTTGGGGAAGGCCTTTGTCCAGCAGTGGACAAAGAAAAAGGCAGGTTGATGAAAGTAATAGATGAAGTAATGCGGTCGGGCCGACGTGCTCGAACTCTGACACTGGAGGTCTGCAATCATAATGTAGCTAGTTTGAATCTTTACAAAGAACAGAGTATTATTTTTTGCTATAATCAAATATAAATAACTACGCTAAGAAAAACCGACTTCAAATCTAAAAAGTAAATAATAATACAGATTTAATATTAATTATATAGGTACTACCTATTATTTATATGTGTTATTTACTAATAGGATTGAAGTCGCTGCCAAGCCTTAAACAAATAATTATATTTTAATCACTTAAATATGAATACGAGCAAATTAATACAGTGAACAAAACGTAACCGGCGAATCGTGGGTGTTTGCATGTATGCTTGAATGCATGCATTTACCTCTGCCTACCCCTTCGGGGATTACAGGCATGAAGTTACGTTTTAATACAATGAAATGCCTACTTTAATGATTTAGGCTTAGCACCGACTTCAATCCTATTAGTAATTATCACATATAAATAATAGGTAATATATAATTAATATTAAATCTGTATTATGTTTTACTTTTTAGATTTGAAGTCGGTTTTTCTTAACGTAGTTACTTTTTAGTTTATTGCTGCATTGTCAATAAGATTAATGTTCACATCTGTTAAATTTGTAAAATCTGACTCTTTTAACTTCGTGACAATAAGATAGGCACATAATTTAAACTGTTTAGATATGTCGATACAAAATTATTACACGACTATACGTAAAAACTCTATGCATTTATCCACGAAGGAGTAAATAAGGTGTGTTGTGTCGTCGATGAGTAAATCTGTCATTGTCACTTGTTGTCATCTTATTGTCATGCGCATTAGGACTATCTAAGACGTCAGTGGATTTAACGCATTGTTATGACAACACGCTGTCTAATCTTATTCCTTTAGTTTGAGGTGAAAGTAAGTAAAAAATGCCCATAAAATGAAAATTAATGGGCTTACCTGAATAAAATTTTTATGGGACCAATTCAAAACTATTCCGCATCAAACACAACAAGAATTAGGTAAATCGGTCCAGAAATCTCGGCAAAATTCGCGTACATACATAAAAAAAATATATATATATCCCGGCCGAATTGAGAACCTTTTCGTTTTTTTGAACTCGGTTAAAAAGCACGTGGCACACACAATAAGCGTCCATATGGTATACTTCTCGTCATGGGCGACGCCAGGTGATAATAGGGGAGGGCAGCTGTCTCTCTTCAGAGATAAAATATTGCGTGATACACAGCAAATACTGATGTGCCATAAGTAAAGGTAACAAAATGCTTCCCCTAGGGCCATCCTGCTCGTCCCCTATAGCCAAACTGTAACCCTAATGTGTGTGTAAAAAAAATGTGTACCCCCCTTCTGTAACATCGGCTGGCCACGCCATTGTGTCTCATCCTTTCCAATACTGTCAAATCATGTGTAAGAAAAACAAACGAATCCAAAACTGATAAATAAATATCTTAATTAATACAAGAACAAGGAATTATGAATTAAATACGAATTAATGCGAAATCCAAATCCTAATTCAAATTACGCGGAGGGTGTACAACAGATGTCCAGAAAATTTAATTTAATCTTAGATTTCGTTTCAGTGTCTTTTCATTATAACGTCACTTAGGCTCCGTCAAATCTTTTCTGAAGACAATTTGAAGTAGATTTAATTTGATATATTATTGACATATTATCTTTGTCTCGCTGAAGGTAAGGAATAATTGTTTTCTTGATTGTTTTATGATGTATTTGTTTCTGGTCTTCAATATGACGTAATAATAATTTGGAGCGTTAAAAGGGCTTTTACACAGCCAGGAACCAAATCGGTATGTATTTAAGGATACATCCGAGTTACCCCCGGACTCGATATATCCTTAATGGACTCAACCCCTAGGTCTCGGGCGATGATGTCATTGCGAACATACTTCCCCGCGCCTGTGATCAACCGGAGAGACACATTCTGCTGGTCCGATGCTGTGACATACCTAATTCACTCACTGGTAGATCCGACCGCATTCAACTCGTTTGCGTATTCAGTCATAATACTCAAGAGCTGACCATCTACGCTATATTGTCATCGCGGGGTACGCGATGGCGACGCAAGGATTCGCGCGGGAGCGCCCTTCGTGTCGTATGTGTTGTTATAAACACATAGGTACCTACGCCATTTTTACTCTTTGTTATCAGTTTGTAAAGGGGAAATGAGACATTCTACTGATATACTTTTTACATTAGTATATTATATTTAGTTTTATCTTAGTGATGTTCTTGACTATACATATATTTTTTATCTTGTTTGACATGTATATCAATTGTTATTCACTTTTTTTGTTTTAATTTATTTTGTTTGTTTTTGACGTGTTATAAGAGGTGCCTGTCACCCTAAATGAATAAACGAGTTTCTGATTCTGATTCTGATTTAACGGGATCGAGAGCGTGACAGAACCACAACAGTATGCACGTTCACACGAGCATACTGGGGTATCGCGTATCGATGCGCGAGTTTTGAAGAACTACCTACTAAAAACTGATACTCGCTGAACCGAATACCCGTGTGAAAGAAGGGTTGAAGTTCTTTTGGCGCGAAAGTGAATTGTTACGATGCACGCACCCACCGACAGATAAAAGCAACAGTCTGAAGTTAGTTGCTAAACGGATATAAGCAACAGTCTTGAACTAAAAAAGTTGAAGTTAAAAACATTTTTGTCGTATTGTTTTATTTCTCGTCTTATATTGAATTGTTAACTTACATGCGTACATAAGTACAGACACTACATTTTAGGATTCCGTAGTTTTTGAATTTGAAACAGGGAACCCTTATAGTTTCGCCATGTCCGTCTGTTTATCTGTCTGTCCGTCCGCGGTTTAGCGCAAAAACTATGAACAAGAGACTTGAAATTTGGCACAAGTATACATCGTAATCACGCCGACAAAGTGGTAGAATAAAAAAATGAAAAATAATTTAGGGTACCTCCCCTACATGTAACGCACGGATATCTTTTTTATTTTTCGTTTTCTGTATATAGAATGGGATATTGTTGGACAGGTCTTTCAAAAATGTTTGTATGTTAGCACACTTATTAAGCATTAAAGTGCCAATTTTCGTTTGCGAGTAATAGTCGACCAAATGTACCTAATACTCGATTTTTTTAACAACTTCATAGAAAATGTTTATTTAAATTTTTTTCACTACACACATTCATCAAACCTAAAAACTACGGAACCCGCGTGGCCCGACATGCACTTGAACGGTTTTTTGCTAATTTTATTTAACCTTTAAACAAAAGCAAGAAAAATTAGTTAGCCAAAAATATATAAACCAGAACACGTACAAGCCTTCGCTTTTTCGTGACAAGACAGCCGTAAGGTTTTTCTACTTATGAACAACGGAACTCATATGTTGCTCACTGACATCGGTTCTGACGATTTATATGTGACAGTTAAATTTAACGGCGAAACAAATGAAATACAATACGCTCGGTTAGTTTATGATGATGTTTGGAAGTGTGTTCATTTGTAGTTCTGTTAATATTACGCAAACATTCTTTTTTTTATTTAATGAATGCGGCAAACAGGCATGCAGTTCACATTGATGTTAAGTGATGACTGAAATCTATAGACACATTAAAACAAATAACTGCAACACGATAGTGCTTAACACTACCATTTGGCGGCAGATAGGTTAGGTAATGCGGTAGTGCCTAGGCCCTCTAGGTGACTATCGGCAAAAGGCGTGTGATCGTAGACAACCGGTGACCTGGGGTGCGACCACCTATCGACATTGCTATTGTAGTTGTCATTGCTGTCAAATTTTCATGTCGATTTGTAGCTCCTTTAAAAACAGTAGTGATAATCTGATTGTTTTTCCTGCTTTCGTAGATGAGAAACAAGCGACAGTGGCAGATTATTTCGATTATTGTTATTTAGTTAAAGCAAAAATCGACATGAAAATTTGACAGCAATGACAACGACAATAGCTATGTCGATAGGCGGTCGCACCCCTGACCATGCAGAATTTTCATGCGTAAAAAAGTAAAAAGGTTATAAAGTATCCAGCATACTGAAATAACCGAATAGGTATAAATCACAATATGTAGTGAAATCCCGTTTGTTCATGACAAGACAGCCGGAAGGCTCTCTCTGTTCAACAACAGAATGGAATATTTTGTGAACTGACATCGCTTTTGAGGTACGTGGAAGTTAACTATGACGGTGGAACAATTGAAAAACATTTACTATGTTCGGTTAGATATTGTTAAGCTTGAACGTATGTTGCTTTTTGTATTAATTTTATTGGAGGTGAAAGTACCAGTCGCAGAGTTCTCGGTGATAGAAACTAGAAATGTTGTATTACTATCACATTTTGGCGTTATAGTATGTATTTTTATGTAAGAAAGATGGCAAACAAGCTTGCAGCAGTCAATACGAATGTTAAGTTATGATTGCAGCCTATAGACAATTCCATAAAAACCAAAGGTCTAAAAGCAGATGTGTTGCCACCCCCGAGATCTTATATGGATCAAATAGTTGTACAAGCAAAATAAGTCTATCCGTATGAAATGTATCTGTTCATTTTCGAGAGCCTCCTTCCATGCATTTCAGTGCCGTGCGAGCGTTCCTAGTATTTTTGTTTTCTGTAATGGAAGTAGCAAACATGCATGCAGTTCACATTGATGTTAAGTGATGACTGCAGCCTATAGACACATACGAGAGACATACACGAGGACCAAGGTCAAAATGCAGATGCGTTACCACTCCTGAGGCCTAAGGTGTTATGCCTCTGTGCCGGAAATCACAGTATCTCTCCAGAAGCTATGTTTGTTTATTATATATTGTACACGATCGTTATTCTTGTGCATAGTTTGTAATTAAGTTTTAAAATACCTTGTACTAGAATTTAATTAAAATAGCGAGTAAGTGCGAGTTGGAGAATTCAATAAAGGGTTGCGTAGTTAGTAATATTTTCATAAAAACGAAAACAAAATTTATTCATCCATTAAATACAATATGGATTATAATTTCCTAGTTGCCGTTTTTGAAAACGTATGTTTTGTAAACAATATTTCGTCATATTTTTATGACATTGGTACAGATATTTGTATCACATCTGGGTGTTTGTAATTTTGTATGTATAACGGAGTCCACGACATAGGATTAAACCTAGTGGGGCTGTGAGTATAAGCGTATTTATTTATTACGAGTAACTTAATCTAAAGTGAATCCTTAAATCGCTATTGTTGATTCCATAGTGTATAATGCTGAATATTCCAAGCCTGCACTTACCCGGATTGCTGGAATATGATTCGATATGAGCCGAGTCTCGAGCAAGATCAAAAAGTTGCACTAGCAAATTTAAGTTCACTCGTATGTAACGCGTTTTTTTAATTTTTCGAGAGCCTTCTTCAACGCATCCCGGTCAGCGTTCCTAGTAAAATTACAGTATCTCTTTAGTAGCGTTCTTAATCTTGTACACGGGTAGTAATGCAGTTATTATCATGTTCTCTGACACGGGCATATTAATAATTCTTGAACGTTGTTTGTACTTTGAAATATTTTTTTCTGAGATGTTGTAATATATTTTTTAATGGTTACAAGGTACGAACCAGCATGCTGTTTACATCGATGTTAAGTGATGAGTGCAGCCTATACACACCTAATAAAAATGATAAAATTTAATGTTGCTATCTAGTGATGGTCCAAAGATGGTCCGTCATACATTCGATTTTATAGAATGTTTGGTTTAATATACATTTTATACTTGTACTATGTTATGTGATTGAAATTAATAAGAGAAAACACGTTTGTAACAACAGTTTATGTAAAAAATAAAATATGAACATAGTTCAATATTAAAATTTAGGCATGACAATAATTTTAATCATTATTATAAATCCAGAGTAATTATTTATGAAGGAAGACGAAAACAAGATATTGTTTACCTGAATATAAAATTTATTTCTATCAGCAATATATCCATATAATTGATGTCAAGTCCCCTTTATAATATGCATAGAGCAACACGGTGGTAGAGCAATACTGGTGGTAGAGCTCCAGCGACGGAGCTCGCGGGCGTAGGCACCACCGCATTACCTAATATACTTGCCGCTAAATGGTAGTGTGCAGCACTATCGTGTTCCGGTCAGGTGGTAATGTACGGCCCTGTAATTTCCGGCACAGAGGCATAACACCTTAGGACTCAGGAGTGGCAACGCATCTGCATTGTGACCTTGGTCTTTGTGTGGGTGTCTATAGGCTGCAGTCATCACTTAACATCAATGTGAACTGCATGCTTGTTTGCCACTTCCATAAAATAAAAAAATAAAAAACACGGGCCACCGGCCGCCGCGGCGGACCGAAGGGGAGTAGCCATAGCGCTTATTACCGCGCCCCATAACCACATAACCAAGCAAAACAGTCTGTCATTTTTTGCGGGGGGTGTGATACACACACACACACTACAAAAATCGTCTATTACTACGAAACTCACACCTTGACTTAAACAAAATACATCAACAATTTCACGCACACATTTAAACATCTGGGCGTACCATAAGTAATTATTGTGTTAATCCTGAACGCTACGCAAGGCGTTTACGAAATCGATGGAGGTAGCTACATATATTTTTTTCAAACTTCTGTCAGACAAATATCACCTCAGTCTGCCCGGGACCACGGAAGCTGAAAAGCGACCGAAACGTCGGGTTGATTTTAAAAATCATTTTAGTTTAATATACGCGAGATAAATCCGTAGAAATAGTTTTATTTCAATGAGTGTAGCTCGCGAAAACCTAAGAACATATCATCTGGGCGTACTTTGATAGAGGGGAAAGCCTGAATATGGCTACTCCCCTCCGGTCCGCCGCGGCGGCCGGTGGCCCGTGTTGCTCTATGATAATATGGTATAACATCAAACATAATAATAATATAATAATACATACTTGACTTCTATTAACCATGAACGTTACAAAAGTGCGATGCGATCCTATGGGTTTGTAACATAATATTACACGCATCAGCGTTTCCTCGATATTTTCGTATGGAAATACCACATGATGTCTGAATATCGACTTTCTTGCTACGCTTTAAGGACGGTTTTACAGTGTTACTAATTTTATTATCATAGCCTGGTATTTCTGGGTGTCGTCATATATGTTCAATTCACACAAAAAAATACGGCTTTTATCCGTAACTTTTACCCCATGAAAGTGATATTCTCTGATGGTGTATACATATTATGATGAATAGTGAATTCATCATTTTCATACACTGTAAAAGGTCAAAATGATGTGACTGTGAATTACAAATGGCTGATTTCTTGTGTTTTTGGATGCTGTACCTCAAAAGGAAAAATATGAGATCACTCGCAGTGACAAACTGTCTGTGAAATGGAAAAATGTCATCAGGAAAATTATTCCTGACATTTCTACGTTGTTTTGGCGCTAATTGGCCCTGTTTGAAGGAATGGTTTGTTCTGAGTTTTTGAGGAACAATCGACACACAATACATAACCTCTATTTGAATTCGGTAAAAAAATATCCAAGGTCCTTTGTTTTGTAAATAAAACTTTCTACATTTTAATTTTGTGAAACTCGCCAACATTTTCAACATTGTGTACATGACATAACGTACAGTTACACAAATTAAAAAAAACCTGCTATGCGCAATTTTGCCATTTAACCACGAGGTTATTTAAGGGACTGAGGAAGGCCAATCTTCTCTGGCTTTCTCGCTGCTGTGAAGTGGAGACGGCTGGGGAAGAGGTATATATACGGGTATATCGTTGACGAGGGCCAACGACATTGCACCAGCAATAAGGATGGTGAGAAATTTTAATAAGATTACAACTCTTGTGAACTTCTCATGACGACCGCAATTACTTTGTCAAGGCCGCAGGTATCAATTAGGAAGAAAGTTCCATCCCTCACTAATTTACAGGTTCCTACTGTTTTATAATATGTTAGCTTTTGCTCGCGACTTTGTCCGCGTGGAATTCATTACAAAAATTCGGACGGAAAAACCTTTTAGGGATAGATTTTGCTAAAAGTAGCTCTTGTTCTTTCTGGAGCCATGAACTATTTCCATTCCATAAAATTGGTTCAGCCATTTTGTAGTGAAAGCGGAACATACAGACAGTCAGACAGGCGAACAAAGATACATATTTTTGTAGAAAATAGAAAATATTTTTATTTCGAATAGATCTTTACAGATACTTTCAAAACGTCAATAAATCATAAACTACCTAGAGCGAATAACCATTACATATAGTAAAAGCAAAATCATATATTAATAGTAAATTAAAAATTAAAATTTAAACTATTTGGTTAAAACATAATAATCATAAAATTTTTCAATTCCTTCAATGATAATAAATGAAGAAAAAGAAAAACTTATTCGTCAAGATCAATGTTATTCACTTAGCAGAGTTCCAAGTGCAGTCACTACTGAGAAGAACTCCGCTACCCAACAAACTCAGTAAGAGCTCTTTTAAATGAGAGCTTAAATCTAGTACAGATTATCGTGAAAAATCAAATAATGTCAACGTCCATAGCATAGATGCAAATAAACTGCTATCTACTAAATGTGATGTAGCCCCTGCAAACCAGAACAGACCAGTCCCCACCAACAGCACCCGTTCACGAGTATGACGCATGTGACAGCCATTGCCCTCCTCGACCATTTTAGAGGGAAGTGAGCAACCCGCCACACGACGCCGCCAAAGGCAAAGACATTTAAGCGTGCATGACTGTTCCGGATATGCATACGGCAAAATAAAAGATGGAATTCTTTTTCAGCCAGGGTATTCACATTATTCAACCCTTAACAATAGTAGATACTAATTACTGAATACACGAAATCGCAGTATCATGAAATAGCCTGGCAGCGATCGCTATAATCCCAAGACTTATTATCATTAAGATAATCACTGGTCTTATAGTAATTACATTTATATAAACGTTCTTTCATTACTTTCTTAAATTTATTGATCGATAGACTTTGAATTTATAATATTAGAAGGATAGACTTTGGATCGACTTCGGATATAGGACGGTAACAACCCCTTGCCAGACACCCTTACAGTCTAATTATTTATAAATCTACTTTCGTCATAGTATAAAATCTGACTTTTATTTAAGTTATTCAAGAAACTATACGAATAATGTTTCCACAATTCCCAGTCACTTTCGATGGTTCCCCTATCTTCCCAGGCATATTGAAGTCTACTCCAGGCGTGCGCGCGATGAATATACATGTACGTTGGTGCGAGTGAAATAGCATGATCGGTCCACGGCGATCTCTTTCTGCGCATCAGCTGTCTCGTACTCCGTAATATATATTGTGTAGTGTGAACTGTTATACGTACAGAAACCGTTGAATAATTAATTTGTAATAAAAGTGAGGGAAAATTAATTTTGTTTTCTGAAGAGACATTAAAGAAATGTCAAACTGACGATCCGCTTAGCCCAACGGTGTGCGATGACCGTTTGATTCGAAGGGTCACGGGTTCGATCTCCGCACCGGGACCAATATTTGTTTGGCCTACAGATATTTGTTTCGACCGCAGCGGTTACAAAACTGTTCTTACCAACCGTAAGCGTTGCCTATAAATACGTACAACAAAAACGTCCCACATTTATAATGACTCAAGGACTGACAGGGCACGGAGGTTTTGCCGCGTACCTACACCGGTTCAAATTAAAAGATGACCCATCATGTATGTGCGGTGCCGCATCTGAAACAGTGGAACATCTGGTTTTAGAATGTCCAATATATGGAGCAGCCAGATACGATCTGGAACAATTGGTTAACATAGACGTTAACCAAAGCAATTTGCAAACATTGCTCACAAATAAGAAGTCCAGATCGTATCTGGAAGCGTTCATAAAAATAGTCGTTGAGGATGCCAATAGCAGAAATTAAGTAGGAAAACGGGAAAAGAAAAAATGTATATATATATGTAATATAATTTGAAATAGTGAAAAAATAAAATATTACCTTATATAGTCTAATTATATAATTGATAATATTTAATAATTTAACGTACCAATATTACCCAACAGCCGTAGTATGATAAAAAAAAAAAAGTGTATTCTCCTTTTAAAGTCGGGCGTTAGACCGGATCTTGACAACATGAGATTGCTCAGAAATTTTTAACAAAATAAGGTCTCTGATCACGTCAGAGGATGCTATTAAAAAAAAAAAATAAAAAAAATATTTGTTTCGGGTCTGAGTGTTTGTGTATGTGTTATATGTGTATAACGGTACCCACGACACAGGTTTATACCTTCTGTGGGGCTGTGAGTGTAAGCGTAAGCGTATTTTTATAACTGAAAGTCAGAAAAAAACATAACCTTAAATATGCGAACATTATTTTACCTGATAAATATACAGATGGAGGTTATCACCGGAAATGCCATAAAACATTCACAGGCGTACAGACAGACAAAAATGTAAAAAGTGTTGTTTTGGTATATATACCGTGTATACATACATATATGTATTTAGTAAAAAGCGGTTATATTTATATTACAAACAGACACTCCATTTTATTTATTTCTATTGATTTTGGCTGTGTTATCTTCAATATTAAAACTTATTAAATTATAGCATACAACGACCTAAAATGTATGTACTTACGATACCCTTAGACTAATGAAAAACTAAATATAACATGAATGTGTGTTTTAGCTACTGAATGAAAGCTTTTATTGGCAAAATAACTGCGCTCAGAACTTTTCAATATTCATGAATGTTTTATTATTGACGTACCTATCTAGTATATACCTAAGTTATTAAGGGAACGCTTCTATTTTATTAGTATGCAAATTGGAATGCCGTGTCTATGGACTTGTAATATTAACGGACATAAGATATACGTTATGCATCTACGTTAATACTTTACACTAGGTAAGGTTTTTTTCTGGTGGTAGTATTCCATTGCAGTAGCTAGAGGGCGGAAGCACCACCGCATTACCTCATCTATCTGTCGCCAAATGGTAGTGTTCAACACTATCGTGTTATTTTTTATGTTAGGGAAGTGGCAAACAAGCATGCAGTTCACATTGATGTCAAGTGATGACTGCAGCCTATAGACACCCACACAAAGACCAAGGTCAAAATGCAGATGCGTTACCACTCCTGAGGCCTAAGGTGTTATGCCTCTGTGCCGGAAATTCCAAGGCTGTACATTACCACCTGACCGGAACACGATAGTGCTGAACACTACTATGTGTGAAATTTAATTTGTTTTTTTAGTTATTTGCTGTTATAATGTATATAAGTACCGTTTTAATGAGCCTAAAATCCGATAGCGCCCCAGGTAGTGACAATATACCAACTAGATTCTTAAAAGAAGCACATGAACTAATAATTCCAGTCATAACTCATTTAGCCAACCTTTGCTTTGAACGGGGAGTTTTTCCTGCTGCTTTGAAATAGTCGGTTATTATACCAGTATACAAGGGCGGCACCAAAACAGATCCGTCGAATTATAGACCTATTTCAATTTTATCATCCATCTCAAAGTGGACCGATATTCACGAAAAGCATGCTCCAAGGCGCTCCTCAATTGATCAATGCATCGGCTACTTACAGTTGTTACCTAGATATTATTATTGTTGGCGACCGTGACATTCCTTTCTTGTCATCTTGTGCATATTTATCATCACATTTTTTCTAAAAGTCAAAAGTCTTAGGAATCGGCGTGCATGTATGAAGAGAATGATGAAGGTAGACGAGGCACGAGAGGTTTGTCAGAACCGGGATGTCTGGCGCTCTACACTCTCTGCCTACCCCGTTAGGGACCTGGCGTGAAGATACATACATACATACATTTTTTCTAAATTGCTTTTATAATTATTGAAAATTGCTTTGAACCTTTTCGCTATTGCAGTTTATTGTGATTTTGTATTCATATTTGGTTGTTTGTACGGGTTTAAATTATAAGGACATGATTTTTCGGAGAAAGGAATTTTGATGGCGTTCAGGTGGAGTGTTACCAAGTTACTAGCATTATTAGGGGCGTGAGCGGCAGTAATAACTTTGACTTATTAGCATTATTATGTCTCTCGTCAGCACGGGGTCCAATTTGAACCCCGGACCTTTGTCAGGCTTGCGCGGGGACATGGGGGGTCCAACACGTAGAGGCCCTTTCGAGAATTTTGATCTACTTTGTAATGGGTTATATTCGGCGGGACCTCTCTCTGACTGCATCAATAGTTAATACAGACACAGACAGACCCCGCAGAATATAATGGGACTATTGTAATGAAAAGTGATTTGCCAAACTTTGGGCTATGTGGGTGAACTGGGGGGACTAGCTGGCTGGGCCTATGGAGTGAGATCCGGCACCTGCCTATATTCAACATCTCACATTATCGAATCCTACTTTAGGCAGGTGGTGACTCGCCTCTCCTTGGTGGGCCCCCCAAACAGCCAACCCGATGGTCGACAGGGGGCAACACTGTTGAGAGAGGCTGGGGGTGTCGAGAGGTGTGGCCCCGGTTTCACCATCACGAGCGAGTAATCTCGAGCTCGGAGCGGGCTTCCCCGCTATTATGCCTTTAGACACTTCCACCCCCGAGTGTATGGCTCTTTCAGAAATTTAGACAACAGCCTATTATCTAAATTTCTGCAAATGCCATACCTCTAGCGCCCCACTCTGACCGGCCAATGAAGGCAAGCCAGAGGTGAGAGACCTGATGCTCTGTCCGGCCGTACCTCTGTGTGGCGGACGAGGCGGAGCCCAGTTCTCTCGGAGGAACTCGAGATGATGGTAGGGGGTGGTGTCGCTACTCACCAACAGCTCGCCACAAGCTGCTCTGCCCCCGCATTATTATTATTATTAATGGTAATAAGTCATAATAAACTGTTTGTTATCAATAACAAAAAATAAAATTAGGGGCAAGTATATTAGGCGATGCCGTGGTGCCTACGCCCCCAAGCTCCGTTACTAGAGCTCTATCACGAGCAGTTCCGGTTAGATCTCATTACTTTTTAGTTTATATCGAAGTTCCTAACATTGTTATGACATAAATGTTTCTGACGGTACTTATAAGTCCAGGTCTTGGAAATAGTACTTCTAGGTATTATAGTAAAAATCTAAAAAAATATATGTGCGTTTCCTGTTACCTACATTATTAAAATAATAAAGTGCAAATGCGGCAATACATAAAAAATCGCCACCTTGGCAGGAAAGGGTTAAGATAAAAAAATTACACCTTAATCAAAACCGATAGCTAGAAAAAAATATATATTCGTAAAACGCCATATGGTTAGTATTTTTTCGCTGCTTAAAGTTTTTGCCGGCAAAATAATGTAGCTAAAGTTTTCAATATTCGTAAATGTTTACTGACACACATATCCGGTATCAGTCGTGCGGAATAGTATATAGGTTAAACATTATTAAAGGAACCGACGGTTCTTGTATTACTATGCAAATTGGAATTCTGCGTCGGTGACATAGTCGATATACTCGTTGATTACTGACATGTGTTGGTCTATTGGACTGAGAATAATTATGATGTATTGACTTGAAATATAGCCAAATGTCTCAATTTCGATATGATAGTCATTTTTTATGTTATGGAAGTGGCAAACAAGCATGCAGTTCACATTGATGTTAAGTGAAGACTTCAGCATATAGACACCCACACAAAGATCAAGGTCAAAATGCAGATGCCTTACCACTCCTGAGGCCTAAGGTGTTATGCCTCTGTGCCGAAAATTACAAGGCCGTACATTACCACCTGACCGGAACACGATAGTGCTGAACACTACCATTTAGCGGCATGTATATTAGGAAACGCGGTGGTGCCTACGCCCGCGAGCTCCATCACTGGAGCTCTACCACCAGTAAAAAAAAATAGTTTGAGGACATTATATTCAGAATTAACTGTGATTTTATTTTAAGCATACGTATTATCAGTTTAAATATTCAACACACCAAATAAATAAATAAATAATAAGCTTACACTCACAGCCCCACAGTAGGTATAAACCTGTATCGTGGGTGCCGTTGTATACAAACAACACATGCACAAACACCCAGACCCGAAACAAATATCTGTAGGCCATACCAATATTTGTCCCGGTGCGGGGATCGAACCCGCGACCCTTCGAATCAAACGGTCATCTCACATCGCTGCACCAACCGGGTCGTCCCAAAACTTTAGGATGTAAATTCAAGAGTAGTTGTATTTTTGTACGATGCAAAAAGTGTGTTTTATCTGCTACATAAAACTTTTATCGTTAAAATAATGTGTCTCTAAAGTGTTCGATATTCATGAATGTTATTTTTGTTATTTCACTGACCCGCGTATCTGGTGTCAGTCGGGCTGACTAATACTAGTATAGGTCGCGCCAGGTAAAAAGAACGCTGGCGGTCAAGCTGCGCGTCATGTGTTTTTATTTCATTTTATGTTATTCTATGTAATATAGTTTTCAATCTGCCTACCAATTCACGAAACCGCAAGCGAAAGCTAGATCAAAAATAAACCAATAGGGCTAGTACTTTCGTGCGCGAGTGTACCGATGCGCGAACACATCCCTTCTACTTTCTTCCAGCGTTCTTTTTACGTGGCGCGACCTATATGTAGGTTAAACATTATTAAGAGAATCGATGCTTCTTGTATTACTATGCAAATTGGAATTCTGCGTCGGTGACATAGTCGATATACCTACTCGTTGATTACTGACACGTGTTGGTTTAGTAGACTGTGAACAATTATGATGTATTTACTTGAAATATTGCCAAATGTCTCAATTTCGATATGTTAGTCAATCTTGACCTTATTTACTAACTCATCATCTTGGTCAAAGTAGGGTTATATAACAAAACACTTATAATTGTAGAAGTTAACTCACTACTATTTCGCATTCGATCTACTGTTTTATTGCTACCTAGTTGTGCTATTTTGCTTATTGAGTTTGAGGCCATAACATTCAGTACCAACTGTCATTTCGTTTTAAACTTGCCTATGACCGTTTTAATATTCATCACACCAAAACTTTAGCATATTAATTCAATAGTAGTTGTCTTTGTACGATGCAAAAAGTGTGTTTTATCTGCTGCATAAAACTTTTATCGATAATATAATGTATCTTTAAAGTTTTCGATATTTATGAATGTTATTTTACTAACACATGTATCTAGTGTCCATCATGCTGACTAATTCGAGTATGTAGGTTAAACATTATTGAAAGGGAACCGACGCTTCTTGTATACTAGCTGTGCCTGCGACTTTTTTCGCTTGAATACGTGATTTTGGAACTTTGGGCAGCGCTTTTGGACATAAATTTTGGGTAGCTAAAAAATATAGTTTACAGTAATGCTTCTCTGTACACAATATTACACGTATGGCCATCGGGGATAAAAGCACACAGGCTGCTAGGATTGCAAAAAATTGCTAGTGCTCGAAGAAAAAATTGCATAAAATTACGTATGTTGTATGGGTTTAGGTAATATTTACTTCATTTTTATTTAATTATTTAGTATGGAAGGTAATTAACAACATAAGACCTAAAAATTCTGTAAAAATTGTAAGCGTCTACTTGCTATCGTTATTATTAACGAGCAAAAAATATAGGAAAAAAAAACACGTTTATTATATGCCCCCTTGGACCCCTTAACATTTTTATTTTTTTATTTTTAGTAATTAATGGAGATCAGTCAAAATGGTACATATGTTGTACATGCACAAACACTTTACATAAAATTTGTGGCCATAAAGCTGTATATTTTTCAGTGTAATATTATACTGTAACCCGCCGGAAAAGTATTTAAAACAGTTTTTGAAAAAATCTGTACTTTTGATATGTATGATGGCGTGGAGGAAGGAACGTAACGAAATATAATGGCGTAGGATATAATTATTGCATCAGAAAGTATCGATTAATCATATTTAAAAAAATCGGTTACATAATAAATAGAAAAATAATTGAGAAATCACGTTAGATTTCATTTTAGGGTGCCAACAATCAAATGAAGACTTATTAAAATACATTCATTTAGGTTTTAAAATCAACACAAAAGCCTAAGTGACCCATTCGATCAATGAATCGATATTCTTAAACATCGCTATTTTGTGACAGCCGCTTATGTTGACACATCACTTTTTGACGCTTTGATATGTCACCTCATGTCTGTCACGTCATTGATGATTGACGTTTGACGTCATTCATTTGCTTCTGCTCGTTGGATATTGTTAGCGTTCTGTGACTTCTCTGTGTTTTTGACTACTGGCTTGTTTTCGTGCTTGTTGAAACGGATTTCGAGTGCTCTTGCGATTTGGATTACGTAGGTAGTGCTAGAGGTTTCTGTTCAAGTCAGTTGATCTTGTGTTTGTTAGTTTTTCTGTGAACAATTTATTATAATCTGCAAAAGTAGACTGGAGTTTGCCAAAAAAGTGCTCGGTGTACAGTGAAATGCTATTTAAAATCATTCGTATGTATTTGTGGATACAAGCGTGATTATTTACTGTAAAAGTCACTTTATTCTAGCAATCTACAAACCGTCAATTTTAAATTAGCGCCTATAAGTACGAAAATAAAAAATATATGGCGGAAAAACGACTTCGTTCATACATTTTTTAAATTGCTATATCTCACGAACCCAATCCGTCAACGAAGTCAAATATGTTTTAAATAGTAATATTTGAACTAATGTCTGAAGACATAAAAGTTTTATTGTTTTACAATTATGTACCAATGCCCCATACAAAGTGGCGGGTCTCCTTTGTCTTTATAGCGGTATCAGAAATACATAAATTGTGAAAATGTTAGCTTTCTAGCTATCACTATGTATGTGATACAGGCTGGTGACAGACAGACGGACGGACGGACAGACAGACAGAGAGCGGAGGATTAGTAATCCGTAGGGTCCGTTTTTACCTTTTAGGTACGAAACCCCTTAAAAGATACAGATTGGCTTCAAAATATTCGATATGATTCTTTGAATTGACATAACTTTTTTATTTCTGAACCGATTCACATGAAAAAAACTCTAAATGTTAAGTGAATGTTACCACAATATATTAGTGAAAACCGAAAACCGAATAAGCCGTTTCTGATATTAGCGTGCACAAACACACAGACAAACAGACATTTTTCCGGGATAAAAAGTACCCAGTGTTTTGCGCCAAAGGTTAAAGTATAATCATACCAAGTTTCATTGTAATCGGAAATTACAATGAAACTTAAATGATGAAACGTAAATTTTTCTGTGATGCTTGAACAAACAGACAGACAGACAAAATATTTTCTAATCACATATTTGTGTTCGGTATCGATCTAGTAACAACCCCTGGTATTTCTTTTTTAAATATTTTTAATGTACAGAATTTACACTTCTACAGTTTTATTATAAGTATAGATTACCACAGTCTAAAGAAAACGAACGTGTTAATTACATATTACTATGTAAATTGGAATTCTGCGTCCGTGACATAGTCGATGTACGCGTTGATTATTGATGACACGTGTCAGTTTATTGGACTGATGATAATTAGGATGTGTTTGCTTGAAATATGACCTTACGTTTTAACTTCGATATTATAGTCCATCTTGACTGTGTTAATAAGGCTTATTTATTATCTCGTTAGATCTTGGGGATCAAAGAAGGGTATGCATAAAGGGAATAACAAAACATTAAAAAAAAAAAGTGTAGATGTCAATTCACTATTATTTTGCCTTACTGTATGATCAACTGTTTTGTTACTACTTGATCTTATTGTAGTTATTTATTTCGATGCTATAACATTTCATTTAAATTGTAATTTCGTTGTAAACTTACATAAGATCAGTTTTTAAGCATTCATAAAACAAAACTCTAACGGAAACAGACAAATTCAAGAGTAGTGGTATATTTATACCAACTAAATGTTTTTTTTTTTTGCTGCATAAAGCTTTTACAAGCGACATAATGGCTTTCCAAAGTTTTCAATATTCATGAATGTTTCTTTGCCGACACACCTATCGGTATCGGAGTTGTTGACTAGTACGTAGGTAAAACATTGTTACGGAAACCGGCGCTTCTCGTATTACTATGTAAATTGGATTTGTACGTCTATGACAATAGGTTCGTTGATCTGTCAGACACATGTCGGTTTATTGAACTGAGAATTAGGCTGTGTATGCCACAGCATGTATATTGCTTTTTACCACCTCATCAGATCCCGAGTTTCGAAGAAGGGTTAAATAATAGAAGTCACTTTATAATAAAATTATTTTGTATTTCTGCGTGACCCATGGTTTTGTTACTTGTGATCTTATTGTAATTTTTCAGTTTGACGTTGTATATTTCTGTTAAGTATAATACATAATAGTGTGTGCGGGTGGGAGGCGGCCGCCGCGCCCGCACCTCCCCCACCAATTGTCATTGGATCGACACTCGCTTTATACTGTTACCATTTTGTAAGACACGCAGCAATAAATTGCATTTCAACACGAAGACTTAGCCTTTTAATCTTTGCAAGCCTTCGGACTCCTCACCAGCAGATAATTACAGTCCACATACCATCACACAGACCTGGCAGGGTCTACAACAGTATCAATAAAATGCATGTCTGTGTCATTGCACCGTTTCAACGTTTTGTTCGTAGTTTCCATAGTGTTCATATTTGTACTGTGACTGAGTTAAGTCCCTATCGACCGGATAGTGTAATAAGCGGCAACCCGGGGCGAGACCACGCCCGCCCTTTCTGCCGGATTGCCGGACCCTGAATACCGTGTTGTGTAATAGCCTTTTAAGGGAAACAGTGCTTCTCGTATTACTATATAAATTAGGATTGTGCGTCTATTAGGCAATAATTATCCTTGTTGATTACACACGTAGTGTCTGTTTATTAAACGCAAAATAATGAGATTGTGTATGTTTTTATCGTGTATCAGGTGCTAGAAACAGGGCTTTATATTCTTAATAAATAATAATACGCAAATATATTATTTTCCTAATTTATAAGGTTTACAGCAATAGATAAAGCAATATACATTATACATGATCGTTATTTTACTGAAATACCTATACACTATCGTCCGTGTGAACTAGTTTGTAGGCTAAACATTATTATGGAAACCAGCGCTTCTCGTATTACTATGTAAATTGGAATTGTGTGTCTATGACATAGTCGATATGCTCGTTGATTACACTGCCGTTTATTGGGACTGGGAGAGTAATGAGATTGTGTATACGTACCTGACTGTCCCATTAGTTGATTCAGATTTCTCAGGTTAAGGTAGGTTAAAAATATGTAAAAACTGTGGAAGCTGCTTTATGATTATTTCTTCGAATTGTACCTCGACCGATTTCGATGTTTTATAGCTCAAAAGAAGCTAATTTATCGATTTTTAATCGCGTGGCTGTTTTTGTTTTGTTTTTGTCGTGGCGATCGTAACTGAGACGAACATATTAAGGCGGCACGCCTCGAGGCGGCACTAAGCAGAAGGCGCTCCAGGGTGGGTTGTATGTTAACATTATCAAATTTACAACGTCCTTTGCTTTTTTTTATTAAATACGCTTACACTAACATCCCCACAGTAGGTACAAACCTGTGTCGTTGGTGCCGTTGTACACATACAACACATAAACAAACACCCAGACCCGAAACAAATATCTGTAAGCCGTACAAATATTTGTCCCGGTGCGGGGATCGAACCCGCTATCCTTCGAATCAAACGGTCATCACACACCACTGCACTGGACTAACCGGGTCGTCAGATAGATAAAATTGTTTTCATCGCACAAACAAACAGAGATATCTCATTTATAGATAATTATCGAAGTTTACACGTAACATCAACATTTATTGCTGTGTTATCTTCAACACAACGAACAAGGGACTCGACATTAATCTATACGTTCAGTACATTAGTAAACTTCGCTACAACTGAACTGTCGGCTACATCAAAACAAATGTACCCGCGTTGAATACAGATTCGTGTAGTTATGCAAATTATTTGCAACTAAGTCGACAACTGTGACGACTGACGAGTCTACATGGCTAATTTTATATTTACCTGCGATGGTTCTGTTTCTATTAACTAATTACAACGTTAACCAAATTAAATACGCGTGTGTATTTAATTTTTTAACGAAGGTGGCAAACTAGCATCGGATGATATTTTTAATTTATATAAGTGGCAAACAAGCATGCAGTTCACATTGATATTAAGTGATGACTGCAGCCTATAGAGTGCTGCAGGGTACGTCTACCCAGTTTTGATTATTGTCTTCTACATCCTGTAAGTATATGAACTAAATAGCTGGTTATAAGTATTTAGATTTCTAATGCAACGTAGACGGTTCCAATACGTAATCTCAAGATAACGATGCAACATTTAAACTAGAGTTCAAAGAAGTAAGCCGATTCGTAAGTACTCTGAGGTTTGCTGGTTAGAGTAGGATTGGCTTCACGAGATATCTTTGCAGTCACAGTCTTACTTCATAGTGCTAAAACTTGTAATCCTTTGTTTCATAGCATTTCTCCTCAATTTTAACATATTATTATCGAACAGATAAACGTGTTGCTAAGCGCAAAACACAAGAACAACTGTACTGATTTCGCTAATTTCTTTTTTGTTGTATTTTTATATGCCTGAAGAAGGTTTTTATGAATGAAAATAATAGTTAATTGCGCGGCAAATCAGACATTTTTGAAAAATTAATTACTATACTAACTTTTCCAATGTAAACCATATGTCTCTTGACATAATAGTCAATCGTTAATTCATCTATTTAAATCAATTAAATTTGAATATATGAATAGGAAGAAATTGATGATTGATAATGGCATAAAATTCCCAGTTGCAATCTACAGTGCACCCGAGCCAAGCCGGGGCGGGTCGCTAGTATAAAATAAAATCAAGATAGAAAATCTTATTTAGAATCCATAGAGACAATAATAGACCATTACTGCAGAATGCCACGACGTAATTAAAATCATTTCTTCCCTTTATCTGCTTATATAGCGTGGCTAATGTACTCGTGGTTGTATAGCTTCATTTTCAGCGCATCTAGTCTATAATAAGATATTCCCGTTCAACCAATGGGGCCATTATGAGCCTGCAAACGTAATCTTAGAGATCTGATACACTATCGAATAACATAACATTATAAAGAAATTTTACCTTTTTACATTCAGTTAAAATCTAATACTTTCTTAGACAATTTTGCACTTCGTGTTATTGCGTGAACTTTCAGTTTTGCGGTACCAATTGCACTCATTCCAAAACTAGCTATAAAAGACGTTTTTCAGGTGCAGCAAATATTTCTGACCACCAAATAACAGACTCAAAGTCAAATCTTCAATTCCATTCAAAGATAGGCTTACGAGATCTTTTCGTACCGGCTTAGCCAACCTTTTAACCTTTTTAAATCTTAGAATACTGGTAAACGTTCAAATAATACACTTAAATGGTAACTTAATAAGTCAGTAGTCTAAAGACAATCTGAGACTACGTCTCAATATTGATGTTTGTTTGTTATTTTTTTTAGTTTATTTTATACTTTATTTTTGTTAACATATATGTCTTAGGTTTCGCGCCAAATAAAAGTTATGTTTTTCTTTCTTTTTTCCAAAAACTAATATCATCTTTTCTTATAGTAATCAATGCATCACAACCTTTACAGTAACGACCGCAAGTAATATTGGAGTAATAAGAGTAACAATAACAAAATTTAACTCTCATCTTCGCATTAGAAAGGGTTGTTCCGATATTTGCGGCAGGGTTTTAATTTGGGAATCCTCTTCAACCTCTCAATCCAACTGGGATGTTTTTAATTAAATTAACATAAGATAGACTGACGAATGAAGTGGGAGCTGGAATACCTAAAATCTGTTCGTACAAATCGCGGACAAAATATTTAAAACATAAACATGTAATTTTATTTTTAAAGAAAAATGGAAAGAAAAATATGACTTCAGGCGAGACTCGAACTCGCGACCTACTGGGAATCTAGTCCAGCCGCTCTTCCAATTGAGCTACTGAAGCCCTGCCCGATTTGTCAAATGAAGAGCGGCTGGACTAGATTCCCAGTAGGTCGCGAGTTCGAGTCTCGCCTGGAGTCATATTTTTCTTTCCATTTTTCATTAAAAATAAAATATATTTTCACAAGCATGTGTTAATGCGAAATAATATAAAACAATAAACATGTAATTTCAGTTCATATATCATGATCATATATAATTATTAATTAATTAATTATTATTATGATTATAATTCGATTTTCTAATTGGGGTGAATTAGGGTGTGCTTTATTCCCGTTACCCGTTGTATACCTTTCTTTACCCCGGGTCATCAACTATATTTGTGACAAAGTTCATTTAAAATCCGTTAAGCAGTTTAGATTTCTCATACAAAACTTTTACTCTTTGTCTTTATTTTTTTTTCCTTGATAATAATGGATGGTTTAAGCAATGAAAGCGTAACAGAGATAGACAGACAGTCAGACTTTCGGATTTATAATATTAGTACAAATGGATACTGCAGCTAGTATAGCAGGGACGTCTTTCGAAATGATTACCACTATTCTTTCTCTTGGTTCATTCATTGGTCCTTGTAGTATTGATACAAACAAGTGTTATTCAAAATTATTCATCCAATATTTCCACGAGGATGTTTGAACAAAATGTAATCTCGTTGCTACCTACAAAATTGTTACGCAATGCAGATTCTTGTTGGGAAAATTTTCTGGTTTATTTTGATCCTTTCTTGATCGCGGAGCAAAATGAGATTGCATATCTTATAATATTGTAAACTGAGATGTGCGCTAAACTTATTCCAAGGAACATGAATGTGAAAAGATTAAGTTTGATACAAAAGACGTGAGGCGATGGTATACGATGAAAATCTTTGTTTCGCTTCCTAAAACGTAACATCTGCTCTCGGAAGATGTGTTTTATGGTTGATTTATGGTTGTATTGTATAAATTAAGAAGTCTTTATGTAGCTTATTGTCGTAACATGCTACAGTAAGATGAACTCAAATTACTGATTAAGGTACTCATAATTCAGTTTGAGCATAATGTTCAGAATCTTCTTGAGTGCTTTTTTTAAAATAAACTTTGTTGTTGAGCCCGATAATGTGTTATTATTAAATCCTACTAATATTATAAAGGCGAAAGTTTGTAAGTATGGATGTATGGATGTTTGTTACTCTTTCACGTAAAAACTACTGAATGGATTTGAATGAAACTTTACCACAATATAGCTTATACATCAGAATAACACATAGGCTATAGCTTATACATCAGAATAACACATAGGCTACAATTTTTGAGGTTTTTAATGTGAGGTCGTAGAAAAAACACATTTTTTGCGCTTACATTGCAAACGCTGACTGAATCCTACAAGATAGATCAAAACAATTTACTACAGTATTGTACAACTTAAAAAGGTCTACAAAAAAGTCCGTGATGGTATATGTTTATCTCTTAGGAATAACCCACAATAACCATTTTTTATCCTTTACTTTGTACGAGAAATAATGGCTTATTTACGAAGCGATTTTAAGCAATACAATACAATACAGTATTAATCCTTATCCAATTAAGTATCTTAAATACATTGTGCATTTAATAAAGATCAATATGGCTTTTTACAGCATGTAAATTAAATAAATATTTTCGAAGATATCACAGATTTAAAATGCAGAGTCATAGCAATTTCAGCGATAAATACCGTTTCGGTGATAAATACCGGCAGCGGCGCCAGGCGAACGGGGCGTGGGGGGAGCGGGGTAGGTGCGGTGGGGAAGAAGTGGCTCATCGCTGAGTGCGCGACCCGAACGCGGGCAGACGCGTGAGGGCAGACGTCGTTGACGGTTGTGTCCGTTTTGCGAATTTTCAAGGCACTAGCGATTTGATAAAAACGTATGGTCGCCTACTTTAAGTAATATAGGCCTATGGTTAGTTATTGCCAGGTTTCTTTTTGGTTAGGAGTTACACGTACAAATTAGGGCTCTGCAGTGCTTAGTTACCGTATTTCTTACTTATTACTAGACTAGACGGGACGAACCTGAAGTCCACGCGAACGAAGTCGCGGGCAAAAGCTAGTCTGTATCATATTTGCCTTAATTGTAAAGTGCTTAAATAGACTTTCGTACTATCTTCTTCCATAAACACTATCCCTTTATCCAAAAACATAATAATATATTGGAAATACTAGCTGTGCCAGCGACTTCGTCCGCGTGGAACTTAATAAAATTATTGTAGAGTAATCTACGCGGACAAAGTCGTGGACACAGCCAGTTATAAATTAATGCCTTAACATAACCTTAAATTGTATAATACATGAGCACACGTCTTCGACAGCGTGGCTTGCTACAGCTGTCGCTCGCCACATCCCACCCACATCTACATGACATGTAGGTAATGTGGGAGACATGTTTTGATCGGTATTTTGCTGTGCAATATTTTATTTACTTTAAATATCCTTGTTATTGTTGTATTGACGACAAAACTTTAGAACTTTTAAAAGCTTTGAAGTGTTACCGGTCGGTGCACTTGGAGCTCGTTACAGATCTTTCGAAAGAAGGATATATTGCTCCCTTGAACCGATTTGTAGCACGTCGTGGAAAGCCTCAAAGTATAACCTCTGATAACGGCACCAATTTTGTAGGTACTTGTAATGAATTACATCGGTTTCTTACAAGACTCTAATTCACAACTTAGTTCTGAGCTCACCAGTGATGGTATTATCTTTAAATTTATCCCTAGCTACACTCCTCATTTTAATGGTATGGCTGAGTCTGCTGTTCGTTGCACTAAACACCATCTGAGCAGACTTTTGCAACTTACGCATTTTACTTATGAGGAAATGCACACATGTCTGACCCAAATTGAAGCAGTACTTGATTCCCGCCCTATCACTGCCTTAAGCTCCGATCCTTCTCGACTTGGTTCCATTAACTCCTGCTCACTTCCTCATAGGACGACCACTCGTGTCTGTTCCTCACCCTCAGATGACAGAGAATATCACCAGCCTTTAGAGACACAAGAGAATTGAACTCATTAAGCAACATTTTGGCAAAGGTTCTCCGATGAATATGTCACCACTCTACAGCAAAAGACAAAATGGCCCACTAATGTGAACGTCTTGAAATTGGGTTCCTTAATCCTTATTAAGGACAAAGCAATGCCGTCGCTTCGCTGGTTACTCGGACGCTGTGTGGGCGTATATCCGGGTCAAAGGAGGGACCATCATTCGAAGGGTATTCAACAACATTTGTCCCCTTCCAGATTCTGATGTTTGAAGCACACCTTCTTACTTCTACCCCTGGAGTATGTCGGGGACTTCTGTTCGGCATCTCTTCGGTTTGCGGCGGTGCGGGGAGCCGCGGGGACGAGGCAGACATCGACGCGCGCGCCCCCGTCACTCATTCCACTACTAGCAAAACTAACGTCTACTCAAAAATTCAATACAGCATAAGTTGCAGTCCACGAAGTATTTTATTCCACCTCAACATACCCATCTGTCGATAGTTTTACGAGCTTAAACCTGTAGGAATTAGTAGATAACAATCGATTAACATGGGCGTAGGCATCTCCGCATTACCTAATCTACTTGCTACTTAATAGTAGTGTTCAGCACTATTGTGTTCCGGCCTGGTGGTTATATACGGCCCTGTAATTTTCGGCACAGAGACATGACAGCTTGGGTCTGAGATACATATTTGTTTACTTAATTGTTTATTCTTTTTATGAATTTGAACGCGATCACAGGTGGATTACATAAAATTAGAAGCGTTGTAAAAACTTTGTTGCGTCAAAATCTTTTTCGGTTAACCGATTTTAACTAATTATATGTAGGTAATCCACCTGCAAAAACTGCGTTCAAATCAGTTAAGTCGTTTCGAAGTTATAACGTACCAGACAGACTGATAGACAAAAATTCCAAAAATTGTTTATTTTGTTTCTGTTACTCTTATTTAATCGTCCCCTATCAGTTTTTGGAAAATTATTTAGTGTACAGATACTTGATTTTTATTGTCTTATTATATGTATTGATTTATAATTCAGAATATAAATTACATAGTAGGCTTAAGACGAAAGGTGTGTTTTAATTCAGTATGCAATTAGCCAACACGCCCTAACAAACATGTATGAGGGTAAGAGGTTTAGTGTAGCTTATAAGGTGTGGGTATATAGGGGAACGCATGTGCTGTATACAGAGATGTGTGCATCTTGACCTTGAAAAATAGATACTGAATCGTCAGCATAACTAATAAATTAATACTAAATTTTCCATACAAAGTCTCAGGAGGTCATTTATAGACATCGTGAATAAAGTGGGAGCTAAGGTAACTACCCTGTGGGACACCAGAAGTAATAAATAATTCACGGTTTATCAGATAGCCAATTTTAATATATTGCAGTCTGTGAAAGCTTATGAACCAGTTGAGTGAATTTCCTCTTCGTTCTACCGTATTAGTTATACTACCAAACTTATAATATGCCTAGAGTTTATTGGTAGTAAAATGCAAACAGAGAAACATCTAAATAGTTAGCATAATGCACAACAAAAAACCGATCAAACGTAAGTCTTAGATCCCACATTGCATATAGATGTGGCGAGCGACAGCTGTAGCAAGCCACGCTGCCGAAGACGCGCGCTCATGTATTATGCAAGTCTTTAAGGTTATGTTAAGGCTGCTCGAAGCCCTGAGGATTCGATAAATCCTGCTCGGAAAATGGTGGAAATATCTTGTGTTAGTAAACACGAAGGGTAATTATTAATTCTCTCATATTCAGCAGCAGAATTAACATCCTAAACATTAAATGAACGTTGATGTTGAGTTATTACTGCATTTCGATGAGCTTTAACTTTTATGCACTATAAAAATATCAAAGTAATATTTTTTTTGTATCAAAAAATTGGCAACCTTACGTACTTACATCTAGAAATAAATGTGTTTATACAAATAAACTAAACTTATGCAGTCTGCTGTGCTTGCTGAAGGGTCTTCATCTGCATAAAAACAATACGAATACCTACTTCTCTACCCATGAGACTACTTTTGACGCTTGAATGTTAATAAATATAGAATCACACTGGTAAAAGTACCTGACTACACATCAAACTTATAGAGTCTTATAGCGAATAAAATGCAACACGGGAAGGTATTTTAATAAATTTATTTAATTTAACCATTTATTTCGGGCAACCAGGGTCCATAACATACGAGTACAATACACAGATAACAATAAGAAAAATACATAATACAATACTATTAAATTACTACACTACTATTACTACAATACTATTAATTTAAAACTATTTACGTCACTTCAGATGGGGCGTACGTTTCGCCTCCCAAAATCGTCTGAAAACTACACCTTCTGGCCAGAAATCAGGACTAAGGAAAATCTACAGATGTTTAACAGGCACACGCAATTTGAAAGAGCAGAATCTTGTAGGTCTGTTTGACTTTAAGGCTTCTTTCTCTCCCTGTATTGTTGCCTCATCCCGACCTCTGATCTTCTCAGTCATATATTTTTGGACGTCGGTGATAGTCGTTTTTTCGTTCAACCGAGAAAGAACCGTGTGGTTCGACAGCCTTCAGTTGTGATGACGCTGCAGATCCGGTACCTGTAATGTTCCGATTTTGGCGCGGCCGACGTTTCGGACTTTACACCAAAGTGAACCCGTCTTGGTCGACCACCTTTTGAGCTGACGCAGCTGTTACCTTAGGATTCTTATTAGATGTCTGAGATCCCGATCTCAGACATCTAATAAGCTGCAGCTTGGACGTATGTAATTTTTTGAGGCCCAGATGATTCGGACCTGACAGGATCTATCAACATGGATATATAGTTTAAATAATGCACAGCAACATACTGATCAAAGTTAAATAGTCTTAGATTCTACATTACCTGCAATGTGGGGAGTGACAGCTGTAGCAAGCAAGACACGCTGCCGAGACGCGTGCTCGCGTATTATGTAAATCTTTAAGGTTATGTTAAGGCTGCTCACCGCTCAGGGGATTCGATAAATCCTGGTCGGAAAATGGTACAAATATATTATGTTAGTGAACACGGTAGTTATTAAGTCTGTATTATGCAGTAGACATTTAAATTCTAGATATTTAAAACCTATAAATAATGTTAATAGTCATATAAACATTATATAATAGTTCCTTTAACACATTTATCATCAGAATCAGATCTGCTACCATAAAAGCAATGCAATAAATGTGAAGGAAAGATTTGACAAATCGGGCAGGACTTCAGTAGCTCAATTGGAAGAGCGGCTGGACTAGATTTCCAGTAGGCCGCGAGTCTCGCCTGAAGTCAAATTTTTCTTTCCATTTTTCTTTAAAATAAAATATATTTCACAAGCATGTGTTAATGCGAAATAATATAAAACAAACATTTATCATCAGTTAAATGTGTTAAAGGAACATGAAAAATTAACAAGATGAATGTACGACGAAAATTAAATTGTCTCAATAGGGCGATATGGCCGCTAAGCGACAAAGCCCTTAGTATAAATTTAAAACAAAATTGACTATTTATCACTCAAAGATGGATTTTATGCAACTACCTATTCATAAGATTATTTTCTAAGAAAAGGTCTTATTTACAGGCTATTTTTTGTTTTGGACTAAAGTTGCATTTAATCGGGGATCGGGTCTCTGATAAAGATTAGTTTTATAAATTCAGCTTTGAGAGCTTAGAAGTCATTATTAATCAGATTCTTGTCTAAAATAAAAATATATCCATCAGTAAACTGTCGAAAAAAATATTTTAGGATCTCCTGAGCGATTCTGGACCTCTGGATTTGAACCTGCATGAAGAGTTCACTTGTAGGACCGTTTTAAAGCTACCAAGGCCCACATTCAAGCGTCGAATTTTTATTTCCTTTTGATTACAACCGTCTCTGAGGTAGGTAAACTAAAGAATGGTAATGCAACTGATATCACAAACTACAGTTTATAAAATATCATTTAGATGTCTACTTACCCTTGTAGTGTCTATACTTACCCTTGTAGTGGTCATATATTATGTTGTATTTTTAGCAATAACTCGCCTGAATCCATTTCTATCCTGAACTAAAACTTACTTTTATATTTTGTTTATATTCCCAACTGCCTCAGTAGCCTATTGGTAGCAGGCCACTACTACAACTGGGGTCCTGGGTTGTATTCCTGGGTCGGGGACATAACAGATAACGGTGTAAAATCCTTTATCTCTGGTTCTATTGGAATTTTTTAATTTGGTACACCTTGAAGTTTGGTAATGTGCCCGGAAATGTCAATAGGCTGGCCACCTGTTACATGGGCCAAACTTAACCGGCGAATCGTGGGTGTTTGCATGTATGATTGAATGCATGGATTTACTTCTGCCTACCCCTTCGGGGATAACAGGCGTGAAGTTACGTTTTATTCTCAGTTTTACCAGAATATACTTTAATAAACATTTTCAGTGCTCAAAATGTGTCTTAAAATAACATTTGAATGAATCATTAAATTACCAAAAGCTGCGCTGTAATTGGAAACCCGCACGTAACAAAATTTCTAAAAGGCGTAACCTTATTCATTTTAAGACCAACCAAAAGTTCTGAACTACTAAAGCAAAAGGATTAAGCTCTAACAAATGGCTAACTAACTTAAAATTCATATATTCCTTTACTCTGACCGAGAGTTTCTTTGGCAAATGACCCGCGATATTTTCTCAATTAAAATCACGGTACCAAAAACGGTATAAGGAAAATCCCGTTCTTACACAATTTTCTTTTATTGTTTAAAAGGACTACAAACTGGAGGCAAACGATTACTGTCTTGGTGCAGGAACAGCCAAGAATTTACCGAATTAATATAGTGAATGAGAGCACCGATTTAGCTGGAATTTGCTCAAATTGCCTTTGTTTTTTTTACAATTCAAATGATTGCGTTGCTATTTTGCAGAACTGAAAAATACTACTAAGCTAGGTTTATGACGTTTGCGTCTATGAATCTCATCTACAAATTTTATAATTGCCCTTGATTCTAACCCCCTTATTCATAAACGTATTACGTATTAGATACGTTTTAGCTATAGAATCTCTCTTTGTCAGTTGCATTGTCCGATGTGCAGGATAGAAAAAGACAAAGGAGAGATTAGCAACACTTTAGCTAAAATACGTTTATGAATAAGGAGGTTATTATATAGACTTCATACTTATGTATCGCTATGAAATCAATAAATATGTATGTTCAACACATTTATACGTTACTATATCACACGATCAATTTAAAATAAAAAAAGAATTACATAAATAAATTTAACCTTTAACAGTATGGGCTACAAATGCTTGCGAAGCTGGTCAAAGCTTTATTAAAAAAAATATATGTGATGGAAGTGGCACACTTGCATGCAGCTCACATTGATGTTAAGTGATGACTGGAGCCTATAGACACCAACACAAAGACCAAGGTCAAAATGCAGATGCGTTACCACTCCTGAAGCCTAAGGTGATATGCCTCTGTGTCGGAAATTACAGGCAGGTGGCAGTGCTGAACACTACCATTTAGCGGCAAGTATATTAGGTAATGCGGTGGTGCCCACGCCCACAAGCTCCGTCACTGGAGCTCTTCCACCAGTAAAATGACGAAACAATTGACGACGGCGACGTATTAGACACGATTATTCCGAGTTCTTGATCCCCACTGGCCATATGGATCAAATGAAAACCTTCATACAATTATTAAAATTTAACGACATCTAACATAGGGGTGCCATTTTCTTCGGGATGATGATTTTACACATGCTGACATATAAATCAGTAATACTTTGAGTTCTTTTAATAATAAAATTGAACGGAAGTGTGACCTAGTTTACGAAACTAGTATAAAATTGCTATATTAAACGCAAAGAAGTTTAGATTTTTTGGTTTTAACTCAAACATTTCATTGAATTTTGCCAACCGTATTATTAGTATATATTAATTAGCAGTTAAAGGCACCGGGGAGTAGTAGATCGATGAGTTGCCCTTGCTCTTGACAAATTAGATGGGCTAATAAAGTATCCGGTTCCAATAGTAACAGTTACTTAACACGAGCTTAACAAGCGGTTGGATCTCACTTTCACATCAATTTTTATTCTGCATACTAAATAGGTCCTCAAAGTAGGAAATAAAATTCAATCTCTCCATATTATATTTCATTGATAGGTGATAGATGGATAACATTTACTTATTTAAAGCATCAATTCTTAAAGCAATTGTATATCTCAAGTGGGCTAATTTACTCTCTTTAAAGAATAGCTACAACATGAGACAGTAATTTATCCAGCGTTTGCAAGCATTTTCTTCATACCTTATGACAATTTATGAAACTATTCTAAAAATCCTACGCAATAAATCTAAAAGAACAAAGCGACTGAAACGTCGGGTTCGATTTTAAATAATCATTTAAGTTTAACATACGCGAGATTAATCCGAAAACTAGTTCTATTTCAATAAAAGAACGTTCTCAAACTGCCTACACAAAAAGATAAAAAAGTAAAATTCAACATGAAACAAAGTTCAACTCACAAATAAATATGTATACAATCTAAATACTACATCCCACATTGGTGCCTTAAATTTTCATCCCAAAAATTCAGCGGAGGTCCCGTCGCAAGAACAACAAACGTGATTGATGATAGTTATTAGCTGCTGGCTGACGAACCGCAATGTTTTTTTCTTCGGCCTAATTGCGTTTTGTCAACATCTTTTATAATTTTTCTCTCGCGTCACTAGCACTTTGACGGTGACTCGCCAGATTTCTTACGAATTGTAAAAAATGAGTTTATTTTTTGTTATTTTCCTTTTTATCTCGCTTGTTTATTTTTATTGTTCTTTCTGGCATAAAATTCTGGGAATTGGACTTTAATACGAATGAGACATTATTAATGTATGGCTTTGACATATTTTCAATGTAGTTACGAAAGTTCTTATTCGAAATTACTTTTTTACAAATGTCGCATTAGTGTAATGCGACATTTGTAAGCCAAATAAAGTACCCCAAATGCCATTTAAAAACCTCTGCAGCCACGTACCATTGAAACAATTTGAAGGAAAGTTGGGTAGAAACGCTTAAACAATTCGAGATGTTTCTTTGAGTTAAAAGGCTTTGTAATTAACTAAAATGCTCACTTCATTAGTAGCATACTGAAAAATGTACTATGTAAATCTATTTAAATGAGAATCTTCTTGCGCTTCTTTCATGTGATATCAAGGTTATTTTTTACTTAGTCCAAGTAACACTTATAATAATTGAACGTTTACTTTTATTTTTCCCTTGTGTATTTACTCTCTTCCTAAAATGCCATGTCAATTGAAAAGTTTGGTAAATTTGAGAAAATATGACACTAATTCATTTTTTCGAGGGATTTAATTGGTCTATCGATATAAAAAGCAAATAAATTAAATCAATGAGGGAAGACACCAGGAACAAACAGCCAGATCAATTTAAAATTGATTTGACAGATATATATAATGTTAGTTGTTTTTACGTCAGCTGTGATGTTACTATCGGGACTTTTATCGTTACAATCGTGTTGTAAATTGAATGCAAAAAACTAGCACCATGCTACCTCTGCCAACTGCCTCAGTAGCCTAGTGGTAGCAAACCACTACTACATACCACATTGGTGCCACGCTAGGTCCTGGGTTCGATTCCCGGGGGCTATCAGAGATAATGGCGTAAAGTCCTTTATATCCGGTTGTATTGGGATTTTTCCATTTTATGAAAATTGCCCAGTATCTCAAAGTTTGCTAATATGCCCGGAGATGTTAACAGTACATCCTGTACATGGGCCAAAACGTAACCGGCAAATCGTGGGTGTTTGCATGTATGCTTAAATGCATGCATTTACCCCTTTAGGGATTACATGCGTGAAAGTTTAGTCCTAACTATTAACGTAGTCTGCAAATTGATGCTACTTTTAACTTTTAAGTACGTAAAATATAATATAGACACAGATTATATTTAAAACAGAAGCTACATATTTTTAATCTTTATTATATTTTCGTTATACTGACGTTGCGGTGCCGGCGGTTTGGCGAAATTGGGGCGCTACATAAGGTCAGGTCAGACTTGGCAGTTATTCAAGAATTCAACGGGATCACCCCTACTTGTATGTTATTTGCTGGTAACGTACTACTTAAGCACTGTAGAGATCGTAGCGTGGTTACGTCTGTCCTACTGGTATTTAATAACATGAGTGTTATGTTTGCCTGGAAGTGTAAATACTTCTGGGTGGATTAACAGGGTGTATACACAAAAAGAGAAAAATCTGTTTTGCGGTACTTTAAATAAAAAAAAACTAATTTGACTTTGGGTGGGACTGAGATCCACTCAATCATTAAACCAGTTGCTCTATCTACTGAGCTACCGAAGTTCCACATCGAACTGTCAAATGTATCTTTTACATTTTTTTGCGTCGCGTTGGGGTAACGCTAAGTCAAACATTTCTTTACATTTTGACCTTAAAACATTTTACTCGTTTTGCAACGTCTGTTTTTTCATGTAACTAAGGTAGCAAATAAGCATGCAGTTCATGTAGATGTTAAGCGATGACTGCAGGCTATAGACATCTACACAAAAAACAGAGGTTAAATTGAACACACGTTGCGACCACTAAAAAAATAAATTAATTAAAACGCTTACACTCACAGCCCCACACTAGGTATATACCTGTGTCGTGGGTGCCGTTGTACACATACAATACATACACAAACGCCCAGACCAAACAAATATCTGTAGGCCATACAAATATTTGTCCCGGTGCGGGGATCCAACCCGCGATCCTTCGAATCAAACGGTCATCTCACACCGCTGAACTAACTGGGTCGTCCATCCTTATCCCTAAGATCTAAGTTGTTTTCTCTCTGATCATTATTACGAGGCCATACATTGCCATCTAACCGGGACACGATAGTGCTGAACACTTCCATTTGACGGCACATAGATTAACTACACCCTCGAGTCTACACTGGCACTCAGGAACTGGAATCAGGAATTGGAATCTGGAATTAAGTAGGACTAAGCTTGGTGGACTCCACCAACCCGAATTGCAGCAGCGTGGTGGAGTAAGCTCCGGGTTTTTCATATATCAATGACTCCAGGCCTCCCCCCAAAACGGAGAGAGACTCGTGCCCAGCAGTGGGACATATAATGGGTCGCCATTATAAGCTTTTTTTGTTTTGAAAGTGGCAAACAAGCATGCAGCTCACATTGATGTTAAGTGATAACTGCAGCCTATAGACACCCACAGATAAGCCAGAGGACAAAATGCAAATGCGTTACCACTCCTGAGGCTTAAGGTGTTATGCCTCTGTGCCGGGAGTTACAGGGCCGTACATTACCACCTAATCGGAACACGATAATGCTGAACACTATCATTTAGCGGCAAGAATATTAGATAAAACGGTGGTGCCTATGCCCGCGAGCTCCGTCACTGGAGCCCTACCACTAGTAAAAAAGCTTGGTGGCTTGGAGAATTTTCTTCCACTGGCAGATCATTTTTTCACTAGTGCAGTCAGTCAACCGAACAATGGCAGTCAAACCATTCTAATGGAGCGATACTAAGTGTAATAACGCAAGATGGGCAGCAGCATCCTGCGATAAAACTACCGCACCACCCATCCGCATGCCGAGCGTGGGGATTATGCCATTTCCCTAATGGGGAGGCTTTGGTCCAGCAGTGGACGTCTTTTGGTTGATATGAAGATGATGAAACTTGCGAGGAATTAAAAAAAAAGGAAAACAAGTTTCGGTTAGAAATTAGTGTTTGATTATGGACATACATATACGCTACTTATCGACTACACATGGACTAAATTTACATACAAAGCCACCACAGCTGTAAGTCAAGGCAAACTCTTATTCTATTGACGAAACATTTTCTTTCGTAAAAGCAAGATAAATGAGTACAAAGAGTTCACGAACGTCGAAACATTGTGAACGCAGAAATATTCATGCAATTGAATATTAATTATTTTACGGGTATAGAATATTTTTATAAATAATTGAAAGGGAACCTTAATCCATCAAGTTGGGTACCGGAAATTGCCTTTTAATCTGCCTATCACGTTTTAGGTAATCGATTACGTTTCAGTAATTAATTGTGAATAATTATCTCTAGATTGTATATGTATAAAGCTCTGGACTCACTTTAAGGCTGATTTTCAAAGAAACGTCAATAGGCCTTAGTTTTTAAACTTGTATAATGTAGATCCACGCTACAAGCGAGCACCATTTTTATTATCTCACTGATATTTTTTCAGGGTGAACGTTTTATCGTACTTATGTACCATAAAGCAACGCGGGCCACTTTATTTACATAAACAAAATCACAAAATAAAATATTACTTACGATGAAGCAATTTATTAATGTCTGTTCAATGACATGGTTATTTGATAAAGTAACATAAGATTTTGAAGTTATCAGACAAACGTTCAAGACAAAGGACAAACGCTTATTGTCCATTTATTACACCTTGAAATATATTATTAGATCTTTTATATTCGGGAATTATTCACAATAAAGGATGGTTGTTAAAAAATTCAAAAGTCTTAGGAATCGGCGTGCATGTATGAAAAGAATGATGCAGGTAGACGAGGCACGAGAGGTATGTCAGGACCGGGATATCTACACTCTCTGCCTATCCCGTTAGGGACCTGGCGTGAAGATACATACATACATACATACAAACATACGAAGGATTGATTGTGTTCTAACTAAAACAAATTGGAATCGAAAATAAATCTTCTAAATAATTTACTAAGAAAAAACTCTTTTTAGCATCCTCAAAATATAAACAAATAATTTTAGTTCAATAATAGTCTAGTTTTAGATGCTCAAGTTATAATTGAAGCACACCGTTGGCACATGGCTTCGAGGTGACTTCATTTTCGATCTCATCGAATCAATTAAGCCTCGACAGGCATGATGGAGGCCTGATGGGTTAGATATTTTAATGGAAATTTTATCGAGAGAGCGTTTTTGAAGATAGGTTAATCCGCTAGTCTTGTGGCTGTCCTCTGCTTACGAGGATAATTCGAATTTATTTTCTTTTAAACGAATTTAAACTTTTGAAGCGGTAATTTAACGTTAATTTAAGATTTTGTGAGATATGTAGCTCAGAATCTTCCATGCCCAGCAATTTACAGCACAAAAGATAATAATAAAATATAATATTATAATTATTCCAACAGTGTGATGCGAAAGCGGAAGCGTCCTTCGTCTTTCATGTCAACAGCAACAACGGAACTCCCTACAAACTATAATAAGAAAGATGCTCCCTACAAACTATAAGAAGAGAGAAGCTTTTTATGAGGACTAAATTAAAATAAGAACATGAAATTAATAAGATAAGATAAAGTAAAAATTGACGTTATGTAGTCTGACGCGCACATGATGCGTGTTTCCATTCGGTAGTATATTACTTATATCTGTAGTATATCTGTAATATTAATTATGGACGAGTCGTACTAACGCGGACAGCACCATGCTGCGTCGCGTCACATCACGCTACGACACGCCTCACCACGCCATGCCACGCTATGCTATGCCACGCCACCCCACGCTACGCAATATCACGCCATCACACACTCTTCCTACCCACGTTTAGCTTTGAAGTCCTGCTGAGTACTGTAGTCTCGTTTAACTACTGCCTTCAATCCCCTTTCCCATGCCTAAATACTTTATTAAAATATACAAAATAGAATAAAATACGCTTACATACAGAGCAACTAAACCTGTAACGTGGATTCCCTTGGACACATACAACACAAACACGCAGACTCAAAACAAATATCTACAGGAAATTATAAGATCAAGCAGTCAAAACAATTATTTCTATGAAAACTAATAACGTAGGTACTTGGCTATGTAAAAAAGTGTATTTTTTTGCATTGTCATTCCATCTAGCCATTTATACGTACAACATTAATTTTAGCTCAATAGACGAAAGGAAAGTAGGTCAAATCCAACTTGCAAGATTTGATATCAGACAGACATTGAGACAGGTAAAGCTAAACAAAAGCTTGTAATAATGAAGATAATTATGATGCGTAAAGAAAACATTGTAAGGAGAAATAAGCTAATATAGAATTCTATTAGAGAAATACTTCAAAGGAACCAGAACTTCAACGTAAAAAGTGAAAAAGGGAAATGTTCTTTAAAAATACAAGTCATACTTAAGTCGCTATCGGAAGAGTACTAAGCTGTAGTGAAGTATTAAGTTGGGCCTTCGGTAAGTTTTTTGGTTCACTTTTTACGTTAGAAGTCTTGCTTTTATGAGTCTACTCTTGTTTATAACGTTCATCGCAAGTTATTAAAGTAAGTTGCGAAGTTTGAATATGATTTGTGTTGGGCAGGTGCTACGTGGTATTTAGGTTAATTTTGTATAAGATTACAAAGAAAGAGTTTTAGCATAACCTCATTTTGGTGTCTATTCTGTTGGGTGAATAACTCATTTTTATTTCGTGCTAGGCTTTTGCCACTTAAACATAATAATATCTATCAAAATATGAGACGGTAAGCTAAATTGAGAAGTTGTTTAACTGAGATTTTAATCCTTATAATAATAATAATAATGGCAACCCATTATACGTCCCACTGCTGGGAACGAGTCTCTCCCCTTTTAGGGAGGAGGCCCGGAGCTTACTCCACCACGCTGCTCCAATGTGGATTGGTGGAGGTGGGTGGGTTAGTGGCCAACCCGCTGTCGGATGTTTTCAAACCGCCCATAAGGCCTCCGACAAGGTTTAACCACTGCTATCTATCGATAGCAACCGGGACCGACGGCTTTACGTGCCTACCGAAGCATGGAAACGCGCATTTTAATTTGCCACTACAGTCATCCAACACACACCCGACCGCGCCCGTAATTTGTCGCTTATGATCTACACCAGCCGCGGGGCCATCCGTCATCACTTACATTATAATAACTGATAATATACCTACAGAAAATAGGAATCCCTTTCATCTCATAAAATTGTTTGGCCAAAATCATTATTTAGAACACGTTTGCTTTAAAATTCAGTAACCATGTACTAAATATTAATATGTGTTTAATAAGTAACACACGTTTATCATCAGTGTAAGTAAATACGATAAATACCTCGAGGCGTTACGTGAGATAGGGGCTGTGAGCGCCCAGATTTTGTCAGTTTAGGTCGACGGGTGCTCCATTCAATGTTAGATTTTTTTTTATTTTTGACAGTATGATTCAATACTTTAATTTTGATAATATTGATTGTAATGTTTATGATAAAAAAATTGGAGATATGTAGTTATGATTCAAACAAATGATTTTACCACATCCCTAAAATCTTTGAAAAAGACCTGTCCAACGATCCGCTCGAGTACCCACCTACAGATGCCCACAAACACGAATAACATATCGGCTTATGGAAAGGACACGCCCACAACACTATCTAGATGTCCGGACTGGAGAAGAGGCCCTCCTGCCGATATGTATATTTGTGCTAAATTTCAATTCTCTAGTATCAACAGTGTTTGTGTTAAACACTGTTGATATTAGGAACAGACGGACGGACGGACGGACGGACAGACAGACAGACAGACAGACAGACGGATATGGCGAAACTATAAGGATTTCTTGTTTACTACGGAACCCTAAAAAGCGTTTTGTTATTTTAGATTATGAATAAAAAAGTTAGGTAATGAAATAAAGAACCGCAGAATATCACTCGCGGATTACCCTTATGGGTTTGGCAAATACCATGCAGTGCCAAACACGAGATATGAATATACATACAAACATACGTACATACATTTCACATTAATGAAAGCCATTTTAGCAGATGAAGTCGTAGTAAGATGTTTGTATAAAAGATTAAATTGAAGAAATGAATCAAAGATTAATATTTTCCCAGAGTGTTTAATGAATAAAACTGCATTATAATAATATGAAGTATTGTTTGGTTTTATATAACCGCACTACAATAAAATGATGACAAACTATAATACAAATAAGCAATATCACTAGAACAGACAATGAATCGCGCGATCAAATTAATGCTACGTGAAAATGATTATCATTATTTAAATGTTCATGATCGCAAACACACTTTGTAATAGTATTTACCTGTAGGTATGTGTTCTGATTTAAATTGTACTGTCATCATCATCATTTCAGCCAAAATACGTCCACTGCTGAACAAAGGCCTCCCCCAAAGAATGCCACAACGAACGGTCCTGGGCCGCCCTCATCCAGCGATTGCCCGCGACCTTCACCAGGTCGTCGGTCCATCTTGTGGGAGGCCTGCCTACGCTTCGCTTTCCGGTACGTGGTCGCCACTCGAGAACTGCTCTGCCCCAACGGCCGTCAGTTCGTCGAGCTATGTGCCCTGCCCACTGCCACTTGAGTCTCGCTATTCGGTGAGCTATGTCGGTAACTTTGGTTCTCATGCGGATCTCCTCATTTCTGATTCGGTCTCGCAGAGAAACTCCAAGCATAGCTCTCTCCATTGCTCTCTGAGTGACCTTGAGCCTTCTTATGAGGCCCATAGTGAGCGACCACGTTTCTGTCCCATAAGTTATCACTGGCAACACACACTGATCAAAGACCTTTTTCTTGAGACACTGCGGTAAGTCGGACTAAGGACAGATCTCTGGCGAACACTTTAGAGCCCTGGTTCCGCTCTATGGCTGCTTGAATACTATTAGTATTAAAGTGCCGAAGGTCGCGAGTCAATGACTTGGAGATCTGTCTGTTGAGCCGTCTGTACACTAAAGCATCTTCAGAGGACTTCAGAACCATACCTCGCCTCTCTTCCATGAGCTTGAGAGTTGGGCTGGAGATCTTTTTGGTCTTGTTTGAAGGGCGGGTCTTGAAAAACTTAGACCCCGCCGTCCGGACATTTTCCACGAACCTGTTATTATAATCGTCCACATCTACGCACTCACTCAGGCATTCAAAGCGATTTTGTAGCTCGAGTTGAAAGCTCTCGGGGTTTTGGATTTGGGCCGGTGCTGGGCGGAGCGTAGACTTCATTAGTCGGGATCTTTCGATCTTGACATTTATATTCAGTGTGCCTCTTACCATTCGGTGATCGCTGCCGGTTTTTACCGAATTGATCACAGAGACATCACTGAATATATGCCGCCTTGTGGACATAATGAAGTCTATCTCATTTTTGGTCGCACCGTCAGGACTGATCCAGGTCCACTTCCGGCAAGCCCGCTTCTTGAAGAAAGAGTTCATCATATAGAGGCTCTCTTTCTCCATGAAGTCAGCCAGTGTCTGGCCCCTGGTGTTTCGTCGCCCATATCCAAATTGCCCCACTTTCAGCTCGTGGTCGCCTCGAACGCCCAATTTCGCGTTGAAATCCCCCATGACAACGTTGTAGTGGGTTTTAGAACTATGTATGGCTCGGGAAATATCCTCATACATAGTTTCTACCTCATCATCGGAGTGTGCGGAGGTCGGGGCGTAGACCTGTATGACCTTCAACGAATACCGCTTGGTTATTCTGAGTATAAGGTACGCCACTCTCGACGACACACTCTCGATCTTGACAACATTGTTCACGAGGGATTTGTGGACGATGAAACCGACACCACCCTGGGACAGTTGTTCGCCCTCCCGGAAATAGAGCAGGTTACCAGACTTGAGGGTTATCGAGTCCTCCCCCTGTCTTCGGACCTCAGATAACCCTATAATGTGCCATCGTAACCCGCTCAATTCTTCCTCTAGTTCCGCTACCTTCTCGTCGGTCCGCAGTGTCCGAATGTTGTATGTTGCCAGGGCCAATTGTCGTTGTTTGTGGTACCCTGGCATCTGCCGGAGATTCTTCGCACCCCCTGCCCCGCCGTTACCATGACCGGTACCACTATGGTCAGGAATAGCGGAGCCGCCGGGGACTAGGGGCCGTTTTTTCTTGTTGCGTCTCATTTGGAGGGAAAATGCCATAATCGCCACGCTTGGCATGCGGGTTGGCGATCGCAGTGGCGGCAATTTTACGCGGGACGCTGCTGCCCATCCCACATACTTGTACCGCCCTGGTTTGACCGCCATTGTTCGGTGGACTGACTGCACTAGCGGAAGAATTCCTCTCCACCAGAAGGGAATTCTTGTGCTAGTGGGCGATGGGGTCGTCACATCCCGACGCCGCCGATAATTGTACTGTAGAGTAGGTAAACAATTATGATCAAACAAATACAGCTAGAGTAATATAATTATAACTTTTGTACACCTTTTAATGGTCCTTAATTCGCCTTTTACTGGTCGAAATAAAATTAAATGTACATGCATATACGAGTAATTATAACATCGAAGACGAAAAGATAAGAATTAAAATTTTCATACCTACACATCAATGACATATGCACATAGGCATCAATTTGATTTAATTTAAAATCAAATGTTTGTTAAAAAAAATTACGCTAGTAAAATTTTCATTAATTACAATCATACTGGTCACTGACTTGCCTACTTGAAATGGTGTTGTTTTAATACTGCTAGAGTATTAAAACAACACCATTTCAATCATAACGAAGCAGGAATTCAAATTAAAATAAATTAGTACAAAATTACAAATTATTACGTAATTTCACGCCTGTAATCCCCGAAGGGGTAGGCAGAGGTAAATGCATGCATTCAAGCATACATGCAAACACCCACGATTCGCCGGTTACGTTTTGGCCCATGTAACAGGTGGCGAGCCTGTTGACATCTCCGGGCACATTACCAAACTTAGGTACTGGGAAATTTCCAGAAAATGGAAAAATCCTAATAGAACCAGAGATAAAGGACTTTACACCATTATCTCTGATAACCCTCTACCCGGGAATCGGACCCAGGACCTCAGCGTAGTAGTAGTGGCCTGCTACCACTAGGCTACCGAGGCAGATAGACAAATTATTACATTTCAGAAAATACATGATTTCAGAAAATACGTTTAAAGCAATCCCAGAATAATTTAAAAGTAAACACAACGGCACAAGCTAACTAATGAGAATGCCAAGAAATAAAATACACGGTTGTTAAGAAAATGAACACGGGTGTCCGGTCTGTTGTTATTTTTCATTTTAATCTTTGCTAGTATCGGACGGCAGTGTTAATTAGTAAACTATGACAAAGGAAACACGAGCAGCTCACCTCGACTTCAGTTTCAAAGTCTCTCATTAAAATGAAAGTCTAGTAACTTCAGTTATAAGATGTGAACGGTCCGGTTTAAAGAACAAAATAGACTGTATAAGAAAAATGAGAAGTGGCTTATTTAAAGTTCGTCGGGTCTTTTGTTTGGTATTTTCGGGGCGTTTGTCCTAGTTTTATTATTTCGATAAGAAATTGTTGGCAACATCACCTGTTTTGTGCGGCCATTTACTGGCTCGTCGTGTGAAGTGAGATTTTAAGCGCACCATTTTCAAGTTTTGTTTCGTATGTTTCGTGTTGCGTAATATTTTTATGCGTTAGCCATAGAGCGGTACATTATTGTTCTCATTGGGCAACCCCTTCTATTTGTAAAGAGTGACATTTCATCCGCGGATAAGATACATTTGCGGATGAATTGTCACCTAAGTCTTTTTGTTATCGTGGCGGCAAACAAGCATGCATTTCACATGTATAGCCCCGTAATAATTATAACAGAGACGTTATGTCCCTAACTAAGATCTCAGAGGTGGCAACGCATTTGCATTTTGACCTCTAGTCCTTATGTGGGTCTATAGGCTGCAGTCATCATTTAAGATCAATATGAACTGCATGCTTGTTTACCACATTCATTAGATACATAAAAAAACATAGATTATAAATGAATATTGAAACCAATAGACATCTACAAAAAACTGGAGTTAAAAAAGTATGTGCGATGCCACATTTAGAGTCCAAATTAATCTGCTTTTGTGATGGTAATTATAGAGCCATATAACCATTTAACTGGAATACAATAGTATTCGACTGATGGTTAGGTTAGGTAACAAGCTGCCTCGGCTTACTTCGTATCGCGTTGTGGTATAAAAAATCAAATGTGTTAGGAAATCGAAAAACAATTTTTGGAGAGAGAATCACTCTTACAAAATAGGCTATAACCTATTCTCATACCTACCAAAATCTTTTCAATACCATCGACGACACAATACAGGGATACGGTGGTGTCGACAAGTCCCATGTCACAGCTAACGGACACTCGACCTGACACCGGTTTTGATGTTCTTTAGTAACATATAAATTATATTAACAAGCTGCCTCGGCTAACTTCGTATCGCGTTAGAGGTATAAAGAATCAAATGTGTTAAGAAATCTAGAAAAAAAATTGGTGAGAATCATCCTTAAAAAATAGGTTACAACCGTTTCTCATACCTACCAAATATACACACAAAATTTCGTAACGATCGGTCCAGCCGTTTCGGAGGAGTATTGTCACAAACACTGTGATACGAGAATTTTATAATAGGTTGGGGAAAAAGTCTTTTCGCATTATAGTATGTATGAATTTGTATAAAAATCTCTTTGGCTGTAGTATTTGTATCTAACTGGTTTTGGTATCATTTAAAGTAAAAATTTTAAAGAACATAATTCCAAATTCAAATTAGGCAAATGAGTGATTTTCATTTGTTTTTCGTACTGTCAAGATGAGTGAATCTAATGCAGAAAATCGATACATTTTAAAATTTTACTACAAAAAACGTAAAAATGCAACGCAAGCCGCGAGAAAAAAATTGCTATGTTTATGGACCTAGTGCAGTGTCTGTGAGAGTAATACAAATTTGGTTTAAGCGTTTTCAATCCGGAAATTTTGATGTCAAGGATGCACCTCTCTCTGGTCGCCCTATTACGGATAAAATGGATGCCATTTTTAAAAAAGTGGAGCAAGATCGACATATCAGTAGTTACGACGTAGCTGAAGAACTGAGAATTGATCACAAAACAGTTTTGGCGCATTTGAAAAAAAGCTGGGTACAAAAAAAAGCTCGATATTTGGGTACCTCACGAGCTCACTGAAAGAAACCTAATGAACCGTTACTCATTTGTGATTCTTTATTACGACGTAATGAAACCGAATCATTTTTGAAGAAGCTGATAACTGGTGATGAAAAGTGGATCACGTACGACAAGAACGTGCGAAAAAGGTCGTGGTCAAAGGCCGGTCAAGCTTCACAGACTGTGGCGAAACCCGGGTTAACTCGCAATAAGGTGCTGTTGTGTGTGTGGTGGGATTGTAAGGGCATTATTCATTATGAGCTATTATTACCAGGCACTGGTTGCCAGGACTATCGATTCTGAACTCTACTGCGAACAACTGATGAGATTAAAGCAAGAAGTTGAGAGAAAGCGGCCGGAATTGATCAACAGAAGGGGTGTGGTGTTTCATCATGATAACGCTAGACCTCACACATCTATAGCCACTCAGCAAAAATTAAGAGAGTTTGGCTGGGAGGTGTTAATGCATCTGCCGTATAGTCCTGACCTTGCACCTTCAGATTTCCACCTGTTTCGGTCTCTTCAGAATTCTTTATGCAATGTTAGGTTAACATCACGAAACGACTGCCAAATCCACTTGTCGCGGTATTTTGATGAGAAGTCCCAAAATTTTTATAGCAATGGGATCATGTCCCTACCTACAAGATGGCAAAAGGTTATCGAACAAAATGGTACATACATACTTTAGTTAAATTTAAATAAACTATATTAAAAATGTTTTGAATTATCTTAAAAAATGCGAAGAAACTTTTTCCCCAACCTAATATATTAGACTAGCTGACCCGGCAAACTTCGTATTGCCTCGGAATGAAATAATGTGTCAAAGGTTTGATACTCGTATATACGGACTATTTGTATGCGAAAATGAAATCGTGGTTTTTACTATTTCCCTTTAATTTATTCATATTTTTTTACCTTGTTAACCTTCCCTGGACTTTCAAAAATCATTCAAAACCAAAATTAGCCAAATTGGTATAGCCGTTCTCGAGTTTTCGCGAGACTAATGAACAGCAATTGATATAAATATAGATTTAAGGCCTAAAAAACTAATAGCACATAACGTTAAACTGCAAGCTCTAGTGCTTGTCACTATTTTATTCTAACTAATGAAAACAAGAATAAAATCTTCAGCTTAATTAAATTTGGCTTTAAAATCTTTTCAGTTCAGATTTTACTATCGAACGCAAGTACGCCCGCCATATTTCAATTAACTAATCCGCAGAGAAGTTAATATTTTCTGCCTACATAGACCAAATAAAGATTGAATTCTCTCTTTACATATTTTAAGATTTAAGTAATCCATTAAAATTTGTGGTCGCGTTTCGCTCGTAATTCTGTTTTAATATTAATTAAGGTTGGAGCGGGTTCTAAGTAACAGATGTTTTGAAGTGATATTGACTATTATACTTCATGTACGGTGCAAAATTATGAAGCGGACTGAAGGTCTTCGCTGTAGACTGTTGTAACAAAATTTGTATTATAAAATCAGTATTCATTTTTGTTTCTGTTCTTTTTTATGTTATGAAGTTGTTCACAAGCATACAGTTCACATTGATGTTAAGTGATGACTGCAGCCTATAGACACTTACACAAAAACCAGAAGTCAAAATGCAGATGTGTTACCACTATTGAGGGCTAAGGTGTTATGCCTCTGTACTGGAATTATAGGGCCGTACATTACCACCTGACCGGAACACGATAGTGCTGAACACTACCATTTAGCGGCAAGTATATTAGGTAGTGCGGTGGTGCCTACGCCCGCGAGCTCTGTCACTAGAACTATATTACCAGTATAAATCAATATAAGTTAGATCCACTAACTATTAAATTTCCTACTCTTAAAATATTCAACGAGTGGCTACGGCCTACGGTGTAGACACAGCAGAAATAGATGTGTATAAATGACAATAATATCAAAGTGGAATCATATTTATTATTCACGGATTCCCATTCGCGGAACCGTTTTATTTGCCTGTTTTATTTCAGTTCGATTGGGTTTTAAATTACTCGAGCGATCGTCTGATTATTTGTGGATGCAGTTTCAAATATTTGAAATACTCGTACATTGCAAACACTGACTCGCTCGCATAAATTGGCTTAAAATAAAATATGCAACCGCCTTAGTTGTCTAAAAGTACCACTAAGTATCACTACTGCTAAGCTGGGGTCCTGGGTTCGATCTCCGGGTCGCGGGCTTTTTAGGATAAGTGCCTTTTCACATGAACCGGTTGCCGGGTAGCCGGCGTCGGATACCTGATGGCCATGTTCTTTAGCTTTCACATTTACCGGCGGAATTTGTCCTGAACATATTACCGGACAGTCGGCGCCGGCAACCCGGCGACCGGTTCATGTGCAAAGGCACTAAAGGTGGGTTGGTGGCAAGCCACTACTGCTTCCTGGTACGATCGCCGGGTCGGGGGCTATTTGGGTTAGTGTGTTATCCTTCATCTCTGGCGCAATTAGTATTTTTTCGTTTTCTAGAAATTTCCCAGTGTTTGGCAATTTGCTCAAAATTGTCTCATGTATTCATTTTCCACTGAATGATACCTACTAAAAAAAGAGTACCTACTAAGTGGGTGGTATTAGGGCCTTTACAATGAACCTATGGTTTTCAAGTAGGTGTCTATAGATGACAGATGACAGTGTTCAGTTACTATTACCTTTTTTTATGCAATGTAAGTGGCAAACAAGCTTGCAGTTCACATTGATGTTAAGTGATGACTGCAGCCTATAGACACAGAAAGACCAAGGTCAAAATGCAGATGCGTTACTACTCCTGAGGCCTAAGGTGTTATGCCTCTGTACTGGAATTATAGGGCCGTACATTACCACCTGACCGGAACACGGTAGTGCTGAACACTACCATTTAGTGGCAAGTATATTAGGTAGTGCGGTGGTGCCTACGCCCGCGAGCTCCGTCACTAGAGCTCTACCACCAGTAAACCTACCTATTTATTTGTTTGATATTTTTTATATGCCTCAGGAGCGTAGTGGTAGCAGGCCACTACTACTACGCTGATTTGATTCTCGAGTCGGGGACTATCAGAGGTAACAGTTTAAATAATTTATCTCTGGTTCTATTGGGATTTTTTCATCTTCTGGAAGTTTCCTAGTACCTCGGAGTTTGGTAATGTGCCCGGAGATGGCAACAGGTTCGCCATCTGTTACATGGGCCAAAACGTAACCGGCAGGTCGTGGGTGTTTGCATGTATGCTTGAATGCATGCATTTCCTTCTGTTTCCCTTCGGGGATTACAGGCGAGAAGTTACTTTTTTATTTATTTCAATCGCCATCATAGGCAAATCACATTCCTTTAGTTACCATATTAACCATGTTATGTAGCATTACCACTCAATTAAGCTGTGAGCGGTTCCATTCGAACAACGTTTGACATTATTTATTACACGGCAATCGATCATCGACCTCAATTACAATAGGAATGTATACCAGTTCAATATTGGCTCAGTCGCTGGTGCATACAATAATAGACTTAGCGCTGGTGCCTAATGGCTTAACAGTGTCATTTGATTATATGATATGCCGAACTAGACCGGCTGAGTCAGTTTACTATTTAGCTAGTTTTTTTTTGTTAATCGTCTTCGTACTTATAGGCAGAGGGACCGAATCCGCCGACCAAAAGCGCGAGCGGGCCGCCGAACTCCTCTACACACGTCCAAATTTGGTTCGGAGCGTACCTAATCCGGTATCCGCTCTGAACCAAATTTGGACGTGTGTAGAGGAGTCCGGCGGACATAATTATTATTAATCAAGTCCGATGCGGTCTGTACCAAATCCGAACGTGTGTTACTACTATTAGTATAACAGGTTTAGTATAACATATCTATAAGATTGAAGATCGCACTTTATCTTTTGAAGTGTATAGATATATTTAAATCAGCTTTGAAAAAAAAACGATAAATTATAGGTATGCTGTTATGAAATTAAATACACATTTTCATTATTCGCTATTTTTTTTCACATTTGGCCGGTTTTTTAAATGTACTCACGTACATATATCTAGATTGCAGGATCGATCTATGTGGATCTATTTAACCCGTCAGCTCTAGGGAAAAATATGACAATTAAATACGTCACCGGCGGTCTGTCATGTATTGACGGTTTAATTAATGCAATCGATTGTTTATTACTTCAAACACCACTTACTTATCAAACCAGGAATTGCGTCAGCTTATTATTTTAGGTGTGACAAATTATAAAAATATTCGATAATTATGTCGGAAATAAGAGTGTCCCATTGTCAACTGTGGCTCAGTATACTGCCCTCATGAAATTAAATAAATAACTGTACATAAATTTGAATAAAAACATCCTGAAAAATGTAAAATCAGCAAACTTTATATAAACACTAATTTTCAAACGAAACAAAAGCGAAGGGAGCTGCTAGCTTATAAATAGTTGATGGATCATCGACCCCCATTATCTATGCAAGTTCAATATTAGCTGAGTCACTGATGCATACAATATGAGACCTTGCACTGGTGCCTAATGGGCTGACAGTGATGTCTCTATGCACTATACGAAACTAGATTTATATAGGTATTTACAGTTGTATATTATTGTAGTGTTTAGACTTGAGTCGCAGTTTTCTTACAGTGAGAAAATAATAGGTAGGACATTTTTATGTCATGAAGGTGGCAAGCAAGCATGGAGTTTACATTGATGTTAAGTGATGACTGCAGCCTATAGACGGCTACATAAAGACCATTAAAAAAAAGACTGACTTATAATTGGTAGCTTTTTTAAATTGTTAAATCACTGTAAAAATCAATGACCTGCGATCTTCTAGTCTTCTAGGTTCCAACGCAATCCAAAGACTACAGTATTACGGGAATTAAGTCCCAGATATCTCCAAACGAAACCCAATCGAGCGTTTCAACTCCATTAGTCCTCAAACGCTTCCATTTGACATAAAGGTGATGTAACGCTCTCGTCAATTAATTATTATTAGTCGCTAGTGCATATATTATTAGATATTTCACGGTTGCCTAATGCGTAATAGTGCTATGTTGATCTTTGTGTATTACTTGAAGTTTAAATACTGATAGTAGAGTCCTAGTGTGGGAGCTTGAGGGCGAAGGCACTATTGCTTTTTTTTTTTTTATGTAATGGAAGTGGCAAACAAGCGTGCAGTTCACGTTGATGTTAAGTGATAACTGCAGCCTATAAACACTTACACAAAGACCAAGGTCAAAATGCAGATGCGTTACCACTCCTGAGGCCTAAGATGTTATGCCTCTGTGCCGGAAATTACAGGGCCGTACATTACCACCTGACCGAAACACGATAGTGCTGAACACTACCATTTAGCGGCAAGTATATTAGGTAAAGCGGTGGTGCCTACGCCCGCGAGCTCCGTCACTGGAGCTCTACCACCAGTAAAAAAATAGCTATATCTATATGCCGCCAATTTGTGGTCAAGGTCAGTTATGATCAACCTGGGCCTCTGCATCCGTCTAAAAGGCCATATTCTGTGTGTTTCTAAGTAATAATTTTAAGATTAATTGTTTTGCAATTTATTTACACAAAATAGCTCAAAAATCCTTTATAATCAAACCGTTCAGCCCAAATTAATGAAAAAAAAAATAGTTCTATAGAAAATATAGAATTTATGAAATTTAAGCTAACACATTTCCATTGTACGGAACCCTATGCGAGCACTTTTCTGGTGGAGTCATGACAACTTAGGTCTTAGAGGTAGCAACGCATCTCCATTTTGACCTCTAGTTTTTGTGCAGATGTCATCTATAGGCGGCAGTCATCACTTAACATCAATGTGAGCTGCATGCTTGTTTGCCACCTTCTGTACAAAAAAGCAGAGGTAAATGAAATCCAACATACATCCAAACACCCACGATTCGCTGACTACGTTTTTGGCCCATGTAACAGGTGGCGAGCCGGTTAACATATCCGGGCACATTACCAAACTCCGAGGCCGAGGAGGAAAATGGTAAAATCCCATTAAATATAACCAGAAATAAAGTATTTCACAACGTTATCTCTATAAGCTTCCGGGAATCAAGCCCAGGACCGCAGCGTAGTAATCGTGGCCTGCTCACTAAGCTACCTAGGCAGTATAATCTGTACACTCTCTCACAACTCGTAACAACGTTATTTTATATAAAATCTTCCAGCCTCTTTATAAAGGTTAGTCTATGTCTCAGTAATTTGTTCAGTGAAGCGATTTACTTTATATTGTCAACAAAAATGACCTTTGTTTTATCTTTCTATACGGTACGCCTGGGTGACCTCAATTTGATACCGTGCTAAATTATTTTTAAGGTCCCTTTGCCAAATGACAAAAACGGAACCCTGATAGATCCGCCATGTCTACTTGTCTGTCCTTCCATCCGTGTGTTGCACCATCCGTATGTTACAGCCACTTTACTCCAAAACTACAGAGCTACATACTCTCTCGAGTATATAGCTCTATACAGTAGATACTTTTTAGCCCAGATCAGGGGCTATCGGAGGTGAAGGTGTATTTTTCCGTTTTCTGGAAGTTTCCCAGTGCCACCCTTGGAGCTCGATCATGTTGCTAGTTGCCAATAAATTTGCCACCTGTTACATGACTAAATACGTTTCGTGGGTGTTTTCATGTATGCTTGAATGCATGCATTTATCTGTGCTAACCCTTTCACGGAAAACAGGAATATCAACAAGGGCGATCAAATAACAATCAATTACGAACAAGGGCGGTCAAACCATTCCAATAGGGCGGAAGTAAAATATCAACGTGGGATGGGCAGTAGCGTCCCGATATAAACTGCCATCACTGAGATCATCATACCACCTGCCACACGCGAGGCATGACGATTATGGCATAAAAAACGTAACATCACGTAATCCCCGAAGGAGTAGGCAGAGGTGAATGCAATGCACTCAAGCATACATGCCAACACCCACGATTCGCCGATTACGTTTTGACCCAATAACAGGTGGCGAGCCTGTTGCCATCTCCGGGCACATTACCAAATTCCGAGGTAATGGGAAACTTCTAGAAAATGAAAAAGTCCCAATAGAACCAGAGATAAAGGATTTTACACCGTTATATCTGACAGTCACCGAAGATTCAAACCAGGACCTCCAGCGTAGTACTAGTGGCCTGCTACCACTAAGCTACTGAGGCAGTTATGGCATATTCTCCCCTAATGTTGATGTAATGTTTTTTGAGCGTTGTTGGGAAAGGTTATGTCCAGCAGTAGACGGCCTTCGAATACTTGCTCTTTATAGACTAATAGGATTAAACTAAATGTAGGTACGATTATAAATAATGTAATTTGCTAATCACGGTTGCAATTTGATTGGTTAATTTATTTTTAATTTTACCTTGAGGGAGCAGCTACTACAGAAACATATAATTACATTTTCATTAAGTAAGCATCTAGAATTATGGATACGGTGCTCACATGAGAAAAAGATTTTAAGATAGGTACATTGTAAGGCGAAAGCTTGAAGTTTAAATTAAGAAAATGTACGTTCTATGTATTATGCAATATACAACGCTGGGGTATAACCCGGGAAATGCTTAAAATATGTTAATGGAAACTTCTAGAAAACTGAGGTAATAGCCGCGTAAACTCTGATTATACGGGGAGTTCTAAGAATTAATGCTTTCGTTGCTTTAATTATTTTCATTGAATTAGATACATGGCTAAAATAGAATAGGGTGTTTGTTTGTGTGTTTTAGATAGGTATAGGTTGAAACTTAAGCAGTTGTTATATACTATATAAGTATTATTTTTAATTAGTAATACCGTATCAAAACACACGTAAACTTATTTCGCTCGGAACATTTATGACATTTATGCGCATGGTGTGCATAGTTAATGTAGAATAGAATAGAATAGAATAGAATAGAATTTCTTTATTCGGACAACACAGAGACACAAAGTATAACATTAAATAAAAATTACACACGAAATGACAATAGATTCTAAATAAACAATTTGATATTACAGACAGGTAGTTAAATAGACAGGTATGTCTCATGGTCGATCCAAAAGGGTACCCATATCAGCTTATGCCAAGCAGTGTAGTATACAGTAGTTTATACGTTACGCTTAGTCACACTCACACTCCGCCAAAATTCCATACAAACGCTTATTTTGGTTACCTATTACACAGACATCAATCAGTGACGTGTAGTCACACGTGCACGCGCACAGCGTAGCACGTAGGGTTATGGGGTTCTTTCTGACTTTAGGCCTCGGACCGACAATATAGAAATAAAATAATACTATGTACTTACGTAGATATTTCTTTCTTTCTTTCTATTCTTTGACCCAGTTTATACTATGCACTCCGTCAAGCCACGAGAAAAATATGATAATTGAATTCTAATTTTATTGTTCTTGGCCGATATCGGCCAACTGCGGCTAAACAGTAAGGCAAATTTTTAATTACCAGTTTCACCCAGTTTACCGGTACATTTTAAGAACTTATAAACACTAACACTTCTTCAACAAATAGCACAAGTATTGGAAAATATCACTCACTACCTACTGATTACTTCGAGAAGTCACGTCAATTCAATATACTGAAACACTTTTAAAACACTCGCGTTTCACATTCATCATGCAATCACATAGCGTAAAGGTAAGAAACTATAATATTAAAAAAGTTTTTTAGTAAAATTAAAAAGTTTTGTTATTGTGAACATAATTATTTTACCTTAGGTATATTTTCCTTCGGGAAACTGATGAAATATCTTTAATTGTCACGACTTGTTGACATACAGCCATACACTGCATAATAAAGCACCATCTTAATGTTAATAAATAAAATATTCGATTACAAATTAATCAAAACTAGGCCGCTCGCAACCTCACTGTAGAATACCAACCGTCGCCCATAAGAGGGGGAGAGATTGGGTGAAGCGTGGCAAATGGGCGGGACGTCGAAGTATCCATTCTATACGTAGTATTATTACATATTCTCTGGCTTAGTGTACCATTATTCACCTTTTCAAACGATGTTTTTTTTTAAAATCATTAATTATTTTTTTTAATTTAACCTTATATGTATTGAGGTAAAATTAATACCTATACTCATTATTCCAGCCAAAACACGTCCATTGCTGGACTAAGCCTTCCCCAGAGATGCCCACAACAGTGTTGTGAGTATAATCGCTATGCTTGGCAAAGCGGTTATGGCATATTTTCGGCTTCCTCAGTAGAAAATATAGCACATCTCAAAAGATATGCTATATTTTCAAAAACTGCAATCATAAATTTGAACTGACTTTAATTTTTATTAAACACTGTCATTTGGTAGCGAATAGATTAGGTCAGATAGATTCTTAAGTCCTCACGCTCCAACATCAGACCTTTAGTTTTTAAAACTTGGTAACTCAATTACTACAGTGGTTTCGTAGTAGCAAGCTGCTACTACATAAGGTAGTGTAACTAATAACTCCTAGATTCAAGATTATAAACACAGTCATTCAGATCAGAGATCAATGTTGAGTTATTGTCACTTCTCAGGCCAAAGCCGTTGCGTCAGAAATTACTGGGAATTACAATGCCACCTGACTGCACACACAGAGCGCTGAACACTTTCATTTCTACCTTTGTATTAGCGTCATAGAATGAAATCATTGTTTAAGCTTTAGTTACACATAAGAGACCCTTGTTACCACAGTCGCTCAGAGTCGCTATCCGAACATTGTCGTGAACACAGTGCAACCGCCCGTTTATACATAGCAAATATACAGCACCGTCAGTGAGATATTAGTTTTATTATAATCACCGTCCTGCTACACACATACAACACACGCATATTATTCTATTGCCACAATACGGCAAATTGGTGACACCGACGTGATGAAAAAACCGACGTAAAAAAACGACGCTAAAAAACTAATTTTGGTGCGATCAACCTCGTTTGTGGTTCGTGCAAGTTGAGGCAATTTAATGGAAATAGATTACATAATGCGGCATTGCCTTCGAAATCTGCTACTGAACTCTTTATTAAATACTAAGGGAGCCACAGAAAATCTTTTCAAATGTGAAAAATCGTAATAAACACATATCTAATTTGACAATCGAGTCCAGTACTTCCACTACACCTCCGAGGCAGTTTAACTACCACGAACCCTATTTTCCCCAAAAAACTGGCAATGTACCATAAAAACGCATACCCTATATTTAGAAACCGATACAAACCAAATTGATTCCACGTCACTAAGGAAATTAAAGGCTGTCAACCATTACTTTTACGTTATTAACATCACGTTTCCAATATCTTGAGGCGCAGTGTTATTCGGATTCGGAACATAAATCCTATGGTTCGTGAGTAATAGACTCGCCTCAGTGTCAGGTTCGCCGACGGCATACATTATGTGGGCTGTGATATATACTGTACGAATGAATAGCTACGCGTGTTACCAGATTAAATTCTCACCCTCTTTGAGTCATATTACGAGGCAATAAAGTTTGTTTTTCTGCAGCTTAGGTTTAACAGTGTAATGCGCGTAGACAGAGAGGACACTTTGTGACATCATAATTATGTGTACGGGTAGATTGCGTAGAGAATTATCACGCAAGATAACGTGTCACGCTCACGTCACTGTGTTTGCCACTTGAGACAGAAAATGCGTAAGCAAAGGCAACCTGGGGTTATGAGTAGTTTTCTGACAGGCTGTTCGGTATCGTTTGTCTAGGAGTTGCTAGGAGTTGTATCTTTATTGGCCCTAGGCGTTAGGCGTTAGGTGTTACAGGCTGACAGAGCAGACTGTGTTGTCACTTGGGATGTATAGCTGCTGTGTTTGTCTGGTGTAACTAAAAAATCTTCTTTGTAAAATTAAATTTAGATTCAACTGGCAAGCAGCCTATAATTTATTAAGAGCTCACTCTGTAATTATGCGCTAATGTTTGTGTCCCGTGAAAACTTGTTTCTAGCTATTTTATCACTTTAGTCAGGAGAATGGTACGGCACACATTTCTGGGTCCATGTGTACAAATTATGTCATTTTCAAATGACTATAAAATAAATAATTTGAAATTCGCGCTTTTTTTGAATTGCCAGTAATTGAAGTGTATATGATTAAGTAAAAGTTGGGTTAGATTGCAAATTGTTAACTATATTACAACATACTACATTAAATGTGTGATGGATTAACCAGTCACGATTTTGCGGCCCCAAAATTACCCATCTCTTTTTTAAGAAAAACTCTCGCATGTGTTTTTCGTAAAATAAAATATTACAATTATTTTATTACTTACTAGCGGGCATATTTTGATGGGAAACCCAGTGGATATCATATATTTTCTCAAATGTAGATCATAAATATGCTTAAAAATAGGTTTGTTGCAGCATATCTCGATAAACAAAATAATTCTGCAGTGGGATCCTAACCCAAAAGAAGAATACAAAAAAAAATCGAACATAAGTAGTATGAAAAAAAGATCACGTTCTAAATCACAGATAGTCATGAATAAAACTCATTGATCCGTCCCATCTTTTTATTCACAGAAATTACTTATTCTATTACTATTATCACTAAAAATTTAAACTTGTTATTATCATAATTTCATAATACGCTTAACTTCGAAAATCCGTTTCCTTTGCGGAGTAGTCGTTTCATGCCCATAGCTTCTCGCCTCCGTAGCATTTCAAAATTTAATTCAGCAAATAATCTTTCATATTTGGTTGTAGTGATATCGAAATGGAAAGAAGTGCGAGTTTCTGGAATGGATTTGATCAAAACGAATATATTTTGAGATTCTGTTAAATTACGTAATTACGAAGGATGGCCTCGTAATATGACTATCACACAGACATAACAACTAAGCTCTGAGGGGTGGCAACGAATCTGCATTCTTAGGTGCGACCGCCTATCGACATTGCTGTCGTCGTTGTTATTGCTGTCATATTTTCATGTATTTTTTTTACTTTAACTAAATAACAATAATCTACTGTCTCAGTAGTGTAGTGGTAGCTGGCCACTACTACTACGCTGGGGGTCCTGGGTCCGATTCCCGGGTCGGGGACTATCAGAGATAACGGTTTAAAATCCTTTATCTCTGGTTCTATTGGGATTTTTCAATTTTCTGGAAGTTGTGCGAAGTAATGTGCCCGGAGATGGCAACAGGTTCGCCACCTGTTACATGGGCCAAAACGTAACCGGCGAGTCGTGGGTGTTTGCATGTATGCTTGAATGCATGCATTTACCTCGGCCTACCCCTTCGGGGATTACAGGCGTGAAGTTACGTTTACAATAATCTAAATAATCCGCCGTTATCGCTTGTTTATCACCTCCGAAAGCAAGAACATCAATCAGATTATCACTACTCCTAAAGGAGGAAATCGACTTCGAGCTTTTACAAATCGATATGTGAATTTGATAGCAATGACAATGTCGACAGCAATTTCGCACCTCTGGTTTTTGTGTACATGTCTATAGGCTGCAGTCATCACTTAACATCTATGTGAATTGCGTGCTTGTTTGTTACCTTCGTTACATTAAAAATAGGTTTTTGCTCCTCAATCGTAGTTATCTTCGCTGAAGCTAAACGTGTAGGAAAAATTATTTAACATGACTGTTTGACGGTCAAATATATACATCGCTAAAACTTTGCTTATCACTTTATCTTGGCTCTAGGAAACAGTAGATGCGTAGTGATGCAGTGCCTTCTTCAAAAATGTCAGCTTAGTTTGTAGAATCATTGTAAAATCACTCTCTTTGCCTGGGTAGTTGTGTAAAAAATAATTATATGGGAATATAAGATACTTCACCAGTCACCAACACAGCTGGTGCTGGTGATGTAATATATTAACTGGAAGTAGAGTTTCAGTGTAGGGGCTCGAGGGCGTAGGCACCACCGCATTACCTAGTTTATCTGCCGCCAAATGGTAGTGTACAGCACTATCGTGTTCCGGTTAGATGGTAAAGACCCCGTAATAACTACCACAGAGACATAACATCTAAGGTCTCAGGGCTGTCAACGCATCTGAATTTTGACCTGTGACTGCCTATAGACTGTGTAACATCAATGTAAACTGCATGCGTGATTGCCGCCTCCGTTATATAAAAAACACCAACAAATCCATCAAAAACCGCGACGCCACCGTGGTCACTGGAGGCCGCTGCTGTCGAGGCGACCGCAACTTGCGAGACGTCACGACGTCACCGAGCCACAGCGACGGCAGCAGAGGCAGGTATGCACGCCAGAAGGGAGTACAAGGAGTGGTAAAAAAAAAAATTGACATTAAAAAAAAGGGAGGAAAAAACATAATAAAAAAAAAAACAAAACGGGGAAAAAAAGGAGAAGAAAAAAAAATAAAAATAACAAAAAAAAAGTGTAGTAAAACAAAATAAAAAAAAAATATTTAAAAAAAATAATAATAAAAAAAAAAAAATGTACAACGCCCCCACCCCTCTCTCGACTGACGATGCGTGCCTCCTCCACCGAAGCCCTTGAATCCCAGGGCACCCAACGCCGACCTGCATGGCAGGCCAGAAGAAGCCGCAGCAGAGGGGGCCAGCCCCGGTGCTACATCCGCGCCGCGCACTTCGCGCGCGCGTCGATCAACTGACTGACCAACAAATAAACTCTCATACCATGCCTTAAAATCAATAGTGTGAAATTAAAATCCACGCTACATGCTCATTTGTAACAGCACTCAGTTTTTTTGTCGACCGTTTTTTCCACGTTCACTCTTTTGGAATCTAATTACTCTAGCTGTCCCATTCACCTTTGTTTTATTTCACGTACGTACTCTACAGTGTAAAATTCAACTTTACTAACATCGTTGCGCTTATATTGTCCAATACGTTAGACCTTTTCAATTGTAAATAGCTTTGGAATCTGCATTTTATTGGGGAAAGCGTTAGATGTGAACTAAACGTCCTACGTTTCCTGTTAGGTATGTTACTTGAAGTTTAACTTATGAATATAAATAGGCATATTAAGAAATTTGTAAACATATTTTACTGGTGGTAGAGCACCAGTGACGGAGCTCAGGTAGCGGTAGGCACCGCCGCATTACCTAATATACTTGCCGCTAAATGGCAGTGTTCAGCACTATCGTGTTCCGGTAAAGTGGTAATTTACGGCCCTGGGATTTCCGGCACAGAGACATAACACCTTAGGCCTCAGGAGTGGTAACGCATCTGCATTTTGACCTCGGTCTTTGTGTGGGTGTCTATAGGCTGCATTCATCACTTAACACCAATGTGAACTGCATGCTTGGTTGCCACACACAAAAAAAATAGTATAGGACCTAGTTTGAGTAATAAAAAGAACTATTCGAAGTGCATTTTATTGGGGAAAGCGTTAGATGTGAACTAAACGTCCTACGTTTCCTGTTAGTATTGTTATTCGAAGTTTTACTTAGGGATATAAATAGGAATATTAAGAAATTCGTTAACATACCATTATATGACCTAGTTTGAGTAAAAAAAGAACTATTCTATTGACAAAGATGGATAAAGCGGCGTAGGCACCACCGCATTACCTAACCTATCTGTCGCTAAATGATAGTGTTCGGCACTATTGTTTTTCGATTAGATGGTAATGTATGGCCCCGTAATAACTATCACAGAGACATGACACCTTAGGTCTCAAAGGTGGCAACGCATCTACATTTTGACCTGTGGTTTTTTTTTAATGTAGATAGATAAAAACTAAAGGTCAATATGTAGATGCGTTGATAGGCTGCAGTCATGACTTGACATCAATGTGAGCTGCATGCTTGGTTGCCACATTCCATAAATAAAAAAAGATACAGCACATCTTTTCCAGGCAGAAATTTCCGTGTGATCTAAATAGTGAGTGAACAAAGGTAAGCCTCTAGCGTAAAATAAACTTCAGGTTATCCTTCCTTTATGGACGCGAATAAGTTATACTAATCCCATAATATCCTTCATACCCACTGCGTTACCGCTAATCCGACGGATACTTTCGCCGATAATGTGAGCTTTATTTGCTGCAATACTAACTTTTATATGAATTAACTAGCTGACCCAGCAAACTTCGTATTGCCTCAGAATAAAATAATGTGTCAAAGGTTTTATTTATACTAACTATTTGTATCTCCAAATAAAATTGTGTTTTTAACTATTCCCCTTCATTTTGTTCATATTTTTTGACCTTTTAAACCTTAAAAATTTGCCAAATCGGTCTAGTCGTTTTCGAGTTTTAGCGAGACTAACGAACAATTGATTTATATTTATATATATAAGATTAAATCTGGCAGTCGTGTGATAAAAATTCCCAGTCAACTTTTCTAAGACTTTCGTATTTACTTTTTACTTTACATGTCATGTAGTGATTTTATAGTTGAAAGTAAGTGAATAGCAACAATTACATAAATAAAAATACAGCACATTTTTTTCTAGGCAACAATTTCTATGTTATATTTAAATAGTGAGTGAACAAAGATAAGTCCCGACCGCAAAATAAACTACATTTAGCCGCCGATACCTTCCTTTTTGGACGCAAATGGGTCATAGTAATCCCGTTATACGCTTCATAGCTGCTGCGTTACCGTCAAACCTGCACCAATAATGATCACGGCTCAGCACGGTCGGTTACGGTAAGCAGTTAAAGCTATGACGTCATTTGACAATTTAAAAACGACGAAACAAATTTTTTGAAAAAGGTAGTCCTTTTGGTGGGTCGGTAATTTGCTGTTTTATATTACAAAGGTGGCAAACAAGCATGCAGTTCGCATTGATGTTAAGTGATAACTGCAGCCTATACACACTTACAGAAAGACCAGAGGTCAAAATGACTCTTCACTGATGGTAGAGCTCCAGTGACGGAGCTCGCGGGCGTAGGCACCACCGCATTTCCTAATTTACTTGCCGCTAAATGGTAGTGTTCAGCACTATCGTGTTCCAGTCAGGTGGTTATGTACGGCCCTGTAATTTCCGGCACAGAGGCACCTTAGGCCTCAGGGGTGGTAACGCATCTGCATTTTGGCCTTGGTCTTCATGTGGGTGTCTATAGGCTGCAGTCATCACTTAACATCAATGTGATGCATGCTTGACTGCCACTTCCGTTACATAAAAAAAAAAAAATGTAGATGCGTTGCCACCCCTGAGACCTTAGAAATTGTGTCTCTGTGATAGGGCGTAGGCACCATGGTCCCGTAGACCATGGTGCCTACGCCCTCGAATACTTAGACTGGAACTCCACCATCAGTAAAAATCATAACAATATCTCGTTCAGATGTATTTTTGGGGATCGGGACATATATTTAACAACTTTAGAACAGTCTTTCTTTCAAACAAACTGCCTCAGTAGCGTAGTGGTAGCAGGCCGCTACTATTACGCTGGAGGTCCTGGGTTCGATTCCCGGGTCGAGGGCTATCAGAGATAACGGTTTAAAATCCTTTATCTCTGGTTCTATTGGGGATTTTTCCATTTTCTGGAAGTTTCCCAGTACCTCGGAGTTTGGTAATGTGCCCGGAGATGGCAACAGGTTCGCCACCTGTTACATGGGCCAAAAACGTAACCGGCGAGTCGTGGGGGTGTTTGCATGTATGCTTGAATGCAAGCATTTACCTCTGCCTACCCCTGCGGGGATTACACGCGTAAAGTTACGTTAGTTACGTTTCTTTCAAACAGCTCTGGAAAATGTAATAAACTATTCAATTTATACGCTTTATACACGTATAGGTGTGCTTACTTTATTTCGTCTTCTCTTTCTTCGTTTCGTTTCCAAGTATAGGAAACTTCTATATTTTTTAATTTTTAAATAAACTAGTTTACAAAATACATCTATTACCAAGTTTCACCACTGTTTTAATAAAGTAGATGTGACATAAGTAGGTAATGAAGTTGATGATATAATTGTAACCATTACGGGAAACCACTTCGTTGGCACGCTCCATTAAATAAGGGCGCGTTTCCTCCACACCGCTGTGTTTGAATAAGCGTCGTACATATATTATCCGTAATGCATCAGCGCCAGTCGTATATCAGAAGCTTAGCCTGTCACGGTGTGGGCCTTAATAAACAATATACCTACGTGTTGTGACAGGCAACTATGAGTATCGCTTTGCAGCTGAACTTTTAGTTCATTGCATTGGGTTGGTAATCGTTTGCACTAACAATATTATACAACGACCTTTCCTCTGAGGTAGCGCCTAAGAGCTACAAAATAGGGTTCTCCAAGACTGGCTTCAAAATAGTTCTTCAGGGCTGGCAGAACGTTAGCTAGTGGTGCAAATGTTCATTTTTTTGATTTAATAAAAGTGGCAAACAAGTATGCAGTTCACATTGATGTTAAATAATGACTGCAGCCTATAGACACCCACACAATGACCAGAGGTCAAAATGCAGATGCGCTGCCAGTCCTGGCATTAGGTGTTATGCCTCTATGCCGGAAATTACAGGACCGTACATTACCACCTGACCGGAACATGATAGTGATGAACACTACCATTTAGCGGCAAAGTATATTAGGTAATGCGGTGGTGCCAACGCCCGCGAGCTCCGTCACTGGAGCTCTACCACCAGTAAATGTTGATAGGCAACAATTTACTTCAAGTGGGCCGTCTATCAACCTTTAGACAGAATTGTTTTATCAACAAATAAGACGTAATTATTTATCTACTTTTCCTTTCGGAAAAATAATTTATGCGAGAAGATACAAATTCTTCATACTTGCATCGAACGCAAATACTAGTTAAATATTTTTGTATCTAACCCAAAGCTAAAAGCAAACTAAAAACGAAGCCCGACAGTTCAAAAAGGCAACCACTCTGACCTCAATAGCAATTTGGTGCTCGAAATGCATGTAAAGCAAGAACAAAAAACATCAATGTCAACAGGGACAGCAGTAATTAGATTCCGACATCGTGTTGCGATAAAAGTCAGGATTTGACCGCTTTTGACTGACAAATGGTCACGCAATTGGATTGAATTCAAGAGTTTCTCCTTTTTATTTGCATTCATGTAACGCATTCTTTGTCCGGTCGTTGCATGCTTGTACAGTGTAGTTTGGCGTTTTTAAATATTTTTGTCGTAAAACTTCTTTTTTATCAATGAAAAAGGAGTATAAAAATCGCCGAACAAATAATTTTATTTACTTCGGAATACATACAGCGTATTTTTTAAAAATATCAACATAAAATAATATTAATAATGAGTTTATTCACGGCCCCTATCTTTCAATGTCTTTCATTAAGAAGAATGCACGTACGTGAATTGCCACTTTCCTGCTTAATGCCCAGCATCTGAAATGCTAGTTCAATGTACAGTCCAACTTACTTAAAAGCAAACTAAAAAACGGCAGTTTAAATAGAAAACCACTCTGACCCTAATTGCAATTTGGTAAGCAACATTTTTACACGACAAATAATGTAATGTGAAGCAATGCCGATTAAATGTTGGGCCATATTATACTCGTATTTATACATTTCCTTGAAACCTGAAAACATAACCGAACAAGGTACGAATAACTAAGAAAATATTTCTCGCTTGTAAAAATACTAAAGAGCACTTTTTCGTCCCTAATAGTTCACCCGTTTTATCGGAAAAACCATTTGGCCCTTGTTTACGTGGAACGTCAAACATGCTTATCAGAAATAACTATCGGTATAAATCAATGGTAATCTTGTTTGCGAGACGAACTGTCTGCTTCTTTTCATATTGATTTTGCGGACTGAATGTATTGGGTTGTTAGATATTACATTAATGCTCTTCCCCTTGAGCTACTGCTTCTGTTTTGTTTTTTTTTATATCATGGAAGTCGCCAAAAAGCATGCATTTGTCATTGATGGTACCTATGTAAGAATTTTTATGAACGTGACTGATTCTTGACTGGTCGGTCCAAGCCTGTTAAAAGCCAAAAGCTGTTTTGATTTTTGGATTTTTTCTGTAAGGACATTTGCAGGTATAGGCTAGAAACGAGCTCTACGAGGAACAGGTCTGGCACCTGTTCAAGTAGCAAGTAAAGTTGAAGCTGAATTGATCGGGCTTGCGCGCAAACTCTCTCTCGGTCGAGTGAGATGGAAGTCTCACCGGGCTATGAGAGTGAGGGAATAGAGAGTGCGCCTGTGCTGGCGCATCATACATCTGTGAACTACAATGTTTGCTGCGCCGTTGGTTAGTCTTCGTTGAAATTGGCCACTGTGATATAAATTTCATATGTCATGTCATTATTCTGTCATTATTCACTAAGCGTACTCCAGTGTCCCAATACACTGGAGTACGCTTAGTGAATAATGTACCCTAGGTAAAGCAAACATTTCAGTAGCTACCTGCACTACCGAGGCTTAGGCTGTTCTGTCCCTGCTGGAAATTATGAAGTTATACATTGCAACCTGTCGGGACACCTAACGCTGATCACTAATGATTGATCACTGATGATTAATTGGCAAGCAGATTTGGCCACGCGGTTTAAGCAATGGCCAAACATATTTTGTAGATGCTGTGCCATCAGTAGTCAAATAATGCCAGTACTAAAGCTCCATTTTGCTATTTCCAGTGAGTTAACTGCGCATTGCAGCAATGAGATGACGTCCCCGGGAATTCAGAGTAGTCATTAAAGTAATTGTTGGCCCGTTCGTCTACGCAATGTGCCATCATTGGTGTCATAGGTGAGGATTCCACCGCGGAATCATTACGTTCATCCAGATATGCTGCAAACCTTATTTTTACGCTTATTTGTAATCTAGAAATTATATAACCATTAGGTTGCCAATCAAAATTTGGCCTTATGATATGGCTTTATTCTGAAAAAAGAATTTTAACGACTGAATGTACTACCAAAAAAAATCTTCTTACTCGTATCTTTTCAACTTGTAGGTATATCTCCGTAAGGTTGAAATGAGAGTGAAAGTGAATCCCTCATAGTTGTTATTCTGTTCAAAAGCGAACTGCTTTGTGCATATTTATTGGTCCATAATTAAAGAGCGCACGGTTTATGGCATATCTCCAACAGCTGCCAATGACGTGTATGAAGGAATACGCTGACGAATACGATATAATAGGTTGGGGAAAAAGTCTTTTCGCATTATAGTATGTATGAACTTGTAATAAAATCTCTTTGGCTGTAGTATTTGTATCTGGCTGGTTTTGGTATCATTGCCTAATACAAATTAGGCAAATGTGTGATTTTAATTTGTTTTTCGTACTGTCAAGATGAGTAAATCTAATGAAGAAATTCGATACATCTTAAAATTTTACTACAAAAAAGGTAAAAATGCAACGCAAGCAGCGAAATAAATTTACGATGTTTCTGGACCTAGTGCAGTGTCTGTGAGAGTAGCACAAATTTGGTTTAGGCGTTTTCAATCCGGAAATTTTGATGTCAAAGAAGCACCTCGCTCTGGTCGCCCTATTACGGATAAAATGGATGCCATTTTTGAAGAAGTGGAGCAAGATCGACATATAAGTAGTTACGACGTAGCTGAAGAACTGAGAATTGATCACAAAACAAAGTACAAAAAAAAGTTCGATATTTGGGTACCTCACGAGCTCACTGAAAGAAACCTACTGAACCGTGTACTCATTTGTGATTCTTTATTACGACGTAAAGAAACCGAATCATTTTTGAAGAAGCTGATAACTGGTGATGAAAAGTGGATCACGTACGACATGAACGTGCGAAAAAGGTCATGGTCAAAGGCCGGTCAGGCTTCACAGACTGTGGCGAAACCCGGGTTAACTCGCAATAAGGTGATGTTGCGTGTGTGGTGGGATTGGAAGGGCATTATTCATTATGAGCTATTACCACTAGGCAGGTCTATCTATTCTGAACTCTACTGCGAACAACTAATGAGATTAAAGCAAGAAGTTGAGAGAAAGCGGCCGGAATTGATCAACAGAAGGGGTGTGGTGTTTCATCATGATAACGCTAGACCTCACACATCTATAGCAACTCAGCAAAAATTAAGAGAGTTTGGCTGGGAGGTGTTAATGCATCCGCTGTTTAGTCCTGACCTTGCACCTTCAGATTTCCACCTGTTTCGGTCTCTTCGGAATTCTTTATGCAATGTTAGGTTAACATCACGAGAGGACTGCCAAATCCACTTGTCGCGGTATTTTGATGAGAAGTCCCAAAATTTTTATAGCAATGGGATCATGGTCTACAAGATGGCAAAAGGTTATCGAACAAAATGTATGTGTATATGTACTTTAGTTAAATTTAAATAAACTATACTAAAAAATATTTTGAATTATCTTAAAAATGCGAAGAAACTTTTCCCCAACTTTTCATAAAAAAAGACTTTTGGATGTAAATGCTTTTTTGCATGTGATTTCACATACGATGTGTGTTAAAATTCATCTCTTTAGATATCACGGTTCTATGTACAGACGGACGGCAGAGTCATAGTAGAGGGTTCCGCTTTTACCCAAAGGGTAGGAAAATAGGGAACCCTAATAAAAAAGAGTAATAAAGATTAACTGTAGGAAAACAACCATTACAATTTCACCGTTTATACAATAGCATGTTATAAACAACGCTTATATTCTTGTTGGATAACATTTACTTGACAAAACCTTAAAAAGAAAAGTACATAATCGAAAATTGGTAATATCCAAAAAGCAACATAGCGTAATAAGCTCAAACCTTTACACGATTATGAAAACCTGGGCTCAAGTAAACAAGGTTTAAGTAAAGAGTTGGAAGAAATAAAAGGCGCAAGTCGATGTGAGCGGTTATCTACGCTCGTAAACAAAGATTCTCGATGATTTACGTCCGCAGATAGAGTTCGACGGTGTTTGAGTTTGTTTAGTGTTTACTTGAGAAAAAATTGTAATACGGATATATATTTTTTAATGTAATGGAAGTGACAAACAAGCATGCAGTTCACATTGATGTTAAGTGATGACTGCAGCCTATAGACACCTACACAAAGACCAAGGTCAACATGCAGATGCGTTACCACTCCTGAGGCCTAAGGTGTTATGCCTCTATGCCAGAAATTACAGGGCCGTACATTACCACCTGACCGGAACACGATAGTGCTGAACACTACCATTGAGCGGCAAGTATATTAGGTAATGTGGTGGTGGCCAACGCCCGCGAGCTCCATCACTGGAGCTCTACCACCAGTAAAAAATACCAATAAAATATTTGTTATACGCTTATTACATTTTTAAATCAAAAATAATAGATTCAGAGCTTAATATGTAGACCGGTACTATTTATTAGACCTTTGAAACTAATTAATTTTGAGTTAGGATGTGTTTGGGTAAATTATTCTCAAAAATTTCACTAGAAGAACTTGTTATCTTTTTATTAATTCTGGATTATTTGCGTTCTCTCAGATTTCAATTGAATTTAATAATGTTGAAGTTTATCATGAAAATAATCGATAAATTTTGGGTGAGCGGCTCGCACCTAAGATGGCAAATAGAAGTATAGTTCTCCAAAGATAAGAAAATAAAAACATACGTACTGCGCATGGCCTTACAAAGGAGATCCGCCACTTTGTTTGGGGCATTGGTACATAATTGTACATGAATAAAACTTTTCGTCCTCAGACATTAGTACATATACTACTATTTAAAACATATTTCACTTCGTTGACGAGAGGGGTTCATGAGATATAATTTAAAATTTGTAAGAATGAAGTCGTTTTTCCGCCATATTTTTTTTTATTTTCGTACAAATAGGCGCTAATTTAAAATTGACGGTTTGTAGATTGCTATTATCGCTAAGAAAGTAATTTGTTCACTAAATAATCACGCTTGTATCCACAAATACCTACCTATGAATGCTTTTCACTGAACACGGAGCACTTTTGTTTGGCAAACTCCAGTCTGCTTTTGCAGATTATAATAAATTGTTTACAGAAAAACTAACGAACACGATCAACTGACTTGAACAGAAACCTCTAGCACTACCTACGTATTCCAAATCGCAAAAGCACTCAAAATTCGTTTCAAAAAGCACATAAACAAGCCAGTAGTCAAAACACAGAGGAGTCACAGAACGCCAAGTGAATGACGTGACGTCAATCATCAATGACGTGACAGACATGAGGTGACATATCAAAGCGTCAAAAAAGGATGTGTCAACATAGGCGGCTGTCACAAAATATCGATGTTAAAGAATATCGATCCATTGATAGGGTCACTTAGTCTTTTGTGTTGATTTTAAAACCTAAATGAATGTATTTCAGTAAATCCTCATCTGGTTGTTGGCAAATTAAAATGAAATATAACGTGTACTTTCACTTATTTTTCTATTTATTATGTAACCGATTTTTTTTAATATGATTAATCGATACTTTCTGATACAATAATTATATCTTATGCCATTACATTTCGTTTCGTTCCTTTCTACGCCATCATAAATATCAAAAGTACAGATTTTTTCAAAAACTGCTTTAAATACTTTTCCGGTGGTTTTCAGTATAATATTATACTGAAAAATTTACAGCTCTATGCGCACAAATTTTACGTAAAGTATTTGTTCATGTACAATATATGTATCATTTTCTGCCGGTACTTTGTATTCAAAGGAGATCTCCTTTGAATACAAAGTACCGGAAAAAAACAATAATAAGAAAAAAAGACGTATCTCTACACGACGATGAAAATCTGGACAAAATTAAAAAAGCTTTTAGTAAAGGGTTGGAAAAAATAAAAGGCGCAAGTCGATTTGATCGGTTATCTACGCTCGTAAACAAGGATTGTCGATGATTTACGTTCGCAGATAGAGATCCACGGTGTTTGAGTTTGTTGCTTCTTAATTTTAGAAATAATCTTAAAGATGTCTAAGCAGTTGTTGTTGTTACAATCGTAGCTTGAATAAATTTCGATATCTGATGAATCAAAAAACTACAAAAACCCACCTCTTAAATGAAAAAAAAAAAAAACAGGAATCAAATTCAAACCCAAATTCTGTATGGTTTAGTTAGTTAGTATTTATTTTCAAAATTCATAAAATATTTATTTACGATACACTTTTGGAATATTTAGAACTCGACTTCGTCCGCGTGTACTTTTGATCATTGTAAAGTGTAGCCTATCCCCCTTATTCATAAACGTAGATACGTTTTAGCTATAGAATGCTTTGTCTCTGTCAGTTGTTTTGTCAAATATGCAGGATAGAAAAAGACAAAGAGGAGATTAGCAACACTTTAGCTAAAATACGTTTATGAATAAGGGGGTATATGTTCCAATTTTATTTATTTATTTAATCATTTATTTCAGATCACAGATCCATAGTAGGTACAAAAATAAATAATAGAATTAAAAGTCAAATAAATGTAATATTACAAACCAAAAATGTATAACCTATTTTACTGTAAAGTTTCATCCAAATCTGTAAAGTAGTTTTTTCGTGAAAGTATAACAAACGTCCATCCATCTATCCATCCCTACTCACAAACTTTCTTTTTTATAACATTAGTCGGATTTCGGTCGCTAACGGCCATTAACGATACGTATAAAATATATCCGCACGCTTTATTTCCACTATGTCCGAGGGCTCATCTCAGTCCATTTTTAAACCAACACAGTCTTCTTACACTTAGACATCGTCGTAAACTACATTTAGCAACTTTGCTTTTTGGCGTAATAAAACACAAGATGCCATCTTATCTTTTTGAAAAATGTATCATGGGCTTCTAGCTATAAATCCTCTGAATCCCGTAGATGTGCCACTCAGCTATCAACCTTTGCACATAGCTCTGCCGCATTTCGTGGTAGTTTTAGTTATGCTGCTACGCGATGCTGGAATAACATTCCTCCACCAATAAGGGATCTAAAAGGTATTGAGAATTTTAAACACAAGCTGAAACAATTTATAATTAGGATACAAAAAGAACAGGAATCTTTAAAACATGAAACAAGTGCTATCTAGGTAGTCTAATTTTATATTTACCGATACATTTTTGAAACCGCATAATAGCTTAATTAAAGTAAAATTGATAAAAGTACTTATTAGCAAACAAATATTCTTAGTGTTACAATAATAACTGTAATTAATTCATGTCTGTATAATTTCTAATTGTCTTCTTGTTTTGTATTTGTACTCCTTTAGAATGCATTTTTTTTAATGTCTATATTGTAATGTAATTGAGGTTTACCAGCTGTCTATTGGCTGTATCTTTTTTTTTATTTTCTTTTTTTTTTCTATGTTTAATCTCTTTTTTTTTTCGCGTTATTTATGGCGTTGTGTAATTTATTTTAGTTCTTGCTGTTTACTAGATGTATAGCTATTAAGACGTAAACAAATAAAATGGCTCTAGCGGAAGACCAGCGCTGCTTGTCTTACAATCAGTAAAATTCTGAGCTAGGACCAATTTATACCAATGTCCTCAAATATAATTGTTTATAGTAAATATTTTCGATTTTGTAGGTACATTGTTATAAATAAATAAATATTCTATTCTATTCTATTCTTTACACTTAGGTACGTATGATATATACGTACCTCCACAATAAAAAAAAATATTGTTTTACTTTGTCAGTGTGACTTACATGTATATTATTCGTACCAAATTACAGTATGACCTTCTAAAAATCGCTTAGCTAAGCTGCGAATAGGCGGATGGACACAACAAAAAAGAGGTTTATTGTAGATTGGAATTTGGAATTCTAAAAACCATTACTCGATAGTACATGATCAGCTTCACCGAATATCATAGAGGCAGTAAAATACGTTATCCAACAAGAAATAATGCTCATCGACCTCAGGAAGAGACGTCGGCTTATTTCGGATCTCTTTCGTACCGCACCTATTTAAAATGAAGTTTTGACCAATACCGAACTACGGATGCTTACGTAGGCAGTGTGCAGCAGAGATAACGCTCTTAGCCGAAACTAGCCGATTGTTACTTTCATAGGCTCGATGTGCCTTATTTTTTGATGGGCACTGTACGCACCAATGACAATAAATGAGCATGTCCCATAATCAACTTTTTTTTAATCTTTTGGGCAGGCTTTTGTCCAGATGTGGACATCTTTCAGCTGAATATTTTTTTTATGTTATGAAAGTGGCAAGCAATGTGAACTGCACTTAACATCAATGTGAAGTGCAGTTCACATTGATCTTAAGTGATAACTGCAGCCTATAGATAGCCACACAATGACCAAAGGTCAAAATGCAGATGCGTTGCCACTCCTGAGGCCTAAGGTGTTATGCCTCTGTGCCGGAAATTACAAAGCCGTACATTACCACCCGACCGGAACACGATAGTGCTGAATACTACCATTTAGCGGCAAGTATACGAGGTAATGCGGTGGTGCCTCCTGCAAGCTCCGTCACTGGAGCTCTATCAAAATACCATCATAATGATGATAATGATGTACTATAGACAACATTTTATTTCATTGCATTCAAAATCTGTCCACTACATATTTCTGAATAGCAATTTATAGTGCGAATGTTCATAATACCACATAATATCCCTGAGCTTATTTATGAAGCCGAAAATACGAAACTTGCATGGTGCGTATAAAATTGAAATATATTGCAATGCTTCATATCCACTTCACGTGAACATATTTTACAAATAAGGTGGTCATTTTCAGGTGATTAATGCTCGTATTTGAGTTATTATAACGGATTAACATGCGCATTACATTATTGGTCAATGGTGTGTCCAACAACGATTGCTTTGATAGACACGTAGGCACACCGCGGACACTGCGCCAAAATACCATACAAACGCTTAATTTGGTCTCTACTACACAGACATAAATCAGTGACGTGTATTTACACGTGCACTGGTGTGCGTAGCACGTAGAGAATACCAAACGTCGCCCATAAGAGGGGAGGAGGAGTCGAAGTGTCCATTCTATACGTAGTATTATTACATATTCTCTGACGTAGGGGTTGTAAAACGTGGGTAGGAACGAATTGAGATATTCTGTTTTAAATATTATTATTCTACTTGTCAATACCCTTACAGGTACCTACGTATTCCAATATTGGTTTCTTTAATTACCTTGCATATTATTATTAGACAAAATATAAAAAAATATTATTAACAAATATGGAAAAAATTACGCAATGCATAATATTTATCCTAATATAGATTTTTTTTACCTATTTCCGTTACATTTTTATACGATCCTCTCTCGATATTATTGGTTATCCCCCACAAACATATATTATAAGCAGACACAGTCAGAGATTATAGAAGGAGAGCTAGTGAACCCTCCGAGTAACGGAACACCTGTAAGGCGTTCCGTTACTTTTGACAGACATTTTTGTGGTGATTAGTCAACGCATGCTAAGTACGATAACCATCGCTTGGCAAAGAGCCAGCTCTGTACGTCATCATACAAAGCACGATAAAAAAGTGGAACCACGGCTCGTTGCTATGGGCTATTTCTAGCCTTACAGGTGTTCCGTTACTTGGAGGGTTCACTAGCTCTTGGACTTTTAGTACGTTCAACCAACCAAACAAACAAACTCGTCAGCATTATATATTACTTATTAACCCGGTAAACGTCATTCTGCCATACTGTAAATGTTGAAGCCATTGCCGGAGAAGTTTTTGTTAATCAAGTCAGGCACATTTCGTATCATCGGTGTGAGCAACGCGTTTGAATTAAATTAATTTTATTTTATGCCATTGCAACCAGTTTTGTAGATATACTAAAGAGAAAATATTCCACCATACATTGTTATGCTCTAACAAGACGCCGCGGGAGTGCCACTTGGGGGACTTTGTTTTATAATATGTATAGATATAGCAAATCTTACATTTTAGGGTATGTGGTAACATTTGTTTCCGCAAGCTTACTATCATCATGTGTTCTATCATCAATTCAAACTTTAGATTTATCGTTCATTCCAGAAATGAAACCATGAATAATCTTTAAAATATTAATGTATAAACTTCGAAACGAATCCATTTCATCTTCATCACACGGCAAATTACGGCCATAGCAGAACAGCCATTACTTATTCCTGGCTTATTAGATTTGGACAATGGGCATCATTAGTCAGAATGATAATCTCGGGCGGCGCTAAATTGCGTTATGGCTCTCATTATCCCAAAATTGTCATGCATTTGGCCACCGCTGCGTTCAGATCGCAGATTAAAACGTTTATAAAGAGTTGAGTTTTAATTCGTAATGGAGAACGTACCTAAAACGGTTAATTTTCACCCGAGATAATTGCGTTCGCGTGAAACAATAAAAATGTTTAATGGCTGTTTATTTCGTACGTTTCCAACGTAGGTAATACAATTTTGGGGGGGTGTGTGAGACGTCTGACTAACGTTTAACTTTGCCGGGTTGTTATTTATGTTAAATTTCTAACGTTGTGAAAGCATGCAGATGTTCTAAGATGTTTATTATTTTATTCCTATATTGTGGTGTCTTGGAGCTCTTAAATTCTTCTTTCAATGGTAGCAACCATTGAAAGAAGAATTTAAGATTTCCGAAACTTGAACGATTCCAATTTTATTACGTCGTTTTTCGTGCGGATGTCCGTGAGCAACTGTGATGATTTCCAATTAACATGGATGGCCGTTTTCTGTTTCAACGGTGTAAAAAAGAAAGTCCAACATCACAGACCTGTATCGACGGACGTAAATCATTGGCAATCATTGTTTACGAGCGCAGATAACTGCTTGCATCGACTTGTGCCTTTCATTATTATGGTTCCGTACTTCAACAGGAAAATTGAACCCTTATAAATTCACCTCTATGGCTGTTCGTTTGTCACATCCTTTATTTTAAAAGTAATGGGTGGATTGTGTCCCAATTTGGTTCATTTATCAATGACCTAAGACCCTTTCGTCCGATGTGTTGAAAGTATGGCCACCTGAATCGAGTCGCAGCAATACAAGGTTGTACGATGAGGCGCCGCATCACATCGCAGTTTTGTGTGGGCATCCTTAACGTAATTAAATTATTTTTCTGCATAGCATTACTTTTTTTTGAGAGGATACCTTTAATTTATTTTAATTCTACTGATGGTAGAGCTGAAGTGATGGACATCGCGGGCGTAGCCACCACCGCATTACCGCCGCATTACTTGCCGCTAAATGGTCACTATCGTGTTCCGGTCAGCTGGTAATGTACGGCACTGTAATTTCCGGCACAGAGGCATAATACTTTAGGCCTCAGGAGTGGTAACGCATCTGCATTTTGACCTTGGCCTTTGTGTGTGTCTATAGGCTGCAGCCGTCACTTAACATCAATGTGATCTGCATGCTTGTTTGCCACTTCCATTACATTAAAATAATATATATATTTAGACGGCCAATTTTGATTGTTTACGCATGTTCAATCATCATTATTTCAGCCTAAAGACGTCCATTGCTGGACAAAGGCCTCATCTAAATATTGTTACAACGAACGGTCCTGGGCCGCCCTCATCCAGCGATTGCCCGCAATCAAGTCGTCGGTCCACTTTGTGGGGAGCCTGCTTACGCTTCGTCTTCCGATGCGCGGTCGCCATTCGAGTACTCTTTTGCCCAAACGGCCGTCAGTTTTTCTAGCTCTACCTACTACGGCTTGCGTTTCGTTATTCAATGGACTATATCGATTACTTTGGTTCTCATCGAAGATGTGCAAAATTCTTTCTGATTCATAGCACATAGCACCATCCTTGAAGTAATTCCACAAAATCAGCAATGACCTGAACTGATCCTTTTCATGTTTATTGAGAGTTATTTGTCATTATATGATATTCAATAAATAGGTATTCTGAAAACAGCGCAGTAAAAAATAAATGGATTCTAAAAATAACATAAATAGTGAAAATAAAAATCCACAAAAAATATATTCAAAGGGCATAAAGTATAAATGTATGTACCCATAAATTCTCCAAGCTCCACATTAAACAACCAATTTCCAATATATTCCAAATGAAAAATCTGCAAACCGATTCAGTAAAAATGCGCAACCCACAGTTCAAAGGTTCACAATTTATTTTACCACATTGAATTCCCGCAGACTTGGGATGCCAGAACAAATATTTTGCACTTAACCGTTTGAAATTGCGTACAAAGGATATGTCTGTACTGCTCTGTACGTTAGTTTGTACAGCCTTTGTACACGTGTTGAAGCAATAGTATCGAACGCGACAATGTTTATTGGTCTCGCTTGTACCCTTGCTTACACATTACGAATTCTAAACGAGAAAACGTACAGAGCAAATTGGTGAATTGAAAACTTTATACTATTGTATCGGACTCTGTAATATTGTTATAAAATGAATTATTTATGCAAGCAACTTTGAATACATGTGACTGCAAATGATCAAACTCATTTGCAGTCACTCAGTTAGCGTTTTAAATTCTAGTGGTTGACTTAAGCTTTTTTTTAGTTAGAAAGTTGGCAAATAAGCATGCAAGTCACATTGATGAGTGAAGTGATAACTACAGCCTATGGACACCCACAGAAAGATCAGAGGTCAAGATGCGTTGCCACCCCTGTGACCTTAGATATTGTGTCTCTGTGATAGTTACTCGTATTACGGAGTCATACATTGCCATCTAACCGGAACACGATAGTGTTGAACACTACCATTTAGCGTCAGATAAACTTGGTAATGCGGTGGTGCCTAGTGTGCCACCAGTAAAAATCGAATCTTCTAATTTTTGTCATCCTTATAGTGATGCTAAGATTAGGGATCCAGGGGCTTTCAATTGTCTTATTTCACGTCTACGGTGCTTTTTATTGGGGTCTTGATAATATTCTTGAAAAGGGCTGTCAAAGGTAAAAGTATGCATACGAGCATATAAACAATTCGCCAGTTATATTTTGTCTAATGTTTGAACTTATTGTCATTTTCGGAAACAGTGCTTGGGGTTTACTCCAAGGGTGACACTGTGAAACCTACTAAATATTTCAACAGCCCATTTGAACTTACCCCCAGGCGATCAAACCCATTTCCTGAGCGTAGTACCTACTGGCCTATTGCGATTAGGTTTTATTATTAATTTGACCTATTACGAGTATAATTAAATTGGTCATAAATTAATCAGTACGATTATTTTAATACACGGCAAGACCCAGTCAAAATGATGTTGATTGCAATTGAAAATCAGAGAGGCTTTCTGCAATCAACAACGAGCCTGTGAGTGACAACCGTTTAATTTAACCCACTCTTGTCAAACTAGTTTCAGTGTTTTCAAACGTGGACAATAAAACGTTTAATAAAAACAAACAGCCGATTTGGTATCGGTATTATTTCGAGACGTGCCTTAGGTGTGGCGCTCATCTATAATGCTGGCTATAACTGAACCGCGTTTAAACTGAAACGGATATTGACCAAAGTTTGACGACCCGGTTAGTCCAGCGGTGTGAAACCATCGTTTGATTCGAAGGGTCGCGGGTTCGATCCCCGCACCGGGACAAATATTTGTATGGCCTACAGATATTTGTTTCGGGTCTGGGTGTTTGTGTATGTGTTGTATGTGTACAACGGCACCCGCGACACAGGTTTATACCTACTGTGGGGCTGTGAGTGTAAGCGTATTTTATTTATCTATTTATTTGTAAATTTTATATCAAATAAGTACATCTATTTGAAAATGTTTTTTTTTTTTGTTTTGATGATAGCAGCTGCAAACAAGCATGCAGTGGTCAGTGCATATTGCAGTCTACAGACAGTACATTTTTTTATGTAATGGAAGTGGCAAAGCAAGCATGCAGTTCACATTGATGTTAAGTGATGACTGCAATCTATAGACACCCACACAAAGACCGAGGTCAAAATACAGATGCGTTACCACTCCTGAGTCCTCTGTGCCGGAAATTTACAGGGCCGTACATTACCACCTGACCGGAACACGATAGTTTTGAACACTACCATTTAGCGGCAAGTATATTAGGTAATGCGGTGGTGCCTACTCCCGCGAGCTCCGTCACTTAGGCTCTACCACCAGTAAAACAAACAAGGCAGAGTTAAGTCGATCGATTGTCGCAATCCATGTGATTAACGAATTATGTTCCATAGGCTTAAAATAGATTACTTCACGTGTTTTCAGGAACGATTTTTAAAATTAAAACGTCTCAAAAATAATCAAAGTATGAAATTATAAGTATCAGTTTTATACTGAAAACAACTGAATTAACTGACCAAATTAAAATAATAGTAGATGGAAGTTATAGTAGATCACTCTTTTTAGTTAGTACAAGCGCAGTGATAACAGCGACAGTCTAGTTCAACAGGATTATGCATTTGACCGAAACGAACGTATGATTATTTTTTTTATGTACTGTAGGTGGCAAACAAGCATGCAGTTTACATTGATTTAGAGTGGTGCAGCTTATAGACACCCACACAAAGATCAAAGGTCAAGATGCAGATGCGTTGCCAGCAGAGGCAGCGGCCCAGGGCCGCAAAATTTAGGGGGCGGCAAAATGGTCGTTTTTTTTAAGGTGTTACCTAGGCGCATACGTGTATAATCTCAAAAATGTGTCCATATAGCATCTCGCAATTGCGATTATATCAGAAGAATTAATTAAATCACTTACTGACTATCGCTTTTTTTATTTTAATTTAATTTCTATAGTTAATCTAATTTTTTATGCTTTACAGCACGGGAGAGGAGGGGGAGGGGGCGGCAATATTTCGTAGGTCAGACAAGGTATCAAAGCCGCCCCGGGTTGCCACCCATGAGACCTTAGTTGATATGTCTCTGTGATAAGTTATTACGGGGACGTACATTACCATCTAACCGGAACACGATAGTGCTTAACACTACAATTTAGCGGCAGATTGATTAGGTAATGCGGGGCTCTACCACCTGTATTTGCACATACCGTATCGTAAGAGCATCTCCTCAATAGCCGTCGCTCCTTAGTTCAAAGGTCATGAACATCGTTATTCATCGGAAAAGCTATGAAAAATATTCTGCTATATTTCAATTTACTCAATGGTTCCCCTCTCGTAAAACAACCCGTTAGATTCAGATAGCAAAGTTCGAGACTGATAACAGGTCTAATTTATACCTAAGGGACCGAGACTGTGTTGGAGAAGTTTTGAGGGCGATATTTTTACTCACTGTTATCTTGTAAGTTATGGTTTGTTCTCGTGTTTTTTTTTTCTTTGGAGTAAAGTCGATATTTTTTGGTAGTTAATTTTTTAATTCATCATTTTGTTTTGCTTGTTATTGAAGTTGTTCATAGGCATATGATTGCGTAAACAATTAACGGGTACGTATATATGGAAGACTAGCTTTTACCCGCGGCTTTGCTCGCATTTAAGCCATTAAAATATTTGAATTTTTTAAATGTATTTTTATTTTTATGTTATTTTTATTATTTTACTGGTGGTAGAGCTCCAGTGACGGAGCACACGGGCGTAGGCACCACCGCATTACCTAATATACTTGCCGCTAAATGGTAGTGTTCAGCACTATCGTGTTCCGGTCAGGTGGTAATGTACGGCTCTGTAATTTCCGGCACAGAGGCATAACACCTAATGCCTCAGGAGTGGCAGCGATTCGCATTTTGACCTCTGGTCATTGTGTGGGTGTCTTTATGCTGCAGTCATCACTTAACATCAATGTGAACTGCACGCTAGTTTGCCACTTTTATTACACAAAAAAAATGTAAAGTGTATCCTATGCTACTTCTTATACCTCCAGAATATGTGTGCAGTTTCATTATGATCGATTTTTGCGTGAAAGCGTAACAAACAAACTTACAAATTCATGCATTCAAGTATAGTTATATGCATACACCCACGATTAGCCGGTTTACAGTACATGTGGCGCACCGGTGGCAAGCCTGTTGACATCTCCAGGCACATTACCAAACTCCAAGGTACTGGAAATATTTTAAAAATTCCAATAGAACCACAGATAAAAGATTTTACACCATTATCTCTGGTAGTCTCCGACCCGGGAATCGATCCCAGAACCCCAGCGTAGTAGTAGTGGCCTACTACCACTGGGCTACTGAGCCAGTTATTCACATTTTCGGAGAATGATGTAAAAAAAATGATTATTGTATAAATGGTTTATTGTCGTTGTCCCCCCCCCCCCGTACGCCATGTCCCCGTCACGGGGACAACGGGAAAGAAATTTAATCACGTCCCGCTGTCCCCGTGACGGGATCACGGCGTACGGGGACAACGGTACTTTAATTAACTAATTAAAATTATATGTTCTTAGGTTTTCGCGAGCTACACTCATTGAAATAAAACTATTTTTACGGATTTATCTCGCGTATATTAAACTAAAATGATTTTTAAAATTAACCCGACGTTTCGGTCGCTTTTCAGCTTCCGTGGTCCCGGGCAGACTGAGGTGACATTTGTCTGACAGAAGTTTGAAAAAATTATATGTAGCTACCTCCATCGATTTCGTAAAATTTCTGGCATTTATAAATTAGATTGTGATTTTGGACTCTCATATATTGGTCAAACGAAGAGAGCTGTATCCACCCGCGTTAAAGAGCACATTGCTGATGTCAAAAACCGAAGAACAGGGAGGTCTGCAGTCTGTGAACACATAGCGGATAAGCCGAACCATTACATCCGGTTTGATAAAATTCAAATACTCGCTAGAGAACACAAACCCATTCCACGAATGGTACGCGAGGCTATTGAAATTAAAAAAACACCCAAATTTCAATAGAGAAGATGGATGGCGATTATCAACATCATGGGATCCCATACTTAGCAAGATTAAATCCCAGCCGCAGCAGTCTGCAAGACCTCAAGATACCATAAGTAATTATTGTGTTAATCCTGAACGCTACGCAAGGCGTTTACGAAATCGATGGAGGTAGCTACATATAATTTTTTCAAACTTCTGTCAGACAAATGTCACCTCAGTCTGCCCGGGACCACGGAAGCTGAAAAGCTACCGAAACGTCGGGTTGATTTTAAAAATCATTTTAGTTTAATATACGCGAGATAAATCCGTAAAAATAGTTTTATTTCAATAATTAAAATTACTTCCTGACGTCCCCGTACTCTGTCCCTGTGAATATAGTTTAAAAATTAGGTGAAAATAATAGCCCGCTGTCGCCGTTTTTTCTTTTGCATTATTATAAATGTGTATGATAGACTAGTCTTGGTACCCGGTAGATTAGTAAAGTTTTGATCTTGTTTTCAAAGTTCTAGATGTTTCAAGGACTTTAAGAATCATTTTAAGTATCTAAAGTACCTATCTATGGGAAATTAAATACAATATATTAATGGATTTAGAAAACGAAATATGTTTAACTAGTGTTTTCATTTTTCTCCAAATGTTAGTTTCGCGTGCCAAGAAATTGGGTTAAGTCTAGTTAGGTTGGATCGTTCCTACTCTATGATCGTTATTTGTATGGTTTATCGTTCAGAATAGGTCTGGGAGCAACTACAGAAATTCTTTTGAATAAGATTTTGTCTGTTTGGATTTGGTTTTTGAATTGAAAAGAAATTTGTACGTCATAACTTAAGTAAAATAAATAAACAAGGGTATTTAAGAGATTGACCAAAAAGAAAAATAGGCAAAACCTTAAAATTTTTTTTTTGACAAAATTAAATACTGTATCGTGCATTAGGTACATATAAGCAAATGGATCACATCACCATGCTGTCAAAAAAATGAAACTCAAATACTTATTCTTTCAAAAACTTATACATTTTCCAAGTTATGGGTTTAATTCATTCTTAGTAAATGTATTTTCAAAGATAACAAGTACCCCAATCCTGCCATATTGCTGCACGCCACTGGTAGTACCGTTTTTATTTACAAATATATAGGTTTATTTTTCCATGCAAACACACATTGTCAACGTTTGTTTAATACATTATAATATGACGGTTGTTTTAAGAGTTAATTTATATTTCTTCCTCAAAATAAGCACGTCCAAGTTAACGGGATAACATTCAAAAGTAATTTCCTTAAACACGAAAAGTTTCTTTTCCGTTTCATCAAAAACCAGTTCCCCGGCGCACCCATTCATAATTACCCTGAAAAATTATTCATCTCTCTCCTAATGCAATGTCGAGGAACAGTCAGTGACTAATTGTCCGAACATTTTACCTGTCCTAATTGCTTACGATAATTACCTGTAAATACCTATAAATACAGATTTGCAGATTCGAGTGTCTGACAACTTGTTTAGAGATGCGAGATCATAATAAATACATTGTTATAAATATTTAACCTTAGATTGATTATTTAAAGAGACAGATAATAAAAACAGACACTTTTAATTTAATAGTACATTAACTACAAATTATAACCACAGAAATTACCATCTAATGAGCATTGTTACTAAAAATCATACGTTCAAAATTCTTCAATGGAATTACTACATCATCTTTTCTAATCAATTTCACATCTTTATATCAATATAAATCGCACAGGGAAGTGATAGATACACCAAAATAAAAATCGACGAAAAAAACCTTATGTCCAAATTTATACCAATATTCTCAATCTAATAGTATAACATTTAACATTTCCTTAAAAACAGAGAGTTTATTTACCACCATCAAAAACCAGTTCCCCGCCGCATCCATTCATAATTACCCTGAAAAATTATCCCCTAATGCAATGTCGAGGAACAGTCAGTGACTAATTGTCTGAAAATTTTACCTGTCCTAATTGCTTAGGATAATTACCTGATGCTGAAATACGGATTTTCAGACAACATTGTCTGACAACTTGATCAAGTTTTGGAAATAATGAAAGATATTGTCAGTTTTGTTCCATATATCGGAAAACTACTTCAAATCTCAAAAGCCAATATTTTTTTTATTTACTTCTTGTGGATTAAATTAATAAAACATTAAATACTAATAATCACATACACAAAGTGTAGCGCCTAACTAAAATATATATATTTTTATTCACATTTATGTATGTACAGATGGTGAAACCTATGTCGTTTTGGAATCAAAAATCGTGCAATCAGCTGATATAGGAACAAACTATTTGAAAATCGTAAATGTAATAAATAGCCTTGAGAAATTGGAAAATAATACATACTAAAAAAGACTAACTAAACATATCAAAAATGACTTCATCGAATTATAAGGTTTTCTAGCTCTTCCAATCAAGAGTAGTGCTCAGTCAAACTAAACTGTTCAACTCAATACGATGCGGTTCAAATGATTCACGAGGTTGTCATTCACACGAACTGCGTCTCGTGGATAATTTGTTATGTCATCAGCAGCTGTCACTGCCTGAAAATCATACGGATTCTGCTAACTTTATTGATTGTCCTCTTTTCAGATAATTTGTCTTTATTGCGAGACAAAACATGATCCTTGGGAGTTGCAACACATCTGCATTGATAGGAGGGCGCGTAACATGACGGCGTTTTGCAATTTCATTGAGAAACTGCCAAACTCTGACCTCTTGTAGCGAACTAACACAAAAACAAATTAAGGTCAGGGTAAGCTTTCAGTGGTTTTCATATCATTAGATATATTCTGCAGTATTCAGTAGTCATCAATGTGGACTAATCCCTTATTTCGTGAGACATGAAGCGTTTCGAATAAAAACGATTTATTTCTTAAAAAACTTTTATTGAATATTGCTAAGCTTGAGCAGTTTAAGTTTGGATCATCATTTTTCGAAATGCAGTGCTCAATGAAACCTAACTACGATACCATTCAAATAATTCACGAGGTTGTTACTTACACAAACTGCTTTTTGCTGATAATTGATCACGCCGTACGCAGCTGTCACTGGCTGCATGCTATGTCATACTGATTCTGCTATATTATCGACTAGCTGTGCCCGCGACTTCGTCCACGTGAGAAAAAATATGATTGTTCAGTATCTTCCCTGACGAAGTCGTAGGCGCAGCTAGTATAAAAGTAACCTAAGCTAGACAGACGCAAATTGTAAAAAATGTTGTTTTAGTACCGTGTATACATACATAAGCATTTAGTAAAAAGCTGTTATTTTAATATTACAAACAGACACTCCAATTTTATTTATTTGTTTAGATTTGTTTTCTCTCTCTGTGGACTCTCATATATTGGTCAAACGAAGAGAGCTGTATCCACCCGCGTCAAAAACCCAAAAACAGGGAGGTCTGCAGTCTGTGAATACATAGCGGATAAGCCGAACCATTACATCCGGTTTGATAAAATTCAAATACTCGCTAGAGAACACAAACCCATTCCACGTATGGTACGCGAGGCTATTGAAATTAAAAAAACACCCAAATTTCAATAGAGAAGATGGATGGCGATTATCAACATCATGGGATCCCATACTTAGCAAGATTAAATCCCAGCCGCAGCAGTCTGCAAGACCTCAAGATACGATAAGTGATTATTGTGTTAATCCTGAACGCTACGCAAGGCGTTTACGAAATCAATGGAGGTAGCTACTTATAATTTTTTCAAACTTCTGTCAGACAAATGTCACCTCAGTCTGCCCGGGACCACGGAAGCTGAAAAGCGACCGAAACGTCGGGTTGATTTTAAAAATCATTTTAGTTTAATATACGCGAGATAAATCCGTAAAAAGAGTTTTATTTCAATGATTTGTTTTCTTTTGCTGTAATTAGAACATACTGAATACATCCATAGTTTTGATGATGGCATAGCTGTGTGGAAAAAAATGTAGAAGACGTAGGTGCCATCCAACCACATATCAATATATTTCCCAACGTACAGAAACACCTCGTGTTTGAACATCGAAATAGATATGGAAGTACTACATACAACTATATAGCGGCAAATAGAGGGCGTTACATATACAAACTCGAGATCCGTCACTTGTGGTTTACTACCGACAATAAAATATCTCTAAAGACTCAAATAATCACAAGGAGTTCAATCAAAGAGCTACAGATTTATATTAAGTCTTATCAAACTTTATACTATAATCTAATCATGTAGCATGAATACATAACAGCTGGAGTAAGCAAGTCGTATTCTGAAACCGGAATTCCACCTTTGTTGGCATAAGTGCACTCACTTTACGATCACAGCGAACTGTGTTCCCTTAGAAAATAAACAGCATAAAAGCGAATTACCGAGAGGCTAGCGGCGTCTGAAACGCTAGATGTAGTCACGGTTTCAAGCTAACTTCGGTATGAGGTTTCAGTTAAGCAATTACAATGACTTCTTGGAATGTTCGCTGAACTTAAATAATGTTTGTTTAGTTTGCTAAATCTATTTTTAGACTAATCTTATACCTTCGATCATCTCAATCGTTCGATTTTTTATTCTGTATACGGCATTTTTAAACTTTATTATCTACTTTATTGTACTTCAAGTAGATTACTTTTCCATGTGTAAGAACTGACACGAAGAAAATAAATAAATCAAATAACCGTTTGAAGATAAATCGAATAAGTGCCTAACAAAAGGACGTCGACCTCGTTCGTGATCAGTAGGGCCTTATTACTGGCAGCAAAATATCTCTAAAGATCTTGTGTCTTCGTTGATCCGTATCGTCTAATTAGAACTAGTTCTATCAAAGTAAGATACACTGATTTATACCACGACGCATTAAACTTTATACCATATTCTGATTATGCAGCACAAATACACAACAGCTGAATTAAACAAGTCGTATTGTAAAACCGGAATTCCACCTTTGTTGGCAGAAGTGCTCTCACTTTACGATCACAGCGAACTGTGCTCCCTTAGGAAATAAACAGCATGAAAGCGAATTACCGAGAAGCTGTCTGAATCGCTAGATGTAGTCACGGTTTCAAGCTGACTTCGGTATGAAGTATCAGTTAAGCAATTACAATCACTTCTTGGAATGATCGCTGAGCTTAAACAATGATCTTTTTGTGTGTTGTTTATTAGGTCTATTTTTTGACAAATCTTATACCTACGGTACGTACCATCTTAATCGTTGTTTTTTTAGGCTTTATTGCGAATTACCGAGAAGTTGGCGGCGTCTGAATCGCTAGATGTAGTCACGGTTTCAAGCGATGACTTCGGTTTAAGGTTTCAGTTAAGCAATTTTTCATATTTTATTATCTTTTTGTATTTTTAACCAAGTTCAAAAAGGAGGAGGTTCTCAATTCGGTCGGTATATATTTTTTTTAATATTTATTTTTAATTTAATATCGATTTATAAGTCAATTGGTTGAAATAGAAATAGAAATAGAAAATATTTTTATTTCGAATAGATCTTTACAGATACTTTCAAAACGTCAATAAATCATAAACTACCTAGAGCGAATAACCATTACATATAGTAAAAGCAAAATCATATATTAATAGTAAATTAAAAATTTAAATTTAAACTATTTGGTTAAAACATAATAATCATAAAATTTTTCAATTCCTTCAATGATAATAAATGAAGAAAAAGAAAAACTTATTCGTCAAGATCAATGTTATTCACTTAGCAGAGTTCCAAGTGCAGTCACTACTGAGAAGAACTCCGCTACCCAACAAACTCAGTAAGAGCTCTTTTAAATGAGAGCTTAAATCTAGTACAGATTATCGTGCAAAATCAAATAATGTCAACGTCCATAGCATAGATGCAAATAAACTGCTATCTACTAAATATGATGTAGCCCCTGCAAACCAGAACAGACCAGTCCCCACCAACAGCACCCGTTCACGAGTATGACGCATGTGACAGCCATTGTCCTCCTCGACCATTTTAGAGGGAAGTGAGCAACCCGCCACACGACGCCGCCAAAGGCAAAGACATTTAAGCGTGCATGACTGTTCCGGTCATGACTGTTGGAGCTTAACACCGCCTAAAATCAGTTTTTAATGTTATTTTGAAATATTTATTCTGTTACAGTTAGATGATGGTGTGAAACACTGTATGAGTAACAGGTTTTGTTCATAATTTTAAAGTAAATTAAATGAAAACATATCAATAAGTTGTACTATCTACTTATCTTTCGAACCCGAGTGACTAGACAAAACCATGTGCTTTATTAGGTTTAAAGCACACGGTTGTGCTTTAATAGGTTCAAAGCACACGGTTTTGTCTATTCACTCGGTCACAGTAAGAAATATAAGTTCTGTGGACTACTTTGTAGGTTGTAAGAGGTATAAAATAAATGCCAATATTCTTTTATATTTAAAGGAGCTCGAAAACAGAAGTATATTCAAGAAAAAATAGAACAGCTCCTGTAACAGCTTTACGTTCTTCCAATATGTTTCAGAAACTTTAAACGTTAAATTTTACTAAGAAAACTAAACCTTATTTGTAGCATATTTTATTTCATAGGCGTGTAATGGCTGGTTAGCAAATAAATCACCAGTGCCACAGGTTGTTTTGAGACATTTGTCGGTAAAAACATGTATTTATCATACACGTAGCAGGTATTGAATTTTAGGGTAGATGACATTTTTGTACGTTTATCATGTACATTGGCGTAAATCAAACTCGATATATATTGTTATTATTATATATTGTTAGTATTTGGAGCTTTTTTTATGTAATGGAAGTGGCAAACAAGCATGCAGTTTACATTGATGTTAAGTGATGGCTGCAGCCTATAGACACCCACACAAATACCAAGGTCAAAATGAAGATGCGTTACCACTCCTGAGACCTAAGGTGTTATGCCTCTGTGCCGGAAATTACATTACAACCTGACCGGAACACGATAGTGCTGAACACTACCATTTAGCGGCAAGTATATTAGGTAATGCGGTGGTGCCTACGCCCGCGAGCTCCGTCACAGGTACCTCTACACTTTACAGCCATACGCATTATTTTGAATATTCTTCTACTTTTACAGTCTAAACCAGTAGATCAAAAAATATATGGCCCAGAAATAACTATTACAGAGATATAACACCTAAAGGTCGCAGGGGTGGCAACGCATCTGCATTTAGACCTCTGTTGTTTTTATGTAGATGTCTATAGGCTGCAGTCATCACTTAACATCAGCGTGAACTCCATGCTTGTTTGCCACCTTCCTAAAAAAAAACTTTGCATAAGCTTCTTCATTCATCACCCAGAAGTTATTGAATAAGACTAGTAATAAAAGCAAATCAAGTAACATCCTTACGATATTTGAAAAGATTTGTTAATGTTATAAAACAATTCTACACCAAAAATGTAAAACTAGAATACTGAAATATATCTGCACGCATTGTCTCACATTCCTTCCGTATAACTTATTTTCACGAACTTCTATTTACAGAGGAACGCGAGAAGTCACTATTAAATATTTACTCCACTGTTCTCGTGTTTCCATAAATGGGTTTAAAAGAAAATGCGCGACACAAGTACCAACTTGCTTTGGATGCTAGTTCACACAAAAAATGTATACTATGGAAGGCATAAAAAGTTTGCGCCTCTATTTAAATCATATCGCCGTGTGTACAAAGGAGTGGAAATAGAAAACAACGTTCTAGAACTAGGTTTTGAAAAGCATTTAATGGGCTTTAATATTCTATGTTATTATCATGACCCGAAACGTTTAAATAAAAACGTGTTAAAATTGTAGTTAACATCTGTAACGTTTTCGTAGGTTTTCGCGAGCTTCATACATTGTAGAAATTAAACTTGCGGATTTTCTCGCCTATACAATACTCCCGAACTTAACATCTGTGTTCATTACAAGAGTCTCCAGTTCAGCATTGTTACTTGAGAGTTTTGGGATATCTCGTGGCTGTGCCGCTTTTGAGCAATTTGTAGGAAAAGGTTACATGAGAAATTTAATGGTTTTGTGATAGTTCTCTCGTCATAGCCAAGGTGTTTACATTAAAGTTCTTCACTCATTATAAATTAGTAATAAGAAAAGTTTTTTAGTATCACCCAAAGGTGATTAGAAAGTGTCATGAAGTGTCATTTGTTCATAGTTCAAATTTTAATATTTGTAAAAGACTTATAAATGATAACACAACAATTCTACGCCAGAGATGTAAAATTGTAATACCTAAATCTAGCTGAACCAACGCATTGTCCTACATTCCTTCCATATAACTTATTTTCACGAAGTTGTATTTACAGAGGAACGCGAGAAGTCAACATTAAATATTTACTCCACTGTTCTCGTGTTTCCACAAATGGGTTTAAAAGAAAATTCTTGACACAAGTACCAACTTGCTTTGGATGCTTGTCCACACAAAAAATTTATACTATGAATGAATGAATGAATACACTTTATTGTACACCAGAAAATTTACAACAGTTATTATACAAAATAGCAATTAGTACAGAAGGCGGCCTTATCGCATAGCTGCGATTTCTTCCAGGCAACCTTCGGGTCAGGAATAATGAAAAAAAAGAAAATTTTTAAAAAAAACGTCGGGTGTACTAATCACAGGAATATATATAAATATTACAAACTTAACCAAAGTGGTAATGACCATTTGACAGAAGGATAAAAAAGAAAAAAGTTGGGGTTCAGGGAAATTAAGAAAAGGGGATAGCAAGTGAGGAGTTAGAGAGATAAGTAGTATTGTTTGACTTTATTTTTAAAGAAAAGAATTGATTGAGCTTGACGAATTGTGGTAGGAAAATTGTTCCACAAGTGGACAGCTTCTACAGTAAAAGATTTCGCATAGAATTGGGATGAATGTGAAGGAAAGTGAAGTCGAAGGTTTTTAGATCGTAAGGGAAGGGTTTGAGAGGAACAAACAAACTGGAAGCTTTCTTTAAGATAAAGTGGAGCATTTGGATTGAATAGCACGCAGTATAAGAATTAAAGAATGTGTGTATCGCGGCGAAGACGGATTGGGAGCCACTTAAGCTTATTACGATAGTCGGAAATATGATCATATTTGCGCAAGCCAAATATAAACCGTATGAAAAAATTTTGAAGACGCTCAAGTTTATTAAGTTGCTCCTGGGACAAATCAAGGTAGCAGACGTCAGCATAATCAAGAATAGGAAAGAGTAAAGAATGTGCAAGCGCAATTTTTGTAGGGATGGGCAGAAAACCACGCAGTCTCCTTAGAGAACCAACTGTCGCAAACACCTTCCTGCTAACTTCGGTAATTTGTGGTGCCCATGAGAGATGGCAATCAAATGTGATGCCCAGGTTTTTCACTGTTTTGCTATATTTAATATTAACACCATCCAAATAAAGTACAGGCAAGTTATCCCAGTCTATTTTATGTATCATACGTGAACTGCCGATAATAATAGCTTTCGATTTCTGAGGATTTACGTTTAATCCATGAGAACGGCTCCAAAGTGAGATATGAGCTAGATCAATATTTAATGTGTTAATAGAGCTAGGCAGATCCCTTAAACTAGCTTGAGTGTAAATCTGGAGATCGTCTGCATAAAGATGATAGAGAGAAGTTAACGAGAGTGTAACAGAGTTAATGAAAATAGAAAACACGCCACCTTGCGGCACGCCAGCAGAAACATCTCACCAAGTCGAAAAATTATCGTTGATTTGTATACGATGCCGGCGACCGAACAAGTAGTTATGAAACCAGTCAATTACCGATGGAGATATGTTAAGAGAATACAACGTAGCCAGTAGTATATCAAAGTCAACAGTGTTGAAAGCATTGCTAAATTCTAACAATGTCAACACCGTGAGCTGTTGCTTTTCCATACCGAAACGAATATCGTCAGTGATTTTGACTAGAGCACTAGTCGTACTATGACCAGGACGGAAACTGGACTGGAATAGGTTAAGGAGATTACATTTTGACAAAAATTCGCTTAATTGTTGGTTCACTAGACGCTCGAGGACTTTTGAAAGGAAAGGTAATATAGATATAGGCCTGTAACTATCAGCTGCAGAAGGATTAGTCTTTTTTGGGAGAGGAATTATATGCGCGTCTTTCCATGAGCTTGGGAAAGTGCCCGTTGAGATTGAGTAATTTAAAATAGATATTATAGGAGTGAGAATATCAATTATGGGGATGATCATTTTACGACTAATGCTGTCAGCGCCGACAGCATTCGAATCGATAGCCAGTATGATCTTCTTAACATCACATTCAGTAAATTGACTAAAATTAAATACAGGATGATTAGGAGTGGAATCAGATGAAATTTAGGATAGAGTATGCGATTTAATGTTCTCGTCAATTAATTCACAAGAAGAAAATTGTTTATTGAGGAAGTTAATATCAATATTATTTGGAAGTGAATGTTCTCGGGATTTTCCAACTCCTAATGTTCTAAGAAACCTCCATACCTTTTCGGAGTCTTCATTCTGAACTGATTTATTAATATGGCGTCGTTGTGCATCTCTACATTCTTTATTACAGCGATTCCTCGCAATATTATACCTATTCTTATTTTGATAAGTTGAAGAACATTTCCATTTAGTTTTAGCCGAGTTTTTCTTTTCAATAAGTTGTTTGATGTTATCAGAGAGCCAAGTTGCAGGAAGATGTTTAACTCGCACCGGTCGAACAGGGGCATGCCGATCATATAGGTGAATTAGGAAATAATTAAATAAAGTGACTTTATCATCTATATCATCCGCATTGACGACCGCATTCCAATCGATTCTGGAAGCATCATAGCAAAGTTTCTCCAAATCCATGCTACCAAAACTGCGCTGCAGAAGAATTTTAGATTTAGACTTGGGAGGACGGATTTTGTAAGACAAGTAAAGCAGATCATGAAAAGAAAAGGCGTCAGCATCACACTGCCCATGCTTGGCAACATGGTCTATTGATGAGACAATTGATAAATCTAAAAGAGAGGGGACACAATTAGGAAATCGATGAGTAGCAGATGATGGGAGAATATGCATGTTAGCAGCACTAACAATAGCCTTGAGACGGTTTGACCTCGTGTCATTTTTGATCAAGCAGGTGTTAAAATCGCCCATGATCACTGTGTGGTTATATTGAGGAACCAGATTCTCTAATAGTTGCTCAAATTCAGAGAAATAGTCAATTAAGAGTGAAGGACTATACACAACACCAAGAAGAAGTTTCGTATGAGAAACTATGGTTTCTATAAAAAGATACTCAACATTGTGGCCACTTGACTGATTAGAGGTCAAAACGATGGAAAAAGGTATATAGGAGCGCAAATAAATTGCCACTCCGCCACCACCACGATCACAACGATCGTTGCGGATTAGCTGAAAACCTGGTATGGAGTAAGAAGTAAATGGAAGGCACGGTTTTAGCCACGACTCAAATATACAAGGATTGCATGGACTTCACTGTCAGAAAAGGTTGCTAACAAGTCTGCATAATGTGCCGGAATACTTTGGGAGTTTATGTGAACAATATTAAAATTTTTCAGTACATCTGAGAAGTTAGAATCAAGATATGAATTAAGGGAAGGGAGGCTTACAAAACTGTCATTGCTATTCGATCCACTCGAGGAAATGGAAAAAAGTCATCAGAATGGTCATTGTCACTATGAATTATTTTATTATTATTAGTATTCATGTAAAAAGTAAAAATTATAAGTATAAAAAAAGTTAATAAATAAAAAAAATATATATATATATATAAGTTCCTACCCTCCGGCTCCCTATGAATACAACTATGGAAGACATCAATATCAGTTAAAAAAAAAAAGAAACAAGACAAGTCGTAAAACATGTTACAAACAAAATTAAAAAAAGAAAAAAAAATAGTTACGATACGGATTAAAGACAGCTACGGTTAAAATTAAAGGGCACTGTTTGACCAAAGCAAACTTCTACACTAAGTTAAACATCATAAAAAATTACAAAAATAAAAATAAAAACATAATAGAACTATCATTTAAAAAGACATTAAAAAAAAAACTGTCTTCAAAAAAAATTGTATTTATTTAATGCTGTCAGCGAAATGAGAAATGAGTGACAGCACAACAAAACAAGAAGCAAAAAGTGAAAAAGTTAGTGGGTAATTAAAAGTGATGAATTATGAAACATAGATAATAAAGCAAGCATCAAGAAAAGTGTAAAGTTAGTTGTTTAAAGTCGAAGGAATACAAAAATACTAACATCAGACATCATTTCTTGTGGCCAGCTGTCGCTTCGGGCGCGTCATGTCTTTGTCGACAGTCTTGCTACTTGTAGCTGGTTTCGTCGACGCTGGAGCCCGAGCCGGAGCACTGGCTTCGCCGTCTAAGGCCACATTATCGCTCAGATATTCAATGTGATGCCGCGAACCATTCATACCCATAATGTGTATCTGGCCATCTCTCGTCCAGCATTTCGTAACACCGAAACGTCGTCGTGCCTCCAGGAATGCCTCATGACGTCGCTTGGTTAGGTACTCAGACTGAGTGATGCCTGACCCTTTTAACTTCGTTTTGGAGTACCAAACAGCGTTCCGTACTTCAAGATCATGCAGTTTGACAACTATGGGCCTAGACTTGTCGGTTGCGCGCCCCAGACGATGACAATGCGAGATACTTGCAGCTGAGAAACCTGGCACTTTCAATTTAGTACACACGATGGTAGCCACGACATTAGTGGCATCCTCTGATTGGCCTTCGGGTACACCATGAAATAGAAGCATTTTACGCTTTCTCTTCATTTCTAACCGGTCCAGTTCTGCGCCCAAATGCTCCACTTGCCGCTGAAGTGTAGCTAGTGCCGTCATAATAAATTTACGGAAAGTGTTGAATTCACTGACCAAGGAATCTGAAGCTGTAGTCGGTGATGTGGTGTTAAGTTCCCGCTGGAACTCATTCATACGGCTGTTGAACAAATCCGCCATGGCACCCAGTGACTCCTTGATGTTTTCCATTGTGATGTGAAATTTAGTTAGATTGCGAGGAATATGAGAGCTAGTAAGTAGTTTGATACTTTACATATGTAGTAGAAGTGTTTTATAACACTTTAAACTCTTTGGTTATTTATTATTTTTAAATAAATATAGAGCACTCTTAAACGTGTGTATCAATTCACACCTACCCGCAACATGTGAGGCATAAAAAGTTTGCGTCCTCTGTTTAAATCATATCGCCGTGTGTACAAAGGAGTGGACATAGAACACGAGTCTGACCCTGGGTTGTATGAACATATTTGTTAAAGTTAAAGTTATTCTAAAAATTCAACTGCCTCAGTAGCCTAGTGGTAGCAGGCCACTACTACTACGCTGGAGGTCCTGAACGCGATTCCTATCAGAGATAACGCTTTAAAATCCTTTATCTCTGATTCTATTAGAATTTTTCCTATTTTCTGGAAGTTTCCCAGTACCCCGAAGATTGGTAATGTGCCCGGTGATGGCAACATGCTTGCCACCTGTTACACGGGTCAAAACGTAACCGGCGAATCGTGGGTGTTTGCATGTATGCTTGAATGCATGCATTTACCTTTGCCTACTCCTTCGGAGATTACAGGCGTGAAGTTACGTAACACTTCACATCGTTCTCTAACTTAAAGAAATATGTTAGAGAAGTATGTGGGACTCACACCTTAGGCCTCAGGAGTGGTAACGCATCTGCATTTTGACCTTGGTCTTTGGGTGGGTGTCTATAGGCTGCAGTCATGCAAACTGCACGCTTGTTTGCCACATCCATGACATAAAAAAAGTAAAATATTTATAAATAAAACACTTTAGTCCTAAAAGAATCCATCAAGAAATAAAAGCTCAATAAAAGTATCCGCACAGCACGCTTTATTATCAGATCGTGGAAATTCATCTCTTTCCTAGCGTGGAAATGTCTAGATCTTTAAATAGACCGCTCTTTCAGTCGCATAAATTATTACTGTTACAATTATGCGCTCCCGACTCGAAACCTTTTAATTTTATTGGGTTCTCCACCTTTTATAGTATCTGTGCTGCCCCTGTAGATGACTGACTAGTAAAATGGTTTATTGGGTTGAAGTGATCTTGCTGTAAGAATAGCTTTAATTCTTGGAATAGGGTACTTAGTTGTTATATTATAAAAATAATTATAATTGAGATGTTATTTTATTTTATTTATTTATTTTTTTGACTGCCTCGGTAGCCTAGTGGTAGCAGGCCACTACTACTACGCTGAGGTCCTGGGTTCGATTCCCGGGTAGGGGGTTATCAGAGATAATGGTGAAAAAGCCTTTATCTCTGGTTCTATTGGGATTTTTCCATTTTCTGGAAATTTCCCAGTACCTCAAAGTTTGGTAATGTGCCCGGAGATGTCAACAGGCTCGCCACCTGTTACATGGGCCAAAACGTAACCGGCGAATCGTGGGTGTTTGCATGTATGCTTGAATGCATGTATTTACCTCTGCCTACCCCTTCGGGGATTACAGGCGTGAAGTTACGTTATTTATTTAAAATACACAGTAAAATACATATTTGCTTGATCAGCTTCACTCTTTTCTTTAAACCAGAGATGGTTTGTATGGAAGTTGCAATTTCTCTAAAAAATATTATTAGTAATACGTTATACAAGAATAAGCAAAACATGCTTGTTTAACAAAATGTGAATCATGCGCGGAAGTTCCTGGAATTGTTTCACTGCTGGGCACGAGTCTCTTTCCTTTTTTGGGGGAAGCCTGGAGCTTACTCCACCACGTTGCTCCAATTTGGGTTGGTGGAGATACGGGTTAGTGGCCAACCCTGTCGAATGTTTTCAAACCGCCCATAAGGCCTCCGAAAAGGTTTGATGACTGCTATCTATCGATAACAACCGGGACCGACGGCTTAACGTGCCCTCCGAAGCACGGAAACGAGCATTTAATTTGCCACTAGTGGTCACCCATCACCCACCCGACCACGCCCGTATCACTTAACCGCGTAGATTACTTGCGATAAACACCATGCGCGCTTCTGTTGTTTAATTAAATTTGTTTACTTATTTGTAGGGACAAGGAGTTAAACTGTAGGCACCACCGCATCATCTAACCTATCTGCCTGCTCTTTTTATAATTTAGGATAATATTCTCGAAGTCAAAGGTCTGACTTGGTTAGTTGCCAGCCAGCATTATAAAAACATCAATTAAATTCACCGGTTTACCCTACTACAAAAAACTGAACCTATCAAAACAGTATATGTGTGTTTACATAGTGTTAGAGACCGATTACAATCCACTATCTAATCCCAGATAAACCTACATCTCGTGAAAGAATATCGCTTGACCAAACATATTGGGAATAATCAGGGTGGTGAAGGGTCATATTTAATTTTATGTTTAAGTTAAGTAAGTATAAAAATGCACTGTTTGGAAAAGGACTTTCAAAACAGTGCATTTTTTTGTTTTGAGAAGGACTGTATATTACAAGACTATTAAATATTTTATGATGTTTAACAATTAAATTACAGTTTGTTTTTCTAGAGCTATTGCATAGCTTCTATCGAGGGCCTTGAGCGCGGGGACCGAATCCAGAAATTCCGTAACGAAAAAACCTCACGCTCCCCTCTCCGACGGGCACGGAGGTGGTGAAGGCCGTGCATTGTCTAACGTCGTTTCTTTTCGACAGTCTTCGACACGGTGTTTGTGTGCGTGCAACTAGACGTATTGTACGACTCTATGAAGCTCGCACGAATCGAGACGAGCTGCTTCGAAATCGGACGAATACATAAGCAGCTGTTTATGGTATTGTTAAATAATAAAAATATTTCAAACAATATTTACTTTTTTATTTAATAAAAGAAAAATAAATGTTTTCTTATCGGTCACCACGCTCAAAAAGTGTAACTTGAATTAATATCAAAGAAAAAAAGAAATACTGCATAAAAAAAAAATATATAATTGCATAAGTTGATACAAAATGCTATGCAATAGCTTTACCGCGGCAGTCCCCGAGTGCCACACGTCGATTTTTTTTAATACTTTTATTATTATTATATACTTAATATTTACTTATTTTGTAATTAAATTAAATAAAAAAATAAAATGTGGTAATTAAAGAAAAATGGTAACTTTTTATAATTAACGTGTTATCATGCAAATACAATAAACGAAAAATAAGCTTATTTAATTCTCAGATTCACTCCAGGCTAATAAAACTAACGGAAGTTCACTATCACATCAAAACAGTTCTTTTCACTGATAAATTACATGACATTTTTACTTATTTCCCTTTGTCAAATCAAACCTGATCAAAAGAATTTCTTTGAATATCCAATATAGCATTTGATACGAATTCTTGATTATTTTCCTTTTGTTCAACTAGTTTCTCAGATGAGCTAAAACGGGAATAGAGTTTTCTTTATAAATGTTATTTAAGTCAACAACTACTGTGTGTTTTTTCTACATCTTTGTTTAGATAATAGTATTTTTATAAATAATATTACCTTTGGTTTTTGTAGATATCTATAGGCTGCAATCAACACTTAACATGCATATGACCTGCATGCTTGTTTTATTTAACAAGTCTAAATTCTTATTCACTTTCGAAATCACTTGTATAATATTATAGTTGTAAAACACGTACGTACATAATAATATAATCTTTCTGTCTCCGGACTACTCTACACACGTCCAGATATGGTTCGGAGCGCACCGAATATAGTCCAAATTAGGGATTGCCCAAACTTCTTAGGAAAATGGAAATCATGTGTATACGAATAAGCGGACCACGTATGATTTCTAGATATTCGTATTAAAAACTAACCTCAAAACAATTTTATTTCTACATCATCGTAAAATGTACACAATGCCACAATATTTTCAAGAAAAGGTTCATGGTGGGAGCCGTTTGACATAATCTGACCAGTTGGATGTTCGCCAAAGTATAAGAGCTTTCTTTTGTATATACATTAAACATTTTTGTACAATGATATGACAACAGGAGATTAAAATGACAAATGCTTAGATGCTTTTTATAATGTTTTCAACAATTTTCTGCTATTTGGTCCGGGTGCTCTTTGATTTTTATACAAAATCTTTTTTTTATGTAACTGAAGTGGCAAACAAGCATGCCGTTCACATTGATGTTAAGTAATGACTGCCGCCTATAGGCACTCACACAAAGACCAAAAAATGCAGATGCGTTACCACTCCTGAGGCCTAATGTACTTTCACATGTAAAGTATTAATATGGATATACCTAGTCTTAGGCAAAGTCATAGGAATAGGCATGTATATATGAAGAGAATGACGAATGTAAATGAGGCACGGTAGGTGTGTCAGGACCGGGATATCTGACGCTCCATACTCTTTGCCTACCCCGTTAGGGACCTGGCGTGAAGATACCTATATACATACATATACAACATGTAACGGGAATAATGCACACTATCTAACACCTCGATTAGAAAAACGTTTTATAATCATAATACATGAACTGAAATTACATGTTTATGTATTGAATATTTTTTATTTAAGAAATAAGTTCTATTCAATTTGTACGAATAGTATGCACTCCCTATGCATACTTACCCTACCTCTACTTATTACCACATAAAACACGAACCGAAAAAAAGTAATGTAGCGTAACTTGCGTACCCCTATTCAACACTAGCTAGTAATAAGATTGATTTTTATTTAACTATTTTTTAAATTATTATTTATAATAAAAAGCACGTCTCAATGAGTTCTAATAAACTTGTTGAGACTTAAATTTTATTTTGGATAGATGTTAGTCTCATTTTCGTTTGTATTGATTTTCACCAAATAGGTGACCATAATTTCCTTAATTGTTATTAATTTTGGGACAAAATATTACCTATATCAAAAATGCCTGAAATCGATTCGGTTATCGATTCTGAACAAACTAGTCCCGGGTTGTACATTCAATCCTGTTACACGTTGTATACCTAGTAATATACTAAAATTCTATGTTAGTGACGCCGTCGGGACGAAATGACCGAACCGTGCACAAGGGGAGGAGAATTCTTCCGCTAGTGCAGTCAGTCCATCGTCAATAATGGTGTTTAAACCATTCGAATATTATTTAAGTACAACAAAATGACTCCTACCCTTAAACTATACAAAAAACACATATATCTTTTACCTAAAACAATTATATATAAACACTACTTGCATACTCGTAAAAATAACAAACAAATTATCCATACAGAAATTAAATATACTAAACGAACTTTTTCGCATAATCTAAGGATTACAAACAAAATAACGCTCAGGAAACATAGGACACAGCAATACGGCAAAAATAATATAAGCGTTTTCGCACTGTTATTCTATTTCACTATACACGGGCGCTGTAATATACCTATATCAAACAAAATGCCATCAACTTTATTTAATACTAGCTGTGCCCGCGACTTCGTCCACGTGAGAAAAAATTTGATTGTTCAGTATCTTACACGGACGAAGTCGTGGGCGCAGCTAGTATAAAAGTAGCCTTAGTTACTCCGTATTACATCAGCTATCTGCCAGTGAAAGTCCCTTCAAAATCGGAGACACTCAAATTCTAGTTATTTTTATGTAGGTATGTATGTATGTATGTATGGATGTATGGAGATAAAAGTCTCGCCAAAATCGGTCCAGACGTTTCCAAGATTAGCCACGCCAAACAGACAGACAGACAGACAAAAATTGTAAAAAAAAATATTTTGGTATATGTACCGTGTATATGCATTTAGTAAAAAGCGGTTATTTTAAAATTACAAACAGACACTCCAATTCTATTTATTTGTATAGATTTGTAAACGCAGGGGTGGCCTTATCAGAACAGATACTGATTCGTCGCCATAACTTCACTTCTTTTTATCACTATAATTTTATAATACCCGCAATAATCAATTAACACTTGCAACGACATTTTTATCACTATTCATTAGCTTCACTTCACTATAACTTCCTTCACTTTACTTTATAATTTTATCATTGTAATTTACTTCACTGCAATTTACTTTATTACTGTTACTAATTTAAGCGATTCGTCACAAGCGTGGTGCGCGGGCGCCGACGCTACGATAAAATTACCCTCGCTTCAATCGAGTCAACGTTTTTAACGACGCGACGGCCGCCCCACCCAACCATCGACAATGACGCTTTGCTTTGACATTTGAAAGTCAAATTAGGTGTTAATTTATCGGCTGCGCCGTCAGATTTATTATGGAAGATAATAGACAACAAAAGATCTAAAAAATCTGTGAAAATTTTAAGCGTCTACTTGCTACCGCTATTATCGAGCAAAAAATATACGGAAAAAAAACACGTTTATTGTATGCCCCCTTGGACCCCATAATATTTTTTGGCATTTTCTTATTTTTAGTAATTAACTTTGTTTTTATAGCGGTAAAAGAAATACATAATTTATGAAAATGTTAGCTTTATAGCTATCACTATTTATGTCAGCCTGGTGACAGACAGACGGACGGACGGACAGACAGACAGACAGCGGAGGATTAGTAATCCGTAAGGTCCGTTTTAACCTTTTAGGTACGAAACCCCCTAAAAGATAGTACTAAGATACAGAATAGCTTAAAAATATTCGGTATGATTCTTTATTATTGACATAACTTTTGTATGTCTGAACCGATTCAGATGAAACAAACACTCTATGATAAGTGAAACTTACCAAAATATATTAGACAAAACCGCAAATCGAATAAGCCGTTTCTGAAATTAGGGTGCACAAACACACAGACAAACAGACATTTTTTCGCGATAAAAAGTACCCAGTGTGCCATTAGGGTGCGCCAAAGGTTAAAGTATAATCATACCAAGTTTCATCGTAATCGGACCGGTAGTTTTTATGTGATGCTTGAACAAACAGACAGACAGACAGGCAAAAAAAATTCTAATCACATATTTGTGTTCGGTATCGATCTAGTAACATCCCCTGGTATTTATTTTTTCAATATTTTTAATGTACAGAATTCATACTTCTACGGTTTTATTATAAGTATAGATAACTCAAAAATACACCAAGAAAACGAAATAAAATAAGAGCACCACACGCCTCTTTCAAGGTGCCCGCCAAAAACTCCACTTTGATGTTATAAAACAAGCGATTTCATGACATCAATATATTCGTACGAAAGCGTTTTCAACTCGTTCAGTTATAAGTACTCGTATCAAACGCTTGACCACGACAAAGAGATTCCACAAACCGTTACACAAACCTAACTAGTAAATATCATTAACATATCAACCGTTATCTGCATTCGAAACGAAAACAGGACCGGCATGTAAGTTATAATGTGAGTGCATCTAACAACCGGAGTGAGAACCGCATTTCGTATACCTATCCGGTTCCAACTTCATTCTGTTGGAGTAAGGGTGTGTTCATATTGATTGAGTCATTTTTAACTCCAGACCTGTGATAACCTGTAAGAGTATATTAATGTGACCTCATAATAACTATCATAGAATATCTGGATGAACGAAATGATTCAGTGGGATCCTTACCTACAAGTAACTACTCACTAATCTGTTCTTGAATAACCGAAACAAGGTGGAGCTGAACTTTGCAATTTGTCGGCTGATCGGGCGGTAATGCCTGCCTGCGTAGGTAAAGCCAGAGATTTAAACTTTTAAGTATAATGTTAACATTAAATACCACATTCAATTTCTGCTTATATCATAATAAATTGAGACCCAAATGTGCGTACATTTTGAGTGCAAGGTTCAGCAAATGCCACCAAGGGAGGCGAAGGTTCAAAATAATAATAGGTAACTTAAATAATGGATGTCCCTTTATCATCGACGTTACCACAGCTGTGTTCGCTGCTTAACTCACAAAAATAATTTAAACGTAACGAAACTTCTCGTGATTCCCGAAGGGGTAGGCAGGGGTAATACATGCATTCAAGCATACATGCAAACACCCACGATTTGCCGGTTACGTTTTTGGACCATGTAACAGGTGGCGAGCCTGTTGACATGTTCGGGCACATTACCAAACTCCAAGGAAATTACCAGAAAATGGAAAAAAATCCAATAGACCCAGAAATAAAGGTTTTTTACACCGTTATCTCTGATAGCCAGGAATCGAACCCAGGACCCCAGCGTAGTAGTAGTGGCCTACTACCACTAGGCTACTAAGTTAAATTATAATTTAAAATAATAGAGTTATTCGTCATCTCGCACGACAAAAATTCGCACGATCGGGCGACTTGGCACCTTTTGAATTAACCTAATATTTCTGTCGTCAACTCGCATGCTCTAACAAAGTACAGCCAGGTAACAAATTTTAGAAACGACATTGCTACTGACTAACTATTGTTGTTTTATTATATGTCGGAGTGGAACCTGAATGTGACTGCTGGCGCCATCTGGTTTGTCGGAGACGTAACCTAATTATGACTAGGGTAGATTGTTCAATAGAGAATTCTAGGTGGCGCCACGGTCGGCGTAGGTTCTTGAAATTGTTATCTTAGAGGGGATAGTTACTAGCCGATATCGGGTTTATAAAGGCTAGAAAATAGTTCATGACGGTCAGTCATAGAGTAACAGTCAGTCAGTCACAGTCACACAGTTGAATCAAATTATTATAGCGCAGTTATGCTGCCAGTTAGAACAGTGAACGTCAGTGATATTAAAGTGATATAAAGCGGGTAGTCCTGAACTTGTGATAGTAGTACTCGTAGTATCGTATCCTGATAAATATGGTTGCCCGGTCCGAAGGGTTTCTTGCCCGTTCTTCCCTGCCGGAAGTAATCGAATGGGCGGATCTTTGGCAATATACGACTTTATTCTGCCAACCTGTGCTTTATTTCATCATCCGCTCGAGTACCCACCTACAGATGCCCACAAACACGAGTAACATGTCGGCTTATGGAAAGACACGCCCACAATACTACCCACATGTCCGGACTGGAGGCCCTCCTGCCGATATCAGAAGTGGGATTCACTCGAGCGAAAATATGATGAAAATACGCAGAGTGGATTATTTTTTTTAGATCAACAAGTTGACGACCTACCCTCAACTGAAAAAAAAAAAAGTGTCAAATTTCAAAGAGCATCAAATCGTTCAAACAATTGCTGCCGAGTTCGCTGGTCGCCTCAGCTGGGCCTCCCTTATGGGTCTCACCTGGCTGGGTGGACCGCACTGGCCACAGAAAGAATGAGGTAGTCCAGTGCCAACCAAAAGTGGTTAACCTAGAAAACCAAACCAAAGTACTGGGATTTGAAACTACAATGGAGACTTAACACCGTAGTGCTGTGATTGCATGGTACACTACTTTGCCAATATACCTGGCTGGAAGTTGAAGTATGCAGCAGAGGTTGTGGTGCGCATACCACTGCAGATTGGATCATGGAAATCTATGCTGGAGAGCGATGAGCAGATTTCAACACTTCAATCGGACATGCATTCTACATTTGGTGAGTCGTTTTCATTTTGTTATGACCTCGCAACAGCTGATGAATGGGTTCAATTCCCAGGTCATGGTGAATCGGTACAAATCACCAATTTGTGGCATTTCCCGTTGAAAATGTTTTCAATGTAATCCTATGCCTAGAGTTGAAATTTAACCTAACACATGGTTAAGTTTAGAAAATGGCTAATTTCATTCCCTCTATCGGGGTAGATAGTTTGAAAAAGTTAGTCAAACGGTAAAGTTGATAATGGTTTCACATGTGGGTAATTACGGGAAGAAATTATAGTATCCTTGTGATTTAATAAGTGTGGTCTCTCCTGCTTTAGTGGGTGACGACTATCACTGTTATGTGGTCTTTCCTGCTTTTGTGGGTAACGATCATCACTGTTCGTTTAATGTGTATGTGGTCTTTCCTGCTTTTGTGGGTAACGATCATCACTGTTCATCTTAATGCTGTAGGAATTTTACCTGCTATTGTGGGCTAAACAAATTCTTATGATTAGGTAGCGGACACTGAGACTCAAGTACCAATTGATATGATGTGACGAATATTGAAAACGTTGTGTGTGAACATGTGTGTACAGGTTCTTGGTTCACGGGTTTCGTGACTATGCCAGAGTATCAGTGTGTTGACTCTGGGTGGAATATGAGATGATTTGGCATTCCTGGAGGGAAGTGCTGGTTGTTGAGTTGTTGGCCATGAACGAGACACCTGTGTTAATTTGTTCGATAATGTAAATTTCGTTGTGATGAGATTTTATTAACATGAAGTCTGTCAATGATACTTGATATTAGAAAGTGTTGTGTTATTTACCGAGATATTAAATAATTTGATAAAACTGATGAAATAATTTAGTGAACTTGAAAATGGTGCGGCTGAGGTGACATTATAGGTAGCCCGAGAACCTAAATACTTCTTGAGATAAGACAGTTTCAATCAGGTAATGATGATGAGGGTGGTGAATTTTCGTTTAGCTGGTCAGAACCGAAACAGTAGCCATTAGTGAACGGTGCTCAGATGGCACGGGGATGCCATGTAGGTACGAGCCGTAGTACATTGGGAGTTTGGCTCAACAATTTGGTGTCTGCTTTAGGAAATCCATGGACGCGCGGTAATATGTATGGCGGTGTATTGTATGCGTGCCAATATAGAAGGTTATTGCGTGTTCAGGTTGTAGGGGATGGATAATGAGAAGTCCAAGTTGGTGATCACCATATAATGCGAAATTTACACTGTTACATATTTGCGAATCCTTTAGGTGGGTTGAGTTGCGTGTGCGCGGCACTAAGGTGTAGGTGTAGGGACAACTGACGACGCAACGCTACGCTATGCTTGCGGCGCCGTCCGGATGGTTATATTATAATGCTTAATAATGTGACGCTACATATGGTAGGCGCCGGTTGAAGTTAGATTCTTCAAGAGACCGTAAAGTCTGTGAGACTCGGAGATAACAAACGGGGTTTTGTCGGGAGTTTATGGGCCATGTATAAGTTTTTTCTACTCCGCGATTTTAATCGTTATACCGACTTTTGTAACAATTCACATAGATGTTACAGGAAAGCTCAATGGCAGTAGTGATCTTAAAGAATGTTTTCGTTTTTATAGATGAGTTCTCTAAATATGTGATACTCAGGCACTCCTTAAGAATTAATACTGGGAGAGCAATTAACGCTCTCAAGACAACCACATGACCAGCCAGTTGGTTCAGCGGTGTGTGTTGACAGTTTCAATCGAGGCTCAGGGGTTCGATCCCCGTACCGCTGCAAATGTTTGTGTGGCCTACGGGTGCTGATTCCGGGTTTGGGTGTTTGTGTGAGTGTTGTGTGTGTGTAACGGCACCCACGACACTTGGGTAGAAGTGTAAGCGGATTTAAAGTATTTAAATAAAAAATTTCAAGCGAGTCCTATGGAGTTTTTTAATAGGTAGAGTAGCTAGACGTTTAAATTTATTAACTGTAGACGATCACGAAGTTGAAGTAAATGTTGAAAACGAAAAACAAGGCTAAGGTGACTTCATTTATTCTTAGGAGATTACTTTTTATTAGCAAATCATGATCGGAATTAAACCAAATTGGCACTTAAGTATAAAGGTCCTTATGAGGTCATTGAAACATTGGCTAGATAGGTACTTATCATCTTAAACTCTATGGTTGATGTTCACTCCCTCAGTCTAATATACCTAGGTACTGAGCCGGATCCATGTCCATCTGACGATAATGATGGTAAGACATTCAAAATAGTCCTAGCGTGGTGGCTATATACGAATTTTGTAGGTACTTTAGCGTATTGTGTTGTTGAGTAGAACAATTGTGTGTAAGATATCAAAGGCGAGGTGTCCGCTTTAAGATGGTCTGAAGGGCGAATTGGCCTCTGGGACAGCATTACTAAGTGGCGAGGTGGCCAATCAGACAGCATTGCTAAATGGCGAGGTGGCCAATGTGACAGCATTACTAAATGGCGAGGTGGCCAATCTGACAGCATTGCTAAACGGCGAGGTGGCCGTACAGACAGTGGTGATGTTGATTGCTTTGTGGCGAGTTGGCCTTTCAGACAAGTTTCATATAGGTTGATAGATGGTGAGGTGGATGTCTAGTTAATATGAGTTGGCAGTTAAGATTATTATGGATGATGATGTTGAATGACTGTACTTCCTGTTTGACTTAGGATGTAACAAAAGGAGTTACACAAAACATGTTTAAAGTAACAACGGAAGAGGAGAATTTACTTTGTCAGGAGTAGCCGAGCTATGTCGTACAAAATGTTTTGTCTCTTTGTGAAGGAGTGAATAATTTGTTTAAAGCGTTACTAGTTATCTGAGATGCCGAGAAAAGCACAAGATGATTTGTGGTAGTGATAACTTGAGATCGATTCTAGTAATGTCAGGTAGGCCGAGCTAAATACGGTTACTGCCTGTCCTTTGGGCTTAAAAGCAATACCTTACTTTAGTGGTTGATAATGACGAGTAGATACAACGGCGAATTAATTACGTCATAGTTGGGCCAATAAAGGCCTAGTGAACTATCATACTCTCAGAGATGTTTCCTTGTTACAGGTAATCGCATCGCACGAGGACGTGCGAATTGTCAGTATGGCCGTGTCGGAGTGGAACCTGAATGTGACTGCTGGCGCCATCTGGTTTGTCGGAGACGTAACCTAATTATGACTAGGGTAGATTGTTCAATAGAGAATTCTAGGTGGCGCCACGGTCGGCGTAGGTTCTTGAAATTGTTATCTTAGAGGGGATAGTTACTAGCCGATATCGGGTTTATAAAGGCTAGAAAATAGTTCATGACGGTCAGTCATAGAGTAACAGTCAGTCAGTCACAGTCACACAGTTGAATCAAATTATTATAGCGCAGTTATGCTGCCAGTTAGAACAGTGAACGTCAGTGATATTAAAGTGATATAAAGCGGGTAGTCCTGAACTTGTGATAGTAGTACTCGTAGTATCGTATCCTGATAAATATGGTTGCCCGGTCCGAAGGGTTTCTTGCCCGTTCTTCCCTGCCGGAAGTAATCGAATGGGCGGATCTTTGGCAATATACGACTTTATTCTGCCAACCTGTGCTTTATTTCATCATCCGCTCGAGTACCCACCTACAGATGCCCACAAACACGAGTAACATGTCGGCTTATGGAAAGACACGCCCACAATACTACCCACATGTCCGGACTGGAGGCCCTCCTGCCGATATATATATAAAACAGATTTATACATAAAAAAAAAATCGGTTGTACACTATATTGACAATTATTTTATGTTATGAGAAGTAGTTATAGTAACAAGATAATTCTTTTGTGTTATTGTAGATTCTATTTCATATTTTTGATTGAAATGTAGGTACATACCAAAATTATGATATAATAATAATTAGTTTCATTTTAAAGACCAACCATAAAATATTAAACGTTTTTAAAAAGGATTTTTTTAGTTGACTGTACATAGTTACCACACAATTTTATGGTCGCGCGAGTTGACGACAGAAATATTATTTAAATTCAAAAAGAGCCAAGTCGCTCGATTTGCGAATTTTTGTCGTGCGAGATGACAAATAACCCAAATAATACATTCGCCGCATTGTAAACAGATCTCAGTGAAGCCGAGTTATCGAGCTGGTCATGCATGCTATATCGCGATAGTATTCACAATGCTCGCTTTATTTACTCCATTGAATGCACAAAAGCTCTTGTTACACGAATCGATACTGATAAAACTGAGTCCGATAAATCGGGTAAGTATCGGTATAGATGTCGGCGATTGTTCTAAAAAATAATCGATATTGGTTCCAATCCTCCGGTTGTTGATTTATTCGTTGTATCGTAAATGTGGTTAGAAAACATGCACGCAAAACAGCACGAGAGTGACAGGTATAATTGTTACTCTGTCACTCTCATGCTTTTTGTTTTGGAGATTAGCTACTATGACATCGATTTGTATAGGGAGTTAGTTTGGCGTGCCCATCGACGATGGGAGAGAAGCTGCGTTGTGTCGTTAATGGGCGTGCCAGTAACATATAATATTAAGAATATCTATTTTAAACTAAATTTCATTTTCAATGATAGTTTTCGTTTAAAATCATAGGATATATATATTTTAATGTTTTTAATCTTTTGTTTTAAATACTACATCCTTAAATTTCGAGAATTACATTTGGTCGCAAACTAGCAAAGCCAACTTAAGAGTGATAGTTTTCCTTTTAATTTCGTTTCGTATGTAGCTACTACTGCCGCAACGTGTGAAGTTCTTAGTGTGAGTTCACTTGACTCTAACGAACATTGTCACTTTAAAGCTTAATAAGTCACGAACAGTTAACTATATCCAAAAATGATTTTAGCACATCCCTAACATGTTTGAAAGACCTGTCCAACGATATCTCACACTATGTAGAAAACGAAAAATAAAAAAAATAACCGCGCGTTATACGAAGACGAGGTACCCTAAATAATTTTATTTTCCATGTTTTTATTCTTTCACTTTGTCGGCGTGATTAAGGTTTGTGCCAAATTCGAGGTCTCTAGTTTTTTTCTAACGTTTTTGCGTTAAACCGCGGATCGACAGACAGACAGATAGACAGACATGGCGAAACTATAAGGGTTCCTTATTTAATACGGAACCCTAAAAACCAATTCTATCGATTCATGTTTGGGTCACCGATTCACATGCACCATAGAGCAAGGCAAGCCACCGGCGCCGGGTCACCAAATTTTAACTCCAGCGATCCAATAATTATTGTGAAAATCACTTGTGACGGATGGATAAAGAGACAGTTAGACAGACACACGAGTGATATTATAAGAATTCCGTTTTTATTCCTCTTGAGATACGAAACCTTGTTTACAATTTATTAAAACCATATCTTTGTCAAAGACATAAACTATTTCCACAAAGACAATATTAATTTTAGTAAAGTCTCAGTTCTAAAATTGCGTTTTCAATAAGTATCAGGCACACTCATTTTTTATCCAATCATCCAAATTTTCAATTTAATTCAATCTTGAAATACTTTATTCCCTATTCAAAAGAATGGTTGTCATCACAAAATATTACACAAGATCTTAGCCTACGAAATTGTTTTCTTAAAATAAAAACGCTACTGTCTAGCTTATCCAAAGTTCTGAAGTGAATTTAATAAAAGAACATGTACAGTGGACGTCACAAGTCCATTGTTGTTGCAAGGAAAATTAAAAATAACTGAGCAAGTTATATTAGTTCACAGTGAATTTCGTGAGATCAAATTTAAGTCTGGCATTATTGTAATAAAAGTAGTGTCTTAAGATCTTGTTACATTAAATTTATGGAGTTGTGTGTGTTGGATTTTAAGCGCAGTACACATTTAAACCTAAACGAATTTTTTTAAGTTTCGTAGAAGAAAACGGAAGCTCTGTGTCTCCAAAAAGTAGGCGGACGTGATTCTGGTCACGTGTCTTACGCATTCTCGGTCAGGGTCACGTGTCCTGACGCGAGTTTTAGGTACATCTTTTACCGATCACAAAAAGTGCAAGGCGCTGCTGAATATTTTTTTACATCAAAAAACACATTAATAAAACACGTAAATAGTTAATTTATAACAAAGCGAACAGAGTTTTCTCCAAAAACTCAAATTCCATTTTCATCAACAGAACTCTTAATAAGCGTGTTCTGCTTGGCAGGCTTTTATATCCAAAAATACTCGTTATAATCTCGTCCATCCAAAACAAATGGACTGTCACATTGGAAGTGTTTTATTCACGGTAAATTCACATTTAGCTGCGTTCACACTACTCAATCCGTACTACGACATTTTATGGTCAAAACGGAGTCGCTAATAGTTTTGTCTCTTTTCTTTATACGTTCGTCATATAAACAAATGAAACAAAGTTTTAGCAGTTTTTAAATGGAATCGCAATATAATGTCATGGTATGGTTTCTGTGCCAAAATAATAGTAACACACGTCCAGATTTGGTACGGAACGGACAGCGAATTCGGTACGTTCCTAACCAAATCTGGCCGTGTGTAGAGGAGTCCGGCGGATATAATTATTATTCATAAAGTCTGAGGTGGTCCGCTTGCGCGGATTTGGTCGGCGGATTAGGTCCGCCGTACCAAATCCGGACATGTGTTACTAATTTATGAGCGTCCAAGTTTTATTTAAGAAAACCTATAACGTCTTCGCAAATGGCAAAGTCAGCCATGAAGAAACTTGAGAGAATATGGAAAAATCGCAACATCTACCGCAGCACAAAAGTAAGACTTGTGCGGTGCCTAATCTTCTCAATCTTTCTTTATGCTTCCGAAACATGGACACTGAAGAGGAAGCTAAGGGCAAGGATAGACGCATTGGAAAAATGCTGGGCATCCCATGGACTGCTCGTCGCACTAACGTCTCTATCCTCGAGGAACTGCAGGTGGTTACTCGCCTCTCGACCTGCTGCTGGGCACCTGGAAAAGCTAATCCTAACAGGCCATGTTGAGGGAAAAAGGAGCAGAGGCAGAAAGCCCACTCGATGGATAGATGCCATCCTAGAGTCCCTTAATTGCAACACGCAAACAGCAATCCACTTGGCCCAAAATAGAGAAGCTTGGAGAGCACTGACCCGAGATGCTGCTTTTGGTGGTCACGACCCTCAGTCATGAGGACAGGACAAAGAAGATAACTTCTTGAGTGTGTTACTGCAAAAATGCAATGTCACAATACGTGATAATAATCTTGTAAAGATCACGTATTTTGTAAGACAAGTAAAGCAGACCATAAAAAGAAAAGGCGTCAGCATCACACTGCCCATGCTTGGCAACATGGTCTATTGATGAGACAATTGATAAATCTAAAAGAGAGGGGACACAATTAGGAAATCGATGAGTAGCAGATGATGGGAGAATATGCATGTTAGCAGCACTAACAGCCTTGAGACGGTTTGACCTCGTGTCATTTTTGATCAAGCAGGTGTTAAAATCGCCCATGATCACTGTGTGGTTATATTGAGGAACCAGATACGCTAATAGTTGCTCAAATTCAGAGAAATAGTCAATTAAGAGTGAAGGACTATACACAACACCAAGAAGAAGTTTCGTAAGAGAAACTATGGTTTCTATAAAAAGATACTCAACATTGTGGCCACTTGACTGATAAGAGGTCAAAACGATGGAAAAAGGTATATAGGAGCGCAAATAAATTGCCACTCCGCCACCACCACGATCACAACGATCGTTGCGGATTAGCTGAAAACCTGGTATGGAGTAAGAAGTAAATGGAAGGCACGGTTTTAGCCACGACTCAAATACAAGGATTGCATGGACTTCACTGTCAGAAAAGGTTGCTAACAAGTCTGCATAATGTGCCGGAATACTTTGGGAGTTTATGTGAACAATATTAAAATTTTTCAGTACATCTCAGAAGTTAGAATCGAGATATGAATTAAGGGAAGGGAGGCTTACAAAACTGTCATTGCTATTCGATCCACTCGAGGAAATGAAAAAAAGTCATCAGAATGGTCATTGTCACTATGAATTAAATTATTATTACTATTCATGTAAAAAGTAAAAATTATAAGTATTAAAAAAAAGTTAATAAATAAAAAAAATATATATATATATAAGTTCCTACCCTCCGGCTCCCTATGAATACAACTATGGAAGACATCAATATCAGTTAAAAAAAAAAGAAACAAGACAAGTCGTAAAACATGTTACAAACAAAATAAAAAAAAGAAAAAAAAAATAGTTACGATACGGATTAAAGACAGCTACGGTTAAAATTAAAGGGCACTGTTTGACCAAAGCAAACTTCTACAGTAAGTTAAACATCATAAAAAATTACAAAAATAAAAATAAAAACATAATAGAACTATCATTTAAAAAAACATAAAAAAAAACTGTCTTCGAAAAAAATTGTATTTATTTAATGCTGTCAGCGAAATGAGAAATGAGTGACAGCACAACAAAACAAGAAGCAAAAAGTGAAAAAGTTAGTGGGTAATTAAAACTGATGAATTATGAAACATAGATAATAAAGCAAGCATCAAGAAAAGTGTAAAGTTAGTTGTTTAAAGTCGAAGGAATACAAAAATACTAACATCAGACATCATTTCTTGTGGCCAGCTGTCGCTTCGGGCGCGTCATGTCTTTGTCGACAGTCTTGCTACTTGTAGCTGGTTTCGTCAACGCTGGAGCCCGAGCCGGAGCACTGGCTTCGCCGTCTAAGGCCACATTGTTGAGGTCGCTCAGATATTCAATGTGATGCCGCGAACCATTCATACCCATAATGTGTATCTGGCCATCTCTCGTCCAGCATTTCGTAACACCGAAACGTCGTCGTGCCTCCAGGAATGCCTCATGACGTCGCTTGGTTAGCTACTCAGATTGAGTGATGCCTGACCCTTTTAACTTCGTTTTGGAGTACCAAACAGCGTTCCGTACTTCAAGATCATGTAGTTTGACAACTATGGGCCTAGACTTGTCGGTTGCGCGCCCCAGACGATGACAATGCGAGATACTTGCAGCTGAGAAACCTGGTACTTTCAATTTAGTACACACGATGGTAGCCACGACAATAGTGGCATCCTCTGATTGGCCTTCGGGTACACCATGAAATAGAAGCATTTTACGCCTTCTCTTCATTTCTAACCGGTCCAGTTCTGCGCCCAAGTGCTCCACTTGCCGCTGAAGTGTAGCTAGTGCCGTCATAATAAATTTACGGAAAGTGTTGAATTCACTGACCAAGGAATCTGAAGCTGTAGTCGGTGATGTGGTGTTAAGTTCCCGCTGGAACTCATTCATACGGCTGTTGAACAAATCCGCCATGGCACCATGGTTTTCCATTGTGATGTGAAATTTAGTGAGATTGCGAGGAATATGAGAGCTAGTAAGTAGTTTGATACTTTACATATGTAGTAGAAGTGTTTTATAACACTTTAAACTCTTTGGTTATTTATTATTTTGAAATAAATATAGAGCACTCTTAAAAACGTGTGTATCAATTCACACCTACCCGCAACATGTGAGGCATAAAAAGTTTGCGTCCTCTGTTTAAATCATATCGGCGTGTGTGCAAAGGAGTGGACATAGAACACGAGTCTGACCTTGGGTTGTACCAACATATTTGTTAAAGTAAAAGTTATTCTAAAAATTCAACTGCCTCAGTAGCCTAGTGGTAGCAGGCCACTACTACTACGCTGGAGGTCTTGAATGCGATTCCTATTAGAGATAACGCTTTAAAATCCTTTATCTCTGATTCTATTAGAATTTTTCCTATTTTCTGGAAGTTTCCCAGTACCCCGGAGATTGGTAATGTGCCCGGTGATGGCAACATGCTTGCCACCTGTTACACGGGCGGAATCGTGGGTGTTTGCATGTATGCTTGAATGCATGCATTTACCTTTGCCTACTCCTTCGGAGATTACAGGCGTGAAGTTACGTTACACTTCACATCGTTCTCTAACTTAAAGAAATATGTTAGAGAAGTATGTGGGACTCACACCTTAGGCCTCAGGAGTGGTAACGCATCTGCATTTTGACCTTGGTCTTTGGGTGGGTGTCTATAGGCTGCAGTCATGCAAACTGCACGCTTGTTTGCCACATCCATGACATAAAGAAAGTAAAATATTTATAAATAAAACACTTTAGTACTAAAAGAATCCATCAAGAAATAAAAGCTCAATAAAAGTATCCGCACAGCACGCTATATTATCAGATCGTGGAAATTCATCTCTTTTCTAGCGTGGAAATGTCTAGATCTTTAAATAGACCGCTCTTTCAGTCGCATAAATTATTACTGTTACAATTATGCGCTCCCGACTCGAAACCTTTTAATTTTATTGGGTTCTCCACCTTTTATGGTATCTGTGCCCCTGTAGATGTCTGACTAGTAAAATGGTTTGTTGGGTTGAAGTGATCTTGCTGTAAGAATAGCTTTAATTCTTGGAATAGGGTACTTAGTTGTTGTATTATAAAAATAATTATAATTGAGATGTTATTTTATTTTATTTATTTATTTAAAATACACAGTAAAATACATATTTGCTTGATCAGCTTCACTCCTTTCTTTAAACCAGAGATGGTTTGTATGGAAGTTGCAATTTCTCAAAAAAAATATTATTAGTAATACGTTATACAAGAATAAGCAAAACATGCTTGTTTAACAAAATGTGAAACACGCGCGGAAGTTCCTGGAATTGTTTCACTGCTGGGCACGAGTCTCTTTCCTTTTTTGGGGGAAGCCTGGAGCTTACTCCACCACGTTGCTCCAATTTGGGTTGGTGGAGATACGGGTTAGTGGCTGGAAAAGGTTTGATGACTGCTATCTATCGATAACAACCGGGACCGACGGCTTAACGTGCCCTCCGAAGCACGGAAACGAGCATTTAATTTGCCACTAGTGGTCACCCATCACCCACCCGACCACGCCCGTATCGCTTAACCGCGTAGATTACTTGCGATGAACACCAGCCGCGGGGCCATGCGCGCTTCTGTTGTTTAATTAAATTTGTTTACTTATTTGTAGGGACAAGGAGTTAAACTGTAGGCACCACCGCATCATCTAACCTATCTGCCTGCTCTTTTTATAATTTAGGATAATATTCTCGAAGTCTAAGGTCTGACTTGGCTAGTTGCCAGCCAGCATAATAAAAACATCAATTAAATTCACCGGTTTACCCAATTACAAGAAACTGAACCTATCAAAACAGTATATGTGTGTTTACATAGTGTTAGAGACCGATTACAGTCCACTATCTAATCCCAGATAAACCTACATGTCGTGAAAGAATATCGCTTGACCAAACATATTGGGAATAATCAGGGTGGTGAAGGGTCATATTTAATTTTATGTTTAAGTTAAGTAAGTATAAAAATGCACTGTTTGGAAAAGGACTTTCAAATCAGTGCATTTTTTTTGTTTTGAGAAAGGCCTGTATATTACAAGACTATTAAATATTTTATGATGTTTTACAATTAAATTACAGTTTGTTTTTCTAGAGCTATTGCATAGCTTCTATCGAGAGCCTTGAGCGCTAGGACCGAATCCAGAAATTCCGTAACGAAAAAACCTCACGCTCCCCTCTCCGACGGGCACGGAGGTGTGGCTTGAAGGCCGTGCATTGTCTAACGTCGTTTCTTTTCGGCAGTCTTCGACACGGTGTTTGTGTGCGTGCAACTAGACGTATTGTACGACTCTATGAAGCTCGCACGAATCGAGACGAGCTGCTTCGAAATCGGACGAATACATAAGCAGCTGTTTATGGTATTGTAAAATAATAAAAATATTTCAAACAATATTTACTTTTTTATTTAATAAAAGAAAAAAAATGTTTCCTTATCGGTCACCACGCTCAAAAAGTGTAACTTAAATTAATATCAAAGAAAAAAAGAAATACTGCATGAAAAAAAAAATATAATTGCATAAGTTGATACAAAATGCTATGCAATAGCTTTACCGCGGCAGTCCCCGAGTGCCACACGTCGATTTTTTTTAATAATTTTATTATTATTGTATACTTAATATTTACTTATTTTATTATTAAATTAAATAAAAAAATAAAATGTGGTTATTAAAGAAAAATGGTAAGTGTAGACTTGAAGACTTTTTATAATTAACATGTTATCATGCAAATACAATAAACGAAAAATAAGCTTATTTAATTCTCAGATTCACTCCAGGCTAATAAAACTAACGGAAGTTCACTATCACATCAAAATAGTTCTTTTCACTGATAAATTACATGACATTTTTACTTATTTCCCTTTGTGAAATCAAACCTGATCAAAAGAATTTCTTTGAATATCCAATATAGCATTTGATACGAATTCTTGATTTTTTTCCTTTTGTTCAACTAATTTCTCAGATGAGCTAAAACGGGAATAGAGTTTTCTTTATAAATGTTATTTAAGTCAACAACTACTGTGTGTTTTTTCTACATCTTTGTTTAGATAATAGTATTTTTATAAATAATATTACCTTTGGTTTTTGTAGATATCTATAGGCTGCAATCAACATTTAACATGCATATGACTTGCATGCTTGTTTTATTTAACAAGTCTAAATTCTTATTCACTTCCGAAATCACTTGTATAATATTATAGTTGTAAAACACGATCGTACATAATAATATAATCTTTCTGTCTCCGGACTGCTCTACACACGTCCAGATTTGGTTCGGAGCGCACCGAATATAGTCAAAATTAGGGATTGCCCAAACTTCTCAGGAAAATTTAAATCATGTGTATACGAATAAGCGGACCACGTATGATTTCTAGATATTCGTATTAAAAACTAACCTCAAAACAATTTTATTTCTACATCATCGTAAAATGTACACAATGCCACAATACTTTCAAGAAAAGGTTCATGGTGGGAGCCGTTTGACATAATCTGACCAGTTGGATGTTCGCCAAAGTATAAGAGCTTTCTTTTGTATATACATTAAACATTTTTGTACAATGATATGACAACAGGAGATTAAAATGACAAATGCTTAGATGCTTTTTATAATGTTTTCAGCAATTTTCTGCAATTTCGTCCGGGTACTCTTTGATTTTAATACAAAATCTTTTTTTTATGTAACTGAAGTGGCAAACAAGCATGCCGTTCACATTGATGTTAAGTAATGACTGCCGCCTATAGGCACTCACACAAAGACAAAAAAATGCAGATGAGTTACCACTCCTGAGGCCTAACGTACTTTCACATGTAAAGTATTAATATGGATATACCTAGTCTTAGGCAAAGTCATAGGAATAGGCATGTATGTATGAAGAGAATGACGAATGTAAATGAGGCACGGTAGGTGTGTCAGGACCGGGATATCTGACGCTCCATACTCTTTGCCTACCCCGTTCGGGACCTGGCGTGAAGATACCTATATACATACATATACAACATGTAACGGGAATAATGCACACTATCTAACACCTCGATTAGAAAAACGTTTTATAATCATAATACATGAACTGAAATTACATGTTTATGTATTGAATATTTTTTATTTAAGAAATAAGTTCTATTCAATTTGTACGAATAGTATGCACACCCTATGCATACTTACCCTACCTCTACTTACTACCACATAAAACACGAACCGAAAAAAAGTAATGTAGCGTAACTTGCGTACCCTTATTCAACACTAGCTAGTAATAAGATTGATTTTTATTCAACCATTTTTAAATTATTATTTATAATAAAAAGCACGTCTCAATGAGTTCTAATAAACTTGTTGAGACTAGAATTTTATTTTGGATAGATGTTAGTCTCATTTTCGTTTGTATTGATTTTCACCAAATAGGTGACCATAATTTCCTTAACTGTTATTAATTTAAACTGCCTCAGTAGCGCAGTGGTAGCAGGCCACTACTATTGCGCTGGAGGTCCTGGGTTCGATTCCCGGGTCGGGGACTATCAGAGATAACGGTTTAAAATCCTTTATCCCTGCTTCTATTGGGATTTTTCCATTTTCTGGAAGTTTCCCAGTCCCCCGGAGTTTGGTAATGTGCCCGGAGATGGCAACAGGTTCGCCACCTGTTACATGGGCCAAAACGTAACCGGCGAGTCGTGGGTGTTTGCATGTATGATTGAATGCATGCATTTACCTCTGCCTACCCCTTCGGGGATTACAGGCGTGAAGTTACGTTGTTATTAATTTTGGGACAAAACATTACCTATATCAAAAATGCCTGAAATCGATTCGGTTATCGATTCTGAACAAACTAGTTCCGGGTTGTACATTCAATCCTGTTACACGTTGTATACCTAGTAATATACTAAAATTCTATGTTAGTGACGCCGTCGGGACGAAATGACCGAACCGTGCACAAGGGGAGGAGAATTCTTCCGCTAGTGCAGTCAGTCCATCGTCAATAATGGTGTTTAAACCATTCGAATATTATTTAAGTACAACAAAATGACTCCTACCTTTAAACTATACAAAAAAACAAATATCTTTTACCTAAAACAATTATATACAAACACTACTTGCATACTCGTAAAAATAAACAACAAATTATCCATACAGAAATTAAATATACTAAACGAACTTTTTCGCATAATCTAAGGATTACAAACAAAATAACGCTCAGGAAACATAGGACAAAGCAATACAGCAAAATAATATAAGCGTTTTCGCACTGTTATTCTATTTCACTATACACGGGCGCTGTAATATACCTATATCAAATAAAATGCCATCAACTTTATTTAATACTAGCTGTGCCCGCGACTTCGTCCACGTGAGAAATAATTTGATTGTTCAGTATCTTACCCAGACGAAGTCGTGGGCGCAGCTAGTATAAAAGTAGCCTAAGTTACTCCGTATTACATCAGCTATCTGCCAGTGAAAGTCCCGTCAAAATCGGAGACACTCAAATTCTAGTTATTTTTATGTAGGTATGTATGTATGTATGTATGTATGGATGTATGGAGATAAAAGTCTCGTCAAAATCGGTCCCGACGTTCCCAAGATTAGCTACGCCAAACAGACAGACAGACAGACAAAAATTGTAAAAAAAAATGTTTTGGTATATGTACCGTGTATAACATACATATGCATTTAGTAAAAAGCGGTTATTTTAAAATTACAAACAGACACTCCAATTCTATTTATTTGTATAGATTTGTAAACGCAGGGGTGGCCTTATCAGAACAGATACTGATTCGTCGCCATAACTTCACTTCTTTTTATCACTATAATTTTATAATACCCGCAATAATCAATTAATACTTGCAACGACATTTTTACTTCACTTTACTTTATAATTTTATCATTGTAATTTACTTCACTGCAATTAACTTTATTACTGTTACTAATTTAAGCGATTCGTCACAAGCGTGGTGCGCGGGCGCCGACGCTACGATAAAATTACCCTCGCTTCAATCGAGTCAACGTTTTTAACGACGCGACGGCCGCCCCACCCAACCATCGACAATGACGCTTCGCTTTGACATTTGAAAGTCAAATTAGGTGTTAATTTATCGGCTGCGCCGTCAGATTTATTATGGAAGATAATAGACAACAAAAGATCTAAAAAATCTGTGAAAATTGTAAGCGTCTACTTGCTACCGTTATTATCGAGCAAAAAATATACGAATAAAAACACGTTTATTGTATGCCTCCTTGGACCCCTTAATATTTTTTTGCATTTTCTTATTTTTAGTAATTAACTTTGATTTTATAGCGGTAACAGAAATACATAATTTATGAAAATGTTAGCTTTCTAGCTATCACTATTTATGTGATACAGCCTGGTGACAAACAGACGGACGGACGGACAGACAGACAGACAGCGGAGGATTAGTAATCCGTAGGGTCCGTTTTAACCTTTTAGGTACGAAACCCCCTAAAAGATAGTACTAAGATACAGAATAGCTTAAAAACATTCGATATGATTCTTTATTATTGACATAACTTTTTTATGTCTGAACCGATTCACATGAAACAAATACTATATGTAAGTGAAACTTACCACAATATATTAGACCAAACCGCAAATCGAATGAGCCGTTTCTGAAATTAGGGTGCACAAACACACAGACAAACAGACATTTTTTTCGCGATAAAAAGTACCCAGTGTTGTGCGCCAAAGGTTAAAGTATAATCATACCAAGTTTCATCGTAATCGGACCGGTAGTTTTTATGTGATGCTTGAACAAACAGACAGACAGACAGACAAAAAATTTTCTAATCACATATTTGTGTTCGGTATCGATCTAGTAACATCCCCTGGTATTTATTTTTTCAATATTTTTAATGTACAGAATTCATACTTCTACAGTTTTATTATAAGTATAGATAACTCAAAAATACACCAAGAAAACGAAATAAAATAAGAGCACCACGCGCCTCTTTCAAGGTGCCCGCCAAAAACTCCACTTTGATGTTATAAAACAAGCGATTTCATGAAATCAATATATTCGTACGAAAGCGTTTTCAACTCGTTCAGTTATAAGTACTCGTATCAAACGCTTGACCACGACAAAGAGATTCCACAAACCGTTACACAAACCTAACTAGTAAATATCATTAACATATCAACCGTTATCTGCATTCGAAACGAAAACAGGACCGGCATGTAAGTTATAATGTGAGTGCATCTAACAACCGGAGTGAGAACCGCATTTCGTATACCTATCCGGTTCCAACTTCATTCTGTTGGAGTAAGGGTGTGTTCATATTGATTGAGTCATTTTTAACTCCAGACCTGTGATAACCTGTAAGAGTATATATATTAATGTGACCTCATAATAACTATCATAGAATATCTGGATGAACGAAATGATTCAGTGGGATCCTTACCTACAAGTTACTACCCACTAATCTGTTCTTGAATAACCGAAACAAGGTGGAGCTGAACTTTGCAATTTGTCGGCTGATCGGGCGGTAATGCCTGCCTGCGTAGGTAAAGCCAGAGATTTAAACTTTTAAGTATAATGTTAACATTAAATACCACATTCAATTTCTGCTTATATCATAATAAATTGAGACCCAAATGTGCGTAAATTTTGAGTGCAAGGTCCAGCAAATGCCACCAAGGGAGGCGAAGGTTCAAAATAATAATAGGTAACTTAAATAATGGATGTCCCTTTATCATCGACGTTACCAGCTGTGTTCGCTGCTTAACTCACAAAAAATAATTTAAACGTAACGAAACTTCTCGTGATTCCCGAAGGGGTAGGCAGGGGTAATAGATGCATTCAAGCATACATGCAAACACCCACGATTTGCCGGTTACGTTTTTGGACCATGTAACAGGTGGCGAGCCTGTTGACATGTTCGGGCACATTACCGAACTCCAAGGAAATTACCAGAAAATGGGAAAAAATCCAATAGACCCAGAAATAAAGGATTTTTACACCGTTATCTCTGATAGCCAGGAATCGAACCCAGGACCCCAGCGTTAGTAGTAGTGGCCTACTACCACTAGGCTACTAAGTTAAATTATAATTTAAAATAATAGAGTTATTCGTCATCTTGCACGACAAAAATTCGCATGATCGGGTGACTTGGCACCTTTTGAATTAACCTAATATTTCTGTCGTCAACTCGCATGCTCTAACAAAGTACAGCCAGGTAACAAATTTTAGAAACGACATTGCTATTGTTGTTTTATTATATCTAAAACAGATTTATACATAAAAATAAAAAAAAATCGGTTGTACAATTGAAAATTATTTTATGTTTATTATTTTAATTATTTTATTTTTAATTATTTTAAGAAGTATTTATAGTAACAAGATAATTCTTTTGTGTTATTGTAGATTCTATTTCATATTTTTGATTGAAATGTAGTTACATACCAAAATTATGATATAATAATAATTAGTTTTATTTTAAAGACCAACCATAAAATATTAAACGTTTATGGTCGCGCGAGTTAACGACAGAAATATTATTTGAATTCAAAAAGTGCCAAGTCGCTCGATCGTGCGAATTTTTGTCGTGCGAGATGACAAATAACCCAAATAATACATTCGCCACATTGTAAACAGATCTCAGTGAAGCCGAGTTATCGAGCTGGTCATGCATGCTATATCGCGATAGTATTCACAATGCTCGCTTTATTTACTCCATTGAATGCACAAAAGCTCTTGTTACACGAATCGATACTGATAAAACTGAGTCCGATAAATCGGGTAAGTATCGATATAGACGTAGGCGATTGTTCTAAAAATTAATAGATATTGGTTCCAATCCTCCGGTTGTTGATTTATTCGTTGTAAATGTGGTTAGAAGACATGCACACAAAAAAACACGAGAGTGACAGGTATAATTGTTATCTCTGTCACTCTCATGCTTTTTGTTTTGGAGATTAGCTACTATGACATCGATTTGTATAGGTAGTTAGTTTGGCGTGCCTATCGACGATGGGAGAGAAGCTGCGTTGTGTCGTTAATGGGCGTGTCAGTAACATATAATATTAAGAATATCTATTTTAAAGTAAATTTCATTTTCAATGATAGTTTTCGTTTAAAATCATAGGATATATATATTTTAATGTTTTTAATCTTTTGTTTTAAATACTACATCCTTAAATTTTGAGAATTACATTTGGTCGACTAGTACTCGCAAACTAGCAAAGCCAACTTAAGAGTGATAGTTTTCCTTTTAATTTCGTTTCGTATGTAGCTACTACTGCCGCAACGTGTGAAGTTCTTAGTGTGAGTTCACTTGACTCTAACGAAAATTGTCACTTTAAAGCTTAATAAGTCACGAACAGTTAACTAAATCGAAAAATGATTTTAGCACATCCCTAACATGTTTGAAAGACCTGTTCAACGATATCCCACACTATATAGAAAACGAAAAATAATAAAAATAACCGCGCGTTACACGAAGAGGAGGTACCCTAAATAATTTTATTTTTCATGTTTTTATTCTTTCACTTTGTCGGCGTGATTAAGGTGTATATTTGTGCCAAATTCGAGGTCTCTAGTTTTTCTCTAACAGTTTTTGCGTTAAACCGCGGACGTCGGTCCGTCAGACAGACAGACAGACAGATAGACAGACATGGCGAAACTATAAGGGTTCCTTTTTTGATACGGAACCCTAAAAACCAATTCTATCGATTCATGTTTGGGTCACCGATTCACATGCACCATAGAGCAAGGCGAGCCACCGGCGCCGGGTCACCAAATTTTAACTCAAGCGATCCAATAATTATTGTGAAAATCACTTGTGACGGATGGATAGAGAGACAGTTAGACAGACACACGAGTGATATTATAAGAATTCCGTTTTTATTCCTCTTGAGATACGAAACCCTGTTTATAATTTATTAAAACCATATCTTTGTCAAAGACATAAACTATTTCCACAAAGACAATATTAATTTTAGTAAAGTCTCAGTTCTAAAATTGCGTTTTCAATAAGTATCAGGCACACTCATTTTTTATCCAATCATCCAAATTTTCAATTTAATTCAATCTTGAAATACTTTATTCCCTATTCAAAAGAATGGTTGTCATCACAAAATATTACACAAGATCTTAGCCTACGAAATTGTTTTCTTAAAATAAAAACGCTACTGTCTAGCTTATCCAAAGTTCTGAAGTGAATTTAATAAAATAACATGTACAGTGGACGTCACAAGTCCATTGTTGTTGCAAGGAAAATTAAAAATAACTGAGCAAGTTATATTAGTTCACAGTGAATTTCGTGAGATCAAACTTAAGTCTGGCATTATTGTAATAAAAGTAGTGTCTTAAGATCTTGTTACATTAAATTTATGGAGTTGTGTGTGTTGGATTTTAAGCGCAGTACACATTTAAACCTAAACGTATTTTTTTAAGTTTCGTAGAAGAAAACGGAAGCTCTGTGTCTCCAAAAAGTAGGCGGACGTGATTCTGGTCACGTGTCTTACGCTTTCGCGGTCAGGGTCACGTGTCCTGACGCGAGTTTTAGGTACATCTTTTACCGATCACAAAAAGTGCAAGGCGCTGCTGAATATTTTTTTACATCAAAAAACACATTAATAAAACACGTAAATAGTTAATTTATAACAAAGCGAACAGAGTTTTCTCCAAAAACTCAAATTCCATTTTCATCAACAGAGCTCTTAATAAGCGTGTTCTGCTTGGCAGGCTTTTATATCGAAAAATACTCGTTATAATCTCGTCCATCCAAAACAAATGGACTGTCACATTGGAAGTGTTTTATTCACGGTAAATTCACATTTAGCTGCGTTCACACTACTCAATCCGTACTACGACATTTTATGGTCAAAACGGAGTCGCTAATAGTTTTGTATCTTTTCTTTATACGTTCGTCATATAAACAAATGAAACAAAGTTTTAGCAGTTTCTAAATGGAATCGCAATATAATGTCATGGTATGGTTTCTGTGCCAAAATAATAGTAACACACGTCCAGATTTGGTACGGAACGGACAGCGAATTCGGTACGTTCCTAACCAAATCTGGCCGTGTGTAGAGGAGTCCGGCGGATATAATTATTATTCATAAAGTCTGAGGCGGTCCGCTTGCGCGGATTTGGTCGGCGGATTAGGTCCGCCGTACCGAATCCGGACGTGTGTTACTAATTTATGAGCGTCCAAGTTTTATTTAAGAAAACCTATAACGTCTTCACAAATGGCAAAGTCAGCCATGAAGAAACTTGAGAGAATATGGAAAAATCGCAACATCTACCGCAGCACGAAAGTAAGACTTGTGCGGTACCTAATCTTCTCAATCTTTCTTTATGCTTCCGAAACATGGACACTGAAGAGGAAGCTAAGGGCAAGGATAGACGCATTGGAAAAATGCTGGGCATCCCATGGACTGTTCGTCGCACTAACGTCTCTATCCTCGAGGAACTGCAGGTGGTTACTCACCTCTCGACCTGCTGCTGGGCACCTGGAAAAGCTAATCCTAACAGGCCATGTTGAGGGAAAAAGGAGCAGAGGCGGAAAGCCCACTCGATGGATAGATGCCATCCTAGAGTCCCTTAATTGCAACGCGCAAACAGCAATCCACTTGGCCCAAAATAGAGAAGCTTGGAGAGCACTGACCCGAGATGCTGCTTTTGGTGGTCACGACCCTCAGTCATGAGGACAGGACAAAGAAGATAACTTCTTGAGTGTGTTACTGCAAAAATGCAATGTTACAATACGTGATTATAATCTTGTAAAGATTATTATATGCGTACCACATGTTACATAAAATTATTATCATCACCACTTCAACCGAAAGACGTCCACCACTGGACTAAAGAAGTGTTCCACTCACAAAGACGCCTAAAACATGCTATGCGTCATCAAGGTAGAATATCCCATAATCTTGGCATGTGGATTAGCAGTTTTATCTCATATTTATACTTGTCCACTATCATATTTCTATAGTTGACACTGGTGACACTGGTTGATATATCTTTAAAAATATCCAAATCAAACTGAGCAACTGTAAGGCAACGGGCTTTGTCAGTTCAATAAACTCATGTCTTGTAATAGGGTTTCACGCAAATTCTCCTTTTCGTACATCAGTTCTAGTCATTTTTATTACGAATCCCATTTTACCTTATTATGTTGTTGTGAATGCCCCGAAAACATTTGGTGGATTAAGTGTGGAACATCCATTAGATTTCAAAACCACGTCGAGTGGAAAATGTGATTGTTGTTTTGTACCCATTGCATTCTTAAATAGGTTTCTATGATCTCTGTGAGTTGCAAAGTTGAGGTAGACAGTGTTTTATTGTTCGAGATATATTATTCGATATTATAAAGATTTCACAACTATTATATTATAACCATTTAACAAATACTGGTGGTAGAACTCCAGTGACGGAGCTCGCGGGCGTAGGCACCAAGGCATTACCTAATATACTTGCCCCTAAATGGTAGTGTTCAACAGTATCGTGTTCCGGTTAGGTGGTAATGTACGGCCCTGTGATTTCCGGCACAGAGGCATAACATCTTAGGCCTCAGGAGTGGTAACGCATCTGCATTTTGACCTTCATCTTTGTGTAAGTGACTATAGACTGCAGTCATCACTTTATATCATCACAAACTTACATATTGTCATTTTGATTCACAAGACTACATACATTAAACTTTTTATTTTTTTTTTCTTATGAAATAAAAAATATTTAAATATTTCGGTCAGAGAATAAGCATTGCCATTCAACCTGGCAATGCTGCCAGCCTTCTGGGAACTTTGCCGCAGTACGACGGCGATGTGGCTTTTTTTTGATGCGTGTACATAACTGCTTTTATATTTATGAACTAGCTGTGCCCGCAACTTCGTTCGCGTGAGATAGTGGCTTTTGGCAGCATTTTTGGATATAACGTCTACGTCGGGGACGCTGGGCGTCGAGACGCTCGACGTCGGGACTCTGGGCGTCGGGACGCAGGGCGTCGGGACGCTGGGCGTCGGGACGCTGGGCGTCGGGACGCTGGGCGTCGGGACGCTGGGCGTCGGGACGCTGGGCGTCGGGACGCTGGGTGACGGGACGCTGGGTGACGCTTGACGTCGGAATACTTAGTGGCTTTGTGATATTCTCGTTAATTTTGGATCATAAACACTTTTAGGTAGCTAAAAAAATCTACTTTGCATTAATGCTTCTCTGTACACGATATTAGACGTATGGCCATCGGGGATACACACAAGCTGCTAGGATTGCGAAAAATGTCTAATTATGTGTTTAAACGCGCATTCATTCTATACTGAACCGTATTTTCGAAAAGGCCTTTTTGACCTTCTTTACATAATATTTTTTTTTTAGAAAATTGTTATGAACTTTTGTATAAAAATAATTAGTAAAAAGTTTCAGTTAATTAGTGCTTTTAATAGAGAATGAAAGATAAAAGATAGATCTATGCATAATATAGGCGCTCCGTAAGAGCCGGCAAAAGAGAAACAATGAATATTAACGTTGTGCATTTTTACCCACTAATGCCACCTACACCACCACCACCATCACCATCATCATGATTACATCCGAATGACGTCCATTCCTGTCCGCTGGACAAAATCTTTCCCGAAGATGCTCCTTAAAGTGTTGTGCGTCATAAGGAAATAATATGCCATAATTGCCACGCTTGGCATGCTGAATGGTGATCATAGCGGCAAATGTTTTATTCCGGGACGCTGCTATGCGGTATGCTTAAAGTTACTAATGAGAAAAAACCGACCGAGTGCGAGTCGAACTCGTGCAAAAAAATACGTTTACTGTATGCCCCCTTGGACCCCTAAATATTTTCATTTTCTTATTTTTAGTAAATAATTTTGTGTTTATAGCGGTAACAGAAATATATCATTTGTGAAAATGTTGGCTTTCTAGCTATCACTATTTATGAGATAGGTACAGCCTGGTGACAGACAGACGGATGGACGGACAGACAGACAGACAGCGGAGAATTAGTAATCCGTAGGGTCCGTTTTTACCTTTCAGGTGCCCAACCCCCTTGTTGAGGCGTAGTCCCTAACTAAGGTAGCTCGGGTGGTCTACTCCTAAATAAAACTATTTGATTGGACTGTAACTGGTATAATTATAATATCGAGATACAGAGAGAGAGGTGACGTGCGAGTGCGTTGGGGACGTTGAAAGCACTGTCTGGTGGTGCTCCGCCAAGTTAGACCTGAGTCGATCGCGAGCGATAGAATCACTTTGATTGAATCACGATCCAAACACAAGTGATCGGGTCGTGACGTACAAAAAAAGTCGATCATTTGGGTACTTTGGGTCATTGGGTACTTTGTTTCTCTATCACATTATGCATAAAGTACACTTCAGTTTGTTTACAGTTTTATCGATCAAGCTCCCCTGCACCATATCATCTAATTGTAAAATTCATGTTATAGTATACCTATAAAGTTTAAGAATGAAATTATAGTGATAATTAATTTTCATTTCATTTCATGTATTAAAATGAAAAATACCCAGCGACATAATGTGTGGATTGCGGTCTCGAGTCTCGCAACCTTATCAGATGGGTCTCGAATCACGAGAATCATGAGCTACAGTATACGTTTGAGCGAAATCGAGTCGCGACCCAAATGACCCAAACGATCGAGTCATTTAGACTCGATCACCCTGTCAATTGGTCGCGATCGACCCAAATCCCGACGAAGGAGTGATCGACTCAGGTCTACCTACGCCAAGTGAGCTCCCCACTCGCTGGCCCGGTGGTGAAGGTGGCGGGGCTCGCCGCCTGCCCTCTGCGTCGCGCCCCGCACTGCGCCGATGCGCGGGAGTATCGCGCGCGAACATACTCCCCGCCTTGAAGTACTGTAGTCTTCAATGAGGTAGGCATATCAGGATGTATGCCCGGCGGATGTTGTGAGTATTTTTCTTGATGACACCGAGGTCTTGCAATTCTCCCTTTGACTTGAAGCCAGAAAATGTAATCATTAGAGAACCACGTCTATGCTCTGGAATCATTGGAGGCTGGTCATCTTGCGACTGGTGATGTCTGGATGCGCCGTCGCGACCAGAGATCGTCCAATAAGGAATTGAAAAGGAGTCAGTAGGGAAAGATCTGAAGGATCAATGGAAAGTGGAGTTAAGTTGCCTCCACTTGAATTAAGCAAGTAGCCATCTCTTCGAAAGTTAAATTTGGTAGGTTGTTAACAAAACTCGCCTTAAGCTATGTTTTATTGACTTTACCGCTGACTCTCATGAACCACCGAAGTGTTAGGAATTAATGGAAAGTTAATACCTTTATCCAGAAAGCCAGTCGATAGGTTTTAAGAAAGAAGCTGTGTCAGTATGTTGCGTGGCTTATCCCTACGAGCAGTAAAACGACCGAGAGCAGCTAAAGAAGTTTCCTTCCTCAAATCGCAAACCAGCTCGAGGTGAACGGCTTGTGGCACTAGACAAACAAAGACACATAAAAAACATGTGATAAAGTGACAACCCTTACGACTGGTTATCATAGTTGATTGAAGAGTGTTGGATATACCCACAGGATATACCTATGTGTAAATATTTGAGATGCAAAATGTTTCAAGTATGACATTAATTAAATCAAGATTATAATATTTCAAAAATATGTAAAATAATGTAGGTATTGTAATTTAAATATTTAATTTTATGTACTATAATGATTATTTCATATTATGTTGTATTTTATTTTGAAATGAGATTTAGTTTAAGGTCAGCATCAATTAAAAAGAAAGATGCATTAAACATGTTCATTTGATCCGGCCAGCAAAAAAGAAATAATTTAATAAAGACTGACTTTGACCACTACGAGGTTAAGTCACCTGTGACGAACATTAGGTTTGTTCGCGGGACAATAAGTATACGGTATACGTGACACCGCGTATTATTACCAAAATCTTCCCAAATCTCGCACCTGAAATGGCAAACGAAAGACTTTAGGTTTGTAGATGCTGTAGGTAAATACCTAAAATTTTTCTAATCACATATTTGGGTTCGGTATCGATCTAGTAACAACCCCTGGATTTTTTTTTAAATATTTTTAATGTACAGAATTCACACTTCAACAGTTTTATTATAAGTATAGATAAGATAGATTAAGGTTTTTTATAAAAAATATTTGCTACTTGTTTGTAATGAAAAAATAAATAAAATTTATTAACTAGGTTTCTAAATTGTGTATTCCAATAATAATTCGAGCTAAAGCCAAGGAATATCTAAATACGTTAACCGCCTTATTTCTCTATGTTCAAAGTAAAGGCGATACCAACAAAGAAATGTCAAACGCAGTTAGTGGTTGTTAGTATGCAGCAATATGTAATCGGAGGAAGGCTTTGTACGGTTCTGTTTATGTAGCCTGTCATACAAATATTTGTATTAGTTTCTGGTATGGTTGTTATTTATGGTGGATGATGTGTTGATTAAACCAAACGTATCTTCTTCAAATTATTGATTCTATATGGATGAAATTATAGATGTATGTCAACACACTAATAGGCTTCCTCAAATAATATTACAAGGCAGTTTCACCTCTGAATGTGACTATATGAAAAACTAGCTGTTGCTTGCAGCTCCGCTCGCGTGTTGGTCGCTTTTCGCGTAACCTGTGGAAACTTATCAAATTATCCCATGGCATCTTACAGAAACAGAGGGATAAAAATTATCCTATGTGTTAATACAAGTTACCCTCTATATGTGTGTGAAAATCGGTTCAGCATATTAACTGTTATCACATAAAATATTGTTATATTATTATTCATTCTTCGCATCTTGTTTTGATATTGGAGAACTTGAAACTTGAAAGTTTGGCAATTGCAATGATATGAAACGATATAACTAATCAGACATGGCCTTTTGATTTATGCAATCCTTAAAATCGAAAGGTCCTACAGACCATGAAAGAGAACCAAAATAATGTCTTAACCTTGACTAAGAATAAAAAGCTATTGTGTCATGATAGATAACACAGGTTCATTAAAAAGAAATGGTTAAATATATAATAATATGTATATATAGATAATAGTACTTTGGTTACAGCTCATGCTCTGATATTTTATTTTATAATAAGGTGCATTTTCAAAATGTAGTTTTCAAAATGATAAAAGCCATTCGTAAGTCACAAACACATAGATGTGACTTCCAGCTACATCTTTAAATAAATATATTCGTGAAACTTGCAATGTTATACCTCAAAACACCTGACGACGCCATAGACTTACGAATCGATAGAAATGAAATCAACTGATATCACCCATTCCCTCACCACCGTGACGGAATTACAAAAAAGCCCCGTCCCCTGGTGCCGGCTAACCGTCGGCACTCGATCACCGGCAGCGAGCATTATTCAACAGCGAGATAAGTCCAAGACATACCTGCGAGTCGACAGCTCTAAAAAGATATCTCGATGGAACAAGGTATACGCTTGTAGCGTGAAAAGTTACAATTGCTCGTGCGTTACTATCTTCATCATTTTCATTTTTCATAGAGTCAATTTAAAATAAAATGCACTATAGTGGAGGCAGCAGGTGCTAGCTGGACCGAGCTGGTCAAGATCGTAGACATGGCTATGCATTTAGGTGGTCTTTTATCAGTAATGGGTAAGTTGTATAATATTTTCTTAAATGTAATTAGTTTTGTAATTTCATTTATTAGTTTCGTCTAAAAAATTGCTTCCGTCCTAAATGTTATTTGTTAGATTTTAACAATGTCTTAAATATTTTAATTTTAAAGAAAAGCATGTGTTAATGCGAAATAATATAAAACAAATGTCTTAAATGTGATCTTCATCCTCCTACCGTCAACATCATCATTTCAGCCAAAAGACGTTCACAGCTGAACAAAGGCCTCCGCCACAGATTGCTTTAACGAATGGTCCTGGGCCGCCCTCATCCAGCGAATGCCCGCAATCTTCACCAAGTCGTCGGTCCACCTTGTGGGGAGCCTGCCTACGCTTCGTTTTACGGTACGCGGTCGCTGCTCTAGAACTACTCTGCCCCAACGGCCGTCAGTTCTTCGAGCTATGTGCCCTGCCCACTGCCACTTGAGACTCGCTATAAGGTGAGCTATGTCGGTAGCTTTGGTTCTCATGTGAATAAGGCGAATAAGAAGAATAATGTTATTTGTTTAAAATGTAGGTTACAATGATGATGAAATAAATACATGTGGTGACCCTATACATTTTGTCGCGTTTGTTTTGTTACAATTATATTTATTTTTAACCGACTTCAAAAAAAGGAGAAGATTCTCAATTCGTCCGGATCTTTTTTTTTTATGTTTGTTCACTGATATTTTGAAAATGCCTGTATCGATTTGGATAATTTTGGTTTTGTTTGAAAGGGTGTACCTCACAGTTGGTCCCATTGTAACCATGTCAATATGTGACGGTGAAATCCTGGAGAAATCGAAGGAACTCTTCAAATTTGACAATATATTGATACATTAAATATAAATCAGTATACAATTTCAAAAGTGTATGTATGTATGTATCTTCACGCCAGGTCCCTAACGGGGAAGGCAGAGAGTGTAGAGCGCCAGATATCCCGGTTCTGACAAACCTCTCGTGCCTCGTCTACCTTCATCATTCTCTTCATACATGCACGCCGATTCCTAAGACTTTTGACCCCACCATCAGACAGAACTCGACCTATTTGGTCATGGTAGGTCAGTCTTGGTCTTCCTGGGCCTCTGCAACCATCCATTTCAAAAGTGGATCTCCTCATTTCTGATTAGTGCCGTTTAGTGGCATATACTCGTATATTTCTATAATAGGTATTGGCGTATTCACATGAGCATACTATTGCGATAGTACTAAATTCACGAGGTGATAAAGTAAAAAACTATTACCATCAGAAACGGAATACCCTTGTGAAGGAAGTGTCACGGTGTGTAATTTATTACCCGCGTATAGCCTATAAGTTGCGGATTCCTAACAAATATCTGTCGGTAAATCGAGGAACGGCTGTAGGAAGGAGATTGCTGCGAAGCTTTGTATTATACATCACTGTAACTGTATTTATAATTGTCATTAATTTTTTACTCTAGGCTGGTCATAGAATCACAAAAAATTGAAAATTACGTTTGACATTTTTTATAGTTTTTTTTACAATTGTTACACATACATACATTAAACATTACACACTCTTATGTTTAATTTACAGGTGTTAAAATAATCATTACAAATGTTAACATCAATTAACATAATAATATACCACAATCACTTATTCTGTTGACCACTGCTTCCAAAACCGTCTTCGTCAAATTGCAATATTTTTTTTGGGGTATACTGTATAAAAATATAGGTAAGGGGAAGGCAGGAAAACATATTTATAGTCTGGAAAGCCTTAACAAAAGAAAAGTTGGAAAACACTGATCAAAAATCATTTAAAAATCCAAAATTATGGTTAACTACTACTACGATTTAACCGTATATATGACGTAACCGTAATTACAGATATATACCTTTTAATTAATGTATTTTCATTTATAAAACATACAAGTAAATACCGAAAATTTTAATAAAAAATGTAAAGAAAAAAATCTACTTTTCGCAGACACAATAAAAATATCATATAAAACCTAACAACGTAACAAACTAACACGACCTCTTCCACCAGAACACAACAGTCAATTATTACTGCATTGAAACCGCCTTGTAATAAAAGAGCAATTTATATTTATTACGTCCAAGGAAGCACTCGTGAGGAACGAAATGTATTTTCAGAGTGAATGAACACAAGCGAGTGGCATAGAATATAATTAAGATAGCAGAAACAAAACAAAACACTTACTCTGACAGTTTGTTCTTTGTAGTTGAGAAAGGAACAGCTGAATTAACACTTAAAAGTTAGCCAATTGTAAGATTATGAGAAAAATCATTTGAAGAAGTCACCCGCTTTGTGTATTGGGAGCTGAAACTAAAAGTGCTTTAACGAACTTTGTCTCTTTTGTTCTTCGATTAGAGTTGAAATGTGTGCTGTATTCATTCTCTTAATGGTTGAAACTTGCTTTGTAAGGATTTCTAAAGCATTGAAGCCTATAAAGTTAAATTCAAGTGGATATGCTATTTAGGCCTCCCCCGTATTTAGGTATATTAGGTAATGCGGTGGTGTCTACGCCCGCGAGCTCCATCACTGGAGCTCTACCAACAGTAATGTACGCTCGCTTTTATGTATATGATGAGATATGCATGTAAAATCCGGCACAGAGGCATAACACCTTAGACCTCGGGAGTGGTAATGCATCTGCATTTTGACCTTGGTCTTTGTGTGGCTCATGTGAAAATGTCAAATGTAATTTTCGATAGGAACGCGAAACCTGTGCTTAAATATTCTTGTCAATTCGTTTATGTAAGTCCAGGTGCGATATTGGTATAAGTTACTTATTTATGTTGGCACGTTGTATTATTGTCACCAACAAAGAATCCTTTAATCCTATTGCATTGTTAATAACACAATCCAGTTGCAAACTATCCTACGTGAAAAAGGCACGCAAAACAAAAAAAAAGAATCTCACGACCGTATTTTCATAACACGGAATCCTCATTGAATTTAAATCGTATTTGCATTTAAATCTCTGTTTAATACAGTCAACGCCGGGCGTGGTAAGTCTAGCGCGTAATGTAAATCCTCACTGAAATAGGCGACCTGAAAGGGTCACAATGGGGACCAAGCCGTAGGAAGGAAAATTAAAAAATATTTTCGGCGCCCGCTAACGAGTCCTTTTTTTAAAGTTTTGTTTGCGTTCATTGACTTTTTAACTAGTTGTGAAAGTTTTGCCGCAACGGGTTTGCGTTTGGTGCATGCTTCGGCTTGCAAAGTGCGCGCGGGAATGCATTTCGAATGAGAATGTGTTTGCTGGTGTTAGTTTAAAGTCATCTGGAGTTTAGAGTGTTCATATTAATATTTTTAATTTTTTATACATATTTAATGTATTTTTAAATGCATATCTCATCATATACAAGGAAATAAAAAGCGAAAGGTCACAAAAGGACCTTTCACTAAATCTTAAAAACGTCAAGTGCCTTGGACGGAAATTTGACCTTCAAGAGTGTTTTTGGGGTGCGTAGTATGTATGAAACAGATACTAAGATATTGTTATAAATACACAGGCACTATGCTCACGCTTCAAAGTACTTCATAATCGACACGGAGAATATGCCATAATTGCCACGCTTGGCAGGCGGACTGGCGTTCAGTGTTGGTGGTTTTATTGCGGGACACTGCTGCCCATCCTGCGTTGTTGGTTTTACTACCGCCCTATTGGAATGGTTTGATGGAACGCTATTGTTCGGTTGACTGACTGCACTAGTGGAAGTATTATCTATCTTCTAGTAAAAGAAAATTCTTCCGCTACTTCATATGGAGTGATAAATATTATTCTCAGGTTAATACGACAGTGACAAAAGACCAATAACACTCATGCTGAGATCTGTATACTTATAGATAGGCATATAAAACCATTCACAGCGCTCATGTGGCTCACAAACAAACAATAAAAGAGTGTTATCTACATCTCGAATATATATATAGATGTATACCTATGTCTGTCTGTCTGTTTGTTCAAGCATCACATAAAAACTACCGGACCGATTGCAATGAAACTTGGTACGATTATATTTTAACCTTTGGCGCACAACACTGGGTACTTTTTATCCCGAAAAAATGTCTGTTTGTTTGTGTGTTTGTGCACCCTAATTTCAGAAAAGGCTTATTCAATTTGCGGTTTTCACTTATACATTGCGGTAAGTTTCACTTAACATTTAGTGTTTGTTTTATGTGAATCGGTTGAGAAAGAAAAAAGTTATGTCAATTTAAAAAATCATATCGAATATTTTAAAGCTATTCTGTATCTTAGTTCCATATTTTAGGGGGTTTCGTACCTAAAAGGTAAAAACGGACCCTACTAGGAAGCTAACATTTTCATAAATTATGTATTTCTGTTACCGCTATACAAACAAAATTAATTACTAAAAATAAGAAAACGAAAATGATGTCGTGTGGGTCCAAAGGGGAATACAATAAAGGTGTTTTTTTTTGTATATGTTTTTGCTCGATAATAACGGTGGCAACTAGACGCTTAATATTTTCACAGAATTTTCATATCTTATGTTGTTTATTACCTTCCATAATAAATTTATACATACATACATACATACAAATAAATAAAATTGGAGTGTCTGTTTGTAATATTAAAATGACCCCTTTTTACTAAATGCATATGTATGTATACACGGTGCATATACCAAAACCACATTTTTTACAATTTTTGTCTGTCTGTCTGTCTGTCTGTTTGGCGGGGCTAATCTTGGGAACGGCTGGACCGATTTTGATCGGATTTTCACTGGCAGATAGCTGATGTGATAAGGAGTGACTTAGGTTACATTTATCTCCATACAACCAAACATACATACATACCTACATACAAATAAATAGAATTTGAGTGTCTCCGATTTTGACGGGACTTTCACTGGCAGATAGCTGATGTGATAAGGAGTAACTTAGGCTACTTTTATCTCCATACAACCATTCATACATACCTACATACAAATAAATAGAAATTGAGTGTCTCCGATTTTGACAGGACTTTCACTGGCAGATATCTGATGTAATAAGGAGTAACTTACGCTACTTTATACTAGCTGCGCCCACCACTTCGTCCGGGTAGATACTGAACAATCATATTTTTTCTCACATGGACGATGTCGCGGGCACAGCTAGTATATAATATATCTATTGGTATAATATACTCTACAAAAAAATAGCGCCTTCAAAATCCACCTCTTAACAGAAAAAAAAACGAAATAAATTATATTTGAATAGTGTTATAGACGTAATACACGTCCCGGATTTGGTACAGAGCGGACAGCAGATTCTGTATGCTCCGAACCAAATCTGGCCGTGTGTAGAGGAGTCCGGCGGACATAATAATTATTAATTAACAAGTCCAATGTGATCCGCGGGTTTGGTAGGCGGATTCGGTCCGCCTGATCGAATCCAGTCGTGTATTACTACTATAGCAATACACGTTGTATTGCTATTGACGTTGAAATTAATAGGTACATTATTTAGTTATCAATATATTATAGATATAGTGATTAATCAATGTAATTATCAATGTGTGATGAGATTAAAACTAGTTTTCGGATTTATCTCGCGTATATTAAACTAAAATGATTATTTAAAATCGAACCCGTCATTTCGGTCGCTTTTCAGCTTCCGTGGTCTCGGGCAGACTGAGGTGGTAATCGTCTGACAGCAGTTTGAAAAATTATTATGTGCAGCTACCTCCATCTATTTCGCAAACGTCTTGCGTAGCGTTCAGAATTATAGCGGACAAAACAAATCGTTATATTCGGTTTGACCAAACTCGAATACTCGCCACAGAACACAGATCAATTCCAAGAATGGTTCGCAAGGCTATTCAATAGAGAAGATGGTTGGCGATTGTCACCAACTTGGGATCCAATACTCAGTAAAATAAAAGCCCAACCGCAACAGTCTGTAAGACCTCAAGATACAATTAGTAACTTTTGTGTTAATCCTGAACGCTACGCAAGACGTTTGCGAAATAGATGGAGGTAGCTGCACATAATAATTTTTCAAACTGCTGTCAGACGATTACCACCTCAGTCTGCCCGAGTTCGATTTTAAATAATCATTTTAGTTTAATATACGCGAGATAAATCCGAAAACTAGTTTTATTTCAATGAGTGTAGCTCGCGAAAACCTAAGAACATGCTATGATAAGATTGTTTATATAAAAATAGTTTTACTTTAACTTATAATCCTCTTCCATGCACGCCGCTTAGAACTCATATGAGTTCAGGATAATTATCTCAAATTTTCTAATTTCTCATTCTTGCACTTTCGTCCAGAGTCCTGATCGTTTATTATAAACATGGCCAAAGTTTGAACTTGGCGTTCCCATAAAGGCGCGGGCTCACCGCGACGCATGCTGTGCACGGACACGTGGAGCATTTTAGCTGCGCGCATTAATTTGTTTGACAACGTGGGTTTATGTTTACACTGGAGTACAAGAAGACCCACAAATAATGTATAGCGTGGCGTGGCAAGGCTACGCACGTCCCACTGCAATCCAAAGATAGATAAGCGAGCTGTACATAGTCGTGGGCCATATTCGTGTACTTCCAGTGGAAACGTAGACCCACGTTGATAGCGTTGAGCTATGTAATCGCCTATTCGAGCTAGCGATGCATGTATCAATGACTTTATTTCATATGTAGCCTCTTCGTGGATTGCAGTGGACACAACCACATACAATTTCATATAAAGCGAAGCTTAATACACGTCCGTAGCCTTTCCGTGCGTTGCTGTGGGCCCGCGGCTTTTAAGGTGGTAAACTATTGTTGATGTGGCAAGTTAAATTCGTAGTCTCATATGCCATCGAGTATTTAATTATTTCCGACCATAACCATCAAATCATGGTGAATATTTTTAGACAAAAGAAAGAAGAAGAAGAGTGGAAAATCCTCACCAAAAATGGAAATTAGACGTGTTTTTCATTTATCATAGTAAGAATCAATTTACTTGCACATTGTAGGTCTACAATATTAAAAAAACTGGGTTTCTTGTTACTGAAGATTCTAGTTCACTTTAATAACCATGAATTTGAAATTTGCAATGAAAGCAAATGTTCATTTCGTACTAATTTCGCAATAAAAACTGTAAGTATATATTTTTTAAGAAACTGCAATGCGCCATGTTATGACTCTGATATAATCCGAGGAACGGTTATTGCTTTGATAAATCTCTTTTGAAACTATTAGGTTTATTACGTTTGCGGAACTTTGTAGGTATGCAACTATGTTTACTGGGAAACAAGCAATATGACATTAAAGTTTGGATGAATTGGTTGTAAGACACTGAAGTTAGTAGAGAAAACTTTGCACAGTGTATGTTCAAAGTTATGACGACGCTACAGCTTTTTTGATTAAACACGTTCTTTATGTAAAACAGTGGTCATGTGCTTTTTGTTCAGAATATAAATAAAACATAATTATTAATTAGATGTTATTTGGTACTTCTGTCCGCAAAAAATGAGGTGGTTCATAGATTCGTCGAAGTAGAGAGACAAATAATTGGCAAAATACAGTGAGCTTGTTACGGCGCTGTGAGAATAAAAAACCGCCTTCAAAAAAAATCAAAACTGTAAAAAATAAACAAAAACACTAAAAAGCGAAAAATAAACTTAATTAGATAATTTCATTTTTAAGGGAATAAACCCGTACCCTATTAATTATAATAAGACAATTACTTTAATATGGGCTACGTACCTACCTACTCATAGGTTTGAAGTCGGTGCCAAGCCAATAGTGCGGCCCGCGTGTTAGGGTTAGGACTAATGTTGTGTTGTTGCAGTACCTACAACGTTAAGTTATCAAATGCGGCTATTTGAACCGCAGTGAAATAGGCTCTCAATTTTGTTAGGTTTCAGGTAGTAGTAGGTACTGCAACACCACAACATTAGTCCTAACGCGGGGGCCGCACTATTGGCTTGGCACCGACTTCAAACCTATGAGTAGGTAGGTACGTAGCCCATATTATACTTAATAGGTTACGGGTTAATTCCCTTAAAAATGAAATTATCTAATTGAGTTTACTTTTCGCTTTTTAGTGTTTTTTGTTTATTTTTTACAGTTTTGAATTTTTTTGAGGGCGGTTTTTTTTATTTAAAAATAATTTATTTTTTGCTTTTTTGTGGTGGAACTATTATAAGTATTAAGTATAACAGTAAAAGTAGGTTGGTATTTCAACAACGAAGGTACTATCTATAGTCTTTTTATCAGCAATTCTAGAGGTGTATGATAGCGTCTTTTCTGGAACGGCAACGAAACGAAAACTAGCTGTTGAACTCTAATATCGGTTACGAAAACTTTCTAGGTATTCCAGTAGCTGGTTTTTAGGCAGTCAAACAAAAGGCTAATTCAAATAAAATTCTAGTGATAAAATCCGCTATTAAGATAGATAGTTTTGTAATGTTTAAAAAACTCGCTAACCACTACTGTAGTGATAGATTGCTTCAATAGGAACTATGGCTCTTCCTTTATGACGCACAACACTGTTGTGGACATCTTCTGGGAAGGCTTTATCCAGCTGTGGACATCTTTCGGCTGGAGTGATGTTGATGATGGTGATGGTGGTGGTGGTGACGATGTTGATAGAGGTGGTGATGGAGATGGAGATGATGATGGGGTTGATGATAGACATGGTGATGATGGTGATGTTGATGAATGTGATAATGAAAGATGATGATGATCATGACACGCATAATAATATGAACATCTCCTTTATCATCATAACTTTCATCACCATTACCTCAATCAACGTCACTCCCATCATCATCTTTATTATCATCATCATATCCATCATCATCATCAACTCCATCATCATCATCTCCATCATCATCACTTTTATCATCATAACCTCCAACATCATCACCTCCATCATCATCACCTCCATCGTGATCACCACCATCATCATCACGATCATCACCTATAAAAAATGTCGAAATACTTTCAAGTGTGCTATGAAATTTGAGTAATTCCCTCGATTTCTCCATGATCCCATCATCACATCTTGACATGGTGACAATGGGACCGCCTGTGAGGTATATAAACACATGGTACGGAACATTATTACAAATATATCTGAATCATTTCAAGTGTACTATGAAATTTGAGTAGTTCCCTCGATTTCTCCAGGATTCCATCATCACATCTTGACATGGTAACAATGGGACCACCTGTGAGGTATACGGACACATGGCAGGGAACATTATTACAAAAAATATCTAAATACTTTCAAGTATGCTATGAAATTTGAGTAGTTTCCTCGATTTCTCCAGGATCTCATCATCACATCTTGACATGCTAACAATTGGACCACCTGTGAGGTATACCCCTTCAAACAAACAAAAAATGTCCAAATTAGTACAGGTACAGTTATAAACTGTACCTGTACTTATTTGGACATTTTTAACAATCGTGCAACTATTATTACAGTTAAAGTAGGTATTTCAATTACGAAGATACCATATATGGTCTTCATTATCAGTTCCACTTCCACTTCATCAAATTGTGCTTTCCGAAAGCAAACACACGGAACGTTTTCTTCTATTATAAGAAATATGGAAAACGTTTTAAGTATGGTGTGAAATTTGAAGAGTTCCCTCGATTTCTCCAGGATCCTATCATCACATCTTAATATGGTGACAATGGCATTTGAGGTCTACGGCCACAAGGCACGGAAGCTTATTATTATAAAAAATATCGAAAATCTTTCAAGTGTGCTATTAAAATTTGAAGAGTTCCCTCGATTTCTCCAGGATTCCGTCATCACATATTTACATGGTTACAATGGGACCAACTGTGAAATATACCCTTTCAAACAAAAAAAAAAACATTTAAATCGGTGTAGGTGTTTTCAAATTATCGGTGAAAACACGTAAAAAAAAAAAGATCCGGGCGAATTGAGAACCTTCTCCTTTTTTCGAAGTCGGTTAAAAAGTACTTGACAACAGAGAATTGGTGAGGTCAATACTTTTCAGAGGTTTTTTCAGTATATATCTAAACGTAACTTCACGCCTGTAATCCCCGAAGGGGTAGGCAGAGGTAAATGCATGCATTCAAGCATACATGCAAACACCCACGATTCGCCGGTTACGTTTTTGGCCCATGTAACAGGTGGCGAGCCTGTTGTCTCCGGGCACATAACCAAACTTCAAGGTACTGGGAAATTTCCAGAAAATGGAAAAATCCCAATAGAACCAGAGATAATGGACTTTACACCATCATCTCTGATAACCCCCTACCCGGGAATCGAACCCAGGACCTCAGCGTAGTAGTAGTGGCCTGCTACCACTAGGCTACCGAGGCAGTTATATATATAACTGCCTCAATACTTTAATATGCAATAATACAATTATACCTACTGATATGTCTTTATTATGCACGTTTGCTTAGAATCACACTTAAAATAAGACGAGATCATTAATTTAGAATGTACTTTTATTACTAAGTAAAGTTAATGGATAAGTTTTGCCGGCTTTTTGGCTACCTTTTTTTTCTGTAAAAAGTTTTTATTTTGTTTATCAGACTGTGCTAATCAAGTGCCTTGTGTTACAGATGTTATATGCGAAAGCTCTTAAATGGTGTGTAGTTTCAACTATTATTTTTGTATGTATGCATACTACCCTCGATTCTCGAATAATTGGTTTTTGTGTTTGGTTAAAATAAAATTAACGTGAATATGAATATGTACATTTTTCTATAATAGTCATTTCAGTAACTTCTTAACTATGAATATAACTTTACAATGTTATATTATGTGAATTTAAAATGATTATGTGCTGTCGAAGGGGTTTCTGGTCATCCAAAACATTGTAAATTGGACTTTAACTCCATACAAATAAGTCACTTATGTGACGGACCGGATATTTCTTCGATAGAACTTATTCTATCACTGGTAGGTACCTATTGTAACAGTAAAAATAAATCTAACGAAAGAATTGTAAATTAGAAGAGCGGAGCCCCCTGGCACAGGCATTTTACAATGCTTAAAAGGGGACTCCAGCCTATTTGTGTCATAAAACATTTTGATATAGAAATGAAGATTATTATTTATTTATTTATTTATGTATGTATGTATCTTCACGCCAGGTTGAAAGTAGGCAGAGAGTGTAGAGCGCCAGATATCCTGGTCCTGACATACCTCTCCTGCCTCATCTACCATCATCATTTTCTATTATTTTTGTATGTAGATATATTATCACTGTCTGCTTTCCGAAAATAATAAAATAAATTTTACTGATCCACTTTACTGGCGGTAGAGTTCCAGCGTTGGCACCGCCGCATTACCTAATCTATCTGCCGCCAAATGGTAGTGTTCAGCACTATCATGAGCTGAACCGGTTAGAGGGTAATGTATGACCCTGTAATAACAATCACAGAGACATAACAACTTAAATATCTCAGGGGTGGCAACGCATCTTCATTTTGACCTCTGGTTTTTGTGTAGATGTCTATAGGCTACAGTCATCGCTTAACACCAATGTGAGCTGCATGCATGTTTTCCACATTCCTTATAAAAAATACCTAAAAAAAAGAAAAAAATATATCTTTCCATAATTGTATAAATAAAAAAAATCCAGCACAGAGGCATATCACCTAAGGTCTCAGGAGTGGTAACGCATCTGCATTTCGACCTTGGTCTTCGTGTCAGTGTCTATAGGCTGCAGTCATCACTTTACATCAACGTGAACTGCATGCTTAATTGCCACTTCCATTACATAAAAAAAAATCACTCTGCTATTATCTATACATAATTACAAAACAAATTTTAATCATCCTTTATAACTCTTACTTATGTACTTATGTTAATTTATATCTCTCAAACTGAAATATATTTATCAGCTACAAGATCACAACATAAAACGTTTACAGCACCGTAACCTAAATCCACAGCTTATCCGAAACGCGGCTTTATGTGAATCCATTGAAAAGCCATCCAAATGTTCCTCAAGCCATAGTTCTGTCTTGTGTGACAATGGGAAACGTTATTTGCGGTACTGCAACGTGGTTTGCGGCTAACTCGTCCACAAATCAGAGTCTATTGTTATGTGTTAACTCGCATCTGGCGCCGTTTGTTTCACATTGAAATATGCAAGTGCAATGACTGTTCATTGTGCATTCACTGTATAATAATGGCAACCCATTATACGTCCCACTGCTGGGCACGAGTCTCTCCCCTTTTTTGGGGGGAGGTCTGGAGCTGACTTCACCATACTGCTCCAATGCGGATTGGTGAAGTTGGGTGGGTTAGTGACCAACCCGCTGTGGCATTCACTGTAATGTTTAGTACTTGTGGTAGTTATCTTTAGTGGTCAATGTTTTTAAAAAGTATACAATTGGCACTGGTGGTTGAGTTCCAGTGTAGAGACTCAAGGGCGTAGGCACCACCGCATTACCTTATCTATCTGACACCAAATGGTAGTGTTCAGCACTATCGTGTTCTGGTTAGATGGTAATGTATGGCCCGGTAATAACTTTTAACTAAGGTCTCAGGGGTGGCAACGTATCTGCATTTTGACCTCTGGTCTTTGTGTGGGTGTTAATAGGCTGCAGTTATCACTTAACATCAATGTGAACCGCATGCTTGTTTGCCACCTTCAGCGTATTAAAAAAAGATATTGCTCATAAGTTCAATGTTTTGCACTCGATTGACTCAAGTTATAGCTATTAAAACGAATCACCGGTTTATTCATGCAACTTGAAACATATTTCGCTTTCTGTACGATAACCACCTATATTTAGCGAACAGAGAAAAACAACAGCCAAAACCGATATTGCGAGCTATTTTGTATAACAAATAAATTAACCAATACCCAAAGCACAATGTGGTAAAATATCAAATATCCAATTCAATACGAAAATTCTTTGCTATCGCAATGTAATATAATGTTATAATAAAACGTCGAATTTTATCCAAACGGTCGACGGCGACCGAAATATATCGTTTATTTTCATAGTTGCTATCGCCCTAAACCAATAATGACTGAATAAAGGTCACACAACGGCCCTACAAAGAGTTATTGCTATGGTGACTATTGCTAATGGGGATTTATTGACTATGAAATCTTTTATAACTGTATGTTTGATGTTGTGGTTAAGGTGTTTGATTTGAGCTTGGTTTTTTGAATGGAAACATAAAGAAAATATGTTTTGTGTAAAATTTCTTTTAAAATTTGCGATTTTTAGTAGAGGATTATCTATTGGATTGACTAATAGTATGGTTGCATTAGATTTGAGCCCGTCGTTTTATTAGGTACAAGCTAAAATTATAGGTAATAGTGCTGAACTCTACAATTTATCGGCAAGTATATTAGGTAATCCGGTGGTGCCTACGCCAGTGAGCTCCGTCACTGGAGTTCCACCACCAGTAATTTCTTGTCATATTTTTTTCGCAAAATGCATGCTAATGTATTTAGAAATTAAAGAAAAATGGAAAAAAATATTTGACTTCGGCCAGGAATCGGACCATGAATGTATCGAAGACCACATCCGAGCGCCGAATTTCACGATTCTTCTAACATCACCCAAATATCCCTTCAAAACCTGGAATATAGATCGTTGCGTGCGGGGTCATCCCGCGGACTAGATAAACGGTAGGTAGTACTCGGCGCGGGATAAAAGGTTTTTTGTAATAAATATTGTAGGCATAAATAATATAAGTTGAATTTTATGAAGTTCTAGTTTTAGCAGCGCGTACAATACAGTTTGAATTTAAAAGAAGATTTAAAATAATTTACTTTGTGTTTAAAACACTATTCGTCATGGTTACTCGTATAAATAATTTTAAAAGGGTGAAATTTAAAAAGGAGGAAAGTTGGTAATTAAGATATGTAGGCTACCCTTTACAAAATTGGTTTGGGTATTTATTTACCTTTTACGAATATCTCGTAAAAAAAACACTTCCAGCGTTACGATTGGGCTTACTTTTAGGTATGTACCTCAATGTGCACATAAAATACAAACATATTAAATTTTATATTTGTACAAACACACACTTGCATTGCGTAGCTGTAATAATTTACCAAAAACATTTTTACACATTAAACATAAAATACTCTTCTTCTTAACACAGACTATAGTAATAAATAACTGTACATTTGCTCTTGAATATGAACATAATCTAAAAACGTACTTCAAATGTTAATTTCAAAAAAAAAAAAATTAAATTACAAAATTTTGATCCCTTGAGGCTAAGTTGTTCTCAGGGGATCTAGATTAGGTGATAAAAATAACGGGCCCATACATTATCTCTAACCGCTACACGATAGTGTTGAACACTACAATTTGGCGGCAGATAGATTAGGTAATGCAGTGCTGATATGTTCTTAGGTTTTCGCGAGCTACACTCATTGAAATAAAACTATTTTTACGGATTTATCTCGCATATACGCGAGATAAATCCGTAAAAATAGTTTTATTTCAATAATGCAGTGCTGTCTACGCCCTACGAGTTCTGACACTGGATTCCTACCACCACTGTTATTACCAATTTAAAAAATAAAGTGATTGTTTCAATAATTTGATTGCCTTATTTCGTTCCCAGGACGACAAAAAACTTTCATCGCACATAAAATATTAACCCTTTTTCCAGTCATCGTAAGTTCGTTTATTATGATATTACAAACTCTGAAATATCAAACAAAATGGAACTGTACAAAGTTAGGTCGTATGTCAGCGTCGGTAGAAACCACTAGTCACATTACATTAGGAACTACATGCCATAGAAGTTCTAATTGGAATTTATGTTAAAACATAAAATAATGTTTTTGTTTCTAGCCAAGGTCGTGTTGTTTGTCTTTTAGGCTCGCTGTTGGCAAGTTCATTATTTGTTTTAAGACCGTTTATGTTACTAAAGGGCCCTTCACAATACTTGAAGCAATAAGCTCTAATAATTAAGGGTATTAATATTATTTATGGATGGTTGCAGAGGCCCAGGAAGACCAAGGCTGACCTACCATGACCAAATAGGTCGAGTTCTGTCTGATGGTGGTGTCAAAAGTCTTAGGAATCGGCGTGCATGTATGAAGAGAATGATGAAAGTAGACGAGGCACGAGAGGTTTGTCAGAACCGGGATGTCTGGCGCTCTACACTCTCTGCCTACCCCGTTAGGGACCTGGCGTGAAGATACATACATACATACATAATATTATTTATTTTGTGAATGCAGATTATTTACTATAGTAAACATAACCTCTCCGTAAAATTCAAATTGAAACGACACAGAGCGCGGTATGTGAAAACGGGGCAATGCAGATTGACTAGAAATAAAGTTATAAAAACAATATAGCTTCTATTACAACCACAATATAGAGTTTTGGCGGGAACCTTGAAAGAGGCGTGTGGTGCTCTTACTTTATTTCATTTTCTTGGTGTATTTTTGAATTATATCAAATAAAGTTGGTAGCATTTTGTCTGATATAGGCTTATTAAAGTGCTCGTGTTTAGTGTAATAGAATAACAGTGCAAAAACACGTCCTTTCGGGTTGCCTTCAAAACTTCATTGTTAATGTTCGGGTAAAGTAGCCATCGCTTTACTCGATTTACTGACTGTGACGCTGACTGACAAACTGATAAATTGACTGACTGACTCTGACTTTTACGCTGCTTATTACGAATACGAAATAACGTTTTACCTGACACTGGCAATATGCGTAATAGCGATGCCATAACACTAAAAAAAAAACATAACATGTCCTAATTTACAATATAATATAATAATAATACAAGAAATAATGCACATCGACCTCAGGAAAAGACATCGGCTTATTTCGGATCTGTAGAGCGTTATTTCTTTCGCACCCTACCTATTTGACGTTTGTCGACCATTTTGATCAAGTTTTGACCACCGGGCTACGGATGCTTACGTAGGCAGTGTGCAGCAGAGATAACGCTATATGAAGCCGAAACTAGCCGACTGTCACTTTCATAGGCTCGATGTGCATTATTTCTTGATGAGCACTGTACGTGTAAATGACAGATCAATCAATAGATTGACGTGTCGGTCATCTGCCGCACCGCTAGCTCTATGTACGCTCCTTCTAATAGGTTAGGAATAGTTAGGATCCCGCTGCAGATTTATTTTGTTTATCAAGCATGCAAAACTAATTTTAAGCATGTTTATGATCTCACGTAACGTTACTTCACGCCTGTAATCCCCGAAGGGGTAGGCAGAGGTAAATGCATGCATTCAATCATACATGCAAACTTAGGGTAAAAAATTAGGTTTGCAGCGTATCCGATGAACGAAATAATTCTGTAGCGGGATCCTGCCATTTTTTATAGTTAAAACAGTCCCACTACTGGACAAAAGTCCCTTATTTTCCTGCACCTAGCGCTATATATAACAAATATCTGTGTTATATAAAATAAAATATCTAGGTATATAGATCATACAACCATTTGTCCCGGTGCGGGAATTGTACTCGCGACCCTCAAATCAAGCGGTCGTCACACACCGCTTTAATAATCGGGTCGTTAAAAAGATTTTTACCATCGCGAAATGTTAAGTGTTTAGAAATATATGGTTCCGGTTGTTAATGTTATAGTGAAAAAACAATTTAGGCCTTAGGGTTGACAACGATTCTTCATTTTTTCCTCCAGTTTTTATGTCAATAGTCTATATTCACAAACTATCTATGGACCGAGGAGATCGCTTCCAATCTACGCCAGCCGCGGGGCTATGCGCTCTTCTGTTACCATCATTATAAGATATACAATCTATATATTTAATAGCATTAACGCCTAGCAACTAAATCACCATTTAATTTTAATATCACAATACTGAATTGAAAAAGATCCCTTACAGAATAATATCTTATCCTTAAGAAACAAGTGAATTGTAATTGATACATTAACTCGTTCACTATACATTATTTGTCACCAAGAGTGTCTATAAACCAATTAGTGTTTGAAAGACACATCCTTTATACAGTGATAAACGACTTCTCGAAGAGTTGTTGAACTTATAGTAGATGTTGAGATGGTTTTCCTAGACGCACGAACATTCATCAATCATGTTTAGTATCTCGGAGCGGCGATAGATAAGAAAAAATATATACTGATGGCAAATTGCTGATCATAGATAAGGAGAAAGGAATCACTTGGAGCACTGCTTTTGCCAGTGGTAGAATATCAATGGCGAAGTTTGGTGGATCAGGTTTTATCGGATTATTTAAAACTGTTCCCCAATTTCTAACCTGCGTTGTAAAATTGTTTATTTATTAATTTATTCTTTATTGTTACAATAAAAGGAACGAATAATGCAACAAATGGAGGACTTAATGATTAAAGCTTCTCTAGCAGTCAACCATTGGTAGTGTAAAAAAAATAGTAGGCGGTGTAGCGAACAAAGAAAACATTTGATAAATAACTTATATAATAGATGATTGATTCGCGTAAAATCGCTTTTATTTATTTATTTTTAATGTACGCGAAAAGGTTCGTCAGATGGGCCTTTTCATGGCTTCATCAACAAATTACATTCTCCGAGCATAGACACGGTCACTGTAAGCATCACCACAACTCTGCACCGAGAAATCATAATAGATTATGATATTTAGCCTGGATTATGTAGCCTTCCTTAATAAATAGACAATTCAACACAATACATATTTTTTAATCAAAGCTGTAGTTGCTTAAAAATAAATATGAAGCAGTGTGTTAAAATTATAACTATAAATACAGATATAAGAGCACAGGATATTTGTGTAATAGTAAAAACAACTGCTTTGAAGAATCTTCGAGAGCAGTGAGAGATCGATATTAAAATCTGTTGTACATAGATTTAATCAAATTTTATTATACATAAAAGATGTTATAAGTTACCGAACTCAAGCTAAAATGGAATTTATCTACGCAACAGTAATAATGATCAGAAATGAAATGTATTGGCTGGAAATAGAAGCAATAAAATAAGAAAATATGAAATCAAACTGTAAGTCATATAGTGAACAATGTCCGAACGAAACTCGAGGCGATATTAATTTCAACTCGGACGATGGAGGGCAATTAAAACTTCGAGACAGAAATGTGGATCGCGAAAGAAACTTAACGTTCTTGATTCTTTCCCATTTAATTTCATTTTTGAATCTATAGCGCTGATTTAGACTGGTCTTGCTGTATTAACTTTTAAAATTTTCTGACTTAATAACATTTTATGTTTTTTTTTCTATATCGAAAGATATCTCATTTCACTTAATATGCGGCAGCATGTTTAGTGAATTTATGAAAATTGGCAGACCGATAAATTTCATCTTAAAATTTAAAATACATTAAAAAATTCTTCGTAAAAGATAAAAACAATTTAACAGACACAGAAGCTGAGCCAAAGTGTAATATTACTTCACAAGAGTATTAATAATCAGAAAGGGAATTAATTGATACAAAACTATAAAGCAAGAAAATATGAAATTAAACAACTGTAAGTCATATAGTGAACAATGTCCGAATGAAACTAGGCGATATTAATTTCAACTCGGACGATGGAGGGCAATTAAAACTTCGAGACAGAAACGTCAATCGCGAAAGAAACTTAACGTTCTTGATTCTTTGCCATTTAATTTCATTTTTGAATCTATTACGCTGACTAAGTCTGGTCTAGGCGTATTGATTTTTATTATTTTCATAGTGAATGAATTCTATTTGTTTGATTCTTTGTCTCTCTTTATTTTGATTACTATACGGAAATTGGTTTGGTAATTTTTTTTAAAGATGCAAGTTTCTGTTGTGACTTTTTTCTTTAGATTCAATCGAATTTTAGCATAAGATACCTTAAAGATAATCTCAAAATAAAATAACGTTTTCGCAGGTTTTTGCGAGCTTCATACATTTTAGATATTAAATTTGCGGATTTTCTCGCGTGTACAACACTCCCAAACTTCTTCTTATACCCGACCACCCCCAAGTCTGCCCGTGATTACGGTAGCTGGAAAGCGACCGAAACGTCGGGGATAAGAAAAAGTTTGGGAGTGTAGTACACGCGAGAAAATCCGTAAATTTAATTTCAAAATAAAAATTTAACTGTCCTCTTTTAATTGAATGTGAAACGAGTTTGTCCAAAAAGTCACGTGGAAAGACCCTTTTAATTAACGAAAATGAAAATCCTGCCAAGGAAAGGCATGAGGGAAAAATCATACACAAGACGGGAGAACATCTATGATCGAGCAATAGCTGGTCAACAGGTCAACAGTGTGCTTATTTGCCACTTAATGAAATTAAAAAATAAATACATTATGTAAAAAAACTCGCTTTATTAACGAGAATGAAAATCCCATGACAAAAACGCCAGATGGGAAAATCGCGGATGGGTCAACTATATCAAACAGATGATCGATTAATAGCTGGTCCAAGTTGTCTACAAATTGCTCAATAAAGAGAAGATTGATCAGCTTTGGAGAAAGCATTTACGATAATATCATTTAATTTAATATACGACAATTGACCTGAATTCCACTTCTAAAAGTTCAGTTTTGTAGAAAATTTGGATATGTAGAGCTGTTTAACGTTGTCTTGTTTAATGCGAGTGATTTTCACTTCTTTTGTGGAATGGTTGAATTTGGAAGCTTTTGATAAAAAAAAAAATGGGCAGCCAAACAATTGCGATCAAACCATATGAACATTGCGGTAGTAGGTAAGTATAGTAACGCAAGATGGGCAGCAGCATCCTATGATAAAATTACCGCCTTTTCGACCACCAATCCGCATGACAAGTGTCGAGATTATGGAATATCCCCCAAGATCTTTGGGTTAGGCTTTTGTCCAGTAGTGGACGATTTTTGGATTGATTGATGGTGTAGATATAGGTCTAAGTAGGTGTAATCTAGAGATTTTTTTCTTGTCTCATGAAGGCTTATTGTAAGTCAATACACACGTGACGTAAAAATACTATTGTAGATTGGTCACCAACTACGTACCACAACCTATTTTCTATTACATACAAATCGATGAAAATATGTAAAAAGTAAAATGATACGAATAAGCAACATACAATAGATTTCCAAATGCCAAATACTAGCTCAAAGAGTCTTCACCGTTTAAAAACAATTTCCTTCCAATCCGTAATTGAGATTAAGCCACAAATCCAATAGTAATCAAACATCATTAAAGCAAAGCACCTACATAGTAATTGTAGTATTGGATTAGGAGAGATTAGTGTACGTCCAGCGGACGATGAAGATGCATGGCGCGGAATCGACAGGTGGCTAGTGTTGTGACATGATTGATGCCGCTTGTACCGTGTTCACGACTAACTGATCTCATAGATTATTGTCGCAGAGATGACAGAAGATGAAAATTTGAAGATATTTTTAGATACAGTTGCTAGTCCATCAGTATGATTCGATAAAACTCGTCAGTTTAAATACGATTTTAGTGTATAAATTATTAATTAATTTAGTAACTACAACGGCAAGTTTTGTTTTTAGCGTAATATGTCTTATGAATTGAAAGTACAACTACTTCGTTCATCTTGCTATCTTCCTCTATTATGAAGAAGCCAAGAAAAGTATTTTTAAAGTAAATGTAGTACTAGATTAGGAGATATTTTTTTATGTAATGGAAGTGGTAAAATAGCATGCAGTTCACATTGATGTTAAGTGATGATTGCAGCCTATAGACACAAAGACAAAGACCAAGGTTAAAATGCAGATGCGTTACCACTTCTGAGCCCTAAGTTGTTATGCCTCTGTGTCGGAAATTACAGAGCCGTACATAACCACCTGACCAAAACACGATAGTGCTGAACACTACCATTTAGGGGCAAGTATATTAAGGTAATGCGGTGGTGCCTACACCCGCAAGTTCCGTCACTAGAGCTCTACCACCAGTAATTACTAATTCGATATTATTACACGGCGCGTCCAGTGAAAGATGAGATGCATGGCGCGAAATAGACCAGTGGCTAGTGTTTACCGTCCTGACGACTAACTGATCCCATAGATTATCGCCACATTGATGACTGAAAACTAAATGTTGTCACGTCGTTTTGAAAAACTTCACAGCATAGGCCCAAATGTAATTATTAACCATGATTCATTTCAAATCAGTGTCAGTTCTGCATTACACTATCTTTCGAATTCCTTGTAAACAGGCCGTGGTCTGTACCAATTGTAGATTAGTCTAAACTGGACAAAGGACATTGTAGTTATTTGAGACCTATCGAACAGTAAGCCCCTTTGTTTGCTTTCATTGTGTTATTCTCAGGATAAGCAGACAAGACAATAAATATTGTGTGAATAAACATACAAATCTTAACGTAACCTTGAATGACGTTATTTTTGAGGAATTTATAAAAAATATAAATGATGTCCCAATGCGAGCTAAACTCGCAAGCTAATGGTTCCATATTACCGTGAAATATTAAAAATATGTATATATTGGAGCAAAATCAAAACAACCGTGTAAATATTTTACTTTTACACAGCTGTAGTTATACTACAATCATATTTTCTAAAATGCTGTCATTCGGTTTACCTGTTTTAACTTGAAAAATCATATATAAACGTTACTTTGAGTCATTATATTTGCTAAAAATTTTAAGAAAAATTGACAAAAGGCCAATTTAGAGTCTCCTGAACCTAACCTACGTTTAAAAAGAAAAATCTGTACATAATTACAAAACAAAGACCCTAATAATAAGACTAGACCTCGACCAAATAGCTTTGCATCTAACTTGAAGGAGCCGCTCTTGAAAAATGCCTGCTTTATAATAGGTATTAGCTTAAAGACGCATTTTATTGAAACTGTTACGTTTAGTGAATTTAAAGGAGCCATTTGCTCTAAGGATCCATTTCGAAGGACAGGCAGGTAGCCGCTAACGCTTACAATACCTTAAGAGGCATATTAAGTGTCTTATTACGTACAAAATTTAGTTTTACGTTTTAATGAAATTCTATTTCGCATTGACTCCTTCATCACGATAAATAGCTAGAATTTCACAACGCAAAAAACTACATTTAACGTCTTTTGTCAGAGCTTGAGGGGGAGGCACCAACGCTAACTATCCTAACTAATCTACCACTGATAGTGTTCTCCTTAATAAGTGGTCGAAATTTACATTTTGACCTTCAGGAGTAGATCTTGCAATAATAATTCACCTACCATTTTTTATGTACTATTTTTGGGTGGTAAAACTCCAGTGATGTAGTTACCACCGCATTACGTAATCTACTTGCCACCAAATTGTAGTATCGTTAATGTATAGCCCTGCAATTTTCGGCATAGATAATGGCAATTAATCCAAATTGAAACCTCCAGTCTCATGTAAATGTTTATAGGCTACAGTTTTACTTACCATCAATTTAAACTGTATGCTTGTTTTCCACTTCATGACATAAAAAAATGAATTGTTTAATAGTACAAAGACATAGTGAAAAAATGTGATTTAAAAATATCAAAATTTAAGAAATCGACTTAGAAAAAATTATGTAATGTTTCATCACAGACAGATGAAAAATCAAACAAGGCAAAATATTTTTCTTTTGCACCTTTTGTATAACAATTTACAATTGAGCTGTGTAATATTCATGTTAAAACTTCGAAACTGATATTTACTTACTACTTAATTAAATAACTTGTAAATGTAAACAAAATCAGTTGGAAAGGCCTTGAGGTTGAAGTTTTACGATCAAAGAGAATATTGTTTCCATTTGGGTTGTATTTTGTAATAATTGCTCTTAAAATCTGTTTATTAACTTTTGTTTGTACTTTATAAGAAGGGTGCTATTGTGCTACAAATTTAATAAAATCCAGTCCAAGAAATGCTTATCTTCTAACTTGGTGCTAAATTTGCATAGTTTATATTAAATTTGTGGTCTCAATAGAAATATGATTCAGAAAGATTAAAATAAAGTAAAATAGCTCGAGTTCAATGTATAAAAACATAGTTTTTCTTATTTTATGGAAGTGGAAAACAAGCATGCAGTTCACATTGATGTTAAGTTATAACTGCTTACACCCACACAAAGACCAAGATCAAAATGTAGATGCGTTGTCACTCCTGAGCCCTCTGTGATAGTTGTTTCGGGGCCATGCAATATCATCTTACCGGAACACGATAGTACTGAACACTACCATTTGTGGCAGATAGATGAAGTAATGCGGTGGAGCCGACGCTCTCAAACTCCTGCGCTGGAGCTCTACCTGTTATTTTATTATCTTCTTTATGTTTTCTTCTATTTCTGTGATATCAGGTATAACAATCAGTGTTAATATAAGAGATTAGTAGTAGAGGTAGTTAAAAAAATGGACATATCAAAACATTCTTAAAACTTATTTTTATTATATAACTAGCACTCGGCAAACTTCGTAATCCTCACAATGAAATAATGTGTCAAAGGTTTGATAGACTATTTACATGGAAAAATGAAATTGTGGTTTTTACTAATTCCCTTTAATTTCTTAATATTTTTTTACCTTTTAAACCTTTCCTGGACTTCCAAAAATCATTCAAAACAAAAATTGGCCAAATCGGTCTAGCCGTTCTTGAATTTTAGTGTGACTAACGAACAGCAATTTATTTTTATATATATAAATTAATAAACCGAATAAACAATAGAGTTTACAATACGTTTCGGAATAAGTCGCCCAATGATGTTACCATAACTCATTTTAAGCTGTACTTAAGCCAATATAATTTTGACCCTTGACAATTACAAAGCTAACATGTAAATTGTTGCTATGCGAATTACTAAACCCAAGGTTTCCCTACAGAGTTTCCCTTATTATCTTTGCATATTAAAGTACGATATACAACTCAAGTGAATATCCTTTGAAATTCTTTGAGAGAGATATAAATTACGTCGTTGTAAGAAAAAGACGGCTGAAAGCGACCAAGATCCCGCTTCAGGATGTACAAGAATAGAAAAATATTTTTTATTGTTCATGAAAATCTACTGTTTGTTATGTCACAAGTAATCTAGCTGAAAACTAGTTTTGAGACAGGTGAGGCAAACTAATTTAGAAATCGGCGTTATTATTGTTGGTATAATCCAATAGGTTAGGATCCCACTACATAATCATTTCGTTCATCCAGATATGCTGCAAACTTAATTTTACGTATATTTGTAATCTAGAGAATACTAGGTGGCCATATTTAATGCGTCATAGATATATATTTTAATGTAATGAAGGTGGCAAACAAGTATGAATGATTTAAAGTGATTACTGCAGCCTAGACACCGACACAAAGACCGGAGCTAAAAATCCAAATGCGTTGCCACTCCGGAGACCTTACTTTTTTGTGTCTCTGTGATAGCTAAATATTGGAAAACGGTATACGTATTGCGTAAATTAAACTATATACGCAGAATCTTTGTCAAAATCGTTGAAAAAAAGATTAGTCATATTCCAAAAATTTAAATACTGCAACCTCAACAATAAACCACCGTCCACCCTACGGAACCACAATAAAAACCCACACTAAGGTCCGAACGTTAAACTCAAAACAATTGTTGGCAGTTAACTAACAAGAATCACAAAATTAAATGTTTACATTTCCCTACATCCCACATTATGATTTTACAACGGCAACACTGCTCCATCAAAAGCGACGGCCGCTTTAATAATTTAGCAGTCCCACGGAAGTGGAATATATGAAATACACGTGGGTGTCGTCGGTACATTGTTACAGCCGGTCCTACGGCACGTAAATACCTTGGAAATGAAGCTCGCTCCCATAAAAGGATAGGAGATTTTAAAATGCTCGTACATTTTGGCGTGTATATTGGTGATTTGTCAAAGGCTGCGGTTGTAATTATTTTAAGTTGAAATATCGGTAGCATGTGCGCAAAAAAGAAATAAGTATTACTGGTGGTAGAGCTCCCGCATTACCTAATATACTTGCCGCTAAATTGTAGTGTTCAGCACTATCGTGTTCCGGTCAGGTGGTAATGTATGGCTTTGTAATTTCCGGCACAGAGGCATAACACCTTAGGTCTCAGGAGTGGTAACGCATCGGCATTTTGACCTCGGTCTTTGTGTGGGTGTCTATAGGCTGCAGTCATCACCTAACATCAATGGGAACTGCATGCTTGTTTGCCACTTCCATTACATTAAAAAAAGTTGGATATAAATTTGTAGCAGACGTAGTGGACGTAGCGTGCGTAGCGTTTGAAATTCAAAGTGTTCACTAAAAAAAAGGCTAAAACATATTGGGACACACCTTACGTGGTAGGCAGAGAGAATGGAGCGTTTTAAAATAGATGATGTAGATTTTTATATATTGCTTTTAAACATGTTTGTTTACATACATGTTCAATTATGGTATCCTCTCATGTTTACAAAATTTTGTTAACATGTAATAATAATAAATAATAATGGCAATCCATTATAGGTCCCACTGCTGGGCACGAGTTTCTCCCCTTTTTGGGGGTAGGCCTGGAGCTTACTCCACCACGCTGCTCCAATGCGGATTGGTGGAGGTGGGTGGGTTAGTGGCCAACCCGCTGTCGGATGTTTTTCAAACCGCCCATGAATGAGGCCTTCGACAAGGTTTAACGACTGCTATCTATTGATAGCAACCGGGACCGACGGCTTAACGTGCCCTCCGAAGTACGGAAACGCGCATTTAATTTGCCACTAGCGGTCACCCAACACACTACCCGACCGCGCCCGTAGTGCTTAACCGAGTAAATCGCTTACGATCCACACCAGCCGCTGGGCCATGCGCGCTTCATACCAAATTGTTAACATGTATTTCCTGTATATTACTTTTTAGTAAGGTTACTTGGACCAGACATCAACCAATGTTCAACACTGCCGTAAGAACGGTTGAATCGTAAAATACCACGGAATCACGCAATTTTCTTCAAACACAAGGATTTATGTCAACTTTGGCGGTACAATGGAAAAGTACATGAATCATTTGTTCCAACAATCTGACAATTGTAACTTTAGTATGCGAATCTCGGGAAAATTTCATCAAGTTCGCTTATTTGATCGTGCACAATGACCTTATAAAGGGCTTTTCCCTCGAATTGTGTATTATCCAGGGTAATAAAAGGGTAGCTTTGTGTTACCCATCACAGCGTTACGCCGAAGACGTCATTATTCGTATTTACGTGTTTTATTATGCGAATGTATTGCAAATGTTTAATTTGGTTCTGTCATTACTTTTTTCAGTTTGTGATGTTGATTTGAGGGACAAAGACAGCGACAGATTTACGAACAGAAAAACAGACACACGAAGACAGTGGCCATGTTAAAGCAGTCTTATTTTACATACATGTATGAGAACAATGTGAGATAAATATAAAGCTATATATAATGATGGTAAAGGTTGCGGGAAATTGATGGATGAGAGCGGCCCAGGACCGTTCGTTGTGTCAATTTTTAGCGGGGAATATAAAAGCACATACATGATGATTTTTTTTCAATTATTTTCTTGAGCTTAGTAATAATAAACAATAATGGTACCCATTATACGTCCCACTGCTTTGCACGAGTCTCTCCCCCTTTTTTGGGGGGAGGCCTGGAGCTTACTCCACCACGCTGCTCCAATGCGGATTGGTGGAGGTGGGTGGGTTAGTGGCCAACCCGCTGTCGGGTGTTTTCAAACCTCCCATAAGGCCTCCAACAAGGTTAAACGACTGCTATCTATCGATAGCAACCGGGACCGACGGCTTAACGCGCCCTCCGAAGCACGGAAGCGCGCATTTAATTTTCCACCAGCGGTCACCCATCACACTACCCGACCGCGCCCGTAGAGCTTAACCGAGTAGATCGCTTATGATCTACACCAGCCGCCGGGCCATGCGCGCTTCGTATGTATGACTGATTTCTGTGAGGCAACTTCAAAGGAACCACCATTAAAATAAATATAAAATCACATTGACTAAATGTCATTTAACCCAATGCAAAAAGCCCATCAGATTTTTCTTTACCCAATATCGGTGGCTGCAAAAGAGGTACTCGTATATTTATAACGTGAGCATTCCAAACACACATTTTATTCATACTAAACGATTTCGCTGGATTCTCAAATTACAGGCTTAATACGAAGCGTTTATTTGGAATATAATTTAAAAGTCGGCGCTGTGATTTATTTCGTCGCCGAAACGAATTTTATTTCTTGCGAAAATCTGAATAAATTTTGAATCAAGTTTGGGGTTTTCTCTTAAGATTTTTTTTCGGAAAACTCATCTTCGGTATGCCGTTATGGCTTTCGTTTTATTAGCTTTGTTACATTAAATGGGATCAAAGGAGCGCAACGTGATTTAAAAAGATTCCAACCGCATTGTAAAGGTTTATTTAAAAAGGCTAATGTTTCCGATACAAGTTGCTTTTAAAGGAAATATAATACAGAGTTTTATTTTGTTATAATGCGTTTGCAGTAATATAACAAAAGCTTTTAATTATTAAGAGCTTATATAAATATAGGCGATCTTAAATATATTTATTTAAAATACATTTCATATTTATTATAAAACACTAGCTGTTACCCGCGGCTTCGTCCGTGTGGATGTCGTTTCATAAATAACTATGTAGCCTATGTTTTTTTCTCAAAGTCAGCTCTATGTCTGTACCAAATTTCATTAAAATCGGTTCAGTCGTTTGGACGTGAAAAGGTAACAGACAGACAGAGTTACTTTCGCATTTATAATAGTAGGGATAGTCGTGGTTGCCATATTGTACACACACAACACATACACAAACGTCCAGACCCGAAACAAATATCTATAGGCCATACAAATATTTGTCCCGGTGCGGAGATCAAACCCGTGCCCCGTGAATCAAACGATCGTCTCACACCGCTGGACTAACCGGACTAACTTAAGAATCATGTTTTTGTTTCACGTATTATTTCACTATATTTTATGTTAATGACCTAATATACTTGCCGCTAAATGGTAGTGCTCAGCACTATCGTGTTCCGGTCAAGTGGTATGTACGGCCCTGTAATTTCCGGCACAGAGGCATAATACTTTAGGCCTCAGGAGTGGTAACGCATCTGCATTTTGATCATGGTCTTTGTGTAAGTGTCTATAGGCTGCAGTCATCACTTAATATCAATGTGAACTGGATGCTTGTTTTTCCACTTCCATTTCATAAAAAAACGGAATTTGTCGGGACGTGACCAGCCCCACGCCCACTTGTGGAGCGAGAATTCTTAGTTTGCTAGTGCATTCGGTCAACCGAATAGTGGAATTGAAATTAATTTATTGACAATCACAGTGACGGTAGTTTTATCACAGGACGCAGCTGCCCAGCTTTCGTTATTGCATTTACTATTCGATTGACTGACTGCACTAACGGAAGAATTTTCGTCGTCGTCACGTCCCGACGTCGGGGACAAATACAAAGAGGTGTAAAAAAAATACGGTTTAGTTACCTTTTGTTCCTCCAATTCTACTACAAAATAATACAAAAAACGACTTCTAAGCCTTATAAAATAGTGACATTGTTATACAAAGTAACAGGCCAATATATCCCCATCGTTTACCCGTGCCAATTAAATGCGACAATTATCGAAAAACACAAAGCGATTAAATAATAAATACAATGATAAACGACGGATAAATACAATGAGTTGTAAAAAATAATTATGATAGATAATATTCCTTTTGTACCTGATAGTACAGAAAAAAACCGGTTAATTGCGTGTCAGGCCACGAGCTGTGTAGGGTTCCGTAGATACAGAGTAAGAAATGTAATGAAACAAAATAATTAATATTTTCTATGTAGTTGATCGAAATTTTCGAGTGAAATACATTTGGTCGACTATTACTCGCAAATTTGCCAAGCCAACTTAATTGTGATAGTTTTCCTCTTAATTTCGTTATAAGTAGCTACAATTGCCGTAACGTTTGAATTTGTAACAACAACCGTTTAGTTCTTACTTCCAAGCTTTATAAAATAGTGACATTGTGATACAAAGTAACAGGCCAATATATCCCTATCGTTTACCCGTGCGAATTAAACGCAACAATTATCGAAAAATACAAAGCGATGAAATCCCTACTTCCCTACTCCGATACTTAAAATTATAAATGCGAAAGTAACTCTGTCTGTCTGTCTGTCGGTTACCTTTTCACGCCCAAACGACTGAACCGATTTAAATGAAATTTGTTACAGAGATAGAGCTGACTTTGAGAAAGAACATAGGCTTTTCGATATTTACACGGGCGAAGCCGCGGGAAACAGCTAGTAATAAATAAAATTATAAACGATGCCGAAGATAAACACAATGAGTTATATAAAAATAATAAAGATGGTTAAGTTTCCTTTTTTTCCTGATAATACAGAAAAAACCACTTCTAAGCCTTATAAAATGGTGACATTGTAATACAAAGTAACAGGCCAATATATCCCCATCGCTTACCCGTGCGAATTAAACGCGACAATTATCGAAAAACACAAAGCGATTAACCCAGATAAGAGTACGCTATTGATTCTGCCGCCGCAACCGTGAAACGTGGTGTCGTTAATTCTTATTGGATGCTTTATGTTGGCCAGTAATTGGATTATGTCAATCAAATAATTTATCACGTTTGTATTGTGTTTTAGTTTCATACATTTTTTATGTAATGGAAGTGGTAAACAAACATACAGTTTAGATTGATGTTAAGTGATGACTGCAGTGTATAGACACCAACACAAAGACCAAGGTCAAAATGCAGATGCGTTACCACTCCTGAGGTGTTAATCCTCTGTGCCGGAAATTACAGGGCCATACATTACCATCTGACCGGAACACAATAGTGCTGAACACTACCATTTAGCGGCAAGTATATTAGGCAATGCGGTGGTCCTTACGCCCGCGAGCTCCGTCACTGGAGCTCTACCACCAGTAGAGATTAATTTAATTCATAGGCCTTAAAATTGACAGGTATTCCATGGATATTTATTTTCACTGGTCGTTTACCGAAACTTCGTCCGTGTGGTATGATTTTTTATTGTAATCAAAGTGGCAAATGGAAAGTGGAGAAGCGCGCAGCGGCTGGTGTAGATCGGAAGCGGTCTACTCAGTTAAGCGGTACGGGCGCGGTTGGGTGTGTGATGAGCGACCGCTAGTGGGAAATTGAAATGCATGTTTCCGTGCTTCGGAGGGCACGTTACGCCATCGGTCCCGGTTGCTATCGGTAGAAAGCAGTCGCTAAACCTTGTCGGAGGCCTATGGGCGGTTTGAAAAGACATCCGACAGCGGGTTGGCCACTAACCCACCCACCTCCACCAATCCGCATTGGAGCAGCGTGGTGGAGTAAGCTCCAGGCCTCCCCCAAGGACTCTTTTGACGCCATTTTTGAAGAACCCCATATTGTAGCACCGAGGGAACACCTCAGAGGGAAGTTCATTCCACAACTTACACGTTCTGGGCAGAAACGAACGAGAAAACCGCACCGTTGAGCACTGCCAGGTGTCCAGTCGGTGAGGGTGAAACTTCTCTCTTCGGCGGGTAGTACGGTGTAGAAAAAGAGACGGTGGCACCATGTCGAACAGTTCGACAGAGCACTCACCATTGTAGAGACGGTATAACACGCACAGACTACCAATATCTCTGCGCAGGCTCAGATGTTCGAGCCTGTCTGTAAGTCCCGGATCGTTAACAATACAAACGGCGCGTTTTTGTAGGGAGTCAAGTGGACCAAGCTGGTACTTGGGGGCGCCCGCCCACAAATGAGAGCAGTATTCCAGATGGGGCCGCACTTGGGCCTTATAAAGCTGTAGTAGCTGCCCCGATGTGAAATACTGCCTCGCTTTGTTAAGCACCCCCAACTTTTTGGATGCCAACTTGGTCTTACACTCAATGAGACTCCCAAATTGCACTTCGTTCGATATGTCAACGCCCAGGATACCGATACTCTTACCAATGGCAAGCGGAGTGCCCTGGAACTGTGGTGCTACAATGAATGGGGTTTTTTTAGCGGTGAACGCGCAGACTTGTGTCTTCGAGGGGTTGAACTGCACTAAATTGAGTCGACCCCAATCTGAGACCCGCTCCAGAGAGTGCTCGACTTCAGACACAAGTCTAGTCCTGCTTTCTTCGATAAGTGTCCGAGAGGCATTTGCACGGCTTGTATAGTGTGCATCTCCCGTGCTATCATCCGCATAGCAATGAAAATTGGAGTTTTGCTCCAACATTTCATTGATATGCAGAAGAAAAAGTGTGGGAGATAGCACAGAGCCTTGCGGCACACCAGCGTTGATAGGTAGTCTGTCTGAGCGTTGACCGTCAACTAAGACCTGTATAAAACGCTCAGACAGAAAACTGGCTGTCCAGTTGCATAGCCTCTCGGGAAGACCGTAAGATGGCAGTTTCGCGAGAAGTGCCCCGTGCCAGACCCGGTCAAAGGCCTTAGCAATATCCAGGCTTACAGCCAATGCCTCCCCACTCTTGTCCAAGGCGTGAGACCAATAGTGCGTCAGATATACTAGAAGATCACCAGCAGATCTGCCTTGACGAAAGCCATATTGGCGGTCACTGATCAGCTGATGATCCTTCAGGTACTGCAGCAGCTGTGTATTGATCACACGCTCCATGACTTTGCAGAGTAGGGAGGTTATTGCTATGGGCCTGTAGTTGGCCGGATCACTGCGATCCCCTTTTTTGGGTATCGGATGCACAAGGGCTGTCTTCCACGCAGACGGTACTTTTCCATGATCGTAAGAAAGCGAGAACAGGCGCGTCAGAACGGGGGTCAGCTCGGGAGCGCACATCTTCAACACCACTGCAGGGACGGAATCCGGCCCACTCGACTTCTTGGCGTCAAGGGATAACAGCGCTCGCCTGACGTTCTTCTGAGTGAATTTGACGTCAGGCATAGAGCTTTCACAGCGCGAGATGGTAGGCGCTGTGTTACCCATGTCATCAAGAGTCGAGTTTGAGGCAAAGAGGCTGCCCAGGAGATCGGCTTTCTCTTTTGCCGTGTGGGCCAGGCTATCGTCAGTTTTTCGCAGTGGTGGGAAAGATGACCGACAAAAATTCTTTTCGATAGCTTTGGCAAGAGACCAATAGGCACGGCTCCCGGGAGGATGCCTCATTAGCTTCTTGCCAACTCTAACGACATGCTTGGACTTTGCTCTGGCTATCCGTAGCTTTGAGGACCTGGAGGCAGCGTTGAGTACTCTCTTTAGGTCGGAGGCATTTGGATCCTTGCAGGCGTGAGCCACAGTCCAGGTTCTGTAAGTCTCCTGCTTATGGTTAAAAGCCACAGCACAAGACTTATCGAACCAGGGCTGATACCGTCCGCCAATGGATACAACAGAGTGCGGGATGAAACAATCCATACCCTGGTGTATCACATCGGTTACAGCTTCGGCGCACGTGCTCGGATCTTCCGACGAGAAACAAAGCTGCCTCCATGGGTAGGACGACAGGAACTCCCTCAGTCCATCCCAATCTGCTGACCTGTAATGCCACACTTGCCGTGTGGAGGAGGGCTGCAGAGGCGCCCGAACCGACAAGAGGGTTTTTGTACGTACCAAGCAGTGATCTGAGGATCCTAAAGGAGCCTCGACCACCACCTGATAGTTGGCAGGATGTGAGGTCAGCAGAAGATCCAGCAAAGAGGCGGTGTGGCCCTCGACATCTGGTATCCGGGTGAACCCGGTTACGACTTGTGTGAGACCATTAACCAGCGCAAAGTCATAAGCTGTCCTTCCAGCGAAGTCAGTGATTCGGGAACTCAACCACTCCGTATGGTGTGCGTTAAAGTCGCCAAGAATCACCAACTCCGCAGAAGGATGCTGTTCAAGCACCGTGTCGACCACCTGTTGGATGTGCTCGAACATGCGAGCTGTCTCCCCGTCTCCGCTATAGGACCTGTACACGCACGCGTAAATTCGGTTGGAACCACCGTAATCTACGCGCGCCCACAATATAGACCGGTCCTTGTCTTCAAAATGGTCAAGACGGCGACAACAGACATCCTCTCTGACATACAGACATACCCCGGCGCGGCGAATAAAATTGTTCTCCAGAGTGTAGCCGGGGTAAGTAAGATATATTGCACATGTCCACAGTAAATGTGGGGGGGGGTGTCCGCTGAGAGAAGCCTAAATTTTTTCCTTTGTTTAACCATTTTTTTGTTTTTTTTTTTTTTAAGCGTCGGGAAAGGGGAAGGATGGTGTGTACCGCATTACTCACCCGACGAACAAAGTTGTCGGTGAATTAGATCATCTGCTCTCAGAGGTGGTGCAAATTGCTGGCCCGGGGGACTGAAGGACCCCCGATCCCCCCCGTGCACAGGCGCCTGGCCCCACTCCGGTCTCTTACTCCGGCACGGCGACTGCACACGGGACTTTGCACCGGTTGGCGGGACAGCCTCCCAGGCCAGAGGTTAATAGTGAGGCCTGGGTTCGGGTCCCCTACTGACCGGCGGGCGGCAGCGGATACCGTTTAATCGGCTCTCCCTGGCCCCCAGGCCAACATGTTGCGTCTCCGAGCGCAAGACGTCCTTACACCAACCGGTCCGGGGGTGAACAGTACGGTACACATCAGGGACGGGAAAAGAGGACGGGGAGGGGGGACTGGCTCTCAGGCTCGGAAGCCGGAACACGTCCGAAGACGCTTGGCGGCAGATTACGACCTGAGGGTGGTAGCTAGCCAGGCAGGCCCTTTAAGGGACCTTACCACCATGCAGGACACTAGGAAGGATTACGCTGATAGTGTCGACCCAGCAACCATTTGGAACCAAAAAACAGTTGCCAGAGCCTTGTCTGTTGATCAGCAGGGTGTACCACGTGCAGGTAAGGTTGGCTGTGGCACCGAGATGGTAAAGGCGCCACTTACACCCCAAAGATATTATAAAAAAAAAATGTGTGCTTAGAATTATTTATTAATTATCTCAAAATTAAGAATGAAATTAATGTTGACATGAATTGCTGAGGAGTACTGTGTACGTGATTCACAAAATACAGAAGTAATTCACAAACGCCTATGTCACCTTCGTTCAAATGACCGTTATCATCAACTGACACATTAAATCAGTTCATGCTTACGACAACGTTGACCGCAAATCAGATCGGCAAGCTGCTGACGGAAGCTAAATTGCCGTTTTCTTCGTAACCAACTTCAACTTCTCGGATTAAATCGGTCCGAATTAATTGATGTGTTCAGGGTAATGCCTAGTCCGCTCGTTATCAACTTAGTGGTAGTAGATCGATTTCATGGGCTTAATTCCTGGATCAGAAAATAAATCAATGAAATTTTTATTTAAAAGGAATGTGCTTTGATGATTTTGTGATAAGATAAATAAATAATGTAAACCTATGTGTAATTTTTAATCTTTCTCATAGTACTGTCGGTAGTTAAGGCGAAAAACCTAACTTCATGCCTGTATTCCCTGAAGGGGTAGGGAGAGGTAAATGCATGTATTCAAGCATCCATGCAAACACCCATGATTCGCCGGTTACATTTTGGCCCAACATGTGGCGAGCCTGTTGACATCTCCGGGCACATTACCAAACTCCGAGGTACTGGGAAATTTCCAGAAAATGGAAATATCCCAATAGAACCAGAGATAAAGGACTTCACACCATTATCTCTGGTAGACCCCTACCCGGGAATCGAACACAGAACCCCAGAGTAGTAGTAGAAAAAAGATTGAAAAAAACAATAACTTTAGTTATTGTTTAGAGGTTAAGACAGACTGTAGGAACCCGCACCGAGGTGGCTGGTCACTACAGGGGACAGACAGGTAGTCAGACGATTTAACGATGCTTTCGTAAATAGGCAGCAGCAAATACAATGCACACACGTACCTTGGACTGCTGACTGCACTCGATGATCCTCCACCAGCTTATACAGGAATTCGTGTCGTAGGTAGAAAAACGAATTTCGCGTTATGTGCGATGCGCGCGCGACGACGATGACAAGTGAACTCGGTTTGTTTCGAATCTGACACTTGACAGTCAGCTCCAGTGTTTGACGAGTACGGTGTGCATTCCAGTCTTTTGAGCCTGGTTTGCCACCGCCGTAGATACGTGTTGCATCGTTAAGAATTTAATAATATGATAACGAAACATCCCGCCCACCAAAATGCCTATGGTATTTTCTGGTTAAAAAGACGAAGATGCTACGGAACTCAACTTAATAACTATACGATATACTAATGATATAAATAAAACGAAATACTAGCGATACGATAGAATAAAACTAATAATGATTTAAATTAGTCCTCCGTAGGAAGAGGGCATAATTTAACCAAAGGTCGTTGAATTTCATGACGATTTGCTGTCATGACTATCGCGATTCGAGCCACACCATCAATTCCGGAAATAAGATTCGTGACTCTTCCTAATGGCCAATGCAGCGGTGTTCGATTATCGTCTTTGATCAGCACTAATGCACCTATCTTTAAGGGCTTAGAATCCTTGGTCCATTTGGCTCGTTGAGTAAGAGAATGAAGATATTCATTTTTCCATCTTGACCAAAAATTTTGATGAAATGATTGTAGCAACTGCCACCGATGAAGCCGATTTATGTTTATATTCGAGAGATCCTCATCGGGAACAGCTGTAAGCGGTTCTAAAGTCAAAAAATGACCAGGAGTTAAAACATTGAAGTCGTTTGGATCCGCGCTCAAAGGATACAACGGCCGTGAATTCAAAACTGCCTCAATCTGAATAAATAATGTGGAGAGCTCCTCGAATGTCAGCACCTGGTTGCCAACTATTCGGTACAAATGTGACTTGGCAGCTTTGATTTGGATCTCCCAAACGCCTCCAAAGTGTGGAGCTGATGGCGGGTTAAATTTAAATTCAATCCTCTCTGCATCAGAAGCTTGTTGCATTAAAGATTGAATTTCGGACAGTCGATTTCTAGCACCGATAAAGTTCGTTCCACAATCTGCATGTATAATATTACAACGACCACGGCGACCAACAAAGCGCCTTAGAGCCGCAATAAAACCGTCTGTTGATAACGTTGAAACGACTTCGAGGTGAACCGCTTTGGTAGCAAGACATATGAATAAACACAAATATGCCTTGTCAATTTTAGCACCTCGATGTGGACCTAATTTAATGCGGAACGGTCCGCCAAAATCGACTCCTACAGTTGAAAAGGCCTTCACCTGATTGACACGATATGAAGGAAGATCGCTCATAAACGGCTGCAAAGGCTGCGGTCGGGTACGATAACACTGCATACACTTTGAGAGATGTCGGCGAATAGTACGTTTAGCTGATATAATCCAAAATTGTTGCAATAGTAAAAAATGTGTGGTATTTAACCCGGGGTGACAATAGCTGCGATGAATATGATCAATAATTAGATAGGTTAATGGATGATCAGATGGTAGGAAAGCAGGGTGTTTCTGTTCGTATTCTAATCCTGACCTAGAAATTCTACCGCCCACCCTGAGGATGCCTCCACTATCCAAAAAAGGATTAAGTTTTTGAAACTGCTTTAGCAACGGTTTTTCAGATTTAAGGTTAGATATCTCGACTTTAAAAACTTGATTCTGTACGTGCTTAATAATTTGTAATAACGCGTTATGTTTCTCAACATTAGTAAGCACCCGATTACGATTCGCTTGATTTGAATTTCGGGAATTGTTAAAGAACCGATAAATATACGATAAAATTGTGACTATCCGTTGTAAAGAAGAGTAGCGAGTTAACAGATCATCAAATATTGATGGTGGCTTATCTCGTAAACTTTCAGAAATTAAAGCTACGGGCCTACGAGATTCAGCTTCTATAAGTTCCTTGTCCACTTCTGACGCTTCCACCTGATTTATAGGCCAGACAGCGTGTTCCTGAGATAGCCAGTTAGGCCCCGCCCACCAAAACGAATTGTGAAGCACTTCACATGGAAACTGACCACGCGAACAAATATCAGCGGGGTTATCTCCCGATATTACGTGGTGCCAACATTTTGTTGGTACAATGTCTTGTATGTGACTTACACGATTAGCAACAAATGTAGCCCAACGTGATGAAGGGGAGCGCAACCATGACAGTACAACCATTGAGTCGGACCACAGGTATACAGCGTCAAACGATATGTGGGGGAGGTAAATGTCACACACAATCTTGTACAAATCTGCGAGGAGAACGGCAGCGCAAAGCTCCAATCGAGGCAATGAAATACGTTTTAAAGGAACAACGCGAGCTTTCGAGCATACAAAGAAAACTTGACAGCTGCCATCCCCGTGTGTAACACGCAAATAAAACACCGCACCGTAGGCAACTTCGGAACTATCAGAAAAACCATGTAACTCATAAGATTTTGCTTCACTACCGGTAAGCTTACGAGGAATTTTAAGTTCTTTTAGTTGAGGCAGTTGATTGCGATATGTGTCCCATATACGAACGATATCGCTTGGGGGAGTTTCATCCCAATCAAGTCCGAGAATCCAAAGTTTCTGGATCAAACACTTGGCTAGTATGGTAAGGGCGGATAAAAACCCGAGCGGATCGAATATTTTAGCAATCTCACTCAGAATGGAACGCTTTGTACAAGGCTGGTCTGAAGGTTTAATTTCGAAAACAAAACTATCGTCTACTGGATCCCACTTTAGACCGAGAACTTTCAAAACGGAAGGTTCTGAATTATCCAGCGTTACCGAGCCCGACAACAAATCTTCTGGAATAAGGTCCGATAAAAGCTGAGGAAAGTTACTGACCCACTTTCGGAGTTGAAATCCACCTCGCTGAAAAATATTTATAAGCTGATGCTTAGCTTGTTGAGCGCCTTCCAAAGAGTCACATCCAGTTATCACATCGTCGATATAAACATCGGACTTAATTATTTCTTTGGCTATTGGATACAAATCACCATGATCATCAGCGAGCTGTTTCAAACAACGACATGCAAGATATGGTGAAGAAGCGACGCCATATGTGACGGTGTTCAAATAATATTCTTTAAGAGGTGCGTCAGGTGAGTCCCTCCAAATTATACGCTGATATTCACGATGATCTGAAATAATTAAGATTTGGCGGTACATTTGGCGAACATCTGCCATAAAGACAATACTGTGCCTTCGAAAACGTAAAAGAATCTGAAATATGTTAGCTTGAAGTTTAGGACCTACAAGTTGAGTATCGTTTAAAGACAAAGAGTTAGTATCCTTAGCCGAGGCGTCAAATACCACACGAAGACGCGTAGTGGCAGAATCAGGACGCAGAACACAATGGTGTGGTATGTAGTACTTTCCCTTTCCCATTTCTTTTGAAGGCACTAATGTCATGTGACCAGTTTCTACGTAGTCCGACATAAAATCGACGTATTGACTACGTAAATTCAAATCACGCGATAGTCTGCGTTCAATGGCGTAAAAACGGCGCAATGCAACATCTCGAGATCCGATGAACTCAGGTTCGCAATTATTTTTGAAGGGTAAGCACAGCACATAACGTCCATTGTCGTCACGACTGTGCTCTGAGATAAACTTTTGTTCGCAGAGTGCTTCCTCTGGAGTTAGGAGCTCAGCATCAGGTAACGATTCTAATTCCCAAAAACGCTGAACCATTGAATTAAGCTCATTATTGACATCGGATGACGTATGCAACAAGGTATGAGACGTTAAATAAGTTTTGCCTAATAGAAGCCAACCAAATATAGAATTGAAAGCGGTAGGTTGGTTTGAATTTCCCTTAATACGTTCACTAAGCAAAGATTCAGCAAATACGTCTGCTGCAAACAGAATATCGATCGGCCCTGGAATATCAAAACCAGGATCGGCTAACGGTAATGAATTAATATGTGACCATCCTGATGTTTTTAAGTTTGCCACAGGCTGATCACCACATATTTTAGAAATAACGTGTAGATTTAAATTAAAAACAATCCTACCATTAGTACCTACACAGCAAGAAACCTCACCTGAAATGGGAGCTACTGCTTCTCCAAGTCCACTAACACTGTCAACAGCCGGCTCTGGTTTTAAATTTAAACGTTTAACAGCTGATTCGGTTATAAAATTGCTTTGACTACCAGTGTCAAACAAAGCACGGAAGGACTGCATTTGACCTGATGCATCCTTAATTTGCACTATTGCAGTAGCTAGCAACACAGTTGTATTCGATTGAGATCTAGAAACCAAACTCGATACAATATTATTTGATTCGTTAGTTTTATCTCGGTGAAGTAAGGTGTGATGTTTACGTTTGCAGATGCGACATGAAAAAACAGAATTACAATGTTTTAATTGGTGAGAAGGCTTTAGACAATTAAAGCACCAGTTTCTTTCTGTTGCGATGTTCATACGTTCGTCCACCGTTTTCTTCGAAAATATAGGACAAGAGGATATAGTGTGATGTTCTGCACAATAAGAACACTTGCTAGGATTTAAGACGGTTTTAGTAAAAGTAGATTCAGTGGGTTTATCGGTTGCGGCTACAAGTACCTGCGTACGCTTAGAGTGAATCGGCACAGAGCTTCCGATAGATTTGACTTGTTCGGAAAAATGATTATCTCGTAATAAAGCCTCACACTTTGATTGCAAAAAATCTTTTAGTTGGTCATACGACGGTAATTCTGTGTGTGAATATTTTTCTTCAAAATTACGGCGCAATCCGGAGTCTAGTTTCGATAAAATATGATATGTTAGAATAAAATCCCATTGCGATACCGGTAAATTAATTGTTTTCAATATAGTTAAGTTTTCCTCGAACAAGTCAAGAGACTTTCGGAACTCGTGAGCATTATTACATTTGAAATTAATATTTAAAATATCTCGCCAACAGGTAAAGGCTAAATCACGTTTGTTTTTATAACGGGAAATGAGAGCGTCGAAAGCGTCACGATAATGTTCATGAGAAATAGGGAATGCCTTAACTACCGATAACGCATCGCCGCTGAGAGAAGATATCAAATAGTGAAACTTCTCAGTATCAGTAAGAGTCTTTGATTTATTAATCAACTCATTAAACGTATCGAAATACTCCGGCCACTGTTTAATATTACCGGAAAAACTCGGAAGTGATATTTTCGGTAACCGAATATTCATACCCGAAGTACTACCGTGAGAATCGAATGATTCGGATTTATTTAAACTACGAAAAATCGATAAAATTCTATAATACATTTCATCAAAACGCTCCTGGATTTCAGTATCTTCGCTTTCAGCGTCATCCAAAATTTCTAAGATAGCAAAATGCGCATCTTCGAAATTAGCCGCTATATTCTTTACTTCTTGATGATACGAAAAAAACAACTCCTTTTGAGAATCATCGTTAGTAGCGGAAACACCGATCTCTAAAGCCCTGCTTAACCGTTTATAAGCGATCGTACGTTTTCTTCGTAAAGACGGTAAATCCTGTGCAGAATATTCAATGTCAATTGACTTTAGTTTCGATTTTTTTGAAGTACTAAGTTTACGAGATGAATGCCTTCTCAAAAGAGACATACCTACCAAATTAAATCGTTTAAATTAACAATATGAGTTTAAATCACCTATGTAAAGTTATTAGTAAACGTTACAATTAAAAAATATATTTAAGTTTACAATTTCACGAACTTTAATACGTTTGATAATATACGAGAAACAAAGTTAGGTAATTAAAGAAGTGATTCTTGTTGTTTACAAAACGAACACACAAAACCAATCCTTATTTCTTTAACAATAAGGTCGATATGAATCAACAATACGGGCGAGTAACGAGTCGAGCGTCGGTCGGTTGGTTATAGTTGCAATCTTGCGATGATTGCAATATACCTTAAAGTTGTTGATGATTTTTTTTATTGTTAGCTAATGAATGCGATTTCGATTGAAACGTTTTAAATGGTCAATTTTCCTACACCATTTAATAGAGAAATTATTATTTCTGTTTACGAATACTTATATGAAAACAAAACAATACAAATACTTTAAGAACTGAATTATTGTAAGCCGATAAGTAATTAAATAAACACCGATAATTAGATGAGATTGTTTATTTGATCCCACAATAAATCAATACTTATAAGAAAGAACGATAATAAACACGAACTCCCTGTTCGTTACGATTTACTGTTTAAAATTGTAATGTTAATATGTATGTAGGTAGTTAGGTACTTCTGTACGGAAAAAAGTTAGTTAGATTGAACACACTTATTATTCACTATCTAAACTGTAACAATACGATTAACCAGAAATACCATGAACATTCGTTTGTCGAGAGGTCAAAAGTGGTGGAAATCCCGGGTTTCGGCACCAAAAAATGTAGGAACCCGCACCGAGGTGGCTGGTCACTACAGGGGACAGACAGGTAGTCAGACGATTTAACGATGCTTTCGTAAATAGGCAGCAGCAAATACAATGCACACACGTACCTTGGACTGCTGACTGCACTCGATGATCCTCCACCAGCTTATACAGGAATTCGTGTCGTAGGTAGAAAAACGAATTTCGCGTTATGTGCGATGCGCGCGCGACGACGATGACAAGTGAACTCGGTTTGTTTCGAATCTGACACTTGACAGTCAGCTCCAGTGTTTGACGAGTACGGTGTGCATTCCAGTCTTTTGAGCCTGGTTTGCCACCGCCGTAGATACGTGTTGCATCGTTAAGAATTTAATAATATGATAACGAAACACAGACATAGACCTAATATTGATGAAATTTCCTCACTCATAGTCAAAATGCAGATGCATTACCACCCCTGAGACCTTAGTTGTTTTGTCTCTGTGATAGTTATTGCAGGGCCATTCATTACCATTTAACTGGAACACGATAATAGTGCTTAACACATGGGCGGCAGATAGATTAGGTAATGCGATGTTGCCTACGCCCTCGAGCTCCTACATTGGAACTCTACCACCAGTAAAATATGTATGATAGTGATACATTTAATACATTCAGAATATTTTACATCAGAGAAAATTTATATTGTTATGTACCATAACCCGAAAAGTAGATGCGAATTGAATTTTCAACTAAAATATATCTTATTTTAGAAACATATTCATGTTATGAAACAATTCTGTTTTACAATAAGGCCTGTCCTTTAAAAATGAATGACCGAAGTTTGACAAAGGTCGGCTATTTGAAATTTCATGAATCTGACTCGTGACGCAACTAGAAACAAGGGCTGCGTAGGTCGTACGTACAAAGATAACACAGTAGTGACTGAACGGTACCGGTTCTATAGATTGCTAAGCTATTAATATTGTTTTGACTTAATTACGTCTCTAATATTTGCTAATATTTGCTTCCATATTGAGAAACAAGATAAAATCTTATGAAAAATTCGGCCGTTTCCACAAGTGTTTTTTTTAAATTAATTGTTAACTAAATTACAGAACCATTGCAAATGATTTCCAATACGGTACTGCAATTATATAAAATACTGAAATATATATAACACTGATATATTAACAACAATTATACTTACAACAAATAAAAATAACACAAAAATTTTATAAAACCAGTACTCAACAAGCATTGATAGTCGGGTATTGGTCAAAAGTGGATCAAAATTAGATCAAAATGGTCGACAAACGTCACATAGGTAAGTTGCGAAAGGGATAACAGACCCGAAATAAGTCAAAAACTCCTTCCCAAGGTCTATGTGCAATATTACTTGATGGATACTGTAAATTTAATTGTCTATATGTCATTTCTGTAAATTTCGACAAGCTACAATCAAAGACGTCGATGTATTTAGAAAAAAATATTAATGGCATATTTTACTCGAGTCAATGGAGCGTGTTATGTACATAGCTTAGCAATGCATATCGAACACGTGTCCAATTCTCGGGAGCAAGTGATTGCGTATAAGGTTACAGCAATTCCGAGCTGCAAGAGCATATCCAATTTCCAATGTATCTGAGTGCCATTTGCGTAACGTTCGAGGTGGTACTCACATTAATTGCACCATTCGGTTAGCTGGCACTGCATTATCATGGCCCTAGGCTTTCTAATGAACCCTTGGCTGTGAGTTCATTTCGCATTTCGAATTACATAGAACATTATGTAGCTTACAGCGAAGAACTATCTCTAAATAAAATTGGCACAAAATCTCATTAGTATGCTACACACATTTCTTTGTTTAACTGTCCATAAATGTTTACATTTTCTTATTGCCATCAAAAGACAAAACGAATATTAAAACTCTAAAATCTTAAGTAAAGGTCGATTAAAATTAACATTATCTACAAAGCATCTATGGACACGCCCCTAAATAAATATAGGTATACCCTATCAAAACATTGTACCTATTGTCAACACACAAACATATTCACACCGATTGCGTGTCGTCGTAGAGTGGGACATCATTGTTGTTTATGAATGGATACTATTTAGGTAGGTACATACAAAGAGTTGTTGGAAATCCCAATAGAAAGGAAATGTTATTCAGCAATATCCGATATACTTTTTTATTATGAGGACTTACGGTCTGTGATATTTAAGTTCCATAAAATCTCATGGGTGTATTATAGTTTGCAATTCATGGTTCATTATTGTACTAGCTGCTACCCGCGACATCGTCTGCGTGAAAGCTCTAAAGGTCCTCCCCAGTAGGTGACAGCGTGATAATATGTAGCTTATATGTTGACGCCGACCTGTTAGTAATATTCATACAAAATTTGAAGTAAATCCATGCAGTACTTTTTGAGTTTATCCCGGACATACATACAGACAAACAGACAAAAAATCTAAAAACTATATTTTTGGCTTCGATAGAGGCCATATACGGCCATAAAAAAACATATCGCGTCTCTTTTTGACTATAGTTATAGCATATAGCTCTCTTATTCTATACGGACTGTATGCTGTAAGAACATTTCATCTGTTCCCTCAGTGCTACAATATGGGGTTCTTCAAAAATGGCGTCAAAAGAGTTCTTCAGGGCTGGCAGCGTGTTGGTAAATCCCAGGTTAAAAATGTTCACAGGCAACGGTGACTATTTTCCGTCACGTAGCTTGTCTGCTTGACTGTCAACCTCTTGACATAAAAAAACTTCCTTGTATGGTGTCACAATATTTGAATACATGGCATTTACTTGTAAGATGTAATTGAAAATACAAAACACGCGATGAAATGTCGCAATATCCAATCGTTCATGTAGAAAAATAACATAGTAGGTACGGCTACGCACGAAAAATAAATCTTTTATATTGGATTCTATGTCGGACAATCGTCCAAAGGTCCATTATGAATGAAAAATATTTATATTCGTTTACAGCAGAATTATTATTGAAAGTCCGTCATAGAAATGTTCGTTATTTGAAAATACCCAGCACACAAATACAGTTGAACCCACTTGGGTTTTTAGGATGTTCGATGTTGTAGAAAAGGATGAATAGAGATCAATTTTTGAGTGGATACATAATTGGAAGGCTGGATTTGTGTTGAAAGCGAAACATTGACCTAAAAATATATTATATTAGTCTTTTCTATGTTGTGTGCCAGTCTCTAAAATACTAGGCTGATAGTGTAGAGCGCCAAATATCACGGTCCTGATACACCTTGCCACCGTGCTTCTTCTATACTGGATGTAATCGTTAAGTGTGCACAGGCGATTAATCATTAACTATTACAGATATCAAAAAACTTTAAACTGATATCGAAAGTACTTTACCTAACGAGTAAAAAGACTATGAAATGTAAATTTTTGGATAGTGATAATGATGAGATTTGGGAGTAACAAATGTATTTTTTTGGATATGTTTTATATACAGAAATAGAAAATATTTTTATTTCGAATAGATCTTTACAGATACTTTCAAAACGTCAAGAAATATAAAATACCTAGAGTGAATAACCATTACATAAAGTAAAGCAAAATCATATATCAATAGAAAATTAAAAATTAGAATTTAAACTACTTAGTTAAAACATAATAATCACAAAAATTTTCAATTCCTTCAAGGATGATAAATGAAGAAAAAGAAAAACTATTAGAAAGTTATTATTCCCATTTTACTCATTAGGTAAAGTACTTTCGATATATGTTTAAAGTTTTTGTGAGATCTGTAATAGTTACGGCATAATCGCTTGTACACACTTAACGATTACACCCTGTAAATGCTCTTGCCTTACTCTAACATGTGGATGATACTACTGATGGCAAATCGTTCTGGCACGGGAAAAAACCATTCAAATTTACTCTGTATTTATAGTGCAATTTTGAGATCGTTTCCTTAGCGCGATTCAGGTTTGAACATTATTAGAAGTGACGTATTGCTTCTAGAATATTATTCTGTTGTAAACTAATAGAAACAAAAACAAATCCTATGTCATTTCAGACTTAAAACATTTAGCAATTTTAACCGAACACTCGTTATTCTTCACAAAATTTACCAAACGAATTTCAGCGTCATCTGAGAGTGTCAACAACTGAAATACTTTAAGAGCTTATAAATTATTCGCCTGGAGTACTTTAATAAATTATGTAGCAGACGTATTTTGTTAAACGATACACAAAGGTATATAAATTGACTTTGCTAACATAAGTAAACTTTAACAGCTTATAACCATCGACGATAGCTTACGAGGCATAAAACTCTGTTTGACGATCCGATTACCGGTCCTTAAATAGAAGTGCTATGTTGATCTATAAAAGGAATGAGACGCGGCGCTAAGCTTTAAATAAATTATGAGAAGAGGAGCTATAGATGGGAAATATTACTTTTCAACCAACTACGTTACATTCACGTTAATATAGGTAGTGGTTAATGAAAATTTGTCGAACAGTTTTTATATGGAACTTGAAGCGCGCATGGCCCGGCGGCTGGTGTAGATCGTAGACGATCTACTCGGTTAAACACTACGGGCGCGGTCGGGTAGTGTGATGGGTGACCGCTAGTGGCAAATTAAATGCGCGTTTCCGTGCTTCGGAGGGCACGTTAAACCGTCGGTCCCGGTTGCTATCGATAGATAGCAGTCGTTAAACCTTGTCGGAGGCCTTATGGGCGGTTTGAAAACATCCGACAGCGGGTTGGCCCCTAACCCAACACCTCTACCAATCCGCATTGGAGCAGCGTGGTGGAGTAGGCTCCAGGACTCCTCGCAAAAAGGGGGGAGAGACTCGTGCCCAGCAGTGGGACGTATAATGGGTTGCCATTATATATATTATATTATAGCTGATCCGGCAAACTTCGTATTGCCTCAGAATGAAATAATGTGTCAAAGTTTATCTTTTCCTTTCTTTTTATATATCTATTTCTTCATAGTTTCTTACCTTTTACACCTTTCCTGGACTTAATTAGCTAGACTAAATAAGCCAAATCGGTCCAGTCGTTCTCGAGTTTTAGCGAGACTATTCGTTATTCTTCTATAATATTATAGAAATATGAAGGTGGCAAACAAACATGCAGTTCAAATCGATGTTAAGTGATAAGTGACTGCAGCCTATAGACACAAAAATTTACCTACTGTACTTCTTCGAATTGGTTATTCCCAAGCTTAAATCCTTTAATAGACCCGTGGGTGGAAAATAGGCCATTTTATGAGTAAATTAAGATTTTAAACGACAACCAAAAATATGTTTTATATTAGGTTCAAAATTGCTCGAAGACATTGTTTGTATTTTTTACTAAAAAATTACAGTGGCGCCATCTGTCGAATTTGCCAACTCAGAAACCTTCATGGGCTCATGCACAACAACTTTGCTGAAGATCATCACGTCATGATCAAATGCGTAGTTTACGTCTCTATAAAGGATATACAGACAAATATTTATTTTTATATATAAAGACTATAGTTTGTATAAATAAAAGTGTACATTGTCAAGTTTTTGCTAAGTTTTTCAATATAGTTCACGGTGTTAGTTTTTTATGTCCTATGTTAGAAGCTTCAAATATCAAACAGATTTGTGTTTAATTATTATAAAAATACCTTAATCTTAGTCCAACTCAACGTGATTCAACACCAACCTTATCAAGTCGCCAATCGCTCCGCTTATCACCCCCAACCACCCCGATTCTTGAACACGTGCAAGTAACGGCACCAGTTTGCTGAGTGAGGCCGCCGCATTATATTTAATTCGATGGTTCCAGGCCTTGCGTTTCTATCCGGTGACGCAGACCAGTTTTATTGCTGGTCAACTGGCTTAAATTTGAGACGTGTTTGTAACCTGTAGACCTTATCTGAGTTTTGATAGTAGTAGATTGAGTGATGTGATTTATGGACGTAGAAGAAAAAGAAGAAGGTGAGAAGAAGAAGAATACTCTTTATTGTATACATAAAAGGATTCAATTACATAGAAACAAAATAATAAACATAACGTCGTACTGGTGGTAGAGCTCCAGTGATGGAGCTCGCGGGCGTAGGCAACACTGCATTACCTAATATCCTTGCCGCTAAATGGTAGTGTTCAGCATTATCGTGTTCCGATCAGGTGGTACGGCGTATGTATGGCCCTGTATTTTCCGGCACAGAGGCATAACACCTTAGGCCTCAGGAGTGGTAACGCATCTGCATTTTGACCTTGGTCTTTGTGTAGCAAACAAGTATGCAGTTCACATTGATGTTAAGTGATGACTTCAGCCTATAGACATCCACACAGAGACCAAGGTCAAAATGCAGATGCGATACCACTCCTAAGGCCTAAGGTGTTATGCCTCTGTGCCGGAAATTACATAGCCGTACATTACACGAAAGTGCTGAACACTACCATTTAGCGGCAAGTTTAAAAGGTAATGCGGTGGTGCCTTACCCCGCGAGCTCCATCACTGGAGCTCTACCACCAGTATAAGTATCATCCAAGCGTCCGCCGCATTCGTTAGTTGCAAGAACTGTCATTACACCGGTTCTTCAGCCCATAAAGTATCAATTGTCAAATATCTCTATTCGTTCGAACCAATACAATCACTAGAAGTATTTGCGCCCCCTACCCCCTCCAATCTTATTACTTAAGTCTATAATGAAGAAACTTCTAGATCAGGTATCTAGGATTACATGCGATGATTATGACAAAAGTTAGATCAGTTTACTAGCTATGAAGCCACATAATAATATATTAGGCATCCAAACTTTTCAGCTGAGTTGATATTTGAAATGAGCAAACTTAGGTATGCTAGACGTCTGAGTAAATGTTGAAACGTATTCAACCTTTCGCTTAGTCAGAGAATGTAAGCGTTGATTAAACTAAGATTAAACAAGTTTGGATATAGTTTCGCCAGATAATATGATGGGTTATACTTGAGATAAACGATATTTACATGACATTTTTGCTGGTTACTTTCCATGCATTATATTTTCTTTTTTGCTGAAAAGAGTAACTCCCTTATTCATAAACGTATATACGCTTAAGGGGTTAAGTAGCCTGAATGACCTTGGCAAAACGGAGCTCATCAAATATTTGTCAAAATAGAAGCAATCTAGCGGATACTCGATGTATTTGGTCGACAAGATCAAAGATTAAATAACCGTCACAGAGTACATTGTATGGTAACTGTAGAGGAGACAAGCATTGCTGTGCTTATTAATGTTGCATCACAGTGATTATACTACTAGAACGTTTTGAATACAACTTTCGCTATTGGTACAGGTAGCGAGCGAAACTTGCTTGATTTTTGCTCGTTAGTTGTTTCTGCGTTGCGAACGGTCTAATCTTGGATAATTTAAAAACTTAATATTTTATGTACATAAGAATGGTGGGCTGTTGTGCTATGTATGACTGTATGGTGATAGAACTTTAATGAACGAGCTCGAGGCGTGAACACCTCCATATCATCTACTTTACCTACCAGTAAATCATTAATCCATGTCCACCGATATCATGTTCTGGTAAGGTGGTAGTATACAGTGGTAGAGCTTCAGTGGCCAAGCTCCAGGGCGAGCGAGCACCACCGCATTTCCCAATTTACATTTCACTAAATGGTACCTACTGTAAGCGATAATAGTATGTTAGCAATGTGGGTATCAATTTCTAGGTTTCTTGGGGTGCTAATTACGAAAACGGCATCATTTTTCAGATCCAAGATGGCGAAAATAACTATTATTCCAAATTGTGATATTGGTGTCCATTTCGAGGTTTCTCGGGGTGCTGATTACGAAAATGGCATCAGTTTTCAGATCCAAGATGGCGGACAAAACATTTTTTCCAAATTGTGATATGGGTGTCAATTTCGAGGTTTCTTGGGGTGCTAATTACGAAAATGGCATCCATTTGCAGATCCAAGATGGCTGACAGATTACTTTTTCATAATATGATATGGGTATCAATTCCTAGGTTTCTTGGGGTGCTGATTACGAAAATGGCATCATGTTTCAGATCCATGATGGCGGACGTAATAACTTTTCCCAATTGTGATATGGGTGTTAATTTCGAGGTTTCTTGGGGTGCTGATTACTAAAATGATCTGAAAAATATGTCATATCATCTTTTGAAAAGAACATGTAACCGCCATCTTGGATCAGCAAACGGATGAATGTGTTCGCCATTTTGGATTTATTTCGACTACTTCACTATTTTACTAGTTTTATTTCAAGTAAATCTTATTTTACTATGGTCTGGCGGAACTTGTTTCGCCGAACAGGTGGTAGGTACTTATTTCGCCGAACAAGAGAAACAATACCGCTTACCAATACAATACCGCTGTACCAACTATGTTCCGCTCTAATCGCGGAACTTCATACAGAATATCGGTAGCGAATATTTTCAAGGCTTTTAGTCTAAATACCTGTAGGTACTCTTGAAACACCTTTATTCCCATTAGTTCGATCATTGAATTAAGAATTTTTTTCTCATCTGTTCGACCGTCGAACTGGTGAAAATATTTTTTTTTCTCACTCGTTCTACCGCCAAAAAATCGTTCCCTACCTTTGAACACATCTGTAAACTATATTTATACTCTACCTATGAAGAAAATTTCATCGAAATCCGTTCAGCCGCTTTAGCATGATTTGACCAACAAACGAACAAACATCCATACTTTCACATTTATAATAGTAAGATTGAAAAAAATCTGTAGATACCTAAATTAATTTTATTATATCTTACACAAAATAAAACCGCTTTATATACCTACTTACTTACTAATATAATTTTGGTAAGTAACAATGTAGGTAAATTACACGTAGGTATATCGGCTTGAGGCCTCTCCAGGCCGGACATCTAGGTAGTCTTGTGGGCGTGTCTTTCCATAAACCGATATGTTACTCGTGTTTGTGGCCATCTGTAGGTGGGTACTCGAGCGGATGATGAAATAAAGCACAGGTTGGCAGAAGAAAGTCGTATATTGCCAAAGATCCGCCCATTCGATTATCTCGGCAGTGAAGAACGGGAAAGAAACCCTTCGGACCGGGAAACCATATTTATCAGGATACGATACTACTATCACTAGTCTTCTGCCCATTTGATTCAAAACTACCCGCTTTATATCACTTTAATATCACTGACGATCACTGTTCTAAATGACAGCATAACTGCCCTATAATAATTCGATTCAACTGTGTGACTGTGACTGAATGATCGTTTCTCTATGGCAAGTCACTATCCCCTCTAAGGTAACAAATCCAAGTACCTAAGCCGACTGTGGCGCCACGTTGAATTCTCTATTAAACAATCTACCCTAGTCATAATTAGGTTACGTCTTCAACAAACTAGATGGCGCTAGTAGACACATTTAGGTTACACTCCGACAGGTATAACAAGTATTAAAGAGTAATCAACTAAATAGTCCTTCAGTTCATTTGTGTTTCTTTTTAGGGTTCCGTACCTTAAAAGGAACCCTTATAGGATCACTCGTGCGTCTGTCTGTCTGTCTGTGTGTCTGTCCGTCTGTCACAGCCAATTTGCTCCGAAACTACTTAAAAAAAATAGTAAACTGTGTCGTGTGACATATCAAATAAAAGAGGTTGTTGTCAGCATCTCAGATATTTTTTTTATAATTTTTGCATAAACAAATGAAGTTGAAGTTATTTAAGAAAAACGACGAAAATTGACCATTCCCCCCCACCTATCTCCGTAACTACTGAACTTAAAATTTTGAAAAAAATGTGGAAAATAGTTCTTTGCCTATTGATTACTGGAAAACCTATAAAAAGTTTCAGTATTCAAATTAAATCGAAAATTCTTAATAATATAACCCCCCCTGTCGGTACCACCGTAACCACTATGTCCCTGCATTTTAAATCTGTAATATTTTCGAAAATATTTATTTAAATTACGGAACCCTCACCACGCGAGTCGAACTCGCACTTGTCCGGTTTTTTCTACGTCAACAATCCGTGTTGCAATGTCAATATTGTTAATGTATTTATATTATTTGACAACAACAAGACATCAATTCGCACAAAAACATAGGCGATAGCCACTATTTAGTAAAATCTTAAGTCCGTAAACACTCGTGTTGTATATTAATACATATTTTTTTACAGGTTTTACTCATATCTTCGCAGTAACATCCCAAAATATGTAAGTTTATATTTCGGCAGCGCGCTGTACATCCTCCCCTCAGCCGGGCCCCCTCAAAGGGCCGCAGCCGACTAGCCAACTGACGATGATTGAGATTACAGTCAGAGAATATGTAATAATACTACGTATAGAATGGACACTTCGACGTCCCGCCCGATTTGCACACATACACAACCCCTTCCTCTCTTATGGGCGACGGTTGGTATTTTGTACGTGCTACGCACACGTGCGCGTGTAAACATGTCAACAACAACCACGTCACAAACAAACACGTCACTCATGGATAGAAACCAAATTAAGCGTTTGTATGGAATTTTGGAAGAGTGTCCGCGATGTGTTACAGTATGGCGTGACAAAGAGGCTCGCGCTCATGCACGGAAATTTCGACATTTTATTAATTTTCATTAATAATAAACATAACCAAAAAAAAAAAATAACACCAAAATAAATAAAACTCTTAATTTAAACTGTGAGTAATTTAAAGCCTTTTCTTTTGCAATAAAAACGAAGCAAAAAGACTGTGCCGTTTTGGAGAACATTTGCATTTTAAGACAAATAAAAGGGGTCATTTTGAAATGGTTTTTTTCTAAAAGGGGTTAGAAAATTTAACATTCTGTTCAATTAAAAGTATTCATTGAATCCTTGTCTGGCGTCGTGTATTTCTATATTGCGGATTCAATTAACAGTTATTTTCTAGAATTTGACTTAAATCATGTACGAATTAAGGTAATTCACCCTACTTAAGGCTTTAAGTGTTGCTAATCTCTCTTTTGTCTTTTTCTATCCTGCACATTTGACAATGCAACTGACAAAGACAAAGCATTCTATAGCTAAAACGTATCTAATGTACGTTTATGAATAAGGGGGCAAGTTTTTACGTGATATTTAAGTGATCCAAAATATGTAATACGTTTTTAAAACTAATAAAGTATTAAAAATAGAAACAGCTATTACATAATATTTAGAAGATTGCAAACTCAATTAGAAAAAAACAACTTGTTTTTCAGTAAAAAACAACGAATGATTCGCAAATGCAACCTTAAACATACGACCCTAAGGTCGCGAGTGAAATAATTAATGTAATGTAATTTTTATTCGCCGAGTAAGAATGTATAAAATGTTAACATATTTTTTCTTCTTGGAGAAAATTATAAATTCCGTGTCGCAATTACTAGATTGTATAAAATAACATAGCAGGAATAAAGAATTGAGGTTGCAAGCCAGAATAAAATACAAGCGACGCAATTCTAGGAGTTATGACGAGTGACGTTTTAAGCTAGTACTTAAAACGTCACTTGTCATAAGTAAGTAAGCGATATCTTATCTGTTACAATAATAATAATAATAATGCCCACTGCTGGACACGAGTCTCTCCCCTTTCTTGGCGTGGAACTGACTCCACCACGCTGCTCCAATGTGGATAGGTGGAGATACGGGTTAGTGGCCAACCCGTTGTCGGATGTTTTCAAACCACCCATAAGGCCTCCGACAAGGCTTAATGACTGCTGGGACCGACGGCTTAACGTGCCCTCGCAATCACGGAAACGTGCATATTAATTTACCACTAGCGGTCACCCATCACACATCCGACCGCATCCGTAATGCTTAACCGAGTAGATCGGTTACGATCTACACCAGCCGCGGGGCCATGCGCGCTTCACTTTAATACATAGGCATGTACATAGGCATGTATTTAACACATCCAAGTATCTACCACATTCATAAATAGCAGGACGAAAGGCGAGATTCACAGGCCTTACCACATCCTTACTTGGTTAGCGTCGAACTTTAAATTTTTATTCTGTTTAAATTATTGTAACATTTCACATCCTGCTCTAACTTTAAACAGATTTCATTATGTTAGATAAGGATGTAAAATGTCACAATAACCTTAACTATAACAAATATCTTGATGCAATCCAGACTAAGAGTTCGGCTTCAAGTCAAAGTCCAGTCTTGGTGTAGACCACACCTTGTGAATTTAACCCTAAGACAATAAGGTTTGTCTTAGGGCATTTGAGTGATAGTCAAAAATAATAGACAAACTAAAAGACCTTAGCTGAGAGACTCAAAAAAGTAAAATAAAATTGTGAACAGAATTTGTGGCACAACATTTTACTCGAGGTCAAACAAATACGAACATCGTTACGAAAATTATGAATGGGATTATTTTTAATTTTGAGTCGGACTTAAATAAATTTTACAAGATATCCGACAGGCCCAAATACTTTTCTTGTTAAACCTTCATTAGCAATACTTTCGAGAGATTTGGAATAAACCCCCTAATTATCGGCGAGATGAAGAGAAGGGTATTCAGAAAACTCTCAATGTCATATTTTGTAGACTTTTATGATGAGCCATGAATTCTAAAGTTGTCTTGGTTCGTGGAGTGGAGTGTATTATTTTTATGACCACATGTTTCGCTTTCAGATCTAGTAGGTAGTATGCTTCTTATTTCTGAGAGTAAAATGAAGACTGAAAAAGACACGCACTGTTTTTTAAATAAAAAAACAGTGCGTGTCTTTTTTGTTAATCTCTCCAGACACGAGAAAAATATGAAAATTGAAATTCAATTGTATCTCGCCGCCGGTGGCTGTACGATCCTTGAAGGATTAATAAGGAAACATTATAGGTTAATAATCATTAGGATTCTAAAACTGCATCGCGAGGCTGCTCGCTCTGTGTGGACGTGCCCGACACTAGATGGCTCGGGCGATCGGTCGCGTGTACTAACCGAGGCACGTTCACACAGAGCAATCTGCCTCGTGCGACAAATGCCTCGCGAGGCTGCTCGCTCTGTGTGGACGTGCCCAGCACTAGATGGCTTGGGCGATCGGCCGCGCGTGCTAACTAAGACACGTCCACACAGAGCGAGCTGCCACGCGCGACAAATGCCTCGCGAGGCTGCTCGCTCTGTGTCATAGAGCAACGCGGGCCACCGGTCGCGGCGGACCGGAGGGGAGTAGCCATAGCGTGTTTTACCGAAGCAAAATAGTCTGCCATTTTTTGCGGGGGGAACACACACTTTCTTAAATTTACACACAACAAAAATCGTCTATTACTACGAAACTCACACCTTGACTTTAACAAAACACACCAATAATTTCACACACACATGTAATAATTCCGTGTCATAATAGTGTATAGAATGATGCAACTACATCGACAAGTCCTAAAAACCATAGTTGCGACAAGTGTCGATAAATTTTATCGATAAATTATGTACTTAACTCTGGGAAATAAGGTTTAAATGAAATACGCTTTGTATTATTATAAAGATGGACTTTATTTATTATGTACTATAATATTTTCGCGTTATGGGCACGGTCAATTTAGACCAAAAAATGAGAGTGAAGTTACATATTATTATACCTTTGACCTTGAATATTTTTTTCCATACACGGCAATGCTGGAGAACTTCTAGACATTGTTTTATATTATTTCGCATTAACACATGCTTGTGAAATATATTTTGTTTTTAAAGAAAAATGGAAAGAAAAAAATGACTTCAGGCGAGACTCGAACTCGCGACCTACTGGGAATCTAGTCCAGCCGCTCTTCCAATTGAGCTACTGAAGCTCTGCCCGATTTGTCAAATCTTTACTTCACATCTATTGCATTGCTTTGTGGTAGCAGCAGCGCCATCTATTACTAACTATGCTAGTTAGGCAACCAATATAATAGACTTTTCAGTTTATTGAATATCGTAAAGAAGTCGCTTTTACCCTTAATAATTGTTTTATATTATTTCGCATTAACACATGCTTGTGAAATATATTTTATTTTTAAAGAAAAATGGAAAGAAAAAATTGACTTCAGGCGAGACTCGAACTCGCGACCTACTGGGAATCTAGTCCAGCCGCTCTTCCAATTGAGCTACTGAAGCCCTGCCCGATTTGTCAAATCTTTCCTTCACATCTATTGCATTGCTTTATGGTAGCAGCAGCGCCATCTATTACCAACTATGCTAGTTAGGCAACCGATATAATAGACTTTTCAGTTTATTGAATATCGTAAAGAAGTCGCTTTAACCCTTAATAATTGTTTTATATTATTTCGCATTAACACATGCTTGTGATATATATTTTATTTTTAAAGAAAAATGGAAAGAAAAAATTGACTTCAGGCGAGACTCGAACTTGCGACCTACTGGGAATCTAGTCCAGCCGCTCTTCCGATTGAGCTACTGAAGCCCTGTCCGATTTGTCAATAATATAATTATGATTTGAACAAATTCACTGAAATTCAGCTTGTTGGGACTAGAAATTCAGCTTGTTGGGACTACAAGCTGAATTTCATTGTGCAATTTGCATTGTGTTTGTGGTTGTTGGTGGCATTTGTGGCGTTGGCAGCGTTGGTGGTGTTAGTGGCGTTTGTGGCGTTAGTGGCTGGCATTGATAGCGTTGGTGGAAGTGGTGGTGGTGGCGTTAATGGCGTTGGTGGCGTTAATGGCGTTGATGGCGTTGGTAGCGGCGGTGATGGTGATGGTGGTGGCGGTTGTGGTGATGGTGGTGGTGGTGGCGTTATTGGTGTTAGTTGCGCTGGTAGCGGTAGTGGCATTGGAGGCGTTGGTGGCGTTGATTATGTTGGTGGCGTTGATGTTGTTGTTGGCGTTAGTAGTGTTGGCGGCATTGGTGGCGTTAGTGGCGTTGGTGGTTCATGGTGCTCCGCTTCTATTCGTCTTAGCGTGATGACATATAACCTCAAGCCATCTTCGATAAATGAACTGTTTAACATTGAAAGATTGTTTCAAATCGGACCAGTTGTTTCTGAGATTAGCGCGTTCAAACAAACAAACGTGTTCGCAATACTAGCAGCCTATGTGCTTTCTTCTCCGATGGCCATCAATGCGTCTATACAATATCATGTAGAGAGAAGCATTAACGTAAACCAGATTTTTTAACTAACCAAAAGTGTTTATGATCCAAAATTTACCTAAATTTATATCCAAAAACGCTGCCCAAAGTCACTTTTCCACGCGAACGAAGTCGCGGGCACAGCTAGTTTTAAAATGAAACCCACAATATTATACAAGTAATAATTTTATTTTTTTATATGTATTTGTTTTTTTATAACTACTATGTATGTTAAAAAATACTTAATAAGAACAATAATAAATGAACGAATATTAATAACTAATAATGGTGGCCCAGAGCAGTTTGTGGCGAATACAACTACAACATAATATATTAATAAGAAAATTTAATCTAAAAAATGTCTCTTTCTATAAACTCTTTTGCAATATTTATCGATAACTATCCACAAACCGACAACAACACTATCGATAAGCGGCACCGGCGACAGCGGCTTCTCGGAAACGAACTCGGATCAGTCGCTCGACCGATGCCCGTATCGTATAAGGCATACCAAACATTGCGCCCGACTGTGTTGTTTATATCAGTCCGAAACAACACGGCCGATACTATGGCATTTTATACCTTAAGCTTGATGTGTTAGATCTCTTTTTACAGTAAACAACACAGCAAATCAGCATTTTTTTGGACGTCCGTTCAGTCGCACAACTAGATTTAGTCTAATGAACAGTCCAGCTGCAACTAGTTTTATTATACGCACAGGATTTTTTTAAGCATTAAATCTTGTACTTTGATAGAGGGGAAAGCCTGCGTATGGCTACTCCCCTCCGGTCCGCCGCGACCGATAGCGTGATGATATCTTCCTCGATAAATGGGCTATCTTACACTGAAAAAACTTTTCAAATCGGACCAGTAGTGCCTGAGATTAGCGCGTTCAAACAATCATACTCTTTAGCTTTATAATATTAAGTATATATTTAAATTTTGGATAAATTTATGTAAGGAAAGTGGCAAACAAGCACACAGCTCGCATTAATATTAAGTGATGACTGCAGCATATCTACCAGATCTACAACATCTACCAGAGGTAAAAATGCAGACAGAGAAGAACTTAGGTCTCAGAGGTTGCATTGCCAACCCTGAGACCTAAGTTCCCTGTGATAGGGATAGGGATATATTACGGGGCCATACATTATCATCCAAGCCGAACATGATATTGCTGAACACTACCATTTGGCAGCTGATATATTAGGTAATGCGGTGGTGCCTACGCCCTCGAGCTCCTCCACTGGAACTCACCAGGGTAAAGATAGAATAATTTAAGTGTATTTAAGTGTCATAATTAAAATCCTTTTACGTTAAAAAATAAACGGAATAAAACATTTGCTTCGCGGCGCTCCGTATAACAACATTTAAACCCGTGCCATACGAAAAAGATGTCCATCTGTCCCTTAATTAAATAAGCCCGCATGGTGTCACCGAGCTGGTTGGAGATCAAAGTGCTATATTTTAATCTGAGCTTGTTCGCGAACTCATTTCTTCTTTGATAATGACTTTTGTTTTGGTTTTGAGGCCGATACAATGTTATCCGCATTGAAATTACTTTAAATGAATTTGATGGTTCGATAAATTCGGGCACGAAAATCAGTTTGTTATTCTGTTCTGCTAAACTGTAACATATTTTTCAATGAGGGTAGAGCTCCAGCGATAGAGTTCACGGGCGTAGGCAGGTAATACGTCAATACGACATTATACTACAATCCAAATAATTATGTGTGACAGGAATTTTTTTTTTTATGTAATAGAAGTGGTAAACAAGCATTACATTGATGTTAAGTGATGACTGCAGCCTATAGACACCCTTCCACACAAAGACCAAGATAAAAATGCAGATGCGTTACCACTTCTGAGGCCTAAGGTGTTATGCCTCTGTGCCGGAAATTACAGGGCCATACACTACCACCTGACTGAAACACGATAGTGCTGAACACTACCATTTAGCGGCAAGTATATTAGATAATGCGGTGGTGCCTACGCCCGCGAGCTCCGTTACTGGAGCTCTACCTACAAAATGACATTATGGACAAGTATTAAACTCTATTTCTTTGCTTAATGGGATACTTATAACAATTGCTGTTATTTCAAAATGTGAGATCTTCAAGTAGGAAAGATTTGACTTGGCCAGTTTGGTACGCAACATTACATTCGGCGGTTTGTGTAACATTACATTCGGCGCTAGCCAGTCAATTCTTTTGTTTGAACTTGGCTTTAACACGCTGCGCGTTTACCTTTCAGTTATTGTCGACACGTGAAAGGTATTGTATACCTATATTCTATTTGATTTAATAAATATAGCCGCTGTGCAAAGCTATTTTTAAATTGAACGGTGTACGTCTTTGTCTTTAAGAAATAGATGACGATGAAATATCAATAAATCTTATCGAATTTCAAACAAAATAAATCAGTTGAAATTGAGCTTCAGCTAAATAATACTCTCAGAACTAACGAGCATTAAGGATAACTCAAACATAACACGAGGAAAACAGGTTATTGCTGTTGACACAAAAGAATCTGGATACAAAGTAACATATCACGTATCGCCAGTAAAAAACTTTATTCATTACTGTAATAAAACCGGATCGGATCACAGAAGGAAGAAAAACAAATAGGATATAGGGCAATTGCTGCCCAACACACAAGAACATGACCTATATTGAATTAAGTGACTGCTGTTGTAAACTATCTCACTTAGAAACTGTATTGTAAAGATTTTTTGTCAGACATAACAGTAAGTGTTTTTTAGGGTTCCGTTGTTTATAAGGCCCCCTATAGCATTGCGTATATGTCTGTCTGTTTGTCCGTAGCTTTGCCCGGAGACTATTAGTACTAGAAAGCTGTAATTTGGTATGAATATACATATTATCAATGCTGACAAAATTGTAAAATGAAATCGTGATTCTTCCCCCACACTTTTTTTTTCTCACTTACGTTATCGTTAAATAGGTCTTCAAAAATATTAAAGGTTGTCAGGAATGTTTTTGGATAAAGGTATCGGTTTGCGAAATAAGTATTAGCTTTTAAAGTATCAATTTTTGTAAGAGCCAATGATCCCCACTCCTTACCAATTTTTGTATTGGTAGGTGTGAAATAAATCAGTATAATGAAGTTAAAAGGAAAATACTACATTTAAACTTATTTTAAAAGTTTACGAGTAATAGTCGTACACAAAAACGAATAATAAAACAAACAATGGTAGAGCTCCAGTGACGGAGCTAGCGGGCGTAGGCCACCGCATTACATAATATACTTGCCGCTAAATGGTAGTGTTCAGCACTATTGTCAGGTGGTAATGTAAGGCCCTGTAAATTCCAGCACAGAGGCATAACACTTTAGGCCTCAAGAGTAGCAATGCATCTGCATTTTGACCTTTGTTTTTGTGTGGGTGTCTGCAGTCATCACTTAACATCAATGTGAACTACATGCTTGTTTGCCACTTTTATTACATAAAAAAAATAAAAAAAGAGACCATACCCTCTCTCAACTGGCGATGCGTGCCTCCTCCACCGAAGCTGTTAACCAACCTAAGGGCACCCAACGTCGACCTGCATGGCAGGCGAGAAGAAGCCGCAGCATAGAGGCCAAACCCAGTACCGCTTCCATACACCATTGCGCACGCAACGATCTTACTAATGATTAATACTCGACCAACTGAAAAAATGAAGTTGTAGAAACAAAACCCTACATTCCACGTGACCCGATACGTTCTAGGCCAGTTTTAAGGAAATGAAAGTGAAGATGGTTCATGCATTTCACATATGAATTCAATGCTGTATTTTTTTATGTAGGTAATTGAAGCGGCAAACAAGCATGCAGTTCACATTGATAAGTGATGACTGCAGCCTATGTGTTTGCCTTCCATGTGTTTCAAACCCACACAAAGACCAAGGTCAAAATGCAAATGCAAAACCACTCCTGAGGCTTAAGGTGCCTCTGTGCTGGAAATTACAGTGCCGTACATTACCGCCTGACCGGAACACGATAGTGTTGAACACAACCATTTAGTGGCAAGTATATTAGGTAAAGCGATGGTGCCTACGCCCGTGAGCTCCATCACTTAAGCTCTACCACCAGTAAAATCAAATTACTTGAATGTCTGCTAGGTCTAGTAATCATCAGCACATACATTAAAATATGATTGATGTGTGTCATATATAATTAATACACACATACACATAAACATCAACATAGCAATTCTCTTGCGGAATAATTTGCGTTGCGGTTCCATAGCTGATAATGCTGATTCATATTCAATATATGAGTACATACAGCGAATTATAGGTTAGCTTTGTAGGGTATAATTGCCCTGTAATGACTAGTCACAGTGTTGGAGGTGGTATAGAGTGGACTGTATTTTTGATATTTTATTTTTAAAGAAACATGTTTTCACAAGCATGTGTTAATGCGAAATAATATAAAACAATTGTATTTTTGATGTAGGAGATGTACTTTAAATAAAAAGGTAATTTAAAGTTGAACTATGTAATAGGTACACTGGTTACAAGAGGTCTTTAAGTGAAAGCGGCCGTGGTGAGAATGTAAGTTATAATGCAGAATGTTTGGTCGTCGCCGTCGGTGTCGTCGTGCTTGACGATTCGACGACACGACTTTGGTGTGTGTGTGCTTGACACACAGAGACAAAATAGGTGCTCTCAGTGGTGGCAATGCAACTATATTTTGACCTCTGGTTTTTGTGTAGATGAATAGAATAGAATAGTCATCACTTAATCCATGTGAGCTGGATTTTAAGTGATGACTATTTTGCCGCCTTTTATACATAAAAAAAATTAAAAAAATAATTATATCTGCAGGTTTTTTAAAATGATCAGTCCAGTCAGTCAGTCTCTCTGACGACTCGGTTAGTCCAGCGGTGCGAAACCACCGTTTGATTCGAAGGGTCGTGGGTTCGATCCCCGCACCGGAACAAATATTTGTATGGCCTACAGATATTTGTTTCGGGTTTGGGTGTTTGTGTATGTGTTGTAGAAACAAAACCCTACATTGTACGTGGCCCGATACGTTCTAGTCCAGTTTTGAGGAAATGAAGTTCACATTGACGTTAAGTGATGACTGCAGCCTATGTGTTTGCCTTCCATGTATTTCAAACCAACACAAAAACCAAGGTCAAAATGCAAATGCAAAACCACTCCTGAGGCTTAAGGTAGTAAGGCTTTATATAGGGCAATAAGAGGATATCGCACCATATCATGTGACGCGGCATGTGTCTTGGCAGGGAGCCCACCCTGGGACTTGGAGGCTGTGGTCTTGGCGGCGGTCTATGAACGATGCACTGAGATGCGAGCTCGTGGCGCTCATCCCCTTCCAGAGGATGTGAGACGATGGAGGACGTCTTCTCGCGAATTACTCCTACGGAAGTGGGGTAATCGATTAGGACAGCCGAGTTCCGGCCGACTCCTGGTGGAAGCAGTCCGGCCCGTTCTCCAACAATGGATCGAACGTAGGCATGGCGTGCTCACCTTCCGCCTCACGCAGGTACTCTCGGGGCACGGATGCTTTGGGAGATACCTTTGCAATGTGGCGCGAAGGGAGCCGACCACTACATGTCATGAATGCGGCTGTGCCAATGATACGGCTCAGCACACATTATCTGAGTGCCCGACGTGGGCCGAGCCTCGCTCCGACTTAGTCGCTGTGGTCGGACCCGATCTCTCGCTGCCGGCGGTGATCCAATCTATGGTCGGTGGCGTGGATGCGTGGAGGGCGGTTCTCTCCTTCTGCGAAATAGTTATATCGCAGAAGGAGGCGGCGGAGCGACTAAGGGAGGACGACGTTCTCTCTGCTCCAATCCGTCGCAGACGTATCGGACGCAGGCGGCTAGCCTACGCGCACCACCTGCCGCCCTAACTGGGACCTCCGGGTGACGGACTAGGGGAAGTCCGTTGCCCGATGGAGTCAGGTCCCTGAGATGGTTGGCGTGCTCGTGTTCCGCACGCCACTAGTGATGGCTGGAGCTCTAAAAAGCTCCTGAAGATGGGCCCGAAAGCGGGCAGTCGCCGGCGGAGTCGCGGAAGTATGCGAGAGCTTTCCCGTGGCTCCGCAACAAAAGGCGCCGAGCAGGAGACACCGCGGGGTTTTAGTGAGTACGAGTCTCACTCTACCCGCCGTTTGTTCCCCTAGACGGCGGGTGCCCATGAAGGGTTTCCCCGCGTTAAAAAAAAAAAAAAAAAAAAAAAAGTAAGGCTTTATATAATACCTAATGAGGAACTGTGAGTGTAAGCGTAAAAAAAAATCTATCAGAAGATAATAACCGAACCAGTAAGTGACTGACCGGTGGTAGAGCTTTAGTGTCGGAGGCGCAGGTACCATTGCACTACATTAAAGTAGTTATAAGTTATAAATTGTGGCCTTAAAATTCAAAATAGTAAAAGATCTGTCAGCCTAGACAGATAGATACATACTCGTAAATCTTTAAAAATGGTAAAAGCTTAACTAGATAGAAAATGTCTCCAATTATGCAAGAGGAACGTAACGTAACTTCACGCCTGTAATCCCCGAAGGGGTAGGCAGAGGTAAATGCATGCATTTAATCATACATGCAAAAACCCACGACTCGCCGGTTACGTTTTGGCCCATGTAACAGGTGGCGAACCAGTTGCCATCTCCGGGCACATTACCAAACTCCGGGGTACTGGGAAACTTCCAGAAAATGGAAAAATCCCAACAGAAGCAGAGATAAAGGATTTTAGACCGTTATCTCTAATATCCCCCGACCCGGGAATCGAACCCAGGACCTCCAGCGTAATAGTAGTGGCCTGCTACCACTACGCTACTGAGGCAGTTGCAAGAGGAAACCTGAATAAATAATAAAAAAAAAACATTAGCAGTGTTCAGCACTATTGTGTTCCAGTATTGTATTCCGGTAACAAGGTACGTTCGTTACACGTCAAAATAAAGTAAAATTACAATAAGACTACTACTTATAGTTTTAGCGAAACATTATTTTCCAAATGGAATATTTAATAAAAATCAGCTGTTTTTTTTTTTTTTTTTTATGTTATAAAAGTGGCAAACAAGCGTGCAGTTCACATTGATGTTAAGTGATGACTGCAGCCTATAGACACCCACACAATGACCAGAGGTCCAAATGCAAATGCGCTGCCACTCCTGAGGCATTAGGTGTTATGCCTCTGTGCCGGAAATTACAGAGCCGTACATTACCACCTGACCGGAACACGATAGTGCTGAACACTACCATTTAACGGCAAGTATATTAGGTAATGCGGTGGTGCCTACGCCCACGAGCTCGGTCACTGGAGCTCTACCACCAGTAGAAAGTCTACGAATACTATAAAGAAAATACAAAGAGCGGACAAAACATTACCCTAAATACATCAATTAATTCGATCCAATTTAATCCGGAAAGTTGAAGTAGCTTACTAAGAAAACGGCAATTCAGCATTCAGCTGCCGTCAGCAGTTTGCCGATGTGATTTGCGGTCGGCGCTGTCGTAAGCACGAACTGATTGAATGTACCCGCTGACGTCAGCGGTCAGTTGACCGAAGGTGTCAAGACGTTCGTTTTATTGGGTCATGTGAATTAGGATGCTTGTGTTTTCTGTAACAATTTAGCGCTCCTAAAAAAGTCGTATTTTAAGTAAGTTTCATTTTCTCATTTCATTAAAACGAAAAAATTACCATTAATTTTTTTTATCAAAATAATGTTGTACTCGTATAAACCTGTTTTCTATATACAAACATGACGTGAGTCTTATTAGGAACGACTGGATCGGTCTGGTTCATTTTAGTTTGGAAGTATTTGTTTAAATTCAAAGAACGGTTTGAAAGTGAGAAAATAATGACGACTTTTTAATGTAAATAGTAAAAACAACGATTTGAAGTTCCCATACTAATAGTTTGTACCTGACAAACCTTTGAAGCTTTATTTAATTCTAAGGCGTTATTGAGTTCGCCGGGCAGCCGGTTATAAGTGAGTGTAAATACTGGCAAGATTGCTCATCCTAAATTATTATACTGTCATGCTTTTATGAAAGTCCGAGGCCACGCAATGGAGCAGGCAATTTTAGTTTTTTCTCTGACAGACCGAGTTGTAAATGAGGAGATTCGTATGAGAACCAAACTAGCCTACAAAGCCCTTTTCTTTTTGAGAAGCTTTTTTATGTAATGAAAGTGGCAAACAAGCATTCAGTTCACATCGATGTTAAGTGATGACTACAGCCTGTAGACACTTACACAAAGACCAGAGGTCAAAATGCAGATGCGTTACCACTCCTGAAGCCTAAGGTGTTATGTCTCTGTGCCGGGAATTACAGGGCCGCACATTACCACCTGATCGGAACACGATAGTGCTGAACACTACCATTTAGCGTAATTAAGTATATTAGGTAATGCGTTGGTGTCTATGCCCGCGAGCTCCATCAGTGGAGCTCTACCGCCAGTAAAAAAGCAGTGGACATCTTTTCGTTGAAAGGAAACCAACTGATTTGGGCCAATTCATACAAGTTAAGGGGAAGTTAGAATTGCTTACAAAAGGGCAGCTCAGCTTCCGACAGCAGTTCGCGGACCTGATTTGCGCGATCAAGCACGAACTGATTGTATTTGCCGTCTGCTAAGAGAAACATGTTTACTTTACTGGATATTTAACTGAAACAAATAAATTAACAGACGATACAGGCACAATGCCGAAGCTTGCAGATTTGGGGCAATTTCGAGTCAGTAAATTTTAATATTTTAACTGCCTTGGTAGCCTAGTGGTAGCAGGCCACTACTACTACGCTGAGGTCCTGGGTTCGATTCCCGGGTATGGGGTTATCAGAGATAATGGTGTAAAGTCCTTTATCTCTGGTTCTATTGGGATTTTCCCATTTTCTGGATATTTCCCAGTACCTCGAAGTTTGATAATATGCCCGGATGTCAACAGGCTCGCCACCTGTTACATGGGCCAAAACGTAACCGTCGAATCGTGGGTGTTTGCATATATGCTTGAATGCATGCATTTACCTCTGCCTACCCCTTCGGTCGGTATATGTAACCATGAGTTTGCATTGATGAAACATTCACATGAAACATGTTAAAATGATAGGTTTGACAGCAGTGCGAACGCTAGCACCAACAAGGCATTTATAGCAATACATACTTTATGCGACGAGTTGCGAAACATCATCATGTTTAATGTTTTTAGTGCAAACTAGGGGTAATGAAATCTCTGGTTGTTTATAGATGACTATCGGTTGTGTTTTTTTTTTAATGTAATTGACTTGGTAAACAAGCATACAGTTCACATTGATGTTAAGTGATGACTGCAGCCTATAGACACCCACACAAAGACCAAGGTCAAAATGCAGATGCGTTACCACTCTTGAGGCCTAAGTTGTTATGCCTCTTTGCCGGAAATTACAGGGCTGTACATTACCACCTGACCGGAACACGATAGTGCTGAACACTACCATTTAGCGGCAAGTATATTAGGTAATGCGGTGGTGCCTGCGCCCGTGAGCTCCGTCAGTGGAGCTCTACCACCTGTAGGAAGTTTTTGTTTGTTAACCATGAATAATAACATATTATTTTATAAACATCACCAAACCAACATAAGGAAACCGAATCCTCAGTGTGTAATTCAACATAGATACCTATTAGCTTACAAAAACAAAATTATACTTTATGTACTAAGTGCACAATACAGAACCAGATAAACTTCCTAACCATTCCGAAGTTGAACAAACCATAAAATTACTTCTGTTAGAAACAAAAAAAGATTTTCTATCCATGTTTTAACCAAAATAAATGGGGCGATACGACAAACGTGATGGGACCGACACGCAATATGAGGCATTTGACGTCAAATCGGAGAGCGCACATCAATTTTACGATTAAGTCCGGTTTTATGTTTGGCTAGCACAAACATGTGAAATTGGATGCGTCTACTGTCTGAGATAGTCTAAATTTGAGTGATATGCTAGAATGAATTTTGTTAGGCATCATTCAATTTTAGATAATCTTATTTTGAATTGAATACCAGCTCGCTTTGAGTTGATTTGTTTTCTAAATAACTTGGTATGTTGTAGCTGGGTTTAATGAATTTGGTTGTAATTAATCTACGACATGAATGTCTGAAAATAATTTCTGTACTTTTCACACGTTTTATACACTGAATCGTGTGAAGTGTCGTAGTACGGTTTTAAGGTTCTGTACTATACAGATAAAGTGCCAATTTATAAGGAAATCGTTCCGTTTTTTTTTTTAAGAAACGGACTCTTTAAACTACTGTGCCTAAAGTGTTGAAACTAAAATACACAATATACGTATATCTACATAGGAAATTCGTCAATTGCATGAAATCCTGTGGACGCGTATTCGACATATAGACATTATCACAAAAACCGTTTTTTTGGTAGAGCTCCAGTGACGAAGCTCGCGGGCGTAGGCACCACCGCATTACCTAATACACTTGCCGCTAAATAGTGTTCAGCACTATTTAGCGGCAAGTGTATTTTCACTGCTGTAATTTCCGGCACAGAGGCATAACACCTTAGGCCTCAGGAGTGGTAGCTCATCTGCATTTTGACCACTGGTCTTTGTGTCAGTGTCTTTAGGCTGCAGTCATCATTTAACATCTAAAAAACTAGAAGTCAGACCAATGTGTAGCCACGTTTGAGACCTTACATGTCATGTCTCTGTGGTAGTTATTACGGGGCCATACATTACCATCTAACCAGAACACGATAGTGCTGACCACTACCATTTGGGGCCATTGGGAGCAGATAGATTAGAGAACGCGGTAATCGAGAACTTCGAGTCCCGACGCTGGAACTCTACCAATTTCTCCTCTAGAGAAATTGAAGTTACGAAGAATTATAAAAGTAACATCCTCTTTTTATTCCTTAAAAACAAATGAATACTGTGATGTTACAAATTATATATTGAGTTTGACATGTAATACGAGGCACTAAGGAACTTTACATCCAACTGGAGAGCGTCCATAAATTTTATGGTTTATTCCGATTTTATGGTTGACCACCGCGAATCTGTAAAAAAGGATGCGTACACTTCTGTCTGGTGTAGTCAGAATAGATTTCAAGTGGTCGACTCGACTTAATTTTGTTAGTTATCCTCTAATTTCGAATAATCTTCTCATGTGTAGATAGATTTGGATGAATAATACAGTTTTACTTTATGGTTGTGTTCAAAGCTGTAATAGGTATTCCACTCATGTGGATGTATGTATTGTAGTTGTAAGTATATAAATATCTATTTTTGATTTGGTTTTTTTTTTCTTGTATGAAAAGTTCTTATAAAGTTACATAATAATATTATTATGTCATATTTAGCTATTAGCTTCCCAGCACCTATTAAGTTGATTTTCTTTCTACCCAAAGGTTTACTGGTAGATAATGTCTTAGTTGCGTTAAGTCCGGCTTATGTACAGTTCTTTATTTCATGCACTAAAGTTACAGAAATAAATAAAAATTAACATCCTATTTCATTCCTTAAAAACAAATGAATACTGTGATGTTACAAATTATATATTGAGTTTGACATGTAATACGAGGCACTAAGGAACTTTACATCCAACTGGAGAGCGTCCATAAATTTTATGGTTTATTCCGATTTTATGGTTGACCACCGCGAATCTGTAAAAAAGGATGCGTACACTTCTGTCTGGTGTAGTCAGAATAGATTTCAAGTGGTCGACTCGACTTAATTTTGTTAGTTATCCTCTAATTTCGAATAATCTTCTCATGTGTAGATAGATTTGGATGAATAATACAGTTTTACTTTATGGTTGTGTTCAAAGCTGTAATAGGTATTCCACTCATGTGGATGTATGTATTGTAGTTGTAAGTATATAAATATCTATTTTTGATTTGGTTTTTTTTTTCTTGTATGAAAAGTTCTTATAAAGTTACATAATAATATTATTATGTCATATTTAGCTATTAGCTTCCCAGCACCTATTAAGTTGATTTTCTTTCTACCCAAAGGTTTACTGGTAGATAATGTCTTAGTTGCGTTAAGTCCGGCTTATGTACAGTTCTTTATTTCATGCACTAAAGTTACAGAAATAAATAAAAATTAACATCCTATTTCATTCCTTAAAAACAAATGAATACTGTGATGTTACAAATTATATATTGAGTTTGACATGTAATACGAGGCACTAAGGAACTTTACATCCAACTGGAGAGCATCCATAAATTTTATGGTTTATTCCGATTTTATGGTTGACCACCGCGAATCTGTGAAATTGGATGCGTCCACTTCTGTCTGGTGTAGTCAGAATAGATTTCAAGTGGTCGACTTGACTTAATTTTGTTAGTTATCCTCTAATTTCGAATAATCTTCTCATGTGTAGATAGATTTCGATGAATAATATAGTTTTACTTTGTGGTCGTGCTCAAAGCTGTAAATAGATATTCCAGTCATGTGGTAATAATGTTATTAACATTATAATTTTAACTGCCTCGATAGCCTAGTGGTAGCAGGCTACTACTACTACGCTGAGGTCCTAGTTCGATTCCCGGGTCGCGGGGTTATCAGAGATAATGGTGTAAAGTCCTTTATCTCTTATTCTATTGAGATTTTTTCAGTTTTCAGTACCTCAAAGTTTGGTAATGTGCCCGGAGATGTCAACAGGCTCGCCACCTGTTACATGGGCCAAAACGTAACCGGCGAATCGTGGGTGTTCGCATGCATGCTTGAATGCATGCATTTACCTCTGCCTACCCCTTCGGGGATTACAGGCGTGAATTTACGTTTTATAATTTCAAGCGTAGAGGCATAAGAGTTTTTTTATGTAAGGAAGGTGGCAAACAATCATATAGTTCACATTGATGTTAAGTGATAACTGCATCCTATAAACATCTACACAAAGACCATAGGTAATAAATGATTCAATTCTTCAACCGAAAGACAATCGCAGTGGCAGTCATTTTATCACAGGACGCTGCTCTCCATCACTCGTTATCGTATTTACTACCGCTTTATTGGAATCGTTTGAAAGCCATTGTTCGGCACTAGTGGATTTTGAGGTCGTCACATCCCGACGCCCAAGAGTCAGTCTTATTCACTCACCAGTGTAGTATTATTTACTTACTCGGCAATACTGGTGGTAGTGCTCCAGTGACGGAGCTCGCGGGCGTAGGCACCACGGCATTACCTAATATTCTTGCCGCTAAATGGTAGTATTCAGCACTATCGTGTTCCGGTCAGGTGGTAATGTACTTTCCTGTAATTTCCGGCACAGAGGCATAACACCGTAGGCCTCAGGAGTGGTAACGCATCTGTATTTTTGCCTTGGCCTTTGTGTAGATGTCTATGGGCTGCAGTCATCACTTAACATCAATGTGAACTGCATGCTTGTTTGCCACTAATTCATAAAAAAAAACCAAGAAAGTGTATATGTATGTATCTTCACGCCAGGTCCCTAACGGGGTAGGCAGAGAGTGTATAGATTCCACAGAATTTTCATCGACCAAATTTTTATAAAGATTTTTAGATAAATATAGAAAATAAATCACATTAATTTAATTTGTTCAGTTTACAAGCAAAATATTTTATTACTGTCACAACATTGTTTAGCAATAACTGAATGTTTTGTGGATGATTTATTTTGGCAATAAGTGTCGTGTTAAGCTAGACCATTATCGGCGGGCCCAACAGTCACTGACAGTGCGGTGTGGTCCAAATGATGAGCGAAGAGATTTAAATTACACTTAAATAAATACTAAATACGCTTACACTCACAGCCCCATAGTAGGTATAAACTTGTTTCGTGGGTGCCGTTTATACAACACATACACAAACATCCTGTAGGCCATACAAATATTTGTCCCGGTGCGGGGATCGAATCAAACGGTCATTTCACACCGCTGGACTAACCGGGTCGTCAAATATAATAATACTTGGGTAATAGGTGGAGCCTAAGCGGGCATTTTTAATTTGCTCAAGTGCGTCACATTTGGATATGAGAGAGCCTTGCGCCCTGTTCAATATACCTTTAACAAATCTGAGGTTTCTTTAATTTTTCGAAATCGAAATTTTCTCCCATGCTTTGATTGGGCTCACTTTACATATTTTCTGTGTCTGACATTCTCGAGTAGGTAATTTATCTTTTCCATTCCATTTTTGTACAGCTATAAAAGTTCGAAAGTTCAACATAATGGGTCAAGGATACATGAGATACTCTGCGAGAATGTGAAATGTATCTGAACTCCTATCAACTGGAAGACCCAAAAGTGAGATAAGCTAGTGATCAAAAAAAAATTAACGGCTCTAAGGGTGCAGTCCAATATAGAAACCTTACATTTGTTGAAGGTACTCAACAGGGTGCAAGTCATCTCGAATATCCCAAATCTGACTCGCTCGAGTAAGTCCGAAAATAGAATTTTGGGCTCCACTACATAATTTACCTCTGATCTTATAGAAGCTATCTATGTATCTATCTATGTATTACAGAAGTGGCATATAAGCGTGCAACTTACTCGTACATTAGTGGTAAACTAATAGTAAAGTCTAGAAAGACAGACAGACATGGCGGGGGACTTGGTTTTATATTTTGTACATAATGATATGTTATAATATTTGTTAATGTAAGTAAGGTGGCAAACAAGTATGCAACTCACATTGATGTTAAGTAATGACTGTAGGCTATAGACACCGACACAATGCAGATGCGTTGCCACCCCTGGACCTTAGTTGTTTTATCTCTGTGGTAGCTATTACTGGGCCATACATTACCATCTAACCGGAACGCGATAGTGCTGAGCACTACCATTTGGCGGCAGATAGATTAGATAATGCGGTGATGCCTACGTCCTACACTGGAACTCTAATACCAGTTAAGTAGTTATTTTGTTTCTTTCCAGGTAATTTCCAAGATCTGCCCATACAAGAATTGATTCGCCATTGCCTTCAACTTGCACCATATCCCCAGGGGAAGTCAGGAGAAACAATGTTGAACGTTTATTAAACAAGCAACCGTGATTGACGTCTTTTAATAAACGCAAGAAAAAAAAACCTGTCTTGATTTTAGTGAGTTGTTTTTGTTTACGAGTCGCCCGAGAAATGGTACGATGCGTTCACTGTTTACTTTAACTTTAATAACAGTAGGCTATCAAACTTCATACCGTTAAGCGATGACCCAGTTTCTTTATTATTTTCCTTCGGGACTTACCGGGATTATTCTGTACTGTAAACAATCAAAACAAGAGGCTTATATGAGCCTTTTTACATCACTTAACTCTTGTGGATCTTCATGTTATTATGCTTTAAATATAATGCTTTCAAGTGGAATTATTTTAAGCTACGCAAATCCATACAAAATTAATTTAAGCTAAGTAGACTCTGTTTAAGAAGCGCGCATGGCCCCGCGGCTAGTGTAAATCGCAAGCGATCTACTCCGTTAACCGATACGGGCGCGGTGGCGTGTGTGATGGGTGACCGCTAGTGGCAAATTAAAAATGCACGTTTCCGTGCTTTGGAGGGCACGTTAAGCCGTCGGTCCCAGTTGCTATCGTGAGATAGCAGTCGTTAAACCTTCTCCGAGGCCTTATGGGTCGTTTGAAAACATCCGACAGCGGGTTGGCCACTAAGTAACCCTTTTCTCCACCAACCCGCATTGGAACAGCATGGTGGAGTAAGCTCCAGGCCTCCTCCCAAAAAGGGGAGAGACTCGTCCCCAGCAGTGAGACGTATCCAGGGTTGCCGTTATTATTTCACTAATTTATTTTAAAGTTTATTCAATATTTTTTTACATATATAAGTATAAAAAACAAACATATAAATATTATAAAAAAAATAAAAATAGCTACGCGCCGGCAGCGGGAACAGGGCCCAAGCTACCGGTGGTTAGGGACGCAGAGAGAAGAATCTCCTCACTATTCGTGCCGTGCCAAGTAGCACTGCCTTCTGCATTAGGCCCTTGACCCAGCTGCCCAACTTGAATCTCATAAGGTGTAGGTCGAGGCTCTTGGCGATAAGGCCGTTCGCCGAGACGACTATCAGTACAATGAACGCCGGCTCCACATGCCACATGCTGACAATCTCGTGAGCTAGGCCCAGTCCATTATTATTATCATACCTTGTTTGAAAGCTTCGAGTCGTGACGACCCCATCGCCGTCTTTGGGGAAGGCTTTGTCCAGCAGTGGACGTCTTTCGGCTGGAGAGATGATGATGAGATTAAATAATGCAACGGATTTAACGCTTTCCGGCTAATTACTTGTATCTTGTACATTAAAATCTTTCTTCATTGTTTTTTATACATCCTATTATACCCATATTTTTTATGTATGGAAGGTGGGATGACTGCAGCCTATAGACATCTACACAATAACCAGAGGTCAAATTGCAGATGTGTTGCCTCCCCTGAGATCTAAGTTGGTACGTCTCTGTGATAGTTATTACGGGGCCATACATTACCATCTAACCGGGACGAGACAGTGCTAAACACTATCATTTGGCAGCAGACAGATTAGGTAATACGGTGGTGCCTACGCCTGCGAACTCCGTCACCAGAGCTCTATTACCAGTAAACCTATATAAAGTGGAACCCATTAATTTACTATTGAAACCGATCTGATAAGGAAATGCGTCATTAATTAAATGCATTGCTTGTTATTACCGGATGGTATTTGTCGGAACAGTCCATTAGGCTCCCATTCTAGCATACTTTCGATAATGAACTGGGAATTAATTAAAAACGAACGACTGTGCGGATTTGTAAGGAGCCGAGTGAATATTTTATTGCATAGTAAATATTACTGATTTACGAGTCATACGAGTATCGTGGTTATATCGTAGTTATTTTATTTTTAAAGAAAAATGGAAAAAAAAATTTGACTTCAGGCGAGGCTCGAACTCGCGACCTACTGGGAATCTAGTCCAGCCGCTCTTCCAATTGAGCTACTGAAGCCCTGCCCGATTTGTCAAATCTTTCCTTCACATCTATTGCATTGCTTTATGGTAGCAGTAGCGCCATCTATTACCAACTATGCTAGTTAGGCAACCGATATAATAGACTTTTCAGTTTATTGAATATCGTAAAGAAGTCGCTTTTACCCTTAATAATTGTTTGATATTATTTCGCATTAAAACATGCTTGTGAAATATATTTTATTTTTAAAGAAAAATGGAAAGAAAAATTTGACTCAGGCGAGGCTCGAACTCGTGACCTACTGGGAATCTAGTCCAGCCGCTCTTCCAATTGAGCTACTGAAGCCCTGCCCGATTTGTCAAATCTTTCCTTCACATCTATTGCATTGCTGTATGGTAGCAGTAGCGCCATCTATTACCAACTATGCTAGTTAGGCAACCGATATAATAGACTTTTCAGTTTATTGAATATCGTAAAGAAGTCGCTTTTACCCTTAATAATTGTTTGATATTATTTCGCATTAACACATGCTTGTGAAATATATTTTATTTAAAAAAAAAATGGAAAGAAAAATTTGACTTCAGGCGAGGCTCGAACTCGCGACCTACTGGGAATCTAGTCCAGCCGCTCTTCCAATTGAGCTACTGAAGCCCTGCCCGATTTGTCAAATCTTTCCTTCACATCTATTGCATTGCTTTATGGTAGCAGTAGCGCCATCTATTACCAACTATGCTAGTTAGGCAACCGATATAATAGACTTTTCAGTTCGAAGCCTCGTCGCGAGTTCGAGCCTCGCCTGAAGTCAAATTTTTCTTTCCATTTTTCTTTAAAAATAAAATATATTTCACAAGCATGTGTTAATGCGAAATAATATCAAACAATTATATCGTAGTTAGTTTATTAAGATTAATTAGAAAATCAAACTTTATGCTAGTAGACCGAATCTCTTCATGCAATGTGTATGAGAAATGTATTATTAGATTTTTTATGTTATAAAAGTAACAAACGAGCATGTAGTTCATCTTTATAGATTACTGTAGCCTATAAACATTGAAAGGATTCTTGATGTACCTGAAGATGCACAGGCTATACTTTGATCAAGTATCCATAAAGATTTTAGAATTATCCTGATCTTTAAAGGCTATTACACGACACCGTATTCAGGGTCCGGCAGAAAGAGTGGGCGTGGACTCGCGCCGGGTTGCCGCTTATAACACTATCCGGTCGACAGCGCCCTTACTCAATCACAGTACAAATACACGGACCGCTCCGGTCGCCCTAATTAGGGCTCTAACTCTAAATGTTATTACCCTGACCCTTGCTATCGTTCCCTGAATACCGTGCCGTGTAATAAATTTTTAACTTATTTTTTTTTTTAAACAAAATTACATTTTTGATTTCAAGCTATTTACGTTAAAGGTGAAAGTTGCTTAGCTTCATTTTCGTTGATTTTCTTTTTCATAATGTTAAAGTGATAAGAAAAATAAGAACTAGAACCGACAAGAAAATACACCATTAATTAAAGGTTGCTTGTTGTTTTCGTAGATCATTTATAGAAACACTTCATTAGGCTCTCAGTCCAGCGTACTTTCAATAATGAACCGGAAATTAATTAAAAACAAACGATTGTGTTCAAGTTGTAGGCAACACAGTAGATAAATACTTATGTATTTTTTTAATGCAGAGTAAATATTTGTTGTTTATTACGACTTCGGTAATGTAATATCTCTGAATTCTAACTTAATTTGGATAAATAAAGAACTTGCCGTTTGTATTCTTCTCTAAAGAATCATGTTTTGCGAAGGCAAGCGAAGGAAATAGAGAAATATCGTTTGCAGAAGATCAGAAACCAAATAAAGTCGATTTTAATAACGACTGTCAGTTTGCCTTCTCTAAGGTAAAATAATTTTCAGTTGTTATTACACATAGTATTCTGGGATTTTAAATAAATATGTATATCAGATTTTAAATCGTTATAACAATTATGTACACCTGTTATTTTTTATTTTTTATTATGTTTACTATTTAAACTACACCCAAAAGATGGCAACTGCTGGACAAAACACTTTTGCAACGATTTCCACAACAGGGATGTCCATAATTTTAGGGGGAATATGCCATAATCTCAAAGCATCAGCATCTCATCCGCATGCCAGGCGCATGCGGATTGGCGACCATAGGCGGTATCCTAAGCTGCTGCCCAAATCGGGTAATTGTATTTACCACCTTATTCGAATAGTTTCACCACCATTGTTTGGTTGCTTGACTGCATTCCGGACCTATGTAAGGATTCGTGTCGTTTCTACAAACGAACTGTGTACACTATTTTGGTGCTGATCAAGAAAAAAATCTTGTCTGCGCTAGACACGACGCATGAACGTTGCAGAGGGGTTGGAGTAGGGTAAGGTGGTCAGCTAGTTTTTGTACGTTTGTTTGCGTGGATGAATTGTATCGTGTCTAGATCAGATAAAATTCTTGTCGTGCCTATCTGCAGCAGACATGGTGAAATTAAGAAATTTCACCATGTCTGCTGCAGATACGTGTCTACAATTTGCCTAATTTTTCTCTGCTAATAGGCAGTGGAGTCGTCACGTTCTGACGCTATAGCTAACTAAAATTTTATATTGTTAGGCATTTTAATATTTTTTACAATAAAATCGTCTTACACCAATAAAATCCCCTTATTATTTGTAATGATCAGGGTAAACAAGCACGCAGTTCAGTTTTAAGTTGTTTTACCTCTATGATAGCTATTAGAACAGGGCCTTTTATACTGTGCTTCGTTTTCGTCTTTTTACATGAATGTTCATAAATAATTACAAAGACAGTAAAGTTGTATCTAAAGGTAACTTTTTAAACCACCGTACTGGTTATTTATTCATTTTAATCTCGCCTTTCAATTCTAAAACATTGCGTAACATATTTATTTGAGCCTAACAAAAGCTCCGAAAATTAGGGTATCGTTATCAAAACTCGTAAAGGAAAGAATCACAATGTAACGTTAAATTAATTCAAGGAAGCCGCCTGACAAAATAGACCAGTGTAAGATAAACCAGCTCATCCTCCCGTTCGTTGTGGGGCCCAAAGAGAAACAGGAGTTGAGGGGTCTATGTTGGCTGGATGTTGGAGCTAATGAAGCTTGCTGCTTTATCGGACAGCAGAGTGGATTATGTGGAATATCATGTGTGTGAGCATATTGTTCACAACAATGTCATTATTAGTAATCTATATTTAGTTGAGCTAAAGCTTTATTATGGGTCTTTGATCCATATAATCCTGTTTGTGAAACTCAAGAATTAAAAGCAAGAGTTTGTTTATTAAGGTTTAACTTTATGTCATAAAATTTGCAAACCAGCACACAGTTCAAGTTATTACTGTAGTGTGTAGCCGATAAAAATCTACTAAAAAACAATGAGGGCAATATTATGGAATAGACACCAGGACCAAACAATCGGTTCCGTTTTTAAATTGATTTAACAGATATTTAGTAAGACTTTTTACTGGTAGTAGAGCTCCAGTGACGGAGCTCGTGGGCGGAGGCACCACCGCATTACCTAATATACTTGCCGCTAAATGGTAGTGTTCAGCACTATCGTGTTCCGGTCAGGTGGTAATGTACGGCCCTGTAATTTCCGGCACAGCATAACACCTTAGGCCTCAGGAGTGGCAACGCATCTGCATTTTGACCTTGGTCTTTGTGTTAGCATAACAACAATGTGAACTGCATGCTTGTTTGCCACTTTCATTACATCAAAAAAAAAACATTTTTGATTGTGAATATAGCACATTACCGAAGTCATAACTAACAACAATTATTCCTGCAATAAATATTTTCCCTTTTTCCTAGAACTCAGCATCGTTCGTTTTTAATTAATGCCCGGTTCATTATCGAAAGTATGCTAGACGGCGAGCCCAATGAACTGTACCTATCAATGACATTGGATAACAACAACCAATGCCTTTAATTAATGACGTATTTTCTCGGTTTCAATGAAAGCGTTTTGCTTCTCATTTAATAAAAAAAATGCATGGAAATATTTTAAAGTTAATGCAGCATTCATACTTTCTTATTCTTCAAAATATCAATATCTTACGAGAAAATTCAAGTATAAATATACGAGTAGCATGTTTGATAGATAATGAAATGGTCAAGTTTAAAAAATTTTAGCCTATCTATACATAAAAATAAATGAATATAGAGTGCCTGTTTGTAATATAAAAATAACCGCTTTTTAGAAAATGCATATGAATGTATACACGATACATATACCAAAACAACATTTTTTACTATTTTTCATCAGCTAGTTTCATATCAAATATATATCCCAAACTACAACTACATCGACTTAGTGGTTTCGTAGCTAATTTGCTATGACAGACGCACAGGCACGTATGTAACTCGACGAATATTCAGTTTTTTGACGTGCGGAACCTTAAATACCTCAATTAAACACACTACGGCCACTGCCAATACATCACAGAGGCAGAGGCCCTTCTCAAAAAGCATAAGGCTACACTAGTACACTAACAGGCTTATTATATTACATAGGATTCCAAAAATTACAAAGATTCTCTTTGAATTTATCAAGAATATTGCCGATTAAAAAATTAAAAGAAATTATGTAACACCAAATCGATATTTATATCGAAGCGGACTTCACAACTTCAAAAGACTGAAAATACATATAAAATACATTGAGAACATTCGAGAAACTACGCTTACGTTTTTGATTTTATATTCAGCTAGATGCTATCGGGAGGAAATGGAATAAATTTCACACGTGCATGCAGCACTGAAGGATTTATTGACGTTGTGTTATTTAGTATTTTTTATTCAGCCAATCGACGTGTGAGCGCCGTTGGATATCCGAACTTTGATGCAGAAATATGAATCAGTTGCAGTATAGTTGGTAAATAGAAAAGTATTCCTTTTAAAATGGCGGCTCGATGAATGTCAATGGAATCGTTCTTTATTCAATTGGACTAAAACCGTTACGAGTGTAAATTGATCATTGGTTTTTGTGCAGATGTTCTACAGTATTCATTTATCATCAATGTGAACAGCATAGTTGTTTACCATCATCATAAAAAAAACGTGTCTGAAAATCATACGTGATAGAAGTGTAACCTTACAAAAAATTCACAAGTGACACTGTATAACGCTTCCTGTCTCATTTTCTCCTACGTTAAATTTTATAAATTTATGTATCTGTCTCTTATTAGTGCCAAATTTTCGTTTCATTGACTTTCAAATCAAGACGGTGCTTAAAAAGTTTAACATTACTTAATTTTTTTCACAATGACACATGCTAGTGTAATATATATTTATTTAGAGAAAAATAGAAAGAAAAAAACTGCAGTCAAAAATGTTTTAATCACTCACTAGCATGTGTTATTGCGAAATATAATATAAAATGATTAAAGAGTAAAAGCGACTTCTTTACGATATTTAATAAACTGCTAAGTTTATTATGTTGGTTGCCTATTGCATTTTTGGCAATAGATGTCGCTACTGCCGCCATAATGCAATGCAATATGAAGGAAAGATTTGACAAATCAGGTGTGGACTTCGGTAGCTCAGTTGGAAGAGTGGCTCGACTAGATTCCCAGTAGTCGCAGGTTCGAGTCTCGCCTGAAGTCGTCTTTTTCTATTCCTTTTCTTAAAAAAAAAATGTATTTTACAGTACTTGCTATTTCTGTAAACATACTATAAAAAAACTGGAACGGTTTGAGGTTAAGATGTAACTCATTAATTGCGAAAACTCTCGCAATCAGCTTAATTTAACAGTTCATTGCTTAAGGGTTGCTAAGATTACGTAATCTCCCCAATAAGCTTTATTAGACAATTGATTTCTACGACTGGACCGTGAATTAGTTCATTGAAATTGCATCATTTGTTGTTATATAAGATCTTGATGGCTTAATTTCATTGCACACATGATGTCTATGCAAATTAATAGTAATAGGATTGTCTGTTTGTAATAGAGGTATGTTTGTAATATAAAAAATAACCGCTTCTTACTAAATGCATATGTATGTGTAGAATCCACTACATTAAGGCGCCAACTAGTGGAATACAATGAAACCTTACAGTACTTATCTAGTACGATAGATGGCATGCAATGAAATTACATCGCACATACGAAGATTTCTCAAGAGTTGGCATACCCGCCAGGCGCTACCACCTGGCCTGGTCGGAGGATCCTCCCTTTTCGCCGGAGGAACACTTCTACCCGTTCCTCCACATGTATACACGGTACATATACCAAAACAACATTTTTTACAATTTTTGTCTGTCTGTCTGTCTGTTTGGCGGGGCTAATGTTGGAAACGGCTGGATCGATTTTGACGAGACTTTCACTAGCAGATAGCTTATGTAATAAGGAGTAACTTTGGCTACTTTTATACTAGCTGCGCCCACGACTTCGTCCGGGTGATACTGAACAATCATAGATCCTCACGCGGGCGAAGTCGCGGGCACAGCTAGTAAGGAATATTATTTTAATGATTTATCTAGTGTAAGTTAAGCTAAAGTGATTCTTTAAAATTTGCAAGACGTGTCTGTCAGTTAACATGGATGTAAAGTGACGACTGTAGCCTATAGATATCTACACAATAACCAAAGTGCAGATGCGTTGCCACCTATTAGGACAAAGATCTTTTTCCTCTTGTTATAATTATTACGGGGCCATACAACACCATCTAACCGGAACATGATAGCAAGATGCTGAACTCTACCATTTGGCGGCAGATAGATTAAGTAATACGGTGGTGCCTACGCCCTCAAGCTCCATCACTGGAGCTCTACCACCAGTGGAACTCTACCACCGGTAAAATATTTCTTGTTGTACAATGGACTTACAGTGTAAAACTCAACCACCGTCACGTTGCAATTTTTATCTTGACTTGTGTTTTAAACTAAATTTTTGCCCAGAATTTTTATCTAAACCATTAGTTAGTGACACAACTTTCGAAGATAAAAAGTTACCTATTCTTGTGTATCTTAAGTTAAATTTACTATAGGTACATAAAAGTTAAGAGAATTTGCTTGTTCTACTCACCACCAATTAGCATGTGAGGTAATATCTAGCAAGTCAGTTACTATCAAATTAAAACGGATGAGCAAAGCTTCGTATAATTAGAAAAGCAATCTCCGGCCATCCGCGGCTGGTCACACGATAGCGATCTGACTGGAGCTAATTGAAACTTGCAACCGAGACTGTTATCTTTGGACGTTTTCCAACTGGAACTTGCGCGCAATTGTGTTTTCTTGTTAATAAGCTTGATGGCTGACATGTGCAATTAATCCGTATGTACATTTTCAGAACATTACGATGTCAGATGAGCAACGATTATTGGTATAATTAGAAAAGCAATCTCCGGCCATCCGCGGTTGGTCACACGATAGTGATCTGACTGGAGCTAATTGGAATTTGCAACCGAGACTGTTATCTTTGGACGTTTACCAACTGGAACTTGTTAATAGAGTTGGTACCTTAAATGTACTGTGTTAAATGTACTGGAGCTCGCGGGCGTAGGCACCACAGCAATACCTTATATACTTGCCGCTTAATGGTAGTGTTCAGCACTGTCGTGTTACGGTCAGGTGGTAATGTACGGGGTCCTATAATTTCCGCCACAAAGGCATAATACCTTAGGTCTCAGGAATGGTAACGGATCTGGATTTTGACCTTGGTCTTTGTGTGGGTGTCTATAGGCTGCAGTCATCACTTATCATCAATGTGAACATGATTGTATACCACTTCCATCACATAAAAAAAAATGTGCCATCCGCACTCCTCAGTTCATATTTACTATCATTTATCATAATAATATATTTACCAGAACGTAGTGGGTACATATACGTACATAAGAGGACTATTACATTCTACCATTACATTGGTGTGTAAAATATCCATAAATATAATATGTAACTACTACTGGTAAATGTATGCAATAATATAGAAAGTCTTGCAGTCAGATATGCTTGCATTTTCACGGACTGCTGGTCCAATTCCTTTTAAATATCATGTCCTTGGGAAGAATTAAAGTTATCCGTCTCTTAAAGGCCAAAAAAAAAGACCCGGACGAATTGAGAACCTCCTCCTTTTCTTCCAAGTCGGTTAAAAATGCGGTAAACGTTCAAATTACCTGTAAATTCAGTGGTGATTTTGCCTCTTTATCCGCTTATCGAGATCAAATATAAACCACAATTTTTTTATTAATATGTCCTGGGACTTTTAGCGTAAAAGTAATGTACCATTGACTCTGAGTCAGGGATGTGGTCAAAATAAAAAATCCTATAGTTTCCGAGAAAAATCTTTATGTTCCACTCAAAGCTGGTTTTACTGGTGGTAGACCACCAGTAAAACCAGCTTTGGTTTACCTAATATACTTGCCGCTAAATGGTAGTGTTCAGCACTATCGTGTTCCGGTCAGGTGGTAATGTACGGCCCTGTAATTTCCGGCACAGAGGCATAACACCTTAGGCCTCAGGAGTGGTAACGCATCTGCATTTTGACCTTGGTCTTTGTGTGGGTGTTTATAGGCTGCAGTCATCACTTAACATCAATGTGAACTGCACGCTTGTTTGCCACTGCCATTACTGCCAAAGCAAAAAAAAACGTCAATTAGGTACCTATTCTCGCCATTAATTAGAAATAATTAGTAAGACAGTTACTATCAAATTAAAGTGGACGAGAAACACTTCATTAATTGGAAAAGCTATCTCTGATCCAATGCGCTTGGTCACACTGCGTTTTGGATAGTGATCTGACTGGAGCTAATTGAAACTTGGAACCAAGACTGTTATCTTTGGACATTTTCCAACTGGAACTTGCGCGCAATTGTGTTGTCTTGTTAATTGGGTTGATTGCTAACATGGCCTATCCCTACTTCATTCAAGATTGCGAGTAACTCTGAATTGCGTTTTCAAGAACGAACTGATACTTCAATGTGTTTCAAATTCATTTATTTAAATCAAAGTTTTTTTATGTGAAAGATTTACAAAAACCATAACCAATCTCTCTTGAAATTAATAAATAGACCGGTCAATTGCAATTTAATACAAAAATAATTATTATGAAGATGAAAATGTGTGGACAGGCATATGTTTTTTTTATTTTATTTGGAAGACAAACAGTCTAAACATGAAACTATAAACCAAAGTAAACAGATAATTTTATTTACATAAGTTTAAGTTAAAGTTTAAGCAAATTTTGTAACTTTGAGACTTAAACTGTCAAGCCTCTAGAAATTAGAACAATCACAAAAAGATTTTTTTATGTTATGAAGGTGGCAATCAAGCGTGCAGTTCACATTGGTGTTAAGTGATAACTGCAGCATATAGACACTCACACAAATGCCAGAGGTCAAAATGCTGATGCGTTGCCACCCGTGAGACTTTAGTTGTTACATGCCTGCGCCCTCGAGTCCCTAAACTAGAACCCTATCACCAGTAAGATCCGGTAATATGGTGTTGTTTTATACCCGTGAGCGCTACCACTAAATCTGTACCCAGTGATCGCATGTTTAATAATTTCAAGACACATAAAATACAGATTCATGTTACAAAGTAAACTTGAAGCGATTATGTTTATAATACAGCGTTGTGGTCAAGGTTAACTAAGCGTCGATCCCTTTATAAAGGCATTAATCGATAAATCTTACCTCTAACCTTCGTACTCAATTGAACTTGTTCAACACTTGAATGAATAAATGAGAATTTCAGGAGTTTAACCCAACAATTGTTACAGTCCAATTATCAATTTGATACCCGAATGTTTGGTCAACTAGAAGTAATGTATTGGTGTATAGAAGTTGTTTTAATTACTAAAACAATTTAAACAACAAATAAAAAACAAAGCTAGATATACTATAGTTAGATTTCAAATAAGACAGTTTGCACAAACATGCAGCACTTTCAATAAACCACTCGTAGAATCAAGTACAGTCCAAAAAACTTACTTTTTGAGTATAAAACAATAAATTGCCTTTTTAAATGTGCTCACACGGCACCGGTAACTTACTAACTTTACATTAATGTTCACAAATGACGTATCAAACGACATAGACAACGATTCTAAAAGTCGCAAAATTTTGAAACAATAAGATTGTTCTAGGTACAACTCCTATAACTGCCTCGGTAGCCTAGTGGTAGTAGGCCACTACTATTACTCTGAGGTCCTGGGTTCGATTCCCGGGTAGGGGGTTATCAGAGATAATGGTGTAAAGTCCTTTATCTCTGGTTCTATTGGGATTTTTCTATTTTCTGGAAATTTCCCAGTACCTCGAAGTTTGGTTATGTGCCCGGAGATGTCAACAGGCTCGCCACCTGTTACATGGGCCAAAAACGTAACCGGCGAATCGTGGGTGTTTGCATGTATGCTTGAATGCATGCATTTGCCTCTGCCTATCCCTTCGGGGATTACAGGCGTGAATTTACGTTTAGGTACAACTCTGTCCAAGGTACAACACGTTCTCCTACATGCAAACACCCACTTCTCTTCATATTCCAAGAATGGAAATGCATAGGTGGTGAGCCGATTGACCTTTTTGAGCGTGTTTTTAAGTTTTTGCAAGCTTCAACCAAACCATTTCTTTTCTTACTCCCCTCCAGTCCGCGGCCGGTGGCCCGTGTTACTCTATGAGGGTCCGAAGTGTCGTACCATGTCAACATGTCTATTTCTCAATTTCAGAACTCGAATATGTATAAATTTCCTAATGGTGCTAGATTTCCAGTGTAGGAACTCGAGGACATAGGCGGGGGCGTAGGGCGTTGTATCTACGCATTACCAAATCCATCTATCACAGCCCTAAACAACTTAGGTCTCAGGGGTGAGACGCATCTACATTTTATATAAATATCTAGGCTGCAGTAATCATCATATTTGAATAAAATCGTTTTCAATTTGTTTTCCATTCTACATCCAATTCCAACTCAGATAGGTATAACCATAGAAATTGAGATGCAAAGTTACAAAAGGGAACACTTGCTAGCCACTTACTTTTTCGTATTCTTGGCGTTCTCTCCGGTCTGTTTGATCCGTGAAGAGGTTCAATTCAGCGGGGTTGACGTGGTAACGAATTATTGTGCGGATTTCATTTATTTATTTAATTTTTTTATACTTTCCTTGATATTCTTACGGCCCAAATTCGACAGTTTGATTATTGCTGTATTTTTCAATGTATCTTACTACTCGTACTATTACAAATGCGAAAATATGGATGTTTGTTTGTTTATTGCTCAATCACGCCAGATCGGCTGAACTGATTTCAACGAAATTTTGTACACACGTAGAGCATACATGGTTGTAACACATAGGATGCATTTTATCCCGTTCAGAGGTTCCTTGAGGAGTTTTAAAGTAAAAGTTGCCCATTAGAATTGCTCTTGCATATCTTCGAACGTAGATTCGCAGACAGATGACAGCTGACGTCATGATTGATGTTAGTTCACAATTTAATAGTAGAAAGCATATCTACCTTTAAATGAAAAATGCTTATTTATTATTTTTTGTGTGTTTAAAGAGTACTGGTATTTATATCTGAAGTCCACACGGACGAAATCACAGGTAAAAATGCTAATAAATCTAGTATGTTTACAATACAATATTTAAATAAGAATCATTAAAAAAAATTTTATATAATTGTAACCTCAGACTGAACAAATAATACCGTGACGAATGAACCGAACCAAATGATGAAAATTTTGGATCCGTAGAAGGTTGTCTCTTTCGCATCTTACTTTTGTGACGTTTGTCGGCCATTTTGATCAAGTTTTAACCGATACCTGACTATCAGTGCTTAGGTAGAGAGTGTGTAGCAGAAATAACGCTCTAGAAAGCCAAAACTAGCTGATTGTCCCTTTCGTAGGCTCGATGTACAACATTTCTTGATGAGCAGAGTAATTAAATTATGTTCAGATGACAAGTACTCCGTAGGCGAGTCGATAATAGCCACGGAGCCCGTAGCTCTTGACGCTAAGCATCCTAGGCTACGCGGTTTATTATCTGCTGACCAGCAAACATCGCTCTGCAATTTTTATTTATTTTATAAAAGTGGCTAACAAGCATGCAATTCCCGTTGATGTTAAGTGATGACTGTAGCTTATAAACACCCACACAATGACCAGAGGTCAAAATGCAGATGCGTTGCCGCTCCTGAGGCCTAAGGTGTTATGACTCTGTGCCGGAAATTACATTAAAACTAAAAGTTAAACTCAGAACTATAAAAAAAAAAAATCATGCACCATCGTTGTAAGAAACGCGGTTAAATTAAATTTATTAACACGCACGCAATTTTTTTGCGATAACCTCTAAGATATTAGTTTAAATAACATGGAGTAATATTATTACAATAATTATGGGCATGAAATGCCTAAGGTCCTTAAAATACTTATGACATCATCGCGTACAATTATTATTCGTAAGCTGACTTTGCAGACAACTAAAGTTTTTTTCTAAAATTCAATGTTATACATAAATAGACCTGTTATTACCGTCCAGTTGATTTAATGCGGAAAAAATCGATTCAAATGATTTATTTACTTACTTTAGTTTTCTTGTGAAATGAGGTGGAATCAATGCCTTGAAGCATAATAATTATAAATTATGGGCATGAAATGCCTAAGGTCCTTAAAATACTTATGACATCATCGCGTACAATTATTATTCGTAAGCTGACTTTGCAGACAACTAAAGTTTTTTTCTAAAATTCAATGTTATACATAAATAGACCTGTTATTACCGTCCAGTTGATTTAATGCGGAAAAAATCGATTCAAATGATTTATTTACTTACTTTAGTTTTCTTGTGAAATGAGGTGGAATCAATGCCTTGAAGCATAATCTTAATATATATAAATCTCGTGTCACAATGTTTGTCCTCAATGGACTCCTAAACCACTTAACCGATTATAATAAAATTCGCACACCACGTGCAGTTCGATCCAACTTGAGAGATAGGATAGCTTACATTACGGTATGACTAATAGGAGCAGAGCAGCGCGGGCGAAGCCGGGGCGGGCCGCTAGTAATTATATAGTTATGAGCTGATCCGGCAAACTTCGTATTGCCTCACAATGAAATAATGTGTCAAAGGTTTGATAGATACGGACTATTTGTATGGTAAAATGAAATTGTGGTTTTTACTAATTCCGTTCAATTCCTTCATATTTATCTTTTAAACCTTCCCTGGATTTCCAAAAATCATTCAAAACCAAAATTAGTTAAATCCGTCCAGCCGTTCTCGAGTTTTAGCGAGACTAACGAACAGCAATAGATTTTTGTATATATATATATATATATATATATCTTCACGCCAGGTCCCTAACGGGGTAGGCAGAGAGTGTAGAGCGCCAGATATCCCGGTCCTGACATACCTATATTATATATATGTTTTAGCGAGACTAACGAACAGCAATAGATTTTTGTATATATATATATATATATATATGTATATGTATGTATCTTCACGCCAGGTCCCTAACGGGGTAGGCAGAGAGTGTAGAGCGCCAGATATCCCGGTCCTGACATACCTATATTATATATAGACATATATATATTATATAGATTGTAGATGTGGCAATATTTATGTTGATTCGATTATCATGATTTTGTTTGATCCTGAAAACAGTCAGTCTCTTATATTTTAAGCAAAATCAATTTAATGACAACCCACAGCATATGCCCCAGACTGTTCTTTTCCAAACAAAAACGATACGCCAAAATAAATGAAAGGATTAAAGCAACAAGAATAATCAAGCTGCTCACAAAAATATTTGTCCAAAAGACCTTGAACAGTAATTAGAAGACACTAATTTATTAATTGGCTGTTTACACAAACTTTGTCGCAAACAAGCCCAACAAGTGACTCTAAATAATAAATCTTGTGTTACGCAATTTTCAAGTTTGCCACAATCAGGCTATCTCGATCTCGACGTATTCCAGCCTTTGTTATTACAATCTATAATGCGGTTTCGTTATCTTATAATCGATCTTGTGTTAATCATGATAGAGTTCACGTTGTACGCATTTTGTGTGTAACCCCTTTGCCTGGTGAGTTGTTTGTGAGCGTACAGCTCTCCCACGCGGATGCTCATTGGTGTTGTGTGGACTAAGTTACAGGTTGTTAGCGAACATGAAATACGATTACTGGAAATTCTGCTAACTATAATATTAAAAAAAAGATTCCTATAGGTAATTTAAATGTACTTCGTAATATTTACTTCTAGAACTATTCGATTCAATAATGTAAAAAATAAGTTATTTATCAGTTAGTTATTTTGGTGTAGTCTTACTTTTATGACTGGTGGTAGAGCTCCAGTGACGGAGCTCGCGGGCGTAGGCACCACCGCATTACCTAATATACTTGCCGCCTTGTTCAGCACTATCATGTTGCGTTCAGGTGGTAATGTATGGCTTTGTAATTTCCGGCACAGAGGCAAAAAACCTTATTCCTCAGAAGTGGTAACGCATCTGCATTTTGACCTTGGTCTTTGTGTGGGTAGACACCTATAGGCTGCAGTCATCACTTGGGCGAACAGGCGAGTGCGAGATCGAGACGGTAAGAAAGCACACTTGTTTTTTTGGCTGTTCTCGAAAATTCTTGGCTGGAGTTTGGAGGCGCTCTGACATTACCGTTGAAAGGATTTTCGAAAATAGCGACAGAATTAGTTAAATTGGAAGGAGGCTTCAATTGACAAGCTTCCGTCGTCTTGATTGATCACATGAAGAGAATTCGAGTGCGCTGAACTGTATGAAATAACGTTTACAGATGTATGATGGCAAATCAAAGTAATGGTTCAAGGTAAGGTTTCCCTGTTTATGTTTGGTATATTGTAAATAATATATAATTATATCTTTGACCAAAATTAACGTTGTGTATGTGTTATCTGTGAAATGAGGAATAAGATATTGAATAACAGTTTTTAAATAATTTACCTTATCGACAATTTAATATCCAATATAATTTTTATATATTTTGTTTTTGTTGGCATCGAGAGTTTAATATACAAAAGACGAATGTAAAACAATTGATAGAATTTAAATCAACTTACCAAAATATACTTATCTACAAAACTTTTCGCTTATATGTGTTTTCGTAATTCATATAAGTCAGTCGTTATATTATATTAGTCTGTATAATAGGATGCGAATGATACAAGTAGATAAATATTATTTAGGTGACTCTCTTATGTAAAGAAATCTGATGTTGATTACTAATAAACATTATAAACTAATTATTGAGGCTAAAAATATAACCGAAGCCAAGGAGTGGGCCGCGAAACAACCTGATCACAAAAATCTTGGAATAATTTTTTCAGCTCTAAAACTGATAACAATCGAAGTAAAAAATACGGAGCCTGATTAGAGAAAATAAAACAAACAACCAAATGTTACGAAATATTTATTTGTTTTTCTTATTTCTTATTTATAATTTTAGATATCATTTTGTAATGAATTCGACATTCTACAATGGTTTTAGAATTTCTCCACTTCAATAGTTCTGGAGAACTATCCACAAATAAGTTACACGAGGCTTGGAAAATTCTTAATGCAAATATTAATAATAACTTTTGAATAAAAAATTTTACGCAGGACAAAGAAAAAAATCATAATAAATTGAAGCTATACTATTGTCACAAATTTTGAGTCGGCATCAAATAAAAACATTTAGGAGTCGTCTAAGTGTCTATCGTCTCAGAAATAATTTTTGGAAATCATTAATTAGTACGTGATGAAAATATCAGAAGAATTCATTGCGTAAAGTACTATAAAGTACAATGGGGTATAGGAGGAAAACTGAAGACGCAGCGCGACACACTACGTAACTTTGTGCCTTGCTAATTTATTTGGCACCGACTCAAAATTATTATATTAGTTACATTAGTATAGCTTCAATTTATTATTTTCTTTTATCTAATAAATTTTAAGATGTTTACACCTACCTCTAGACGTTCCATAATAATAGGTTATACCTAGCATCCGGCTTAGGCCTTAGCTACGATTTGAGTTCGTTATGATTATTCTGTTTGACTTACAAAAAAACAACGCTCCTCGAGTACCGGCTGAAGTGAAAACTTAAATATTAACTTAGTGCATTTTTAGTTTTGCTAAAATGCCATGAAAACCACCACCGTCACCACCACAAACGTCACTATCACCGATGTCACCAATGCCACCAACGCCACCGACATCACCAACGCCACCAATGCCACCAGCGTCACCATTGCCAACAACGCCACCAACACCACCAATGCCACCAATTCTTCCAATGCCTTCAATGCCACCAATGCCACCGATGCCACCGATGCCACCGATGCCACCAACACCACCAACACCACCACCAAAATGACAGCTGTCCGTCTTACGCATTTTTGATTTGCGAGTTTAATTTTTTTTACATATCACAAAAAATGTAAGGTACCGCTAGAGAGGTTTACACTTCAAAAAAATCGAATCATGATCGCACGTGAATAGGACCATCTCATTGAAACTAGACAACAGAGCGTTGCGGTTTGCGTTAATTAACTACTGACTGAAAACTTGTTACAATAGACTCAAGTAATTTGGGAATTGTTAATAATACGGCGCCAAATGTTATTAAAACAAAGAGAAGCTTCAGGGTAAGTTTTAAGGTATTCTGGATCAGACACGTTTGATTTTTGGAATAAGATTTCGAAGAGGTTTAAATATATTGAATCTGTTTAAATACCGATAGCGAAGCACTGAACAATTTTTTTATTAAAAAAAAATCAAATCATTTATTTCTGATTGGTCTACAAGAACACTTTTGCATTGTCGGGTTTCAAGCTACCTATAGTGAATGACTTATAATAATAGTCCAACAAGTATTAATGAATACCAATTTAATAATAAAATTTAATCGATATAATACGTAAATATATTTTTTTTATTTCCTTCATAGAAGAAAAAGAAAAATCTGTTCGTCATAATTACAGTCATTCACTTAGCAGAGTTCCAAGTGCAGGCACTAGGTACTGAGAAGAACTCCGCTATCAAACAAACTCAACGTGTTGCTCTTTTGTAAAAGCCTTAGATTTAATACACATAAAATAGAATTAAAATTATAATAGAATATAGATAATGTGAACGTTCATGCCATATAAATATTTGCATACAAACACATACGCAAATAATGTATTGAACAAATATCATTATTTTTAATACTGAATTGACTTTAATACAAGAATCAGTAATCAAATTCCTTTTACAATTTCAATGGATATTTACAGCGGATATGGTGTACTGTTGGTCAACAATATTTTATTTTAAAATCGTGATGTAAATTAACAACTACACGTTTATTCGCTTTAAGTAATTGACTAATTAAGTAATTTAACTTACCTTCGTATTTTGTACCATTTTTGTTTGCTTTATTTTAATAATACCAGTACCAATCTTAATAAATACTCTTAAATCTAACCTGTCTCTTTAGCTGTAAGATTAAAGTTGTTTTTTAGTTTTTTGTAACTTAAACAAATGTAAATTAAGCTAAAGTGCTCAAATAAATAAGCAATCAAAATAATCCAACATAATAAATCAGTCCATTTCGTGTTTGAAATTTAAATAAGCATGCCGTGTTTGTGGTCTGAGCGATACGGTGAGCCCGCAAACCCCCTCGATCAGGGCGGGCTAATTCTTTGAGAGCTCCACAACGTCAAGCTTCGGATAGAGAAAAGAAAAATCTGAGCGCAAGCCTTACCATGATTCCTCTTTTGCAAGTATTTGGAACATCGGCTTGTGCCGGACTTGCCTTTCATTTATAAATGGTATTTCGCATCGAACTTAGGATCGCAGCGTAGTAGTGCCTGCTTATAATATAGTTTTCTATTAAACTTAGACCACTACTAAGTTTAGTAGAAGTAGACCACTACTACTACGCTTTTTTTAATGTAATGGTTGTGGCAAACAAGACACGATAGTGCTGAACACTACTATTTATCGGCAAGTATATTGGGTAATGCGGTGATACCTACGCCCGCGAGCTCCGTCACTGGAGCTCTACCACCAGTAGCAAATCTATCTGCTATTATCTATGAATCTTACAACTATTATAAATATGAAAGTATGAATGTTTGTTTGTTTGTTGCTCAATGACGCTAAAGCAGCTGGATGGATTTTGATGATACTTTGTACACAGATTACAGCCATACTCTATCTACACATACTCTACCTTCCTCGGGTAGAGTCTATATGGCTGTAACACATAGGTTCCTTAGGGAATTTTTAAGTATACGCGAACGAAATTACTGGCAAAAAGTGGTATATTATAAATATGTTCATTCTTAGTGTATGTCCTTCATCTCCGACAGAGGACTCTACCACCAAAAACTGACCAGAAACAGGTAACTAAAAAATAAATAAAATATCCCACTGTCAACAATCTTTATCGACTTTTCTCCTTCTTTGTGAGTCTTTCAGATACTATCTACGTTTATAAGAAATTAAAATTTATAGGTACATGATACAAGCACTAATCTTAAAAACGCGAACTTTAATATCGGTACAAAAAGCAAGCTAAGTTCTTTGTCTAGGTTTTCTCTATGACATTTTCACAGCAATCGTAGAAATAGTTTGCTTTTGAAAGCGTATCAGACACACAAGGTTCATTCCACATAATCCCTACTAATATTATAAATGCGAAAGTAACTCTGTCTGTCTGTCTGTTACCTTTACACGTCCAAACGACTGAACCGATTTTAATGAATTTTGGTACAGGGATGGAGCTGACTTTGAGAAGGAACATAGGCTACTTTTTTATTTATAAAACGTTATCCACGCGGGCGAAGCCGCGGGCATTAGCTAGTATTAAAATAAAATGTAGGTTGATGCGAACTCTACACAATCTGTAACCGATATTCGCTTCTCTTGTATATTACAGATTTAAACGCTGTTCACATCAGTAAAATAAAAGTATTTATTTTTTTTACTGGTGGTAGAGCTCCAGTGACGGAGCTCGCGGGCGTAGGCACCACCGCATTACCTAATATACTTGCCGCTAAATGGTAGTGTTCAGCACTATCGTGTTCCGGTCAGGTGGTAATGTACGGCCCTGTAATTTCCGGCACAGAGGCATAAGACCTTAGGCCTCAGGAGTGGTAACGCATCTGCATTTTGACTTTGGTCTTTGTGTGGGTGTCTGTAGGCTGCAGTCATCACTTAACATCAATGTGAACTGCATGCTTGTTTAACACTTCCATTACATAAAAAAAAAAAAAAAAAAAATAGTTCCACATTTTATTGAAACCTGGCACCGATTGTACACGTAACATGACTAGGGGATCAGATAAGGTTGTATCTCACCAAGATACGAACTAACGTGGCACAATTTTCCTATAAAACAAACAGTAAGGATTGAATTCAAGTTGAAATAGGTCATAAAACATAATTCGGAAATAAGTAGAAAGTAATGGCCAAAATGTATTTTCTAAAAAAAAAAGCAGGCAGCTAAAATATCACAATATTAAAATTTAAGAATTTTAAACTTAAAAAATATATTATTAGATATCTTTTGTTTTTTAAGGAAATTGGCTATTATATACAGGCATTTAGAGAAACGAGTGATAGTATAACTATTCCGTTTTATTTCTTTTAATGTGCGGAACCCAAAAAAAAACTTGCACTAGTCACACTGAACGAGGAAATGTCGAAAATGTCAGATTCTTCACCGTTTCCCGCATAAAGAATAGGCAAATCTGGATTCTCAATGCGAAGTAGCTTCAAACCGTAACTGATGAGTACAGACATCTGTCAGTTTGATGATCGTATTGAATATTAGGGCTTAAGGTTTTCTCTTGAATGTGTTTTATTTTTTGTTTTTGTACAATAACCCCTCACCGTTATCATAATAATAATGGCAAACCTTGATACGTCTCACTGCTGGGCACGAGTCTCTCCTCTGTTTGTGGTAATGTACGGCCTTGTGATTTCCGGCACAGAGGCATAACACCTTAAGCCTCAGGAGTGTGATTTCGAGGTTATCTCTAACTATTACACAAACTCGAAATCACCGAAACATATGTAATTTTTGTGTGGCCCCGTAATACGAGTAACTATCACAGAGACATAGTAAATAAGGTCTCACGGGTTGACGGCGTAACGCATCTGCATTTCGACCTCTGGTCTTTGTGTGGGTGTCTACAGGCTGAATTCATCCCTTAACATCAATGTGACTGCATGCTTGCAAGCATGTCTGGCATCTTCATTATATAAAAAAAAACCCCCGAGAATGTCCCAGCGATGCACCTACGTAACGAATAAAACAACACAACGTGTCCGGAATTTTGATTAAAATTTTGCGAGGAGATTTTTTGTTAGACGGTCGTCGTAGATTATTGGGACACTTATTATTTTAGGCGCAGCTAAGTAATCAGGTGCTTTTATCTGAGGCTCCATAAATTTCAGGTGCGGGAGTAATGAGGTGAAGCTATGTGGTTACAAAATGACGGGGTCATTTTGAATATTGATAACCGTATAAGTATCTATTTGGATTCAGTGGATACTTTTGTTAGAATTGGTTGCGACATTGTGGTGGATTTGTCAATATATTTGGAGAAACATATTTTTTAGAATAGGTACACATTTTACTTTGATGCAGTTACCTGCTATCAAAAAGAACAAATGTAGAGTATTGTTTAATAATAATATTGGCAACCCTTGATATGTCCCATCGCTGTGCACGAGTCTCTCCCCTTCTTGGGGGGGGAGGACTGGAGTTTAATCCACCAATGCTACTCCAATGCGGTTTGGTGGAGATAAGGGTTAGGGGCCAACCCGCTGTCGGATGTTTTCAAAAAGGTTTAACGACTGCTATCTATCGGCAGCAACCGTAATATTGATCGCAATCGTAGTATTGTTTGTAAAGATGTAAAAAAACTATAAAACGTTTATATTTTTGACGTGTACTTAATTACGTGATGACAATAGTACTGATAGGCCAAAGACCGCAGTACTTGATGGAGATTGATAGTGTAATAGTAGTGGTATTGAGAATCCTAGATACACCTCCAAGATTTGGTAATGTGCCCGATTTAGATCGATAGGCACTAAACGGACTTTAAATATATAACTTGCCTACTGACATAATATTTTTTACGTCATGCATCTATAAAGGTTCCTTTTTAATCATAAATCAGAAGAGCTAAATCAAATGAGATCGAAATCAGATTCAATCAAACACAAAAAACATCGTTCACTTGGTCTGTTAAATTCACATTTTCGATAATACCTCGTTGTGGGTCCAAACTTGGGGACCTGTTTATTCAAAGGATCCATTACAAATTTGGCCGCCTAACAAAATAGAAAATTTACCCGTATACCGTTGGAAAGTCGACCTCGAATCCACTCTTATTCACTCACCATTCGTGTTGCTTTATTGGAATTGTGCCTTTAAAATCCTTTTGCCTATCGGTCCCTCTAACATTCACTGATGCTTATTGGGTACCTTTCCCTTTGTGTTGACATGCGTAACGTAACGTACCTATAAGCTTTTATATACCTCACCGATTGAGCTGATTCTCCGAAACTATTGTTTTTGTTAGCCATTTGGAATAATATACCTAGATGAAATGAAAGAATTTGTTTTATAATATCCTCCAGGCAATACGTTCTTTTACTATTTTTTTATTCAAGTTTAATAGAGGTTGGATTTTAGGGTAAATCGTGGGCTTGGAATATTTCTAGGTCTAGCAATGAACGTGTCCTTAAACTGGACTGAAAACTAAATTTTTGACTATCACAAACAATATTTGATCAAGTAATGCCCAAGGCAATTTCATGTAGTTTTTATTTAGCTAGCTAACGGGACTTACCAAATTATAAAATATTTTTAAATGTCACAAATGTCGGATGTCTCTGATAAAAATGAAGACCTGTAAAATTCCGTACTGGTTCAGAACAGACAGAAGCTTCGCTTTCTGTAAATTTGATATGTGAATCAATGTATATATATATATATATATATATATAATAAGTCGAAAAAATATAAATGTCAGAAAGATTTTTTTATGTTATGAAGGTGGCAAGCAATCATGAAGTTCTCATTGATGTCAAGTGATGACTGCAGCCATTGTGTGTGAAGTGATGACTATAGACACTCGCTCAAAGCCCAGTGGTAAAAGAGCACGTGCGTTGCCACCCCTGAGACCTAAGTTGTTACGTATCTGTGATAGTTATTATATTATATATATTATTCGGGGCCATACATTACCACCAATCAACCGGAACACGATACTGCTGATCGCTACCATTTGGGGGCTGATAGAATAGGTAATGCGGTGGTGCCTATGCCCTCGAGCTCCTACACTAGAACTCTACCACCAGTAAATCAAAAAGTTCCATCTATTTAAAAAAAAAAGTAAATTCACGCCTGTAATCCCCGGGGTAGGCAGAGGCAAATGCATGCATTCAAACACCCACGATTCGCCGGTTACGTTTTTGGCCCATATAACAGGTGGCGAGCCTGTTGCCATCTCGGGCACATTACCAGACTCCAAGGTACTGGATAACTTCCAGAAAATGGAAAAGTCCCAATAGAACCAGAGACAAAGGATTTTAAACCGTTATCTCTGATAGCCCCCGACCCGGGCATCGAACCCAGGACCTCCAGCGTAGTAGTAGTGGCCTGCTACCACTAGGCTACTGAGGCAGTTCCATCAATTTAATATCTTTATAAAATCTTTATAAGCGTTATCCAATAACAAATGGCACGAACACATATTACACATCCAACACGATATTCACCTGTTCTGCATGGCTGCTAACACGAGACACGAAATACGTGCTCCAGAAATGTACGTGGCACGTTCAAAAATCAGCAAGAGTGCGTTCAATAAATTTCCACGGCACTTAGAGCGATATATTGATGCGTCTACAATCCAAAGGTTGGACGTAACTGCTTACAAATTGCTCGTAGTTCACTGTTATTTACGTGATGTGGTTTCAGATGTACATGCGAGCCAGCTTGAAGAATTCTGGGTAACGTGACGGTGGATCGGAACGTTGTTTCAACTTGCTATCGGTTTTACGGACGGGAAATTGGGTGAAATGATTTGTTGAATGGATACAAATAAGCCGAATTTACATGTTACAATTTACCTTTCTTTTTTTATTTAATGAAGGTGGCAAACGAGCATTTAGTTTACATTGATGTTAAGTGATGCCTGCAGCCTATAGACACTTACATAAAGACCAGAGTCAAATGCAAATGCGTTGCCACCACTGAGATCTAAGTTATGTCTCTGAAATAGTTATTACGGGCCATCTAACCGGAACACGGTAGTGCTGAACACTATCATTAATTGTCGGCAGATAGATTAGGTGATGCGGTGGTGCCTACGCTTTCGAGCTCCTTTACTGGAACTCTACCGCCAGTAACCTACCAAATACTATGGGCAGAGAATATGTAAAAATACTACGTATAGAATGGACACTTCGACGTCCCACCCGATTTGCCCGCATCACTCAACCCCTTCCCCTCTTATGGGCGACGGTTTGTATTTTGTACGTGCTACGCACACAGGTGCGCGTGTAAATACACGTCACTGATTGATGTCTGTGTAATAGAAACCAAATTAAGCGTTTCTATGGAATTTTGGCGGAGTGTCCGCGGTGTGCTATAGGTAGGGTCTCAATTGATATGCCTCTGTGCTAGAAATTACATGGCCTTACATTACCAACTGATCGGAACTCGATATCGCTGAACACTATTATTAGCAGCAAGTAGATCATCTAATGCGGTGGTGCCTACAACCCGAACTACGTCCCCGGAGCTCAACGTCTCCCCGAACATTATCCGAGTATTTACATTTACATGGGACATAAAATATATCTACATCAACACATCCACATTTGAACCTCTGATTTTGTACATACTTTGTATAGGCTACGGTATTATTTTAGTATCAATATTAAAAAACCGGACAAGTGCGAGTTCGACTCGCGTGGTGAGGGTTCCGTAATTTAAATAAATATTTTCGAAAATATTACAGATTTAAAATGCAGGGACATAGCGGTTACGGCGGTACCGGCAGGGAGGGTTATATTATTAAGAATTTTCGATTTAATTTGAATACTCAAACTTCTTATAGGTTTTCCAGTAATCTATAGGCATAGAACTATTTTCCACATTTTTTTCAAAATTTTATGTTTAGTAGTTTTGGAGATATGGGGGAGGGGGAATGGTAAATTTTCGTCGTTTTTCTTAAATAACTTCAAATTTATTTATGCAAAAATTATAAAAAAAATATACCTGAGATGCTCACAGCAACCTCTTTCATTTGATATGTCACAAGACACAGTTTACGATTTTTTTTTTAATTTTCTGATTTACCCCGCGAATGTGACCTCCTCGTTTAAAATTTATTATTATTAATTAATTAATTTATTATATTTAGACGGACAGACAGACAGACAGACAGACAGACAGACAGACAGACGCACGAGTGATCCTATAAGGGTTCCTTTTTTCCTTTTAAGGTACGGAACCCTAAAAACAAAATAAACTAAGACTAGTCAAACCAAAATTTGAAAAATATAAAAAAAATACAACGAAAACAAAATATGTACAGATTGAATGATTTCGTAGAATCCACGTCAATCAATCGATAGGACTGTGACGCTGCAGCGAGTATTAGCAGAGAATAATATTTAAAATTCATTTATTTGCATTAAATAGGGTATACAATGACGGAAAATACAAATAGTCACAATCCTATTTAGCCATAAGAATAGCATGCAAATGCTGTACCAATGCAGCAAATATGTAATAATGTATCAGTTTCTCTATTCATATTTCCCAATAAAACTTAAACAATTCATATATTATTTACCACGAAACAGTAATTTCCCACGCTCAACATAATTTAACACGTATAAACATTTTAATCTGTTTTCGATATAAATGCACACGGACCCATCCAACCCGTTAAGCTGTCGAGGACTGATTGAGTTACATTCCATTTTAATTTATTACCCGGAATTATTAATGCTTTTTGCAATTTACTGTTTAATATGAAGAAGTATTTGAAACAAAATACAAATTGAACAAAATAATAATATGGATGCGTATTAACTCAATGTTGTATTATTTACACAAAATTAATGATTTTTATTTTACGTCTTAAAGTTGACGGACAAGTAGACGTAGGTAGAAAGTCGTTATAGTCACCTTATGAACACTATTTGCAACTCCAAGGAATTGCCAACATGCTGTCAGCACTGAATGAAGTCTTGATGTCATTTTTTAATTCACTGAATAACGTAACTTCACGCCTGTAATCCCCGAAGGGGTAGGCAGAGGTAAATGCATGCATTCAATCATACATGCAAACACCCACGACTCGCCGGTTACGTTTTGGCCCATGTAACAGGTGGCAAACCAGCTGCCATCTCCGGGCACATTACCAAACTCCGGGGTACTGGGAAACTTCCAGAAAATGGAAAAATCCCAATAGAAGCAGAGACAAAGGATTTTAAACCGTTATCTCTAATATCCCCCGACCCGGGAATCGAACCCAGGACCTCCAGCGTAATAGTAGTGGCCTGCTACCACTACGCTACTGAGGCAGTTCACTGAATAAAACTCAAATAATTAATATGTATTTGCCAAAGGTCACACAAAACAGTAATTTGCCATGCTCCTCGTAGTTTACCGCTTACAAACATGTTTAACTGTATTCTTCTAAAATCCATTGCTATATTTTCACTATACGGAAAAAATAATTAAAATGAGGGAAAAATTTGTCTACCTAAAATTATTCGGCTAATTCGAAATATAAAAATATTTGCATTGGAAACAAAGTCTGTTGATCTGTTCCGATAGAATGATTTCGTTGAATTTGCTTCTATCAATATAAAAGTATAGCGGGTGTTAGTGTCCCTATTCACATATTGCTGAATGAAACTCAAACTTTTCATATTTATTTGTCAAAGATTGCACAAAACAGTAATTTACCATGCTCAACATCATTTACAAACATTATATTTATAATCTGTATTCGATTTAAATGTACGGACCCATCCAATCCGTTCAGCTGTCGAGCTCTGATTGAGTTACATCCCATTTCAATTTATGACCCGGGATTAATACAGTTGACGATAAAACTTGCACTTAATGTTATTGTGGTGCATTTAAATGACTTAGGTAGCTTAGGTACAGCTACTAGACTAATAATTGCTGGTTCAAATACTCGTAAATCACATCTTTTATTCCATTATCTATACTAAATTATACTAATATTATAAAGAGGAAAAATTGTTTTTTATATTTGTTTGAATTCAATAGGCTCCGAACTGGACCGATTTGAATAATTATTTTACCATTAGAAGCTGACATTAAGTTTATTGAACATAGGCTACTTTTTAATGCCCAAAAATACTTCATTCGTACGGGAAAACGGGTAATAGGACAACGAGTAATAAAATTATATTATATACATCTTTACATAGTTAATTTTTTCACATAAATTCGTCTAATAACGTCCGAACCGATTGGGTTGAAAATTTACATGGGCATTTCGATAGTTTTTTTTACGATTTAAAAATATTATTGGACCCAATAGGTGGCGCTGCTGTCAATATTATTAATGCGGGTGAAGCCACCGGCAAACAGCTAGTTTTTTCATAAATATGTTGCCCCTCCTGAGGTCTAATTTGATACGCCTCGGTGCCAGAAATTACGGGGCCGTACATTACCACCTGACCAGAACACGATAGTGCTGAACACTACCATTTAACGGCAGGTTTATTAGGTAATGCGGTGGTGCCTACGCCCGCGAGCTCTATCTTTGGAGCTCTTCCGCCAATATAAAATAGTATATGTAATCACATAATTTATTTTCTCCTTCTTTTCATAGCTTGGCTTTCATTTTCGTTTTCCCTTCAACTCATAGCTGTCGCTTCATAGTTACCGTGCTCTGGATAGTTCCAATCATATAATGCAGTATTTTATCATTTTCTTGGTTCTTGTACAGTTGTACACCGTTCTATTTCTTCTTGTTAAATGTTTTCCTTGTGTATTTAGGTTGTGTGAAAGCAATTGTTCTTTTAGCAATAAGGCTTGTACTGTTACCACATTACCACCATACTACCATTTAGCGCCAAGTAGATTATGCAAAGCAGTACGCCCGCGATCTCGAAGCATTCTTACCCTTTACTATGAAATCGGTTCAAATCAATATTTGATACAGTAAAATTGTTAGTATTCTTAACTAGCAGGAATAGAGTTCTACGTGTTCTATTCTAACATTGAAGTTCACAAATATGATTATGTAGCAAATAATGTTTAACGTAATAAACTTTTCTGTGAATATGGACTATGAAAAAGTGCACCGCACATCCTTAAATGCCATTTTGCGTGACACTAATCGGTTTTACTATTAAAGTTGAAATAGCATTTCTACTGAACATTTTAGTATTAATAATCATATGTGATGTTTGGAGGGAACCTGAAAAGGAAAAAAAGGAATCCTTAAGAGATCACTCGTACGTCTGTCTGTCTCACCGTATACTATAATACTTGGTATTGTGTTCATTATAAAATGTCAATTCAAATTCAAATGTTGGTTCTCCTGTTACTCATTGATAGCTTTATCCTAATGGTGAAACTTTAAATAATAGGTTAGGTGATCACTGCAACCTATAGACACCCTCACAAAGACTAAGATCAAAATGCAGATGCGTTACCACTCCTGAAGGTAGGCCTAAGGTGTTATGCCTCTGTGCCGGCGATTACAGGGCCGTACATTACCACCTGACCGGAACACGATAGTGCAGAACACTACCATTTAACGGCAGGTTTATTAGGTAATGCGGTGGTGCCTACGCCCGCGAGCTCTATCTTTGGAGCTCTTCCGCCAATGTAAAATAGTATATGTAATCATATAATTTATTTTCTCCTTCTCTTCATAGCTTGGCTTTCATTTTCGTTTTCCCTTCAACTCATAGCTGTCGCTTCATAGTTACCGTGCTCTGGATAGTTCCAATCATATAATGCAGTACTTTATCATGTTCTTGGTTCTTGTACAGTTGTACACCGTTCTATTTCTTCCTGTTAAATGTTTTCCTTGTGTATTTAGAAAACGTAACTTCACGCCTGTAATCCCCGAAGGGGTAGGCAGAGGTAAATGCATGCATTCAGGCATACATGCAAACACCCACGATTCGCCGGTTACGTTTTGGCCCATGTAACAGGTGGCGAGCCTGTTGACATCTCCGGGCACATTACCAAACTTTGAGGTACTGGGAAATTTCCAGAAAATGGAAAAATCCCAATAGAACCAGAGATAAAGGCTTTTCACCATTATCTCTGATAACCCCCTACCCGGGAATCGAACCCAGGACCTCAGCGTAGTAGTAGTGGCCTGCTACCACTAGGCTACCGAGGCAGTGTGTATTTAGGTTGTGTGAAAGCAATTGTTCTTTTAGCAATAAGGCTTGTACTGTGCTTCTTTTGTCTTACTACTTTGTATTTATATAAATACTAGCGGCCCGCCCCGGCTTCGCCCGCGCTGCTCTGCTCCTATTAGTCATAGCGTAATGTAAGCTATCCTATCTCTCAAGTTGGATCGAACTGCACATGGTGTGCGAATTTTATTATAATCGGTTAAGTGGTTTAGGAGTCCATTGAGGACAAACATTGTGACACGAGATTTATATATATTAAGAGATAAAGAGTCATTGTTGTTGTGGTTTAAATACCTCACTACTTACTTGTCTGCCTAACCCATAAAGGACTTGACGTGAAGATACATGTCCTAATTTATTGAAAGCAATTTTAATATCAAATGAGTAATTTTCTATGAGTTCTAGGTTTTGTATAGCTCAATTGAAATTTCACTGAATCCCATCAGACTAATTTAGGACGGCGCTTAGGTATCCGAACTCATTTCTACATGGCCGCTCATTGGCCTTTAAGCTATTATCATGGTTCACTATTCAACTTTACAGCTCTTTAAGGAAGTCTGAAAGCGATTTGAGAGTGTTATTTCTTTTAATGGTCTTCGCTTTCGCAAGTTTTCTCGATACTACTTCAAGTTTTTAAGAAAATATTCAATTGACAAAAGTTAAACAGATTGATGAATGGAGGAGACTTAAATTTTTTTCGTGTTAAAAACCACCAGCCAAAAGTCTTTGTGTGTCGAAGCATACACAATCTTTTGAATTAATACGCCTCGCTTCCTAGGCGTTGGTGGACTTGGTAGCGTTGGTGATATTGCTGGCTTTGGTGGCGTTAGTCTAATATCGTGTACAGAGAAGTATTATAATGCAAACCAGATTTTTTTAGCTATCCATCAACGTTTTCGTATGATCCAAAATTAACCAAACGTTTTATCCAAAAAATGCCGCCCAAGGTCACTATTCTATCCCTACTAATATTATAAATGTGAAAGTAACTCTGTCTGTCTGTCTGTCTGTTACCTTTTCACGTCAAAACGATTAAACCGATTTTGATGAAATTTGGTACAGAGATAGAGTTGACTTTGAGAAAGAACATAGACTTCTTTTTGTCTCCTTATATTATCCCCATCCCCCTAAAATAGGGGGTGGCAATTTGTAGGGAGCATTCCACAATTTTCAAGGTAGAAAGTTAAAACTTGGTATGCGAACTCTATCTATCTAACAAGCAATAATTTTTTATTTTATCTACCCCCATCCCCTTAAAAGAGGCAGTGAAATTTGTATTTGGCTTTTCGCTGTGTGTCTTTCTGTTAGGAATAAAAAACAGGTACGTGCTTCAGTATTTTGTCAAAATCACCCCTAAACTATCAAATATAAGAAGTTAAAATTAAATAAAGATTTTTATTCGGATTTGAAGTTATAGACGTGATTAAGTACTCCACATATAGGTACGCGACGGGAAACTTGATTAGGACATTTCCAAGGGATTGTAAAATTTAAATTATTTATAAAACGACATCCACGCGGGCGACGCCGCGGGCAACACCTAGTATTTAATATTTAAAAAAAATATTTAATCGACAAAAATTAAACAGATTGGTGAATGGAGGAGACTAAAATTTTTTTCGTGTTAAAAACCGCCAGCAAAACGTCTTTGTGTGTCGAAGCATACACAATCTATTGAATTAATACTCCTCGCTTCCAAGACCTTGGTGATGCACACTCTTTGACACATTTACCCTAAAATTCTGATCGTAAATCATATGTAATTGAAACACGATATCCCTGAACATTAACAAAGTATACAATAGTGCCTTTGTCCTTGAGCTAACGTTATGGAACTTAATCATTAATAATAATCTCATCAGTTTATCTATACAATGATAAGACAGTAAAAATCGAATGTCTGTACAATCTGGGGCACATAACATATAATTGGGAGTGTTGTCAAAACTTTGTTTCGTCAAAATCGGTTAAGAGAAAAAAAGAGAAAAATAATTTATGGTCAATTGAAAATTTGCTTCGCGCTCTGCGTCAAAACTTTTAAATGGAGTTGAATGCGGTTTACATAGGCGTTAGTTGCGTGTGGTGTTGGTGGTAACGTTGGTGGCGTTAGTGGCGTTGATGGCGTTGGTGGCATTGTTGGTGTTGGTGGGGATGGTTACATTGATGGCGTTGCTGGCGTTGATGGTGGTGGCGTTGGTGTCGTTAGTGGCGTTTGTGGCGTAGGTGATGGTTAGTGGCGTTGGTGGAGTTGGTAGCGTTGGTGGCATTGGTGGCTTTGGTAGCATTAGTCTAATATCGTGTACAAAGAAGTATTAATGTCAACCTGATTTTTTTAGCTATCCATAAACGTTTTCGTATGATCCAAAATTAACCAAAAGTTATATTCAAAAAATGCCGCCCAAAGTTATTATTCAATGCGAATGAAGTCGCGGGCACAGCTAGTAATAAAATAAACGAACACACAATTATATTATTATCAATGTAATTACAATTAATTTCAGTTAGCACATTTGCGATAAGTTCTGGGTCTCATGTGGCTACACTGAAATTTCAATGAATCTCATCAAACTAAACTAAGACGACGCTTTGGTATTCAAACTCATTTCTAAATAGCCACTCATTGATCTTTAAGCTGTTACTACTGTTCATTATTCAACTTTACAGCACTTTAAAGAAGTCTAAGAGCCATTTAGTTAATGTCCTTTCATTTGTTTTTGCTTCCTTCGTATACTTTTTTTATGTTATGGAAGTGGCAAACAAGCATGCAGTTCACATTGATGTTAAGTGATGACTGCAGCCTATAGACACTGACAAAAAGACCAAGGTCAAAATGCAGATGCGTTACCACTCCTGAGGCCTAAGGTGTTATGCCTCTGTGCCGGAAATTACAGGGCCGTACAATTTTGCCGTTTTATTTCAAGTTTCTAAAAAATATTTTATCAACAAAAGTTAAATGGTTTAGTAAATGGGAGAAATATGTATATTCTCCATCTATAGATCTCTATTGCTGTAATGTGTGTATTACTGAGTATGTTAAAGTTGAGCTTGTTAACCGAAGGGTACATAATAGTTTGAATTGGTACTCCTCGCTTACACTTTGTCTATAAAAACTCATCCCGGAATCTCAGGAAATGCAAGTAAAGAACCCTCATGCAAGTTTGATATTTTGCATGGGGGTTCTTTTTAGAACGTAGGTTAGGTAGGTAGGCTCACAAAGACGTGATTTTACGAAATTTGACTCCTAAAGAGTTGCTTTGGAGTTGTTTGTTGTTGCTTAGTTTGCATAAAATTTCGTTACTGCAAGAGTCAGGCGTCTCAAATTTAGCATAGTGTTTCTTTTTAGCACGTAGGGTAGCAAAAACCCGTCTCTGGTTCAGACGGGTTTTTACGTAATACAATCCCTGAGAGTGTATTTTTGGGGTTGATTAATTCTATAAACCTTCGTTACTACATGTCTCAAATTTTATAAATAAGAACGTAGTGACGTAGGCTACCTAAGACGATTATGCGAAATTCGACCCCTAAGGTTGTGTTTTTGGGGTTGACAGAATGTATGAAACAGATAGAGCTGGGTCGGTTCAAAGGTCGCTTTCGAAACCTTACAGATTAGCACCGTTTTAGTAGTAGTAATTTAGGTGACATAGCACCCGCCTGAAGCCGCTAGTAATCCTTATAAAGTAACCCGAGCTGTAACTCGCCAATTCAAAAATGAGTTAATATAAAAAACCAATCGAACTATTTACAGCTATCAAAAATGAACGATTCATTCAATAAAACAAACAAAGCGGCCATTTAACAGAATCGATTCGTGCAATCAACAAAATGTACCACGATCCGCGCAACCAGAAATCGTACCGAATATCCAATGGCTACGCGTAGTCACGCGAGGCGTCACTTAAGATTTTTTTCAACGCTCGCCTCGTAAGGAAGGTATTTTCACCGTACCCATTTTATGGAATTCCTTTGACATGGCATCCGACCATTACATGATGATTGCTATGGGGAACGGTCGATACGTGCGTAGCCGTAGTTACTCATTGTTTTGTACGAAGGTGATCATTAAACCGTTTGATTTATTGAGCGGTTTTAGTTTTAGTTGAGTAATGAAAGCTAATGCTTTTTGTACAATTGATACGTGTCAATTCAGTTAATGGAGAACATGTTTCACATTTTTCAACACATTGTTTATTTGGAACCTTGAACTGAAAACAAAACTAATTCCCGTTGAATTTATAACGGACGAAGTAAAATGTATAAATTTTTCCCTTTTATTTAAACTTCCTTCGGAATTTTGCCGGCTGTTCATTTAGAAAGAACATTTTTACCTAAAGTGCTGAAACTAGTCGCAGCATATAATTTGCGAAGACCGCGTTTGCGAATGACATTTTAAGCGTACAACATTTTTGCTCCACTATGAAGGAGTAAAAGTGAAAATTCTTCAAAGTGAAGGGTACTTGAGTGAATTACGGTTAACTATCTTACAACAAGCGCTCGGGAGTCGACAAGATCTATTAAGAATTTATCATTGTTAGGTATTCTAGGTCTGGAATGTCGGGTCGAGGGTTTGTTCACATCTCTATGTTCAGACGCACTATATAACAGTTAAACGTGTAATCGGGGAAGCATTTGATGTTATTTTAATGTTTTATTCATAGATAGAAGGCATGAACTTTTCAACGAACAGCATAACATAACGCAAAACATTTGTATTCCTTCCAAGGATAGACAGAGCTACAGACCTTTCACACTGCCACGTACCATTTTGGTTCTACGAATGATCCATTTTAGTGGCATAAAATGTATTGTGTTTTAAACTTTACGTACGTTCAAACGAGTATACTGTTGCGGTATCAACGCGCTAGTTTAATAGCCCTAGCAAAAATGATAAGGTGCCTGCAGAACCGAATAGAATTATACACTTAATATGAACTAATGGATTTCTGCTTGCTCACTATTCGATTCGATATTTTGGTAATAACCAAACTGGTGTATTACGCTAGGTTCACATTATTTTTTCAGTGAGTGTCGTGGCGCGATTGATTTCATGTATTCACTATGATTAGTGTGTCGCATGTGTGTGGCGCAGTCATAGTAAATGTAGCGTTCTGGAGCGCCACGACACACCCTGACACAATAGTGTGACCCTGGCATTATTGTTTATCACAAGTTCAATAAAGCCCAATAAATATTTGCTGCCCGCTCCGAGAATCTGTGGCATATTATCAAACTTTGTAGATTGCACGAAGTCTTTTCTAATCGAAAAAGTCCTACATTATGTAGGGACATTTACTCCTTGAGCCGTTGATTGGACAAGCGACTTCAGCGTGGCAGTAATAGCCTACTACCAACAACTGCTACTAGTAATAGTAGGATTATTATCTTGCCTTAGGCATATCCGGAACAGTCATGCACGCTTAAATGTATTTACCTTTGGCGGCGTCGTGTAACGGGTTGCTCACTTCCCTCTAAAATGGTCGAGGAGGGCAATGGCTGTCACATGCGTCATTCTCGTGAACTGTTGGTAGGGCCTGGTCTGTTCTGGTTCTCAAGATCTACATCTCACTTAGTAGACAGCAGTTTGTTTGCATCTATGCTATCGACGTTCACATTATTTGATTTTCACGATAATCTGTACTAGATTTAAGCTCTCATTTAAAAGAGCTCTTACTGAGTGACTGCACTTGGAACTCTGCTAAGTGAATAACTTTGATCTTGACGAATAAGTCTGTCTTTTACTTTATTTATCATCATTGAAGGAATTGAACAAATTTTGTTATAATTATGTTTTAAGTCTACTCTAAGAACTTTAAATTTTAATTTATTTACTCTAAGTAATTTATGATTTCTTGACGTTTTGAAAGTATGTGTAAAGATCTATTCAAAACAAAAATATGTTCTTTCATTCTTCTTTTCTCTTTATTGTTAATGTACAATTACGTCGTTATCGTCATTAAATAAATCGACACGCAACTTAAGGTCTAGACAGTGATTTTGTAATAATCTAGTCTAATAACATCCAGAGAGGCATATTTAGTGCTGCCAGTCACGCTACACGAATCATAAGAGATCGATAATAGTAATCAGTATAGAAAAGCAATTTAATGTTGAGATTGTTACCTTTGTTATTTGACTAATAGACTTTAATTGTCTTGCCCTAGATTATAATAAAGAAATCGTTTCAAGGACTAAAGGCCTATTTTGTTTTAATTGTGTTTTGGAAATAGAGAGGATTTAAATGGTCTTATTACTAGAAATATATAACGTTGATGCTAAAATTGGTAAAAACAAGATACTGTGAAACAGTTTATTAAAAAAGCTAGCTGTGCCCGCAACTCCGTCCGCGTGGTAGTTCAAATACACGCTGTTTAAATGTAATTGTAACATTTTTCGTTGATACGCCGCTCGTATTAGCCGAAGTGTAATGTTATAAAGCCTTTTGTATTAAATGGACTATCCAACTCAAAAATCCAAATATACCTACAACTTATATCAAAATAGACCTAATAACATGATCAAAATAACTCAAAAACGTATTAAATAAAAAATAAACGAAACAATAAAGTTTGTGCTGAAAAGCCCTGTTTAACATTGGAGATTCTGACCGCGGGTTACGCACACGATAAGACACGACTTACGACTTTTTTTACTTTATTTTGCATGATAGTATAAAACTGGTGGTAAAGCTCCAGTGACGGAGCTCGCGGGAGAAGGCACCACCGCATTACCTTATACATTTGCCGCTAAATGGTAGTGTTCAGCACGATCGTGTTCCGGTCAGGTGGTAATGAACGGCCCTATAATTTCCGGCACAGAGGCATAACACCTTAGGCGTCAGGAGTGGTAACGTATCATTTCGACCTTGGTCTTTGTGTGGGTGTTTATAAGCAGTCATCACTTAACATCAATGTGAACTGCATGCTTGTTTACCACTACCGATACATAAAGAAAACCCATCATCTCTGCAAAACCAGCTCGTTTTCTGAAGTGATCTATTGGTGCAATACTTTATTCACATTCAAAAAGAAAGATGTCTTCCGAATATCGTAACTTCACCATTCGTCACTAGATCCAAGCGATCCCTACACTTACTCCAAGACAGGTGTGCACATGGAAATGGGCTAATTTTGCTATAAAGTTTACGACGGACCCGTATTCGTACGTATTCGTGAACGTTTTATTTTAACACCGAGCCTCAGTTGGGGCGGATATCAAATATGTTTGTAGGTATAAAGATACCTATGCTTCTTAGTTTTACAGGTGTGGAATGAACTTTGGCATACATATACATTTGTTATAGAATATTATGAGCATTGAATTTTCATAAAGAAATTTTGTTGATATACTTACCTAATTATAAAATTGCATCGAAACAAAATGTAGCGTTACGCCTGTATTACCAGAATACAAACCCAGATCTTGATAGCAATTGATTGATTAAAAGTTATTTTCATAATTGATAGCGTAAAACCTTACCATACTGATTTTAAAAAACAATGAAAAAATGCCTTGAAGTTTCTTTTTTTCTTGTTAAGTTCAAGTGGAAAATAAGATTCTGATATTAACTACTTACTTATACAATAAAATATACCTATTCAGTGTGTCCATTGTTTGTCTTCGCGGACTGTTCATCATACGATTCTTGAGTGATACTATTCCAAGACAGATGTGCACATGGAAATGGGCTAATTTCGCTATATAGTTTACGATGGACCCATATTCGTACGTATTCGTGAACGTTTTATTTTAAGACCGAGTTTCAGTTGGGGCGATCCAATTTGTTTGTTTATAGATACTACTTTCAGTTATAGTGTTGTAGAACGAATTCAAGCAAATTGTTTCGATATTGTACGTGTGAGCATATTATTATAATTATTCGATTAATCTTAGTAACGTTTGTTAAAAGTATCGTTTGTGAAACGTTTCTCTGGTTTCAAGTGAGTGGAATAGACAGAATATTTTTTTTTGCACTGAGAATATTTTTTCTGGTTAATCAGCATTGATGATAGATACCTTTTTGAAGAGTGATTCTCCACGTTTTTTTTTATATTTTGGGGCATTTAATTTTTGTATACGTCTAAGGCGATACGAATAACATCGGGGCAGTTAGTAATTTATATTAAAATATGAATTTATTCAAAACTAGCTGTGCCCGTGACTTCGTACACGTGGGAAAAAATATGGTTGTTCAGTATCTGCCCGGACGAAGTTCTGGGCGCAGCTAGTATAAAAGTAGAATAAGTTACTCCTTATTACATCAGCTATATGCCAGTGAAAGTCCCGTCAAAATCGGAGACACTCAAATTCTTTTTATTTGTATGTGGGTATGTATGTATGTATGGTTGTAGGGAGATAAAAGTAGCCTAAGTTACTCCTTATCTCATCGGCTATATGCCAGTGAAAGTCCCGTCAAAATCAAAGACACTCAAATTCTATTTATTTGTATGTAGGTTTGTATGTTTATGTGTATGGATATAAAAGTAGCCTAAGTTACTCCTTTTTACATCAGCTACCTACCCGTGGAAGTCCCGTCAAAGTCGGATACACTCCAATTCTACTTATTTGTATGTAGGTATGTATGTATGTATGGATGTATGGAGATAAAAGTAGCGTAAGTTACTCCTTATTACATCACCTACCTACCCGTGGAAGTCCCGTCAAAGTCTGATACACTCTATTTCTTAGACTTATTTGTATGTAGGTATGTATGTATGTATGGAAGTATGGAGATAAAAGTAAGTAGCCTAAGTTACTTCTTATCACATCAGGTATCTGTCAGTGAAAGTCCTGTCAAAATTGGTTCAGCCGTTCCCAAGATTAGCCCCGCCAAACAGACAGACAGACAGACAGACAAAAATAGTAAAAAATGTTGTTTTGGTATATGTACCGTGTATACATACATATGCATTTAGTAAAAAGCGGTTATTTTTATATTACAAACAGACACTCCCAATTTTATTTATTTATGTAGATGTATAGATTTATTATGGAAAGGTAATTTTCAACATAAGACCTAAAAATTCTGTGATAATTTTAGGCGTCTACATGCTACCGTTATTATTATCAAGCAAAAAAATATACGAAAAAAAACACGTTTATGCCCCCTTGGACCCCTTAACATTTTCATTTTCTTATTTTTAGTAATTAATTTTGTCTTAATAGCGGTATCAGAAATACATAATTTGTGAAAATGTTAGCTTTCTAGCTATCACAATTTATGAGGTACAGGCTGGTGACAGACAGACGGACGGACGGACAGACAGACAAACAGCGGAGGATTAGTAATCCGTGGGATCCGTTTTTACCTTTTAGGTACGAAACCTCCTAAAAGATAGAACTAAGATTCAGAATAGCTTAAAAATAATCGATATGATTCTTTAAATTGATATAACTTATTTATTTCTGAACCGATTCACATGAAACAAATACTTAATGATAAGTAAAACTTACCACAATATATTAGTGAAAACTGCAAATCGAATTAGCTGTTTCTGATATTAGCGTGCACAAACACACAGACAAACAGACATATTTTCGGGGATAAAAGTACCCAGTATTGTGCGCCAAAGGTAAAAATATAATCGTAAGTTTCATTGTAATCGGACTGGTAGTTTTTCTGTGATGCTTGAACAAACAGACAGACAGACAGACAAAAAATTTTCTAATCACATATTTGGGTTCGGTATCGATCGATAAGGTTGGGGAAAAAGTTTCTTCGCATTTTTTAAGATAATTCAAAACATTTTTAATATAGTTTATTTAAATTTAACTAAAGTATGTATGTACCATTTTGTTCGATAACCTTTTGCCATCTTGTAGGTAGGGACATGATCCCATTGCTATAAAAATTTTGGGACTTCTCATCAAAATACCGCGACAAGTGGATTTGGCAGTCCTCTCGTGATGTTAACCTAACATTGCATAAAGAATTCAGACCGAAACAGGTGAAAATCTGAAGGTGCAAGGTCAGGACTATGCGGCGGATGCATTAACACCTCCCAGCCAAACTCTCTTAATTTTTGCTGAGTGGCTATAGATGTGTGAAGTCTAGCGTTATCATGATGAAACACGTGTGGTGTTTCATCATGATAACGACCTTCTGTTGATCAATTCCGGCCGTTTTCTCTCAACTTCTTGCTTTAATCTCATCAGTTGTTCGCAGTAGAGTACAGAATCGATAGTCCTGCCTGGTGGTAATAGCTCATAATGAATAATGCCCTTCCAATCCCACCACACACACAACATCACCTTATTGCGAGTTAACCCGGGCTTCGCCACAGTCTGTGAAGCCTGACCGGTCTTTGACCACGACCTTTTTCGCACGTTCTTGTCGTACGTGATCCACATTTCATCACCAGTTATCAGCTTCTTCAAAAATGATTCGGTTTCATTACGTCGTAATAAAGAATCACAAATGAGTACACGGTTCATTAGGTTTCTTTCAGTGAGCTCGTGAGGTACCTAAATATCGAGCTTTTTTTTGTACCCAGCTTTTTTCAAATGCGCCAAAACTGTTTTGTGATCAATTTTCAGTTCTTCAGCTACGTCGTAGCTACTGATATGTCGATCTTGCTCCACTTTTTCAAAAATGGCATCCAACTCATCCGTAATAGGGCGACTAGAGCGAGGTGCATCTTTGACATCAAAATTTCCGGATTGAAAACGCTTAAACCAAATTTGTGCTACTCTCACAGACACTGCACTAGGTCCATAAACATTGCAAGCAAATGTTTTTCGCGGCTTGCGTTGCATTTTTACCTTTTTAGTAGTAAAATTTAAAAGGTATCGAATTTATTCATTAGATTCACTCATCTTGACAGTACGAAAAACAAATGAAAATCACACATTTGCCTAATTTGAATTTGGAATTATGTTCTTTAAAATTTTAACTTTCAATGATACCAAAACCAGCCAGATACAAATACTACAGCCAAAGAGATTTTATTACAAGTTCATACATACTATAATGCGAAAATACTTTTTCCCCAACCTATTAGTAACATCCCCTGGTATTTATTTTTCAATATTTTTAATGTACAAAATTTACACTTCTACAGTTTTATTATAAGTATAGATAGGTATCTACTATTTGAAGTAATCAATCGTCATACAAAATGAAACTCATTTTGTTTGAAGATATTGTTATTATGTGTTTATCTAGTAGACGTATCATTGACTTCATTTCAATCATTGATGCTGATCTCCGTTTTGACTATAAATAAAAATATGTAAAATGTTTCAAAATACTAATTGAAGTAAATATATCCTTATTTCTAAGTCCCGGATTGGTAAAAATAATGAAAGTCCTCTATATACATTTTAGTTGAAGAGCTAGTCTATCGCATTACTGAATCTATAGATATTCCTAAATTATTGCTTTCATAGTTATCTTGTTTCGTTGTGGAGTTCTGGAGAGAGAGCCATCAATCGTAAAGACATTTTAAGGGTTCCGTAGTAAACAAGGAACCTTTATAGTTTCGCCATGTCAGTCTGTCTGTCTGTCTGTCTGTCCGTCCTCAGTTTAGCGCAAAAACTATTAGTACTAGAGGCTTGAAATTTGGTACAAGTATACAACTTAATCAGGCCGACAAAGTGATAAAATAATACCTTAATCTAACTTTATCAGCAACTTATCTATTTTTACGTCATCTTACATAAGCAAAAATAGTAAATTGCTAAATATGGTGAAAGTAATTTAAACACTGTGCTTTTCGATGACTGCTCCGCATTAAATATATTTTAAAACAGACTCATTGCTATGACCTAATTATTCAGCGGTTGAAACTCATATTGTATGACGATTGATACCCGTTTACCGATATTGTTATTCTCTGTTTATCCAATAAACATATCATTAACTTCATTTCGATCATTTACGCTGACCACACTTTTGAATCAGGGACTGAAAAACTCGGAAACTAAGGTAGCCTTATGTATAAGGCTATCTTATCCTTATTTCAGTGTATTACGAGGCCATTCATTACCATTCATACACTGGTGGTAGAGCTCCAGTGACGGAGCTCGCGGGCAAAGTCACCACCGCATTACCTAATATACTTGCCGCTAAATGGTAGTGTTCAGCACTATCGTGTTCCGGTCAAGTGGTAAGGTATGGCCCTGTAATTTCCGGCACAGAGGCATAACACCTTAGGCCTCAGGAGTAACGCATCAGCATTTTGACCTCAGTCTTTGTATGAGTGTCTATAGGCTGCAGTCACCACTGCAGCCCATACTGCAAACAAGCATACAGTTCACATTGATGTTAAGTGTAACATCAATGTGAACTGTATCCTTGTTTGCCACTTCCATTATATATAAAAAAAACCATGGAGTACGATAGTGCTGAACTTACTACCTACTTAGCTACCATTTGGCGGCCGATGGATCAGGTAATGCTTGGTGCCTACGCCCTCGGGCTCCTACTCTGGAACTCTACCACCAGTAAAAGTCATCTAGCCAGAACGTAATCAAGTCAGACAGACAAATCTCAACGTCGCACTGCATTTAGTGCATAGATGGTAAGGCAGAAGGAGCAGATTTTAAGCTTGAGTAGACAGAAAGTATTATGCCATACCAGCCCGCTCACAAAATGTGTTTCAGTTTTCAAAAACTTGGTCGTCACTACTAACTGAGGGAATTATATTAAAAAATAAAGCTTATAGATTAAGATCCCACTGCAGAATCATTTCGTTTGTCCAGATATGCAGCAAACCCAATTCTTACGCAACTTTATAATCTAGAGAAAATATATATTATAATATTCACTGGATTGCTTATCAAAATTGGGCCGCAAGTAGTTTTTAGTAATTCATTTTAACTTAAACAGCCAGCAACATTTATTTGCGGCCAATTTAATTTGGCTTCCTTATACCACAATACTAAAAAAAATAGCTTTAATTTGATAAATAAATAATACATGTACATCATGGACGTAAAAAGTTATCGGGGTGGAACGAAAATACGTAGGGGCGGCCAAGTGCGCAACGGCAGACGTGATTTTTCAGAGTTTTTTCTGCATATAGCCGTGAGGTGGACGATATTTCTTATTGAAAAAAAAAATGAATTAATAAAAAATTACTTGCGGTTATTTTTTGATAGGCAACCGAGTGGATATATATTCTCTAGATTATAAATATGCGGAAAAAATAGGTTAGCAGCATATCTGAATGAACGAAATGATTTTGCAGTAGGATCTTAACCTATTACTAGAATCAATCTGACAATGGGAATTTGAGTGCTACTACAATAAGAAACATTTCGATTTTCCTAGGTAGGTTAATTAACAGCCTGTCTAACAAACTAACAGGATTGTTTTCCTTTGATGTATTGAAAATACAGTTATTGTTTTTTTAACAACTGCCTCGGTAGCCTAGTGGTAGCAGGCCACTACTACTAGGCTGAGGTCCTGGGTTCGATTCCCGGGTAGGGGTTATCAGAGATAATGGTGAAAAAGCCTTTATCTCTGGTTCTATTGGGATTTTTCCATTTTCTGCAAATTTCCCAGTACCTCAAAGTTTGGTAATGTGCCCGGAGATGTCAACAGGCTCGCCACCTGTTACATGGGCCAAAACGTAACCGGCGAATCGTGGGTGTTTGCATGTTTGCTTGAATGCATGCATTTACCTCTGCCTACCCCTTCGGGGATTACAGGCGTGAAGTTACGTTTTAACAAGAAGGCATGTTCAAATTGTTCATTGTTAACTATGATACATTTTCAAATATACCAAGAAGTAGATTTCTTGGTTTACGTACGGTTACGTGTAGTTTGTGTAGATCTTTTACTGGTGGTAGAGTTCCAGTGACGGAGCTCGCGGGCGTAGGCACCACCGCATTACCTAATATACTTGCCGCTAAATGGTAGTGTTCAGCACTATCGTGTTCCGGTCAGGTGGTAATGTACGGCCCTGTAATTTCAGGCACAGAGGCATATCACCTAATGCCTCAGGAGTGGCAGCGCTTCTGCATTTTGACCTCTGGTCATTGTGTGGGTGTCTATAGGCTGCAGTTATCACTTAACATCAATGTGAACTGCATGCTTGTTTGCCACTTCTATTACATAAAAAAAAAAATCTACATAATGGTTCAAATGTGTGTGTGTTGTGCGTAGATATTTATAGAATAGAAAGACTGATAAAGTACAATTCCTTGACAAACTCATACACAAAGGCAAGGGTGTCGCAGACAGTACACTTGTGGTCGCAGTGGTGCAATGGTCGCAATCGATGCTGACACCTGAGGTCCCGCGATCGATCCCCAGGGCGGGAATAGCTGTTGTTGGGTACTACGATAAAATTCGAGTCTAAATTTACTTGGTAAACAAGCATTTTTTTATGTAATGAAAGTGGCAAACAAGCATGCAGTTCATATTGATATTAAGTGATCACTGCAGCGCCTAGACACCCACACAATGACCAAGATCAAAATGCAGATGCGTTACCACTCTTGATGCCTAACACGGCTCTGTGCCGGAAATTACAGAGCCGTACATGACCACCTGACTGGAACTCGATAGTGCTGAACACTACCATTTAACGGCAAGTATATTAGGTGGTGCCTACGCCCGCGATCTCCATCACTGGAGCTCTACCATCAGTAAAGCATGCATCTCACATAGATGTTAAGTGCCTATAAACACCTACAAGAAAACCAGATTCATTCAAAATGCGTTGCTACCACTGAGACCTAATTTGTGGTCTCTGTGATAGTTATTACGGGGCCATACATTTCCATCTAACCAGAATACGATAGTGATGAACATATTAGTATATTTGGCAGTAGATAGATTAGGTAATACGGTAATCCTACATTTAGAACTCAGCAGTAAAATCCTATAATACCTCTGTTGAGAGAATTTGTTGAGAACAAAATTGACTAAATACTAGACGTAGTATTATTACATATTCTCTGATACTGAGTATCATCGGTTGCTTCTAGATAGACGTAGGTCGCGAGTTCGATGCCTCTCGTAAGTATAATGACTAGTCCTCCGTTTCATTAAAATACATAGAGATTCAAAAGATAAACATAAAAGGCGACTCGTATGTAAGCTCACACAATGTTTGTTACATAAATGAACCAAATTGAGTTACCATTGTAGAAAGTTCTAGAATACTTTATTATACGAGTATTTTTTTGCAATGTTTCTTATAAGTCAACTTCAATACACTTTACTGTCGCCAAGAAGGCTTATTTTGAAAGGTTTTCGTGTATAAATTATTATTGTACGTGCTTGGATTACATAGCACTATGAAAGGTACGGAATTTTATAAAAGCGAGTATATGTATGCAAAGGCATAGAAAGTAGGCTTAAAGGAAAAGTTATGTATTATATGAGCTATGTAGGACGAAGTATTTTAATCAGTATTTATAGAATACTAGCTGTGGCTCGCGGATCCGCCCGCGTTATGTCGCTTTTTGCGTTTCCACAGGTTTGTGGAAACTCATTAAATCATCCCATGACATCCCACACACCGAAACATTTTTGCTGGATACAAACTATCTTATGTGTTAATCCAAGTTACCCTCTACATGTGTGCCAAATTTCATGAAAATCGGTTCTGCAGTTTTGGCGTGAAGGAGTAACAAACAAACATACAAACTTTCGCATTTATATTAGTTTGAAGTAAGTATGATATACGATAGTATTAAGGATGGCCTCCTTTTACAAATAACTGCAACTAAGATACGGATCACGTTTTCACAATGTATGCTCAATTAATTGTGGGTTGGTCAATGTCGGCTAGTGGTCAGTTTGTTTAAAGATAACTCTAATGTCGTCCTATATTACCAACTTACAGAAATTCGAGTCTAAAATTACTGATCAATAAGGTATAGCCTAATTAACAAAGCTTGCAGATATAGGTATCACGGAAACGTCTCGCGTGATGACGCGACTTATCACGACGCGCGGCATATCGTGACATTCCACAGATGCCACGGCATGCCGCTGCAGCATGTGCGGTTCTGTTCTTCAGAAAAGGTAATGCTAAAAGTGTAAAATTGAGGTTGAACTTATCTCGTTCGGGCGGCAATATTAGCAGCTAGGCAAGCATCTGAACGAACAGACGTGCCCAGAAAGGTTCTGAACCTTCGTTCAGACGCTAGTCCCGACTTCCCGACCCAGTATGATTCAGTATGCCAAAACCTACCATTTCGTTCCATGACGTATTACGCCGCTAATGAGCGCCGGCCCTATGCCTTGTGATTGGTTCCACGTCTGCAATTAAACCCCTGCCCTGGTATGCATGTAGATTAATATGAAGTGCAGGCTTGTTAGCAACTTGTATGATATAACAAAAACGTATTACACGAACGTACACCAAGGGTCCTGCTATTAGTATTCACCTATTCAGTTACTTCATTTGCAAATAAAAATGGATTAGAATAAAACAACGACGTCTTAATGCCTCTATAGTCTAGTCTCTCTATCTTGGAAACTTGAAATTTTGAAACTAGTTCAAAATAAATACAATTAGCGAAATAAATGCAGCTGCGAATGCGCGATTAATATAAATGGATTAGAAACTCAACTCTGACGATAATGTTAAACTTTTGAATACAATGTTTGAAAGTGTGATATACTAAAAAATGTAGTGCACGAATCAACGGTGGCGCCATTCAGATTCACAATCTGTCAGTGGTGGTGAACGGACAAGCCCTTTGAGTTGTGTACCTACTTACTGACAATTCGGTTGTTTTACTCAAAACCTAAGAACACAAATTAGTGGACATCACAGAAAGTAATTAATGTATGGTCCATAAGTTTGTATGCGTTGCAACTCTTGATTTAATAGGGTATAAAATCTACCGTGTAAAATCCCTTACTAATTGGTGTCATATTTATTTAAACAGTATGATCAGTATTTTCAAGTAATGTCGTATCTATTTTATTTTTAAAGAAAAATGGAAAGAAAAATTTGACTTCAGGCGAGACTCGAACTCGCGGCCTACTGGGAATCTACTCCAGCCGCTATTCCAATTGAGCTACTGAAGTCAAATTTTTCTTTCCATTTTTCTTTTAAAATAAAATATATTTCACAAGCATGTGTTAATGGGAAATAATATAAAACAATGTCGTATCTACCCTGTATACGAATTCAGATATGAGCAAACAACGTCGGAGAAACAAAGTTGAAAGCAATTTCAAAATACGTACAATCCGAAACTATTAACAGCCAAGAATGCACGATTAACCCTAATTGGATTAAGAAACCAACTATGACGTTGCTGTTATGTTTAAACTTCAGTCTAATGAACCAAACCCATTATCAGTACGGTTCATTAGTTTGAATGTTCTTGGTCCTTGGGCTTGTTGATTACGAGTCTTAATAATATAATTCAAGGAATTCTACTGGTGGTAGAGCTCCAGTGACGGAGCTCGCGGGCGTAGGCACCACCGCATTACCTAATATACTTGCCGCTAAATGGTAGTGTTCAGCACTATCGTGTTCCGGTCAGGTGGTAATGTACGGCCCTGTAATTTCCGGCACAGAGGCATAACACCCTTAGGCCTCAGGAGTGGTAACACATCTGCATTTTGACCTTGGTCTTTGTGTGGGTGTCTATAGGCTGCAGTCATCACTTAACATCAATGTGAACTACATGCTTGCTTGCCACTTCCATTAAATAAAAAAAAAAAAAAAAATTAAAAACATTATTATTTTTAAAGATGACAATAATTGTTACATTTACTGGTGATAAAGTTCCTGTGGACCTCGAGGACGTACGCACCACCGCATTACCTATTCTATCTGCCGCTTAATGACACTACCATTCAGCACTATAGTGTTCCGATTAAATTGTAATGGCTATCACAAAAATATAAATAACTAAGTCTCAGGGGTGAAAACGCATCTGCATTTTCACCTCTGGTTTTTGTGCGAGTGTCTATAGGGTTCAGTCTTCACCTGACACCCATATGAACCCATTGATGCTTGTTTGCCAACCTTCATTCCATATAAAAAACAATATGTACATTAATAACATATCTAAAAATTACATTATGTACCTACTGTATTTATTTAAAAAAAAAAGAATGAAAATTATGAAGTCATCATTTGTTTGAATTTTTTTTTTACTTTATACTGCCTAAAACTGTAGGTACTAATATGCATTGGTGACAATTTTTTTTTTATTACTTACTAGCTGTGCCCGCGACGTGAGATAAAATATGATTGTTCAGTATCTACCCGGACGAAGTGGTGGGCGCAGCTAGTATAAAGTATCGTAAGTTACTCCTTATTACATCAGCTATCTGCCAGTGAAAGTCCCGTCAAAATCGGAGACACTCAAATTCTGTTTATTTGTATGTAGTTATGTATGTACGTATGGTTGTATGGAGATAAAAGTAGCCTAAGTTACTCCTTATCACATCAGCTATCTGCCAGTGAAAGTCCCGTCAAAGTCGAAGACACTCAAATTCTATTAATTTGTATGTAGGTATGTATGTATGGATGTATGGAGATAAAAGTAGCCTAAGTTACTCCTTATCACATCAGCTATCTGCCAATGAAAGTCCCGTCAAAATCGGATACACTCAAATTCTACTTATTTGTATGTAGGTATGTATGTGTATGGATGTATGGAGATAAAAGTAGCCTAAGTTACTCCTTATCACATCAGCTATCTGCCAATGAAAGTCCCGTCAAAATCGGTAAAGCCGTTCCCAAGATTAGCCCCGCCAAACAGACAGACAGACAGACAGACAGACTAAAAAATGTTGTTTTGGTATATTTACCGTGTATACATACATATGCGTTTAGTAAAAAGCGGTTATTTTATTATTACAAAAAGACACTCCAATTTTATTAATTTGTATGTATTTAGATTTATTATGGAAGCTACAATACAACATAAGAACTAAAAAGTCTGTGAAAATTTAAAGCGTCTAAATTATAGCGGTAACAGAAATACATAATTTGTGTAAATGTTAGCTTTCTAGCTATCACTATTTATGAGATACAGCCTGGTGACAGACAGACGGACGGACGGATGGACAGACAGACAGACAGACAGCGGAGGATTAGCTATCCGTAGGGTCCGTTTTTACCTATTAGGTACGAAACTCCCTAAACGATAGAATTAAGATACAGAATAGCTTAAAAATATTCGATACGATTCTTTAAAATGACATAACTTTTTTATTTCTGAACCGATTCACAAGAAACAAACATTAAATATTAAGTGAAACTTACCACAATATATTAGTGGACACCGCAAATCGTTTCTGATATTACCGTGCACAAACACACAGACAAACATACATTTTTCCGGGATAAAAAGTACCCAGTGTTGTGCGCCCAAGGTTAAAGTATAATCATACTAAGTTTCATTGTAATCGGACCGGTAGTTTTTATGTGATGCTTGAACAAACAGACAGACAGACAGACAAAAAAAATTTTATCACATATTTGTGTTCGGTATCGATCTAATAACATCCCTTGGTATTTATTTTCTCAATATTTTTAATGTACAGAATTTACACTTCTACAGATTTATTATAATTATAGATTATCATAGCATCTAAAAAAATATGCAACGGTGGGTCTACATAGCCTTTAAAATATATTTTTTTTTAATGAGCAACATCATAGTTTCACCCGAAAGAACTTCACTGCCGGTCAAAAGCCTTTTCCAAAAATGCGCACAGCGAACGGTGTTGAGCCAACTTTATACGTCGATTGTCCGTGACCTTCACTTATTCGGTCCAATTCGAGGCGGGGCTGCCCACGCTTCTCTTTCCGTTACACGATCGGCACTGGAAAACCCTTCTGCTCCAATTACCGTCGGTTCTTGCCCTACGTATCCTGCTCACTACCACTTTAGTTTCTATTCTATTTTTATCACGGTAACTTTGATACTCATGGGGATCTACTCATTTCTGACTCTATATATACTTCCTATCATATCTTTACTTACTGGTTGTTGAGTTGCAGTGTAGAGACAGAGAATATATAATAATACTATGTATAGAATAGACACTTCGACGTCCCGCCCGATTTCCCCGCATCACCCAACCTCCTCCTCTCTTATAGGCGATGGTTGGTATTTTGTACGTGCTACGCACACAGGTATACGTGTAAACACACGTCACTGATTGATGTCTGTGTAATAGAGACCACATTAAGCGTTCGTATGGAATTTTGGCAAAGTGTCCGCGGTGTGGTAGAGACTCGATAGCGCAGGCACCATACCGTATTACGTAATCTATCTGCCGGTGAATGGTAGTGTTTAAAACTGTAATTTTCTGGTTAGATGGTAATGTATGGAACCGTAAAAACTAATAACTAATAGCTATCACGGAGCATAAAATCTAAGGCCTTAGGGGTTACGCATCTGCATTTTACAACACATTTTGACTTTTGGTTTTTGTGTTGATGTCTATAGGCTGCAGTTATCACTTAACGTCCATACGAAGTGCATGCTTGTTCGCCACCTTCGTTACGTATATAAATATAATTTAAATATGTAACGATTAAATATAAGTGCAATTTGGGAGTCACATTAAGTGTAAGACCAAGTTGGCATCCAAAAAACTAGGGATGCTTAACAAAGCGAGGCAGTATTTCGCATCGGGGCAGCTATTACAGCTTTATAAGGCCCAAGTGCGGCCCCATCTGGAATACTGCTCTCATTTGTGGGCGGGAGCCCCCAAATACCAACTTGGTCTACTCGACTCACTACAAAGACGCGCCGTTCGTATTGTTAACGACCCAGGACTTACTGACAGGCTCGAACATCTGAGCCTGCGCAGAGACGTTGGGAGTCTATGCGTTTTATACCGTCTCTACAATGGCGAGTGCTCTGTCGAACTGTTCGACATGGTGCCACCATCTCTTTTCCTACACCGCACTACTCGTCGAAGAGAAAAGTTCCACCCTCACCGACTGGACACTTGGCAATGTACAACGGTGCGGTTCTCACGTTCGTTTTTGCCCAGAACGTGTAAGTTGTGGAATTAACTTCCCTCTGAGGTGTTCCCTCGGTGCTACAATATGGGGTTCTTCAAAAATGGCGTGAAAAGAGTCCTTCAGAGATGGAAGCGCGTTGGCGACTCCCCTGGTGTTGCAAATGTTCATAGGCGACGGTGACCACTTTCCATCAGGTAGCCCATCTGCTTGACTGTCAATCCTTTGACATAAATATATATATATATATGTGGCAGGAATACTCTCTCCATCATTCAGTGGCCTTGGGGGTTGTGAGTTCTATAGTGAATAACCATGATCTTGCTCACATTTCTAACGCATCTGTATTGAAATATCTGGTTCTTGTGTAGATGTACTGGTGTGTAATTTTCATGACATTAATAAAATAGTTCAGTCGTTAATTCAACGAAGATAATTTGTACTCTTACCCCCTTATTCATAAACGTACATTAGATACGTTTTAGCTTTAGAATGCTTTGTCTTTGACAGTTGCATTGTCAAATGTACAGGATAAAAAAAGACAAAGGAGAGATTAGCAACACTTTAGCTAAAATACGTTTATGAATAAGGGGGTTACTCTTCAAAATATTGCACAACCTCGTGAAATATACCTACACAGTAACTTTCAATTAAATGTTAAAGAACACGCATCGAGCTAGGAATACCGGTATTTTTTAATTCGATCGTTATAAACTTGCCGACCCACTTGCCAAAACCAAACCACTCGACGCCACTCCAACATAATCCTCTGATGGTAGGCCCCAATTTAAGCGGGCTTCAAGTTTGAGTTGACATTTATTGGAATTTCTGTCGTGTTGGCAAATAAGTAAAATCGCGATCGGGTTGTGTGGTTATTCAATAAGATCGTGTTACTTTTAATATACTTCCTAACTTAATTTTTTTATGTTATGGAAGTGGCAAAGAAGCATGCAATTCACATTGATGTTAAGTGGTGACTGCAGCATATAGACACTAACAAAAAGACCAAGGTCAAAATGCAGATGCCTTACCACTCCTGAGGCCTCAGTGCCGGAAATTACAGGGCCGTAGATTACCACCTGATTGGAACACGATAGTGCTGAACACTTCCATTTAGCGGGAAGTATATAAGGTAATGCGGTGGTGCCTACGCCCGCGATCTCTGTCTCTGAGCTCTACCACCAGTAATAAACGTGAAAGTTAATCTCTCCGTATGTTATGCTATTATAATCAAACCATTTAACCGGTTATGATGAAATTTAACATGGCGATAGTTAATAAGCTCTGAGAACGAACGTTTTTTGTAAGTTTGTTTCTCGACTAGACTCAAGAACTAGACCGATTTGAATAATTCTTTGTCTAATCGAATCACAGGTCGCTAGCCACTAATCATTTTAAAGTAATAGCTATGCAATAGGTCTGAAAATGCTTGAAACATATTTTATGCCTACGCTGTGTGTATTTGTACGCAATAATGTATGTAACATGTCATAGGAGGCTATTCATTTAACATTTAATTAGGAGTATGTCCTATTTAGCACTTACAAAATAAAGATACAGTATAAAACTTTACTTAATTGAAAAAAAAAAGTCCAAATATTTATAGCTCCCAAAGCTTTCTGTAATCAACGTTTTGTTGTATTTCAATTTATTATTTGTACAAATAAGTGGCACAAGTCTGGCTAATTAAAAAAAATGGAGAAAACAATATAAAAGCCTCACGAACCCGCTTTGTACGTGCTCAGAATCGCAAAACGTTTTTCTATATAAAAAAGAACTGGGGGTCCGGAATGATAATAATTGCCTGTATTATAGATGGGTAACTAAAGCTAAATTACGCTATGAGATGCGTAGGGGATCTTCTATGTAAGGCTAGTTTTACATCTAAACACAATAAAGATCATAGCTCACTGCAGTCACCCAGCATACGACCAGCACCGCCTCACAAGACAGACTCTCACACCGCTCAAGGCGGTCGGGCGCTGGTCGGGTGCCGGGTGGCTGTAGTGAACTATGTTATTATGTATGTCCTAAGTTGGACTGCCTCGTTGGTCCTGCTGGAACCTGAGGTCCCATTTTCGATCCCCAGGTCGGGAAAAGCTGATTGAAATCCCACTAGTAGACCAGAGACCCATGTCTCCGAGAGCACGTAACATCGACGGTCCTGCGCACGATCCTTTTCCGGTCGTGTCGGATTGCCGTCCCACCGGACTAAGACTAAGAGCCTGTGGGATTGCATGTTTGACGTTATAAAACTGGTTCATATTTTTTATTGGTTAACTGAGATCTTCCAAAGAATATTTTTACATTATCATACAAATTATATGTGGTTATTGATCTAGTTACATATTTATGTGTTAGCATGAGAACATGTACGTACATCATGCCAGTTCTTAATTTCATGTGACTAGAAGATGAATGGGTAAGCCATTTTTCCTCTGACATACTCGTATTTTCAGAGTCTTGTACAACATGTTTGACAGCGGCGAACAATCATTTAACCATTATGTTTATGTTCCATCTTTTTGTAAATGTATTTTAATATATCATAGAGTTAAATAAAGGTAACATGATGGCGATTGATTCTTTGCGATTAAGAAAAAAATCAGGAAACAAACCTGATACCTCAGGTCTAGCAGTAATATCCTGCTACCACTCAACTGTTGTGCTATGATAATGTCCCTATCATCTCTATCACTATATATAATATATAAAATTCTCGTGTCACAATGTTAATTATCGTACTCTTCCAAAACGACTTTACCGATTCTTTTGAAATTTTATGTGCCTATTGGGTAGGTCTGAGAATTGGCGTAGGTACATCATTTTTTTATACCTCTAAGTAATAAGGTCGAATCTCCGCAATTTTTTTTCGATCTTTTGGATATTTAAGATTTATTTTTTATAAACATGTTAGGTGATACAAAGTTCGTCGGGGCAAATAAACCCCCTAAAGTCCCTACATAAGTCTAAACCGTCTTTGCCACAATAATTAACAAAACACAAAATAATTTCATCACAAGTCGCAAACCTAGCAACCGTTGACAAATGATTCAATTATGTTTTTCAAGCCCCTTTTTAAATATCATATTTTATTTTATGCTAACGACCAACAGACAAGCCACTACGATTCAGCAAGAACGTCAAACAACCTAAACGGACCTTTTTAATTCAGATGGAAATATTGGAAATGAATTAAAGCAATCCGGTGGAGGCGGATCGCAATCAATAAACAGCTCGTGGGGAAAACGAAGCACAAAATGTCAATTTATTTGTTCTGACTGATGGATAGCCAGGCGTTCAAATTACTGTGACCTATAAAACAACAAATCATAGAAGAGGTATTTGCAGTGTTTGTTAGAAACGCGATATATCTATTCATATATACAAGTAAATAAAATTGTAGTATCTATCTAATAAACCGCTTTTTACTAAATGCATATGTAATGTATACACGGTACAAATACCAAAACAACATTTTTTACAATTTTTGTCTGTCTGTCTGTCCGTTTGTTCCCGCTAATCTCGGGGACGGCTGGACTGATTTTGACGGGACTTTCACTGCCAGATAGCTTATGTAATAAGGAAAAACTTAGGCTACTTTTAAACTGTACAAATAAATAAAATTGGAGAGTCTGTTTCTAATATAAAAATAACCGCTTTTTACTAAATGCATAGGTAATGTATATAAAAACAACATTTTTTTCAATTTTTGTCTGTCTGTCTGTTTGTTCCCGCTAATCTCGGGAACGGCCGGACCGATTTTGACGGGACATTCACTGGCCCACGATTTCGTCCGGGTAGATACTGAACAATCATAAATTATCACGCGAACGAGGTCGCGGGCACAGCTAGTTTTGAAAAAAAAAATCAATTCATATTCTATCTGAAGGTGGGGTCAATAGTCTCAGGAATACAAATCAGTTATGTTAAAATAATAAATATTAATAATGGCAACCCATTATACGTCCCACTGCTGGGCACGAGTCTCTCCCTTTTTTGGGGGGAGGCCTGGAGCTTACTCCACCACGCTGCTACAATGCGGATTGGTGGAGATATGGGGTAGTGGCCAACCCGCTGTCGGATGTTTTCAAACCGCCCCAAAAGGCCTCCGACAAGGTTTAACGACTGCTATCTATCGATAGCAACCGGGACCGACAGCTTAACCTGCCCTCCAAAGCACGAAAACTTGCATTTTAATTTGCCACTAGCAGTCACCCATCACACATCCGACTGCACCCGTAATGCTTAACCGGGTAGATCGCTTATGATCTACTCCAGTTATGTTTATTTATACCTAAATATTTACAACACATGTGACTAAACACATTCAGCAGCAAATTCGAATAAAACTATCGGGATAGGTAAAGGATTCAACGGAACCCAGTCTTCCTAATTAAAACAGGGTTAGAAATCGAACTCCTGGACCCGTACTATGACGTCTCTTTGCAATTACATTAAGACAGTGCCAAACAGTTGTTTCATTGTTCTTATATGTCAGTGCATATGAAGAAACGAGACAAAGCTAATAGCTATTCAGTTTGGGTTGACAACAAAAGGCCATGGAACGGCCACTGATCTCAAGGCCCACATTAGCAGACGCTTTACTAAGCTACCGAGGTTTTCTGATAATTTTGTAACACGATTATCCTATTACGTAATGAAATTATTACTATGCGGTTTACTAGTACGGAAATATTAGTTCGAAATACCCTTTGACAATATTGAGTTTCTCGTCTATTGCGGGGCTTCGTTAGTGGCGTCGATGTTATTAAAGTATCATCTATCGATTGTTGTCAAGGAAATATCAAATCTATGTATAAGGATGCAGAGTATTTCACTATAAATTTTGAATTTGCTGAAGACTAATGAGTTTGGTGAAGCGTTCATAAGTAAATTTATCGATAAATCATTAATACGAAAGCGATTGGAGTAGTGACTCAGTATGTAATGTATGGCCCTGTAATTTACGGCACAGAGGCATAACATCCTAGACATCAGGAGTGGTAACGCATCTGCCATTTGACCTTGGTCTCTATGTGGGTGTGTATAGGCTGCAGTCATCACTTAACATCAATGTGAACTGCACGCATGTTTGCCACTTTTATTACATTAAAAAAATGTAACAATACATGGTAATGGTATTTTACTGTATCACCTCGCCAATTTTGAACCGCTTATAATAATATAATAATGGCAACCCATTAGACGTCCCACTGCTGGGCGCGAGTCTCTCCCCTTTTTGGGGGGAGGCCTGGAACTTACTCCACGCTGCTCCAATGCGGATTGGTGGAGGATGCGGATTGGTGGAGGTTGAACCGCTTGGCGCTGATAAAAGGCAGCAGTATGCTTGTGTGAATACGCCCATAGAAACACATACGGTACTTATGGTGGTAGAGCTCCAGTGACGGAGCTCGCGGGTGTAGGTACCACCGCATTACCCAATATACTTGCCGATAAATGGTAGTGTTTAGCACTATCGTGTTCTGGTCAGGTGGTAATGTAACGCCCTGTAATTTCCGGCACAGAAGCATAACACCTAATGCCTCAGGAGTGGCAGCGCATCTGCATTTTGGCCTCTGGTCATTGTGTGGGTGTCTATAGGCTGCAGTCATCATTTAACATCAATGTGAACTGCATGCTTGTTTGCCACTTTTATTACATAAAAAAAAAACTAAACAGGATCCTGCATGAAACCGAAACGGTATGTGCTAGAAAGCTGATGGTAATGTTATGTATAGCAAATAAAATCTGACGATTGGTGCTAGAACGTTGTAATTTGACCGAACAATGTCGGCCAAACCATTACAATGGGCGGTAGTAAATATAACGCGGGATGGGCAGCAGCATCCTGCGATAAAACTCAACTCACTGCGATCGCCAATCCGCCTGCCAAGCGTGGCCATTATGGCATAACTCCCCTTATGTCGCACAACACTGTTGTACGCGTCTTTGGAAGGCTTTGTCCAGCAGTGGACGTCATTCGGCTGGAGTGATGATGACGATGATGATGCTAACAAAGTTGTTAACAGAAATCTAAAAAAATGGGTCGCCTGTTTTTTTTATCTTGAAAAAATATCCCTCCGTGCGTAATTCCGACTGCTATTGTTTTCTTTTTATGTACGCGTTTATAGTTTACTATGATCCATGTAAATTAAGTTCCATTTCACTGAACATATTTCTGTCGAATATTCAAAAAATGCAAAATTAAACAAACAATCAATTTACGAAAACACTGAGATGAAAGAAAAATCCGTTTTCGATTAACAGTATTATGATTGCGATTCTATTTGATTATGTCAGCAAAAGTTTGAAAAACAGTAATTTTCCTATGATAATGTTGTCATAATAAAATTTTCAAATGTTTTATTATATTGAGTGCCCTATTTACAAATCCCTATTGAATATCCATCAAATAAATGTAATCAGTCCGTTTTTAAAATCGTTGAAATACGATATGATATAGATTTGAAATTCTCAAGGGTAGATTTACAGAAGTAAAAAAGAAAAAAAAAACGAACAAACTTTACCATTTATTTCATTACACTTTGGAAACTCCCTTGAGGTTTATTTTAAAAGTTTAATTAAAATTTTTTTGATATCAAATTAAGTTTATATTCAGCACAGAAAAATAATAATAAGACAGAAGAGGTATGAGCTCGTGACTTTGACGCCATAGTGGTGATTCTCATACTATAATTGTCAAACACGGGCTATGTCCGTTATACAGTAACTACAGAAAATACAGCTGTAAACAGGATAAATAATAATAACGGCAACCCATTATACGTCCCACTGCTAGGCACGAGTCTCTCTCCTTTTTGAGGAGAGGTCTGGAGCTTACTCCACCACGCTGCTCCAATGCGGATTGGTGAAGGTGGGTGGGTTAGTGGCCAACCCGCTGTCGTATGTTTTCAAACCGCCCATTAGGCCTCCGACAAGGTTTAACGACTGCTATCTATCGATAGCAACCGTGAACGACGGCTTCATGTGCCCTCTGAAGCACGGAAACGCGTATTTAATTCGCCACTAGCGGTCACCCATCACGCTACCCGACCGCGCCCGTGTTGCTTAACCGAGTAGATCGCTTATGATCTACACCAGCCGCCGGGCCATGCGCGCTTCAAAGCAGGAACAGGAACAGGTAAACAGGATGTTTTATAGTAACTTCCACAGCAAACCAAATAACAGTCCTCATCAAGAAATAATGCAAATCGAGCCTATAAAAGTGACAATCGGCTAGTTTCGGCTTCATAGAGCGTTATCTCTACTGCACACTGACTACGTAAGCATCCGTAGTCCGGTATTGGTCAAAACTTGATCAAAATGGTCGACAAACGTCAAATAGGTAAGGTGCGAAAGAGATAACGGTCTACGGATCCGAAATAAGCCGACGTCTCTTCCTGAAGTCGATGTGCATTATTTCTTGTTGGATACTGTACTTATTCTGAATGATAACACTTCTTTATATTAAAGATAATGATTTAGCGTAGAGTATTTAATTTTCTTTCATATTAATAGCGCATATTGTTAAAATACTTGAAACAAAAAATTTAGATAACACTGATATTGCAGAAATTCAACTTTGTGTAAACTGCTGGAGTAGCTATGGGTATGAATACATACTTCTGGTTTTATATAGATATCTATGATGTCTAATCTTACTTATCGTCTACATAATACTACCCTTAAACCGCAATATTACCCATTGCGGTCTTTTTCACTATTTTCATTATTATTCTATCATAAAACATTTTTTTATGTAATGAAGGTGGCAAACAAGCATGCAGTTTACATTGATGTTAAGTGATGACTACAGCCTATAGACACCTACACAAAGACCAGAGGTCAAAATGCAAATGCGTTGCCACCTCTGAGACCATAGTTATTATGTCTCTGTGAAAGATATTACGGGGCCATACTTAAAAAAAAAAAGATTGTCGAAACCAATGAAAAAATCCGACGCATCATTTTCTTGAACACGAAATGTAGAACGTAACTTCACGCCTGTAATCCCCGAAGGGGTAGAGGGAGGAAAATGCATACATTCAAGCATACATGCAAACACCCACGATTCGCCGGTTACGTTTTGGCCCATGTAACAGATGGCGAGCCTGTTGATATCTCCGGGCACATTACCAAACTTACTAGGAAATTTCCAGAAAATGGGGAATTCTTAATAGAACCAGAGATAATGGACTTCACACCATAATCTCTGATAACCCCCCTACCCGGGAATCGAACCCAGGAGGACCACAGCGTAGTTGTAGTGAACGACACCAGTTTAAAAGTTTTAACACAACTGTCGCAACAAAAATGAATGAAGGTGACCAAATGCGCGCACAAAACCGTCCCTTATTCCATTCGAAGTAATGCCACCTTGCATGAATGTGAGCGTATATATTTATGCTCAACGCCCTAAACCCGGGGGAGCGGTTGGTGACGTCAGCTGCGATAAAACTAAATGCTTTGGTAACAAAGTAAAGCAGATGTAATTAAGTTAATCTATTGAATTTGTGGTTTACGTACGTTGTAAGGTAAAACGGTTTGTTGCTGGTATGGTCACGTTTTCAGATTCATAAACATGCACGTTTATTACAGGTGAGTATAATATTTTAACTGCCTCAATAATCTAGTGGTACCAGATTACTTCTGCTGCGCTGTAGTCCTGGGTTTGATCTGTGTTGGAGGGGGAAGTGCTATTGTGATTTTGACGTTTTTTTGGAACGGTTTTGCTTCAATATTTCAATAAGATCGCCCCATATTATTTATAACAAAACGTAACGAGATTATTGTATGTGTGCTTTAATGCAGCATTTACTTCTGCCTACCCCTTTGAGAACAACAACCGTGATGTTATATTTTATAGTGAAGATACATACATCTTCCTACTGTATGTAGTACGGGAGACAGAGAGTGTGGAACGCCAGATATCCCGGTTCTTACACACCTCCTACACTTCATTTATATTCATAATTCTCTTCATATATACAACATTTTAATGTTTTTTTTGTTATTAGGTATATTTAGTTCTTTTATCTGTAAATTGTATACTTATAATATCATACTTGGTTTGCAGAAAAGCAGAGCGTTTATTCTAGACGCTCTGTCATTCCAGGTTTTGTGATTGTTCTTCGTTCTTGATTCTGCTGCTTCTTCCTGTACTAACGGCGCGAGATCTGTACTACCGGCATCGGCTTTAACTGTGTGCTAATTTCTGGTTCCTCCGCGTAAGTACACATCCGCGACCCCGACGTCGGCCGTCCACAGGATAGTAGTGTTGCTCTAACAAGAGTTTGTGAACATTTGTGTGTTAAATTGCTCCATGTAGATCTCATAAATCTCTTTTATGAATCGTCTTTGATTTGGGTCTGCCCCTAGACGAAGGCTAGACCACCTAGATTATATTTCGGTGTTTTGTGTATGTACAAGGGCAACCACGATACAGATTTATATCTAGTGTGGCTCTAAGTGTTTTATTTATTTTAGATATATTTGTAACTGGTAAAACAATTCAGTACAGTTCTGTTGGTAACATTAAATTTTCCCATATTTTCACGAATGTATTTTGTTGTGCGGATAGCATTGATATTTAATTTCATTCATGCGTGTGTACATCCTCCCATGACTTATTAGCTACGACTTTCAGCCCCTGAGAAATATTGAAGGTGACCGTATTGACATTTGGACATGTTTCTTGCGTACATTTCACATTTATAAGCCCATAGAAAAGACTATTCTTAGAAAGAATATTCTTTGACCGTGAATGAAAACTCACGGTGAAAAAATATTTTTGATCATCACCTTATTTTTTATGTAATGAAAGTGGCAAACAAGCATGCAGTTCACATTGATGTTAAGTGATGACTGCAGCCTATAAACATCCACACTAAGACCAAAGTCAAATGCAGATGCGTTACCACTCCTGAGGCCTAAGGTGTTATGCCTCTGTGCCGTGAATTACAGGGCCGTATATTACCACCTGACCGGAACACGACAGTGCTGAATACTACCATTTAGCGGCAAGTATGCAAGGTAATGCGGTGGTGCCTACGCCCGCAAGCTCCGACTGGAGCTCTACCACCTGCTATCAAAGTGACTTTCTAACTGCTATATCCGTTTGCGATTTCAATCACAAAAGCAAACAAAAACATAATTCCGTGCAAAGAATATTAAACAGATGTCGTAATATTTTCGGGAACTTATTTAAATCCCTCTTTATTTAGGGGAATAATGGACATAAAAGGGATGGATTCTTTTCTTGTGGACTTCTTGTCATTCACGCCGCTATGAAAACCATAAAGTTTCCCCTTCTTTGCAATCCCCTTTCATAAGATTAAATAGATTTGACGGCGTATAATTCGTTTATAAAAAATATAATATGACGTTGATCTTTTATTGTTATATCGTAACGAATATTTTTTAATCGTACAAATTGTTGAAAATCTTTTTTCGTGTCAAAAATATTTTAGCACTTCTGTTAATGCCTTAATAATGATAAGATAGGGGAAAGATAGCTAAATCTATATTTATGAATATCAATTGCTGTTCGTTAGTCTCGTTAAAACTCGAGAACAGGTGACCGATTTGGCTAAATTTGGTTTTGAATTATTTCTGAAAGTCCAGAGAAGATTTAAAAGGTAAGAAAATATGTAAAAAAGTGAAGGGGAATAGTAAAAACACAATTTTATTTTCCCATACAAATTGTCCGTATCTATCAAACCTTGGACACATTGTTTCATTCTGAGGCAACACGAAGTTTGCCGGGTCAGCTAGTATAGAATAATATTTGCCTTAAGTGGGATACTCCATGCCATTAAATGTCCTCAGAAAAGTGAAATACTTTGGGCCTCGGACCGTGTGAAGTAACAACCGCAGGAAATAGATTTCGCTATTATTTGGATGCACGGTACCTATAAACCTTACCCAATGCGGTGTCCTTGAAAATTCTCGGATATTCATGCAAAATTTGAAGTAAATCCATTAAGATCCATTATTTTTTTAGTTTAGCTAGCACATACATATAGACAAAGAACAACAGACAAAACAAACACTATATTTGGCTTCGATATCGATAGTAGATCACGCCCCAAGTATTCTTTAAAGCAAAAAAATCAATGTACAGTTTTGACTTTCCTACGATTTTAAAGATTTAGAGTTCTTCCCCCGTAGGAGATAGCGTGATAATATGTACCTTATACGTTGACCAGACCTGTTAGTAATATTTATGCAAAATTTGAAGTAAATTTTGCATGAATATTACTAACAGGCGCCATTTAGTAGGTACTTTTTTAGTTTAGCCCGGACATACTTAGAGACAAACAGACAAAAAATCTGAAAACTATATTTTTGGCTTCGATTTCTATTGTAGATCACGTCCCAAGTATTCTTTAAAAAAATATTCAATGTACAGTTTTGACTTTCCTACGATTTTATTAAATGTAGAGATTCCCGTGAGAGTGAGGGATTTTCCCGCAGTAAAAAGTAGCCTAAATGTTGGCCAGGCTTAGTATCTATACACCACAAAAAGTTTCATTCGAATCCGTCCAGTATCTTCGGAGATTAGCCTGGGCAAAGGGACAAAGGGACAAACAGGCAAACAGACAAACAGACAGACAATAAAATTAAAAATCTTTGAAAAATGTTCTAATACTATTTTCACATCGCCCCCAATTAGTTTTTCGTAAATATATACAATGTACAGACACGCGGGTTTTACTGTTTTATTATACTCGTATGTATAGATTTTCCTCACTTACATTAGGTGGTAAAATGGTTACAATAGGATCCTAGGAGCCTAATTTAATGTCAATCTATTTGGAATAGAATTCAAAATGTACAGGATTGGCATACGCGGACGACAGATGACATCAGCAAACCTCACGAATGTAACTGGCAGCCAAGTTACTCAAGCGCAGCGAACGCTCAGTCTTATCAATCGAACTCTGAGAATAGAATATTGTCTAAGAGTCAATGTCTTCAATGTTTTAGTATCATGTGACGTCAGTATGTGCGAAATTGTTTACATTCTTGCCTAGGTTGATTACGTCATTGCTCAAACGAGAGCCTTAATTTTCTAAGGTTCACCTTGTATTTCTATTAGGTCACAAAAATTCTCATTGAGACTTCTAGTGCTCAATGTCTATAGATGACTTAATTAATTACTTCAAGTACTCTAAAGCAATATAATTGCCTTGCTTTCCAAGTATAACAATAAAAAACAAGAAAATCTATTTTTAAAGTTCCTTCAAGTAAGTAAGGACGAAAATTTCAGACAAAGAATTTATCGTTGAGTGATATTTATGATCACAATACACAAACTATTAAATTTAAATATTGAGCGAAAGTTGAAAACGACTTTTCAATGGCTGCTCACCCGCCCGACAAGTAACCAGTGTTAAGAACTTAAAGGGCTTCAAACTTAAACGAGTTAAAAAGACCCGCGGCATTGTACTCGATTGAAAGTTGATTTTTTGTTCATACTTAAGAAAGAAAACGAATAATGCCGCTAGTATATAGTATATAGTATGGTACATGCCATTAATACCTTTTTAAAAGATGAAAAAACCGACGAAGTGCGGGTTGGACTCGCGTTCAAAGTTGTTCCGTATAATTTATGCATTTCCTTTGTTATATTAGGGGCTCGAGGGCGTAGGCACCACAGCATTACCTAATCTATCTGCTGCTAAATGATAGTGCTTAACTATCGTGTTCTGGTTAGATGGTAATGTATTGCCCCGTAATAACTACTCGTATCACAGAGACATGACACCTTAGGTCTCAGGGGTGGCAACGCACTTTGACCTATGGTTTTTATGTAGATGTCTATAGGCTGCAGTCATCACTTAATATCAATGTGAGCTGCATGCTTGTTTGCCACCGTGATACATTAAAAAATCGTCGGTTGGAGCCAAAGGGCTCAAACCTCGGCGGGCTCGGTAACGGGCAGCCGCCGGCGGGGTCACGGATGTGTGCGTAATCGTACCGGTGACCCCGCGCGCCACTGATAGCGGACGAGTCGGAACACCGCAGGGTTTTAGCACTATAACACATTCGTTTTATTTAGACTGTAGTTTTAGTGAGTACGAGTCTCATGTCCGCCGTCTGTTCCCCTACACGACATCCCCATGAGGTTTCCCCGCGTAAACAAATAATTTTGAGTCCAGAATGATTGAAGTTTCACAGTAAAAAGCATTAATGTAATTTTAGAAATTAAAGAATTAACGGAAAGAATAATTCGACCTCGGGCAGGAATCGAACCTGCGACCTCTGCGACTGGTTATCCTGAGGTCGCAAGTTCGATTCCTGCCCGACATCAAATTTTTCTGTCCGTTTTTTCTTTAATTTCTAAAGTTCACTCGCATGTGTTATTGCGAAAAATAAATAGTAAAAATATAATGTAATGTTGCTCTACTCCGATACAAGGACTTCAAAATTGAAATTCTTTGTACCTAAAAACAAACCATTGACAGCGCTAATGGATTCTAGAAATAGTCTAGGATATAATTTTACAAGGGAAACATAATTAACGCTCTATAAAATAATGAAAGTAATTAAATATCTTGAGCTGAAAGTCTAGAATTTTGAGACGTCAAAGATTGCTTTGAGTTACTTCACGTTGGAATTCAAAGAAAATTTTAGCTACAATCAAAATTGTAGATGATCTCATTTTCTACTTCAATACTACTTTTTACTGAATCTTTGTTCATGTATATGTTAATCAGTAATATTTTGCTGTAGGTAATTAATGTATGGCCCTGTAATAACTAGTCCAGAAAACTGAGGTCTAAAGTTGAAAATATCGAGTACAAATTGTTAAAAAAACTGGTTGCCTGTAAAGTCGGTTTTACGGGCGAAGATTTTACGTGACAACGTCTTTTTCTCGGTAGAAAGGCATTCGCTGGTCCGGCAGGCCTCTCTCTCGTTCGGTGACTCATCGTTACGTTACCGGGAGTTACACTTTTTCATGAGTGACTCCGAGCTGCAACCTAATTTAAGACGTTGTCACGTCAAAAATAAACAATTAAAATTACGATAAAATGAAAATTTTTATTCATACAATTAGGTAATGTCTATAAACATAGGTACAATCAATTCAGTAAAATTCTCGAGTTACATTGTTTGTAACAATACTCCTCCGAAACGGCTTGACCGATCATTATGAAACTTTATGTTAGTATTTGGATACGATATGAATGTATGTATTGTAGTTGTGAGTGCATAAATATATATATATATTTTTTATTTTTCTTGTATGAAAAGTTCTTATAAAGTTGCATAAGGGGAGTTTTGGTGGGAACCTTGAAAGAGGCGTATGGTGCTCTTATTTTATTTAATTTTCTTGGTGTATTTTTAAGTTATATTGAATAGAGTTGGTGGCATTTTGTTTGATATAAGTTTATTACAGTGCCCGTGTATAGTGAAATAGAATAACAGTGCGAAAACACGACCTTTCAGGTTGCCTCCAAAACTTCATTGTAAGTGTTCTGGTAAAGTAGCCATCGCTTTACTCGAATAACTTGAGTGTAACTCACTTGACTGACATATTATACTTGATAACTTATATACTTAATACTTACATATTATACATGATGACTATATCATACTAACTTTTACGCTGCCTAAATAAATACGAAATATCGTTTTAATTGACACTGGCAATATGCGTAAAAGCGATGCCATAAAAACAAAAAAAAAAAAGTTACATAATATATAATTAAATCATATCTAGCTATGAGCTTTACAGCACCTATTTCGTTGATTTTCTTTCTACCCAAAGGTTGACTCGTAGATAATGGCCTTAGTTGCGTTAAGTCCGCCTTATGTACAGTTCTTTCTTTTGTGCATTAAAGTTACATAAATTAATTAATAAATTTGAGAATCGGTTGTGCATGAGCAAGGGATTGTGAATGGAGCAAGCAAGTCACCCACTGGCAACCAAATGACGGCAGAAGAAGTAGGGGTCGCCAAGTCAGGAGATGGGAAGATGACTTGATACAGACGGTGGGACCATTCTGGTTGAGAATAGCAAGGGACAGGATCCACAGGAAGGAATTGGAGGCGGCCTATGCCAAAAGGCGCACCGAACTTAGAGACCTCTTTTTATAGCGCTAATTGTTAAGGATTTTTTTTTCTAACACTAAACAAGCGATAATGCAATAATGATATATTGACACAAAAAGTATAGGCCTATACTCCCGTCGGTCTCACGAACCGATTGGCGCTAAATACACCCCAAATGCTATACGCACAAACGTACGCTGAATATTGAAGTGAAGATAACAAAAATCCGGCTTCTAGCAAAAAACTCGACCTGCCAACGTTTCCGAAATCTATATCTATCTATACATCTATATATCTATACAAATAAATAAAATTGGAGTGTCTGTTTGTAATATTAAAATAACCGCTTTTTACTAAATGCACATTTGTATGTTTACACGGTACATATACCAAAACAACATTTTTTACTATTTTTGTCTGTCTGTCTGTTTGGCGGGGCTAATCTTGGTAACGGCTAGACCGATTTTGACGGGACTTTCACCGGCAGATAGCTGATGTAATAAGGAGTAACTTAGGCTACTCTTATACTAGCTTCGCCCACGACTTCGTCCGGGTAGATACTGAAAATCATCAATTCTCACGCTGACGAAGTCGCGGGGACAGCTAGTAAGAAATAAATTGAAACAAATGTTTCGTCGGTCTCACGACCCGGTTAGTCCAACGGTGTGAGAGGACCGTTTGATTCGAAGAGTCGCGGGTTCAATCTCCGCACCGGGACAGATCTGATATTTGTATGGCCTACAGATATCTCTTTCGGGTCTAGGTGTCTGTATGTGTTGCATGTGTACAACGGCACCCACGACACAGATTTATACCTACTGTGAGGCTGTGGGTGTAAGCGTTGTCAATGCGGAACAGCACCAACTGGACCATTTGCTGCGTTCAGCTACGCCATCGACGCCATTATACGTGTCTCGACTGCACTGGTCAACGGGAGTTGAGGATGTTGTTGACTATGTTCGAAAGAAGACCAACTTTACCCTCAGAGTGGAGCGATTGGAGTCACGCTGTGAAGTCAGTTTCAACTCCTTTCTGGTGAGAGTATCGACGCACCACCTACCAACTTTTGTGAAGGAGGAATTCTGGCCGCAGGGAGTTTTGTTTCGGAGGTTCAAGGGACTGCCTGCAGACAAGCCGCATATCACGTCGCCGACTTTACGTGATAAATAGTGTAGTGTTTTGAAATGTATAAGGTATTTATTCTATGGGCCTATTGTTTATTTTAAGCATTGTTGCCTGAATTAAATAAATAAACAAAAATAGAATTATCATATTTGGTAGAGTTCCAGTGACGGAGCTCGCGGGCGTAGGTACCACCGCATTACCTAATATACTTGCCGCTAAATGGTAGTGTTCACCACTATTGTGTTCCAGTCAGGTGGTAATGTACGGCCTTGTAATTTCCGGCACAGAGGCATAACACCTTAGGCCTCAGGAGTGGCAACGCATCTGCATTTTGACCTCTGGTCATTGTGTGGGTGTTTATAGACTGCAGTCATCACTTAACATCAACGTGAACTGCATGCTTATTTGCCACTTTTATAACATAAAAAAAAATAGGAAGGTTAACTAGATGATTCAACCTTCCTATTTTTTAATTTTTAACATACAATTCAATTCCAAAGATTGTACAAGCTGTGATCCGGCATGTCGAATGAATGCTATTGGCGTTAGTGACGTGCGGTTAGCAATGCAGGCGAATTGGATGTTATACGTATATAATACGTGTATGGTTTTAGTGTTCTATATGCAGTCAAACTGAATGTTATAATTGTTTTATATTATTTCGCATTAACACATGCTTGTGAAATATATTTTATTTAAAGAAAAATGGAAAGAAAAATTTGACTTCAGGCGAGACTCGAACTCGCGGCCTACTGGGAATCTAGTCCAGCCGCTCTTCCAATTGAGCTACTGAAGCCCTGCCCGATTTGTCAAATCTTTCCTTCATATTATTTCGCATTAACACATGCTTGTGAAATATAATATAAAACAATTATTAAGGGTAAAAGCGATAAACTGCAAAGTCTATTATATCGGTTGCCTAACTAGCATAGTTGGCAATAGATGGCGCTGCTGCTACCACAAAGCAATGCAATAAATGTGAAGGAAAGATTTGAGAAATCGGGCAGGGCTTCAGTAGCTCAATTGGAAGAGCGGCTGGACTAGATTCCCAGTAGGCCGCGAGTTCGAGTCTCGCCTGAAGTCAAATTTTTCTTTCCAGTTTTCTTTAAATAAAATGAATGTTATAACACTGTATAACATAAACTTTATCGAGTATACTATGTGGCAGTTGAAACACATTTTGCAGGTGAGGTAGTTATTTAATTTCGTTAGATTATGACGATCTGTTAATCCTTATTAATATTATCGTTGATTGCAGGTCCCCCACGCCACGTACCACACGTGGAATTACGGGCCTAAAATATAAATACAATTCAGAAAGTGGCAAACAAACATGCTACCATGAGTGTAAAGTGATGACTGCAGCCTATAGACATCTATACAAAAAATCAAAGCTCAAATGCAGATGCATTGCCACACTTAAGACCTAAGGTACTACTACTATGATACTACTATACGCTTACACTCACTCCAAATTAGATATTTCATAAACCTATGTCGTGAATGCCGTTGTACACATACACAAACAGCCAGACCCGAAACAAATATCTGTAGGCCATAAAATGTTTGTCCCGGTGCGGGAATCGAACCCGCGACCCTTCAAATCAAACAGTCATCTCCAACCGGGTGACTACCTATGATAGTTATTAGGCTATACAAATCTAGAGTCATGTTTAAACGTAGATCTATAAGTGATAGAAAAACAGTGTGAATTGTATTCAACAGTGATACCAACAATGACGACCCGGTAAGTCCAGTGGTGTAAGATGACAGTTTGATTCGAAGGGTCGCGGTCTACAGATATTTATTGGGTGTTAGTGTATTTGTTGTATGTGTACAACGGCACCCACGACACAGGTTTATACCTACAGTAGAGCTGTGAGTGTAAGTGTATTGTATAAAAAAAAAAACAAATGGTTATTGTATACACTAAGATTTGATGAAAACATAAAAAACAATGAACCGAATACAAACAAAGAGCTAATTGTAGCGACGATTCGTGTAACGTCACTCAAATACTAATTACCATCCGTACAATAACGAAATTAAACTCTGCTTTTAACTAATTGTTGTTTAACTGTCCTCATGACAATAATGTTTCACGCTATTTTAATTATGTGCCCACGATTTGTTTGAGAATGGAAGCGGGAGAAAAGCTTTGTATATTTTATATTTGAGGACGTCAAGGGTTCGAGGGTACTTAAGCTTGATGAAATTAAAGAAATGCGTTTTTTTTTTTAATGTCAGAGCTTTATCTTTATTTATTTTATTAAAATTGTACTATAAGATAAGATAAGATAATATTTATTTGTATAAACATGTGTGTGTACATACATTGAAGGTGTATACATACAGGATGACAAAAACAGATTAAGCGCAGACATGTTTGAAGACGTGCAAAAATACCTAATTTTTTTTAATGTTTTGAAAAGTTAACGAAGACAATATTATAGATTAACACGTTCGTTTTCTTTAGACTGTGATTATAGTATTTGTCATGATTATAATTACAGAAAACGATATTATAATTAAATTAAGTATATTTATAATTAAGTCAAGTTTATTACAATTATTCAATGATAGGAAAATAAAATTATGGAATTATCAATTAAATTATGACAATACAAATTGTTTTTCATTTAGGAATTCAGTGACACTATAGAAATGCTCTGGGGGTCAAAAATTTGCGTAGTTTATTTTTGAAACCACGTTGAGGGAGTTCCTTCCAACTTTTAGGTATATTGTTTTAAATTACTAGTGCCATACAGTAAACACTTTTTTTTTTTTTTAATGTAATGGGCTTGGCAAACAAGCATGCAGTTCACATTGATGTTAAGTGATGACTGCAGCCTATAGACACCCACATGAAGACCAAGGTCAAAATGCAGATGCGTTACCACTCCTGAGGCCTAAGGTGTTATGCCTCTGTGCCGGAAATTACAGGGCCGTACATTACCACCTGACCGGAACACGATAGTGCATAACACTACCATTTAGCGGCAAGTATATTAGGTAATGCGGTGGTGCCTACGCCCGCGAGCTCCGTCACTGAAGCTCTACCACCAGTAAAGGTGCGCATCAGGGCCGTCTTGGCGGATTGGAGACTATACCGTACACATTTTTTAATGAAATATCACCCGGTAAGCATTTAGTTCAGATGGTAAGTGATTGCAGCTTTTCACTGGTGGAAAAGTTTCAGTGGAGGAGCTTGAGGTCGTAGAATCTAATCTATCTGCCACCTAATGGTAGTGTTCAGCACTATCGTGTTCCGGCCAGATACCATCTGGGCCTGATCGTACTATAATCAAGACAAAATACCTTAGGCCTCAGAAGTGGTAACGCATCTGCATTTTGACCTCTGGTCTTTGTGCGTCTATTTTCTGTCTTTGGGTGTTTATAGGCTGCAGTCCTCACTTAACATCGATGTGAACTGCACGCCTGTTTGCCACTTTTATTACATAAAAAAAAATCTACCTGCCGCTAAATAGTATTGTTCAGTGCTATCGCGTCTCGGACAGATGGTAATGTACGGCCCTGTAATTTCTAGTACAGATGCATATCAACTTAGTCATCAGGAGCGGTAACGCAGTTACATTGAAATCTTAGTTTCGAACCCCGCACCGGGACAAATATTTGTATGGCTTAAAGATATTCTGGGTCTGGGCATTTGTTGTGTGCGTACAATAGCACCCATGACATAGGTTTATACCTAGTGTGTTGCTGTGAGTGTAAAGCGTATTTTTTTTTGTCAAAACAAGGACTCAAATTACACATAACGTTGTATCTTCACGCCAAAACTCTAACGGAGTAGGCAGAGAGTTGTCATTGAAATAAATGTTCTAATCTGAACTAAGTCATTTAAAGGCAGCTGGTTTAGCATAACAGACTTCGCCCTGGAACTCAAACACTACATTTCTACCACCAGTAAAATAACTTTGAGATCTTTGCGACTGCTCCAAATCATTTTTGCACTCTCTATTTTGATTCTCTATTTTAAAATGATAAAATTTTAAAAAGAAATTAAACTATAAAACAAAAACGTGACTCGCATTTAAAAAATAACATGTCAGTCTCATTAATTACACCCTGATAAAATCATCAGCTGAGTAGTCCACATTTTCGTAATTATTACTACATCATGCACCGCTATTAATGAAAAAGGAGCTATATTTTTAATTAACTTCACGAGATAGATGCATATCAACGTTATATTCAATATTTCTGGCTTTAGAATTTTTGTACGTACCTACACATACGTAAAAACAAATTAGGATGTATTTATGTTAATGTGTGTTGATTGTAACGAAGATATTTAAATACATATGACGGGTTTTTTTATTAACTTCATACATTGCATGATACATACATCGTCTGTTCAGTTAATTTTCTTGACCCAACAAAGTTTTAATTTGACACTTACCCAGACAAAAGTAAAGATACAAATTACTATCATTTACGTTTTATTAAACGATCTATAAAGTTGTATTGTTTGCGGTGGATTTCCATAGATCTAATGTAAAAAAATACTTTAGACCCAGCAGTATAACAAATATGATGAAATAACCTAAATTTTAGTAATACCATTATAATGCAGTAACCAATAAATAAATATTGTTTTCGTTTTAAAGCAACAACTTACATGCGGATACTTTCGGTTCACGTTATAGCTTTGACCTCGGTCGGAATGGTTTATGTAAGCTGTGGACACACTGAGACTTATTTAAAATTTATTATCTTCTTAGCCTTGTTCCTGAATTCGTTACATATTCATTACATACTACATATTTAACGTTTATGTTAATTCTGTTGAATTATCTTCAAGAGGATTAACTATACACGTGCGCCGAATTATTTTTGTTTACAGCAACGTAGTAATGGATAACGTATTATTTGAATACTGAAATGCAGTAGAGCTCTACTGTGCGTGAAGAATTTATCTCATTGGTTCCAAATTCAGATTGTGTTATCACTTCAGCCAAAAGACGTCCACTGTTGGACAAAAGCCTTACCCAAATATCCTCACAGCAGTCTTGGGATTCATTATGAAAGAACATGCCTTTATCACCATGCTTGGCATGAGGATTGGCGACCGCAGTGGCGGAAGTTTTGTATTAACTACCATCCTGTTATAATGATTTGACAGCTATTGTTCGGTTGATTGACTGAATGATGTTTTCGCTGGTTTTCAGGTATAAGAAGAAGTTTGGGAGTGTCGTATACACGAGAAAATACGCAAATTTAATTTCTATAATTGACTTAATGAATTGAAAATAAGAATTCTCCTCCATTAGAGAGTAGGTTGTAACGTTTCGACGACATTGTATAAAACTGACATATAAATAAATAAATAAAAAACAAAATAAATATATTGCTACATAACCGGGATCATACTTTAGTATGTTATAATCATCTTAAATAATAGGTCAATGCTTATTACAGTTCATCAGCGCTATAGATAAGCTATCAAAATGTTTTTTGTGTTTAGTTCGTGTCTTAATAAAACTATGAAGATTTATTATATCCTATTATATGTATATTTATTATGGCCTAAATGTCGAACATCTTTCCATCAATATCTTCTCAAATATTACAAACAAGTGCATATTTATGTAACGTAACAAAATATTTAACATATAAACACTCAGTGTACCCACAACATCACCTAACGCCTAGTGTAGCAAGTCACGCGGGCCAATTTGGTAAAACGCCGACCGTGCGTAGGAAATAAGCTCGTGCAGTAGTCGATGGATCATTATATCGGCCCCCACTTCGAGTTTGCACGAAAATACAACGATTTGATGGCTTTAATCTTTCCCATAGATTAGATTTACGAAAACAACCGTATGACGTAACTGAGTTTTATTAACTTTTTTAGGCGATGACGGTGTCAAGCTAGCATGGTTATGAAATGATAAGTGCAGCCTATAGATATCTACACAATAAAAGACAAGAGAAGAATTAATAGGATAAAATATAGTTACGTTACCATCCCTGCGACCTAGTTTGTTTTTGTGATAGGTAACAGGTGTGAATGAACGAGACCATCTATCACTATCTAACCAGAACATGATAGTATTAAACACTGCCATTTGGTAGCACATAGATGAGGTAATACGATGGAGCTTCAGAGTTGGGCTCTAATGGTGAGATTCACAGACCGCACTACGACTTTACTTTGGGCAAAGTATGCTTAGAACTGACAGAAATGTATAATGTTTTGACAGTTCAAAGCTTACTTTGCTTGAAAGTAAAGTCGTAGTGCGGTCTTTGAATCTCGCCCTAAGAGTGCGTATATGATTTTAGAACACGTGTTAGAAATAAATTCATTTAATACTGTTTTATCGCATTACAATTGTATATTATGCATATTTACCTCTGTTTACCTGTTTCCAGAATACAGGCGTGAAATTAATGTAGACGTATTGTAAGGATCGTAGCATTTTCGTCTAAATGGAAACTAATATATGAAAAATTCAAAGCTTCCTTGCGGCGGTGTTCAAGACTGAGCAACTTGATTTTTAACAATTTTGTGTCTCCTATCGTTCTGTAAGCACACTGAGCTACCAACTTCAATCAAGAGCTTCAAACTGGTATTTGACTGACTTGTCTTTAAGGTTGTCCTTATACTCCACACACGATCAAACTTGTGCTTGGTACATGTAGTATGATAATGTTACAAAGCATTGTAGATAAAGTTTCAAATTGTATTTAACTTACTAAACTTGGTCGCGCTAAAAACGTTCTCGTATATATAATATACTGTAAGGTAACATGCGGCCGCAGTCGTTCATAAATAACGGTGGCAAGAACACGAATGTCTATTTTCATGTTTAAACGAAGTTTTAAATATAGAAGAACATGTTTAATATAGGTATTCTACTTCAAAATTTCTTATAGTTTTTAATATTATAGTGTATAAAATGTGCTCGTCTACAAAAATATGACAATTTGGCTAAGTATTGATTTAATTTAAAATATAACTTTTAAAATTATTAAGATTTTTTTAAATAAATTCATTAGAATTTTTACGAATTGTTTTTATTTCTTTCGATATTCAAAATCTTCTTTTCTGATTCCTTGTGTGATTTTAATACTGAACAAAACATGAAACATTTTTATATCACAAATATGTCCCTAAACAAAAAGTTTCAGACGGTAAATGAATAATAATATAGAACTATCTATTGCCCGCGGCTTCGCTTGCGTGAATGTCGTTTTATAAATAACTAAGAAGCCTATGTTCTTTCTCAAAGTCAGCTCTATATCTATCTCTCTATCTCTGTACCAAATTTCATTAAAATCGGTTCAGTCGTTTGGACGTGAAAAGATAACAGACAGACAGACAGAGTTACTTTCGTATTTATAGTATTAGTAGGGATTAAACTTATTTCCATTATAACAATATTCAGGGACAAAGTAGATCACTTATTGTCATTTTTTTCCCACACCATCTGACCTAGAAAGGCATCTGTGGCATGACCTGGATTGATGCCTATCGGCGTACAGTCGAACGACCCTCGGACCAATGAATAACGTGCTTCCGAAAATATTTTATGGCATACGTCAATTTCTTCGTTTTATAACTTGAGGCAGAACTGAACGATATTTTATGGTCTTTTAATTGACTTCGTTTATGTTTTCTATGCGATCATTAATTATTTTAATTTATGCATTATTTCGCTGTTGAAAATGTGATGTGCCATATATTAATACTTTAGTTAATTTTGAAATGTTTATTTTGTGTAAGAATTAAAAGAATAATATGCGTCGGGACGTGACCACCCCATCGCCTTCTAATGGAGGCAAATTCTTTCTTCCGGTAGTGCAGTCAGGCAACCGAACAATGGCAAACCATTCCAATGGTGTGGTAGTAAATATAATAACACGGGACGGGTAGCAGCATCCCATGATACATCTACCGTCACGGCGATTGCCACTCCGCCTGCCAAGTGGCGATCATGGAAAATTCTACCCATATGACGCAGATCAATGCTGTAGGCGTCTATGAGTAGGGTTTGTTTAGCAGCAGACGTCTTTCGGGTGGAGTGATGAAACAGTTAAGCTACGTTCGTAGAACATGTTCGTAGCAAATAAACTGCTCTTCGTAGCAACAGCGCTACAGTTGCTACGAAAAGCAGTTCATTTGCTACGAACATGTTGTTTGCTTGTGTTTCTTTCTAAAATCAAACAAATAAGAAATATGTAAGTCTAATTATAAGAATTAAGAATATTTATGAACATGTTCCTTTAAACCATTCTAAGTATTAACATTTTATATCTTAAAAAGTCGTAGAACGAAATTTCGTTCTACGACTTTTTAAATTATAAAATGTATCTTCACGCGAAGTCCCTCAAGGGGCAGGCAGAGTGTGTGGAGCGATATCCTGGTCCTCGCCCATCTCCCGTACTTCTTCCTCATCCATCATTCTTTTCATACATGATTCCTAAGAAAAAATTAAATGTCAGCAATAATTGTAATTTTTTGGACTGAAAATTAACTTACTTGACAATTTAGATTGAAAATATAAACGTGACTCTCTTGCGATTTTTAACGCAATAGTGCATTAAATTATTGCTTTCAAGAACGTTTGAGAGTCTCGATATTTACAAACTATGGTCAAAAAATAAATAATTTATGAGATATATGTATTAATAAAATAATCGTCAAAAAATTGAAAAAGTTGTTTAGAATAATCCACCAAAGTAATTCATTCAGCTACAGAATATTTTTTGAGTATGAAAAATGTATAAAATAAAGGAGATGTTGTGAGTTCGGCTCTGGTTCGTACACTACCTCAAAAAATGGGTAATTTAAAGAAGAATCCGAAAAAATACAATTAATTTATTCAAGAATATATTTTAGAGTTACAACCACATTAAATTCAAACGATTTTATAATTTTCAACCATGTTCAACATGGCGGCGATACAGCCTACGCAGATAAAACAAAACTAATGATATGGGTAGCTTACTAGCGCATCACATATTATTAACAAAAAAACGATGTATCGAATCGATCAATTTATAGAAGTTCCGATGAATTTCTTTAAATTGGAAATCGATTAGTATCGATTATTAGTGGAATTTGTCAAAATGACATCGCCCGCCATATTTGCCATGTTGGTTTTGAATTGCAATTCTAACTGCAAATAATGTTTTGTAACTGCAAACAAAGCTAAATAAGTGAAAGTATGCAGTAAAGAACGTTTTTAGAATGATGTATGTATCTTCACGCCAGGTCCCTAACGGGGTAGGCAGAGAGTGTAGAGCGCCAGACATCCCGGTTCTGACAAACCTCTCGTGCCTCGTCTACCTTCATCATTCTCTTCATACATGCACGCCGATTCCTAAGACTTTTGACACCACCATCAGACAGAACTCGACCTATTTGGTCATGGTAGGTCAGCCTTGGTCTTCCTGGGCCTCTGCAACCATCCACATTCGCATTGTATATCTGTTTAGTCATTCGCTCATTCGACATTCTTTCTATATGCCCGAACCATCGGAGCATGCCTTTTTTCATTTTTACACCGATACTATCATTCACACAAAGCCTCTTTCTTACATCTTCATTACGAACGCGATCGGTGAGTGACACACCGCAGATCTTGCGCAAAGATCTCATCTCGACCGCGTTCAACTTACTTTCATGCTCTTTCCTGCATACCCAGCTCTCGCTTCCATATAAAAGCGTTGGAGTAAGTACAGCATTATGTACGGCTAGTCGAGCCCGCTGGCTGAGATGTTTAGATTCTAGCAGCTTACCCAACGCTCCATTCACGCAATTCCCAGCAAGCACTCTTCTTAGAAGGACGCTAGAGGGCGCTAGTAAAGTAGACATTGATATATTAGTAGCTCCGTCAATTAATTGTAAATAAAATATAAATAATGAAATATCAGTAACAAAAATAGTCTTAAAGTGTTATCCGAGTATAATTGCAAATGTGTAAATAATCAATTTCAGTGACATTGTGAGTAAATTGTGAACTTGAAATAATAATCACGTTACGTAAGTGTGATCAAAACTTAAACAAACTCGTGAAATGTGTAAAAAACATCAATATTAACACTATTTTGTGTTGTGACAATTGTGTACTGTGACATTTTTGAGTAACAATCGGACTGAAGTGATTAGAGTTATATTATTCATAGACTATTATCATTCGGACGTTATTTTCAATTTTGCCTTGTCATTTCTATTGCCGAACAGTGTCATCTATCACAACTTGCCTGTAGTTTTTCCCAAGCTAATGTGCAATACTTCTTGGAGCCTGCGCCACCGCATGCGCGCGCGCTTACCTACCTCAGCATAAATTTTTCGCTTCGCACACTAGATGGCGCTATATTCATAAACGGCCTAATGCCATTCACTAAATTATTCTTGATAAGGCTAAATGAGACATTAACAATCAGAAAACTTGTGCACACAATATAGCGTAAAGTGTAAAGTTTAATAAATCTCTTTGGCCACCGGTAATTTAAAAGTTATTCCTGGACTTTGGACTCAGCATACCTACAACGAAAATCCTACATACCCACTTATACGACATCTACCGGGAAGTAACGGAATTACATCTGCAAGTCGATGGCGTGCAACGTTGAAGCGTTACTTGACGCTAGAGGACTCTCAAAATATTAGCAACGACTTAACGTTACTAATGATTACTAGAGGGCGTACATTACCCAGACAATAATTTGACTTCCAATTTATATAAGCTACAAAATGACACCAGGAAAGTTATGCGGTAAATGCGACAAAATTCTACCTAGAAAACAATTCGTAACATGTAATTCATGCAAAATTATGTATGATATTGATTGTGCTGGACTAGAAAAGCGCTTTTTTCTTATGAATGAAGAACGGAAAACTCTCTGGAGGTGCAGTACGTGCAAAAATCACGCTGCTTTAGAAACAGAAGAGAACGTAGAACCCGCTATTTCTGCGCAAAACGTAACTCTCCGTAAATATAAAGCAAACGTCCCATTATCTAACTCTTACGATTCCCTGGCTGAAACAATGTCAGATGACGATGAGAACGGCTCTACTTTTATTGAAGGAAACTTAAGTTGCCCGACGATATCAATATTCACAAAGGACGATATTGATGAATTACAGAACACTATATTAGAACTGAGAAGTAAACTGCGCTCAGCGGACAATGAAATTGATAATCTAATTCTAGAAAATACTACCTTAAAAAAGACGATTAAAAATCATGAAGTAAAGATACAGCAACTAAAACAGATATGCGGTTCAACTCCTACAAAGTCATCTAAGAAGACAATTAGAACTTCGCGTAAAAACGCATTAGACGAAATGAACCAGAGTTTTGAAAACTTAAACATCATGCAAACACGTAACCAGACTCTCCAGGCACCTTCGCACACGGAGGCAAAACGACCGCGTACTTCAATGAAACCAAGTACGAACAAGGATGTCTCGCGAAATATATTTAATCCACCTCATCGAGTCGTCGTCATCACCGATCAACAAGGAAGATACGTAAGGCAGAACCTCCAAGAAATGTTGGGGAACGACTTCCATGTTTCTAGTATTATCAAACCAGGTGCAAACACAGAAGCTCTGCTATCGAGCGAAACAAAGACGGCTGAAACTCTATCAGAAAGCGATTTTCTGATTATCTTGACAGGGATCAACGACTCGAACCCTCACACTACAGTCAAAACGATTGACAAATGGCTGAAGATTTCAAGAAATACAAACGTTGTTATAGCTGAAACACCTTATAATTATTATTTTAATGACAATACACTTTCACTATTAAATTTTGAAATTAAACATATGTGCAACCAATTCCAACATGCTACATTTCTGGACATGGAATATTGGGCCGGAGTACCCGCTAAACGTACATTGACTTTAAATTTATGTCGCTCATTGTTGAGAGACATACTTAGAATTAGAAATAGGGTTAAATGTAATTATAGTGATAATCAAATTACTAAACAAAATGTAAACGCAAATCATGACCGGAGCAAACAATTTTTTCGTCCATAAATCTATCTCTGTACTCTATCAAAATATACGAAGCATAAATAACAAAACTCACCTCCTTGAAGCTCTTGTGGAAGAATACGAAAATTTACAAGTGCTTTGTTTAACCGAAACCTGGCTAAATAAGCAAAAACAAGAATTACTAAACATAAATAATTACACAATAGCATCATCTTTTTATCGCGAAAATCATGAGGGTGGGGGTGTCAGTATTCTAGTTAATAATACATTGGTTTTTAGGGACCGTCAGGATATCAATTCGTTATCAATAGAACTAACCTTTGAGGTCTGTGCAATAGAAATACCTACCTCAAATATCCTATTAGTTACTATATATTGGCCCAATAGTAGTAGACAGATCGACTTGTTTTATGAAAGCTTAGAAAATTTGTTGAACATGCTAGCAAAGAAGGATAAAATGAAAAATATAATTATTGGCGGGGATTTTAATATAGATTATTTAACAAATAAAAAGGATAAAATAACATTAAAAACCCTCATGCTATCTTTCACCCACTCAAATAGTAAAATATTGAAAAATCATTACCGATTGTATACTAAAACACTAAGGAAGTTAACTTTTATTTCGAGAAAAAACCAGAATATTAAGAGGTTCAATAAATCCGACAACAAAACAAAGACGATGTGGACAATAATTAACGGCGAGACGAATAAAAACAACACCATGACTAGAACAAACATTAAAATAAAGACAGACGATTGTATTATACATGAGCCGAAGAAAATAGCAGACTTTCTTAATGATTTCTTTGCTCAAATGGGGAACTCGTCTTCGACTACGGCACACAAAACAAATAAAAATTTGAGTAAAACCGTAAACAACACATTTTTCTTAAAACCTGTAGAATTCTATGAAATACAAAAATTAATTTTAATCTTAAAAAATAAACATAGTTTTGGAATCGATGAATTTCCTCCTTCACTATTCAGACAATGTGCCTCCGAACTCGCAGCACCTTTCACTTTATTAATAAATCAATCGTTCTCTTCAGGTACTTTTCCAGATGCTTTGAAAATATCGATAGTAAAGCCTATCCATAAAAAAGGTGAAAAAACTGAACCTGGGAACTATCGACCCATTGCTTTATTACCAACCTCTGCAAAAATCTTCGAATCAGCTATGGTTGGGAGAATATACAAATTTTACGAAAAATTTCAAATATTTGACAAAAGTCAATACGGTTTCCGGAAAAATAAATCCACAATACTAGCTGTATATAAGTATATCCAGTCTATTCTCAATGGCATAAATAGTACCAAAACAACAGTAGGATTGCTACTTGATATGAGTAAAGCATACGATCGTGTTGATTACACAATACTCTTGAAAATATTGTATGAAACAGGAATTCGCGGCCTACCCCACCTATGGTTTCAGTCTTACCTAAAAAATAGATCACAAATTGTAGAAATCCAAAACGTCAATCATAAAACCGGAGAAATCGAGAAAATTCATTCTAATATAATACAAACTAAAGGATCTATACCACGAGGTAGCGTTCTTGGATGTATATTATTTTTAATATATATCAACGATCTGCCGAAACAAATCGATGAGGACTGTGTTGTCTTCGCAGATGACATATCCATTGTAGTATCTGTTGGAAACGCTGATGATTTAAATGCTAAATTAATATCAACACTAGATAATATTCACGCCTGGCTAGAAGAACATAACTTAGAAATAAACTTAAATAAAACAAAATTAGTTGAATTTAGACCATATCAAAAAACCCCGCAGGCAATATGTTTAACTTATAAAAGCTCTACAATAGAGACAGTAAATTCTGCTACACTTTTGGGAATTGATATTGATTCAAATTTGAATTGGAAATTACACATCCAGAAACTATCTGTGAAATTATCTTCTTTCATATACGCGTTAAGAAATTTAAAAAAGGTTAGCAGTTTTAGTGTTGCTCTATCCGCATATTACGCCTATGCTCATTCCAGATTAATTTATGGAATAATTCTTTGGGGAAATAGTACAGATGTTAACAAGATCTTCGTTCTTCAAAAAAAATGCATTAGAATTTTGTCAAATATAGATGGAATAGACACTTGTAAACCGTACTTCGTGAAATATCGAATTCTAACACTTACCGGCTTGTATATTTTGGAATGTTGTAAATTTGTTAAGAAACACTATGAACTGTACTCCCCAAAAAAGGATTTTAAAAGAAATAATAGAAATCAAAACAAATTAAAACCCCAATTTACAAAATTACATATGATTTCAACAGGCCCACATTCCATGGTCATTAAAATCTATAATAATATACCAAACAAACTTAAAAATATTGAGGAAAATATGTTATTTACAAAAGAATTAAAATCATACCTAATTAAAAAATGCTATTATAATATAAATGATTTTTTTAAAGATAAGGACTAATTATTATTGACTGATTGTAGGCATTTTTGACATTGTATTATTTGATATAAATATTATTTTGACATTATTGTATTAAATTATAATATTATTGTGAATATACCACCTATGTTATTACTGTTAATTTAAAATTTTGAGAGTGCATCTGTTATTATTAATATTAAATTTTGAAAGTTTTGTCTACAAATCCTGTTTTGCGATGCCCCTACGGGGTGTCACATGAAATGTTATTTAAGGCAACTTTGTAATTATTTTATGTGACTTGCAATAAACATTTGAATTTGAATTTGAATTTCTTTCTATGTCAGTGGTGTACCTACCATCCTTGCTAAAAGCACATTAGAATGATTTTGCCTGTTAATGATATTGTGTACAATACATGGCCGGAGGTCCATACATTTTTGCAACATCTCCTTTAGATTCATTGCACATACTTTATATTGAACAATTTATTCACATTAGACGCTATATTAACATCTTGATTATGATTTATTCGATTCCACGCACAGATCGAACCCTCGCCCCTTTTAATGGATGCTTTTCACCCTCGTATCGTTTACCTTTTCGTAAATTGTATGTCCTCATTTCGTGTTTGTGATGTCATTACGAAGGGGTAGTGAAATGGAATTCGTAAATAACTAACATTTTATATAATGTATGGAAACGGATGAAATAATGAAACTTTAGACACAACAGCTTAATGTTTATGATTTACTAGCTGTTGCCCGCGGCTTTGCCCACGTAGGTCTCGTTTTATATATAACTAAGTAGCCTAAGTTCTTCCTCAAAGTCAGCTTTATCTCTGTACCAAATTTCATTAAAATCGGTTTAGTCGTTTGGACGTGAAAAGGTAACAGACAGATAGACAGAGTTACTTTCGCATTTATAATATTAGTAGGGATTAGGGATTTTCAAGACGGAGCCTCTTAAAATTGTAAACCTTATAAAACTTATAACATTGAAAGTTTTTCTTTTATTTTCATTATTATTTTAAATACTTAATGTGAATTTTTCCACACGCTATAAAACAATTCAACTGGAAGAGGGTAGAGATACCTAACTTATGTGTACATGGCCATTGAAATATTGAATATTCCTCAAAAGAAATCCTTAATCGAAAAAAAAATATATATGTATCTTCACCCCAAATCCCTCACGTGGTAGGTAGAGAGTGTAGAGCGCCAAATATGATCCTACCCATCTCCTATGCATCTTCTACATTCTTAACTCTCTTTATACATGCGAAATCAAAATATGGTTTTCTTAAATTCACAACACACTTACCTTTACACGTTGTAAATGAGGAACCGTACAGTTTAGCCGTGACTACATGACTACTCTATACTTCTATACTAATATTATTAAGCTGAAGAGTTTGTTTGTTTGTTTGCTTGAACGTGCTAATCTCAAGAACTATTGGTCCGATTGAAAAAAAAAATCTTTTAGTGTTACACAGCCCATTTATCGAGGAAGGCTTTAGGCTATGTAACATCACGCTAAAAAGAATAGAAGAGGGTAGGTAACATAGCAACCGCGCAAAGCCGAGGCGGTTCGCTAGTTCATGCATATTTATAAAATTTTATCGCTTTCTTAAACTCAAACTCAAAATTTATTTAATCACTTGGTAATAATAAAATTTGCTTGTGATAGGTCAATTTACAAAATTAAAAAATAAAGCGAATAACAACTGATACATTAATTATTATGTCAAAGTAAACAAAATAAAATAAATAATGGTCCAAAAATACTTAATAATATAAATAGGTATCAACAAAATGTTCCACACTCTCTTTTACATACGGCAAGACAAGACTAAACAAAAAAAAAAGTTAGTACTTAAAGCCTCTAACCTAAGCTGCGGACGGACGGACGGACGGACGGACGGACGGATGAACCAGTGCATGAATGGACCGACTTGTAACTATAAATTTACGTAATCATCCACGACATATTGAACTATAAACAGTATTGCAATTTTTTTTTACTTTATCAAGGCAGTACAAATACTGTGTTCACCGTAGTTACAAGTTCTAGCTAAAAGCCGAAGGTTGTAAGTATAGTGCCCATAAAAATACTGCACATTGACCTCAGAAAAGAGACAATAGGCTAGTTTCGGCTTCGTAGAGCGTTATCTCTGCTGCACACTGCTATCAGTGGTTGCGTAGGCAGCTACGTAAGCACTGATAGTACGGCATTGGTCAAAATTTGATCAAAATCGAAAAACGTCACATAAGTGAGGCGAGAAAGAGATAACGCTCTACAGACCTGAAATAAGCGAATTCCCCTTCTTAAGTCCGATGTGCAATGTTTCTTGTTGGTATATAGTAACTTCAAACACTCCTTTTGCTTTTAAATCCATCACTTTCTAAGAAATGAAAATAAATGAACGGCTTGTAACATTCAAGGTTCACTTACAGCGTCATTTTTATTATTCTTTTGTATATTATTCTTTCAAAAGAAACTCCTACATTAAAAAATCCTTAATAATATATATTCATGTTAACCTGGAAACTTTTAAAAGTTGTGTTGGAATATGTTTCTCGGTAAAGAAATAGATTTCATAAATCGGTTCATATTGTTTACGTCTGTGTATTTCGTACAATGGGCAGATCATATTACAGTATTGGAGATAAATTGGAAGAAAGAAATAAAATATTTTTATTTCGAATAGATCTTTACAGATACTTTCAAAACGTCTAGAAATTACAAATTACCGCAAGATATAACGCTAGATGGTCAGCGGCGTCCAGCGATAAAATTACCACCAATGCGACCGCCAATCCGCATGCCAAGCGTGGCGATTATGGCATAGGTATTCCTTTTATAAGGAGGTTTTGGTCCAGCAGTAGACGTCTTTCGAATGAAATTATGAGGATAATTTCTCACGCTTTCGAGATGTACATTTAAAAAATACGTTTCGATATTATTACTCAAGACAAATCGTTCTACCGCAGGAAAACAACCACTAAAATTCACCCTGTATACCATGTAAATAAGTCTACATGAATTAGGGAAGCCATCTTTCATCTCTTTTCAGTCCGATTAGATATTCATAAGGCACCGTTCCGTCCACCCACCCCATTTATGTTTATACAGAGGCCCAAAAATGGATTTCTGTTTTTTTCTTAGCATGTAAACAAAAAGTTTTCAACTCAGCAGCGATATGAATCTATAATGCATCACTTCTCCTCAGTTTCGCCTTGTTCCAAGGTGTTCTTTATTTATTTACTCATTCTGTTTTTGAATTTGAAATACTTGTCGGAATTGGAGTGTCGTGCGTTATTTTATTTGGTTTATATGAAATGTTTGTGATATAGGTCAGGATCCCACTGCAAAATCATTTCGTTCATCCATATATGCTGAAAACCTATTTTTTTACGCATATTTATAATTTAGAGATATCCAGACATCCAGTAGGTTGCCTATCAAAATTTATACGCATATTATAAATATAAGAGAATACATTATTATACACAATAGATCAAATAACGTAGATGACCTAACTAAAGAGCCCGGTAGGCTCACGATGTTGGAGAACTTATTTAATTTGATTTATATTTGTCAATATAATTACAATTACGTATCTCAAAAACTTACATATACTTTAACTTTAAAAATATGTACATATCATTATGTAAAGGGACTACACAACACTAAAAAGTAACAAATTTTGTAAAAGGCTCCGCCTAGTTTGAGGTTCGATGGCAAATCCAAACCGAACCAATGCTCGCTTTACTTTACCACCTTGTTTTAAATCTGTTATTAATGTTTTTTCTTCTTTTTCGATTGATTGTAATAAATGATTGATTGATACAGGGTTATTTGTAACTAGCGCATAATTCTTAGAGGGAGGCTTTGGCTCAACAAGACTAACACTTTTGTAATACAACTTTTTCTAATTCAATATTTTCTTTTTACCATACAAAAAATAACAAATAGAATTTGCAGTTCTAATACTTCTTAACTTCACATTTCGTAAACAGCTGACGTCTGTACCTGTGTAAAAATATACCTATAAAACGTAGTGCTAACAATTGATAGAAGTCCCATTTGAAATGATTTTATTTCTTATCATGTGATGTACTGCGTTTTGGCAAAAGTGATAGAACAAAAGTTGTTAGTCTCAACGTACCTAACTCACCTTTGACGACTTAAGCGTTAGATATATTTAACCCTGTATATGCAATAGGAGTAAGTACTGTTGTGGGAAAAAAAATATATGTTAGAATTAGATATATTCAATATAACAAAACGTTAACAATGAAAATCTTATCAGAAAAATGAAACGCAACTATTTTTTCAAAACTTTATTAGTTCTTTATAATGTTTATTATACATGTAATTTATATCGTGCCACAATGCACAGTCACGTATCATAATACATACAACAAATTTAATACTATTGTTACTTGTATACAATAATAAACTTTTGACATAATAATAACTGGTTATATTAAGAGATCTGTCGTACCCTATCTGAGAAACTCCACTGAGATATTAGTTTCATTTACACAAAGATAGACAATTCGTCGAAACACTATCGGACAACATATTTATTATAAGTGATTTATTTACAACTGTTTTTAAAAATACACAATTTAGAATAAATAAATATATCAGTATTATTTTAATGACAGTATCTGTCTCTAAAAGCACTTTAGAACCTCATAATTATGAGGTTGATTAATTTTTAAAATGATCGGGACGGGGGATGCGACTAGATTTTTTTTAAATTTTCATAAAGAAAAGTCTTAAAATACAACGTTATACAAACTGACTTTAATATAAAACAACCCATTTAATAGGATTAAAGTTAATATCTAATATTGGAGAGAACATGCTCTGAGGGAAGAACGGTTAAGTAACAGCGCGTTTATATTAAAACGAAAGAAAATATTTTCTATATAACCTGTAAAATGTATAATTTTGTTCCTATTTTAACTTGTTACTAGCCTAATTTTAACTAGTTATGTTTAATTACAAATAGACTTTATACCCATGCTTTTATATTTAACATGACAGTTAAAGCTGAGTTATTTTTTATTAGGTAAATGTGTTTATAATTTAAGACCTTTATTACGTCATGATATGACAAATAAGCTTAAAGTCTACGTTGGTAAGGAATACTTAACTGTAGTCTATAACAAATATATAAAAACGATAGATTTCAATATAGATGTTTTGTAACCTCTGATGCTTAAGCTGTTATGCCTCTGTGGTCGAAATTACGGGGCCGTATAACCTTTTGATGGAAACACGATAGCATTACTAAAATTCAGTGCTTCACGCGTATTAGACAATGCGGCGACAGAAAACTTTTCACGGTGTGAGAAAATATCAATAGAAAAACGCATTTTAATTAACAACAGTCTCGGGTTCATTTTTAAAATAATTTCAATTTCAAGATAAATCCGTAAAACTAGGTTATTTTATTTCAAAGGTAATTATTGTATTTACCTGTCTTTTGTAATTTAGTTAGGTTCATGTCATTGAAAAATATATTATTTGGCATGTGTATAAAGTCTTCTATACAAGTCATATTTACAATACCTTTGATTGTATCCACAAGGTTACCTAATTTATTACTTACAATTTTACATTCCTTAAAACAGAGTAAAGCTAGGTAGAGTGATTCGTATATCTTTACTCTTTATCATATGTATATGTACAGTCCTTGTCATTTCTAAACATTTTTTGTTAACATAGTATTGTCAGCTGTTTATTCTTTCCTGTGTCACTATCTTTATATTCATTTAATGTTGTCTCTTTTTCAATTTTTAATATTAATGCTTTCACAAAAACCATCGAGACGTTGATTATTGCTTATTGCAGCAAAGTAATATCAAATTCTACGTGATTAATATTCCGGGGTACTTCCTTGAATTTTCCAAATGTCCTATCTACAATGTTTGGACAGTAAATAGTTGTATATTTAGATCACATATATTGGAGCTAGGAAATTATTAGCAACTGTTAACTAGTATGAAGACAATGAAACCCAATGCAATCATACGATTAATTAATTGTTTATCTTAAAATAGTTTATATACAAATTTTATACCGAACAAGCACATCACCTACTTGCCCTGGGATTTTAATTTATATTGTACATAACACAACCCACACTATAAAATAGCGAATCACATTTCAACCGTTTATATTGACGTTTGATCATTCAATTTAATGTTCGATAGATGTGAAGTAGTTATCTGTGCAAGCGTCATTATAAGCAGTGAAATTGAATAAAATCCTATTTACAGAGAAATCCGTCGTGGTGTGTGTCAGGACAGCGTTAAGAACAAACTGATTGCGAGGACGACACAATGTGTAGCAGAAGTCGGTGCAAAAGCTTGTCCCCCTCGTTGCATTGCCGCGGGATACTCACCTGACAAAGGAAAAATCGAATTTGCTTCTTTGGCAAAAATTAAAACTGTTCTCAATAACACTAATAAATGCGATTTATAAAGTCTTAAGAGAAAAGTTTCATGAACTACAGAGAGTAGAGAAGACAAGATAAAATAAAATACAGATAACATCTCCCAAGTCATTGGCCTTAAAAAAAGCGTAAAATTTGCTATCGCTCCAGAGACAAAGATTAACACGAATATTTTTGCTATAATTATTCACGAAGAAGGTCTGGGACGTAAAGATTTTAATCAATTTATATTCGTTTCCACCTCATAAATCTTTGTTATATCAAACGACGCTGAGTCGCTGAAAGATTATGACCACGTTCTTTTACTCTGATTGTATTTCAACATACCTACTTGATATTGAATTTTATAAGAACTTTCTATACGAATGATAATCTTTGTATACAAAATACTTCGTCATGGATGGATTAAATATAGGTGAATAGAAACATGACAATTTTATTTAATCGAATCCGAAAATTTTAAATTCTCCTATGTTATCTTAAAAAAGAAAAACAATACAAACTATGTCGAAACTTAGCAACATAATATTTATAAGTAAAAAAACAATAGCTTATGATACTCAAATCATGACAGCTCTTCATCAGATACAAACACACAAGAAAAAAATGTGACTCATCACGCATTTTTTTATTTAGTTTTTGCAGGCACGCTAGTGCTACAGGGTACCTTAACTTTAAATAAATTTAAGTATTTTTTGGTCTTTCTGTAATATTCAACTTACATAAACGAATAATTATACTAAAAATATATGTAAACACTTTATTCATTCATTAAATTTCTTTATTGGTAACCATTATTACAGAAGAGTTTAATTTTATTCGAGCATTTTTTAAATTGTTTTCCCCTTTCGTTGTCTCACGGAGGTCGTTTATCAACAAGATTGGGTTCCCTTTAACGGATACTCCTGTCATGAGTTTCAAATATTGCACATTAAATAAAATATTACTCTCTTGGGCTAGATTTGAATGTACCATTAGGAAGAAACAAGAATTTTCGCGTCTAGTAAGTTATTAAAATGGAAGAAATATGAACAGTATCTAGGTTTGAGACTCTATAGTTTTTGCTCAGATTACAATCAAGAGATATAGAGAACACAAGGATGTGGATGGCTTAGCCATATAGAAATGCAAAAAGTGGTTATCACACCCATTTAATTTTGTCACAAAGAGTAATTCATGTCCTTTTTAGTGTTCAAACAATACCAGAATCCAAGAACTACGTAACATAATTGGTTCATCAGCTTGACCATAAACGTAACTGATAGACATATAGACCTATTTTCTCATTTATAATACATTATTATTATGGGTGTGATAGTGTGTAACGCGTGTAGCGGGTGATGAAATATTATTATTAAATTCATATTTAATTTTTCAATTTTGTGTTTTCTTAACGACATCCTCGTACTATGCCGTACTCTAAGTATCCTTTTCGTAATCTGAGTTTTAGTATAAAAAGTACAATATAACTCACCGTTTAGTACATGGACCACGATGCTTTTAGATTGTGCGTTGCTCGGATTACACTGGTAGGTACCAGAATCCGAAGGTCTTGCTGCTTGAATGAGGAGAAAAGATGTGGTAGTCTCCCCTTTCTCGGTGACCACCGATACACCACCTCTTGGTGAGTCGTAACTTATGATCTGTGTAAAAAGTAACGTAAGTTAGAATATACGAAATACAATGAAGAAATCTAATATGATAGAATGAACTGTTATGCAGCAAACTGATAATTATCGAAAAGTTAAAACTCTAGTATGACTGTAATTTATTTGTACATTAATGGTTATTTAAAGGTTGTACATTATAGAGCTCCCTCAGTCAGCATGAATAATATGACAATTGATTTCTTATTGTTCTTGGACCTTATAGGGTCCATATGCTGCTTCAGGGATAAAGGCGTAGGCAACATCAGGTCACTTAGTATACCTGACGGTAACATGTAATAGTTTGATGTATAGTTTTCAACCGGTTACGGTACAATAATTTAACATCGATATTTTTCGCCTATAAAGCCTATGCTACAACTCTATCAGCAGTAAATTTATCATTGTTTATTTCGCGTATATTAAACTAAAATGACAATTCAAAATAAACTACATTTTCGTTGTTTTTTTTGCTACCGTTGTGGGGTAAATCCTTGTATGGTTTTATTTATATGATTTTTTTAGCTCGCCTAAATCCAAGCACATAATTTGTAAAGTTGTTACTATGACATAATATTTAAAATCGTTTTCATATAAACCTACTCATCCTTCACAAGTACCTAGAACTAAAGTGTTATTAGTATACCAATCAATAGCTGGACAATATCATTAGTTTTGTATTTAGAGTAACGAAACCTGCATTTTGATCTTGGTCTTTGTGTAAGTGTCTATAGGCTGCAATCATCTGCATGCGAGTTTGCCGCTTCTATAACATTAAAAAATATATTTAAATTGCTACTGATTGTTAGGTGATAATCAAAATCTTACCGCGTCATTGTGGTTCCAAAATATATACGCCGGTGGTTCAGGTGAATATAGAACGACGCAGGTCAAATTAATGGTGCTCCCCCGATCTATGTAGAGATCGGGACCTCCGATTATTTCCGTCGTTGGTTCTGAAATTAATGTTGAATAGAGAAATAACATCATTAATAATAGCTCAGAACAGTGTTTGCGTAAACATCGTTTATTACAATACGTGCGTAATTTGCATTGATGTTATAAATAATATCCTTATATTCCTTGTATTCTCGCCTGTATATTGCTAAATATTAATATGTTCATGTAACGCGATGCTCCAATTATGTTTTCTGAATGACGTTTATATCACGAGCTTGGTAAGGTTCGTCGAAACCTTCCAAGTCCTTTTCAAACTCTGAGGTATCAATGAGAATCCTTTTGATAATAGCACATTTAGTCCTATCCAAAAATCAAATTCGAGAACTCACACCTAATAAGAGATCACTAGCACTGAGCCAGGATAAATGAAAATATACAAAAAAAAACTACTCTTAGTCAACAACACGAGAAATTCTAGACATCGCCGCCTAAGGCAATGCAATAAAATATTAAAGTGAAATTCGATGGTCGAATGTTGGACTAAGCGATTACCCGTGACCACTAGGGTCACGGTTGTAGTCTCACTGGAAGTCATTATCACGGGTTCAAGTCCCACTATAAATTCCTTTTTTCTTTCCATGTATTCTAAAATTAGTCCACAAGTCAAAATTGATCAAACTAAGGATAATTATCTATTTTGTACCATTTTCAACTTGTGAACTAGACTATTAAAATCTGCACTAAATAGCTTCAGATAAATCTTATAGTGCCAATAAGAAAATCGTTGTTATTTGTTGCGATATAAAGTTGCAATTTAATGTCAAAAACAGTTGAACACTCTACGTGAATAGATGTGGTGTGCTCAAGAAAAACGAATTTCACGCTATCAAAACTCCGAACAAAAGCTGGCGTGTTCATAAAAGAAAAGATAATGAAAATGCTAGAAAGTGTGCCCGTATTTTAGTAGCCGTATAAATTAATTTTAGTAGTGAAGACGTTTTTTTCAGTACCCTAGATGTTGGCTACCCTGTCTTTATTACTTGATAATAAACGCGTTCTGATAAACATCGTTAATGTCAACAATGTTTATAACAAAACATTAATTAACGAAATTGAATCAGAGCTTGGAGTAGTTGGGTCGTAATTTTTTTATAGTTTTCATTAGTGGTACTATAACGGAATGAACATTTCCTTGAATCATAAATGAACTTGCCTTTTGTCAGTTCATACAGAATCATTCCTACTAGGCTAGGATCCCACTGCAGAATCATTTCGTTTATCCAGATATGCTGCAAACCTAATTTTTACGCATATTTATAATATAGAGAATACATTTTCTATTTATTTATTTATTCTTTATTGTATCAATAAAACATCTATAAAAATGGCGGACTTAACGCTTAAAGCGCTCTATGCCAGTCAACCATTGGTAGTTAAAAAAAATTGTTGGTGGTGCTTACAAAAAAAAATAAACTAATACATCGAGATATTCAGTTGGAATGGTACAATTAAATACAAAAATAAATACATTATACAAACCAAAATAAATATATAAATTATTTCTATACGTACGTAATACACAAATAAATAACTATCATATAAATTATGATAGTTATTTATTTATAATTATATATGTATATATATATACATAATAATATACATAAATAGCATTTTACCTTAAACAGAAATTAAATTTACAGAGTGATATAATACTACATGATAAAAGTAATGATGATGTTTTTGCGGATTTAAGATTTAAGAATGTGTCCTTTGATTCTTTTCTTAAAAGCCTGTTTAGTAGTAAGTCTACGGATATCTTCTCGAAGAGCATTCCACAAACGGATCACTTGGATGACGAAAGAGCTGGATATGAAGTCGGAACGGTGAGTATATAGGTTGCCTATCAAAATTTGCCCTCAAATATTTTAATTAAATTATATTATCTCTAACAGCAAGCACCTCCTTAATTGCGCCTGATTTAATTTAGCTCCCGTATATCATAATAATGAGAAAAAAAAGTTTTAATTTGACATATAAATATACATGTACTTTATGGACGAAAAAAGTGATCGGGGAGGAACGAAAATATGTAGGGGCGGTCAAGTGTGCAACGGCAGCCGTGATTTTTCTGAGTCTCTATACATATTGCCGTAAAGTGGACGATATTTTGTTAAAAAAAAAATAAAAACAATTAAAAAATATATATATAATGAAAAATTAATGTTGTGAAATTATGTGTCTGTTAGTATTTGCAATCCACATTAAAGCGCGGGTCCGCGTGTCCGTGCACAGCATGCGGGCGACTCATGCTGTGCACGGAGACGTGGCGCAATTTAGCTGCGTGTATTAATTTCTATGACAACGTGGGTCAATGTTTTCACTGGAGTAAATGAAGGCCCACGAATAATGTATAGCGTGGCGTGGCACGGCGCACGGAGGCTACGCACGTCCCACTGCAAACCAAGGATTGATAAGCGAGCTGTACATAGTCGTGGGCCATATTCGTGTACTTCCAGTGGAAACGTAGACCCACGTTGATGGCGTTGAGCTATGTAATCGGCTATTCGAGCTAGCCACGCATGTATCAATGACGTCAAGTCATGTGTAGCCTCTTCGTGGGTTGCAGTGGACACTACCACATTCAATTTCATATAAAGCGAAGCTTAATTCATGTGCGACATGTGCGTAGCCTCTTCATACGTTGCGGTGGGTCCGCGCCTTTAGACTACTACGAATAAGTGCCCCTGTAATAAAATTGTTACCTAGCAAAGAAAAGGAAAATTCCGAATCAAAAAATTAAAAGTATTCCTTTCAGACGTCTTTAAATTTCTGAAACCATTTGTGTTTGCCCAATAATATTCGTGCTTCGTTAATATAACACAAATGCATGGAACTAATACTAATATGATAATGACTTAATGATTATTCATAAATGTAGAATGCTTTGTCTTTGTCAGTTGCATTGTCAAATTTGCAGGATAGAAAAAGACAACGGAGAGATTAGCAACACTTTAGCTAAAATACGTTTATGAATAAGGGGGTAGAAATTTATACTTACCAACAACATTTAGGTGTATAAAATGGCTCATATGAGGTGTAGTTGATATTTGACACTCGTAGATGCCCGAGTCCCTGTGTTGCGGGTATTTTATCTGAAACAAGCATGTCCTAGTGAACCGGTGCCATAAAATTCATTTATTCTTCGAAAACAATACCAACCAACTCAATTTTCTCGTCTGCTGAATAAACATCACGAGATAAATTCTCTTTTATTATTCCCTTTCAATAGCTTTCATCAGTTTGTTGTAAAGTGAAATTTCTTTTTTATGTATCGCAATTATTTTGTCTATTGAGCTGATCTTATTTTGTGACAGAAACTTAAGCAATATGCCTTTGATGAAGTTTTTCGTTGTTTTATTCCTTTGACAATGTTTTTTAGCATCTCTCTATTGCCATGGCTGATGGAAAACTTATAATTACTGAAATTTGAGAGACGTAAGATGATGTTAAAATGTTTTTATTTTGCTATTGTTTCATATTTGGTAATTTGTTTCCAAATAATAAGAAAATATTTCAGCCCAATATCCTTCAGTACCAACTATTTTAGTGTATTTGAGTATCTGTTTTTAATTGGGGCCATCAGTCCATTTGTTTCCTATTATATACTCGTATTCATATTGAACAACTTTTAATGTAAGGCTTTCATTTTATGGTTATTTATATTATCGCGACATAATAATCAGTTACATGTCATGTAGCTACAGGATGGTTGAATTTGACAGTTTTTTTATATGTATAAATGTAAATAAACAAATTAAACCACTCATAAGAAAGCTCGACCGGTTATTAGACTATCGGAATCTGGCTTTTGTCGCATTGCAATGAACATTTTATATGCAAAAACTGATTTTTTTCGTGATTTACGAGTTAATCCTATAGTCAGAGTTGCTAGTTATGATTTAATATTACATTGATCATTATAGTGCCTCCAATCTTCTCTCTTTTGTCTGGTGGTAGAGCTCCAGTGATGGAACTCGCAGGCGTAGGCACCACCGCATTACCTAATATACTTGCCGCTAAATGGTAGTGTTCAGCACTATCGTGTTCCGGTCAGGTGGTAATGTATGGCCCTGTAATTTCCGGCATAGAGGCATAATACTTTAGACCTCATGAGTGATAACGCATCTACATTTTGACCCTGGTCTTTATGTGGGTATCTGTAGGCTGTAGTCATTACTTAATATCAATGTGAACTGCATGCTTGTTTACCACTTCCATTACATAAAAAAATAAAATAAAAAGGTGTAATACCTTAGGCCTCAGGAACGCATCTTAAACTACAAACTATATGCTTGTTACCCAATTTCTTGGCATAAAGAAACCTATAGAAGCTAATTTACCTGTAATGTCCAGTCTTCAGTGTGAGGCAGATGTATAGCTCTGAACCGCTGGTCGCTGGTGTACGTATACCGACCCACCGTCAGCAAGTGTATATCTCTGTGCCTCACCCACGACACTTGCATGTTCAGCTATAACAAAACAGAAACGAACTATATACCGTCCTCTAATGATATCAAAATCTTCCACCAGCAGAACATTCTTATAATGAATTACCTATTTTAAGAAATTTCTAATATGGCAGATTATATGTAATGGATTTAAACCCCATCTATAAAGGATAACTAAACTTTAACTGGTGGTAGAGTGATGGAGCTCACGGGCGTAGGCACCACCGCATTACCTTATATACTTGCCGCTAAACGGTAGTGTTCAGCACTATCGTGTTCCGGTCAGGTGGTAATGTCGGCCCTAAAATTTCCGGCACAGAGGCATAACACCTTAGGCCTCAGGAGTGGTAACGCATCTGCATTTTGACCTCTGGTCTTTGTGTGGGTGTCTATAGGCTGCAGTCATCAATGAACATCAATGTGAACTGCATGCTTGTTCCATTAAAAAAAACAACTGGAATACGCAACGCCTTTGGCACATTAATTACATACTCGATGTTTATTTCGTTAGAGGCGGGTGTTAAAATAACATACAAGAACGCAAACTTACAACGTCTTGGGAAATAATGATAACACATACAAATATTCACAGAACATTTAGTAATACATTCACTTTAAAATTAAATTATTTTATAAAATCAATATTTAATGATTCCATACAACATACGCGAGTTTCTGTAAATAATGATATGGATCTCTCCCTTCGTGCGCAAGTCTGACTGACGTGGCCTATTTTTACGTTCTACTTAACAGTGAAGAATATCTTTATTAAAGTTGATCAGAATATTTGAAAATTGCGTACTCGGTATAACTCCCCCCCTTCGTTACAGTATTCGATAATATCTTAAACCTACCGATAATATAGCACAGTCTTTAGAACGTATTAATTACCTGCTCATAGTAAGTACACAAACTCTGATATAAAAGGCTATTACACGACACGGTATTCAGGGTCCGGCAGAAAGCGAGGGCGTGGCCTGGCGCTGGGTTGCTGCTCTTATTGCACTATTCGGTCGACAGGGCCCTAACTTAGTCACAATACAAATATGAACAGTATGGAAACTACGTACAAAACGTTGAAACGGCGCAATCACACAAACATGCGCATCAATGAGGCCCCTAAAAGCGGTTCTCGCGGTGCTGCTGCTCCGAATCACTCGCTACTCGAGCGTCGATGCGCATGTTTGTGTGAGAGTGCCGTTTTGAACGTTTTGTACGTAGTCTCCATACTGTTCATTGTACTGTGTGTAGTTAGGGCGTTAGGCTAACCGGGCCGCTCCGGGCGCCCTAATTAGGGCAGTAACTCCCCCTAACTCCCTAAATGTTATTACACTACCCTGACCCTTGCTATCGTACCCTGAATACCGTGGCGTGTAATAAGGCCATACGCACAATTAAAGTCTTTATTGAACCTAAATAAATTGCCCAAAATTATTAACATATTAATTGAGAGGTAATGTTGATTAATTCTAATACGAAACCTTTATTGGATTAATTATTTTCGCGTTTGCTTCAACATAATTTTAACCAGAAAGTAAACGTTTATTTAAACCATTATATAAACGTGTTTTCGTAATTTTGTAACGTTCTGAATATTGAACAAAAACAATGACGAAGAAGCCAAGAACAACAATCCACAAAAGCATATTAACCTATCATAATTTTATCAAAATATTTCACATATCGACTTTTCATGTATGTAACAGTTCCAAAAGTCGTGGGATTTGAAATTTACGTAGTTGGTATAGCTCCTAAATAAAACCAATACAATATCTAATAATATCTGCTATAGTTCTTCTAATATTACGCAGTCAGTACACATACTTAAATAAACGCACTATGAAAGTCATTATTAAATCTTATTAAATTGCCTAAAATTATTAACGTGTAAGTGGAGACGAAATGTTAATTATATTATGAAACCTCCATTGGGTTAATTGCGCGTGTGCTTCATCATTATTTTAACCGGAAAACACATTACAAGTAAACGTTTATTCGTAACTAGTATTTAGAACAAAATCAATGGTGAAGACGCCAAAAAACAACAATCCACAAACGCATATTAATGTATGTTAATTTTATCAAAATATTTCACATAAGTATATTTGTTTTAAGAAATGTTGTGGTATAGTTCCTATGTTTGATGGAAGAGCCGACCAACTAGAAAAACCCCTTCATCACTCCAGTTGAAAGACTTCCACAGATGGACCAAAGCTTCCCCAAATAAGGGGGATATGCCATACTCGCCACGCTTGGCATGCGGATTGGTGGTCGCAGTGGCGTTGGTTTTATCGCAAGACGCTGCTGCCCTTTTTGCGTTGTTGCACTTACCACCGCAACGAAGCTCGCCGTCGTAGGCAACACCACTTTACCTAATCTATGTATGAATCTTCACGCCAGGTCCGTAACGGGGTAGGCAGAGAGTGTGGAGCGCCAGATATCCCGGTCCTGACATACCTCTCGTACCTCATCTACCTTCATCATTCTCTTCATGCATGCACGCCGATTCCTAAGACTTTTGACCCCACCATCAGACAGTACTCGACTTATTTGGTCATGGTAGATCAGTCTTGGTCTTCCTGGGCCTACTACCTAATCTACTTGCCGCTAAATGGTAGTGTTCAACACTGTCGTGTTCCAGTTAGATGGTAATGTACGGCCCTGTAATTGCCGGCACAGAGATATAATACCTTAGGTCTTCGGAATGGCAACGCAAAAATTTGAAGTCTCAGGTTTCATGTAAGTGTTTATACGGTTATACTTACCATCATTGTTAACTGTCTGCTCATTTGCCACTTCACTTTAAAACAATATATGTGTACTTAATAATGGCAACCCATTATACGTCCCACTGCTGGGCACAAGTCTCTCCCTTTTTTTTTTTTTTTTTTATAAAATTTTATTTGTGTTTTGCTTTGAGTATTTTATGTATGCTTTTCAATTTCCTCTATTGGCTATGTACGTAATTTTATTACTATGCATTATACTTATAACTTATTAGTATTTCTTAGGTAGGTACTTATGTAATTTAATAAATGAAAAAAAAATGTATTATTTTATTGTCATATTGTAGGTATGCATATTATATATGTATATGTATTGATGTTGGTTCACTTAGCTAAATTTGAATATTATGTATATATGTAGTCTAGCATTTTGGCTATTTATTGTTTTACTCGTCGTACAGGCATTGCCTGGCGAATTCAGGTTCGTGATGCCACTAGGACCACCAGAATATCAGCGCTGCAGCCACTGTTGCAGCAATCAGCTGAGGTGGGTGCCGTTTTTTTTGGCTTCCCACAACCAAATATATAATATTGTATTTTTACTTGTTTTTAAATATTTTTTTTTATTATTGTTGTTGTGTGTGTGCCAAAAAAATGATATTTTTCTTCTTCTTCTTTCTTCTTTTGGGGGGAGGCCTGGAGCTTACTTCACAGTGCACCAATGCGGATTGGTAGAGGTGGGTGGGTTAGTGGCCAACCCGCCGTCGGATGTTTTCAAACCGCCCATAAGGCCTCCGACAAGGTTTAACGACTGCTATCTATCGATAGCAACCGGGACCGACGTGCCCTCCGAAGCACGGAAACGCGCATTTAATTTTCCACTAGCGGTCACCCATCACACTACCCAACCGCGCCCGTAGTGCTTAACCGAGTATATCGGTTATGATCTACATCAGCCACCGGGCCATCTGTGACCGGGCCATGCGCACTTCATACATATATACTTAATCCAAAGCAACTCATGCTACATTCAGTGAAACTCATTCAAAATAAATACAATATAAAAATTGTGTAAGAACACATCACGTATAATGTAATTTTGTTTATAACCCTGAATCCAACCAATATTCTGGGATTATCCGAGCCACGTAAATTGTGAGGATTTACGAAGACACGAATTTGTTTATAGTACTTTAACTTGGAAAGGAATTCTGAGTAGACGAGGCTTAACAATGGCTTAAAATAAAATAAAAGTCATTCTTCCATTTACATCGAAGAGTGTTTCAGAGGAAAACCATCACGTATTTTAAATTTAATGGGATTACTGTATCTTGGGAATGGAGGTTTTTTTTAAAATTAAATACCTAAGTTAATCTATTAAAGAGCCTTTGAAATTGCCACAAACATAAACTGAATTAATTTTAAATTAGATTTATTCATTGAAACACTAAATGATTCACTAGGGATGTTAGGAATACGACATTTTGGGTGTAGATAGATATACCTATAAATAATATCATCATAGTTACGGATATTAAATTATTGTATGTTTCGGTAACAGACACATATGAGATTAAAAAGAAATGGTTGAAGAACTCTGTTCCTTATTTATTTGCAACTTAAATTCAGTAATTAAAATTGCATTCTCAAAAAACAACTAAATTATGCAGGACTAAGAATGCATTTTAGGCATACGCAAGTAAATGCAATACCACAAGAACGGGTACATACTCATCACCATCATCATCATCTCAGCCAAAAGACGTCCACTGCTGAACAAAGGTCTCCCGCAAAGAATGCCACAACGAACGGTCTTGGGCCGCCCTCATCCAGCAATTGCCCGCGACCTTCACTAGATCGTCGGTCCATCCTGTTCCCAAAAAAACGAAAACGAAGCTTAGGCTTCGTTTTCCAGTACGCGGTCGCCACTCAAGAACTGCTCTGCCCCAACGGCCGTCAGTTCTTCGAGCTATGTGACCTGACTCAAGTGGCAGTGCCACTTGAGTCGCCCTATTCGGAGAGCTATGTCGGTAACTTTGGTTCTCATGCGGATCTCCTCAATTCGATCTCGTAGAGAAACTCCAAGCATAGCTCTCTCCATTGCTCTCTGAGTAGGTACATACTCAGTTTGGTAAAATCCTATGATAAACATCATAGTTGGACTGCGCTAAAATCATTATACTCGTATTTATATTCGAAACTTTTTGCGATAAGATCGGATTCAGTTACGTTTACGAACATGTAGGCTTCTACGGCACCATTAAAACCAAACGTTTTCACATTTTAAGTATTAGTAGAATCAGTGGTGGACTAAGGAGCGGGGGTGGTAGGGGCGGTCCACCACGGCCTTCGGTTTTGGGGCCCTCCAAAGATCGACAAAGATCGACTGATTCGCTGGGAATCATGAAAGATTTGTAGAGCTTACGTAGGGAAAAGTCTTTTTTTTAGAATCTTTTTATCGTATCACGAGTAGGGGCAATTTTTTTTTTCATGTCCAAGGATTGATAGACAAGCAGACGGGCCATCTGATGGAAAGTGTTTACCGTCGTCTATGAACATTTGCAACATCAGGGGAGTTGCCAACTCGCTGCCAGCCCCGAAGGACTCTTTTGACGCCTGTTTTGAAGAACCCCATATTGCAGCGCCGGGGAACACTTCAGAAGTTCGTTCCACAATTTGCACGTCAGGAATGAACGCGCAAATCGGGCTGCGAATATATGCTTGGGCAGGGCCGCCAATTTTTACCTCATTTCCTTTTGCTTGTGCGTCAGACTACTGGACCTCTAATTACCGAATACCGGCCCGGAGCCTGATGACTTAGTAGACCATAGTCCGCCACTGAGTAGAATATGTCTCTAACACACTCCCAAGAGACAATCGGAGAGCTTGACCCAATTATTTAACCGTAACAGTTATACCACAGTATTCCCCCAAAGTTTGATCGAAATCTATTCAACTTTATGAGATTTATCGTACCCTCAAGGTCCATTTTACGGTTATAGTTTATTGTAGAATATATCATAATAAAGTTTAGAACGCTCGGTTTTGGGTGACTTCCATTAAATAATTTTGTTTTTGATAATTTGTCGATCACGTGTTATTTTATGCCGTACAATTTCTATCATCTCGTCATTAAATTATTTCAATTTTTTAATAGAATAAAAATAGAAATTTAGTATCGAGTAGTATTTTACGTTAAAGATTCTTTACTATTAATATATATAATAATAATGGCAACCCATTATACGTCCCACTGCTGGGCACGAGTCTCTCCCCTTTTTGGGGGGGAAGGCCTGGAGCTTACTCCACCACGCTGCTCCAATGCGGATTGGTGGAGGTGGGTAGGTTAGTGGCCAACCCGCTGTCGGATGTTTTCAAACCGCCCATAAGGCCTCCGACAAGGTTTAACGACTGCTATCTATCGATAGCAACCGGGACCGACGGCTTAACGTGCCCTCCGAAGCACGGAAACGCGCATTTAATTTGCCACTAGCGGTCACCCATCACACTACCCGACCGCGCCCGTAGTGCTTAACCGAGCAGATCGCTTACGATCTACACCTACATTAATCTAATCTACATTAATTCCTTATGAAATAGAAATAGAGAAATAGAAAATATTTTTATTTCGAATAGATCTTTACAAATACTTTCAAAACGTCAATAAATCATAAAACACCAAAATGTTGAAATCTATACTTATAATAAAACTGTAGAAGTGTGAATTCTGTACATTAAAAATATTTAAAAAAAATACCAGGGGATGTTACTAGATCGATACCGAACACAAATATGTGATTAGATTTTTTTTGTCTGTCTGTCTGTTTGTTTAAGAATCACACAAAATCTACTGGTCCGATTACGATGAAACTTGATGTAATTATACTTTAACCTTTGGCGCACAACACTGGGTACTTTTTATCCCGGAAAAATGTGTCTGTGTGTTTGTGCACGCTTATTTCAGAAATGGCATTAAAATATTAAATAGAGAGATTCTCTGATTCTCTGAAATCTATTAAGACAGGAACTAAGATACTTAGGGGATTGTTGTTATTATTTTTTATTTCAGTTTGGTACGGAAAGAATAGATTTATAAATGCGGCAACAGGTTAATGGTTGTTGGTTTTTTAAAGAGTTTTTAATGTAATAAAATGAACTGTTTGTTTTTTGAAATAGATTGAAAAAAAAAGCTCACTGTATTCTTAAAAGTTGTAGAACAAATGATGTTTATTTTAATGAACAGATGATAGTTAAAACTAAACTACTACCTAATGCTAACAGCAAACAAACCCCTATTTAGTCCTTAAAATCAAACCTTCCATTCAATTGAAATTTGAACCTTCCATACAATAAACAAAATAGTCTAAAACCAAATGCGATCACAAAATAGCTTATTGAAAAATCGTCAAAATCTGTCACTATTCTTCTCCTGAATTTAAAAATATTTAAGAAAAAGAAAACTGGATTACATTTTTTTTTTAGTTTTATACCTATAAAACTGCAACAAACAAAACCCAATTTAGCTAAAAACAAACCTTCCATTTAATCAGAAATAAGTCTAAAACCAAATGCAGTCGCAAAATGGCGTTGTAACTCATTAACAGAACTATTGTATCAGTAAATGTTGCTTTAAATACACTGTTCGTATCTAATGCACAAATATAGGCTCCATTAGGCGTTCCATTTCCTGAAATGACTAGCCACATTAGCATATCTAATTTCAAAGCTTGTACCTCTCATTTGCTCGATCATTAAGTTCTGAAGAAAATTATTTCTAGAACTGTACAAGGTAAAATAATTGTTGGTTAATAAATTATGTACATCATTTAGAGCGCTACATAAAACGAACAAAATGAACATCAATAATTTGTTTTATGAAAATTAAATACGAATAATCTAGTATCTTCTTCTATCTTTCAATCTTTATAAGTTCTAAAAAGTCTAGAAAATCTTCTAGAAAATCGTATAGTTCTAGAAATGTCTATCTTTATAAGTTAAAAGACGTTGGGACGCGACGATCTTATCGCTCTGTAGTAGAGGAGAATTCTTCCACAAGTGCAGTCAATCAAACACTCGCATTAAAAATAAAATAAAAAAAATATTTAGTGCCGAAAAAAAACACATACATCGTTTTAAATATCGACTCCATAGATTTCCGAACTAATATTCCCTGTGTTTCGGGAATCAGTGGCTTCTCCAGATGATATGATACCTTTTTTGTTGTATAATTTCATTATGTGTAATTAAGTAACTATCTTTGTTCTAAGGCTTATACCTTTAGACCTTACATTAAAGAAATACCTAATATATTTTTACAAAGCATTGAAACCATTCCAATAGGTAGTAGTAAATACACTAACGTGAGATAGGCAGCAGCGTCTTGCGGTAAAACTACAGCCACTGCGATCGCCAATCCGCCTGCCAAGCGTGGCGTTTGCGGCATATTCTTCCCTAACGATGCACAAGACTTTGAACAACACAAAGACGCCCATCTTTGAAAAGAAAGGCTATGTGCAGCAGTGAAAGTATGTTTTTTTTTTTCTATTTTTAATATAATGGCAGCGGCAAACAAGCATGCAGTTCATATTGATGTTAAGTGATGACCGCAGCCTATAGATACCCACAAAAAGACCAAGGTCAAAATGCAGATGCGTTACCACTCCTGAGGCATAAGGTGTTATGCCTCTGTGTCGGAAATTACAGGGCCGTACGTTACCTCCTGAACACGATAGTGCTAAACACTACCATTTAGCGGCAAGTTTAGGTAATGCGGTGGTGCCAACGCCCGCGAGCTCCGTCACTGGAGCTCTACCACCAGTACAATGTGGCAGTAGTTTGCTTTATCCTGCAGTTAAAAACTATTAATTTTGTGTTTTATATATTTTAATACCCAAATTGCTAAATTAAGTTAATCGTTTTACGAGTATGTAAATGCCTCAGTAGCGTAGTGGTAGCAGGCCACTACTATTACGCTGGAGGTCCTGGGTTCGATTCCCGGGTCGGGGGATATTAGAGATAACGGTTTAAAATCCTTTATCTCTGCTTCTGTTGGGATTTTCCCATTTTCTGGAAGTTTCCCAGTACCCCGGAGTTTGGTAATGTGGCCGGAGATGGCAACAGGTTCGCCACGTGGGTCGTTCGAGTCGTGGGTGTTTGCATGTATGATTGAATGCATGCATTTACCTCTGCCTACCCCTACGGGGATTACAGGCGTGAAGTTACGTTCGCTACGTTCGTACGAGTATGTAGGTTATTTAATAACAACGTTACAGATGAAGATCGAACTTACACGAAGATAGTTCTTCGAAATGAGGTCAGTCGGGTGGAGTCCGTAATTAAATCCAAGCAGATAATAAACCAGCATTTATCCGCTAAAGCTCTAGAACAGCAGATCATTTAATTATCTTACATAAACTAAATGGTTGCTTGAGAATACATAGCTTCGCGTAAAGAATTAGACAGTTCCTATTTTTAGTATTCTAGGAATTTGTAATTAGGAGTCGCTTATAATTTTCAGATAAATTCATAAATAACTGGCAGACCCGGCAAACTTCATATTTCCTCACAATGAAATAATGTGTCAGAGGTTAGATAGATACGGACTATTTGTATGGAAAAATTAAATTGTCTTTACTATTTTCCTTCAATTTCTTCATATTTTTTTTCCCTTTTAAACCTTTCCTGAACTTCTAAAAATCATTAAAAACCAAAATTAGTCAAATCGGTCGTCGTTCTCGAGTTTTAGCGAGACTAACGAACAGCAATTGATTTTTATATATATAGAAGATATACACACGGAGAAGTTACAGTTATGATATCGATGACAACAACGTGCTTTCCACTAACTGAAATAACAACATGGTTGACTGGGCGATAATGCCTAGTGGCATTAAGTCCGTATATGTACTATTATATATACTGTGTCGTGTACCCATATGTACTGTTCTTGTGCACTACAATGTAATAAATAAACATTTAATTCTGGAAATTAAAGAAAAATTTAATTTGACAGAAAATTGACAGTGACAAGAACAAATATTAAGGGTAAAAACAATTATTAAGGGTAAAAGCGACTTCTTTACTCTAAAAGTCTATTATATCGGTTGCCTAACTAGCATGGTTGGCAATAGATGGCGCTACTGCTACCATAAAGCAAGGCAATAAATATATGTATGTATGTATCTTCACGCCAGGTCCCTAACGGGGTAGGCAGAGAGTGTAGAGCGCCAGACATCCCGGTTCTGACAAACCTCTCGTGCCTCGTCTACCTTCATTATTCTCTTCATACATGCACGCCGATTCCTAAGACTTTTGACCCCACCATCAGACAGAACTCGACCTATTTGGTCATGGTAGGTCAGCCTTGGTCTTCCTGGGCCTCTGCAACCATCCACATTCGCATTGTATATCTGTTTAGTCATTCGGCAATAAATGTGAAGGAAAGATTTGACAAATCGGGCAGGACTTCAGTAGCTCAATTGGAAGAGCGGCTGGACTAGATTCCCAGTAGGCCGCGAGTTCGAGTCTCGCCTGAAGTCAAATTTTTCTTTCCATTTTTCTTTAAATAAAATATATTTCACAAGCATGTGTTAATGCGAAATAATATAAAAACAATAACAAGAACTTTAACGCAACGCATCTTGGACGGTTGTAAGTGGTTAACAATTAAAGCTATGAAATTTAATCGTTAAACAAATGGTGAAACTCATTTATTGCTTAAATTTTACTCTAACATCTTTGTTATTGTTATAGTAACTAGATGCAATTCAGCCTAAATTTAATTTGGCACTTATGATGTTTTTATCTTGAGATAAAATAAATAACGCCTCCAAAGCAGTGTTCAGCACTACCCTGTTTTTTTTTTATGTTATGGAAGTGGCAAACAAGCATGCAGTTCACATTGATGTTAAGTGATGACTGCAGCCTATAGACACCCACACAAAGACCAAGGTCAAAATGCAGATGCGGTGCCACGGAAATTCAGGGCCGTACATTACCACCTGACCGGATCACGATAGTGCTGAACACTACCATTTAGCGGCAAGTATATTAGGTAATGCGGTGGTGCCTATGCCCGCAAGCTCCGTCACTGGAGCTCTACCACCAGTAAAAACCGTCTTGTTCCGGTTAGGTGGTAATGTAGGATCCTATAATAACTATCACAGAGACATAACAGCTGAGGTTAAGGCCAACGAATCTGCATTTCAACCTATGGTTTTTGTGTATATATAGCCTGCAGTCGTCACTTAGTAAGCATGTGAACTGCAAGCATGACTACCGTTCATTTGGTCAGCAATTCGAAAAATTAAGTAGGTATTAAAGATTTTAAGGCATAATATGAACCAAAAATACAAACATTTAATTTACTTGCCGCTAAATGGTAGTGTTCAGCACTATCGTGTTCCATTCATGTGGTAATGTACGGCCCTGTAATTTCCGGCACATAGGCGTAACATCTTAGGCCTCAGGAGTGGTAAAGCATCTGCATTTTGACCTTGGTCTTCGTGGAAGTGTCTATAGGCTGCAGTCATCACTGAACATCAATGTGAACTGCATGCTTGTTTGCCACTTCCATTACATAAAAAAAAAACAAAAACGAACCTGATAGTACAATCTCATTATGATAGCTAAAGAATAGGAAGTTGTTATCGTAGTGAATGGGTTTGAAAACGGTAGTGTGGACGCGCTCTCGTTATCTACGAGGAATGTGGCATCTGCCTAATGAGACTTTTATTTATATACTTGCCCTAACAATAGCGACTTTAAACTTGCATTGTGGTATCGTTACGTTTCATTTTAAACGAGAATTTTGTGGTACACCACTATGTAAATTGGACGCTGGCTTTGGAAGAGGGGACTCGTTAGCGCAAACGTGTGCACTTAGATTCACTAGGTTATAGTACGAGTGAATATATGGTATTATCATTGAAGAATTTTGAATGTGACTTTTCATTGACCGGTATTTTAATACCGCTAAATTTAAGCATCCCTCCATGCAGATCGTTATTTTAAAATAAAAAGAAAGCATAATGGGTCTCAGTTTTTACACCTATATTTCCATTTATTAAGTTCATAGTTAGCAATTCTTTGGTATCACATCATTATTAGATTTATTAGGGCAACATATTATTATTATAATTGTAATCTTTTTAAATATTTCTATTATAATAGTCAAAGTACGGGCCAATGCGGGGTGTCGATTGTGATAATAATATGTCGGTGACGTCGCTTGAATTACATCACAAACTCTCCAACCTATTCCCTAGGTTCTTGGATTTGGACAGTATACATAAACTTGGCAGTCAAAGTATACTGTCTTATCGAGCGGGATTGTCACATTCTTGGACGTCACCAAATCGAAGTATACGCCGGTGTAAGGCGTCGGTTGTGGTGCGTCGATGACGGCGCCTCACCAGATGACGTTGTTGCTTGCTGCTGGTAGGGCGATTTTTACATTACATCATTAACTACTGGTTGTAGAGCTCCAGTGACGGAGCTCGCGGGCGTAGGCCATCGCATTCCCTAATATACTTGCCGCTATATGGTAGTGTTCAGCACTATCGTGTTCCGGTCAGGTGGTATGTAACTGGTAATGTACGGCCCTGTAATTGCCGGCACAGAGGCATAACACTTTAGGCCTCAGACGTGGTAACGCATCTACATTTTGACTTTGGTCTTTGTGTAACTGTCTATAGGCTGCAGTCATCACATCAATATGAACTTCATGGTTCTTTGCCGCTACCATTACATAAAAAAAAAATAACTCACCGTCTTATTTCCTAGGTTCTTGACTCGACAGTTCAAATACGCTGTCTTGCCAAGCAACGCTGTCACATTCTTGGATGCCACCAAGTCGAAGTACGGGCCGGTGCGAGGGGTCGGTCGTGGGGCATCGGCGACGACGCCTGACCGGATGGCGTTGTCCCCCGCCGCTGGTGGGGCGGTCGCCGACGCGTTGATCGGCACACCCTTGCCAAGCTCGCGTTGAGCTGATGATACTGTGATAGAGAACGATATTGTTAGTGATGGAAATAAATAAAACACGCTTACATATACATATATATTTTTGCTGGTGGTAGAGCTTCAGTGACGAAGCTCGCGAGCGTAGGTACCACCGTCTTACCTAAGATACTATAAATTTAAATGTAATCAATTCGATGATACCTATGAAACAAGATGTAGTAGACATCATATTTTTCCTCTTGAAGTAAGACGAAAAATTTCTGATATTGTTTTCTTTACAAAAATAGCTCAATCGAGAGTAGATTCTCCGAGTCTACTCTCTAAAATTAGTCTTAAAATACCCATTAAATCTGTAAGAGAACAGCATAAAAGTATTACTTTACATGTTCCAACATATGGTACTAATTATAGGAAAAATGCGTATTTTATACGATCTGCAAACTACGTAAATAGACTGACTCCCGACCACGAACTTGATTTATTTAACTCTTCGCCTGATTGTTTCCGTAATGCAATAACCAGAGACTGGTTTAACGCTATTACTGAACTGAATGCATGATTTAATTATATTTCCTTAGAATGTATCTGTTACTACTTAGTTATGTTAATGAATAAGTTTCGCTTTTTAAATTCTTTGTAAAAACTTTTTATTTTGTTTGTCAGACTTTGCTAATCAAGAGCCTTGTGTTACAGATGTTATATGCGAAAGCTCCTAAATGGTGTATAGCTTTAACTATTATATTTGTATGCAGTTATATTCTCACTGTCTGCTTTCCAAAAATAATAAAATAAAAAAAATAAAATAAAATATACTTGCCGCTAAATGGTACTGTTCAACACTATTGTGTTCCGGTCAGGTGGTAATGTACCCCTTGTTTTTTTCCGGCACAGAGGCATAACACCTTAGGCCTCAGGAGTGGTAACGCATCTGCATTTTGACCTTGGTCTTTGTGTTAGTGTCTTTATAGTTATTACTTAACATCAATGTGAACTGCATGCTTGTTTACCACTTCCATTACATAAAAAAAGTATATATATAGTGTAAGTATTGTATTACTTACGGAAAACAAATTCGTATGGACGAAAGAGTAATAAACATTTATTCTACTAGTTATATTTAGTCCGTTGATGGACAGCCATGTTTATTATTCGTGTTTGCTAGCGCGGAAACTTCGTAAAACCAATCACGTGTAAGTGGAGGGCACTTCAGCGATCGCGTGACGTCACAACGGGCTGTGATAATAGAGCAACACGGGCCACCGGCCGCGGCGGAACGGAAAGAAGTAGCCATAGCGTTTATTACCGATGCAAAACAGTCTGTAATTTTTTGCGGTTTGAAATGCGTGTGACACACACACACTACAAAAATCGTCTATTACTACGAAACTCGCTCCTTGACTTTAACAAAATACATAAACAATGTCACGCACACATTCAAACATCTAGGCGACAGGCATAGGCCCACTTGGGCTTGTACTTTGACAGAGGGAAGCCTGCATATGGCTACTCCCCTCCGATCCGCCGGTAGCTCAATTGGAAGAGCGGCTAGACTAGATTCCCAGTAGGCCGCGAGTTCGAGTCTCGCCTGTAGTCAAATTATTCTTTCCATTTTTCTTTAAATAAAATATATTTCACAAGCATGTGTTAATCCGAAATAATATAAAACAATTAGTCCGTATCTATCAAACCTTTGACACATGTTTTCATTCTGAGGCAATACGAAGTTTGTGGGGTCAGCTTGTATATTATATAGGCCAGACAAAAAAGCTGTATCCACCAGAATTAGTGAGCATATTGCTCATGTCAAAAACCATATACCTGCCAATAACAGGGAGTTTGCAATCCGTGAACACATAGTGGACAAACCAAACCACCATATTCGGTTTGACGAAACTCGAATTCTCGCTACAGAATACAGACCAATTCCAGTAAATATTCGCGAGACTATTGAGGTTAAAAAACATCCGAATTTCAATAGAGAATATGGATGGCGATTATCGACATCAGGGAACTCTTAGAGTTCAATCCCAACCGCAACAGACTGTAGTACTTACCCCAAGATTTGTATCTTGGGGTAAGTACTTTTTGTATAAACTCTAATCGCTTCGCAAGACATTTGCAAAAGGAGGAATTGGAGGTAGCTGCACATTAATAACCTCATTCTACCCGATAAAATCTGAAGAGTGAACGAAAGGTTGGATTGGTAATTTAAGTTTGATATACGTAACTTCACGTCTGTAATCCCCGAAGGAGTAGGCAGAGGTAAATGCATGCATTCAAGCATACATGCTAACACCCACGATTCACCGGTTGCGTATTTCGCCAGTGTAATAGGTGGCAAGCCTGTTGCCCTCTCTGGGCACATTACCAAACTCCGAGGTACTGGGTACTTCCAGAAAATGGAATAAATCCCAATAGAACCAAAGATAAAGGATTTTAAGCCGTTATGTCATGACTGGGATATCTGGCGCTCTACACTCTCTGCCTACCTCGTCAGGGATCTGGCGTGAAGATACATACATACATACATACATCTCAGATAGGCCCCGACCCGAGAATCAAACCCAAGACCTCAAGCGTAGTAGTAGTGGCCTGCTACCACTAGGCTACTGAGGCAGTTGGAAGTTTGATATACATGAGATAAATCCGTAAAAAAGTTTATTTCTATGAGTGTGGCTTGCAAAAATATAAGAACATACTTTGTTATATACTTAACCGCTGCAACATAATATTGTATGTATGTATGTATGTATCTTCACGCCAGGTCCCTAACGGGGTAGGCAGAGAGTGTAGAGCGCCAAACATCCCAGTTCTGACAAACCTCTCGTGCCTCGTCTACCTTCATCATTCTCTTCATACATGCACACCGATTCCTAAGACTTTTGACCCCACCATCAGACAGAACTCGACCTAACATAATATTGTCATGTATCAATAATGTCGTTCAGCACTAAGGATTAAATCTAAGATTAATATTATTTATCAAAGGTATTAACAAGCTTAGATTCCTAAAACGGAGGTCATGGGTGTGGGTCCCGGGTCAGATAAAGGACAAGAGTGAATTACTATACAGAAGTTAAGCTACGATTGACTGCTCTGACCGTGAGAGTACACGCACACATAGCCATGCTCAATTGTAGTAGTGCGCGTGGTTTATCCCTTTATCCCTACTTCCCTACTGATATTATAAATGCGAAAGTAACTGTGTGTGTCTGTCAGTTTTTTTTATGTTACGGAAGTGGCAAACAAGCATGCAGTTCACATTAATGTTAAGTGATCACTGCAGCTTATAGACACCCACACAAAGACCGAGGTCAAAATGCAGATGCGTTACCACTCCTGAGGCCTAAGGTGTTATGCCTCTGTGCCGGAAATTACAGGGCCGTACATTACCACCTGACTGGAACACGATAGTGCTGAACACTACCATTTAGCGGCAAGTATGTAATGTATACAAGTCATACCTTTGGTATAAGGCCTACGTATTATTATTAAAAGCATAGTAGTAAATGTCCATAAAACGCCTGCAAGCATATGCTTTACACTACTTTCAGAGAAATACACAGCCACAATGTTCTCCGGTTTCAAATTATAAAAAAAGAGTGTATAGTATCATATTGTTTACCCGACCTCTCACTAATTAGGTCGTAGCTAAATCCGCTGCCAATTAATTGCGATACCCCTGAACTAGGTCAAACGTATAATCTTGCAAAATTCTGGGTTCACGTGACGGTGTGTGACCTAAATCTTGTGCACCTTGATTTGTGGATAAAATTACAGCACAATGGACGTTGTAATGGTCGTTCTCGACGTAGTAATGTTTCAGGTAAAGTTTCATGTATTACCTTTATTATACACTAGCGGCCCGCCCCTGCTTTGCGCGGGTGCAATGTTACCTACCCTCTCCTATTCGTCTTAGCGTGATGATTATAGATATAGCCTAAAGCTTTCCTCGATATCTTTTATAGTTTAGGCAGCGTACGCAAAATAAGTAACTTTTGTGGTTGATTTTTTTTTACACCTTTCAGTCTGAAAAACCCAAATATATTACGGTACCCAATTTTTTCCAAAATAAAATATAGCCTATGTTACCCGTGGATAATGTAGCTTTCGAATAGTGAAATATTTTTTATAATCGGTCCAACAGTTTTTGAGCCTATTCAATACAACCAAACAAACAAAGTTTTCCTCTTTATAATATTAGTATAGATATAGATTTATTGGAAACAATTAGGATGTTACATTTTTGTGTGATGTAAATGAAAAGTCCACCTCGATCGTAAGTAGATACTCGTATTGTCATCTAGAAGCACGTGTATAATATTTCAGAGGCAGATGTGTATTAGAATTTTAAGCAAAGTTGGGTTTTATCGATGTATGTGCTTTTTGTAGTTTACTGTAGTATTTTAAATGGACACTATTAGTGCTATTTCTTGTTTATGTCTAAATTTTGCTATCTTGTAACAATTTTATTTATAAGGAAGCGTCTGACGCTCTAAGTTTAGTTGAGTAACATAGAGGTAAGTTCATTGAAAACCTTTATTAAAAAAATACCGAAAACATAAACCAATTTGCGTGTGTTGTTTTAAATTATCATTGAAGAAGTTTATATGTTTGTGAAATTGACAACTACGATCTTATTATTTTCTTTATATCCTAGTTTAGGCTCCAGGGTCCATACAATTTTTTTTTCTTTGCGCTTCTTATATAACATAGTATATCTATACATTTATACAAATAAATAAAATTTGGATGTATGTTTGTAATATAAAAATAACCGTTTTTGCTAAATGCAAATGTATGTATACACGATACATATACCAAAATAACATTTTTTATAATTTTTGTCTGTCTGTTTATTCTGGCTAATTTCGGGAACGGCTGGACCGATCTTGACGGGGCTTTCACTGTCAGATAGCTTATGTAATAAGGCATAACTAAGGTCACTTTTATACTAGCTGCGCCCACGACTTCGTCCGGGTAGGTACTAAACAATCATAAATTCTCACGGGGACGAAGTCGCGGGCACAGCTAATTAGTCTTTATGATAAAAAGTTTGTGGAGTAAGTAAAGATTTATTTATTTATTAAATATCATCTCTTGTACAGATATATTTTTGGACACTTACTGAAACAGTGATATATTTTATCAGTATTTCTTCATTTAAGTGCTTTCAAGATCACTTAGAAAAAGGAAAATTAGGATAAATATACCGAGAGCTGTTAAAATAATGGAATGTAAGCACATTAGGCTCTTACTTTATTATTCTGTGTGTAGGGCTTTTGTACAATATCGTGCCACTTTGCAACAATATATACTACACAGTGTGAATATTTTTGGTGGTTCAGTATGGCTAGTAAAACTTACGTAAACAGAGTGGTACTTTTTGTCAAAAAAAAAAAATAACATACCTACACTTTGCCTTAGAGATACGAACGGCTTCTTTTTAATAATTAATGCAATATGTTGTCATGTTAACAACAACAAACGTAAAAAATATTCAAGTCAATGGTCATTACACTAAATAGCGTGAATCTAAAATTTATTTGAGGCTATAAACATCTAAATAACAAAATAAAAATGCTTTGCCACTCCTGAGACTACAGTTTTTTTTTTGTTTCTGTGTCTAAAACTTACCTAACAATATGAACAATACGAGTAAAACTTTAAGTAATAAGACAATACTTATTTGCATATATCACCAATCGCTTACACGCAAAAAATAGTCTCAGGACTTTTTTTTTTGTTTCTGTGTCTATAACTTAAAAAAAAATGAACAATAAGACGTTTAGTAATAAGGCAATACTCGTTTGCATGTATCACCAATCGCTTACATAAATATTTACTCCATATTTCAGAACTTACTCCCAACAGAACAATATCGTCTAAGCCCGTGGCCCAGATAGTCCGGATCAATATATTATATTATTATGACATGTCTTTGAGTTCGTACATGAAATTTGCTTGTCACTGGCATGTATTTTCACACGTGAAACGTGTACAATGTGTACTTTTTGCGTGTATGTCTTCGTAGTTGGTATATTTCAAACAATTTTAATGTTTTTTTCCCGGTTTGATATTATATTGCATTTACAATTATATACAATTAAAAAATGTATATTGTGACAATTTGGTATATAAAAAAGGTATAACTGTTCCAAATTACGCTGTAACTTAATTACAAAAAAATATATATATTAAACTGCGACAGAACTAATACATATTTCAGGATTTTAATGTTAAAAATTATTTTAACTTCTCTTCTGTTGAGCGTCATAAAATATTGGTACAACAACATTTTCAAACTTGTGTAAGATCCGAAATAGAAAAATAATATTATCCAAGTAAACAATGACCAGGCATCGAAACGAAACTGATTTTTTGATTGATGACAAAGATTATCTCTTTTGACAAAGTAAATAAATATTGTTAAGTTAAAATTATTGTTACAAAAGTTTATTTAGTAAATACTAAAAGAGAGATTTATAGAAAAATAAATATCGTACTATTATCGGTCGATTGTAAATAAGCAGTGGCAATAAAAAATTCGCAGATAATGTTAGTATTAAAGATCCGAAAATAGCTGTTACACATCAAACGGAAAGGGTTTTACAACTTTCAGATACTCATATTTTACAATCCATAACAGACACCTGCGAAAATCACGATAAACCAAAATTTGTGGGGAAATTTTGTGTCGTACTGTGGTACGAACAGGTTATAATAATTAAAACTGAATGGACGGCTTATAAAATATTACGGTTCGATTTCAGGTAATACTAAATCGAGTGATAAACATAGCTATTTGGTAAAATACTGTGTCAAGGGTCGAGGGTCCGAGCTTGATTCCAGGTCCGGGCAAAATATTTGTTTGCTTTGGACACTTTTAGTGTGCGTGCGTACGTGAATGCATACAAATGAATAAAATTGGATTGTCTATTTGTAATATAAAAATAACCGCTTTTTACTAAATGTATACACGGTACATACACCGAAACAACTTTTTTTTCAATTTTTGTCTGTCTGTCTGCCTGTCTGTTTGTTCCCGCTAATCTCAGGAACGGCTATACCAATTTCGACGGGACTTTCACTGGCAGACAGCTTATGTAATAAGGAGTACCTTAGGCTACTTTTGTACTAGCTGCGCCCACGACTTCGTCCGGGTAGATACTGAACAATCATAAATTCTCACGCGCTCGAAGTCGCGGGCACAGCTAGTGTAGAATATTTTCAACTTGTGTTTCACTATCATAAGCTCCAATCCATGAACACTAAATAGTCAATCAAACAGAAGATTATTAAAAAAACAAAGTCTCTCAAATCAATAAATCCTGCTGAGAACAAACAATCTCTTCTTACTTTTATTTCTATTCGTTATCATTTCTTCACAAAGAAAAATACTAGAAAATTAAAATAATTGACGAAAAATAAATATGGTTAAATTCATAAAAAGAACAATCAAGACCTCTTGTACAACTTTTGTTCGTTCATATTTCGAATGTTTTTTCCATTCAATCTCGAAAACATCCAGTATTATTCCGTAGACCATTACATAGAGCTCGTTATAAAGTCTCTTTGACATCTTTGTTTCTTTGATTAAGGTTTGACAGTAGAGAGGCATACTTTGAATACATTTGCATACCTCAAATGAATAAAAATAACATTTCGAGTACCCAATTTAAGTGCAAACCCAAGACTCTGTGAACTAGGTCTGTTAGAATACAAAAGAGAACGTGGAATTGAAAAATTCACATGCCGTGCATATAAAACTGTGTATTGTTATTTATTTTCTGGTTTTTGATAAAATTGTGTGACTTTTGCCTTTGTCATGCAGCCTCTTTTCGTTTTGTAATGAGGTGTAATTTATTCAATTACAATTTTTTGTTCAAAGATACGTTATTCATTAGCAAATTCTATTAAAACTGAATACCATATTAACATTAGAAATTTAAAAAAAAACGGAAAGAAAAATTTGAGTTCGGGCAGGAATCAAACCTACGACCTCAGGATAACCAGTCCAGCTTTACCACTAAGCTACCTAAGCAGTTTTTTTCTTTAATTTCTAAATTTCACTCGCATGAGTTATTGCGAAAAATAAATAGTACAACCATATTAACATGTTCGTTTTTTTTAGACTGTGATATTGCTGTTTCTAAAAACTATCATTTGGCGTGCATATGCATATGAAGAGAATGATGAATGCAGAAGAAGCACGCCAGGTGAGACCGGAGGGGAGTAGCCATATGCAGGCTTTCCCCTCTATCAAAGTACAAGATCAAATGGCCCTATGCCTGTCGCCCAGATATTTAAATGTCTGCGTGTGATTGTTTGTGCATTTTGTTAAAGTCAAGGTGTGAGTTTCGTATTAATAGACGATTTTTGTAGTGTGAGTGTGTGTCATACGTATTCCCCCCTTCAAAAAATGACAGACTGTTTTGCATCGGTAGTAAACGCTATGGCTACTCCCCTCCGGTCCGCCGCGACCGGTGGGCCGAGTTGCTTTATGGTCAGGACCGGAATATCTGGAGCTCCACACTCTCTGTCTGCCCCGTGAGTAACTTAGTGTAAAGATACATACATACATACAATCTAGTATTGTTTTATTTTTGACCTTCATTTTCACACAACTGTTAATTCCAATCCAGAATACGCTAACACAAAATAAATACGAGTACAACCCTCAATTTCTCAAACAGCCATAAACAAATAACACCTCAAATTATGACGGCAAAGTTAAACGTTCAACCTCATATGAAGATATAGGAGAACGAAATAAAAACAAGCGAAGAATAGCAGCAATAAAACTGACCATTACCGAAGTAAACAATATTAGAGAAAGAGTCGTAGCTATAAATCTTGGAAATGCCTTCGCAGCGACTGCGAGCCAAATTGTGGTGAAGGGGACACGTTGGAAGAAATTAGTCGGCATTGAACTTGATCAAGGCTGGATTTACTGATACAACAGATGGATTGTATTTAATACATTTTAAGGTGTTAAACGGTGTTATTACCACGGGATATATAAATAACTATTCCGTGGTTATGACTAAAACATATCATGAAATTATTATTAACATAGCATGATATTCTTAACATGATGTGCAACAAATGCTGAAAAACACGTTGTAAATAATTTATACAAAATTATTTTCGAACCTATAACTATGAATAATTAAGTTGGATAACCTGCAGCTTATTTTAGATATTGAGTGTCACATTATTATAAAAATCGGCCAACGGCGAGTTGGACTGGACTCAAGTTCACAGGGTTCCATAATTTTTTGTTTAAGGTTTCTTTAATTTCATGTTTTCCTTTAATCTACCGACAAAGAATATTTTTTTTGTATTTTAGCCAAATTTAAGACTTTTGAAAATAAAGCGAATGGAAATTTTTCAAATACGTTCTTTACAATTTCAAATATATTGATATAAATATAAATAATTTGTCTGGACCGGGATATCTGGCGCTCTACACTCTCTGTCTACCCCGTTAGGGCCCTGGCGTGAAGATACATACACACATACAATTTCAAAAATACAAAAAACTATGTTAAAGTTATTCATAAGACCCTATGTTTAATATTATGTGAGTTACAATACTTTATTTTAAAATTTCCTTTACTAAATTTACTTATTTACGTTAACCGTGCATGCTGAGGTTACTGATATGAATTTGTGTATTAAATTTCCAGCATTCCATTAACCTCCAGTGACGAAGCTCGAGGGCGTGGGTACCACCGCATTACCTAATATACTTGTCGCTAAATGGTAGTGTTCAGTACTATCGTATTACGGTCAGGTAGTTATGTACGGCCCTGTAATTTTCGGCACAGAGGAAAAACACTCAGTCATCACTTAACATCAATGTGAACTACATTCTTGTTTCCCACTTTAATTACGCAAAAAAAAAGGTACGGAACCCGGAAAACTAGTTAAGAATTACTCCAAACCCATGTTGATTACACGAGAGCACTTATTTTTGCTGCCTATGTGATCAAAATAAGAGATATCCTCAATCCATACAAAGTTTTAGATGTTGGCAATCGAAATAATGTACGAGGTCACTAAAACTGGTTTAGTTTACCTAGAATCAGCTATCCAATAAAGTTTGTTACTTATCTAGAAATAGCGAAACTTCGCTGACTCGAACTTTGTTGATTATATTATTTCATTAAAAGTATAAGGTATCGACTTATAAGTATTCCCGTTCAGAGTTCCACTTAAATGGGCTCGCGTAACGTAGATTGGTAAACGTGAGTTAGTAATGAGCAATCTGTTGTTAGAATTGAAACATTAATACGTAAGTAGATTAAAACGGTACTGGGTGAATTAGAAATAAGGATTACAATTACAAAAAGAATTATTTCCTATCAAGTAAAATTCTTCTGCTTTATTGAATTCTAAGTATGAATAGGAAAATTTGAGGATGATAAATAGATAATATTGTTTACTTGCAATTTGTTGATTTTACAATACATATAAACAGCTGCTTACGTATTCGTCCGATTTCGGAGCAGCTCGTCTCGATTCGTGCGAACTTCGTACACCGTGTCGAAGACTGCCGAAAAGAAACGACGTTAGACAATGCACGGCCTTCAAGCCACACCTCCGTGCCCGTCGGAGTGGGGAGCGTGAGGTTTTTTCGTTACGGAATTTCTGGATTCGGTCCCCGCGCTCAAGGCCCTCGATAGAAGCTATGCGATAGCTTAATAAATAATGCTACATGTTCCTTAAATGACTGTTCTAACAAAAAAATGGCTAGTTTAGTTGTATTAAAATAAATTATAATAACTATAATGAAAACGGATATGAATCTAAATAGTAAAAATGAAGATTTGATTTCACGACAGTAGACATTTCTGCAAAGAATTTAACGCAAATGCAAATATGCACAAAGTTAGATAAATAAATGATAGCTTACTTCCTGGCTTCTAAAAGAAAAAAAGAGATGAATTTAACAGAACAATCCAATTCAAGGAAATACAATCAAATTGTCACAAGAAAAGAGATGCTTATTCAAAGCCCGACAAAAATCGATTGGCACTTCTAATCTACGGATTTAACAAATTACACAAATCTCTGAATCCAATTCTGAGTTGACTGGTAATTGTAAACAAACCGAACAGATGTTCCTCGAAATGTCTGATCTAAAAGGAAACTTTTCCATTCGTTTCAACGACCCAAATACAAAAGCGTCTTCCATCTGAGAACATTAATTTCTCTATTTCTCAGTACTTACGTAACTCATCTTTTGTGGTTCTCAATTTTAACCTCAATTGGAGAGAATTCAAATAAGATTTACGATGTTTTGCGTTTACCACTAAAGTGAGATGATTGTTTGAGCACTTCAGATTAATTGATTGAGAACTCTTCGGTTTATCGTCCGTTACTAAAGCATTACATCAAAGAATTACTTATTTTATTATTCCGTTTAATTCGTATAAAATCTTTATTAGCTGAAATGGATTGTGAAATTTTCTGTCTACGTAAAACTTTGATCTTTATAGGTTAAATAAAAATCGGTATAATCTGCCATAAATTGTTTTTTTTTCTGCAATTATGTTCTCTATGTCTCTCATGTATTTTGATGTATTTAGGATATTTTCTTTTTTGAAGATTGCAAATCAGATTATTCTGCTTTTCTTTTAGTTTTTTTTTCTAATTTCTCGTTGTAGAACGCATTGATTTGAAGAGCAGATTTTTAGATAATTTTGAAATTTATTAAAGCATTTTATGTAGGTATAGTAAACTTCATTACCTTTTATTCATGTCAAACCAGTAGTAGCAAGGTGACTGGTTCGTTATCTTAAGTTATTCTTAATCTCTTTTGGCTTATTTTGTATGTTAGTGAAGATATGTGGCAGTTTTCAAGTCGGAAACAGCTTTCTATATGTTGACAGCAAGTTTTGGAAATGGAAGACTTCATTCTGATTACTAATTGTTACTAGCTGACCCGGCAAACTTTGTATTGCCTCAAAATGAAATAATGTATCAAGAGTTTGATATATACGGACTATTTGTATGGGAAAATAAAATTGTGTTTTTTACTATTCCCCTACAATTTCATATTTTCTTACCTTTTAAAACTTTCCTGAACTTCCAAAAATCATTCAAAACAAAAATTAGCCAAATCGGTAAAGCCGTTCTCGAGTTTTAGCGAGACTAACGAACAGCAATTGATTTTTATATATATTGATTTTTTTTAAACCAGTGTTCTTACGAAATAACAATCAAAATTTAGTATAATGTTCATGGGTCAGATATTATTAGTTTAAATATATGATACATTAAATGGAATCATCAGGTCTAGTTAATCGGCCTTGGTACAAAATCTTGAATAAAGAAAACCTACATTTACCTGTAATTAATCCATTCTCTTACAATCTAATTCATACCATACAAATGTCGGGATTCCGTTCATTTTCTTGTAATTATAAAATCTTGGAAAAAGGTCAAAGGTCATATTGATCAAGGTATGCTGACAGCTATTGACTACTCTGTTAATAAGTACCTACTCCTTTAATATCATTTTGACATATATTACATGACGATAAATTTCAATTTTTGTTTCTCTATTGTCTATTACGTATTTTATCTATCTAACGATACATATTTAATAGAAATTGTTAAAAAAAAATCTCTTGATTGGATAAGTAGCTTCGTCATACATTCGACGTTCATAAAATAAAATCAAAACAAATACTTTATTTTAAACAATATTCATTATTATTACCTCAATCTGGTACCCAAATTAAATTGATATGTACTATATAAAGATAACATTAAAGTTTGGCATATTTCGTAATAAATATTCACTTTTGTATTTAAAATACACGAAACATACAGAGTCACGTAATGTTAAATGTTTACTACAGAAACGAAACGCAAAGATGCATGGTTGCAAAACATTTATATGTAGGTATACCACCAAACCCATCGGCTGTTTCCATAAAACTTATTATTCATGACACCCTAAAATATGTTCATGCGAATGCGAAACAAGGAAAGTTATAATAAGTTGAAGAAGTTAGATTAGCGTTTATCCAAACATCTAGCGTGTGTTTTACATCATAATGCTGACGTTTTTAATGTTTTCTGTCGAAAGTTACATTTCATATTTCAATGTGTCTTTTGGTTTTGTGTTATTATATACGACGACGTAACGACGAAATGGGGAAATGGAGGAATTTGTAAATAATTGATGCTTTCCATATTATACAAAATTGTTTAGTTTCTATTTAATTGATTGTGTTTTTGATTATTATTAGTGGCTATTCACTCTAGGTTAGTTTTAAAAAAAAATGACGATGTAAAAGTGCTCTCCAGGAGCCTAATTATATGAAATAAATGAATAAACTGAATAAACTGACGTGCGTATGAATTTAGTAATATATTTATAGGTTTAAGAATATCAACGCGTCAAGATCAATTCCTACATATTCTCTTATTTAAATATCCATCTCCTTAGCTTGATAATGGTTCGATCAAATGTACTTGCTGACCACCTGATCCATCAGGAAATTAATGTGGCTTTGCAGTTAAATTATCATCCAACAGATATTTTAGGAAAACAGCAATGAATCACAAAGTCTTATATGGCCACCGAGGTACAAAATGCAGGTTGATATAAAATTGTAGAATATTCTAATTCCTATATTTCTATTACAATCTGCGCGCGAGTCGACGCGTAATGGCGCGCGGTTGTAGAGACAACAATTTTGTTGTCTCTACAACCGCGTTTGTCTTTGATACCGGGGATTCATCGTAACAGCCATAATCACTTTTATAGTAAGAATTAAATTACCAATCGTGGATTTAGTGAAAACCTGTACACCTTCAAGAAAACAAACCTATAAAATAAAGAGTAACAACCATATTTTATTTAAAGAAAAATGGAAAGAAAAATTTTTTTACTTCAGACGAGACCTGAAGTAAAATTTAAAAAAAAAAAAAAATTTCGTTCCATTTTTCTTTAAATAAAATATATTTCACAGCATGTGTTAATGCGAAATAATATAAAACAGTAACAACCTTACCTTAACCTTACCCTGCTTACCCGTCATACCACAGAGTAAAACCTTAATTAAAAAATAATACCTGTTAAAGATCCAGGTATCACTGCGCGTAATTACGTATACAATACCATTATTCCTTTTCCCCGTTGAAAATAACAGTTACAACAGAACAAAAGCACCAAATAGTAACCACAGTTAATCCGCCGGTGTAATTTTACCGGGCGGGCTTGCATCAATTATAAATAAACAGTTCTGTACGTTAAGCTCCTGGATTACATAATATATGCCGTGATATACGATGAGTCATTGTAGTCTGAATAACACGTCTTAGGACCCCAACTCACTAGGACGCCATAGCGACGTCGCCAACTACGTATCCAAGCAGCTAGTATGGAAATACATGATACCTAACTCACCTAGCCACCTTGAGGCGACGTCACCTTACCATACAATACCGCAGACACTCCGCCTAAATTCCATACAAACGCTTAATTTGGTCTCTATTACAATGACATTAATCAGTGACGTGTATTTACACGTGCACCTGTGTGCGTAGCACGTAGAGAATACCACACGTCGCCCATAAGAGGGGAGGAGGTTGGGTGAGGCGAGGAAATCCATTCTATACGTAGTATTAATACATATTCTCTGAACATACTAACTGGATAGGTAGCCGACGACGTCGCCATGGCGTCCTGGTGAGTTAGGGCCCTTACTGCCTTACGTAAATCAAAATATCAGTAGATTTTACATAATCTATTTGAACTAATACAATCGATATACAGTTAACAGTATTGGTACTTGGTATGTTGTTGTGTAAACAATAATCAATTGTAATATGATTACCGTCGTCTCATTAGTCTGTTTGTTTCACCAGATATAACCAATTACTGAAGATTGGATTAATAATGTTGGGGGCTTCCCTATCAATCGTATCGTTTTTAGACACGTGTTAGGGCCTTTCAACCATTTGATATCAATTGATAGTAAAATTGCGGGTTTATTTTGATAGTAAGTAATTTGGACACTAAAAATTAGGGATGGCGATTCTTTCTAGAAAAGATTGATTTTCGAATTGATTCGATGTGTGTTAGGGACTTTCAACTGTTTGATATCGATCGATAATAAAATTGCGGGTTTATTTTGATAATAAATAATTTGGACTTAAAAAAGATTGTTTTTGAATCGATTCGAATCGAAGTGTCAAAAATCGATCCACGATCAAATCAACATCAATAAATCCGATCAAAATATCCGATTAATCGATCTATTTTCGATTTGGATTATGTAATACTGGAATCTATAAATAACAGACGAGCCAAAAAAAATAATGAATTGTTTTTTTTTTTCGATGCAAAAGATCGATCTTCCGATTTATCGATCTCAGTTCGCCATCCTTACTAATACTATTGTCAAGTAGTCGTGGTCGTATAAGCGAAATTAGTTATCTATAACAGATAGTTAATATTATTTGAGCTCGAGACCACTTCAGAAAATGAACCCAAAATCTTTAACTGAAATTAGATTAGATTAGATCGCGAAATTAGATTCAAGCTCAAATAATATTAACTATCTGTTGTATAACAGAAAGTTAGTATTATTTGAGCTTGAATTTAATTTCGTTCATACGACCACGACTGCTTGACAATAGTATTAGCACATATAACACGTTCGTTTTCTTTAGACTGTGGTATTAGTAAGGTTAGCGAACTGAGATCAATAAATCGATAGATCAATATTTTGCATCGAAAAAAACCGTTTCATTCAAGTTTTTGGCTTGCCTGTATTTATAGATTTCAAATAAGCTCAAATAATATTAACTATCTGTTGTAGGTAACAGATAGTTAATAACGTTTTCGTAGGTTTTCGCGAGCTTCATTCATTGTAGAAATTAAACTTGCGGATTTTCTCGCGTATACAACACTCCCAAACTTCTTCATACACCCGACGTTTCGGTCGCTTTCCAGCTACCGTGGTCACGGGCTGAATCGTCGAATTAGTAGCTGGAAAGCGACCGAAACGTCGGGTGTATGAAGAAGTTTGGGAGTGTTGTATACGCGAGATAGTTAATATTATTTGAGCTCAAGATCACTTCAGAAAATGAACTCAAAATCTTTAGAATAATAACCACATCGCTTCACTTCCAAACCACAGAAATCAATCATAAAAGAAACCTGTCAAGGATAAAAGTATATTACAGCACGTAAATACGTAATATACAAAAGCATTATTGTTTTTCCCCTTTGAAAATAACAGTCATAATGGAACAAAAGCACCAAATAGTAACCACGGTTAATCCGCGGGTGTAATTACACCAGGCGAGCTTGGATCAATTATTAACAACCAGCTCTGAACGTTAATCCCCTTGGTTACATATGCCGTATTAAATTGTGGGCCACGCTATAGTTTGAATAACACGTCTTACTGCCTTACGCGCATAACAATGTCCCTGTATTTTACATAATCTATTTAAACTAGGATAATAGATATACCGTTTGCAGTAATGGTGTTTGCTATGTTAACAACAATCAATTATAGTGCGAATACCGCCCTCTCATTAGTGTATTTGATATAACTAATTACAACGAAGATTTGATTAATAATGCTTCAAGGATCAACATCAAACTTGTCTTTTCACAGGATACATATTGACCAATTAAAATAATTTGATATCAATTGATATATGCGGATTAGTTATGATAGTAGCTGACCTGAATGGTTAAATTAGTTTGTAATATATTTTCATAATCATGGTGACCAAAGACCATGCCATTGACATGTATCATAAGAAAATACTGCAAGCTACAGACTACTACAGTATCAAGGTATTACTACGCGTAATTACGTCTAATATACTACTACACCTGTTCATCTTTGAAAATAACAGTTGGAACAAAAGCATCAAATAGTACCACGGTTAATCCTCGAGTGTAATTACACCGGGCGAGTTTGCATCAATTATGAAGAACTAGTTCTGAACGTTCCCCTTCTCGCCCTTCCTCGTCCCCTCGGCTACATATGTCATGTTAAATTACGGGCCTAATTATAGACTTAACTAGCTATGCCCACTACTTCGTCCACGTGAGAAAAAATATGATTGTTCAGTATTTACCCGGACGAAGACGTGGGCGCAGCTAGTATAAAAGTAGCCTTAGTTACTCCTTATTACATCAGCTACCCGTGGAAGTCCCGTCAAAGTCGGATACACTCCAATTTTACTTATTTGTATGTAGGTATGTATGTATGTATGGATGTATGGAGATAAAAGTAGCCCAAGTTACTCCTTATCACATTAGCTATCTGCCAGTGAAAGTCCCGTCAAAATCGGTCCAGCCGTTCCCAAGATTAGCCCCGCCAAAAAGACAGACAGACAGACAAGAATTGAAAAAAATGTTGTTTTGGTATATGTACCGTGTATACATACATATGCATTTAATAAGAAACGGTTATTTTTATATTACAAACAGACACACCAATTTTATTTATTTGTATAGATAACATATCTTACTCCATAATGCAGATAACAATGATACTGGATTTTACACCGTGTATTTAATATAAGATAACAGATATTATTATACAGTTTTGAGTAATGGTGTTTGCTATGTAAACAACAATCAATTGTAGTGTGATTACCATTCTCTCATTAGTCTGTTTGATACGACGACGACGATGAGAATATAACCAATTACAATGAAGATTGGATTAATAATATTCGAGGGTTCAATATCAAGGCAGTGCAAATGTTTCAAAAGTTAAAAGGCAACTGTTCATCTTCTATTGTCGAGACAAGTTGTATGAGTTTTTAGGGTTCCGTAGTAAATATGGAACCCTTATAGTTTCGCCATGTCCATCTGTCTGTCTGGCCGTCCGCGGCTTAGCGCAATAATTATTGGTACTAGAGACTTGAAATTTGGCACAAGTATACACCTTAATGACGCCGACAAAGTGGTAGTATAAAACCATGAAAAATTATTTAAGGTTCCTCCTCTATATGTAATGCGCGGATATTTTTTTCTTTTTCGGTTTTATATAGTGTAAGATATCGTTCGATAGGTCTTTTAAAAATATTAGGGGTGTGCTTAAATCATTTTTCGATTAAGTTAACTCTTCGTGATTTATTAAGTCTTAAAGTGCCAATTTTCGTTAGAATCGAGTGTACCCCCTCCCTTTACCAACTAAACAGTTGTTGGTAGAAATTCAAACGCTACGGCAATAGTAGCTACATATAACGAAATTAAAAGGAAAACTATCACACTTAAGTTGGCTATACTGGTTTGCGAGTAATAGTCGACCAAATGCAATACTCGAAATTTTTGAACAACTCCATAGAAAAAACATTTTTTTAAAATAATCAAACCTAAAAACTACGGAACCCTACACTGCGCGTGGTCCGACATGCACTTGACCGGTTTTTTTTTATTTAAAACAATCGAATGTGCCAACGTTCACGAACACTAACAATTAGGAGTATACAATAATGTCGATAACAATACACTAGCGTCCCGACGCCCAGCGTCCCGACGACCAGCGTCCCGACGCCCAGCGTCCCGACGCCCAGCGTCCCGACGTAGAGCGTCCCGACGTCGAGCGTCCTGATGCCCAGTGTTTTGTTTTTGTATGATCCAAAATTAACCGAAACTTATATCGAAAATGCCGCCCAAAGCCACTATTCTACGCGAACGAAGTTGCAGGCACAGCTAGTCTGTAATAATCTTAAGAACTCGGACAGGACATACTTAAACAATTACTCGTCGAAATTCGTAAACCACAATGCCATACATTCTTTCAAAGATTACCTTCTTTACTATTCGTTTAGGAATTTCTTTTTCTATGTTTTCAAGATAAATCCATAAATAACCATTTGTCTAAATATACTCGTACTTAGCTTTTATAAATATCGCAAGATAAAGTGTCATTTTACGTAGCCCATTGGACAGCTACAACTACCTAATCAAAACACAGACAACACAGATTAAATTTAGTGCAGTTGGCACTAAATTTAATGGACTGGACCGGTTATCCTGTTGCAGGTTCGATTCCTGTCTGGAGACAAATTATTCTTTCCGTTATTTCTTTAATTTCTAAAGTTCACTCGCATGTGTTTTTGCGAAAAATAAATAGTACGAGTACTACTAAATTTAATCTATAGAATAAGTAACGCGGTGCATACTTCTTCGAGCTTCACGGGAGTGTAAGAAGAAGCTATTACGATTTTCAGCCTTTATCTACGGTGTTCCAGTGTGAATTATTATAATAAGTTAACTGGTGACTAGATGAAGGGATGAGAAGATGGTAAAATGTAAGCCCGTATTTCTTGATCCAAAAGCAACATGACATGTATCTACGGGTTTTCACATAGACGATATTATCGACTTGCCACCGACTAGTTGTTTTCCATTTACCATTTTCATGGTGCAAAGAAAGTAGTCCTTGACGTTTTACATGCCTTAAACTCGTTACGCTACTTAGAGGTCATTAACGCTAGCAACAGCTAAGTAGGCGCTGCCGCAGTGGCGTGAACCGTTCCCTATAATTTGGTTAATCGCCGCGCACGACTACCCCTAGAAGGGGTGTTAGGTGCGTGCGTGACTTTGAGCGGACTTCGGAATAACTTGGCGTAATAGCCAGCTGTTATTTATAATATCGTTATTGGAGTGTAATTCGTTTTGGTACTACGTGAGATGTTTGAAGTGGGTTATGTAAATTTTGTTGTTGAAATTGATCAAGGTTGCTCATCTGAAATAATTTAAAGGAGATGTTGCAAGCTCGGCTCTGGTTCGTACACTACCTCAAAAAATGGGGAAATTAAAGAAGAAACCGAAAAAAATACAATGAATTCATTCAAGAATATATTTTAGAGTTACAACCACATTTAATTCAAACGATTTTATCATTTTCAACCATGTTCATGGCGGCGATACAGCCGACGCTTGGGATAGTACCTATGTAGATAAAACAGAACTAATGCTATCTATATCTTACTAGTGCATACAAATCGATCAATTTAAAGAAGTTCCGATGAATTTTTTGAATTGGAAATCGATTAGTATCGATTATTAGTGGAATTTGTCAAAATGACATTGCTCTCCATAATATTCGCCATGTAGGTTTTGAGTTGCAATTCTAACTGCAAATAATGTTTTGTAACTCCAAACAAAGCTAAACAAGTGAAAATATGCATTAAAAAACGCTTTTATATTGATTTTGCCTGTTAATGACATTGTGTACAATACATGGCCGGAGGTCCATACATTTTTGCAACATGTTCTTTGTTTCAGTATCTCTTTTAGCCAATAGCGGAAGAATTATTTTCTAGCAAAAGACAATTCTGGGACCTCGGATCAGCTTAAACCTAAATGTTTATGCAGATCGGCTTAAATATTTAGGTTAAGAAGCATTTGTTCTCGCCACATCCTAGGTGAAATCTTTGTTTTATGTCACAAAGTGGCAAACTAGTATACAGTTGACATTAATGGTAAGTGAACTGACTGTAGCCTATAAACATCGACATAAAACCAACGATTCCAATGTAGATGAGTCGCCACTCTTGAGGTCTATGTTTTTACCCCACTGTACCAAAAATTACAGAACTGTACATTACCACCCGGAACATGATGGCGCTGGACTCTACCATTTTGAGTTACGTAGTGCGGTATTTGCGGTGGTTCCTATGCGGGCAAGCGATGTCGCTGGAGCTTTACCAAACATTGTCAATCTTAACTGTCACCTGTTTTTCTTTTTATATATATAATGTTTCTATGAATGAAAATAAAATGTTCGTAACTGTGCGTAAAATTATGGTTCATTTATTTAATTTTTTGTTTTCCTATGAGATTATTATTCATTTATTAATTAAGTATGTATAGCCGTCTATGACGAAACTTGGTGGTCCTAACGGAAGACCAGCGCTGGTTGTTCTTCAACCAGCACATGCTGAGTTAGGACCAATTTGTATTAGTGTAGTTTTACTTGTTGGTCATCACATATATTTCTCTTCTTACTGGTTTTGTTACATTGATACAAATAAATGTTCTTTTTTCTTCTTCTTCTACCCCCAATGAATGATGTTTCGAGACTACATAATAATATTTACAATCAAACTTCCACTTAGAAAAGAACTCCAAACTTGATCACCTTTACCATTGGCAAATGTTTTACATTGAAATAGGATTTTAACAATGTGTACCGCCCTACACACACCTCACACTGCAGTGCGATGACGGTACGTTGTCTCTGAGCTGTAGTTCACGTGAATACTCGTGAGATGATAAATAATGAAGTATGTCACGTGGTACCGAAAGCACGTTTCCTTTCTTGGCACTAGCGAAATAAAATAGAACGAGCAAGATGCGATGTGGGAGCGGCAATGCGTCACCGCTGCAGTATTAAAATTTATGCGTTATGGATTTAACGGTATCAAGTCGCGACACTCGCGACAAATAATTACTACATTCACAATGCTGTGTGGTGAAGATTGACGATTTTAAAATTTAGAAATATACGTAAACGTAACTTCACGCCTGTAATCCCCGAAGGGGTAGGCAGAGGTAAATGCATGCATTTAATCATACATGCAAACACCCACGACTCGCCGGTTACGTTTTGGCCCATGTAACAGGTGGCGAACCTGTTGCCATCTTCGGGCACATTACCATACTCCGGGGTACTGGGAAACTTCCAGAAAATGGAAAAATCCCAATAGAAGCAGAGATAAAGGATTTTTAACCGTTACCTCTGATAGACCCGACCCGGGAATCGAACCCAGGACCTCCTGCGTAATAGTAGTGGCCTGCTACCACTACGCTACTGAGGCAGTAGATATGATTATCAGATTTCTATAAACATCATGCTTGTATACTATATTCATAGATAATTAAATAGTATCCCTAGTTCAAATTGGCTGTTGATCTTCAATTGATTCGAAGTTTAAGTAATTTTGTAAAGTTAGAATCTTAGGCAGTTGCAGAGGCCTAGGAAGACCAAGACTAACCTACCATGACTAAATTGGTCGAGTTCTGTCTGATGGTGGGGTCAAAAGTCTTAGGAATCGGCGTGCATGTATGAAGATAATGATGAAGGTAGACGAGGCACGAATCTTAGGAAAAACAAGGTACCTCTATTGAACATAATATAAGGGGATGACAAACAGAGAAACGCATTGCCAATTGGAGATGTAAACCTCTAGATTAGCAACGCGTCTAGCGTCTATATAATATTTTCTTTTCGAGGTTACTGAAACCGTCATTTTCATAGCAGCTTATCCCTTGTTATTGTATTTACTCTCTTAATCCTAGAATGGTTAATGCTTTCGTTTTTGGTAGCGTCTATATAATATTTACAGTTTTCGCGGTAACTAAAACCGTAATTCTTATCAAACTCAAATAAGGTAAATAGGTACACTTTTTGTCATGTTTAATGACAAAACCCTTGATATCTGCACAGCTTTTCTGGGATTTATATTTCATTCTCAAGGCCAGTGATTAATTTTATTTGTTTTATCGTACGTATTGTCTCATAACCATTCTGCGTACATATTATTAGCGTTCTTATTCATATTTTTTGATGCTGTAGCTATATTTTGACTGTGGAATACCAGTCTATCAAAATGTTATCATAAATATACTGCACGGTTCCGAATTCACAAGTTCAGTGTATCTGAATGTATGTGACACAGACATGACAGCCATTTGAGTTTGGATTTGGATTCTTTTGTGTTTGTAGAAGTTTATTCTGTGTATTCAAATACAACTTGTATTTGAATCATCAAAGTATCAAAAAGTATCAAGGAGAGACTACACTATTTACACTTCAAAATAGTATGTATGTATCTTCACGCCAGGTCCCTAACGGGGTAGGCAGAGAGTGTAGAGCGCCAGACATCCCGGTTCTGACAAACCTCTCGTGCCTCGTCTACCTTCATCATTCTCTTCATACATGCACGCCGATTCCTAAGACTTTTGACCCCACCATCAGACAGAACTCGACCTATTTGGTCATGGTAGGTCAGCCTTGGTCTTCCTGGGCCTCTGCAACCATCCACATTCGCATTGTATATCTGTTTAGTCATTCGCTCATTCGACATTCTTTCTATATGCCCGAACCATCGGAGCATGCCTTTTTTCATTTTTACACCGATACTATCATTCACACAAAGTCTCTTTCTTACATCTTCATTACGAACGCGATCGGTGAGTGATACACCGCAGATCTTGCGCAAAGATCTCATCTCGACCGCGTTCAACTTACTTTCATGCTCTTTCCTGCATACCCAGCTCTCGCTTCCATATAAAAGCGTTGGAGTAAGTACAGCATTATGTACGGCTAGTCGAGCCCGCTGGCTGAGATGTTTAGATTCTAGCAGCTTACCCAACGCTCCATTCACGCAATTCCCAGCAAGCACTCTTCTTTCTGTCAGTGGTGTACCTACCATCCTTGCTAAAAGCACATCCAAGATATACAATTTCATCAACCTGTTCTAACACTGCATCATCTACTACTACCCTTGCATTTGTTCTCTGTTCATCTCTTTCAAATACTAATACTTTAGTTTTATCCACATTAAAACATTCAAAATAGTATTATCATTATCAATACTTACACATTACTTACAGCTCTAGCTTAATATATACAATTATCACATAATATACCTACGACTCTAAACCAGTACACAACACAATATTATGTTCTAAACTTTTCATACCCACTTCACCACTACACAATGCGCTACATACACACAACACTCACCACGCGCACACACATTTACACCCACACACACACGCACGCATACACACACACGCACATACACACACACGCACATACACACACATAGACACACACGCACGCACTTTTGATAAAATATTAGTATGTAAGTTTAAATTGTAAATTACTTACCACTTGTCAGTGTATTCGTTTACATACGAGTATATTATACTAAATGTATTATACCATACCTAAAGGGTGGAGACCTGGTGTTCTGAAATACAGACCTCGGTTTAGCTTAGGCACCAGTCACCCACAGTATAATTATAGTTTTTATGTGTTGCTATTGATATTATGTTTAATGTTCTCTTATATTGTGGTGAGAAAATAAATCATTATTATCACTGGAAAAACCCTTCTCCAAAGAGCCCACAATAGTGTTGTGCGTCATTACAGGAGATTTTTTAAATACATATTTTTTAAAAATCTCCCGTAATGATGCACAGCACTGTTGTGGTAATCCACTTGACCGGAACACGATAGTGCTGAACACTACTATTTAGTGGCAAGTATATATATATAAGTCTGTTTTACTACATGAAAGAAATAAACCTTGTGTTGCTGTAAAGAAGGTTTATTGTTAGTTTTTTTTATACAGAGACTATTTTATTTAGGTAATATAAAACAATATGAACTCAAACCTGTAAAGAAGAAACGACAATGAAAGTTTATTCTTTCACTTTTAAAACATAAAATAATATAATATTAAAATTTTCATTGATTATCCAATTGTCAATCAACTCGTATTTAAATCTGTCATCTGACATTCTGAATTTGTTTCTTCTTTAAAATCAGACAATTAAAAAGTTAAAAACTATAACCAAACTTCATGGTAAATAAACACACAGAGTGCGAAGAAAGAAATAGTATTTCTTTACATCTCCCCCCATGGGGAAGAAAATTCACCCGTGAATTTTCACTCCAGTTCTCCATTTGATACTTGCACATTCTCATCCTCTGTTATCTGTACTGGAATTAGTTTTGTGATATGAAAAAGATTTGACTCTGTTTTTCTATGTCCTGTATCTATCTCGTAAATTGTATTAGATTTCTTTTTAATTATTTTATATGGTCCAATTCTCAATTCATCTAGCTTTTTCCTATTTAGTTTATTCCCATTTTCTATATATACTAGATCTCCCACACTGAATTCTCTTTGTTTTCTATTCCTATCATACCTCATTTTGTTATAGTAATGTGATTTCAAGGTATTATTAAGCGCTGTTTTCTTATCTCCGATCCAGTCACTATTTATACCTCCTTGTTGTAGTTCTTTTGGTAAAACCTTAACATCTGTTCCGTATAGCAAATAACATGGTGCATAGCCAGTTACTGAGTGGTTAGTCTGATTGTATTTTTCTACACATTCATGTGCTATTGTAGTCCACGCTCTGTTTTCTCCATCTTCATTGATTTTGCATCTAATTTTGTTAACTATCGTTTGATTCAACCTTTCATTTAGGCCATTAGAAAACGGTGCATTCACTGCTGTAAAAATTATTGTTATTTGTTTGTCAGTAAGGAACTTCTTGAATTCTTTAGAGTTTATTCCTGGATACTGGTCGGTAAGGAGCATCCCAATCTCTTCGGTTTCAGCGACCTTATTTATTAGCTTTATAAAGTCATGTGCACCCTGGGTTTTTGATGTAATAATAAATGCATATCTAGTGAAGTGGTCCACTAAAAGATGTATGTATTTCTTGGTTGATCTAGAACCACCAAAACCTCCAATTGTGTCTATTGATACTATTTCAAAGGGTCTTGTCGCTGGGCCTAAATATGACATTAATCCGTATTTGTGTTGTCCTCTTGTTTTGTTTTTAATGCAAATTTCACAATTCCTACAAACATTTTTAATATTTTTCGTTAAATTTTTTGTTGCGTACAGTGAACTAATAGTCGTTAGCATTTGTCCCACTCCAATGTGACATAGATCTTCATGTATTCGCTTTATAAATTTAATACTGAATTCTTCTGTTATTATTATTTTCTCTTTGTTCCTAATTCTTTTGAAGTATAAATTGTGTTTTTTGATTATTTTATTATTGTTTCTCTGTATTTCTTTATTTTGATTCTGATCTATTACAATATCTTCTAATGTAATTAAGTTCACAACTTTCAGTTGTTCTTCTAGATTATCCTCTGGTTCTAATACAGGATTCCGACTTAAACAGTCCGCTTCTAAATTATCTTTTCCAGGGGAATATTTGATTTTAAAATCATATTGTGAAAGGTAATAAGTCAAATCACCTAGTTCTTCGTCTGTTCTAGCTTTTAAGTTCATGTTTTCTAATGGTTTATGGTCTGTGTAGACTGTAAACGATTTACCTATCAGCCAGTACTGCCAATATCTTAGTGCTTCTTTAATAGCTAAGCATTCTAAATATATTGCCTTTTTCTTCTTTTGCGCTCCATTCAGTTTTTTTGAAAAATAGGCTACTGGTTTTTCTTTACCATCTAGTTGTACTTGTTTTAAAATTGCTCCAACACCCAGCAGAGAACCATCAGTATAAATATTTATTGGTAGATTTTGATCATAAATTTCTAGTATTGGCTGTGAACACAAGAGACTCTTTATTTTTTCAAACGCATTTTGACATTCTTCAGACCAAACAAACTTTTGATTTTTTCTTAGCAAATTATGTAATGGGTCAAGAATTATTGCGCTCCTTGGTATATATTTATGGTAAAAGTTTACTTTTCCCAAAAATTGTCGAATATTCTTCTGTGTTTTTGGTACTGGAAATTCTTTTATCGAAATGAGATTGTCCTTCAGTGGTTGGATAGAATTATATTGAATGATATGTCCCAGGTATTTTACCGAATCTGATGCAAATGTACATTTTATAAATTTTAGTCGAAATCCTTCTATTTGAATTGCTTCTAGTAACTGTTTCAAGTGACTTATGTGTTCATCAAATGAGTTTGAAAATATCAGGATGTCATCTATATAATTGACAGCAAAATCGGTTAGTTTATATTTTCTAAGTATGTTACACAATATTCTTTGAAATATTGCTGGAGCAGTCTTCAAACCAAATGGTAGGCAAGTCCATTGAAAGTGTCCCTCTTGAGTTACAAACCCTGTCTTCTTCCTGTCCTCTACTCGTAGAGGTATAGACCAAAAAGCTGAATTAACGTCTAAGCTTGTAAAAAATTTGCAATTTCTTGTTTTTGTCATTAAATCGTCAATTAATGGGAAGGGTTGAGCCTGAGGAACTACAATTTTATTTAAATCCCTGAAGTCTATACAGAGCCTTGATTTTTTATTTTCTTCCTTTTTAAATGTCAAAGTTACTGGTGCTGCGAATGGACTATAAGATTCTTCTATAAGCGCATTATCCAATAATTCGGCTATTTGTTCTGCTATCTCTTTTTTGTCTTCTATAGTGCATCTGTATGGCCTCTTGCTGCAGTATTTATCCATTAATAAATCTATTCTTGCTTCATATCCTTTAACCTTTCCCACGTCATACTTGTTTTTGGCAAAAACTGATTGATATTGTTGTATTAGCTTATTTATTTCTTCCCTTTTATCATCATCTAAATGACCAACCTTTATTTCAAATTCCTCCTCTTTGATATGTTCATTAAAATTAATTTTGTTTTCGTTTTCATATTTATTACCTTCATTTTCACCTTCGTCTATCTTTTTCTCCATTTTTTTACTATTCTTTTCATGTAAGTATTGTTTCTGAGTTATTTTTAACTCCTCATTTTGTACTAGCTTGTATTTCTTTATCATATCTAATCCTATTAAGAAATCATATCTGAATTTGTGTTCGTCAATGATGTACACATCCACATTTTCTTCTTTTTCAAAAATTTTTATTTTTAAATTTGTCAAACCACTTGTTTTTTGGACACCATTAATTGTTACTATATTTTCTTCATTCGAGTTATGTCCTTTTGTATTTAGTTTTAGTAATTTGGAATTAATTAGAGATACATTTGAACCTGAATCGTATACTCCATAAATTTCTAATTTATTATTTAACAGTAGTTTGATCTTAATTAATGGTGTCACTACTAGTTTTTTTGTTCTGTTTCATTTAACTCTGCTTCAATCACTGAATTATTTACATGTTTAATATATCTTTTATTTAATTTATCATCTTCTCTAACTCTAAACCAGCATGCAGCTTCGGAATGATAGCGAACCCCTTTATTTAATTTCACGCATATTTTGCATGGATAACGTCCTTCATTTGTAATATTTATCCTTTGATTTTCATACTTTCTGTACGTTCCATTCCTATTCTTATTTACCAAATGTTCATACTTTCTCACCTCATTGAATAAACATACTATATCATTCATTGCTTCTCTATTTATCTTCTTTAATACAAAACCTGGCAAACCTACCGCTATCAGATCCACCAGTGTACCTGTATCAATTGAATTTCTCATGTCCAATAAAAGTTTTTCCTTTTTAATGGCATAGTCCACTAATGAACCATACTTATATTTAAATAACAATGCATAGGTCACTTGGTTCCAGTTTTGGTTTGCAAATGACTCGCACAACTTTTCTTTCCAAACTATCCACTCTGAGTTGAGTGTTAATTTTATAATCATTGAGCTGTACCAATCAACACAACTTTTATCCATAAATAGTCGGAGAATCTCAATTTTTTGTTCATCTTTCATAATACCGAAGCGAGAACATTCTCTCTCAAAAATGTCAATCCATTGCCTTGCATTCGAGTTTTTGCTCGTAAATTTCTCAATCACAAACTTCTCTGCGACATATTTCAGATTCTGTTTTTTTAAATCATGTGTATTTTCTATTAACTTTGTAAACATTTCTTCCAATAAATTCGAATCTCTAATTTGTTCTTCAGATGCTCGGTTATGTTCAATTTCCTCCAGATATTGTTCTCCAAATTGTAAGTTACCATCAGCATCTATGTAAATTTCTCGTAATTTATCTGTCATAGTTATCCAAACTCTTCGTGTCTGATGTCTTTTCTTTAAACTATTTTTTACTTTGTTGTACACAGCTGTCTCAATTAATTCTTTGTGAAATCCAACAGACTGTAATTCCTCTGGTATAGCAAATTTTTTTTCATCTTTAGTTGTGATTGAGGTTACACAACAAATATTAGATTTTCCATCATTCGCCGGTAAAATCGTGAATTCAAAACGTAACTGCTCCATTTGCATCTTTTTATAAACAAAATTGTCGTTTTATAAGTCTGTTTTACTACATGAAAGAAATAAACCTTGTGTTGCTGTAAAGAAGGTTTATTGTTAGTTTTTTTTATACAGAGACTATTTTATTTAGGTAATATAAAACAATATGAACTCAAACCTGTAAAGAAGAAACGACAATGAAAGTTTATTCTTTCACTTTTAAAACATAAAATAATATAATATTAAAATTTTCATTGATTATCCAATTGTCAATCAACTCGTATTTAAATCTGTCATCTGACATTCTGAATTTGTTTCTTCTTTAAAATCAGACAATTAAAAAGTTAAAAACTATAACCAAACTTCATGGTAAATAAACACACAGAGTGCGAAGAAAGAAATAGTATTTCTTTACATATATATATATTTTTTTTTATTTAATTGGCGTGGCAAACAAGCATGCAGTTCACATTGATGTTAAATGATGACTGCAGCCTATAGACACCCACATGAAGATCAAGGTCATAATGCAGATGCGTTACCACTCCTGAGGCCTAAGGTGTTATGCCTCTGTGCCGGAAATTACAGGGCCGTACATTACCACCTGACCGAAACACGATAGTGCTGAACACTACCATTTAGCGGCAAGTATATTAGGTAATGCGGTGGTGTCTACCGCAATACTAGCAGAGGCGGCTCTTCCTTAAGAGCGCTGGTGCAGTGCACTCCCACGAAAATTATGTACCTACATAATAATAACATATTTTAATTTATTTCTTACTAGCTGTGCCCGCGACTTCGTCCACGTGAGAAAAAATATGATTGTTCAGTATATACCCGGATGAAGTCGTGGACGCAGCTAGAATAAAAGTAGCCTTAGTTACTCCTTATCACATCAGCTATCTGCCAGTGAAAGTCCCGTCAAAATCGGAGACACTCAAATTCTATTTATTTGTATCTAGGTATTTATGTATGTATGGTTGTATGGAGATAAAAGTAGCCTAAGGTACTCCTTATCACATCAGCTATCTGCCAGTGAAAGTCCCGTCATAATCGGAGACATTCAAATTCTATTTATTTGTATGTAGGTATGTATGTATGTATGTATGTATGGAGATAAAAGTAGCCTAAATTACTTCCTATTACATTATCATTCTACCCGTGGAAGTCCCGTCAAAGTCGGATACACTCCAATTCGACTTATTTATATGTAGGTATGTATGTATGTATGGATGTATGGAGATAAAAGTAGCCTAAGTTACTTCTTATCACATCAGCTATCTGCCAGTGAAAGTCCCGTCAAAATCGGTCCCGCCGTTCCCAAGATTAGCCCCGCCAAACCGATAGACAGACAGACAGACAGACGGACAAAAATTGTTAGAAATGTTGTTTTGGTATAAGTACCGTGTATCCATACATATGCATTTAGTAAAATCCGGTTGTTTTAATATTACAAACAGATACTCCAATTTTACTTATTTGTATAGATGTATGGAGATAAAAGTAGCCTAAGTTACTTCTTATTACATCAGCTACTTACTCTTGGCAGTTCCGTCAAAGTCGGATACACTCTAATTCTACATTTGTATGTAGGTATGTATGTATATGTATGGATGTATGGAGATAAAAGTAGCCTAAGTTACTACTTATTACATCAGCTATCTACCCGTGGCTATCCCGTCAAAGTCGGATACACTCCAATTCTACTTTTTTGTATGTAGCTATGTATGTATGCATGGAGATAAAAGTATATCTGCCAGTGAGAGTCCCGTCAAAATCGGTCCAGCCGTTCCCAAGATTAGTCTCGCCAAACAGACAGACAGATAGACAGACAGACAGACAAAAATTGTAAATAATATCGTTTTGGTATAGGTACCGTGTATACAGACATATGTATTTAGTTAAAACCGGTTATTTTAATATTACAAACAGACACTCCAATTTTATTTATTTGTATTGATGTATAGATATAAAATACATAATTTGTGAAAATGTTGGCTTTCTAGCTATCATGATTTATGAGATACAGGCTGGTGACAGACAAGCGGACGGACGGACAGACAGACAGCGGAGGATTAGTAATCCGTAGAGTCCGTTTTTACCTTTTAGGTACGAAACCCCCTAAAAGATAGAACTAAGATACAGAATAGCTTAAAAATATTCGGTATGATTCTTTAAATTGACATAACTTTTTTATTTCTGAACCGATTCACATGAAACAAACACTTAATGTTAAGTGAAACTTACCACAATATAATTGTGAAAACCGCACATCGAATGAGCTGTTTCTGATATTAGCGTGAACAAACACACAAACAAACTGTCATTTTTCCGGGATAAAAGTACCCAGTGTTGTGCGCCAAAGGTTAAAATATAATCATACCAAGTTTCATTGTAATCGGACCGGTAGTTTTTATGTGATTCTTGAACAAACAGACAGACAGACAAAAATTTTTCTAATCACATATTTGTATTCGGTATCGATGTAGTAACATCCCCTGGTATTTAGGTTTTCAATATTTTTAATGTATAGAATTCACACTTCTACAGTTTTATTATAAGTATAGATTATATTACACTATTCTTATATTGCCCTCTTTCTATTCTACAATACCAAAACTAGTGTATGAAATTAACTTTATTACGCGTACATTTTGCGTCAAGTTGTAACGAGTGAAGCGCCAGCGATTGCGCTTCTATGAAACGAAGTAAAGTATAATTCCTAGCTCTGTATTCAATGAGTGCGAAAGGGATACATCGACACAGGCCGGCGCGTGAAACAGAACATCTTGTATAAGACAATTATATTTTATGTTGTATGATATATTAGCCTAAAGCGGAGCGCTGCTCACACGTGATCACGTGATATTGCCGAACCGCGCTAGTGTGCGGGAATAATACCTACGCTGTGTTGCTTTTTCTGTTTTATGTATACAAACAAAAGTTCGGATTCGTCAGTAAATTTGCAGTTTTTCTTTTAAATGAATATTTAAAATGAAATAAGAAAAGAAGTAGATTTAGTATATTTTTGTGAACCACTAAAAAATATGTCTAGAGTCTAAAGTGACTAAATGTCAAGAGCCGCCTCTGAATACTAGAATGGTTTAGTCACTATTGTTTGGTAGATTTACGGCACTAGCGGAAGAACCTACCACCAGTGAACGATGAGTCATCATGACCCAAAACCAAACTAATTAAAAAAGTATGAACAGTCTAGCAGCAAATAATTTAAACTCAATAAAACAAACGACAATATAAAATTTCGTTAACTAATTGGAAATGAACAGTCCGACCCAATTTTGTCGTGTCGTGTCACTAATAAGAAAACCTTCGTGCCATTATACCGTAGAAGTTAGCTAGCATTATACAAAATAACTCGACAGAATTTCCAACTTTATGACTTCGCAATTTCATTTTATACATTTGCAATACGATACTGCAGGCGCATTGGATCGAAAATAGGGAAATTAAATTACTTTGAATCTGACGTAGGAGGTATGGCCGTGTATCGGCTTCAATTGTACTGGATTGCCAGTATCGAAGCAATTAGGGCTGCGCCACATAAGTGCGTTTTGCATTGGACGTAGAAACTACTTTCTGGGCTATCGGTTTATTTTTTCTTATCATACCAATTAACAAATTTATTTTATGAGATGTTATGTACGACTATTTAAAGGAAGTGACAATAAAGTAAGCTGGCCACGGTCGTGGTGATTAATACTGTCCGAATAGATATACTAGGATTGTCTAGGTATATTTGATAATCATAAAAATGTTGTGTCAAATGAACATTTATTTAGGTAATGAGAATTGAATTAATAATTACATGAGTAGGCGGAAACTTTTTGTGTATGTAGTTATTAATATAGATTTTACTGCGTTCGACATCTCAAACCGATATGTTATGTTGTGGCCGCCCTAATTGTTTTTTTGTTGCACTTTTTACGTACGGAATCCTAAAGAAAGATCCTATATTGAATGAGGCAATCATTTTGATCAAATATCATCTTTAAATGATATCAAATGTTTCATTATCATCATTCCAACTCAATGACGTCCACTGCTGGACAAAGCCTTCCCCAAAGACGCCCACAACATTGTTGGTGCACATTATAGTAGAATATGCCATAATCGCCACGCTTGGCAGGCGGATTGGCGATCACAGTGGCGGTAGTTTTATCGCAGGATGCTATTGCCCATCCCGCGTTGTTCAATACTACTGCCCCATTGTTCGGTTGACTGACTGCACTCGCGGAAGAGTTTTCCTCCACTAGAGGACGATGTGGTCATTACGTCTTGACGCCTTCATCAAATGTTTAATTTCACCAAAAATGACGTCAAATCAAATTATTTTCTCATATCATAGGTTACGATCCCACTGCAGAATCATTCCGTTCATCCAGATATGCTACGAACCTATTTATTGCGCATATTTATAATTTAGAGAATATAATATATTCTGTGGACTATTGATTGCCTTTTGCTAGAGATAGATACCACGGGCTTAATACTGACAGGTTAGGATCACTGCAGAATCATTTTGTTCATACAGATATGCTGCAAACCTAATTTTTCAGTCCATTGGCGACCGTTTTTGTTAGGCCATTTTATTGGCCAATGGACTTAAAAAATTAGGTTTGCAGTATATCTGGATGAACAAAATGATTCTGCAGTGGGATCCTATTCTATCAGTATTAAGCCCTTGGTATCTATCTCTAGCAAAAGGCAATCAATAGTCTAAGATAAAGTAAATCGATTGCATTTTCAAACTTTATGGTTTCGCAATTTCATTTTATATGTTTGCAATACTATATTGCATGCACATTGAAATGCGGGAAAATTAAATTACTTTGAATCTGATCTGCGCGTATAATATTATATTGCTATTGCACTGAATTGCGAGAAACGAAGCAAATTGAGCGCCACCGTATACATGCATTTTGCTTTGTTTAGTTTGTTATGAAATTAAATGATCAAGACGAAATACACTCTTGTATTCCACAAGCGTATGTTCTGTCTTGATCATGAGTGATCACCAGAATCAATAGACATCTGACAGTGACGACCCGGTTGCTTCAGCGGTGTGAGACGACCGTTTGATTTGAAGGGTCGCGGGTTCGTTCCCCGCACCGAGACAAATATTTGTATGGCCTACAGATATTTGTTTCGGGTCTGGGTGTTTGTGTATGTGTTGTGTGTGTACAACGGCACCCAAAACACAGGTTTATACATAGAGTAAGGCTGAAAAAAAAACCACTCAACCAAAGCATGGTAGCACTGAGCACTCAATTTTTGTTAGAGATTTCGATATATTGATTATCTTAGTTTACATTCATGACTAGCTGTTGCCCGCGTGGATATCGTTTTATAATCCTGAATTTTCTTTTCCTATAAACCCTACGGAGCCCGAGACCTTTCCAACGAATGCAAAATATAACTCCCACGAGTTACAACGTTGAAGTCTGAAATCTTGTCAAAGACAGCAAAAACTGTTCAGTTTCAATATCAGGAATTACGGGGAATATGTTACAATATATGTAGAATACAATAGTGCTGAAAACTTCGAGTCTCCAGCTGTAAATTTGGGAATAGATTGGTTTTCTCCAATTCTACCACGCGTAAAGTTATATCAGACTATCAATAGCTCTTAAGTAACATTACAATATATTAGTAAGCATGTACCAATCGTGATAGGCCAAAATTCTAGAACATAGTTAAAACTCTGAAGTTAATAATGTTACTGATCGATACCGTTTCACGTTCAACACAATAAACTAGTTTCATGAATAACTAAGTATCTCTATCGAAACTTCTGGAATTTCCCCAATTTGACTATACTGCATACCCGATACACGTTATTCAAAATAAATATTCAGATTCACATGTCATGAATATATAGTTCTGTTTTTTAATAACAAGCGTTACTGTTAGCCATAGTGTGACAGCATATGGATGTCGTTAATTAAGAATCTCGCAATAATTCAATGTAACTGCAGACTTTCATTATTTTGGACTAGTAGATTATTCTTGCTCGCTCGTTTTAGTAAAAAAAAAGTCCACTGCTGGTCAAAAGCCTCCCCATTATTATAATCGCCACGCTTTGCATTTAGATTGGCCGTCATTGGCGAACGCAATGCCGACAGTTTTATCGCGAGACACCATTTTATTACCTGCTATTTGCCCTATTGGAGTGTTTTGATCATAAATAGTAATAATGGCAACCCATTATACGTCCCACTGCTGGGCACGAGTCTCGTCCCTTTTTGAGGGGAGGCCTGGTGCTTACTCCACCACACTGCTCCAATGCGAATTGGTGGAAAATGACCGGTTGACATTTTTTTAATTTTTTTTTATTTATTTATCAAATAGAAAGAACATACATTTGGCAAATAATAACAGTGCATCTAAAAAACCACAGAGGTTTGTAACGATGCTACTTTAGTTCTACGTTGTTGTAACAAATTACAGAGTAATAAATAAAATTTAAACAAAACGGTTCACAATGGTCAATTCGTCCCTTTACAATTTTCATTAAAGAATGTTTTAGGCTTGGATTTAATATTTTGGGACTTATAATATCACGCACGTGTGAGGGTAGTGCATTAATTAACCTAGATAACAAATACGCCGATGTCCGTTCACCGTACATGTGACTAAAAATTGTTTATGTTGTAATTATTTTAAAAATATCTTTGCGATCCTCATCATCTACCTTTTGTTTTGCACAAAATTAAATTTGCAAAACATTAAAAAAGTATAGTGGCCCTTTATATAAGATTCATTTATTAACGTAACACGTGCATGTTTGAGTTATAATATTCATAATACTTAATATGTATACCAAATTTCAACTCAATCGGTCCACTACTTTTAGAGCAAATAGCTGAACAGACAGAAGCGCGAGAGAACTTCTGAGGGTTCGGTAAGGAACCCTAAAAATGGTACAAATATTTTTCTGATGTACTCACTTATTTGATTACCCCTTGAATCATGTCTAATGTCTTGATCAACGAAACACCACGGCCTTTATTCTTTTAACGGAACAATCTTTTTAGAAGATAGAAGTACTTATGTATTTTTGCTCAATATTAGCTTTAATCTTATCTTTACAAGTAAATAAAATTGGAGTGTCTGTTTGTAATATTAAAATAAACGCTTTTTACTAAATGCATATATATGTATACACGGTACATATGCCAAAACAACATTTTTTACAATTTTTGTCTGTTTGTCTGTCTGTCCGTCTGTGTGTCTGTTTGTGCCCGCTAATCTCGGGAACAGCTTTACCGTTTTTGACGAAACTTTCACTGGCTTTTTCAACTTTTAGCTTATGTAATTCAAAATTCAAAAATTATTTATTTGGTACATAAAACAAAATCACAGAAATAAAATGGAAAAGATGACACTCGCAAAAGTAAGAAATATACTGTGTCACGAGAATCAACGCCCTCCTCCGAAGCGACACAGGCAGGTTACAGTAATATTACGAAGAACGCAGGTTAACCAATAACTTAACTACCTAATAATAAAAGAATACAATAAGATGATGTGTCTGTTCAAAACAAAAAAAAAAAAAAAAGTATTGTGTGTGTGTGTGTGTTTGTGTGTGTGTGTGTGTGTGTGTGTGTGTGTGTGTGTGTGTGTGTGAGAGAATGTGTAACTGTTTTATTTTACAACTCTTAGCAAGTCTTCAGTTTCTTCATAACTCAGTGAAAGTAACCATTTAAAGCATTTATTTGTACATTTGTACCAAGGTAGCGGATAGATGTTCAATTTTCTATTGACACTGTTGTAAATTTTGGAGCTAATGAAATTATAGTTTTTGCTTGCAATGTTTGTACGAAGGCGCTTAGTGGAACAAACCAGGTCTTTACGTCGTTTGGTATTATACAGGATCGGATCAAAACCAAGTTCTGAATGTTTTTTTAATAGAATTTTCAGAATGAAAAGTTTTCGAACCGAAAGAACCTCACACAGTAAGTAAAGATCGGCTGTCGGAAAGCGACGAGGTTTCCCGATAATTACTTTTAAGACAGATCGCTGAGCTCATTCCAGTCGTAGCATATGGGACTTAGCGCAGCCACCCCATGAAGTTATACAGTAACCAAGAATAGATTGGACAAGGGCGTAATACACGTTGATTAAATACCTTAGGTCAACGACACTTCTGAGGGATTTGAAGGCAAATATGAGTTTGCGGACTCTGGAGACAGTATAATCAATGTGTTGCGTCCAACTCATGTTACTTTCGATCCAAACACCCAAGTACTTTACCGAAGAAGAATGTTGAAGTGAAATACAGTTGCAAGGGGTGAGGGATGGAGAGCAAAGATGAGCACGGATGTTGAACATTGTAGGTTGTGAACCAGTAGTAGGAGCAAATGTTAATGCAACGGTCTTGGACAGATTTAGGGTCAGTAGATTGGAATTCAGCCAGCTAATAACGGAGCGTAAAGCATTTTCAGTAAGAACCTGGATTTCGTTCCAATTTCGTCCATGCACAAGAAGAACTGTATCGTCTGCATACGATATAATTTTGCAGCTCGGAAGGGAAAGTTTGCAAAGATCGTTGATATAAAGTAAAAATAAAGTTGGGCCAAGCACGCTGCCCTGAGGAACACCAAAAGTGAGACATTCTTCACTGCTCTTGAAGCCTTGTATTACGACATGTTGTGAGTGGTGGCTAAGGTAGCTTTTAAATAAATCCAGAGCAATCCCTCTAATACCAACTGATTCCAGCCTAGACAAAAGTATAGGTATAGACACAGTATCGAATGCCTTTGAAAGATCAAGAAATATGCCAACTGTATTGAGACGAGTTTCAAAATTTTCTATAATGTGATTTGTAAGTTCTGAAACAGCGTGTTCCGTTGATTTTTGTTTCCTGAAACCATATTGATTAATTGCCAAAACATTATTTGCGTTTATAAATTTTAATAATTTTGAATTTAGGATCTTTTCGAAAATTTTTGACAAAGCTGTTAGCACCGAAATTGGTCTATAGTTTGTGATACTGCGTCTGTCACCACTCTTAAATATAGGGTGAACAATTGCCTTTTTAAAGGAGCGAGGAAAAATACCTAAATTAACGCATAAGCTGAAAATGTGTTTAAGAATTGGGATAAGAGTATATCGTGATGCTTTAATAATCTCTGTAGAAATACCATCCCAGCCAACCGCGCACTTGTCCTTCAGCTGCAAAATAATTCGCTCAATTTCCGCATTATCAACATTAAGCAAAACCATAGAGTTAACATTGGGATTAGATTTAAAAGAATTATTAGTTTGGGGAGGTATTTTAGAGGCTAAAGATTTGCCGACGCCAGCAAAAAACTCATTCACTTTATTAACAGACATGTGAGGATCATCTGATAATTCTAATAGATCACTGGCAGAGTTTTCTTTTTTAGTAAGGTTTGCAATTTTGTTAATGACATTCCAAGCTGATTTTGGGTTGTTCTTCACTTTTTGAAATTCGCGCTGTTCATATTCACGCTTAACTTTTTTGAGGAGGTTATTACAAAAGTTCCGGTAACGTGTGAAAATTACTTTCTTCGTTAAATTGTCGGGATTTTTTCGAGAGTGTTTGTGCAGTTTGTCACGGTGCCGAATACACCTAAGAAGACCAGGAGTTATCCAGGGTTTTATGATACGTTTTCTACTAGGTATGCTAACAGTAGAGGTATTATCTTTTATGATAGTAGACAGAAGGTGAATCAATTTATCAGTGGCTTCATTAGGATCGTTACTACCAAGAACTGAAGAGAAATCTGTCTTTGATATAGTAGCAACAATCTCAGGAATATCAAAACGCTGGTATTCCTGGTTAAGTTTATAGTTTATAATATTCGTAGAACAACTGAAAATAACTGGGATGTGGTCAGTGAAAATACTATCTAAAATAATGGTTTTACAATTTAGAGGCGAACGAGCAATCACGTGATCAAGACAGTTATTGCCTCTAGTAGGGTGAAGATGTGCTGGAAGTAAAGCGTGAGATGCAAGTAAATTTAAATAATCATTTACAGTGGTATCGTTTGAGGCTATATTTATATTTATGTCACCTATTACAGCTACAGTTTTAAAGGATTTTAGTGAGTGGATTACTTTATCTAAACTATCTAAAAAACCAGCTAAATTTAGATAAGATGGAGATCTATAAAGAGCAATAATAGATATTTTATCATGAAATTTTAAAACTAAACAATTTGCATCTTTAAAGTCTGGTTTGACAATTGAATATTTAATGTCATTTCTGATATATGCTATAACACCATCATTTTGATTTTTGTGTTCTGAACGATGGCAATCAAAACCTAGTAATAAAGGCAGATTAGGACATTTGCTCAACCAGCATTCACTAAGAATAAAAGCATCAAACTGGCAGTGAAATCTGTGTATTAATGTTACAAAATTGTCAAAATTTTGATTTATGCTTCTAATGTTTACGTGAAGTACATTAAATGCGCCAGATATGAGTGCTGAGGCATTTTCAGGAGAACAAATTTTAGATTCTAAGACTGAGATTCGGTCTAAGTTATCATTTATGTAATTCAAGTCATTCATTTTGTAGTGAAAAAATCAACAGTTGATTAATAACTATATAACTGCAAAAATTTGACAATAGATTGTACCTTGATACTAAATTAAGATTTCTGATTTGGCAAGATGAAGACTGCTCTCGGTGTAGTTTTGTATGTAAAAAGTATGTGAGTGGATACAAGAATAAGTGTAAATGCAATTGCGTAAGTGTGTAAGACGTGTGTAAACCTATCAGATTACTAATACTAATAAATTGAGAAAAATTACTAGCGGAGACATTCAATCCTAAAACAGATAAAACTAGTCATTTCGCAGCTGATAGGTTTGTAAGGTCCTCTTCACTCGAGACGCGTATCAATGGACCGTTTTCTCTCTTCCGTATGAAAATCTTGCCATGCGAGATCCAACAAAACTTGTAATCGTTGACCTTCGCACAATCTCTAGTCAAAAAATGCAGCCTTTTCATTTTAGCAGTTAGATTTTCCGATATGAAAATAGGCTTAGAGGGTCCAGATATCTTTAAATGTTCCGTACTTAATCTAGACGGCGTTTTATTAAAATTACGATACATTTTTATAATTTTCTCTTTCATCAACGTAGACGATAGGTCAACAATAATCGTCCTATTTTCTGATTCTTTGGACCGTAGTCGAAAAATGTCCTTAATTTCAGACTGTTGAATGGGAACATTCAAAACTTTCCCTATGTTGAGGACAGTTTCCGCCAAACTTGTCTTTGTTTCATGTTGTGGGGCAGGAAGATTTCTTATTTCTAGGCAAGTTGCTCTTGAACTACGCTCTAAGTTCTCAATTTTATCCTCAAGCTGTTTGATGTGCTGGCAATCAGTAGAACGGGCAGCCTCTAAAGTGGCAACCTTATCTTGCAATGAGTCCAAGGATTTCGTCATAAAGTCCAAAGACTTCTTAATGTCATCGATTGCGCCACATAATTTATCAGCCCTCTTATTCTGGTCATCCTTTAGTTGCGCAAACATCTGTCGCATTTCGACCATAAAGTTGTTTAATTTTTCGTCGTCGCATACTGAACGTTTTCTTTTCCGAAGCGTAATGTTCAAACTAGGTTCGGATGTGGAGTGGTGCAGTTGTGTAGCCGGCACTGCCAATTCTCCTGCTGCTGCAATTGCAGCGGACCCAGAGTGACGAGCGCTCGCAGATACCGAAGTAGGTAGAGGAGCAGAGATAGTTAGTTCAGGGGTAGAGGGGGGAGTACGTTTAAGCGGCATTATTATGGTTTTGGTGCCAGATAATAGCAAACGTGTAAAAATATAAAGATAGATGCAATTGAAGTCCCCTTCCAAGAAAATTAAATATCACTGTGTCTGTGTTAACGACGGCGTAAAATCTGCGTAGCGCATAGATTATCGTAGCAGGCTTGTAGACGTCCGTAGACAGGTATTCGTAGTCCTGGTAATGTGAATGATACACGCATCAAGCTTGTGATTGCTAATTTTGTCGACGTTGTGCAGCAGTATGATGGCTCAGTGGTCAGATCACAGGTTCGGGACACAGCACACACCGAGTTCGAGTCTCAGAAACCGAATAACACTTTTTCACTTGATTTTATATTTATTATTTATTTAAATTTAATTTGTTAAATTTGCAATAAACAATGAGCACGTCTACACTTGTCCGCGACCCGGGGGGAAGGGTAATAAGGCATAACTACTTTTATACTAGCTACTTTTAGGCTACTTTTATACTAGCTGCGCCCACGACTTCGTCTGGGTAGATACTGAACAATATAAATTATCACGTGGGCGAAGTCGCGGGCACAGCTATTTAAACTAAAACTGCACAATCAAGACTATTATTTATTAAAATCCTGCCTTCATTTTCTATGATTGCATAGACGGAATTGCATCATTAAACCTAGTAAGCTGATTAGCTTCAATAGCGTCGTCAACGTAGAGCTTAGGTATTGGTTATGGGATAAAATATCCGAGATTCCATTCAACAAGCCCTATTTGTATCAATTTTCCGCTTTTTACCTTTACAGTTTGTTCTAATTTATTAGCTTGAAACTAGATAAAACAAATAAAACAAGAGGTATCAATGTAGATTAAGTAGATATTAGTTTTAAGGGTTCCGTAGTAAGCAAGGAACCCTTATAATTTCGACATGTCTGTCTGTCTGTCTGTTACCTTTTCACGTCCAAACGACTGAATCGATTTTAATGAAATTTGGTACAGAGATAGAGTTGACTTTGAAAAAGAACATAGGCTACACGTCCACGTTGGTGAAGCCGCGGGCAACAGCTAGTAGAAAAAAAAATTTTTTTTTCATTACATTAATCAAACCTAAAAACTACGGAACTCTACACTGCGCGTAGCCCGACACCCACTTGACTGGTTTTTATACATGTACGTTTCTCATCAGTTCGCTTTTTTCAAACTCCAGACCTTGGGGAATTCAAAACCCGGCACCAAGATCATGAATTCCAACTCGTAGAGGCCTTTCGTCGAATATTTATCTAATTTTAAATTACTGTAATTGGCGGGACCTCTCGCAGCAGAATACGTGGTAATAAACACTGCCGCAAATATAGATTATTTAGGTGTTTGCCACAAATTTGACAACCAATAAAATGTAGAACAGAGAAACTCTTCTACGCAACTCCATGTCTGTTGAAAAATTCCATGCACGCCAGTGACTTCTACATTTGCGGACACATTTCTAAACTCTGAGAGTAGCTGTGGGACACTTCCGACAAATAGAAATTTCCCATGACCCTTTAACTCCCAACAAGGGCATACTACAACTATAGGTACTTGGAACTGTAAGAAGAAAAATTAACAATATTCATCGGAAAACAGGATTCGAGTGGTGATTGCGTACCGGAAAACGATACGCTTCGTTCGGCAGGCCCGATCACAAGATGGACCGACGACCTGGTAAAGGTCGAGGGCAATCGCTGGATGAGGGCGGCCCGGGAAAGTGGTGGAAATCTTTGGGAGGCCTTTGTTCAGCAGTGGACATCTTTTGGATGAAATGATGATGATGAATAGGAGCCATCCCACTAAACTAGCAGTAGTGCTACCACCACAAAGTTACCGAGACATTTTTTGCAACTGAAACAAACAAAAAGATTTTTTTTTTTTATTGAAGTGGCAAACAAGCATGCAGTTCACATTGATGTTAAGTGATGACTGCAGCCTATAGACGCCCACATGAAGGCCAAGGCCAAAATGCAGATGCGTTACCACCCCTGAGGCCTATGATGTTTTGCCTCTGTGCCGGAAATTACAGGGCCGTACATTACCACCTGACCGAAACACGATAGTGCTGAACACTACCATTTAGAGGCAAGTAAATTAGGTAATGCGGTGGTGCCTACGCCCGCGAGCTCCGTCACTGGAGCTCTACCACCAGTAACTACTTACTAGTAAGTTTACTTAATTGACTCCATCTGATTGGTCTGTGATTGACTCCGTCGTGTATTGTGAGCTACATTTATGGTATTTGCATGAAAACAAAGCATTACCAAGTGTAGATTGCCTGTAAAATGTAACCACATAACGCTTTAATACGCGGTATACTTTGGAATATAATCTACTTTTTAATTCTAGGTACGTGACCACTTCATTCGACTTCACAATTTTTTACCTTCAACTTTTTTGACCTACATTTTTTATGTCTGTGATTACTCTTTACAGACAGATCTATATAGAACTTCAAAATCAGTCTTTAAACGACGCATTGTCTCGGAGATTAAGTTATTTATGAGTAAAATATATTTTTTACAAAGGAAAAAACAACTAAGTGGCAATAGGCAATATATCACCATTGGCGTCTCTAGTTTTTAAGTTGATCCTATTTTTTTTGTCGCTTTTTTACCAAAAACTAATTTGGTATACTGGTACTGAATACGCCAATCCGAGCTTAATTTTATTGTAAATATTAGTTTGAAATTCCGATAAGGAAACAAACCTACTTCCACTACCTGGTATTTTCCAATTTCCCTTAATGGAATTTGCGCTACTCCACACACTAATTTTCGACGAAGCATGCGTTAGCACAATACACGCCTAGTGTTTGCATAGCACCCACTCTTGGTGAATATATTCTGAATGCAAACCACCTTATTTCATGATTGATTTATTCATTTGGTAATGGAATCCACTAGATTTTTTATGGGGCACAAATTCTCAGCATTTTATTGTAGATACACCTACTAGTCTATACTCATATCTTGTAGAGAAATGTATGTGTATTGGCACATACACGTTACTGCAAGACAAATCTTTCTTCCACCAAATGTTTTAGCATTTAGCGTTATATCTTTTAAGTAATTTCTATTTCCAAGGAAAACCAATTTAGTTCTGTGTTTGCAGTAGTAACGCAAACAAATTGGCTTCCCTAAACTTTACAAAGATATATATTTACATGCCATCAGTGTGAGCTACGTGCTTGTTTATCACAATCATTGTTCACATCAATGAGTGAGGCCCACGAAAACCTAAGAACATACTACATTAATTGTTAAATAAAAAATAGAGGCTTAGAACTTAATTTATTACAAACATAAGCTTCAAATCCTATATCTAAACAAACCTGCTTTTATTACCAGGTATTTTCCAATTTCCTTTAATGGAATTCACATCACTCCACACACCGATTTCCGACGAAGCATGCGTTTGCACAATACACGTCTAGTGTTTGTACAGCACCCAGTCTTGATTCATACATTACAACGACGACTTCATTTCATTTGATTCATTCGTTTGGTAATCGAACTGGTAAAGTTATTGAACTTGTACAAGAACGAAGCTTTTATTTAACATTACAATCAGAAACTATTTATTGTAATAATGCTTACATAATGAAAAATCTCAATTCTTAACACATGATATCATCCACTTCAAATCTCAAAATTTGTGGCAATTGTCATTGGATAGCGATTTAATCGGTTCGCTGTCTTGCTCTGACATAGCTCTCGCGCATAAGTAAGACAGAGGAGCAATTTAATCGCGATTCAATTTTAATTACAATTAATAACGTTAGCATAATTAGGTCAGAATCCACTCATCACAGAAAAACTCAAGTAAGTCGCGCATACAGCAATGAACCAAATAAGACTTATTCGTTGACCAACACGTTATGGTCACCTTCGTATTATTACGTTCCACTAAACTTTCGGATAAATCGCTCAATTGCGTGTTCTCTCGGCTATATTTTAGTCGTAGCTAATATTTAGTGGTTTGGAATGCTTGGGTCGCAACAACATGGCAAATAAAAAGAAATACAGTTGGTTAGTTGACAAGTTTTGGAGTTTTTGTTTTGGATTGTCATTTGAAATAGAGTATGAGCACATACATAAGTACGTACATAAGTACATAAGTATATAAGTACAAACATGTTCGTTTTCTTTAGAGTATGGTATGAGGGTTTGAATATAATTGTGACAAACTCGTGTTTCTTTATTTTTTGACGTGACAACGTCTTAAATTAGGTTGCGGCTCGAAGTCACTCATGAAAAAGTGTAACGCCCGGTAACGTAACGATGAGTCACCGAACGAGAGAGAGGCCTGCCGGACCGGCGAATGCCTTTCTACCGAGAAAAAGACGTTGTCACGTAAAATCTTCGCCCGTAAAACCGACTTTACAGGCAACCAGTTTTTTTTTAATGAAAAATTAAAAATATTTATTTAGGGTGGTGATCCAACCCGCGACTTCGCCGCTTTGCGGTAGCTTAGTCGTAAAACAATTACCCTAGATGCTAGATCTTTAAATTTTTTGCTTTCAAATTATACATTTAGTTAAATCTCTCATTTGGCATTACAAGTAGACTAGTAAAAATTCGGATTAGTGATTTGAGGTCGGGGAGAAGCGCAGAGGGGGAATTTTAAGGGTTGAAAAAGGTTTATCACGAGTCCTATCGAAAAATGTTAAATTACAAGTTGTCAGTAATAAATAGGTCTACAACTTTAGTATTTGAATATTTTTTAATATTACCTTAAAATTTAAGTGAAAAAAAAATTTTTCTTCGCCCTTTACATAATAATATTAATTTCAATATTAAATAAATCTTTAAGAAGCTACGTAAATAGTAATTGGCTTAAATCCCCTAAATTTTAAGGATTCTTTATCCAATCCGAAACTAATAAATTCCAATAATAGGCTGTGATTTCATGCACGAATCTTTCAAAGGACTTTAGTTTTCTTAGAAACTATTTTAGGACTTTAATCTAACCAGGATTTTATTAATTTTAATTTAAAATAAGAGTAGAGTACCCACGACACAAGTGTATACCTAGTGTGGGGCTGTGAGTGTAAGCGTGTTTTATTTTATTTATTTTTAATGCTATGTTGAAGCAAAAATAACCCCGGAACGTATTTCATACGCATGTCTATGTGGTATGTTTTTAATTAAATGAATAACCAAAAATTGCTCCAATATTGTATAAAAACATAAATGTGTTAATCCTGAACGCTACGCAAGGCGTTTACGAAATCGATGGAGGTAGCTACATATAATTTTTTCAAACTTCTGTCAGACAAATGTCACCTCAGTCTGCCCGGGACCACGGAAGCTGAAAAGCGACCGAAACGTCGGGTTGATTTTAAAAATCATTTTAGTTTAATATACGCGAGATAAATCCGTAAAAGTAGTTTTATTTCAATGAGTATAGCTCGCGAAAACCTAAGAACATATCATGTAAAAACATAAAGTCTGTATTTTTATTGGAGCAGAGCTACCAAGCGCTCCGACTGCTTACTGGGCTCGTACGTGCCGCATATACCTACGCGCGGGTAATCCCGGCGGAAGAATTTTATCTCTCAAATTTTGTAAGGTTGCCTCTTAAAAAAACAATTTCATAAAACAAATCGTTATAGACAATGTAGGCGCGTTAACTCTCTTTAGCTCATTCGATGGGATTATTTTACTGGTGGTAGAGCTTCAGTGACGGAGCTCGCGGGCGTAGGCACTACCGCATTACCTAATATACTTGCCGCTAAATGGTAGTATTCAGCACTATCGTGTTCCGGTCAGGTGGTAATGTACGGCCCTGTAATTTCCGGCACAGAGGCATAACACCTAAGGCCTCAGGAGTGGGAACGCATCCGCATTTTGACCTTTGTCTTTGTGTGGGTGTCTATAGGCTGCAGTCATCACTTAACATCAATGTGAACTGCACGCTTGTTTACCACTTCTCCTTGAGTTCTTCAAAAATGTTTAGTATTATCATTATATATCATATCATTTGGTCGACTACCTAAACACCATGTTAATTTATTACTCACAAACTTGTAAAGCCAACTAAGGTGTGATAGTTTTCTTTTAAAAGGTGTGATAGTTTTACTATTGCCGTAACGTTTGAATTCATAACAATAACCGTTTAGTTGGAAGAGGGGAGAGGACACTTGACTCTAACGAAAATTGGCACTTTAAAGCTTAATAAGATACTAACAGTTAACTAAATCGAAAAATGATGTTAGCACACCCCTAACATTTTTGCACTATATATTATATAAAACTAAAAATATCCGCACGTAACATGTACGGGAGGTTCTCTAAATAATTTTATTTTTCATGTTTTTTTACAACCACTTTGTCGACATAATTTAGGTGTATACTTGTGCTAAATTTCAAGTCTCTAGTACCAATACTTTTTGCGCTAAACCGCGGACGGACAGACAGATAGACAGACGGACATGGCCAAACTATAGGGTTCCTTGTTTACTACGGAACCCTAATAACGCGATTTCGTCCCTCACTCACTAATGATCATCAAAATTCTCAAGCTACTGAATTGGAGCTTGTAAATTCAGGCTAGAAGAATTAGTAACTATTTTTTGTAGATCCACTACACGAGATCAGAGAACTTTTTTATAGCAATAGGTTTCGTCTTGGTTACATTTTACATGAAAATGTTTTGGTTCGGTTCTAAAGTTCTATTTGATCTTCATTTCAAATTGACCTATTCAAGTTTATCTAAACAATGAGCAATAGCTGTGATGAGTACATAAAAACACTAAGTTTATGGATCATTTTAACTCTTAGTGCGAGATTCACAGACCGCACTACGACTTTACTTTGAGCAAAGTATGCTTAGAACTGTCAGAAATGTATGAGTTTTGACAGTTCGAAGCGTACTTTGCTCGAAAGTAAAGTCGTAGTGCGGTCTGTGAATCTCGCCCTTAGAGCGGGGCTTCCAAGTGATCACCGGCGCTTACTGGGCTCACACGTTCCACGTATACGCTATCCCGCAAGTAATCGCATCGGAAGAATTTTGACAAAACAAGGAAGTGCTTTTTAACCGACTTCCAAAAAGGAGGAGGTTCTCAATTCGTCCGGATCTTTTTTTTATGTATGTTTGTAAAACCAATTTAATAATTGATGTTTACTCTAGAACTTCACTGAAGAGGTCATCAGCACAATACTATATTTTACAAGGAATTATTTTTGTTATAATATGAGCTTTATTGCTCAAAAAGGGTGATGTTCAATTCGCGTAACCGTAGTAACAATCAGTTAAGTCAAAATGTGAATTCGTTCTTCATTTCAAACTGACCTAACTAAATCTATTGACACAAAGAGTACCTAATATAGCTATGAGATTAGAAACACAAAGACTATGCACTATTATAATTTTATTCTTAAAGCGGAGCTTCCAAGTGATCCCGGTGCTTACTGGGCCCACTCGTGCCACGTATACGCTATCCCGCGAGTAATCGCGGCGGAAGAATTTTATCGATGAAACAGGGAGGGACTAAATAAATAAACTATATTTTTGTAATTGTGCTATTTATTTTTCGCACAACACATGCGAGTGAACTTTTGAAATTAAAGAAAAAATGGAAAGAAAAATTTGACTTCGGGCAGGAATCGAACCTGCGACCTCAGGATAACCAGTCCAGCCGCTTTACCACTAAGCTACCGAAGTCCCACGCCGATACGTTAAACTTTGCTTTCCGTTTTTGTTTTTAACTATTTAACTATTGTGAAATGTTTAGTCTCTAGAAATTCACTGAAGAGGTCATCAGCACAATACTATATTTTGTAAAGAAATTCACTTTTGTCTAAATATGAGCTATATTGCTCAAAAAAGGGAGAAAGATGTTAAAATCTCGTAACCATAGTCAGAATTAGTTATGTCAAAATGTGAACTCGTTCTCCATTTCAAACTTACTAAAACAAATCTATCGAAATAAATATATATTTTTGAGTTTACATAAAATCACACATGTACCATTGTGAAGTGAAGTGAAAATGTCAAGTGATCCCGCTGCTTACTGGGCCCGCACGTGCCTCGTACCTATACGCAATCCCGCTGGTAATTCCAGTGAAGAATTTTATGGATAGAAAATTGTAGAAGCAACTTTGTAAAATCAATTTTATACGCTAAGTTAACATAAGCTATACATGCCTAAAAGAATGGGGGGGGGATGTTTTAATCTAAATGGTAGTAAGAATCCGTTAAGTTAAAATGTCAACTTGTTTCAAACTGACTCAATCTAAATCTATCAAAAAATAAAAATAGCTATGGGATTGTATGAAACACAAAGACCTATAAACCATGTTAATTCTTAGAGTGGAGCTTCCAAGTGATCCCGTTGCTTACTGGGCCCACACGTGCCACGTATACGCTATCTCGCGGGTAATCCCAGCGGAAGAATTTTATCGGTGGAACTTTGTGGGAGCACCTTTATAAAACCAATTGTTTTACAGATTACGAAGCGATTGCTGATCTCTGGAATATTCTATGAGAAATTACCTTATTTGTGTAACGTATCGTTCGTCCCTTTATTACTTTTTTGCAAAACTGTATTTTTATCAGTTGCTTGTGAAGACATTTAGTACAGTTAAATAAACAAACAATAGGGTTAGTTAACTTTAGCTATTTGTAGCTTTTAACATACGACAGTTGTAATAATAAATAAATATTTCCTTGATAGATACAGATAATTGACTTAATTCAAAATTATTTAATTAAAATATCTTTGATGATTAAAGGAATTTACAAAGTCATTACAGTGTGCACCTTACTAATTCACAGCATCAATACGCTGTGACAAGCGAACACTGTGTGGCGGCTTGTGTAGATTCGTAAGCGATCTACTCGGTTAAGCAATACGGGCGCGGTCGGGTAGTGTGATGGGTGACCGCTAGTGGCAAACTAAAATGCGCGTTTCCGTGCTTCGAAGGGCACGTTAAGCCGTCGGTCCCGGTTGGTATCGATATTTAGCAGTCGTTAAACCTTGTCGGAGGCCTTATGGGCAGTTTGAAAACATCCGACAGCGGGTTGGCCACTTACCCACCACCCATCTCCACTAATCCGCATTGGAGCAGCATGGTGGAATAAGCTCCAGGCCTCCCCTAAAAAAGGGGAGAGACTCGTGTCCAGCAGTGGGACGTATAATGGGTTGCCATTATTATTATTATTATAATACACTGTGACATTAATCGTTACAGGGTTGTTTAAACAAGGTTATATTAATCTTATTATCATTATAATTTTCCATTGGAACCTCCCACCAGGCAACATTAAAATTAAATAACCAATTTCAGGCCTCAATTAGATCCGTTCAAACTAATTACTATTGTTATTGAGATAATTAGAGAACTTATTATAATACGGGGATGACATTTTAGAATGTTGATGTTAAATATCAATCAAGTATTTGTAACATTAAACTTTAATAAAATCATGTACCACGTAATGAATGTTATTTGGTATTAACAAAAAAATGTTTTAAAGGATAAAGGTTTACTTTCAGTTCAAACTATACATATACAAAATAATTGTGCAGTTAACTAGAGCCAAATTAGAAGGAATGTTCTATTCTTTTTTTCTATCTAGACAAATTTACCTACGATAGTGATGGACACATCTGAAGGCAGATAGATTAGCTAATGCGGATAGCCGTTGTCGTATACCTGCCGGCTACCCCTATAGAGGCCTCTAAACGCTGATAATATAAACGCTGATAGCGCCATCATCATTATTAATTCTTCTGATGACTGATCATCAGAAAAATTGTTAATGATAATGACGCTATACAATGAACCACGGAATAGATAAATAAGGATGAAAGGGCCTTTGCTTCAATTTAGTATTAGAACCAGTGTCGCCGCTTTTCTCCCACCGTGCAATTTCTTACACAAATATAACACCATCTCGACAATCACCCACACATTAATCTCAGGGCAGCTATTCGTTTGCGTAAGTTTGCATACTAAGATGTAACGCCCGTAGACAATAAACACTCGCACGCACACAACAATATACTCACCAATAAACTAGTCGAAGTGTAGCGAACGCATTACATGCTGTACATTGCCAGCGGAGACAGTAATAGCGTTAATTGAGCGAGTGCTTAACGAGCAATGTATTCGCTAGCAGTAACGTTTAAATAATGCAGTTTAAGTTCCAATATTCATACTCCTTTGTATATTTATATGATTTTTACAAGTATTATAACAATAAATGTTATTTGTGTCTTACCGATCAAAAGATATACCTCCTCGCTTTATACTTGAGGTCTGACATTTCATATTACATGTTAAAATTGGCACTACATGGTATTTTACCAAGAGATGCGTCGTTCGAAGCAGTCTACACGACACTACGAGCGGCGAACGAATGGTTCTGCCGTTGTCGTGCGCTTGCCACGCCCACATTACCATTCCATATTTATTTATCTATTCCGTGCAATGAACGATTGTAAAAATGAAGCTACAACATTACACCCAACCAGAGCATGATATAGCATGGAACTCTACAATCAGTAGACATAGTGACAATAGAGCCATACAATAAACGTGTTAAAAAGAAGCATTATACAATATTACACCAAACCGGAGCATGCTAATGCTAAACAGTACCATTTGACAGCACACAGATTGGGTAATGCAGAACGCCTCACTTCTCAATTGAGTGCTGCCTCAAATGCCGACACTGAAACTCTGCCATTAGTAGAAATAACGACGATACAATGAACGAGTGTTAAAAAAAAACTAAAAATGTTGCACCTGACTGGAGCTTGATCATTCTGGAACTTCATCATTTGACGGCAGATATATTAGATAATGCGGACCGTCGCATATCTCTATTGAAAAATCGGTCTACGCCCTTAAACGTTCACTGAAACTCTGCCATTATAATACATTTGAATAATAGCGTCATTCAATAAATGAGGTTATAAAAAGCTTCAATATTGTTCCAAACCGGAAAATAATAATGCTGAACAGTAATTTTCAGGCAGATTGATTAGGTAATGCGGACCGCCGCAAATATCTATTGAGACACCGGCCTATGCCCTCAAATACCAATATTGCAATTTTGCCATGAGAAGAAATTACAACGACATACATCGATCTAGCTCTTGCATATTCTGATCCTATTAATCAAACATGAGAATAGACCAAAAGTAGATATAACGTGATTATTTCATTAAAAAAAAAAATCATGTCAAAATCATGCAAATACATTTTTGAACAAAGATTGAATATAACGAAGATCTTTACATTCAGTATAATGAGTTTGTTGTTGCAGTTTCGCTTTATCAAATTGAATTTCACCGGAATCCAAATTCAAACTTCTTGCAGAACGTTTCGTGTAAAAGGCTAAAGGTGACGCATCTGTTTTTGAATAAGCTACACGTAATTGCTTTTACGTGAAAAGGGGACGTAAAGCAACGAGTTTGTGTAGGAGCTCATTAAATATAAATTCGGATATTTCAACTGTTGGTTGGTAATTTTAAAATATTCATATCAGCCGTATTCGGTCATGTTTCGTTTAGAGTTTTATACTTGGTTTTATGTTTTGGAATGTTCTTTTGGTCTATAGAAATACCTATACATATCGCCTCGTATTTTTTTAATAATACGTTCCTTCTGCTTATGACAAGAGAACTAGAGACTAAAACTAAAAAAAATCTAGAAAACTTTCGTTAAAAAATCTGAAAAATAATATGTCAGTTTTTTTTTTTTTTTTTATTTGTTATGGAAGTGGTAAACAAGCATGCAGTTCACATTGATGTTAAGTGATGACTGCAGCCTATAGACACCCACACAAAGACCAAGGTCAAAATGCAGATGCGTTACCACTCCTGAGGCCTAAGGTCTTATGCCTCTGTGCCGGAAATTACAGGGCCGTACATTACCACCTGACCGGAACACGATAGTGTTGAACACTACCATTTAGCGGCAAGTATATTAGGTAATGCGGTGGTGCCTACGCCCGCGAGCTCCGTCACTGGAGCTCTACCACCAGTAATAAGGGATATCTCGATGTGGTTTCTCACTGTAATGTGGTAATCGAATGAATCGCTACTTCGTCAATACTGATGTAGTAATTTATGCAAAAATAATGCCTATAGTTTAGAATCAATTTATGACAATTATTTAATTTTATAGAGTACGTACTTTTCTCGGCCACACAACTTGATGAATATGAAGCTAAAGTAAATCTTAATAAAAAGGGTCACCATAAAAACAATAATTGTATGCATCAAACGTCACATTGTTTTTTTATTATACTTAATAATAATTATATTGTGACGTTTGATGTACTTAATGGCGCCCGAAGTCAAATTTTCTTTCCATTTTTGTTTTATACATTTAATGCTAAATGTATAAATTTATATTTGAAACAAAAGCCAGATTTATTCTCGTTATACTTGTTCAAAGGATTTCATCTAATCAAACGGCCAATGTATCTTTGTAATATGTAACACTCATGTTACATATTACAAAGGTACTAGTGGGATTCAACTATTGGCCTATCTCACAAATTATAGAACTCGATTCACACAGAAACAAATTTAACTTAACTCATTTATCTATAATATTATTGCGATGTATTCCTGAAAACACTATAACAATTTAATAACAACAAACTGAGTTGCACAATTGCATTCAATTCAACTACTAGGTGCTGTCGTTTTAAAAGTTCATCATACAAAACACTCCCCGCGTACTCCCCTAGACAACTCGTGTTCCATTACCTCAACAACAAGGCAGACACAAAGTTTGTACGATTCGAGATGATAGCTCTATTGTAATGAAAGAAACACAGATGTGAGGAATGTACACTGAGTACGAGAATATACGTTTAGGGGGCGAGGAATAGCGAAAGAGCCAATGAAAACATAGCTCACCATAGCTATAAGTATTAACATTGATAATACTGAAATCTTAAATCAAGGAAAATGTCTCTTCACGTCGAATCTCTCACGAGGTAGACAAAGAGCATGGTGTGTCAAATTTCTTATTCACCATTCGTGCCTTCCACTTATCTCACTATTATTACATTCACACCGATTTTGAATACTCTTAACCTAATTTTCTAATAGTTCTCGACCTATTTGGTCAAGGTAAGTAAATGGTCAAAGCTAAAAATCAATGAAGCAGAGTTGCAAATTGCAGATGGAAATTAATTCAAGTTGCTATTCTAAAAATTTGAGGAAACAAACAATATCGAAGCATTACTCCGCCCTCAGTTGCATTTACTTTCAATAAACAACAAAGCCGATGTTACGACTGACTAGAATGGAATATTATAGCGGAATCCTCTGGACAAACAAGGAAACGACTTTATAGTCCGCAAATAGACCTCTTTGATATCAAATTCTAACTTTTGTGGGACTTTTGCTGATTCGCATTTGTTGTCCCTTTGTGAATTTGAAAGCATATAACGGAATAGAAATCTGTCCATAAATAAACTATTGCACAAAATCTTATTCATTTATTTCTTATCGTAAAGCAAACAGCTATAATTTACATAAATAGACGACAGTACAATAAGTGCAGTATGTGGCCTTATCGCTCAGGCAGCGGTTTCTGCCAGGCAACAAATCTTCAAAGCTATCATTATCATGGAATCTATTCTATTAATTTGTCACATTTTATTTATTTATTTATTATCAATATAGCACACAAAACAGAAAACAATTTCATTTTACATTCAGGAGTTTGTATCAAAGAAATGATCTAAATTGTAATCCAAAACATGCATGCCTATAAGCTACATATTATTTTAATATTTCATTTTCATATTTACCCTCGATTAACCCTATTTAAACGGTGCAGTTGTATTTGGTAATAAACTAAAGATATATCAATAAACGTTTATTGGAGTAAATCGTTCAGTTTGTCGGATGGTATGGCATAAAATTTATATGTATCGGCATAAAATGAAACGTCGCCTGTTACCAATATCAGTTTGTGGTTGGACTTCCTCAATAAATATATGACGATAAAACTATTCATTTTGAATATTGTATATGAGAAAATATTATTTGTGACTGGTGACGTGAAGGCTATAAGGGTTTTATTAGATGCGGCTACGACCTTGAATGTGATATATATACTTTTTAAACATGATGCTACCTTTTTTACTCTATTGTCCGAAACAGTATAACTTCACGAGTTCACGCCAATGATGGCAGAAAGAGTAGGTAACAATAAAACGCATACATTTAACCTGTCAAATCACGAGAAAAATATAGCTATTGATTTCAATTGTGTTTTCGCTAATATTGGCTTCCTGATCCGTGAGAGATAAGCATGCAATACGAACACCCGAAATTGATCCACGAATAATAAAATCTCATAAAAAGAATAGAAAATACAAGCAGTATAATTACATTGGTGATTGATTCTGTCTATGCTGTTCATTTTACATCTCAAGATATAAAATACGAAATTGAACGAGATAATTTCAGGATCTTCAAAATTCTTTAGCTGGGTAATATATTGGACGAGAAAACTTTTACTGTACATGCAAAAACGCAAGAACAGTTACTGTTTTTACTCAATAACTAGCTTTAAGACGAAACCAATGGGTATGAAAATATTTATTGTGCCAACTATGATACAATCATGGACGAAATATCATGAGGATAACACAAAAATCTAAATAATATCCTATTATTCGTATCACTGTGGAGAAAAAGTCTTTTTTAACTAAAAAAAACTACATCTTTTTAACCAAATATTCATGTAAAACACAATCTTTGTCATAGTATAGTCTAAACTTGGTCTTAAGTGAAAACAAATATTGAAAAGGTTTTAAAGTATAAACACGCAAGTTTAAGTTACTGTACTGAATATGCCTAAATCTGTAAAACAAACTGTCATATTTTCATATTGCCTGTTTTTATACACCGCTGTCAATATTTTCCGATACAAAATCCACAAAACTCAAATGTCGAAGTACGTCCAAAAAATAATAGCATGAAAATAACTCACCATATTCGGGGCATATGATGCAGAATGCTACAGCCAGGAAAAAGCCGATCACGTCGCCCCCAAAACCTTTGCCGGCCATTTTTTTCTTTTCGCTTAACCCACACTGGCTTTTACCGACATTTTCACTTTTCTGTTCCGCTTAAACGCACTAAAACCCAACATACATCGTCCTTTTGCCAAATATTGATCTCACTGGCATCATCGTTATGATCTTCATTAGTTACGGTCACATCTGAAACAAAAAAGGTTATGTTACTTCTATATAAACATTTTTTTTATGTTATGGAAGTGACAAACAAGTATACAGTTCGCATATTGATGTTAAGCATAATCGCATCGCATAATGACTGCAGCCTATAGAAACCCACACAAAGACGAAGGTCATAATGCAGATGCGTTACTACTTCTGAGGCGTAAGGTTACCTAATATACTTGCCGCTAAATGGTAGTGTCAGCACTATCGTGTTCCGGTCAGGTGGTAATTAATGTACGGCCCCGTAATTTTCGGCAAAGAGGCACAGCATCTTAGGCCTCAGGAGTGGCAACGCATCTGCATTTTGACCTCTTGTCATTGAGTGGGTGTCTATAGGCTGCAAGCATCACTTAACATCAATGTGAACTGCATGCTTGTTTGCCACTTTTATTACACTAAAAAAAAATCGAGAGCTGATTAATGTAAACTGACCTAAATATTAATAGAACGTATAGTTCATCACAAAATCTAAATACGGTTTGGTATTCGATTTCAAATGAAACCTCTGAAACTTCATAAAGGGTAAATGAGGTAAAAGATTAAAGTTACCTCAAGTATTTGACCTTTTTATGAGAATTAACTTAATCAAGTGGCATGAAATTGGTATTAGGTTGCATTCTTATTCTAGATTAGATCTTGCTTAGATCTTATTCTAGTTCCTTATTATTTCATGAAGTCAAATTTAATATCGAACCCATTATTTGTTGGCTTAGCCATTTTAAACCTTACTTCTGGTCAGAGTTACAAGTTAAGAGATTGTATTGTATTAGTTAAATATGAAAAGAACTGTGTATATCTATCTGTAACGCTTTCATAGCCAAATCGCCGAGCTGATTGTGATAGAATTTTAAAATGGAGTTAGTTCCAATACTGAGAAAAAACGTAGCCTCTTTTTAACCTCCAAAAATAACAACAAAAGACAATAGCTTCCTAGTCATATAAAGCATTAAGTATAGTGCTTTGCTTAGGTACAACTCAAGTTACCTACAGAAAATATTTACCTACTTTCGATTTATTTTCAGCTGATGCATTGTGAGAGGTTTTGCCATATGAATATTAACTTAACATGTCTCTATATATCTACGCCTCGATTTGGTTAATGACTAGCAGCTCGCTTCGTCTTTGTACGGGTGCAATTATAGAGCAACACCGGAAGGGAGCAGCCATGTGCAGACTTTCCCCTCTGTCAAAGTACAAGACCAATTGGGCCTATGCCTGTCGTCTAGGTGTTTCAATGTGTGCGTAAAATTGTTTATGTATTTTGTTAAAGTCAAGGTGTGAGTTTCGTAGTAATAGACGATTTTTGTAGTGTGTGTGTCGCACGCATTTTCCCCCGCAAATAATTACATACTGTTTTGCATCGGTAATAAACTTCCCTCCAATACGCCGCGGCCGGTGGCCCGTGTTGCTCTATGGGTGCAATTAATGTAATAAAGCCTATCTCACGCAGTAAAGATGCAGCTTTGTGAAAATCGGTCCTTTGTTTTTTTTTAAACGTTTCAAACATACATACAAAAACACAAATATTTTCTATCTATACAAAACGTTAAAAAAAGCTTAACTTCACGCCTGTAATCCCTGAAGGGGTAGGCAGAGGTAAATGCATGCATTCAAGCATACATGCAAATACCCACGATTCGCCGGTTACGTTTTTGTCCCATGTAACAGGTGGCGAGCCTGTTGCCATCTCCGGGCACATTACCAATCATATATTCTCACGCGGACGAAGTAGCGGGCACAGCTAGATAATAATATAAAATAGAGATTAGGTATAAACATCAAAAGTGAACTACCAATCTCTACCCTAAAAAATATCACGTGTTAGCACTAAAGCATTCTATACTACGTATATTCATTGTCGTCCAGTATTATGTTACCCATAGACATCAAATGAAAGTTATTTTTTTCATTCCGTCAATGGCATGTTCGAAAATTGGCCTATCGTAACTGTCAGTTTATATCACAGCTATCAAATAACACAGGGTAAAATAAGTTCCGGGTTCTCTCATTTTATTTTTAGATGGTGTTTTTGTTATACTGGTGTTGCAGAAGGAGTGTTATGAAACAAATCACTATTAATATATATTTATTTGAGATCTTCACGCCAATTCCCTTTTGGGGCATGCAGAGAGTGTGCAGCGCCAGACATCTCGGTCCTCCCAGACTTTTTATTGAATAAAGGTGACAAACGAGCAAGCAGTTCACATGCTGTTAAGTGATGACTACAGCCGACATCTACACAAAAACCAGAGGTCGAAATGTAGATGCGTTGCCACCCCTGAGACCTAAGTTGTTTTGTCTCTGTGATAGTTATTACGGGGCCATACATTACCATCCAACCGGAACACGAGAGTGCTGAACAATATCATTTGGCTGCGAATACAGTGGGGAATGCGATGGTACCTACGCCCTCGAACCCTTACACTGGAACTTTACCACTAGTAAAAAATCACTTCCCGTGCTTTTTATTCTATTTAAGAGAACTGGTAAAACAGTGTCGAAGAATAACTCTAGGACATAGGCACCACCGCACCTACGGATCCTAAATTTTAATACGTATAATTGCGATAATATAATTAATCAAATTTTATATTGATAAAGTTATATCCATTTTTTTATTGGTGGTAGAGCTCCAGTGACGGAGCTCGCGGGCGTAGGCACCACCGCATTACCTGATTTACTTGCCGCTAAATGGTAGTGTTCAGCACTATCGTGTTCCGGTCAGGTGGTAATGTACGGCCCTGTAATTTCCGGCACAGAGGCATAACACCTTAGGCCTCAGGAGTAGTAACGCATTTGCATTTTGACCTTGGTCTTTATGTGGGTGTCTATAGGCTGCAGTCATCACTTAACATCAATGTGAACTGTATGCTTGTTTGCCACTGCAATTACATAAAAAAAAAATCCATAATAATATAATGTAATATCTTGAAATCCAGTACAATACGAAGGAAATTAAAAAAAAAATTCTACTAACTCATAGGTAATTAACTACGTCATAATACAGGTGGATCATTTTGAGTGTGACACCATTAATTTATCCAATCACGTGGATTGAATAATTTAACAAAAACAAAAATAATATAAATTAAACAGCCAAAAACCTTTAAAGTGACTACTTATTACCGAATTAATTTATGTCCAGATATTCAATATAAAACTAATTAACTTTCGACATGAAATCGCTTCGAATTATTTAACAAGTCGAAGCTAAACGAGTATTAAAAAACAAACATAGAACGTATAATTATTTGTTGAACACGTTACAACTGGAAGTGACCTGAAAAGGACGACATGCATTGTACGAAGGCGTCCGAGACAGAAATTGTATTGTGTTGGAAAGCTTTATACTCGCCACGAGTGTCACTTCTGTTTACCGGTACCTACGTCTATTCTTTGGCGTGTCACCCACTTAATACTGCTTCTTGTTTGTTCTACGTTGTAATGAAATGTTTTATTCACGGCTTCACGGGCTTATGGGTAATTTTGTGCCAGTTCGTTATAACTGTACGTTATTTGAGTTGGACATCAACTTGCTTTTACTGCAGTAATTACGGGTACCTCTTTTGATTGGACATTTAAATTTGTCAATAGAAAACGCTATTTTGAGTACTATGAAGATTGTGAACTTATTTATTCGTTACTAGCTGTTGCCCGAGGCTTCACCCGCGTGGATTTCGATTTCTTTCTCAAAGTTAGCTCTATCTCTGTACCCAATTTCATTAAAATCAGTTCAGTCGTTTGGACGTGAATAAGTAGCAGACAGACAGACAGAGTTACTTTCGCATTTATAAAATTAGTAGGGATTATACTTCTGCCGTGGTGTTTTTTTAATCAAATTTTCATCGATTTACGTGAAAGTTTATTTTTATTTAAATATATTTTTTTTTTTTGCGTTATCTATTTTATGTTTATTTAAACACTCTGGCATAAGTCTGATTGAATTTTTTCAGATTGTGTATGACGTAGTAAGACAGGATCTTTTTTTTATTACACCCACTGAGTAATACAAGGCTCTATAATACAATATTATAGTTCTGGTGGTAGAGCTCCAGTGACGGACCTAATATACTTGCCGCTAAATGGTAGTGTTCAGCACTATCGTGTTCCGGTCAGGTGGTAATGTACGGCCCTGTAATTTCCGGCACAGAGGCATAACACCTTACGCCTCAGGAGTGGTAACGCATCTGCATTTTGACCTTGGTCTTTCTGTGGGTGTCTATAGGCTGCAGTCATCACTTAACATCAATGTGAACTGCATGCTTGTTTACAAATTCCATAACATAAAAAAAAAAGTTGCTATGAATATAATATTGACAGTAATACAACACGGACGGTCGATCTATCACGCCTGACTCAACAATACATCTTTCGACACAACATAAATCCACGTAATTAACAACATAAATTTAGTGATGATGAATTGATGGAGCTCACAACCCAAGGACTTCACATAATTATACATCTATACTAGCTGTCGGCCGCAGTTTTGCCTGCGTGGATGTCGTTTTTAACCAGTAAAGCATGCAATTCTGTTAAAATTTAAGCTTATATGTAATAGCTAATTTATCACCGATATACTTACTATAACGTACTAGCAACATATTGTTTAAGCTCATTTAACGCTGAATGAAGTGTGCAATATCCTTTTATGTTTAGTGTGAAATAAATGTCAGTCTGTTATTAACACTCCGATGTTTTATACATTTCCATAGACTTTTTTAACACAAAGAGGCCTCCACAGACCTACATTGAGGGTGTGAGCATGGACCTCACAAAATTCTCGCTCTAGTCTGAAGAGTCGGAGTTACTAATCAATTTAACTTGGCGAGTTAAGCTCCCACGAGAACTTCATCCCTATCATATAATAATTTCTCAGATAAAGCAAGTGCTGAGACCTCTTCAAATCAGCCCTGGCGCAAAATCCATTCTTAGCTCAAATCTATTATCCAGCCTGTCAAATTTCAAGCTAGAAATCCTCGGGACCTATGTAATCCATCCTGATCACGAAATTAAAAAAAAGAAAAAGATACGCTTACACTCACAACTCCACATTAGGTATTATATAAACCTGTGTCGTAGGTGCTGTTGTAGATATACAAAATATACACAAACACCCAGACCTGAAACAAATATCTGTAGGCAATACAAATATTTGTTCCGGTGCGGGGATCGAACCCGCGACCCTTCGAATCAAACGGTGGTTTTGCACCGCTGGAATTACCGGGTCATCAAAATTCGTTTTTAGGTAACGTTTATCGACTCATTACTATCCTCTACCAAATTTCAAATTAGTAGGAAAAAAAAACACAATTTTTTCATGGAAACTTGCAAGAGTCCTTACTAGTTCTTACTCCTCCTACTAGTTCTGTCGCAAAATTCGTTGATTTTATCGGACGTTTACTATCAACTACCTAAGTTACTATGTCAAGTCGTTTTCAATATTTTGTTATATAGGTAAGTATACATTATATATTAATAAACTAGCTGTACCTGCGCGCGTTGCTACGCCATCAACTAAAAAATGACAGTGGCGCCATCTGTCGAATTTTCCAACTCAGAAACCTTCGTGGCAGAACAACTTTGCTAAAGATCATCACATGATCAAATGCGTTGTTTACGATTCTATAAAGAACATACAGACGAACATTCATTTTTATATCTAAGACAGAAGATTGACGTAACGGAATAACCTTCACTTCATTAGAATTTTCGAGAGATATAAAAAATACTACAAAAATGGTATGTTGATTTTACCAGAAGTCCACGAAAGCGTCTACAATTTACCTAATCCTAATGAAGTAATCAAAATAATGCTACCAAAAGGAATAAAAACGGGTGCTTGTGATTACTCAAAGAGACAGCAAAATCCTATTTCTTTGCCTTTCAAGCGTTTTTTTTTTACAATTTGTCTTAGATATTAATGTTTAAACAACTCTACTTCACTGAACTTGCTAAGCGAAAGATATTTGAAGGAAAATAAGCAAAATGATTGTGACATCTGTTTCAACTGCATTTCTCAATGTATACGAGGATATATATTTTGTATTTCATAAATATTTTATTAATGTTACAGCCATATCGTATTATTTCTTTGCCTTTTTTTGCGTTTTTTTTTACAATTTGTCTTCGATTTTGATACTATATTAATGAATGCTTAAACAACTATATACGTGACTATATTTCACTGAACTTGCTTAGCCCAAGATCTGAAGATATTCGAAATAAAAATAATGTTTGTGACATCTGTTTCAACTGCATTTCTCACTGTTTATGAGTGGAGAATGTACGCGTATTTGGTATTTCGAAAACGTTTTTAGTGTTGTACAAGGTATTTGAAGTTATTTTATGCTATACTCGAGAACTAATGGTACACTCAAAATATACATCTAGTTAAATATAAAAAAATATTATTCTTATCCAAATACAATCAATGTGTTGTTATGACCATACAACAAATTCTGAGATTTTAAGCCTGTGTAAGATTGCACATTTTTAGTTCCTTATATCTTCGGTTTCCACATGCTTTCATTTGAAAACCGAATTTATGAAACTGAAGCCTATTTATTAAAAAAAAATGATAAAAGAAAAAAAGGATCTGAGACAAAATGTGATGAAAAAAGAGTCTTGGTTTTATCACATCTTTTTCTCAGATCCTATTCCATTAGGTCAAAGAAGATTTTTCACAAAATAATAATATAAACATCGACACACATACATTGGATACGATATTATACAAGTGTTCCCTCAATAAAACAAAGGATTACACAATATAAATAAAATCGAGATCACAGACATCCGTCTATATAACCGCTCTATTCTCCGTTCGGGGTCATATAAACACGCAATAAAAACAAGTTTTCTACTAAACATAAAAACATTTTATGGGCATCCGACATCGTTTTCCAGCAAGGATTCTCCGCTAGGCTGTACGTTGAGTCTTATTCGAAAATTATGTTTCTGTTCAAAACAACCACAAACAAGATTTTATCGACCATAAAACATCACTATCGAATAGCGATATTAAAGTTTAATTAATGTCTTAATAAAATCACACTATACGTACACGTAAATCGGTACATTCTTTGGACTCTGATAAAATAAATACGCTAACACTCACAGCCCCACACCAAGTATAAACCTTTGTACACACACAACGTAACACATACACAAACACCCAGAACCCACAAATATCTGCAGGCCATACAAATATTTGTCCCGGTGCGGCGATCGAACCCGAGACCCTTCGAATCAAACGGTCATCCCACACCGCTGGACTAACCGGGCGGTAAATGAATGCTGAAGCCTATAAAATTAGAGCTCCAAGTGCAAATGCGTTTGCCACTCCTGAAGCGTAACCCCCTTATCCAGAAACGTATTTTAGCTAAAGTGTTGTTAATCTCTTCTTTGTCTTTTTCTATCCTGCACATTTGACAATGCGACTGACAAAAACAAAGCATTCTATGGCTAAATATCTATCGTATCTAATATAAGTTTATGAATAAGGGGGTAGGATGTTATGCCTCTGTAATGTTAACACGGGGCTATACATTATCAAGTAACGGGAACACCATTGCGCTGTATTACACTATTTGACGGCAGATTGATAGCGGTAGTACATCGTCGAGCTCCGACAGTGGAATGTTGTCACCAATACATAATAAAAGCAATTGAATGAAGGTATACAAAAATGCAACTTACTCCCAAGAATATAAAAATTATACAAATAGGCATAAACAATTTCTTAATACATTTTACTGCCAGACTCTGAATAAGTCTGCTCAAATACATACAGTGCTCAATAATAAATATTGCACATCGAGCCTAGGAAGGAGACTTCGGATTATTTCGGATCTGTAGTGCGTTATCTCTTTCGCTCCGTATCTATTTGACGTTTGATGACCGTTTTGATCAAGTTTTGACCAATACCGGACTGTCAGTGCTTACGTGGCAGTGTGCAACAGAGATAACGCACTACGAAATCAAAACGAGCCGATCGTCTCTTTCGCAGGCTCGATGTGCAATATATGTATCAATTACACCACTGTAAGTATGTTCATATTTTATCAAATCTCCGGGATCACTTACCAAAAATTAAAGTTTAGTTCGATCACAGAAATACCATGACTGATCAAAACATAGAGCAACAAGGACCACCGGTCGCGTCGGACCGGAGGGGAGTAGCCATAGCATTTATTACCGATGCAAAACAGTCTGTCATATTTTGCGCACACAATGAAACATCTAGGCGACAGGTATAGGCCCATTTGGGCTTGTACTTTAGCAGAGGGGAAAGCCTGCATATGGCTACTCCCCTCCGGTATTGCTCGATGGATCAAAAGTACAACGCACCACCTTCTTAATTATAAGGGCCCTAACTCACTAGGACACCATGGCGATATCACCGGCTACGTACCTATCCAAGCAGTTAGTATGGTATGGAGACGTCGCCACAAGGTGGTTAGGTGAGTTAGGTATCATGTATTTACGTACTAGCAGCTTGGATACGTAGCCGGCGACGTCGTCACGGCGACCTAGTGAGTTAGAGCCCTAAGATTAAAAAAAAACAAAACTGCGTTGAACCTGTGTTGGTTAGTGATAAAAACACGTTGCGAGTCAAAATTACAACGCACTACCCATTTAACGCTGAATATATTTTACGCATGTAACGTAACTTTATGCCTGTAATCCCCGAAAGGGTTGGCAAAGGTAAATTCATGCATTCAAGCATACATGCAAACACCCACGATTTGCCTGTAACTTTTTAGTCCATGTCATAGGTGACGAGCCTGTTTACATCTCCGAGCATTTTACCAAACTCCGAGGTACTGAGCAACTTCTAGAAAATTAAATAATCCCAATAAAACCAGAGATAAAGGAATCAACACCATTATCTCTATCTATTACTAGCTGTCTCGGCAAACTTCGTATTGCCTCAGAATGAAATAATGTGTCAAAGGTTTGATATATACGGACTATTTGTTTGGGAATATACATTTGTGGTTTTGACTATTTCCTTTCAATTTCTTCATATTTTCTTACCTTTTTAACCTTCCCTGGACTTCCAAAAATCATTTAAAAATCAAAATTAGCCAAATCGGTCCATTCGAGTTTTAGCGAGATTAACGAACAGCAATTGATTTTTATATACTCGTAAATATATAGATAGCCCCCAACCAGTGAACCGAACCAAGAACCCCAGCATTTTAGACTTGAGGCATTTTACTACACTGCGTAAAACCTGTATTCATTCCATTCTTTAATTTGAACAAAGATCCCGGATTAGCAGTACGTAAGGCCACAAACATTTATACAGAACTCTCGCAGGTAACAAAACAACTTTCATAAAGATACACGCGTAATCGATGAAGCCAATCAATATGTATTAACTTCTGTCATCAAACAGAACGGATCATGATAAGCTTCATCTGCACTTTGTACTATCTCAATTATACCACTCTCAGATCAGTTAGAAGGGTTCTGATGATAACATTCCTCGAGATCCCTGCATTCATTGTCTTTTATATCTGTCATAACTGTTTTATTAATTTCAGAGATCACTCTTGTTTTTATGATTTTTCCTGTTTGCAAGGAATGGCTATTGGAAATATAACAGATGCCTTTTGCAGTAAATTAAGCGTCTTCATTTCTTTCCATTCTTCGTATTGGAAAGTTTATTTTTCTCAGCTGCAACTTATTTTTTGTTTTGTTAGTGCAAAAGCATGCTGGATTTAAATAAGTAGTAATATCGTGATGTAGTCATGATTGATCTCTATCTAAGCAAGAGTTTTGAGCTAGAATTGCTCCTGTTGTCTTTTTGCCTATTGTATTCGAGAATATGTCGTGATAACTCTTTATTATTTTGTTTTTGGGTTTCTTAAGTAAATTAATTATCTATGATGTTTTCCTATGAAAAGTGAACTTTTGTGACCTGTATCTTTCTTTTATTGTAGTGTCAAAGAAAGCTCAAGCACAGCAATAAATTGTTTTGACCCGATCAATTTAATTATTCCCGACTGCTAGAAGAAGATAAAAGTTGTTTTGTAACTTTCGGTAGTTTTAATAACTTGAGATATATATCTGAAGAAATGTAATTTTTAAACTTTAGTCTACAACAACTAAATATCCATTTTTCATTTTAAAGTATCACGTTTGAAATGCAAAACGGCCTTATATTTAAGATGACAGTGCTGAGTTAAAGAACTCATTTGCATTCTAACATAGTAACTTAAGCTGATGTAAAAACTTTACGACCTGGGGTGCCTAAGTGAATTTATGGCCAACAATATTTTAGAGTTAAACGGTGTTATGTTTGTGTAGATTTTTCCCCTGTGGTTTGTTATATGTGCATTTTATTGTATTATACGATCCTTTTGCGGTTTCCTCAAATGTAACAGTCTGGTGCCGGCAGTGGTTAAATAAATTATCATGTAACATGGAACTTTTCTATTTTGATATGTATATGAACTGTTTATATTTGGTTTGGTAGTCGAAAAACAAATCTTATGATTGGATGAAAATTACAAAAGTTAGTTTTCTGTTTTATGGGTCCTCGTTTACTTCTACTGTTTTTAAATAAGCTGCCATTCTCATTACTAATGTTACGTTTCTTACATTTTCGAGTAGTGTATTAACCTATTAATTATGTTCTTTGTGTCATGAAGTGGCAAAAAAGATTCAAAGTTCATATTTATAGTAACTTTTTTTTTTTTTATGTTATAAAAGTGGCAAACAAGCGTGCAGTTCACATTGATGTTAAGTGATGACTGCAACCTACAGACACAATGACCAGAGGTCAAAATGCAAATGCGCTGCCACACCTGAGGCATTAGGTGTTATGCCTCTGTGCCGGAAGTTACAGAGCCGTACATTACCACCTGACCGGAACACGATAGTGCTGAACACTACCATTTAACGGCAAGTATATTAGGTAATGCGGTGGTGCCTACGCCCGCGAGCTCCGTCACTGGAGCTCTACCACCAGTGAAAACTGAATAAAGCCTATAAACATTTTCATTAAAATCAGAGGTTTCAATGTATATGCGTTTCCACTGCTGGGTTTAAATTGTTATGCCTGTCTGCCGGATATTACGAGTACATGGGCGTACATTTTTTTGTATCGCTTTAAAACCACTCGACAAAGTAATGATAGTAAAATATACCGAACTTCATTTGATTTATTTCATTTTTAAAGAAAAATGGAAAGAAAAAATTGACTTCAGGCGAGACTCGAACTCGCGACCTACTGGGAATCTAGTCCAGCCGCTCTTCCAATTGAGCTACTGAAGTCCTGCCCGATTTGTCAAATCCTTCCTTCACATCTATTGCATTGCTTTATGGTAGCAGCAGCGCCATCTATTACCAACTATGCTAGTTAGGCAACCGATATAATAGACTTTTCAGTTTATTGAATATCGTAAAGAAGTCGCTTTTACCCTTAATAATTGTTTTATATTATTTCGCATTAACACATGCTTGTGAAATATATTCACAATCATTCATTTGATTTGATTTGATTTTCATTTGATTTGTTGTTGTTGACTGGTGAGTTATAATTAATTTGATAAGAAGGATTGAAGTTGAATAATAATATTATTTACTTTTATATTTCACCAAGTAATCGTGTTTCCTAATACGCCATAGTATTTATCACGTTACAGAATATGAAAACATAGATTTCATGGAAACCACCGTAGTACCAAGTTTTAATATTTAAATTCTTTATTATACATATAATCTATATACGTATATATCTATCTCCAACTGCCGCGTTTCTACGGGAGTATTTTACGGCTCAACTTTGATCGAGGAGTGAAAAAAAATTAAACATTGATCATCGCCATTGAAAAGTAAAATCAAGAAGCTTTTAGCTAACGAAATAAGCTAACTAAATATCCTTCGTTTTTGCCTGAAGATTTTTATTTTGTTGAAATATATTTATTTATAAATGTGTAGATGAACGAAACTTTTTAGAAAACTTAAGCCAGCATTTAAGAACTGTTTCAGCATTAATGTCACACGTAAGTAATTTCTTTCTACTTATTTCTCAAAAATTTTTATCAAATGTCATTTCAGTATAAATGGAGAACATCAGCGCACCTCGAATCTAAAACCCATTTTAACGAATGTTATTAAAGCGATGTAGCATTGAGTTTCACGTAAAATCTGGTTTCCTTTTAGATACTTTTTATGAAATCTAAAAGGAAATGTTGATGTGAACACAAATTTGCGTGATCGTTATTTCGTTGGAACGATATTCCTACATCATTAAATTTAGCCTCTTGATACTCAAGCTGACATATTACAGAGACGGGAATGTCACGAAGGGATGTTTGCTTATAAATTTTAACATTTTAACTCATTATAACTTCGCCTATAGGTAAATATGAGTTGGTGAATGTTTGCTGAAACTCTAAGCGTATCTTCAAAGAGCTGACTTTGTTTATTTATTATTCTTATCATTATCTGCTTTCACTTGAAAGTTTAATTACGTTTATGATTTTATTTGCAAGATATTCTTGCCTTGTTACGTAATACAGTTTATTATTTAATCCTGATTGTAATTAGATATATCTAAAGATGAGGTGTTACTTCAAAATTAATCGCTATTACGTATTTCAGTTTGATTCTTATTATTACATTTATATATACTAATATCATCTACCCATTAGATACAAAAGTTTTTACTGATATTTTTTATAATTATAATGTTTGGTGGAGAAAGATTTAACAATAATAATCCATTTATACACTTAACCCCTAGCGGACAGAGAAAATTAAGTCTGCAGCATCCGCTGGTTCTGTTGTAAAGATCTAATGTAACTGTCTCGGTAGCCTAGTAGTAGCGGGCCACTACTTCTACGCTGAGGTCCTGGGTTCGATTCCCGTGTCGTAGGTTATCAGAGATAATGGTGTAAAGTCCATTATCTCTTGGTCTATTGGGATTTTTCCATTTTCTGGCAATTTCCCAGTACCTCGAAGTTTGGTAATGTGCCCGGAGATGTCAACAGGCTCGCCACCTGTTACATGGGTCAAAACGTAACCGGCGAATCGTGGGTGTATACTTTAATGCATGCATTTCCCTCTGCCTACCCCTTCGGGGATTACAGGCGTGAAGTTACGTATATCTTTAAAGAATCTATTAGGTCATTTCCACCATGTTTGTTCAGTCAATCTCTATTATTTTTTACAACTTTGAAAGATCTCTGGGTAGTAATTGGTATACTCTTACTTCATAACATTATATTTGTGTAGACTTGAATATTGGTACACGAGCAATATTTTGCGTTCAAATAAAATATATTGCTCTAAAAATGACGCATCGTAGAAAACGTTGAGCCAATTTTCAACCAACTGCAGTATGAATCGACAGAATATCAAATAGATCAGACTTGCTCTCAAATATTCTATTACTAGAATAGGAATATATAATAATAGTTTATTTACTTCATCGGAATTCATGTTAGTAATGTTTATGCTAGATAAAATTATAATGAATAAGTATAATTGAAAAATTTCTTACAAAACTTATCAACTCACTAGCGGACCAGACAGACTTCGTCCTGTCAAAAAGATTTGTTGATTCTTTGACGTTAGGAACACACCTACGTACCTGGGTGATGAGTGACCGCTAGTGGAAAATTAAAATGCGCGTTTCCGTGCTTCGGAGGGCACGTTCAGACGTCGGTCCCGGTTGCTATCGATGGATAGCAGTCGTTAAACCTTGTCAGAGGCCTTATGGGCAGTTTGAAAACATCCGACAGCGGGTTGGCCACTAACCCGTATCTCCACCAACCCGCATTGTAGTAGCGTGGTGGAGTAAGCCTCAGGCCTCCCCCCAAGAAGGGGAGAGACTTGTGCCCAGCAGTGGGACGTATAATAGGTTGCCATTATTAGTACTTTATTTTTTAAATATCCTGTAATGTATTTCTGCAATTAACATACGAGCATTTAACTTTGTATCGTCACCACACGTTTAGAAACATTAAAAACGAAAGAAGCATTCCTACCAACAAAAAAAAACAAATAAATGAATCAAAACAGCTTTAATTGAAGGCAGCTGCCTTTTATATACGAAATACGAATTGAGGGAATACGCGAGCTTGGAAATAAAGATAGGAGATAACTGCCACGAAGGGAAGTAGACTCGGTGGCCTGGAAAAGACATGCTTCCTTCGACGTAATGAACGGATTAGCTTTCCAAATTGATAAATAAATTAGAAAGAAAGGTCTACAAATGGCTTGTAGGGCTTACTATCAACCTAAATACTACTATTATACCAAGTGGTAGTATACTTTTTCATTGTGTTTGAGTAGGATTTCGCGAGCTAAATTGATTGGAATATAATAATTTACACTGATACATCTCGCGTATGTGAAGTGGTTGAGTAGGCTTCGGTACTAACCACTTACAGTAGGTAGTTACGTATTTGAATATTTACTTGCGTCTGATAGTGGCAAGTCTACTATCAGACGCAAGTAAATGATCAATTCTTGTACAAATTAAAAGCAAACTGTCATCATCATCACAACAGCCGAAAGATGTTCACTGCTGGACAAAGCCTTTCCCCCAAAAACACCCACAACAGTGTTGTGCGTCGTTTGGGGAGAATATGCCATAATCGCCACGCTTATCACGCGTATTTTTATTTTATTTTCTTTATTTTTTTAAAATAAAATAGGCTTACACTCACAGCCCCACATTAGTGGCCGTGTAGTGGATACTGTTGTACACATGCAACACATACACAAACACCCAGACCCGAAACAAATATCTGTAGGCCATACAAATATTTGTACCGGTGCGGGGATTGAACCCGCGACCCTTCGAATTAAACGGTCGTCTCACACCGCTGTACTACCGGGTCGTGTAGTTTAGTAGTAGTTTTATCGCGGGACGCTGCTGCGCTGCTGCTCTTTCTGGCTTCATAGCGCACAACATCTTGAAGTTAACCAACCATTCATTCACGTTTAACCATTCCCCAAACCACCACACCATGTTATACTTAATCATTTAAAAAAAAAAAAAAATGTTGTGAGTAACTCTAACAGCTAACGGTATTTTTAATTTTGTGATTTTTATGTTTAAGTATTACAAAGCTCTCATCAACTAGAAATTAATTTAATGGTTTTGTCTGCATTAAAAAATATTGTTCCATTAACAAAATATATCCATTTAGAAGGAGAAAAATAACAAAATCTCACAGTGTTCATAATCGCCCATAAATCTCTAATGCGGAAAGGCTCTCATTCCTCGTTGTTTTACTAATAGCTTAGAAAACGCATAATATAATAAATAATAATGGCAACCCATTATACGTCCCACTGCTGGGCACGAATCTCTCCCCTTTTTGGGAGGAGGCCTGGAGTTTACTCCACCACGCTGCTCTAATGCGGGTTGGTGGAGATAGAGGTTAGTAGCCAACCCGTTGTCGGATGTTTTCAAACCGCCTGTAAGGCCTCCGACAAGGTTTAACGACTGCTATCTATCGAAAACAACCGGGAACGACAGCTTAACGTGCCCTCCGAAGCACGTAAACGCGCATTTTAATTTGCCACTAGCGGTCACCCATCACACACCCGACCGCGCCCTTATCGCTTAACCGAGTAGATCGTTTCCGATCTACACCAGCCGCTGGACCATGCGCGCTTCAAACGCAAAGAACGCATATATTTCTACGTTATTTAAAAAACATTCTAAATCATACCAAACGCTCGCATTAATTCTCTTTCATACATACCTATACCTGGAAGGCATCCAAACAGCGATGCCATATTTTTTAGGTCAGTGGCAATGCTTTAGCGCATGTTTCCGTCTATTTAGATAATACAGTCATTTATTTCGACCATTCGCATCTTTATGGGACTTCCTTTAGTATTCGACCGAGATAGGTAGGTAGCTGCAATGCTGATGTTCAAATGCGGATATTTGGTGTAATGTTCATCAATTCCTATACGTTAATTTTATTCACTATTTATTCATTAACTTATTCACGTGTCTGTTCATCGGTTAATTAACGAAGTACTGTGGCTTCTAATGTGAGCTCTGTAGCAAGAAATTATGATTTTCAGATGCGCACATAGATTAATAGAACACAACTAAAACCCTATAAATTATTATTATATAAATTATTCATGCATGAAAATCAGACACCTTTTTCATTCTATTGCCCAATCGACACTTTTTTTTTATGAAATGTGGCACCCGTTGGGGAACAGACGGCGGGTAGTGTGAGACTCGAACTCACTAAAACCCCGCGGTGTTCCGACTCGTCCGCCATTAGTGGCGGTGTTACGGGAACGCTTACGCACACATCCGCGACCCCGCGAGCGGCTGCTCGTTTCCGAGCCCTCCGAGGTTTGAGCCCATTGGCTCCAACTGACAATAGTGAGGTGCGGAACACGTGCACGCCACCCACCTAGGGACCTCTCTCCATTTGGGCGACGGACATCCCCTAGTCCGACGCCCGGAGGTCCCTGCTCAAACCACTCACAACACCAGGCGTCCCAAGACGCCCAGGTGGAGGGGTTTAGGCACACAGTTCGGCCTCAAAGGAGCGGCAGCGTCGAAAGAAGTCGACCCTCAACCGCTCCCCCGCGGCCACACCACGTCCCTATCCGACGGCGGGACCACCGTTAGGCGGCTGGGGATAGGGTGCAGGGCCAACGAAATAACCGTACACCTCTTCCCCAGCCGTCTTCCTACCATGTCCCCATCTGACGGCGGGACCACCGTTAGGCGGCTGGGAATAGGGTGCAGGGCCAACGAAATACCCGTACACCTCCTCCCCAGCCGTCTCCTCTCCACAGCAGCGAGTGGCGGGCAGAGCCACGCCAAACGCCGCCCTCTGTCTGGGTTCCTCTTGGCTTCGCCGGTATGAGGACAACGACCGGGTACTGAGCTCCCCCCCGCCACGACAAAGCGAAAACCCTCGGGGGGGTGCCCAATTGACCCTGGCAACATTATAACAATAGAAAGTATCTGTCAACTATAACTTGACGACCCGGTTAGTCAAGCGGTGTGAGATGACCGTTTGATTCGAAGGGTCGCGGGTTCGATCCCCGCACCGGGACAAATATTTGTATGGCCTACAGATATTTGTTTCGGATCTGGGTGTTTGTGTATGTGTTGTATGTGTACAACGGTACCCACGACACAGGTTTATACGAGTACCTACTGTGGGGCTGTGAGTGTAAGCGTATTTTTTATTGTATTAACTATAATGACTTATGAAGTCATTATAATTTTATTGATAGATTATAATTTTATAGATATCTTTTTTTTTACATTGTTAGTAATTCTTTCTGTTTTATTCTATCCCCACTACATCAAATATTTTGAGCTTAAACGTCCGTGTTAAGCTTACTGAGCTCAGATTACCTTTGTAAATTACAAAAGCTATTTATAAGCTCAAACGACGGGATAGTGCTTTAATGAGATTACGCCAAAAGCGAGAAAGGGAGAATATTTCATGTTTTTTGTCGCTTGAATCCTTTAAGTGGCATTTCCATTTAAGTAAATGTAGCTTTTAATTTGTTTGAGAGTTTCCACTTTGTGATGATGATTGTGCATCTTTTGTGCAAAGTGTTTGAAGTAAATTGAAAAAAAAAAAAAATAGGGTAATATTTCTCATTAACCAGGCAAATCTCAGCTAACTTGCCTAACTAGCATAGTTGGTAATAGATGGCGCTACTGCTACCATAAAGCAATGCAATAGATGTGAAGGAAAGATTTGACAAATCGGGCAGGGCTTCAGTAGCTCAATTGGAAGAGCGGCTGGACTAGATTCCCAGTAGGTCGCGAGTTCGAGCCTCGCCTGAAGTCAAATTTTTCTTTCCATTTTTCTTTAAAAATAAAATATATTTCACAAGCATGTGTTAATGCGAAATAATATCAAACAAAAATCTCAGCTAGATAAAGAATGTTTATCATATATTTATTTAGAATATAATTTATGTTTATTTGGGTAGTAGGGTAGCACAGTATGAAAGTAAAATGTGAATAAAGATGGCTAAACGTTATATAATATCCATCTATAATAGAAAAATTGACAACATAAAATAAAGATACATTCAAAATCATGTGATTGTGTTGGATTGTAATATATAGACAGCTTAAACATTTGAACCAGTACTGACAAACTTTATTACAATATTAACAATATTATACAAACATTTCAGCCCCTACAGTTTCGTGTACATTAGTTACTGATCGTAGAATTCTAGTGTCGAAGCTCAAAAACGCCTTTGAGCTCCGACAATGGCATCGCCGAATCACCTTATCTATGTAGCACCAAATGATAGTACCTATTCATTACTCCTTCATTATATAAAATACTAGCTAACCCGGAAAACTTCGTAGTGCCTCAGAATTAAATAATGTGTCAAAGGTTTGATAGATACGGACTATTTATATGGGAAAATTAAATTGTGGTTTTTACTTTTTCCCTTCAACTCCTTCATATTTTCTTGCCTTTTAAACCTTCCCTGGACTTCCAAAATTATTCAAAACCAAAATTATCTAAATTGGTCCAGCCGTTCTCGATTTTTAGCGAGACTAACGAACAGCAATTGATTTTTATATATATGGAACATAGTACTTCATATCTATAAAAATCCTTATGCAAAAAACATATTTTTTTTAGTTTTTAAATCGGACACACTTAGTTATTCGGACACACGGTATTAGCTTAGTTAGGTTATAACAGTGATCACACAACGCACGAGCCGAGTGAGCAACGCGAGTGTGCCCTGCTAGAACGAAAATACATAACCAGAAACTATTCTGTCGATGAATCGATAGTAGTTGAAAGATTCTGTCGTTGAACAACTCAAACGTTGATCAAACGAAACACTCTGTGAGCGGCTCATTCTCCAGAGAAAGGTTATATTTCAACAGTTTTTATCAATGCTTATGTTAGTACCGTCCTGATATGTTCTTAGGTTTTCGCGAGCTACACTCATTGAAATAAAACTATTTTTACGGATTTATCTCGCGTATATTAAACTAAAATGATTTTGAGTAGTACCGTCCTATAATACAACCACAAGTTTTTTTAAACGTAGTAGGTATTTGGTTTGTAATGTGTGGGGAATATTCGTTTAGTATTTGAAAGTTTGCAAAATCGGTATTTTCTCAAATGATTATTTATATAAAGTACTTATGTTAAGTGAGATATTTCTCTAATTATTTGTTTTTCTCGAGTAAATCTTTGACATTCGTTTTTTGTTCAACATTAGTAAAATAATAAACATGTCTGCTGTATCGTCCTTCAAATCACCTGTGTGTCACCTTCTGTGATTTTATATGATTACATCTAGTGTTGTTTATGATTAAAATCAAACATCAATTCACTTAAAACTCACTTTCATTACGTTTTTGACAACGTATCTGTATTTACATATCTCCTTATTTTTGTAGCTATTCATGATAAGTAAAAAGTAAGTAAACATGCTTGTTTGTGACGTTTTTTTAATAAATCACATGTTTAAAAGCGAAACATCTGCAAAAGAATTTTAGCACCAGCATCGATGCATTTGTTTTATGATTGTTCAGCTGGGTTCAATATCCGATGTAACGGGTCAAGTTATATCGAGGGCTCTCCAATGAAGCGTACGTTTAAGGTAAACGCACACTTATCCAAGCCGATTAGGTCAAACGAGCTGATGGAAATTAATTTACCCAACTTCACACTTGTATTCTCCGAAGTTTTTTGAATAGTCCCGAGTCCACCAACAGTTGTTTATAGCATAATTTGAAAAGTCCCTAATCGTATATGTCTTTTTTTTCCGAAATACCATTAACAGAGGATCATACTTACAAGACCCTTAGGCAGTTGCGTAATTTTACGTCAGACTGAGAGTCATCTACGCTCACTGATTGGCCGGCAAATTAAAGTAGCGTGTATCGAGACGAACTACCTAAATAAGTCAAAATTAAGTCTAGAATATACACTGGAGGAGCCGGGGAATTAAGGGTAGAAATGTACCTGGATAGTCGGCATCTTTCTTACCTAGGTCACTGGTTCTTGAAGGGGGCCCCCGTATCTTCTCCAGGTGTTAACTTTTATATTTGAGTTTTCTTTGAATTTCACATACACATTACAAAACACAGTCAATCACTGCACTGCACTTTTGGTTTATTAAATTAATTTCTTTTTGCGGAGAGTACGCGTGAACCGTCCATTTCTTATTGAAAAAAGGACTAGAGAGAGGGGGGGAAAGGATGCGGGGCGAGAGGGAAGAACGTTCGGAATACGCATTCAAATTAAATTTGTTTTATGAATTTTAAAAGAAAATATGACATAGGCATGTAAAAAGTTTATATTAGGCGTAACCAGTAGACCTATCATAAAATTTACGACAAAGAAACGATGATTCCCGAGAAAAAATGTTCTCTTTTGAGTATCGTATTTATGTAATTTATTCTCGTTTCATTTTAATGTCCTAAATTCCACGAATATTTGGTAAAAATATTACTCTCAGGAAAGTTCAGTAATCTATAGTTAAAAAAACAAGTAATCATCCAGGACGTTCGGGTCGGATAAATGTGCGTTCACCCTTATGCATCTAGTTGTCCCAGTTTTGAACCCCTGAACCGATTGGACATGTTTTTAGTTTTCACGTTACATTAGCTCGTGTTTTCGGTACGTACGCCAATATTGACGAAGGTACTTAACGAGAGTATAGAGCTATTTTAATTTTAGTGCGTGATTTTCGTAATGTAAATATATCAATATTAGCTGTCGCTTGAACGCTTTGTTTATAATTAAATTGTGAATGAGGCAAATGTTTATTGTTTTTCGAGTTTGTTTGTACGTCCATTTGTCTATTAATCTGTTTTTGATTTAATGCATATTAACCGTTCACTTTGTTTGTACAGATCGTCTAAAGAAATTCATCCGAATCTATTAGAACTCCAGCTACAAGAATTAAGATGTCGTAAACAGATTCGGCGCTAGTAGCAAATGTTGCATCTTAAAATTCCTTTCAAGACGTGGTACACTACTTAGTTCTTAGAAGAAATAATTTGCATTGGATCCTATCGGTCTTATGATATATCCATCAAATGCAGTTATTTAGTAAATCGAATTGTGGAACAATTTAAAGGCGATATCGATTATTTGATGCGGTCGTTTGGTTCTTTTGGTGTGGATATGAGTGCAAGCCGTCACTTCATTTTTTTTCCAAACTTTTGGCTTGGATACGTGTTCGTTAACCCTTAGGTACCTATGTATTAAGTTGTCCCAGTTTTGGACCCGTGGACCGATTGGACATGACACGTATAAAGTTTTCTCCTTACATTGCCTAGTCTTTTCGGTACGTGCAGCAATATTAACGAAGGTTCTTTGCAGGAGTAGTAAGATTAACGAATGACTAAAAATCATTTAAAAGTAGAATCTACCACGGTATATGAGAAAGGAATGTTCTTATTATATAAATACTTCTATTATATCTAAAAATCGTAGGTGGAAATGACAAATAATAAGCTTGTCCCTGACAAATCAATCGAGTCCGGAGGCCGAGCTCTCAAATTGTATCAATTATCACTCAAATCCTATGAAACCACCAAATATCCACCCATCAAAACAGGTTAGTTGCCATAACGCCAATGCTATTAACGTGCGGGGGAACAAAAATACGTTGCTAGTAGTAGAGTAACAAAAGGCTGACCTCCATTGTCCCTTGCGTCCCGTCTTCGTCAGCCATTGTGACGCAATAATGGGCGTTATTCAACATGACCTTCGTGGAAACAGGTAAGATTTTCACATGTTTTTCGCAAATGCAATAGCATGCGGCATAAAAGACATTTATTTTACGGTTAATCGATCCGGAGATATTTTCAATGGTACCCGTTCATTTTGTCTACAAACGTTTTTAAACTCTTCATTACAAAACCAACGTTTCGCAACGATTACGTTTCACATATCAATTTACCACGACTACATCACTACATAAATAATTCACTTTGCAAACATATTATTATAAAACCATTCATTTCATAACTCATCACTTCATAAATAATGTAGTTGAATAAAATATTATCAGATTTTACGACATAGTCAGGTAAGATCGGTGTTAAGTTTTTTTTATGTCGTGGATGTGGTAAATAAGCATGCAGTTCACATTGATGTTAAGTGATGACTGCAGCCTATAGACACCCACACAAAGACTAAGGTCAAAGTACAGAGAAGATGTTATGCCTCTGTGCCGGAAATTACGGGGCCGTACATTACCACCTGACCGAAACACGACACGTTTTTGCTAACAGTATTTATTATTATTTTATACATTTACGTAATGTTTGCGATTATTTCGCATACTTTTAGTATAGAAATCGCTGAGTTGCGAAATAATACATTTCCTGCAATTACATATTACGAACAAAAACATTTTTAGGGTTCCGTAGCAAACAAGGAACCCTTATAGTTTCGCCATGTCCGTCTGTCTGTCTGTCTGTCTTTTTGTCTATCCGTGTGCGGTTTAGCGCAAAAACTATTAGTACTAGAGACTTGAAAGTGTAGGTACACCTTAATTACGCCAACAAAGTGATAGAATAAAAACGTGAAAAAAAATTTTTAGGGTAACCTCCCCTACTAGTAACGCGCGCATATTTTTTTTTATTTTCGATTTTCGTATAGTGTGAAAATATTACGGGTGTGAAAACATCATTTTTCGATTTAGGTAACTGTTCGTGACTAATTAAGGTTTAAAGTGCAAATTTTCGTTAGACTCAAGTGTCCCCCCCCCCTACAGACTAAACGGTTGTTGTTAGAAATTCAAACATTACGGTGATAGTAGCTACATATAACGAAATTAAAAGGAAAATTATCACAAATAAGTTGGCCCTGCAAGTTTGCGAGTAATAGTCGGCCAAATGTATTTTACTAAAAAATTTCGAACAACTCAAGAGAATATAAAAATTTTTTTTTTTTCATCACCATAGAAATTTTTTTTTTCATTTCATCTCGTACTCTGTAACTACGGAACCCACTGCGCGTGGCCCGACACGCACTTGACCGGTTTTTTTTTTCATTGCTCTATATCAGAGGTTCCCAAACTATTTTTTCTTGTAGACCCCTTACAATATTTTCTGGTTTCTGTGGACCCCCGTCCTTGCATCACATTCCCATATTTCCCTTATTTTTAATTTTTATTCACGCGTAAGTAGACCCCCATCGAGTCTCCCATGGACCACTTTGGAAATCACTGGTATGATGTAAGTAAATTGGTACTATCAGTGTATGTGTTGGGATCCATTATCGTGGACCCCCATTTTCATTTCATGGACCCCCAAATTTTTTTTTCGCTGACGCTGACCCCTTTCACGTTGTCATAAACCCCCAGGGCTCGATATAGACCACTTTGGGAATCACTGCTCTTTATATTCTTTAAATGTTGCGAATATAAGTGTCATTAACAAAAGACGAAATATCATTCAAAACTAGAAGCTTCCACGGTATGTGTGAAAGATATAGTGTTATAATTAAAAAAAATACTGTTTTCTGAGGCTGAACTTCCTTGACCAAGACCAAATAGGTCAGTAACTGTCTGTCTGTTAAGAGTCTTAGGAATTGGCGTGCATGTATGAAAAAAATTATGAACGTAGAAGAAGCGTGAGATACATACAAAACTACTCCTGTTTTATCTAAAAATACTAGGTGGTACAAAATGAGAAAAAAAAATCCAGTTGAATTGAGAACCTTCTCCTTTTTTTTTGAAGTCGGTTAAAAATTAAAAACTTGCTCTGACTAAACTTGTTCAGCACTATCGTGTTCCGGTCAGGTGGTAATGTGATACTGTAACGGCCCTGTCATTTCCGACACAGACGCATAAAATCTTAGGCCTCAACGAATAACGAATCTGCATTTTGAACTTGGTCTTTGTGTGGGTGTCTATAGGCTGCAGTCATCACTTAACATCAATGTGAACTGTATGCTTGCTTGCCACTTCCATTACATAAAAATCGATCTCCGAGTCGTAAAAATAAGTGCTATTGATATTTTGCTATGTGATAGAAGATTCTTAATACCACACTCGGCGTTTGATTATGTGCCTGGAAAAGTTAATTTTGCTAAGCATTTAAGAGCTATAATAATAGGTTGGGGAAAAAGTCTTTTCGCATTATAATATGTATGAACTTGTAATAAAATCTCTTTGGCTGCAGTATTTGTATCTGGCTGGTTTTAGTATCACTGAAAGTTAAAATTTTAAAGAACATAATTCCAAATAGAAAGAATGTCGAATGAGCGAATGACTAAACAGATATACAATGCGAATGTGGATGGCTGCAGAGGCCCAGGAAGACCAAGGCTGACCTACCATGACCAAATAGGTCGAGTTCTGTCTGATGGTGGGGTCAAAAGTCTTAGGAATCGGCGTGCATGTATGAAGAGAATGATGAAGGTAGACGAGGCACGAGAGGTTTGTCAGAACCGGGATGTCTGGCGCTCTACACTCTCTGCCTACCCCGTTAGGGACCTGGCGTGAAGATACATACATACATAATTCCAAATTCAAATTAGGCAAATGTGTGATTTTCATTTGTTTTTCGTACTGTCAAGATGAGTGAGTCTAATGAAGAAATTCGATACATTTTAAAATTTTACTACAAAAAAGGTAAAAATGCAACGCAAGCCGCGAAAAAAATTTGCGATGTTTATGGACCTAGTGCAGTGTCTGTGAGAGTAGCACAAATTTGGTTTAAGCGTTTTCAATCCGGAAATTTTGATGTCAAAGATGCACCTCGCTCTGGTCGCCCTATTACGGATAAAATGGATGCCATTTTTGAGAAAGTGGAGCAAGATCGACATCAGTAGTCACGACGTAGCTGAAGAACTGAGAATTTTATCACAAAACAGTTTTGGCGCATTTGAAAAAAGCTGGGTACAAAAAAAAGCTCGATATTTGGGTACCTCACAAGCTCACTGAAAGAAACCTAATGAACCGTGTACTCATTTGTGATTCTTTATTACGACGTAATGAAATCGAATCATTTTTGAAGAAGCTGATAACTGGTGATGAAAAGTGGATCACGTACGACAAGAACGTGCGAAAAAAGTCGTGGCCAAAGACCGGTCAGGCTTCACAGACTGTGGCGAAACCCGGGTTAACTCGCAATAAGGTGATGTTGTGTGTGTGGTGGGATTGGAAGGGCATTATTCATTATGAGCTATTACCACCAGGCAGGACTATCGATTCTGAACTCTACTGCGAACAACTGATGAGATTAAAGCAAGAAGTTGAGAGAAAGCGGCCGGAATTGATCAACAGAAGGGGTGTGGTGTTTCATCATGATAACGCTAGACCTCACACATCTCTATAGCCACTCAGCAAAAATTAAGAGAGTTTGGCTGGGAGGTGTTAATGCATCCGCCGTATAGTACTGAGCTTGCACCTTCAGATTTCCACCTGTTTCGGTCTCTTCAGAATTCTTTATGCAATGTTAGGTTAACATCACGAGAGGACTGCCAAATCCACTTGTCGCGGTATTTTGATGAGAAGTCCCAAAATTTTTATAGCAATGGGATCATGTCCCTACCTACAAGATGGCAAAAGGTTATCGAACAAAATGGTACATACATACTTTAGTTAAATTTAAATAAACTTTATTAAAAAATGTTTTGAATTATCTTAAAAAATGCGAAGAAACTTTTTCCCCAACCAATACTTCTATTTGTTTACTTATCCAACACCAAGATGAACCTGTCGTTTTCATCGCAATCGTCTTTGACCAGTGAGTATTTGTCAGTGATGCCATGTGAAACTGAAACGAGGTCACTTACTATCGACCTCATAAATTATCTCAAGGCCATATAGAAAGCAATGCAGACAGCTAAGCTCGGCATTTCTCTGGCAAATCGAGGTAAAAATAAGGCAATCTGCATGAAAACCAAAGTATGACATAGCCAATCATATAGCTGTGCAACACAGAAAAAAAACGAAAAAAAGTGACCTTATAGTCAATTCTGTAAAATATTCAACAAGACTAATCTAAACTAATATTATAAGCAGGTAATATTTTTTTGTTTGTTTGTTTGTAATGAATAGGCTCAATAACTGCGGGACCGATTTTAAAAATTCTTTCACTATTCGAAAGCTACATTATCCACAAGTAACATAGGCTTTTGTTTTTTTTTTGAAAAAATAGGGTTCCGTAAGATATTTGGGTTCTTTAGACACAAGGTGTAAAAAATCAACCAGAAAAGTTACTTAGTCTGCGTACGCTGCCTAAACTATAAAAAATATCGAGGAATATCTTTTATAGTTTATTTCACTATTCAAAAGCTATATTATTCTAGGGTAACATAGGCTATATTTTATTTTGGAAAAAATAGGGTTCCGTAAGATATTTGGGTTCTTTAGACACAAGGTGTAAAAAATCAACCAGAAAAGTTACTTATTTTGCGTACGCTGCCTAAACTATAAAAGATATCGAGGAAGACTTTAGGCTATATCTATGTATAATCATCACGCTAAGACGAATAGGAGAGGATAGGCAACATTGCACCGCGCGAAGCCGGGGCGGGCCGCTAGTTTGATATAAAGACCTTATTTTTGTAATGTCTACAATAATTCTGTAAGCTCTCATATCTCATAATTTCAATTCAAGTTGCAAACTACATTTATAATTTACGAAAACCAACTAGTAAGCTTCAACGACGCCATTGTATCGGTCCAAATGTACACAAAGCTTTACACATAATATTGGGTGCTATAACAACCATCCGAAATAACAATTTATTATGATTTAGTATTGTCTAGTTAATACTAAAATCGGTCCCTCAGTGCCGAGTCTAACAAAACTTACCTAAATTTTGGGCTATTAATATAAATTACTTAGATTCACAGAGCCTTTCGGGAGTTGAATTGATGTTATTTCCTTTTGCACAATGTGTTGAGGCTTTGTCGCTACGATTTCTTGGCGTTTCAATATCATTTTTAATTATTAATCATTGTCACCCGTAATTTAGTCCGCTCGAGCGTCTAATGGATCTGCATTAGTAATGTAATTTAAATATTTGATTTGAATCCTTGTAATTCAAATAAGTTGCTTTTGCAACTCATTTACGGATTTGAATACTCGCCGTCTTCTTTACGTGAAACTTTGTAAGTTGAGTATTTAACTTGAAGTAGAGGTTACTGCCAGAGCAGAGCAAAGGTATCAGCTGGTGGTCTTTGCCTTTGACCCAACAGCCAAACCTAAAGGTTTCGATTTACCCCGAAAGCTTTGGTGCAAATTAAACAGGATTAGATCAGGACATGGCCGCTGCAATTTCTTTCTGCACAAATGGGGTTGGCGAGACTCGGACATGTGTGAATGTGGCGAAGAGGCCCAAACCATGGCTCATATAATGGAGCGATGCCCAATACATTCTTACCTGGGACCCAAAGAAGAAATCTACAATTTAACTGAAGACGCAGCCAATTGGCTAAGAAATCTGAATGTAGACTTATAATCTGTGTGTATTCGCCTATTCTACAGACTGCCATACGATTATATAAATAAACTGGTGGTAGAGCTCCAGTGACGGAGCTCGCGGGCGTAGGCACCACCGCATTACCTAATATACTTGCCGCTAAATGGTAGTGTTAGCAGCACTATCGTGTTCCGGTCAGGTGGTAATGTACGGCTTTGTAATTTCCGGTACAGAGGCATAACACGTTAGGCCTCAAGAGTGGTAACGCATCTCCATTTTGACCTTGGTCTTTATGTGGGTGTCTATAGGCTGCAGTCGTCACTTAACATCAACGTGAGCTGCATGTTCCATTACATAAAAAAAAATTACAGGGCCATACATTACCACCTGACCGGAACACGATAGTGCTGAACACTTAACGGCAAGTATATTAGGTAATGCGGTGGTGCCTACGCCCCCGAGCTCCGTCACTGGAGCTCTACCACCAGTAGTATATGAGGCATTGCGGTGATGCCTACGCCCGCGAGCTCCGTCACTAGAACTCTACCACCAGTACCCCATATATGCTCTAAATCTGCAGAAGCAAACTACGATATGCAAATGTTAGAAGTAAACATGGCTTTTTTTCGAACTAACTCTGGAATTTTATTTTATTCGTTAGTGCGTTGAGAAACTACTTTTTGTTTACTAGCTTAAGACGTCAGCTAAACACGTTCTTGTCCAAGGCAAACGTTCCAAGAGAGAATAATTAACGCTCGAAGTTTATTTTTTTCAGTTTGCAAGAAATTTAATCAACCACTTAGCATTATTCTAAAAAAAGGTAAATGTACAGCTGAGAACAGCTAAAACAGTATATAACGAAGATGTTATCACAAAAACAAAGTATTTAAACAAAGTATTTTGACTGACTGACTGACTGAAAACACCTTACAATGAACACCAAGCCAAACCAACATATTGTTTTCAATAAAAAAGTAATTGACCCAATGGCCCGACATTGTAATACTGGTGGGCTGGAAGCCAATGATACGGAGATTTAGATTCATCCCGAACGGGGACTTCTGAAATATAGTATCCAAACGTTCCCCGAATCGTATCTATTTTTGGACACGAAAGCAAACTTGGGAAATACAAATATGAAAACGTCCAGTACGCTAAGATCAAAGGTTAAATGAAAAAGGAAAAGGTAAATTTGAATGTAATGTTTCATATTCTTTTATAAAATATGGATTCAGCTTAAAATATTATGCAAAACCGTTGAATCTTAGTCCTTCAATATTCGTAAATGAGTTAGACTTGAATAATCTTGAAGATTTCCCGAAGATATCTTCAATTCAATTTGGTGTTGACTCAATTGATGTTATTATCATAACCATGTTCTTCAACTCCTTCAAACGCCCTCTATTGAACTACAAAAGTTCAAACTTTGGATGCTTGTACTTAGAGGGTTACCACTTGTATCCAACGATTCCCCGAGAGGGTATATTGCCTTGTTGAAAACAGGCCTTTGTGCTTGTATACGCTATCATAGATAAGGTTTGAATTTTTTGTTGGCTCAGCCCCTTACATAAACACGATTGCTTGAGATAACTTTCTTTGTCAGACGGAGCTTAAAGATAAAGTGAAATTGTAAGTGTTATTTCATTTACTTTTTCGGTGTTACGAATTATTTCTAAATTTAAAGTAGATTAACAAAAAAAAAAATTATTTGTATGCTGCTTTATTAGGTCGGTTGCCAATATTTACTACTATGTACTATTTACTGTTTTTAAAAAACTGTTACATTGACTTATTGTTGTTGCTAGCAACACTAAGTAGGTAATAATGGTAAAAATGGTATTGTAAGTTGGCAACATTGTTTTTTTCTCTCTTTTCTTGGATCTGCTAGCGACGTGAGTATACGGTGCTCTGTTACAAAATTTTAATACTTTAAAGTGTTCTTATTGTATAATCAACCATAGTTAAACAAAGTGTATGAGAATAAACCACCGTTTATACTGTCCGAAGTGTTGTTTGTTTGGAATTAATCAGCTTAAATAAAATACAGTCCACTATAAAAAGCCAAGCTCGCAAGAATTATCACTTGCGTGTATTAATGCGATTAATCGGAATGAAATCATTATGACTTTCAGTCTTATTCAAAATCAGCAAAAATGCTGCGACATACTTTAATCGAAGTTTATAAACAAACAAACTATATGCAAGCTATGACAGGACGTGAAATGACCTCTTTCTGTCAGCGTATCGTCTGCAAAAGACTGGCTTTTATAATAGCTTCGTGGCACAGTTACAGTGTTGATAGACAAGAGTGGAATATCATAATGCTATAGGCAAGTATGTCAAATATAGCGATTCTAATATTTTGTTCTTTTAGATAGGTAGGTATTATTAGCTATATTTTCGGGCCGCCTTTTATGAGAGATATGAGAAAGAAATTGATATTGAACTAAAGACAATATTAGGTATGTACCGAATTCGATTATCTAATATGAAGAAGTATGCACGAATAGTCTTCAGAATTAGAATTATAGAGAAATAAGGAATTTATGTATATAAAAATCAATTGCTGTTTGTTAGTCTCGCTGGGTGAGAAATTGTAAGGGAAATAGTTAAAATTACAATTTAATTTGCCCTATCAAACCTTTGACGTATTATTTAATGCTGAGGCAATACGAAGTTTGCCGGTCGTTTACTTTTTTGTTATAATTATTTGGCAGATCTAGACATAGGCTCACTGCCATTTTGAAAGGTTATTAATACACATCCTCAAAAATAAAGCTACATACAGTGACATCTTCATGACAACCTTAGAGCTTATTTTTCTAAACTCTGTGACCTAGAACAATAATTATTTACATTGTAATAATTTATTTTTCGCAAGACATATGCGAGTGAACTTTAGAAATTAAAGAAAAAAGCGAAGGAAAAATTTGACATCGGGCAGGAATCGAACCTGCGAATGCAGAATAACCAGTCCCGCCGCTTAACCACTAAGCTACCGAAATCCCATGCCGATACGTCAAATTTTGCCTTCTTTTTTGGTTTTTAATCAATTTAAACCGATTTAAATCTTCAAGATTAGCATTTACAGAATAATTTGCAATTTGCATATGTTACTTGGTTTTGTAAGCAGTAGCACGAAAACACGCATTTTTAATACTTAGATATCAAATGGCAGCTTGTAAATTGGCGTAGGGCAACAGTAAAATATGTAAATATCAGTTTCATTTTCAAAATTACCGTTTTTGCCTGTCGCTACACTGGCTTACTATGTCAACTCATCTCACAGCAAATATGTACTGAGCTGTAAGGACGCGCCCTAGTTGAACGATGTGCAAAGGCCTGCCCTTTCAACAAATCCACTTTCCGTCCGCCTTTGAAAAACAGCCAAACACACCCCTTTTAACCGGTTAGCTTTGATCTTGATTAATAACTTTTGTATATTCGAACATACGTTTTGTGGCTTAGTAGAATTTTGGATTTTAAATATTATTGATTCAGAATTTGGGAGGATTTTTGGTTATGCTTAAATGTTCCGTGTTACTTAGACTTATTTGGTAAAAAAAAAACTTAATAACTTTATTTAAACGCGAAATACGTCCGTAAAAATTGTTTTACTATTTGTCTTTGGGTGAAAATTGAACTGACATTCTCTCCATAGTTTCTATTTTGCTTTAACTTCTTTTCTAATATATCTAAGTGTAATCTTGTATACAAGTTACTTTTACAAAAAAAAGATACAATCTTAAAACAAGGCTAATTTTGAATAATAGTGACAGTTTCAACGTCCATTATTCCAATGTATAATCGAGCTTTAAGCTGTTGGCCGGAGTCGATTTTTTTATCGTTTCCATCATTAAGGTCAGAGTATAATTTATTAGCTTTTTTTTATCAAGTGTCACCGCTCCGACCGGGCACGTCCTTCGCCATCCCTCTTACTTACGTAACTTAGTTACTCGGAATGAAAAGTTAACGAACTGTGCTTGATCCGGCCAAGGGGTTCCATCAAATCAGCGTCATGGACAAAGTTTCATGTTTATGAGCCCACACTTTAGTACTAACACTAGAACTTCTCTAACTATGATGTAGAGGAGGGCAGAAGAGTCAATGAAGATGAACAAGATATTGGCGGTGGCGGTAAATCAAATGAAAAGAAAATGCAGGACTCGCCAGACGATCATAAATCTTGAACATGACTTGAAAACAAAGTGATGATCAAATATAAAGTCGATATTTATTTGTTCGTATTTTATGTCCTGCTATATCAATTAATCGATATGGAAGGGATTCATACTAAAGAAATTTTGATAGGCTTTGAATGAATGGAGAATGTGAGCTATTAAACAATGTGTAGTCATGGCGATGGCATTACTTTCTTCTCAACTTAATGTTGGAGTTTTGGCGGTAACCTTGAAAGAGGCGTGTGGTGCTCTTATTTTATTTCATTTTCTTGGTGTATTTTTGAGTTACATTAAATAAAGTTGGTGGCATTTTGTTTGATATAGGTTTATTACAGTGCCCGTGTATAGTGAAATGGAATAACAGTGCCAAAATACGGCTTTTCAGGTTGCCTCCAAAACTTCATTGTAAAATGTTCTGGTAAAGTAGCCATCGCTTTACTCGAATACTGACTGTGACTCTGATTGACTTTGACTGATAATTAACTGACTGACCGATTCTAACTAACGCTGCTTTTATACGAATACGAAATATCGTTTTACTTGACACTGGCAATATGCGTAATAGCGATGCCATAACATTATTTAAAAAAAAAATCTAAATGTTACGAGAAAGTGCTCATATTCGTTGTAATTACTTATTATTTCATTTTTACTGACTTGAAAGATTGCAAAATAATGACGAAACGAATATTCTTGCAGCATTCGAGGGAAAAGGAAGACTTATAATAATAATAATAAATACTCTTTAGCACAAATAATAAACAAGACAAAATTAAAAATATGCACAATATTATAGGCGGCCTTATCACTTAAAGTGATCTCTTCCAGGCAACCTAAAACTAGAGAGATCTAAATCAACAACAAAAAGACGGGGTGTACAAATTAAAGGAATAACATAAAACTTATAATCTTATAACAATTACGCTATCTAATATATCTCAATATTATAATTCCTTATATATTTATAGTAAAATACGTATATTGAATTTTATATACCTTCATACCTACTTAAATACATTTTAAAATATAAAGATATATATTACACATATATATATATTCATATATACATATGAAAAACATAAATAACAATACGGAGAAAATTAGTCAGTCTAGATTCAGATAATACTTGTTCAGTCGATTTTTAAACGATTCCAATGTTTGCGCTAGTCAAACAGTCAGAGGCAAGGACTTCCACAGCTTAACAGCTTGAACAGTGAAGGATTTAGCAAAGAAGGAGGAGGAGTGAGGAGGCATCATAAGGAGACGGTTGTTGGAAGATCGAAGAGAAAGGCAATTAGATTGAGATAGGAATTGGAATCGACTTTTAAGGTATTGCGGATAATGCTGATATATAATAATGACTTATTTTATCCTATTTATAACATATTTTAAAGAGTTCAAGATTTTCAAGAAATTACGGGAATATGACCGATTGATGATTTGATGAAAGCATATCTAAGTAATAAATATAACAACATTATTCTTTCGTAGGGATATTCGTTTGTTTTTGTTTTATGTAATGAAAGTGGCAAACAAACATGCAGTTTACATTGATATTAAGTGATGACTGCAACTTATAAACACCCACACAAAGACCAGAGGTCAAAATGCAGATGCGTTACCACTTCTGAGGCCTAAGGTATTGTGCCTCTCTGCCTGAAATTACAGGGCCGTACACCTGACCGGAACACGATAGTGCTACACACTGCCATTTAGCGGCAAGTATATTAGGTAATGCGGTGGTACCTACGCTCGCGAACTCTGTCACAGGAGCTCTACAGCCAGTAAACGTCACAAGTTTCTACGTCACATAATAATACGAGTATATACCCACTAACCATCTTGTAATAAAACAATGAACATCAAATCTTAATAAATTTCTCCGAATTAACCACATTTATATTCTTACCACATTTCAAAATATTTCCTTAGTCTCTCGCTCGCGCTATCAAAGCTTTAAGCTATCAAATTTTCTCCACCGAACGTCTTTACGTGTTCAAGGAGAGGCAATTTCCTTAAGTTGAATTTCATGAGCAATATACTTCACGTATAACATTGTTTTTGCTAACGGCCGAACATTTTAACTCATTTTCCCTTTAACTCCTCCCGCCCTATTGAATTATCGATTACGGTTAAGCCAAGTGAAAAAACATGAACCATTTTCGTGACTCGTTGTTGCAAGTATTTATCTTTATTAGTTTAAACTCTAATTTATTTAAAAACATCTTGTTGAATTGTGTTTGTTTTTAAATATACTAGAAAAGCATGCCAGTGTTTGTTCTAGTAGAATTATTTCTAAACTAGCGACTCGCCCCTGCTTGGTACGATTGATGGAATATTCTAAGGTGTTTACTGGTAATTTTCAATCGTCAATTCTTACGGATTCATCTGCTTAAATCGATAATTGCAGCGCGCGAGTTATCTATTGACTGTCCATATGTCAAGCAACGTAAAGTTTACATCAGAAAAGTAAATTATATGCGGAATTGGTCGCTTAAATTCAGTAAGGGGTTAGAGAAAATGTGGATGACGCTTTACATGCCGTCTAACACGTTAATGTATTTAAAGTCATTGTGTTATAGTCAGGTAAGTACCAAATATCAAAATGCATTATGATCTCGGTAATAATGGGTGTCGAGCAACTAAATAATGTTATCAATCAACGTAAATGTTGTTTTCCCGGTGGTAAGGCTACACTGGCTAAACATAGATACTAAAAGTACTATATAGTTTTATTTTTACTGGTGGTAGAGCTCCAGTGACGGTGCTCGCGGGCTTATACTCGTACTACACTAAATATAGAAAATATTACGTTTGGTACCCGTTCATTTTACTTACAAACGTTTCAAAACTCTTCGTTACCCAACCAACGTTTCGCAACGATTTCGTTTCACATCTCAACTTTCCACAACTACGCCACTACGTAACTAATTCACTTGGCAAACAGATTATTACGAAACTATCAATTTCATAACTCGTCACTTCATAGATAATTTACTTGAAAAAAAAAATCTCAAATTTTACGACATAGGTTAGGTCGAAAGTTTTATTTAGTTCGGTGTTATGTTTTTTTTTTGCTGATTGACAGTATTATTTATTATTAATCAAATGTTTGCCAAATAATTAGTATACGAATTGTTGAGTTGCATAATAATACATTTGCGGAATTATACATTTGTGTAATTAATAGTGTAGGTACAATACGTTCGTGTTGGAATGAAGATTTGCGTAACGTTTGTCAGTGAAACATAAGTGAACCATTATGTAAACACTCTACGTGGTTTTAGAAAATGTAAATGAAGCTTAACATGCGGCCTAACATGATGACATCGTTTGAAGTGCAAATTGTGTTTTAGTACGTATCTAACATCAGAATTCATAATGAGTCAATATCCAACTAGTAAATATTGGCGGCCGTGCCATTAAATTCTGTTTGTTTTATTATATCAAGTTGTATCAGAAAAAGTAGAGCTCTTGTTATCTCAGAGCATGAGACCACAGGTATCTCGGTATTACTTCATCTTACTTATTGGCGCACTCAAAATTAGTCTTGGTGTAGTAGAATGCGGCATTTTTGTCTGTTATCTACATATTGTGGTATGCGTGCTGCAATTACCTTATCTAGCTACTAATAAATATTTTTCTATTTCTATTTCAGCTACTATTATTTAATACTAGCTGTTCCCGCGGCTTCGCCCGCGTGTACGTCATTTTATAAAAATAACTAAGTAGCCTATGTTCTTTCTCAAAGTCAGCTTTATCTCTACAAAAATTCATTAAAATTGGTTTAGTCGTTTGGACGTGAAAAGGTAACAGACAGACAGACAGACAGAGTTACTTTCGCATTTATAATATAGTAGGGAAGTAGGGATTGCTAGGTATTATTCATCATATCAGCCATAAGACGTCCACTGCTGAACATAGGCCTCCCCCAAGGACCTCCATGCCGACCGATCGGAAGCGACGTGCATCCAGCGGGTACCTGCAGCCTTGATCAGGTCGTCGGTCCATCTTGCAGGTGGACGTCCTACGCTGCGTTTGCCGATACGTGGTCTCCACTCGAGAACCTTTCTGCCCCAGCGGCTATCGGTTCTCCGAGCTATGTGCCCTGCCCATTGCCACTTCAGCTTGGAAATCTGCTTGGCTATGTCAGCGACTTTCGTTCGCCTACGGATCTCCTCATTTCTGATTCGATCCAGTAGGGAAACGCCGAGCATAGCCCTTTCCATTGACCGCTGAGTGACTTGGAGCTTTCGCACGAGACCCATAGTGAGAGACCACGTCTCGGCACCGTAGGTCATCACCGGTAAAACGCACTGGTTAAAGACTTTCGTCTTCAAGGACTGCGGGATGTTTGACGAGAAAACGCTCCTTAACTTCCCGAACGCTGCCCAGCCGAGTTGGATTCGGCGAATGACCTCTTTCTCGAAGTTCGACCTGCCTAGTTGTATGGTGTGTCCTAAATAAACATATTCGTCGACAACTTCGAGGATCGAGTTCCCAACGGATACTGGAGTGGGCGATACAAGGTTATTAAACATGACCTTGGTCTTATCCATGTTCATTTTAAGGCCCACTCTTTGGGACACTCGATTGAGGTCTTCGAGCATTGTGCTGAGATCTTCCAGCGACTCTGCTATGACTATAATATCGTCGGCAAACCGAAGGTGAGTGATGTATTCGCCGTTGACATTGATGCCTAGTCCTTGCCATTCCAGGAGCTTGAAGGCGTCTTCCATTGCATTGGTGAAGAGCAGGGGTGAAATGACATCTCCCTGTCTTACTCCCCTCTGCAAAGGAATCGCCCTCGTGCATTGGTCCTGTACTCGGACTGACATGGTGGCGTTTTTATACAGACACTTCAACACTTCGATATACCGATAGTCAATATGGCAACGCTGTAAAGACTGCAGCACAGCCCATGTTTCAACCGAATCAAAGGCTTTCTCATAGTCCACGAACGCTAAGCATAATGGCCGGTTATACTCCTCGGACTTCTGTATAACCTGCCGCAGCGTGTGTATGTGGTCTATGGTACTATAGCCTTTTCGGAAACCGGCTTGTTCGGGAGGCTGGAAGTCATCAAACCTGCGAGCGAGACGGTTCGTGATCACCCTCGAAAACAGCTTGTAGACATGGCTCAGAAGCGAGATGGGTCTATAGTTCTTCAATAGGGCTTTATCACCTTTTTTGAAGAAAAGCACCACCACGCCTCTGTTCCATGCTTCTGGCGTAGTACCTTCGAATAGGACGGAATTAAAGAGCTTCTGAAGGACTTTCAGTAACGGTGATCCACCCGCTTGCAGAAGCTCTGTAGTGATTCCGTCCTCTCCAGGCGCCTTGTTGTTCTTAAGCTGTTTGAGGGCCATCCTAATCTCGTACAGGCTGATGTCCGGGATATCTTCGGTATAGTGTCGGGTTAATTTGGCTCTTGGGTCTCTAACCAAATCAGAGGCAGGTTGTGCGACCGAGGTATATAACTGCCCATAGAACCTCTCGATCTCCCGCAATACCTCAGGCTTAGTCGACGCTAAACTGCCGTCCTCTGTCTTCAGCTGCATCAGCCGGCTCTGTCCAATAGACAGATCCCTTGCAAACACTTTGGAGCCCTTGTTTCTCTCTATCGTTTCCTCAACACATTTTGTGTTGAAGGATCTGATATCGTGCCGCAAGGACTGTTGGATCTGTCTATTAAGTTGCCGGTATTTTTCAGCTTCATCAGAGGTCTGCAGTGTCATTGAGCGTCGTTCTGCCATAAGGTTGAGGGTTTGATCGGTTAGTTTTTGAGGTCTATTTCGTCGGCGAGTTTTAAAGTATTTATACCCCACCGACTGGACAGTTTCTACCAACCTGTCATTCATATCGTCCACTGAGATGCAATCCTCCAGGCAAGCAAAGCGATTTTTCAATTCGAGCTGAAAGCTCTCGGGGTTTTGTATGTGAGAAATAGTAGGTCGGAGCGTAGACTTCATTAGACGAGATCTTTCGATCTTGATGTTTAAATTCAATGTGCCCCTAACCATTCGGTGATCACTTCCGGTTTTCACCCTGTGAATCACGGAGACATCATTGAATATGTGTTTCTTGTTGGTCATAATGAAGTCTATCTCATTTTTTGTGGAACCGTCGGGGCTCATCCAGGTCCATTTCCTATGAGGCGGCTTCTTGAAAAAGGAGTTCATCATAAAAAGTTCCTCCTTCTCCAGAAAATTGGCCAGCCTCTGGCCCCTAGGGTTCCGATTCCCACATCCAAATTGCCCCACTCTCAGCTCATTATCGCATCCCTTGCCCAGCTTTGCGTTGAAGTCTCCCATTACAACAGTGAAATACGTTTTGGAAGTATGTATGGCCCTACTTATGTCCTCATACATAGCTTCCACCTCGTCGTCCGGGTGTGCCGAGGTCGGTGCGTAGACCTGGATGACCTTCAAGGAATATCTCTTGGATATTCTGAGTATCAGGTACGCGACCCTACTCGACACACTCGTGATGCATTCAATGTTGTTAACGAGAGACTTGTGGACGATAAACCCGACACCACCTTGGGACTGCTGGTCGCCCTCCCGGTAGTAGAACAAGTTGCCAGACTTCAGGGTTATCGTGTCCTCTCCCTCTCTACGGACTTCAGATAGACCTAAGATGTCCCAGTGCAACTTGTTCAATTCTTCTTCCAGCTCAGCAATTTTCTCGTCTGTCCTTAACGTGCGTGTATTGTATGTTACCAGTGATAACCTACGTCGGTTTTCCGTTGTGCATGCCGAAGTCGTTTGACGGAAGCGACTCACCCGGAGATTCTTAGCACCCCTGGCTCCAGAGCTCGACCAGCGCCCGTCTACGCCGGTTTTGCTACTGGAGCCGCCGGGCACTTGGGGCCTTTTCCTCGTCTGCATTTCCATCTTGGGGGGGGTTTAGACCATAACCCGCCACGCTGGTCCAGTGCGTGTTGGCAGGTCGCCAGAGCCTCGTTTGTTGTATAGCAGGGTGCACCACGTGCAGGTGAGGTTGGCTTGGGTCTCGATGGTGTTGGTTGAGACCCCTTACACCCCCAGGTAGGTATTATTGTGTTCAATTTAATAGTCTGCCGTTTTAATACAACGCTACTAAAACGCTATTTTAAGGAAAAACTGGAATGAAATGTGCTAGGAGCCTGCCGTGAGTGATGGAAATCGCATTTTTATATTTAAATGTTAATTTATAATTCAACTTGAAATTCCCGTGGGAATAAAAACATAGTAAACACCAGATTGGAGGAAACATAGCCGGACTCTATAACTAATAAAAGATTTTTCAACCTATGTAGCTATTATATTTGTTTTATGAAATGGAAGTAGCAAACAATCATGCAGTTCAAACTGATGTCAAATGATGACTGTGATGACTGCAGCCTATAGACACCCACACAAAGACCAAGGTCAGAATGCAGATGCGTTACCACTCCTGAGGCCTAAGGTGTTATGTCTCTGTGCCGGATATAACAGGGCCGTACAATACAACCTGACCGGAAACATTAGTGCTATACACTACGATTTAGGGGAAAGTATATTAGGTAATGTCGCCTAACATGATGGCATCGTTTGAAGTGCAAATTGTGTTATAGTACCTAATATTAAACTCGTTCTACTCGTTAATAGGTTGTGCTACTGAATTATGTTTTGTTAACTTGTGTGCCAATGCTGTCTTAGTTAATTATGACAGAGCCTTTTTGTAAATATGTGCGCAGTGTTCAGGTTAAATAGTCATCTGGTTCTTCTTTTCTAGCTTGGATTTCTAGCGCAGAGATTAAACAGCTTGAACTGACAATGAATTTGCTTGAAGAACTTTTATTTTATACTTTATCATTAGGCGTAAGGACGAGACGACCCCAATTCCCACTAATGAAGGAGAAAAATAGAAGTCAAACTATTCAAATAGGATAGGGTAGTATACATTAAACCGGTCAAGAGCGTGTCGAGCCACGCGCAGTATACGTTTAAGGTTCCGTAGTTACAGAGTAAAAATAATAATGAAAAAAATAAATATGTATTTTCTATGGAGTTATTCCAAATTTTCGAGGTAATTTCATTTGGTCGATTATTACTCGCAAACTTGTAAAGCCAACTTAGGTGTGACAGTTTTCCTTTTAATTTCGTTATATGTAGTAGTACTATAGCCGTTACGTTTGAATTTCTAACAACAACCGTTTAGTTCGTAGAGGGGATAACACTTGACTCAAACGAAAATTGGGACTTTAAAACTTAATAAGTTACCTAAACTAAACAGTTAACTAAATCGAAAAACATTGTTGGAAAATCCTGCTATTATTTTTGCAACAATAGCAGGTTCTGTTAAGTATAGGGTATCTAACGATATCCCATACTAAACAGAAACCGAAAAAAAAAATATCCGCTCGTAACATGTAGGGGAGGTCAAAATAATTTTATTTTTCATGTTTTTATTCTACCACTTTATCGGCCTAATTAAGGTATACTTGTGCCAAATTTAATGTCTCTAGTACTAAAAGTTTTTGCGCTAAACCGCGAACGGACAGACAGAGAGACAGACAGACGGACATGGCGAAACTATAAGGATTCCTTGTTTACTATGGAACCCTAAAAACTCATATGAATTCAATTCTCAACTCATTGATATTAATATTCATGCCATTGAATTTTGTAGACGCCACTTATTCAGACTTTCATTGTATTATCCACACAAATTCTATTTGAATGAACAATTTCGTCGATTCTCTGAACTGAACGACTCGTTTAGCTAATTACTTGAGCGTCTTTTCATTAACTTTCTTGAAGTACAATTTTATCCATTGAATGTCTTTTGTTCAACGACTTAGATAATAATATGTAATAATCATAGTGAATTATTACGTAGAAAGTTACATCGTTTCCTATGTCCTTGAAATAGACATAATTATAATTTTACAGGCAAAAATGCCCTCAAAATACGGTTTGTAATCACAAAATATGTAACAGTGTCCAACAAGAAATAATGCACATTTTTTTTAATGTAATAGAAGTGGCAAACAAGCATGCAGTTCACATTGGTGTTAAGTGATGACTGCAGCCTATAGACCAAACCAAAGACCAAGGTCAAAATGCAGATGCGTTACCACTCCTGAGGCCTAAAGTGTTATGCCTCTGGGCCGGAAATTACACGGCCGTACATTACCACCTGACCGGAACACGATAGTGCTGAACACTACCATTTAGCGGCAAGTATGCGGTAATGCGGTGGTGCCTACGCCCGCGAGCTCCGTCACTGGAGCTCTACCACCAGTAATTGGTATTGCATAGTTAATTGTATCTGCTACAGAAGTCAGATGAAAGCAAGTTATTAATGTTACGTTGTCTAAGGTTCAATCCCCAGGTCGATAGCTAGCAGAGATTTTCTGGTGGAAGAGCTCCAATGACAGAGCTGGTGATGGCAGCATCCTATTACCACAAATCCACTTGCCACTAAATGTGATCTTAATAGCGTTTTTTATTTTTGAGGTATTCAACCCCAAATATGAATAATCGAAGCGCGCATGGTCCCGTGGCTGGTGTAGATCGGAAGCCATCTACTCAGTTAAGCGATACGGCCTCGGTCCGGTGTGTGATGGGTGACCGCTAGTGGCAAACTAAAATGCGCGTTTCCGTGCATCGGAGGGCACGTTAAGTCGTCGGTCCCGGAAATTACAGGGCCGTACGTTACCACCTGACCGGAACACGATAGTACTGAGCAATCGTGTTCCGGTCAGGTGGTAATGTATGGCCCTGTAATTTCCGGCACAGAGGCATAACACCTTAGGCCTCAGGAGTGGTAACGCATATGCATTTTGACCTTGGTCTTTGTGTGGGTGTCTATAGGCTGCAGTCATCACTAAACATCAATGTGAACTGCACGCTTATTTACCTCTTCCATTACATAAAAAAAAACCTATATCCGCTTAATTTAAATTGTGATCCCAAAATTGGTCAGGCATAAGCAAATGAACTAATAAAATTTAGACCAGCTTAGTTCCTAATATATTAATTAATGTTGTAGCTCACGACGTATTTTATATACATTTTATACGTTACACAATGAACGCGATAACGACTATGTTTCAGTTTAATTTACTTTCAAAACTCTATCGGCGCAAATTTAGTTTACCGTTTGTATAAATTAGTTAGGCTTTTTTATTTGAATCCTAATTGCGTCCATTGAACTGTGAACGTTTGCCGAATTCAACTGTATTTTTATTTCCTGGGTTGTGCTCTAATTGCTTAAATTAAAATAAAAAATAGGCCAAGAGCGAGTTGTATTCGCTTACTAGGGATTTCCGTACTACCATTTACCAAAATCGTGTTCGTTGAATGGGAATATTTATTTTTAAAATTAATTCATATCTAATTATTCTGTCAATATTTGAAGCGTCTACCTGTTGTCGTTGTCGTGCGTGTATTAATATCAAGCAAAAATAATCATGTATGTTTTATGTATGTATCTTCACGCCAGGTCCGTTACGGGGTAGGCAGAGTATGGAGCGCCAGAAATCATCATTCTACAGTCATCATTCGCTACATACATGTTTGTTGTACAGTAGAAAATGTACAGACATCCGATGTCTCTGTGCAGACTCAGATTTTTAAGTCTATCTGTAATTGCTGGATTGTTGACTATTCGAACGGCACGTTTTTTCATTCGATACGTCAACGCGCAGGATACCGACCCTTTTACTTATGGTGAGTTGAGTTTTCTATCATTTCATGTAGCAAGTGATGTCTAGACACGATACTCATTTAAACCCCTGCCTATTCGCTTCAAAATACAGGATTCATAACTTTATGCCTGTAAGAAGGCAGAAATAAATGCATGCATTCAAGCATACATGCAAACATCCACGATTCGCCAGTTACGTTTTGGCCCATGTAACAGGTGGCGAGCCTATTGATATTGCCAGCTTCCAGAAAATGGAAAAATTTACATAAACCAGAGATAAAGGATTTTACAACCTTCTTACCGATCGCGTTCGTAATGAAGATGTAAGAAAGAGGCTTTGTGTGAATGATAGTATCGGTGTTAAAATGAAAAAAAGCATGCTCCGATGGTTCGGGCATATAGAAAGAATGTCGCATGAGCGAATGACTAAACAGATATACAATGCGAATGTGGATGGTTGCAGAGGCTCAGGAAGACCAAGACTGACCTACCATGACCAAATAGGTCGACTTCTGTCTGATGGTGGTGTCAAAAGTCTTAGGAATCGGCGTGCATGTATGAAGAGAATGATGAAGGTAGACGAGGCACGAGAGGTTTGTCTGAACCGGGATGTCTGGCGCTCTACACTCTCTGCCTACCCCGTTAGGGACCTGGCGTGAAGATACATACATACATAATCTCTTATAGACCCCGACCTAGGAATCACTCAGGACCCCAGCGTAGTAGTGGCCTGCTACCACTAGGCTATTGTGGCAGTTTATACAGAATTCATTTACTATATACAATCTATACATAGAAAACGTACGCATATAAAGAAATATACGTACATTAAGGCTTCCATAATAAAAACAGATAGGTATATGCACTTGATTCACGCAAAAGCGTAGCGGGGTCGTTACGACCACTTAAACAAATGTGTCATTTTACGCAGCCATATTACTGGCATTACTATTGCTTCTGCCTCGCCCCGTAATGTTATGCTGAATATTTTATAGCCTATTTGATAATAATTTATGCATCTTTTTTTCCTTGAACTGGTAATTTGTATTTTTGTGGTTCCGTAACCTTAAAAAACACCCAAATTTTATAGCATCTCCTTGTTGTTTATTCGTTTGTTTGTTTATCAAAACTCACACGCTTCACTTTTGCAACATTGAAATTAGCTTTCTTTTAAGGACTTATTACACGGCACGGTATTCAGGGCACGATAGCAAGGGTCAGGGTAGTGTTATAACATTTAGGGAGTTAGGGCCCTAATTAGGGCGACCGGAGCGGCCCGTGTTTTTGTACTGCGACCGGATAGTGTAATAAGCGGCAACCCGGTGCGAGGCCACGCCCACCCTTTCTGCCGGACCCTGAATACCGTGTCGTGTAATACCTTTTTAGTCGGTATGGAGCACTTAATACTATCAATTAGCGGAAAATAGATTAGATAATACTTTGGGTCCTACATACTTGAAATCCATCACTGGAGCTATACCTTCTAATGGCTTTAAAAAAGAGAAAAAAAGTTCTGTTTTTAAATTATTTGCAATATTATGTTTGAAATGTCAAGTACATCAACCCACGGAACATCAACTCTCTCACATGATACACCTCATAACCATATGACACACCCTCATATTACAGCGATAACATTAGACTGCAATATTAAAATCTAAATAAATACACCCCAGAATTATACAGTACCCAAGCTTTCCTCCTTTTATATTGAATACTGTAGGCGTGGAGTGAAAACATCTGCATAAAGCGACATAATGGACGTTAGAAGTTTTATTTTATTTAAAAGGTTTTTATCTTTCTCACTCTCAAGCTCTTAGCATCGCGTGGATTCAAGACTGGTATAGTGACGTAAATAAAAAATGTTTTACTTGTCTCATGGATACGTAGATTTTATGGTTCAGAGGGCAACTCATAACTCATAGGTGAGTAAAAAGCATGTCATTATTTTTGGGCATAATTTTGGATCTGTAAATCACTTTTATTTTTTTTAAAGGTTTTTGTTTTTTTTAAATGCTGTATTACAAGGCAAGTGAACTTATTTTGCTCTGAACTAATTAAGAAACAATTTTTAAGTGTAATTTACCCCTCTCCCCATAAATGGGGGTCACCCCGTTTTATGATTTCGTTTATTAAATGTTACACGTAGGTACTTGTTTGAGTCACTGATTTACAAATCTGTGCCAAATGTTTACTTAATCTATACTTTGACAGAAAATCGGTTGTGACAGACGGACATATAGACAGACGCACGAGTGATTTTTTAAGGTTGTTTTTATGAGGTATGAAAACAGATATTACTAGAAATAGAAAATATTTTTATTTCAAATAAATTTTTACAGATACCTACTTCAAAAACGTCAAGAAATCAAAAAATACCTAGAGTGAACTGTGGTGGTAGAGCAACAAGAACAACAACAACAAATACTCTTTATTGCACACCAAAAGTACATGTATACAAAAAACACTTAAGAAATATGTGGTACCAAAGGGCGGCCTTATCGCTAAAAGAGCGATTTCTTCCAGGCAACCCAAAAATCTAAAGAAATACTTAAAAATTAAACTGGCAGGGTGTGCTACACTAAGTACTGACAGTATGATAAAAAATAAGATAATAATTGGAAACGACAGTGAACAATAGCAACTAAAAATACATAATAAAGAAAGAAATATATTCACAACATTTAGAGAGAAGAAATATAATGGGCCTTAACTTGACGTTTGAAAGTTTCAATAGTTTGAATTTGTCTAATAGTGTGGGGTAAGGAGTTCCACAAACGTACAGCTTCGACAGAAAAGGATTTAGAGAAAAAAATACTACGATGTAAAGGAATATTCAAACGCAAAGCTAAAGAGGAACGAAGGGACCGGGATTGGGAAAGGTGTGAAAATTCAAAGATCTCTTTTAAGTAAGTGGGGCTCTTAGGATTAAATAGCACTGAGTACAAAAGAGAAAGAATACGTGCATTCCGGCGAAATTGAATGGGTAGCCACTTGAGCCTATTGCGATACTCGGAGACGTGATCATTTTTGCGAAGACCAAATATGAATCTAATGAATACATTTTGCAAGCGCTCAAGTTTATTAAGTTGGCATTGGGTCAAATCAAGATAGCGCACGTCAGCATAGTCTATTATAGGGAACAATAAGGAATGTGCAAGCGCAATTTTAGTAGGAATAGGCAAAAAGTTGCGTAACCTACGCAAGGAACCAACAGAGGCAAACACCTTCCTGCTAATGTCGCTTAATTGAGGAGACCATGAAAGATGTTGGTCCAGCGTAATACCCAAGTTCTTAACAGTATTTTTAAAAGGTATATGGATACCATCGAAAAGTACCCGAGGTAAAGTATCCCAATCTATTTTACTAACTAGCCTAGAGCTACCAATTATAATCGACTGCGCTTTTTTGGGGTTAACTTTCAAGCCAAAAGAAGTGCTCCATGTTGAAATACGTTCAAGGTTACGGTTAATTTCATCAATTGCTATCGGAAGATCTCTCAACGAAGATCTAGTGTAAATTTGGAAATTTGGAGCCCCAGTGACGGAGCCTGTGGACGTAGGCACCATCGAATTACATAGGTACTTGCCGCTAAATGGTAGTGTTTGGCACTTTCGAGTTCGGTAATGTACGGCCCTATATATTCTGGCACAGAGTTATGATATCTTAGGCCTCAGGAGTGGCAACGCATCAAAATTGGAATTTCAGGTTTCATGTAGACGTTTATAGGCTACAGTATTACCCACCATCAATGTAAACTGTACGCTTGTTTACCACTTCATGACATTAAAAAAGTTATTGAGTAAATCAAAACCCATTCGAAGCACCATAACCCGCCAATCTAAAGTTCGTGATATAAACACGCACGTAGCACCACAAACCTAAATAACCCGTACACGATTTAGCTCTCAGTAAGTAACTTATTCAAAGTTTCCTCCATTCAAAATTTATGTTGCCCGAACCACATACCGGGTAGGAACCGAAAATAGCCGTTTCAGATTAGGCTTGCTTGATAGTTGAACGGCTACAAAATAATATTTACAGTGTCCATCACGAAATCATCATATCAAGCCTATGAAAGTGACAATCGGCTAGTTTCGACTTTATAGAGCGTTATCTCTGCTGCACACTGTCTACGTAAGCACTGAAAATTCGGTATTGGTTTAAACTTGATCAAAATGGTGGAAAACGTTATACAGATAAGTTGCGAAAAAAAATAACACGATAGTGCTGAACACTACCATTTAACGGCAAATATATTAGGAAACGCGGTGGTGCCTACGCCCGCGAGCTCCTTCGCTGGAGCTCTACCACCAGTAAAAAGCACTTAGCACGTGTCATGACATCTTCCAGCACATTACTTACACTATTTCATCAAACCTCAGCGTAGCGAATGATGGACTAGACTACCTATTGAGGCATAACATTTTGAACAGAACGGCTAATTCGCTAATTCTTTTTTTTGTATAGGTTCTTGCCGTAATTGACATAATGGTTAGTCGATTGACAGTTGGTGCGAAAGATTGTCGTGTTAAACAGATGAATTGGTAGGAATTGAGGAATGAAAATGACATCATACTATAATAAAACACGCGCGAAGCCGGGGCGGGTCGCTATACAATGTGTAACAGGGTTGAATGCACAACCCGAAACTAGTTAGTTCAGAATCGATAACCGAATCGATTTCAGACATTTTTGATATAGGTAATATTTTGTCCCAAAATTAATTAAAATAAGGAAATTATGGTCACCCGTTTGGTGAACAGTCAATACAAACGAAAATGATACTAACGTTTATCCAAAATAGAATGCTAGTTTCATCAAGTTTATTAGAACTCGTTGAGACGTGCTTTTTACTATAAACAATAATTTAAAAAATAAAATAGCGAAAAAATTAATCTTGTTATTAGTGAGTGTTAAATAAGGGTACGCATATTACGCTACCTCACTTTTTTTCGGTGCATGTTGTATGTATGGCCGTAGGTAGAGGCAGGGTAAGTATGCATCCCCCCCGAGGGTTTCCGCCTTGTCGTGGCGGGGGGGCTCATTACCCGGTGGTTGTCCCCACACCGGCGAAGCCAAGAGGATCCCAGAGAGGGGACGGCGTTTGGCGTGGCTATGCCCGCCACTCGCTGCTGTGGAGAGGAGACGGCTGGGGAGGAGGTGTACGGGTATTTCGTTGGCCCTGCACCCTATCCCCAGCCGCCTAACGGTGGTCCCGCCGTTAGATGGCAACGTGGTGGGAAGGCGGCTGGGGAAGAGGTGTATGGGTATGTCGTCGGCCCTGCACCCTATCCCCAGCCACCTAGCGGTGGTCCCGCCGCTCGATAGGGACGTGGTGGGGCCGCGGGGGGGGCGGTTGAAGGTCAGTTCATCCCTGTCTCTCCCGCTCCTCTGGGGCCGGACTGTGTGCCCCTGGACTCCTCCACCCGGGCGTTTTGGGACGCCTGGCGTTGTGAGTGGTCGGGGCAGGGACCTTTGGGTGTTGGACTAGGGGATGTCAGTCGCCCAAATGGAAATAGGTCCCAAGCTGGGTGGCGTGTACGTGTTCCGCACGCCACTAATGTTGGTTGGAGCCAAAGAGCTCAGCTCACCTGCGGAGGGCTCGGAGATGAGCAGCCGCCGGCGAGGTCGCGGATTTGTGCGTAAGCGTTCCCGTGACCCCGCCACTGATGATGGCGGAAGAGTCGGAACACCGCGGGGTTTTAGTGAGTACGAGTCTCACACTACCCGCCGTCTTTTCCCCTAGACAGCTTGTACCCAAGAGGGGTTCCCCGCGTAAAAAAAAAGGGTACGTATGCATAAGGTGTGCATACTGTTCGTACAAATTGAGGACAACTTATTTCTTATATAAAAAATATTAAATACATAAACATGTAATTTCAGTTCATGAATTATGATAATAACTCGATTTTCTAATCGAGGTGTTAGATAGTGTGTATTGTTCCCGTTACATGTTGTATATCAATGATCATTTCAATGTAAAAAAATCGTTCGGTAGATTACCGAACGATATCTTATTGATTTTATATTGATGACAGCTTCCGATAGCTTTGACACTTGACACTACGTTTCATGTCATGCGCGTATTTTTAAATATCTCGTATAAGTCCTAACAACGCTGCCCAGAATAGTAAGGAAGTGGATATAAATGAATAAACGAAATCAATTTCTATATTCGTTGATTTTAAAATTTTTAATATTTTGAGAATAATTTGACCAAATTGGCAAATATTTTTGTCGTGTATGTTAGGTCAAGAAAAGCTTAACTAAACCTAATTTAAAATTCACCAGCAATATCGGTTAGCAGAGTGATTCAGTTATGACAGTTCTAAAAAAAAATCGGGTAACAGAAAAATATATATTATTATTAATTTGCTAGTATAAGAAAACAAACAAACAATTTCAAATGATACAAATCCACTACTTCGCCAGTGTCGCAGGTTCGATCTCAGGAGATAAATTTTTGTATGGCCTACAGATATCTTATTTTTTATGTATTGGAAGTGACAAACAATCATGCAGTTCACATTGATGTTAAGTGATGCTGCAGCCTATAGACAAAAAGACCAAGGTCAAAATGCAGATGCGTTACCACTCCTGAGGCCTAAGGTGTTATGCCTCTGTGCCAGAAATTACAGGGCCGTGCATTGCTTAAATTACTGTAAATTTAAACAAGTATTTATAAGCTTAAAAACCACCTTCAGATTTAACAAATGACTTTTCAAAGCAATTTTCTGATAACTTTAACGTAAGTCAAGAAAATTTGTGCCACCATAGTGCAATGAACCGTAAGCATTTGCGTGTCACAAAATAGTTCAACAGAATGAAGCATACGCGCTTTCTGTAATGGAAAATTTATGTAATCTCTCACAATTGACTTGTTACTCCAATATGCTAAACCAGTAAATTGTCTCGTGTCATTTCTAAGAATTGTTGTCATTGTGTAATAAGACTTGACTGTTATTATTTCAACCTAGTTTTACAATTTCGTGGGTAGTAAAACTTCGGTTATTGGTGTCAAATCTGATTAAATTCGTCGTAATGAAACGATTTGATGTGTATAAGTTTATTATTAGTATGTAGGATTAATTTGGTGGAATTTATAATGCACTGTTTTTATATCGTAGGGATGTAGGAGCTCGTGGGCATAGGTACCACTGCGTTATCTTATTTATTTATTATTTTTATGCATGAAGATGGTACATAAAGCCACTAGGCTTTTTCTCCCAGTCAACCTTTGGTTTATGAAGAGAGCGACGATGTAGGTGCAAAACGGGTCCAAATTTAGAAATTATGAGTGGAAAATTATTTTATGAAATAATTATATTAATAAACATAGTATATAAATAGATGTGTAATAAATATTACATTATTATTCTTTATTCGTCTGCAGCCAAATGGTAGTGTTCACCACTATCGTATTCCAGTTATATGTTAATGTAATGACTATCACAGAGACATAACAACTTAGGTCTTAGGGGTGGCAACGCATCTGCATTTCGACTTCTAGTTTTTGTGTAGATGTCTAAAGACTGCTGTCATCACTTAACATCAATGTGAGCTGCATGCTTGTCGATGTAGGTTAAAAATGAAATAGCTATTATTTTTGGTAATTTGTACCTTTCAGGGTTTTGAAACCTACAATGAAACCATGTCCGTCCGTCCGTCCGTCCACCCAACCGTCCATCCGTTCGAACGTCCGAACATCCGCAGCTATGCTTGTAGACTTAGTATAAGTTGTATGTTGTACTATGCGGAGAAAATTGTGGAATAATATTTTATTATAAAGTATCACGGGTGCATAGGCTCAACAACCTTGCAAGTAGTAGTCGCTCAAAAACACGGATGCGTGTTCCGACACGCACATGGCCGGTTAAAACCATTATCAAAGCGCCGGAAGTCTACTTATAAAATATTGTTCTTTTTTCCCATTTCACAAATATAGTATTAACTGTTTTGCAATTAATGGAAAAATACACTTGATGAAGTTGGCCCTAAGCAAATAAAAGAAAATAAATAACTCGTAATAAACCAACAACTGTTATCAATTATACGTTGATCATTAAAATATACGAAATAAAATGAGTTCGTACGAAACACGAATATCGAATTAAATAAATTCAATATTTTCGTTTATTTGGTTTGGTTTGTATACCCTCATCAATTCAGTTCTTATAAAAGTAAATAAATACGAAGCAATAAGTAGATAATAACATTCTTTCATAAAATCGTAGTTGTGCGAGTTGGCCACAAACTCTTCTTACTGGAGCTCCGGTGACGAATCTCGCGGGCGTAGGCACCACTGCATTACCTAATATACTTGCCGCTAAATGGCAGTGTTCAGCACTGTCGTGTTCCGGTCAGGTGGTAATGTACGGCCCTGTAATTCCGGCACAGAGGTATAACACCTTAGGCCTCAGGAGTGGTAACGCATCTGCATTTCGACCTTGGTCTTTTTGTGGGTGTCTATAGGCTGCAGTCATCACTTAACATCAATGTGAACTGCATGCTAGTTTGCCACTTGCATAACATAAAAAAAAAATCGTATCTCCACCAACCCGCATTGGAGCAGCGTGATGGAGTAAGCTCCATGCCAAAAAGGGGAGAGACTCTTGCCCGGCAGTAGGACGTACAAGGGTTACCATTATTATTAAAACGTAACTTCACGCCTGTAATCCCCGAAGAGATAGGCAGAGGTAAATGCATGCCTTCAATCATACATGCAAACACCCACGACTCGCCGGTTACGTTTTGGCCCATGTAACAGGTGACGAGCCTAATGACATCTTCGGGCACTTTACCAAACTTCGAGGTACTGAAAAACTTCCCGAAAATTGAAAAATCCGAATGGAACCAGAGATAAAGGTTTATACACCGTTATCTCTAATATCCCCCGAGCCGGGAATCGAACCCAGGACCTCTGCGTAGTAGTAGTGGCTTGCTACCACTACGCTACTGAGGCAGTTCATTATTATTATATTATGATTCTCGTAGTTGTGGTCAAAGTATTTTTATTGATGGTAGAGTTCCAGGAGCAGTTGTCGGAGCAAGCGTAGGCTCCTTACCTTTTATAAATTTATCTGGCGCCAAATGGTAGTTAAACCGGTTGACAGTCCCACAGCCCGTATAATAATATGAGCTGTTTAATTGTCAAAACAATTGTGTCTGGTTTTGGGACTGTCAACACTATCGTGTTCCAAAAAGATATAACTTTAGTGTATGTCCCCATAATAACTACCACAGAGGCACAACCAATTAGGCTTCAGGGGTGGCAACGCATCTGTATTTTGACCTCTAGTTCTTGTGTAGATCTTTATAATAAATGTGATTCAATCATCATTTACATTTTTAGAATAAAAAAATGAAACCCAAATAGTGGCTTGACGTGAAATCACGTTGTAATTAATATTCGTTTACCGTATTCCGATATTAAATCACGCAAGCGAACCGTTTCTATCGTCGAATAATATTAATATTGACAGTAATATTACGTGGCGAGCTTCAGGCTAGATGTAGTCATTTGAATTATTAATCAATTTGTTTGTGATTGGGATGTCAAACAACGTTATCATACATTATCATCTGCTAAATGTCAAAGCGTTTATTTTTTAATTATCATTTTTTATTTTCCTAATACCGTCGAGTCGCCTTTTTATAGATTTGTACTTGATATGAAAAAAACGGGCCCATTTAACTACGGTCTGTCTGTTCGTCTGTCACAGTAAACTTATTTCAAAACTACAGGGTGTACTGCGTTGAAATTTGGTAAAGTAATATGTAAATGAATATAAAAATGAAGCGCGCATGGCCCAGCGGCTGGTGTAGATCGTAAGCGATCTACTCGGTTATGCACTACGGGCACGGTCGGGTAGTGTGATGGGTGACCGCTAGTGGCAAATTAAATGCGCGTTTCCGTGCTTCGGAGGACACGTTCAGGCGTCGGTCCTGGTTGCTATCGATGGATAGCAGTCGTTAAACCTTGTCGGAGGCCTTATGGGCGGTTTGAAAACATCCGACAGCGGGTTGGCCACTAACCCACCCGCCTCCACCAATCCGCATTGTAGCAGCGTGGTGGAATAAGCTCCAGGCCTCCCAAAAAAAAAAAAAAAGGGAGAATCTCGTGCCCAGGAGTGGGACGTATAATGGGTTGCCATTATTATTATTTATTATATAATATGTAAATCAGTGACACAAATGTGGACGTATCATATAAATAAATAAATTTAAAACTTCACTATTACGGGATAAATAATAAAATGAAAACAAATTATTGTCTGACATATCAAACAAAACGTGTCATTGTAAGAAGCTCAAATATATTAGTGTACTTAATTTTTTTTTTTGTTTTTGCTGCTTTTTCTTCGACATCATTCAGACTAACCCTTTTCTTTGATCTAAGACCATTTCGTTGAAGTGTAGCCTGCACTTGAGTTACGCACTTGTGTTGAAATGGAGCAACTTGGCCCTGCAATTACCGGCACAGAGGCACAACACCTTAGGCCTCCGAAGTGGTAACGCATCTGCTTTTTGACCTCTGGTCTTTGTGTGGGTGACTATAGGCTGAAGTCATCACTTAACATTAATGTGAACTACACGCTTGTTTGCCACTTTCAAAACATTAAAAAAAAAACTGGTTGCCTGTAAAGTCGGTTTTACGGGCGAAGATTTTACGTGACAACGTCTTTTTCTCGGTAGAAAGGCATTCGCTGGTCCGGCAGGCCTCTCTCTCGTTCGGTGACTCATCGTTACGTTACCGGGCGTTACACTTTTTCATGAGTGACTCCGAGCCGCAACCTAATTTAAGACGTTGTCACTTCAAAAAAAAACTGTGTGTTGATTTAGACATTTTCTTCACTGCGTTGCTTTGTAACATTTCTTGCCTATAACAAATTTACTATTTCTTAGTAATTGCCTAGTATATTCCAGTCTTACACATATCCATTTGCTTCGCTTTTCAAAACAGATTATTCCAAAAAATCTAATGTATTTATTTATTTAAGGAAACTTGCAGCTTTTTGTAATACATATGGTTATGGTAGGACATGAATAATTCATTAGCCAAAACAGTTCCAATGCTAAAAATGGAATTTAATTCGGTGGATACAAATAATCGTATAGACGTTGAAATATATTCGTGAAGTCCCATTAAAATCATGGAAATTGGATATAATATATCAGTAAAGGCAATTTTGATGTAGGCATAACATGTGTAAAAGCTTATAGTGGGATGATAATAATTTCAATTGAAACTCGTCTAGGTACTGCAGTACAAAGCACCTAAATATGCTCAATTGCGTAATACGTGAGAATATGCCACTATGCATAGCCCGGCGGCTGGTGTAGATCTTAAGCGATCTACTCGGTTAAGCACTACGGGCGCGGTCGGGTAGTGTGTTGGGTGACCGCTAGTAACAAATTAAATGCGCGTTTCCGTGCTTCGGAGGGCACCTTAAGCCGTCGATCCCGATTGCTATCGATAGATAGCAATCGTTAAACCTTGTCAGAGGCCTTATGGGCGGTTTGAATACATCCGACAGCGGGTTGGACACTAACCCACCTCCACCAACCCACATTGGAGCAGCGTGGTGGAGTAAGCTCCAGGCCTCCCCCCATAAAGGGGAGAGACTCGTGCCCAGCAGTGGGACGTGTAATGGGTTGCCATTATTATGTCTCTCGTCAGCACGGGGTCCAATTTGAACCCCGGACCTTTGTCAGGCGTGTGCGGGGACATGGAGGGTCCAACACGTAGAGAATATTGATCTGTTTTGTAATGGGTTATATTATTATTATTCCACTTATTTATTTTTTTAATTTATTAAATATTTTTTTACATATAAGTATAAGCACAAAAAGAAACAAATGTATAAAAAAAATAAAAAATAGTGTGCCGCTGACAGCGGGAGCAGGGTCCAAGCTGCCGATGGCTAAGGACACATAGACAGGAACCTCCTCACAATGTGTGCCGTGCCGAGGAGTACTGCTTCCGAGAGCTTAAGAGCTTTGCTAGCGAGAGCCTCTTGAGATGTTGGTCGAGGCTCTTCGCTATCAGCCTGTTCACCGTTATTATTATTATTTCACTCATTTATTATTATTATTATTATATGCCACAATCGCCACTCTTTTTATGCGGGTTTGTTCTTTGGCGGTAGTTTTATCGCGGGACGCTACTGCTCACCCTGCGTTAATGTATTTGCCACCGTCCCATTGGAATAATTTGACCGCCAATGTTTGACTGACTGACTGCACTAGAAGAAAAATTCTCTCCCACTTTTAGGCGGTGGAGTCGTCACGTCTCCATGCCTACAATAGTGGGATGGATTAAGTCCATTCAGATTTCAAAATTACTTTTTATTTTCAACCCTAACTAGTTGAACTCGGATGTTACCTGTGTTTTTTATTCATTCGAACTGTTCGATCCGAATTTAGCATTTTATTGTTGGTATTATTTCAGAGGGAAACAGAAACGAATTCCAACTGGACTATTTGTTTTCGTTTTAAAAGCGGAACAATTCTGTATAATATGGTAATCTGTTCGATCGAACATGCAGAATGTATTGAAATATAACTGAGGCGTAAATTTATTATTGTTCGTTTATGACTTTGTTCGATGAATAAAAATATATTCTCTGAATTTAAAAGTATAGTAAATGGATTTGAATTACGTGCATTGAAGATTAAGTACATTTTATATATCAAATTAGTATCAAAACCGAAAAAAAAACTTTTCGTCACATATTATTCGTAATGTGATTTTGTCTCATTTTGTTTTTATTAATTACGATTATTGAATATTGCAACTTTCACTCATAATGTCCTTTGACGATATTCAGATCGTGTAAAACAATTTAAAAATAAACGGTTTAATATCTACCCTTTATAACTACTTCCTAGCTCGTGTATAGACTAATTGTAATGTCATCATCATCAACATATCAGCCATAGGACGTCCACTGCTGAACATTGACCTCCCCCAATGACCTCCATGCCGACCGATCGGAAGCGACGTGCAACCAGCGGGTACCTGCAGCCTTGATTAGGTCGTCGGTCCATCTTGCAGGTGGACGTCCTACGCTGCGCTTCTCTATACGTGGTCTCCACTCGAGAACCTTTCTGCCCCAGCGGCTATCGGTTTTCCCTGCCCATTGCCACTTCAGCTTGGAGATCTGCTTGGCATTTTTTTTTCGTTCGCCTACGGATCTTATCATATCTGATTCGATCCAGTAGGGAAACGCCGAGCATAGCCCTTTCCATTAACCGCTGAGTGACTTGGAGCTTTCGTACGAGACCCATAGTGAGAGACCAATTGTAATGTAAGAAATGTATTTTATGAAAACAAAAACCAATTCTTGTGTATGCCATTTCTCAACTTACGACTTGCAGCAAAACTTAGAAATACAACATAACAGCGCAAATAAATTTCCTAGATTATGACCGATATTTCCTTAATACGTAACGCTTATAAAAGATCACACGGCAATTACGATACTGTCAACAAATTTGACGTGACAAACATTTAAAAAATCTAGACGTATACCACGATAATTTATTTGAAGGTCACGACAGCAAATTGTTGTCCGCAGAAAAACACAACGACATTTCAAAAGGAGCAGCTTTAATAAACGCTAAATAAGTAACTGGCGCGCCATCTTACATAATGGCACGTCTGAACATAAACGAATTTATTCATCAACCAGACGTTATCTCTGTGTTAGTTGGTGATACGTTGAGTTACGAAAAATATTACGTGGTATTCTTCATAAATACATATCATTACGGACGCTGTAGGATATGCTTATAATGATGATATTCAGAATGATAATGCCAGTAATAATGCTGCGTACATGAATAGAAAGCCAAGCCAAGAAGTCCTCTGAAGATGAAAGTGTGAATAATATTTTTTTTCACGTAATTGAACTATTTAAACCAAAGTAATGTCCTTCACTTATTTTGCATCGTATGTGCTCCAGTTAATCCATTCATTTATAGCAAGTTGATATCATTGAGAAATTATAATAACATTAATTTTGATTTAGACAATGTAAGTTGATCACATGCGCATTTTAATATATAAGCGTTACGTTGTTTTAAGTAGGTACGGCATCCTAAAACAAAGAGAAATGAAATAAATGTCTACTTTATTTCATATAATTAATTTGAAAGACCTTCATATTACGACACCGCCAGCAAATTTGATGTGACATACATTTAAAAAAAACAAGACGTATAACGCGATAATTTATATGAAGGTCACGACAGCAAAATGTTATCCGCAGAAAAACACAACGACATTTCAAAAGGAGCAGCTTTAATAAACGCTAAATAAGTAACTGGCGCGCCATCTTACGTAATGGCACGTCTGAACATAAACTAATTTATTCATCAACCAGACGTTATCTCTGTGTTAGTTGGTGATACGTTGAGTTACGAAATATATTTCGTGGTATTCTACATAAATACATATCATTACCGATGCTGTAGGGTATGCTAATAATGATGATATCCAGAATGATAATGTCGGTTATAATGCTGATTATATGAATAGAAAGACAAAAATGTATGGTACTTTGTTTTGTTATAGCTTTACTCTGAAGATAAAAGCGAACCTTGAGAGTTTTTCCGTATATTCGAACTATTGCGTACAAGTTACTATACTCCAACGTGTGTGATTTTATCTTACTGGTAACACACTTAAGTGATTCGCATAACTGATAGAAATTATGGGGACATACATGTGTTACAAATTTTATGTTCTTTGATTTGCCATATCTTACATGGCATTACGGGTGAGTTCATTACCACATTGCCGAAAAATGAAACACTAAACAGAAGCGACATCAAAGTTTCAGGCAATGAGGTGAGGTCAACACCCGCCGCAACTGATGAAATTCTACTGAAACGAATGAACATAATAATATATCTTTAAAGCCATTGCGCACTACCCCGTGGTTTTGGTCGTTATCAAGCATTCATGGTTTTGGGTCAACTGCCCGTAAAACTAGGTTTATTCCGATATTTATTTCATACGAAGTAATCAGCCCTTGACATCCTCCCTAAATCCTTGTTGATCATAATCTATACGTTTAACTATAAAGGGCTTGTGAGTAGTAATAAATATTGTAAGCAGTATTAATAAAAATGGTAGCTAGTTATTATGGGATTTGGTAATCTGAAATGAGGTTGCGGTCGATATAAGGTAAATTAAACGTTCTACTATGCCTTTTGTCGGTGAAACCTTTAATAAGCTAATCTGTCTAATCACTAAACTGTTTCATCATAATAATATATTGGAAAGAAAAATGGAAAGAAAAATTTGATTTCAGACGAGGCTCGAACTCGCGACCTACTGGGAATCTAGTCCAGCCGCTCTTCCAATTGAGCTACTGAAGCCCTGCCCGATTTGTCAAATCTTTCCTTCACATCTATTGCATTGCTTTATGGTAGCAGTAGCGCCATCTATTACCAACTATGCTAGTTAGGCAACCGATATAATAGACTTTTCAGTTTATTGAATATCGTAAAGAAGTCGCTTTTACCCTTATTAATTGCTATTATTAATATGTTAATGCGAAATAATATCAAACAAATATATTGGAAGTTAGTTGTGGAAACTATAAGGCCAGTATTACCGGTAGAGGGAAACGCGTGCATAGCAGACACCGACGATTTACCTGTTAGGGTTTTTCACGTGACACAAGTTTTTTCCCACTTGACACGCTATTGCCAACTACGAGCACATTAGCAAACGCCGAGAGCTGAACTGAAAAAAACTGGTCAAGTGCATGTCGGACCACGCGCATTGTAGGGTTCCGTAGTTTTTAGGTTTGAATAATGTAATCAAATAAATAAATCGTTTTCTATGGAGTTCTTCAAATATTTCGAGTATTACATTTGGTCGACTATTACTCGCAAACTTGTAAAGCCAACTTAGGTGTGATAGTTTTCCTTTTAATTTCGTTATTGTAGCTACTATTGCCGTAACGTTTGAATTTCTAACAACAACCGTTCAGTTGGTAGAGGAGGAGGGACACTTGACTCTAACGAAAATTGGCGCTTTAAAGCTTAATAAGTCACGAACAGTTTACTAAATCCAAAAATGTTGTTTGCATACCCCTAACATTTTCGAAAGACCTATCCAACAATATCCCACACTAAAGAGAAAACGAACAATAAAAACATTACCGCGCGTTACGTGTATGGGAGGTACCCTAAATAATTTTATTTTTAACTGAGTTCAAAAAACGAGATGGTGCTCAATTCGGCCGGTATATATATATATATATTTATTTATGTACGCGATTTTTGCCGATTTCTGGACCAATTTACCTAATTCTTGTTTGATGCGGAATAGTTTCGAATTGGTCCCATAAAAATTTGATTCGAATAGGTCAATTAGTTTTTATTTTATGAGCATTTTTGTACTTACTTTCACCTTAGACTAAAGGAATAAGAATAGACGGCGAGTTGTCATACAGTGCGGTGAATCCACTGACGTCCTAGACAACAAGATGACAACAAGTGACAATGACTCATTTACTCATCGACGACATAACACAGCATATTTTCTCCTTCGTGGATAAAATGTTTTCATTGATTTCGTATAGTCGTGTAATAATTTTGTATCGACACACCTAAACAATTTAAATTAGGTATCTAATTGTTACGTAGCTAAAAGATTCAGATTTTACAAATTTAACAGATGTGAACATTAATCTAATTGACAATGCAGCAATAAACTAAAAAGTATTAAATAAATACATAGAGGAGCGAATTCTATGAATAAATATAACTACGTTAAGAAAAACCGACTTGAAAACTGAAAAGTAAAAATAATAAAGATTTAATTGTAATTATATACTACCTATTATTTGTATGTGCTATTTACTAATAGGTTTGAAGTCGGTGCCTAACTTCACGCCTCTAATCCCCGAAGGGGTAGGCAGAGGTAAATGCATGAATTCAAGCTTACATGCAAACACCCACGATTCGCCGGTTACGTTTTGTTCAGTGTATTAATTTGCTCGTATTCATATTTAAGTGATAAAAATATAATTATTTGTTTAAGGTTTGGCACCGACTTGAAACCTATTAGTAAATAGCACATATAAATAATAGGTAGTATATAATTACAATTAAATCATTATTTTTTACTTTCCAGTTTTGAAGTCGGTTTTTCTTAACGTAGTTATATTTTTCATGTTTTTATTCTACCACTTTATCGGCGTAATTAAGGTGTATACTTGTGCTAAATTTCAAGTCTCTGGTACTAATAGTTTTTGCGCTAAACCGCGGACGGACAGACAGACAGACAGACGGACGGACAGACAGACGAAAATGGCAAAACTATAAAATCCAAGCAATTAACATTTAACTACCTTATGACGGGTGGTAGAACTCCAGTGACGGAGCTCGCGGGCGTAGGCACCACCGCATTACCTTATATACCTACTCGCCGCTAAATGGTAGTGTTCAGCACTATCGTGTTCCGGTCAGGTGGTAATGTACGGCCCTGTAATTTCCGGCACAGGAGCATAACACCTTAGGCCTCAGGAGTGGTAACGCATCTGCATTTTGACGTCGGTCTTTGTGTGGGTGTCTATAGGCTGCATTCACCACTTAACATCAATGTGAACTGCATTCTTGTTTGCCACTTTCATTACATTAAAAAAATGTAGGATTCCAGCAAAGCAGTCATCATTTCAGCCGAAAGATGTCCAATGTTGGACCAAAGCCCATAAGTGGGAGTGCCATAATCGCCATGCTTGCCATTCGGATTGGCAATCGCAGTGCCGGTAGTTTTGCAAGACGCTGCTGACTATCTTGCGTTTTGCACTTACCACCGCCATTGTTCGGTTGACTAGCTGCACTAGTGGAAAAAATCTCTTCCAGTGGGAGAAAATCCAGAAATTTCTTCCACTGTTGGACGCTGGGGTCGTCACGTTCCGACGCCAGCTGCTCAACAGTAGTGGACCATAAACGTGATATATATTTTTAAATAAATAGTAATAATGGCAACGCATTTTATGTCCAACTGTGGAGCACGAGTCTCTCCCCTTTTTGGGGGGAGGTCTGGAGCTTACTCCACCACGCTGCTCCAATTTTATGAATGTAATATCTACGTAAAAAATTATATTTATTTTTGCATATTTATACTGCTGAAAAGATTGCTTATCTACAACTAATGTAATGGAGAATTAATAAATGGACTTAGTGATGGCTATTCGAGATTCGTACGCAAAAAATGGTAAGCTTTCGGAATAACAACACCATAACAACAAGAAATGAGAATTGTGTTCAAATATCGCTTCTTAACCCTATTTAACACTTCATTTCCTATGAAAACTTGCAAATAATATAGAGGAAGAATTTATTCACCCATAAAAAACATCTTACCTAATTAGATCCACAGTAATAAAACAGAAAAATAACAATTTTATGGTTTATACACACCATCTCAGTAAATGTTGTATTTAGTATTGCGTATAGTCATAAATACGCTTTTATTTGATATGCAGCACTCGCATTGTGAAGGAATGAGGCCCTGGGGTAGTGATGCGAAAAAAATGTTCGTACATTTTATTCGTATCCGATGACCGAATAACTGAAACGTCATATTACCTTTATAACGGAACGAAAATGTTGCAGCTTATGAAGTAGTTATTTTCGTCGATTTAAATTCGTGAATATTTATGTTGTTTCGAATATGTGAAAATTTTTGTAGGTACTATTTACTTTACCTATTGTAATACTTTGAATAACCAGATATTTCATTAACTGTTATCTCATGTACCGACAATTCTTGTCATTGAAATAGGAACGTATCATAACTTTATAGTTTGGCAATTTTCTTATAAATCGTATGCTTCTTCTAAATAAGAAGTTACATAAAATACTTATGTCAAATGTGATTAGCAAGGACAAAATTTTATAATTTATCGTTTTAAAATCTTGATGTGTGATTCCACTTTAACATCTACGAAACATATACATGGCATAAACGATTGACATATTATTATAATATAATATCACTGGCAGCTATTATATTCTCTCTTGAAAAAAGGTACAGAATGTAATAAAGAAAAAAGATATTGAAATAGCAAAGAAAACGATATATTGCCAAGTACTTAATAAAAAACTTTTCAAAGTCATCAAGAATTATTTACGCATGAATCTCCACGCCCATTTAAGATCTTTCTTGAACAATAATTTCAAATAGGTTTTAACGTTTGGCAACTAAAAACTCAAACAAGTTTAACTTATATCGGCATGTTTGCAACCCAAACGCAATGATTACGCTACAAAAAATCGGCATTGTCATCCCGTTACGCTCCCGTCTCTTTTACGTTACTATTTGATTAACATTAACGTTTACGTTCCGATACAATACCATTTGCACATAAATTTCCAAGACTACCTAAACCGTTCCTTAAAAAAACTAATTGTATATTTACGTTAAGTATCTGATAATTCAAACAAGTAAAACCCATATTCGCAACCTTGCCACTCATACTCGATTATAACGTGAGAAAATAGCCGCATTCTCATCCGGGTACGTTACCGTTACGTTCCGATACCAGTTTCCTTGCAATTAAGTTTGTATTAGAATTGTCAAGACGTATGTTAATTTTTTACCACGTAATCACCATCGAAAAGAATCTCATATTAAAATAGGCATTTAAAATTAAAAATGGGCACAACCGATTGCCATACTCTCTTTCAGGTAAACGTTATTTGATTATTGGTAATATTTTTAGTTGTCCCTCATATTTTCACTTCTTTGTACCATTGCTGCAACTACTTCGTCGATATCCTCACTACCCGAAGGTTGACTGGTAGAAGTAGAAGTCCGCCTTAAGCATAATTTCTGTGCATACATAAAAGAATAATTAAATAAATAAATAATAAAGTAGGTATTTAATGGAGAAAAACGACATTGAAAAACACAGCAAAACCGAATTATCCCGCAGTCACCGAGAATAATTTACGCATGAACTTCCACGCCCATCAAACCCGTTCTTAAAACTATAAAATGTAGGTCGCAAACGTTAGGCGGAAAACTCAAACACGTTCAACCCATGTCCGCACGCTTGCAACCCACACGCGATGATTACGCGAGAAAAAATCCGCATCGTCATCCAGTTACGTACCGTTACGTTCCGATACCTGTACCGTTCCAATTTAGTTCTTTATTAGAATTGTCGGGCCTTTTGTTACTTTGTCGAGCGCGGGCAGCCAATTCCGCATTTGTTTCTCTATATTTTTTATGCTGTGGACTTCACTAATAAATCTTCGGTACAATGCAGACTATGTCGCCGTTCATCAGGGTTTTTATACGTGGATTTCCTCCGAGCTTTTACGATGTTTTCTCCCGGCGTGATAAATGAGTCTGGAGACTTATTGGTTGGGATTGGGACAAGATGCTATCAATATTACTACTGGAGCTTGGATGTAACTGTAAAATGTTGAGGCGGCGACGATGCAGAGCTGAAATATTTTGCTGATACCTGCACAAAGTCTGATTCCGTTAACAAATTGACTTTCTTGATTTTATTTTCTTTCTTATTTAAGATTTTTTTATTTTGATTTTCGTTACAAGTTTGTAAAAAAATATCGATATCATTTTAAATATCAATCTCCAAATTATCTTAATGATCAACTTCGATTCATATTTTTTTGTGAATTAAATATGTTAGGAGCCTGCTTTAGAGATTAAATTATTGGTTTTGCATAGCGGTTACAAATACATTTACAATTATTAATTTTGCAAAGTTTACGAGTTTCCTAAACAATTTGTTGATTTATATTAAGTCCTGTAGAGAGTGCGCAGTCAAGTTAACATAAATACATTTATCTATCTTATTGCATAAATACAATACTTATATTATTACAAAAATCACTATACTTAAAACATCATAATCTTATTACATTCAAAATTCATTATATGAAGAAGTACATTGATAATAATAATACTCAGATACGACAAATACATAGTCAAAATTGCTATCCTTACATTCATTTCATATAATTAATTCGAAATTACGTATTCACCATTACACGCATGAATGCTCAAGAGTGAGGCCCTCAAATTCCGGGCCTCTCGAGCCCAGACGACATAACCTCTTCAAATGTCAAGTGGTACGGTGAACGGTTAGATTCAGATAAACAAGTCTGGTCCTAGGACTGTGTTATTAAAGTCATCTTACATAATAATATACTGTCCAGTAATTGGATTTTAGTATTTATACATGCATTCTTACTACGATATGCTTACGAATTTCACGATATAGTAATCAGTGTCCAGATAAACAAATTGGGACCTAAGAATGTGTTCTTTAAATATTTTCTGCTTATATACTGCTAGTCGTTTACCTTGCGCTTTAACATCCATATTCTAAGACGTTACTTGAAACATTGCTTGACTCACACTCAGCTTAAGATACTTTTTGAGGACGCCTCAAAATTCATATTCTTAGTTGTATTTTGAGAGTAGCTCATGTGTACGGATTATCATATAGATAATTCACAAAGACTTAAAAATCCATTTTTATCCAAAAATATGGTATACTCCTCGAAACATCAAGGTAGGTGACGTACCTATATTGGAGTTTAAAAATTGCTTTCTCACCTCAATCGGAGGCAGAATGTCGATTTGACGTTATTAGTACTAGTAGTAACTAAGAATACCAATTCGATTTGACACTGGCTTAACCGAGGAATAACTCAATGACAACGAACTCTACCACAGTGCACAAAAATAAATATTGCACATCGAACCTAGGAAGGAGACTTCAGCTTATTTCGGGTCTGTAGAGCGTTATCCCTTTCGCACCGTACCTATTTGACGTTTGTCGACCATTTTAATCAAGTTTTGACCAATACCGGATTGTCACTGCTTACGTAGGCAGTGTGCAACAGAGATAACGCTCTACGAAATCGAAACGAGCCGATCGTCTCTTTCGCAGGCTCGATGTGCAATATTAATTGTTGAGTACTATACACAAGCATTGGGGATGTGTACGTGACTTATCATTGACATCCAGTACGGAGTAGACATTGCTAGATTTAATAGACAGAACTGCTTTTTTCCGGTTAAGAAACAGGATATCTACGTGTTTAAATATACATACGAGCTCGTGATACAACAAAAAAAACAGTTTCTATTTACTTGAAAAGTTATTAAATTATGTATCAAAAGATAGGTACTCTATTGCTACAATACAGTATTTCATATTTATTATTTTACAGGAATGAGGTTACGTGTGTTACATAGCTTCGTATATTAATATTATTGTTTTTGAAATTCATCCACTAAAGTAGTGAAACAGAGTGTAAAAAAAATCTTGTAAATTAATCATGAAGTTAAGTAACTAAACATGCGTTTCTGCTTTTTAGCCCCGCCTGTGATCCCCAAAGGGGTAAGAAAAGGTTTACATGCAAACACACAAGATTTACAACGTTTTGGCCCGTAGAACACCTGTTCTACGAAACATCACAAAATAAAGACGCCCAGCCTGACTTGTTTTTCTTTTATGTAATGGAAGTGGTAATCAAGCATACAGTTCACATTGATTGAGTGATGACTGCAGCCTACAGACACCCACACAAAGACCAAGGTCAAAATGCAGATGCGTTACCACTCCTGAAGCCTAAGGTGTTATGCCTCTGTGCCGGAAATTACAGAGCCGTACATTACCACCTGACCCGAACACGAGGGCTGAACAATACCATTTAGCGGCAAGTATATTAGGTAATGCGCTGGTGCCTACGCCCGCAAACTCCGTCACTGGAGCTCAACCACCAGTAAAAACAAACACCAGATGAACAAATTTATACCTCCAAGTATGCTCATAACAGTTAAGTTTAATGGATAATTTATTTTAAAAAATTGTTTAATTCAGGTAAAGCAACATAGTCTGCATTATAAATATTTTATGACTGTTCGCATCAAAAGAACATTAATTCAGTAGCAAAAGAAAATCCAATTCTATTGCATTAATGAAAGTCTATCCAAGCAACTTTCGACAAAGCTACGTCCGAAATTCGTGGCGAATTTCCCAAAAACTGCTATCTAAACGTAATTAACTAAAACCCTGCAGTAATCTCGACTGGTGCCAGCTAATAAATTAGATCGATTTTCATAATGTGCTACACCAAATGTCCGAATGATAAAGCAGTGCAGCTTCTCTTCCCAGTAATTGGCGTAAGTCCAAGCGAAACTCACTAAGACGCGTAGAACTAAGTTAGTGGATACAGCTTCTATCGAGATAGCGAAATTGTAGTTCCATTTACTTGTAACATGTACATGGTTAAGATTTTTATATTTTGTATCTATTTTCAGTTTGTTTCGTCAAAATATCTAAGTAAAAGTATTTGTTTTTGACATTGTGTAGGGTGATGCTCGTTACAATATTTATTTTTGGTTTTCATAAAATAGTAATGATCCTTTTTTAAATATTGATCCTTAATTTAACATACCTAAGCAGCGGAAAACACTGCGCCGCCAGATTTTAGCACAGTATGCAAATATCTGGATTTATATAGGAAATACGCCTAGGGCAACACAATGCCGACGCGGTATCGCACGGGACAGCAGTAATAATAAAATCGCGGCGGGGCGGAGCGCGGTGCAGTGTGTTCCACGCCTAAGACTAATATGAATGCATATTTTACTATCTTTTGATAAATACTAGTATTCAGTGCTGTTGTGTTCCAAATGGCTCGTAAATAATTTAAGGAAAAACAATAAGCCGTACGAGTAGCAAAGAATCAGTATCGAAACTTCTGATTTTAGGTAGGTATCCGTAGGTATATACATATTGTATATATGTCAATATGAGTTGCCTTTCCATAGTTTTTGAGTCGTATACTGGAAAAACCTTACCCGCCAGTATAAAGGTACTTTCACAAAAGTAAACGGCCAGTCTTGGCGTATTGTAACCCGATAACATTCCAATTAGGACTTCGGTACAGAGCACCGACTGATTCCTATCGATTTGTCTGCTTGTCGATTTTAACGCATATGTTCTACGGGGAACTAGCCGTTTGACCACATGAGAACCTTATGTAGTGGTAATAAAAGACATATTTTATGAACTTGGATAAAGATTTGCGACTTGTCATAATTACAAACATGATTTTCTAAATAATTTTGAAAGTCATAGTTTTCAGTTCTTAAAAAAATATTGAATAAGAAAATGACCTTTTTTCAGATACTTTTCAAAGTTTCAAGCCATAAACATTGAAAAAAATACAGAAATAAGTCCTTTACGTATTTTGAGAAGTCTTGAATATAAAAGAAGTACTTATAATAATACATAGATTTAGGCATAGGATATTAGGCATTTGCAGAAATTACGAAAAAAGGCTGTTGTCTAAATTTCTGGAAGAGCCATACACTCGGGGATGGAAGTGTCTAAAGGCATAATAGCGGGGAAGCCCGCTCCGAGCTCGAGATTACTCGCTCGTGATGGTGAAACCGGGGCCACACCTCTCGACACCCCCAGTCTCTCTCAACAGTGTTGCCCCCCGTCGACCATCGGGTTGGCTGTTTGGGAGGCCCACCAAAGAGAGGCGAGACACCATCTGCCTAAAGTAGGATTCGATAATGTGAGATGTTGAATATAGGCAGGTGCCGGATCTCACTCCATAGGCCCAGCCAGCTAGTCCCCCCAGTTCACCCACATAGCCCAAAGTTTGGCGAATCACTTATCATTACAATAGTCCCATATATTCTGCGGGGTCTGTCTGTGTCTGTATTAACTATTGATGCAGCCAGAGAGAGGTCCCGCCGAATATAACCCATAACAAAGTAGATCAAAATTCTCGAAAGGGCCTCTACGTGTTGGACTCCCCATGTCCCCGCGCAAGCCTGACAAAGGTCCGGGGTTCAAATTGGACCCCGATACATAGATAAAAAAATGCACACTCGCACTTGGCCGGTTTTTAATGTAATTATCAAACTACAAAATATAATGTAAATAGGTGTAGATGATATTTTTCTAAATATTTTTCTAAATAACAAACACAAAATCTATCAAAAATGCATTTCAATAATCACAAAAAGCTGAAAACATCAGGTTAATCGCAATTTAATTTCGATTTTTAATTAGAACATCCCTCTTAGCATCACAAAAGTAAGGCGCTATAAGTACTTGAGCGTAATCGAATTGATATAATTGCCTATTTGCGTTCCATCGCGCAGCGCCGCGCCAGTAGAATTTAATCAGAAATGCAGGCTGACTTGATCCGTTGACTAATTAGATGTCTGGCTCATTTGCCCGCCATGTCAGCTCGATAATGCTCTCATCAATGACAGAGTACATGAATATAGTTCTGTAATTTAATACGTGTGCGCACCTCATATTCAATAAGTTACTAGATATTATGAAGGTTAAGTCTGCTTTTTTCACGTTATAGTTGCGTACTTATCTATAGCCAGACAAATAATTAGACGTCTCACCAGTCTAATTATTTGTCTGGCTCAGCTGAAAGACATCCTCTGCTTGAAAAAGTTCCCAAAGATGCTTACGACAATGTTGTGCGTGTTGTTATGCCAAATCGCCACGCTTGTCATGTAATCAGGCGATTGCAGAGGTGTAGTTTTCTCGCAGGACGTTCCTACCCATTTTCATCCCAGCACCTTTTACCTCTTCTAGAACTACTACCAACATATGCAATAAGTTGAATTAAAAATAAAATCCTATAACTTGTGTACTCGTATAAACCATCAAATGCAAAGCGAAAAGCTTACCAACAAGGTTTGTTGCTAATGATAGTTTGATGCTCGCACGCCATGTCTATGATAGTCTCATCAATGACAGAGTAATCTCATGATCAAGTGTTGATACGGTATATAAGCGCACAAGCGCTGCGCAGTATCTAGCTTTGCCTCATGTGCGCTCATGTAGTAAAGTCGCAGCACGATGTAAAGTCACGGTGAGGTGAGTTATTTGTCTTGCTCATTTATCTTGTCTGTTCTATCTAAATTACTTGTCTGGTTTATTAGCCCGCCGTCAGCTCAATAATAATATTTTCATCAATGACAAAGTAGTCACATGATAAAGTAGCTTTGCCGCGCCGATGTTATTTTCTACGCCTTGAGTCGTGACTCGTCTATGATTTTGTCATTGTGATTCCATCGTAGCTATGCAATTTTGCCGTTATTGGTGGTAGCGCTACAGTGATGGAGCTCGCGGGCGTAGGCACCACCGCATTACCTATTATACTTGCCGTCAAATGGTAGAGTTCAGCACTAACGTGTTCCGGTCAGGTGGTAATGTACGGCCCTGTGATTTCCGGAAAAGAAGCCATAATACCTTAGGCCTCAGGAGTGGTAACGCATTTGCATTTTGACCCTGGTCTTTGTGTGTATTTGTGTCTATAGGCTGCAGTCATCACTTAACATCAATGTGAACTGCATGCTTGTTTGCCACTTCAAATACATTAAAAAAAA